>MU269981.1:9950000-11400000 GCA_021432705.1 Caranx ignobilis | reverse complement strand
GTCTGTTTCTCCAGAACCTCCAAGTAGTCTGGTTCTGTTTTTAGCTTCCCGGGGAGCAGGAGCGGGTGCTCATTGTTCCTGGAAGGGTGTTCGGCCCCATAGTATTTCCTGGGGTCCCATACAGCACAGTTTTGTTCAACCTGTCCTGGTTGGTGATGTGCCGCCGGGCCGTAGCAGCCTCGTAGGGGGGCGCCATGCAAGGTCTCTTGGGTAAAGTGCAAAAGTTGTAATTGAAAGGAGGTGCGCCTGCAACTGTGGGAAGCTCCTTGTTGGGCCTCTCTCCTAAGTTTTGATACAGCATCTCAGGAGGCTCCGGGGTGGTCAAACTGCAAGTTGTTGGTGATTTATCCATAAAATCCACTGTGCTGATTGTGTAGGCCCCTGGGCTGCGGTTGAGGACATCATCCTTCTTTGCATCCAGGGGCCCAAAGCTGAGTTCCTTCAGGTTGCGATAGTAAGCCACCTGTTCGCCGTCCTTCTGCATGTAAATAGGGTTTTGGCACATGGAGCCCACAGGTGGGGGGATGTAGTTATACACGTGGCTCTCAGAGGTTTTGTCTTGGGTGGGTTCAGGGGTGTAGGAACCATATTGCACTTGGAATGAGTTGAGATCTAAGTTGTTGGCGCCTGTGGGCACGTGCTCCACCCCTTTGCGCCGTTTCAGGACAAAAACAAAGAGCCCTGCGCCAAAGCAGACAGAGAGAATGAAAACAACTAGAAGCCCAAGAATCAGGACTGAGAGGGGCACCTCGGGGTGTAACTCAGGGGTGTGGAGTCTGGATTCAGTGGGGCTGACAGAGCTAAAAGAGGTGGGGGAAGGAGAAGAAGAAAGAGACGGGGTGGTGGCTTCAGTGCCAGGACTTATTAATGTAGGGGCTTTTGTAGGGGGGGCGTGTTGTGGTGGGGGCACCTCGCTAGGCTCGGGGCAGATGGCTTCGTTGCGGAGGGAGCGCAGCAGGCGGCCTGCGTGCTTAGAGGGGGAATCACAGGTGATTTCATTCACCACCACACTGGTGCTGGACAGCTCCATCCAGTTTTTGAGCGCCACAATGTCACAGGTGCAGTCCCAGGGGTTCTCCTGCAGGTCGATCTGGATGAACGCCGAGAGCTGGTCCAGCACGCCTTTGACTGGAAGGTAGGAGAAGTGATTATTCCGCAGGTTGAGTCTAGTTAGCATGGTTCCACCGAACACGTTGTCAGGGAGTGACTTCAGCAGGTTGTTGTTGAGGAACAGCAGCTGCAGGTTATGCAAAGCGTTAAATGTCTGTGGGAAAATTTCCTTAATGATGTTATATTCCAAATAGAGATACTGCAGTGACTGCAGACCAGCGAAAAGCGACTGAGAAAGTGACTCAATGTAATTCCCATTGAGATAGAGCCGTCTGAGGTTTGTTAGATTCTCAAATGCAGCCTCCTGAATCACTGCTATTCTGTTATTTCCTAAGTGGAGCAGCTCCAGAGAGCTGTACTCAGTCAGATCAGCTCTGTAAATGACTTGCAAGTAGTTACCGGTCAGGTGGAGTTTCTTTGGGTAGGAAGGCTTGGGGTTCAGCTCACTGATGTTATGCAATTTCCGCTCTTGGCAGTTGATGTTCAATCCGCTGTCAGGGTTTTGTGATGTGCACACGCACACGCTGGGGCACAGCATGGGCACCGGAGAGCGCGTCTGGTAAACCATAATGGGCCCAAAGACGTGTTTGTCCTTTGAGATGCGAGGGGTGGGCCTGTAGCGTATTTTGGGCGGGCGGGAGGCTTTCGGGACACGGGTGGGGGTGATAATACCGGGGTGGTAGGTCGGAGGCAGGGGCCCTTGATAGTGAGAGTCAGAGGGGGGGTGGACGCGCTCCCCAGCATTCCTGCGCGGGCACAGATCCTGCTTGATGAGCTGGGTGATGTCTTTCCCGTGCAGCCTGAACGGCGTCTCACACACTATGTCCCCCACAAACACAGAGATAGTGTCTAACCAGGATTTGAGAGGGATCAGATCACACGTGCAGTTCCACGGGTTCTCCTCCAGCTGGATCTCCATGATGCCGCCGATGTGCTCCAGCACCCCGGCAAACGGCAGCATCTTGAGCCGGTTGCCGCGTAAATCCAAGTGGGTGAGGAGCACGAAGCGGAAAATATTAGGAGGCAAAGACAACAGCAGGTTGTCGTTGAGGATCAGCACTTTGAGTTTATTCAGTTTGCTGAAAGCGCCCGGCTCTATGACGCTGATGTAATTATAGTCCGCCTGCAAATACTCCAAACTCTCCAGCCCTGCGAAGGTGTCCTCTTTAATCACCTCCATGTTGTTATTGTTCAAGTGGAGCCGCTTCAGGAAGCGAAGCCCATTAAAAGCGCCGGTACGGATCTCCTGCAAGCCGTTATTCCCCAGATGCAGCGAGGTGACATTGCCGTAATTGACAAACTCGTTGGCGTTGAGCCGAGAGAGGAAGTTCCCATTTAGAAAAAGCTGGGAGATTTTATTCGGGGGCGCCTGGAACTGACTGACGGTGGTAAATCCTTTATTCTCGCAGTTGATATTCAGTATGTTCTCCCGCTCCTCGCAGGCGCAGCGGGTCTTGCAGATGTCTTTGGAGGCTGAAGTTTTGCGGCTCTCCGTTTCGGACGGTGACAGGCTGGTGACCGTGAGGACGCTCAGCAAGAGGACGCCGCTCAGCATTTTTACAGCCAAAAATGGTCGCTGAAGTGTAGATCCAGCATTTAACTTTGCAGCGGGAGCCTTGGATGTAAAGAAAAATGATAGTAATGATCAGGGAGTGAGTTCTCGCAGAGGGGGGGAAGAGGTAGAGGCGCTCTCACTCTCTCTCTCTTTCACTCTCTCTCTCTCTCTCTCTCTCTCACACACACACAAACATGCACTCTCACAGTCACACTGGCGCGCAGGAAACAGGCGCACCGCCGTTATTTGGTGTTAAAACGGGGCCGTGACGCACCGGAGTTGCGCGAATCTCTCCATTGACCTTCGCTTTGAATCCAAAAAGAAAAATCCAAAATCCGTTCCCAGAAAGAAAGAAAGAAAAAAAAGAAAGAAAGAGGGAAAAAATCAACCCTTGAAAAGAAAACAAGCCAAACCACCGCAAATCACCGGGCTCCTGTGTGGTGGATGGACTTGGCACATTGTCAGAGGCAGAGCAGAGTCGGTAGGAGGAAAAAGCCGCTTACTGCAAACCCCCTTTTCCCCCTTGGAAAGAGCGCCGATTTATTCTCTGGCTTCATGCAGATCTCCAGCAGCTGCAGCCAAACATTCAGAGAGACACACGGGCTGCGAAACGCTCCCACTCTTCTCTTTCACGCTGCAAAAGCGCTTCATTATTTTCTGATGTCCCGATAAAAGGGAGAAAAAGAAAATAAACTAAAATAAAATAAAATAAACAAACTGGGTTTTTTTGTCTTTTTTTTAAAGATCCAGAAATAATGCGCAAAGACGCACCATGGCGCACAGCTAACGCTCCTTATCGCCTTCTCCAAGAGAGAGGAGACAGCCAAAAGTGAACTCGGTGGGAGAAAAGAGGAGGAAAACGAGCAGCGAGATGAGATATATGTCCCCGGAGCTGAGGCATAACTACACGGGCAGAGCCTGCCACTGTGCCGTCGGTTCCTCCTCCGCTCCGCACACTGAGAGCAGCACTGAGCGTCTGCTGCTGCTGCCCGACTGCGTTTCTCCGTGTGTGTATGATTTAGTGTATATGTGTGTGTGTGTGTGTGTGTGTGAGAGAGAGGGAGAGAGAGAGAGAGAGGAGCCCAGGGGCCGTTACGTCACCGACACAGTCAACATGAACACACACAAAGTCACGCACGCACGCACACACACACACACACACACACACACACACACACACATTAACGGAGTCTTGAAAAAGAGAGCGCTCACTACGCTGCAAAATGAACAGTTTCAACACACTGAATCCAAATTTATCTGAAAGAATGTTAAAAAAAAAATGCAACCGGAACATTTTCAAAAACTTTTCTTTTCTCTGTCAATTGAAAAATAGCAAGGACCCTGCCCAACCAAGCACGTGACTGTTTGTATGTCCTTTGTTGGTGTTATTACAGCAGCATCTTGTGTGGTGTCAGAGCAGGAGACTCTGACTTCCAGGAGAAAAGAGCAGCATCAATCAGCCCTGAACCTGGAGGCAGAAACATGATGCTGCACCTCTCATGTGTGTAAACGGTTCAGTTTAACCATTCAGCAAGTGTTTTCTACCCACTGCTATTCCCATTACATCCCCTTCACTCTACACCTTGATGTCTAACAGGGATTCAGTTCAGCCACACAGCAGCAAATAAAGAGGTGATTAATCTACATAACAGGAATGTTCCATTATCATGTAAATGTACTCTGGCAACGCCATGAGTCCTATTGCTGCTCTATGGTATAGTCACCTCTGTTTCTTCTCCTTCTTCTTTTTCCCTTATGACTCCACTAGGAGGCAGGAAAGTCCTCTTTTCAGCATCCCAGTCTCTCTCTCATTACTTCCTCTGTTCTTCTTCTGCTCCTCTAACACACACATTTATCAAATCACTTTATAGTCATGTCATTGTTTTCAGACTGACACTGAACATGTTTTTAATAAATGGAACAGCTTCTTTGTTTTCCTGAGCAAAACGGGCCAGTGATGGATATAATGATACCAAGGAGGTTGTTCTAATGAAGTGGAAAATAATAATAATAATGACATAAAAATGTAAAACATTAATATTCATCATATGCATGTCTTCTACAGAGCATACTCTATACTGAATGCTCCCTTTATAATAAAACAATAATAATTATGCATGATTGTTATGATTTATATGTATTATTACATTACCATGATGACATTTATTTATTTTAACTCAGTGATATCCCTAACAGTCTCATTGCAATCAGTTAACCACATTAAAAAACAATGAACAACTTGTCCATTAACAGCTCCATATACAATGATCTCACTCTCTTTCTGACTGGGTTTCTAGCTCATCCAGTGGACTTCGAACTTCACAGGTGTGTTGCCGAGGACCTCGGAAAGGGCAGAACAGTTCTTTTTTTTTTTTTTTTTTTTTTCCCTTAATTCTATAGCACAGTATGAGAGAGACAGGAAATGGGGAGGCAGAGAGGGGGCGAATGACATGCAGTAAAGGGCCGCCTGATGCAGGTATCAACCGCAGCGAGGACTGTAGCCCCTGCATATGGGGTGCCTGCTCAACCAGCCAGCGCAGAGCAGTTCTTAAGCAAGCTACAAACATTGCTTACATATTTATGTTATTCGATGTAAAGAAGATTCAGAAAAGGGAAGCTCAACTTCCACCCGGACAAGCAGACACAACACTGTCAAAGCAGAGCAGCAGCAGTAACAAATGAGATCGACCGACCACACACACTGCAGGGTATATCTCAGGACACAGGGAGGTTGAAGCATTGAGTGTGAAGTTTGGACGATGCTCTCGGTAAAGCTGTATTGCTGGGTTAGTGCAATGCCAAGAAAACAAGCCCTACAGACTGTTTTCACCTGTTCCACCTGCAGTTTTACACAGACATTTTTGTTTATGTTGAATTTTCATCTCACATTAAACAGCCCTCCTGTCGTCCCACCTGCTGTCCCACTTATCTATCCTTTCAATGACAATGCACTGAAAGATAAATTAATACCAAAATAAACATAAAATATTTGATCCAACTCTTTCAACAGACAGAAAGCTGGTTCAATTTGATACAGTGAACATTTCAGTGCAAACACAGATAGCTTATGTGATGGAATAGAGAAATGTTTTTCAGGCTTTGGGTCTGGAGACAGCTTCTCTGAAAACTCAAGAAAAAATGCCTTCTTCACTTATTTTTTACTCTTGCCACTACTGTACCACAGTGACAGCAGTTCCTACATGTAGTGTTTGAATGGAGGACCTGAAGGCCTATCTTAAGGCTGGGGGTGAGAGGTATCCTAAAACCTGTATCTGCAAGAAGGGAGAAGCCTGGATATAGGGCTACTGAATCTAGATTCTAATGGTTTCCTCCACAGACTCACCAAGCACTTTATTAACCCTTACACCTGTGTGTTTATGCAATGATCCAATCCATTGCACGGCAGCAGCGCATGAGATGCTGCTGCAACTTTAGTGTGTTTTCACTTTATGGCTATCTTGACTATCGCTGCTGACCACGTTCACCCCTTCATGCCGTGGTGTACCATCTTCTTCTCCAGCAGCAGTCTCACAGGAAAGGTCCCAACATTGAATCCATGACACAAATAATGAAGCTGTTTTGAAAGTAAAGGGACGAGCTAGCAAGTGTTAATATGGTGTTTTTTAAAATTGTGCATTGTGAATTTAAAGTACATTAAAGTTTTGAAAAGCTGCTTTTAGTAAGAATCAGTATGGCCCAAACACAGAAGTTGAGGTGACCGGTCAATGAAGACATCTAAGTCATGCAGTTGTAATATCAGCATAAAATGTGCTGCCTTGAAGTTTTCTCACTCACACTCAAAAGTTCCTGCATATTTTGATTTGACTCGAAGGAACAGAGACCAGTGTTACACGACCTCAGGGCTGCGACTATAGTGTATAACGGCCAAAGCAAATCCCTTATGGAACAACAGGGGAGAAACACTGTGGCGTAACTCCACTCTATGAGAGCAGAAGTCACTGTAGGAAAAAAAAAAAAAATACAAGTGAAATATTATCATATTTGGAGGAGTCCTGCAGGCACAGCAGCTGCAGTCGCCTTACTGCAGCATGACTGAGGACTGACAACAGGCTGTGACAGCAGGCTAGGTGTGGAGGCTCAGAGATGAGGAGGATTTTTTCCTTGCAGAGTCTGACAGGAGCACAAACAGACATAAAACCACAGGAGGAGCAGTGCAATAGTTGTTTTTTTTTCTTTCATATTTTGGAGTTATTGTATTTTATCAAGGTTTACTCTGAAAGACACCCACCACTCATCGAAATATATGATCTCAATTATATCAATGATAATGATTATTATAATGACCAATGCACATAATGATGAAATGGCATGGCCTTCTTTATCTTTATGAGTGAGAGCTGCCTCAGGTTGCAGTGATGATTGATGGGGTGAAGCAGTGCTGAAGGGAAAAGCCTGCAGGTTTTCACATGAAGCCAGCTGGGTATATATTGTCAGAGCACTGCTCCACAGCACATTTGTCAAGTCAATCACAGGCCGCCAAGGACGACTGTACCTGAAGCATGGCTGTGAGAGAGAATCACAGGGAGGAGGCTAGAAGAGGGCACACTACTGTACACCAGCCTTTTGAAGTTGATTTAAATCTTTAGCTCGTGTAATAGTGTAGTTAGACTATTATAAAGGCCTCACCATTACTTCATAATAGTAATATTAATTCATGTCAATGGAATCACTTCATGAGAGCTAAGTGAATCTCAACCTTTAATGAACTACAGTTTTAGATACTCTGATACATAGATACATACAGATACAATACAGTCTTCAGTTTGATATGGAAGCAGCATGAAGCTAACTTTGTCTGCACCAGCTGCAAATCATATGGTCATAAAAGCTTTGACACAGTGACCACCATCGGGACTGCTAATTAATAGTAGTAGTTGTAGTAGAAGTAGCATGACCAGTCAAGAACATGCCAGTGCTCAATCCTGTTAGCATTGTTAGCATCTTTCTATTTTCTCTGCACTGGGCTGTTTCTCCCCCTGATATGGCTCTTATTACATGACACTTAATTTATAAGCCAGGAGGTTCTGTTAGATAGAAAGCAAAGTAACACTCAGTTAGCAAGCTCATTAGCCCAGTGTCTAACAGGACAGTAAGTTCATACAGTTCAATTCAAAAGGCATAATTCTCCCATTGACTTATATTTCTCTTTATAGCATGTCTCTTTTGTGAAGCACTTAGTCCAGCACAGGAGGTTTAATAAAGAAAGGACAGCAGAGCTAATAGGCTTCAATGGCCTCATCCATGTAGACTCTCAAGCTCTCCCTCCAGTGTCTTTTTAGGTCTGTTTTGCAAGGATGTGTGGATGACCTTCACCACCCTGTGCTGTAGCAGACATTTAGAGTGGAGCTATTTGTAAAAATTAAACAACATCAAGATGAATATGTTCTCTTTCTCTTTGCCCTCTCTTTTTTCTCTATGGCATTTTTTTTAATGTATTTTCAGATAAGTGGTTATTTCAGAATGACCAACAGCCTATAGTCTTTGAAGGAGTGTGTTTGGGAGGGAGACAGACAAAGGTGCGGGGTCACACAGAGGTAATGGTTAAGTGTATAAGATGAGCAATGGTGGTGGGGAGCTTGTCGATCTGGTGATGAAATAAAACTATGAAGAGAGATTGAAGGATTGGTGTTTTAATGGCTTTGACATATGTCTATGAGTGAGGCCGCCATGCTGGGGCTCACTGTGTGCATGTCAAAGTGGATCAGGTTTCATAGATCGCTCATAAGGATGAGTTTTGAAAGGGAGAAACTTTACCATGAGCAGAATGTGCATGTGTTGTTTATTAATAAACATGTCAAAAAACATTATAAATCATGCTCTTGTTAAAGTTTTTGATTTGCAAAACTATACACATCATGGAAGAAAACAGAAGTAGGCCAAAAGATGAGGGTGTCATTCCACCTCTGGAGACAGCTCTTAGTTTGATGCTGAACTCACTGTGCTTCTTCTAGGGTTAGGGGAGAGTAAATAGCTGTTAATACTTAAGTTGTCAATGTAGCAAAGGCAGAACTAACAAATAGCTCCTTTAAGGCAAGTTCAACACAGTTTGCAGAGAGGAGCAGAGCTTTCACCAGAGGTCATTATGTTACACATTATCAGTCAGTAAATCGCCAATACAATGGCAGGACATCTTCAGTTTAGGTGTGGAAACTTTTTTATTGAAGTTTTATCTCACTTCCATAGCTGTGAGCATTCCACACGTTGTAGCAGATCTAGAGGTCTGTTGAACATCTGTTTGGTTCACACAACATGAACAGGTGACCAGGCATCTACTAAACAAAGCCTCAGGTTAGTCAAACTTGAAAGTGTTTGGATGAGAGAGCAAATGACAAGGTTAAAATGAATTTAACCTGCCTACTGGATACATCTATATTAGTGTAGAGACCATGGTGCAGTATACAGACTTATTTTGAACAAAGTTGAGGAGTGCTCACTGAGAGTTTCACCTCAAAACATAGGAGTTAAAAATCTGTCTTTTGTTAATACACTGTCTGTTCATCTGACTGATCATGACTCTGTCTGATTTGACTTGAACTGACATCACTGTGTTCCCTCATCTCTCCAGTTTCTATGGTGAGCTCTGAGCTGTCATAAGTGATAGAAAAACCATGAATATAAAAGCGAGGGACTGAAATTTAGATCAGAAAATGAAAAAAAAAAAAAAAAACACTTTGTGAGTGATCTACTATGCAAATGTGTTTATTTCAAGCTCCTACTCACCTGCTGGCTCACCTTTGACAAATGTAGTAATTTTTTGTCGAAGTTCTGCTTTCTGCTGTGCTACCACATGACAAGGGACCTAATATGTTGTAATGAGACTGTCTGCTGAGGCGACAGAATCACATTTTCATTTCAGTCCCAGGCTGAATTCCACAGGGTTCCCAGGCTAAAAACTTTTAAGAGCCCCTGTGTTGAATGATACTTGAGTGTGATAGTGCTCACAGATAAGAAAGCTTATTCCTCACTTTTAGTTGAGATTAAGCTGAATTTACTATTGTCACAAAAAAAAAAAAAAATTAAGGATAAATGCATCTTGATATACACATAAGATTATAAATGCTCCTTTTCAGTTGCTCTTGCCTTCCCTTTCATTTCACACAGTTGTACATCAACACGGTTGGCGTAGCAGAGATCTGAAGGCAGATGAGCAGAAAGCTAATAATACACTGATAGAAGCAGGGAGCGCTGACACATACGTAAGGACGAATTGTCAGAATCTGGGGTGAATGAATCAGAGAGCAGAGGCAGACAGTGAAGACAGAGAAGAAGTGAGATTAAAGAAGAAAAGATGAAGGGAGGAAGTGTCCAAAAGACACAAGCCCTGTTTATTTTGAAATCAGGAATAAATATTGACACTTGGGTTAGGTCAGCTTTGTGAAACAAATCAAAGTTCATTCATTTATATGATGAAAGTACAGTGTCTTTTTTTTTTTTTTTTTTTTTTTTAATATATCCATGTTCTTTATATATGTATAATACTGTCAGGGTCCATTAAGTGTCAAGTATCTGTCATTAGGTTTTAGTTTTCTGTTCTTTCACTGTCACTTCCTGTTTTATTTTGTAGTCTTTGTCTTACCCCTGTCTTCCTGTCAAGTTTCCTGCCTGCTGTTTCTGACCAAGGGCCTGATTTACTAAGATCCCAGGTAAAATTTTGCAAGTTTGGTTAGCGCACACAAAACGGGTGGTCTACTTAGAGTAAAAATGACAGCACGCGCAAACCGCAGTATTTAAATGAGTGTTTTGCGCGTGGTAATCATTTCCACCATGGAGAGTGTGGACAGAGAGCTGGGTGGCCACAAAGACAGAATGACATTTGATCGAATGGATTGATAGAGACCACACTCGGATCTAAACGCCCTGACCAGAGGGATCAAAGATGGGGTGAAGGCAGAGGTGAGGTTTTTCAGATAAGTGGTTGAGTGTGTTTGGGAGGGAGACAGACAAAGGTGTGGGGTCACACAGAGGTAATGGATAAGTGTATAAGATGAGCAATGGTGGTGGGGAGCTGGTTGATCTGGTTCAGAAATAAAACTGCATTCTCAAAAAGGGAGATTGAAGGATTGGTGTTATAATGGCTTTGACATATGTCTATGAGTGAGGCCGCCATGCTGGGGCTCACTGTGTGCATGTCAAAGTGGATCAGGTTTCATAGATCGCTCACAAGGATGAGTTTTGAAGGGAGAAACTTTACCATGAGCAGAATGTGCATGTGTTGTTTATTAATAAACATGTCAAAAAACGTTATAAATCACGCTGTTGTTAAAGTTTTTGATTTGCAAAACTATACACATCATGGAAGAAAACAGAAGTAGGCCAAAAGATGAGGGTCAAAAGGCAGAGGTGAGGTCTCTCAGTCCTGGTCCCAGAGCTGAGTAGCCAGGTACTCGAGAGGGAGGAGAGGACAGGAGAGGAGTGCACTGGAGGAGAGATGTGTGTAACAGTGTTTAAAGGACTTTACCAACTCTGGAAAACTGCTCCAGTTCTCTGGAATGACCCAGACATGAGGAAATTCAGAGACATAAGAACTTTAGTCCTGGCAGTTATTAACTCAATGACCACAGCCATTTGTGCACAAATCTGTGCCAGTTAAGACTTGACTTTCAATCGTGCTAAATAAAGACGCAGAAACTGCCACAGCAATATGTTTCAGGTTTGGTAGATCACAGTGTGTGTGCTAAATAAATCTATTTGCATCCACTCCTCTCAGTATTTTGCGCATTCTGGCAGAAAAGCCCATATTTGCATATTCATTAAGGCAAACACAATAAATGGATTGCGCGTGCTATTTAGCCCATTTGAAAGATGCAATCCTCGGTGCACCTGGTTAGTAGATCAGCTTCAACATGTGTTTGTGCGTGGAATCAAGTTTGCACATGTTTTTACATACAAAACCTTAAGTAAATCAGGCCCCTAATGTGTCTCGTTATGGCCCTCTTCCTTGTGTATAAGCTGTGTTCACCTTCCCTTCTGTGTCAGATCGTCTTGTCAGTGTTCCAGCATTCCCTGTCTTCCTTGAGTGATTCCCCATGTGTGACCGTATTTTGTTATTCTGTGACTCCTGAGTTTTGCCTGCCAGATATCTCTACCTTTGCCTGATCATCTGTTTTCCTGGTTTTGCTTTGAATAACGTCTGAGTAAGCCTGACTCACCGATTCCCTCATTGTGTCTGCCCGACTCGTACATGATAAATACAAGACATATGAGTGAAATAACCAGTGAACACTATTATAGTGTGTTTCCACCTTGAACTGCAGTGAAACAATGACCATCTCATAAAAACCCATAAAATCAGAGTTTCATACATCACAAGCCTAAACAACCAGTCCTGTCAACTTGTGGTGACAGGGGGCGGGGCTAAATAAACATGAAGCTTTGTATGCTAACCAACTGACTCCTCATCTGAGTCTGGGTCTGACTGAGGCTCAGACATGTGAGCAGTGTACCACATTGTGTGTACTGACTGATGTATCTAGTTGTATTAATGTATCATGTTTCATTTGTTTCTTGTTATGTTCTTTGCTCTGTGTGATTTGAGCTTGTACCTGTTCAAGTCCCCGTGGTAATCTGGGAGTAATTAACTCTGCAATTAGGCCATAGAGGAGGTTTACAGTAGGAAATTCAGTGTGTTGTAATGTGTAAAGATGTTGGTTAGCTAAATTAAAACATTATACTCTACGACGAATGTCATGGTTATTAATACAATACAGAAACAGCTCTTTTCATTTAAAAAGAGCTCCTTGGTATTCAGGTTCCATATCAGTTAGATTTTCTTCCTCTGTGCCCATGCAGCTGAAAAGTGAAGTTCAGGGGGTCACCTCATCGTCCTCCCCCACGGGGGATACGATTATTAAAGGAGCATTAAATGATTTTTGCCCTGGGGGTTCTTCTTAGCCACAGAAATCGACCAATGTGTCAGTGGTTTGGGACCACACTGACGCCTGCGAGTCTAATCATCCATGATATTGTGAATTCAGTTCACCATTATAAAATGGTGAATGTAGTTAAACTACCTGTGAAAGGAAACTGGTATGTTTGGGGTCAGAATATTTTGTCTACCTGCAGAAATGATCCTAAAAGGCTCCAGGCTCCAGAGTTCATTATAGTTTTAAAATCTACTTTTTTTTCTTCTTTTTTCTTCATTTTTTAGGCCAACCTTGTTCATTTTTATGAAACTACAAACTACAAGCATGCTCATTACTTGACATGAGAAGTTAAATGTTCAGCCACCCTGTGCACATTTCTTTTTCTTTTCCTTTAACTAATCTGTAGTCGAGTGTCCAGATGTGGAAGCTCTCCAGGTGATTTTGCTGAAGGGTAAATATTTGTTTTCAAACGGATTGAATAAGACTGTTCATTGAAGAGTTTGTTTTGTTTTTCTATAGATTGTCTTGCAACAATCTGCACAGCTGTGTCAGTGTCACCCAGCTCTTAATTAATAGTTGTTACCACATCTGGGTGAAACAGTGGTCATCAGGCTTTAATGAATAGTTGAACAAACCAGAGGTGTGTCTGGAGATTCAGAAGCAGTGCTGGACCTTACTAATGCTCCTCCTAGTTTGTTATTTTGCAGCCTTGTGCTAAAAGCATTTCAATTCATAATTTACCCTCAACTCTGTTGAGCTACACTCCGTGTACCATAATAACACAGCAATAACAGAATTATAGAAAATGTTACATATTAAACAGGGAAAACTGAAACAGACCATTGATACAACTGTTCAGATCCTTTATACAATCCTCTTGGGTGCACTTGGATTTAGTTTCACTTCTACCACTCCAGATGACTGAGTTATATGCGTTTATGTGTATGTGTGTGTGTGTTTCTAAAGAAAATAAGGATTCTGTACGACAAACTTATTTTCTAAATGAGGGAAATATGCTTCAGTTTTAAAAGTTTTTCCTCCAGTGCATCAATTTCTGAAAGAACTGTGTGTGAAAACACAAGGAGAAAGAATAATAAGTGTCCATGGAACATAAAATAGACAGAGACTTCATTAGGAAGCACTATAGGAAGAGATTCAGTCCCTGTGTGTGAGATCAAACTAATGGTGGCCCTGTATGTACACATGAAGCTTTAATCCCCCCACACTGACTGAAAATCTGATCCTTGAGTCATTGCAGATGGGTGGCTGCACTTCCTGGCTTTTCACTGTCAATTTATCAGTCTGCATGAACATGAGGGAGAGTGTTGATGCATCACAGTGTCTCCATCAAAGCACCCCAGCAAACACAAGGTCAAATGTGTGATTTTATCCTTCTGTCATGTCACATTAAACTGGAGATGTACACCATGAGGGCAGATGTATGGTTATGTGTGTTAGGTGAGACATGGCTGGTGTTGAATTACTGTTCTACTTGTCTGCTTTATATGTTACATTGGAGGGGGCGGATGAAATGTATGAAGGTTTCAGGTCTCTCCAGAGATGTTCAGTTGCATTCATGTAGCCGATTTGTCTCTGAGCCATTCCTGTGTTGTCTTAGCACTGTCCTGTTGGAGGATGAACTTTCAGCCCAGTGTGAGGTTCTGAATGTTCTTTTTTTCTGAATGTTCTGTTTTGCACCAATGGTGTAGGTATTGACAGTGGAGGGAGACAACCAGGGCCCCGTGTCAGTCCTTAAAGTTATACATCATTTCCATGACGACCCTTTGACTACAACTGTGATTCTACTGAATAGTTGGCATTCGGGCAAACCTATCTCTGTGAAGATTGATGAAACGGTTAAGCACAATGTAAAAATACAGAATGATGACTAATAAATTTACAATAAAACACTATTCAGTTAGAATATTTTTGTGGTATCATTCATAATATGCTATGCAGTGATGAATGGCACTGTACACTGTAGTTATGACAACAGGTGACACTTCAGCCACTGAACTAATGAAAAATGCCAGCGTCTTCCTATAAACATAGATACAGCTGTAGTAAAAGAAAAGACAGAAAATAAAGGCTTGAAAAGAGACAAAGCTACTAGGGGCAGTAGCGGGGGCCAGAAGCCCACCGATGACCCTGGGGCTGGCGGTCAGTCTGATCCAGGCAATACTGCTGCCGATCAGATAGAATCAGGATCACTGCCTATGGGTCAAGAATCAGGCAGGAAGAATAGGCTTATCAATAAGGTAGCAAGCAGCTAAGATAGATGTTTGGATTCAGTTCTTTCTTACATCTGATGGATGAGGGAACAAAGCTTGTCATGGCTCCTTTGGTTTTAAAAACAAGAGATCTGTATCTCAGACCTGAGGGTAGGAGGCTGTAGTGGCTGTGCAATGTGTGAGTGGTGTCTGAAGCTATCTGAGAACCTTTTTGTTTAGTACTTATGCTGAGAAGTTCCTGCAACAGTCCATGTACATGTTGCAGCCAGTGTGGTGTATGAGCGGTAGAAACACATGACACTATCAATGCACAAATGGAGAGGGATGTGTGTAATGCAGCGGTCTTTTGGAGACATATTTTGGAGCGCATAGTGGATGTGACACTAACACTGGCGTTTGCATCCAAGTGTTCCAGGGGCAAAGAGAAATATTGAAGCAACTGAACAGTGGGAATTTCCTTGCCATTATCAAACCGATGGCTAAATACGACCCTGTGCTGAGAGAGCTAATTGATCAGCCCGAGGGATCAGTTAAACACTTAAACCCCACCATCCAAAATGAGCTGATACACATTTTGTCACAGTGCGTTCAACAGGACATTATAGCTGACCTAAATGAGACACCCTTTTTCTCAGTGATTAGGATAATATGCCAGATCTGTCCAAAGCGAGACCAGCTCAGCCAAGTTTACAGGTATGTCACCATAGTAAGGAATAAGATGAGCATTGCTATGGATATCCAAGTGGTTGGAGCGTTTCTGGGATTTGATGAGACTGCTGGCACATCTGCAAGTGAGCTGGAAAACAAAATTCTTGGAAGCATCACATCAGCACAGCATGGCCTTGAACGCCCTAATTGTCGAGGACAGGGCTACGATGCGCAGCTGTCTGAGTACTGAGATGATTTTCACCAGGCAAAGGCAACAGCACAGACACTCGCAGACAGATGGGGATCTCAGAATGACTTTGAGAATGTAAGAGCAAAAAGAGTGAAACATCAGTTTGACGAGCTCTGTGAAGATGAGTGTCTATCCAACGCAGAGGGCATATAGAATCAACATTCTATGCCAGTCTAGACGTAAGTAACTAGCTGTCCTATAGATTCAGTTGTATCCGAGCAACTTCTCACATGTTTGAGGCCCTATTACCCACAACCATCCAGCACATGTTGATGAACTATTTGAGAAGGTGAAATGTCTATCTGACCATTACAGCTGAGACATAACAATGACCTTTTCCTGTCATTCAGGACTTGCTTCAAAATGAAGATTGCTGAACAGTCCTCAGTCTCTCAGTTTGCCAGGATACTGACTGTGGATAATCATATGGCAACGTTCACCTTCAGTGAAGTCTGCACTGCCCTCCTGTTGTTCTTGACATTGCCGGTGACAGTGGTGTTGGACGAAAGATCTAAATTGAAAATGATCAAGACCTACCTGAGGAGCACCGTAGGGCAGGAGTGGCTGAGTGGCTTAGCCATCCTCTCCATTGACAACTCGAGAGCTGGTCAGATGGATATTGAGGATATAATAGATGATTTTGCCCAGCGCAAGTCTCGCAAGATGTCCTTCCATTAGCCTAGGTGATAAATATTTTTCAGGGGACTTTAGTGTGACTGTGGTGGGTTGCCGTGCCTCTTCGATGTTTGGCCTCCGCTTGTTTCATGCGAGGCTTGTGTGTTGCACATGTTACGATATTGCTGTTTGAAGATGTTTAAATAAAGTGTAAAACAAAAAAAAAAAGAAAGAAAAGAAAGAAACTCTTCTGTCATGTCACTTAATGCTATAGGCTTGATTTTATGATCATCTCCTGCCTTAAGGCTTCTATCAAGTAGGAGAGCATTCATGAGTTTACAAGAAAAATGCTTTTGTGGTCATTTCAGCACCACCATGGATTAGACAGCTCCTCCCCTGCTGTCTGATGTGATACTGATGCATCTTGACCTGCAGGCTGTTGTCTACATGTGAGTCAGACCTCTGGTCTTGATACTAAGTATTCTTGACATCTTTACTTTTCCAATACAATGGCCTATAACTAGTAACGTGCAAATAGGGCCCGTCATTATAACTCTTACTGGGGCCCATGAGTCGGCTGCTATGCTCCTGCTTTGCTCCACTGCTTTCCATCAACTCGGGCCAGCCTCCCTGCTCCTGCTGCTGGAAAACACCCACACAGCCTGATGCTGCCTCCAACATGCTTCACAGTGATGGTATTGGACAAAGGATGAGCAGTGCCTGGTTTCCTCCAGACATGATGATTAAAACTGAGGCCAAACAGTTCAATCGTGGTTTCATCAGATCAGAGAACCTTGATTCTCTCAGACCTTTACCACTTTCTCTGATGTTTTTCAGTATATTTTTTTTTCTCTAAATGTCTGTGGTGGAAATTTTGATGTCTGTCAGATTGATTAGTGACCTAGGTAGATAAACCATCTGTTAAAAGAGAGGATGACCAGATGTCTACAAGAAAACCAAGGGACACATGTAGGTAACATCTAAACATGTGTTGTATCTTAATTGCTTGCTTTATTGCCTGTATCCCATCTTATAATTATAAGGAGATTGTCAGACGCTTAGAAGACAGTATGGAGCTGAAGCCACCAGTCAGTGGGCACAACTCCAAACTACTTGACTACTGTGTGTTTCTGTGTTCTGTCCCTCTATATAGAGGATTAAATTGTTGTATGCACACTGTCTCTCCAGTCTTTTTTTTTTTGACTCCCTGCAGGTAGACAAAAAATTCTTCAACATGACTCTGAAGTTTTCATTGTGTTTTTGTACCATAAAGTTCAGATTGGTGGAGAGCTACGGTGATGGTTGTCCTTCTTGAAATTTCTTGCAGGAGGTCTGCAGCTGAAGAGTCTTGTTGCTGTTCAAATGTCTTTTCTTCACTAACCATTAAGAGCTCTGAGCTCTTGAGCACCTTTGTTGCAGCAGAAATGTCTGTGTTCTTCTGCAGATCTGAGTCACTGAGTTATGTAGCACTGACGTCTAAGACAAATTTCCTGCAAGGGACAATAGAGTTTATCCTGATCTTGATCCTGTGTCTTGACACAGTCCAAACCCAGCCTTATACCAAAGTGGTAATATATGGGTACTTGTTCAGGACTCTTTGGGTTCACTGCACAAGGTTCCCTTCAGGACTTATTTTTCACCATACTGGGTTGTCTTTGTATGATGTCTGCTGCACTGAAAGTTGTTACATGAATGAAGCAGACAACAGCCCATTGTGTTCTGATGAATATGGGGCGGAGGAATGTTTTTTCTGCTGCTATGATTGGTTACACATCAGCCTAACCAGCTTCTGATCAGCTGTGAACCCTTATAAAGAACAGGTTTGCCGCTTTCCAAATCATCCAATCAGGAGAACTGACCTCTGGTGGACCAGAATCCAGAAACATCTCAAAGATAATCTTTTTTTTTGTTGTTTCAGACTGTAACATAACAAAATGAGAAAAAAAAAGTCAAGACAATGACATACCAAATATGCTGGATTGGAGTTACAGCGTGTTTCGGGCCACACTTGCAGATTTCATTAGGAAGCACTATAGGAGGAGATTCAGTCCCTGTGTGTCACATCAAACTAATGGTGGCCCTGTATGTACACAGGAAGCTTTAATCCCCCACACTGACTGAAAATCTGATCCTTGAGTCATTGCAGATGGGTGGCTGCACTTCCTGGCTTTTCACTGTCAATTTATCAGTCTGAATGAACATGAGGGAGAGTGTTGATGCATCACAGTGTCTCCATCAAAGCACCCCAGCAAACACAAGGTCAAATGTGTGATTTTCTTCTTCTGTCATGTCACATTAAACTGGAGATGTACACCATGAGGGCAGATGTATAGTTATGTGTGTTAGGTGAGACATGGCTGGTGTTGAATTACTATTCTACTTGACTGCTTTTATATGTTACATTAGAGGGCGTGGATGAGATGTATGAAAGGACTGTGGAGTGGACGAAATGTCAACACCTACTCACACAAAATGCTGCCTGGCATGAGATGTTTTTGTGGAGGATTTAAGTTGAGAGGTCACTTAGTCATAATGAATCATTTCTATCTCTGAGAGTTTGGTATCTTCAGTCCCAGCTCAAACATCCATACAATTTCAACAGTCACCACACCACCATCTCTGAAAGTGTCTGAGTGCATGGACAGATGATCTGCCAGCAGTGGAAGATGACTAAACACAGATAGCACTTGTTGAGTGAATGTTCATGTTCAAGGGCAACAGAAACCAACAGTGGCTGCAAGTGCTGATTCATCCTCCATGGTCTTCTTTCTAAGCATTGTACTATCTTTTAAAACTGAACTCAACATCACATTGATTCCAATGTGATTGTGGGAATGCTTAAATCCACTGGCATTGACAAATTAAATCTACTGTAATTCTCTACATTAAATCCAACATTGGTGAGGAATGAAACACAGATTTTCATGGTTTACCAATGGGAAACTATCTTAACAATAACTGCTAAGGGGAGTTTATGAGCTGTGTTTCATGGTCCACTTGTTTTCAGATACATGTAAGTCTCTAAAAACTACTATGACCTCGTCCTGTGACTGAACTAGCATTAACTATCTTGTCGGTTATCAAGCTTGTTAGTTGTAAAAGCACAACAAGTTCTCAGCTAGCTAGCAAGTTTCAGTTTAGCTCAACATGCTGGTATTGATGCTTTAAAAACACAACAACAAGAAAAAAAAAAAAAAAAAAAAAAAAAAATATATATATATATATATATATATATATATATATATATATATACCAGGAGGACCACTCAATAAGTGCAGAATTTTACATTTGAAATTAAAAATAAAAAATTAAAACATCAACAACAACAAAAACTTTTCAAAAAGCATTTCAAGTTTAACATTTCATAACAGCAGAAGTTCACTAGCAAGTGATGCAGCAACAATGAAAGGATGGGTTATGCTCGCATGAGCTGCTTCCAGAGGGCCCATGGGTGAATCTCTGGTTAAGTCAAGGCTGTGATTTCTATGGTGAGGACAGTTTTGCAGAAAATATTGCATAACTCAAAGTCTGACTTATTTCACAGTCCTTCAAACATGGTAGTTTATGGTAGTTATGGTTTATGGCCACATGATTCCAATGACGTGCAAAGTTCAGATGGGGGGCAGGAAGTGGAGAATGGTGATTGAAAATAAGTGAAAGTGAGTATACAAATGCGTTGGTTTAGCCTGCATGCAGCAGGTTTGATCTAAAAATATTTAAAGACCAGGTAAAGCAAAAATAAATATTTTGATTTTATAATGACACAGAAAAAAAAATTAGCAATCACCTGTCAAATTTGAAGTATTAAAAAAGTCGCTACTAATATAATGCTAATGCTTCAAAGTTGTAAAGAAATGAGTAGCATTCTCTGCCTCAGGGCGGTGGGGGCGTGTCCACTGGAGGCATGGAAACCATGGCCCATCGTGGGAAAGGTCCAGCCCCTCTCAAGTTCAAACTACTGTATCCATCATAACAGTACTGTACAACCTAAAAGTGGACGTTTTATCAGTAATGTGCAGCCCTACATGTTTGAGCCACCAGAGCCAGAAGAAGAGAAAAGTGATAATAAACGATAAACAGTATTTTTGAACCTCCTGCTGGAATATTTGTCTGAGTAGAGAGGATCACTGACAGTGTCAATAAAATGCAATGTAGGCTGCTGCACAGATGTCAACAAATACTTGTCAGAAACATATGCTAATTCAGTTGAAGTAATCTTGTTATGTATTTCCACCCTTTGCCAAATTCAGATACATATTTTTTTTGATTAACTACAGGGTATGACTTGGCACTACAAACATTTTTTAAGGATTTACAGGTACATTTAATCTCGCTCTTCATCCTCAGCTCAGATCTTTATGTTGGATGCCTGAATGAGAAACATATCATCAGATTTTTAATGCATTTCATGAACTTCTTTGACCTTTTCAGATGAGCCTATAAGAAAAAACTAAGTGGTAAACATTCTTGGCTCAATCTTCTGGACACACCTTTGCTTACTCCACAAAATGTAAATTATATAGAAATAGAGATGACGCATTGCAAAGGGTACTGCATTTGTTTCACCTGTGCTGATGACTCTGCTGTAATGCTGCAAGATGAAGGAAAACAAGAAAAGAACTTCTGATCTTTGCCACTTAGTTGCACTGTGGTTTTATTTCACTCAAGATAATGTGAAAATATGAAACCCAGCAAACTTTAATGACAGTGTAATTAAAAGCTGTCATATGGGACAGATGTCAGGGTATATGAAATGCTTATAGAAAGCTATAGTTTTGAGAGTTTTGATGTCCTGAACTCAAATGAATTTCTCTACAGTGTGTGCCACAGTCGTGACTTCTTCGTTCAGCGGTGTGAATAGCAACTAATTTAAAAGACGTCACTCTCCTTGTTGACTCTCACAAGCTAAACAAACACATCCAAATAGCTTGATTACACAGTTGCTTGTTCTCGCTGTTCTTTCAGACAATGGGAAGTGCTGTGTGGTTATTATATTGTCAGAGCGCATTGTGTTTTCATTGAGTAACAAATTAGTTACTCGGATAGTTTACAAGGTCTACTTTTAAACATTTGTTGTAAGACCCTGAAGCAGCCTGTAGACAGCAACAACGCTTGTCTAGTAACTAGCCCAACCTGAAACAATGATGCTGTTTTATGGCTTTTTTAGTTTTAGTCCATATTTTCCTTGCAGAACATGATAACCCTCACTATATCATACAACATCAACACATCTAATGAAAACTGTCAATGGAAAATGCAAATTGGTGTGTTCTATTATACAGGTGCTATACATTACATTATACTGAACTACTGTTAGAAGTTGCTTCATCAAGATGAAGAAAGTGTGTTACTTTACCAGATGAGATTATAAGAATCTAATGAAGTGTTTATGTGCCAACCAGAGACATGTGTAAACAACTAGCACTGTTACTATTTCAATTTTAGCTCCTCTCCCAGCAGGGTTTTACTAAAATCAGATATTGGATGTTTCAACAAGATCTCAAACTTGTTGCAGATGTATCCCACTGTATATCACCTGAGAAGAAGAAATCGTACAGAATTCCCATAGTCATTTACACTTTTATATTTCCACCAGAGAGCACTAACAAGTTCGTTTTCTTCCACAGCATGTCCTGATTAGTATGGCATGTCTCTTGGTAGAGATGTGGGGAAAAAAGTCTCCTCATGCATATATGATTGTCTTAAATGAACAATTCTCTGCATTAGTATCAGGCTCAAAAGTCCAGTTTTATTTTCAACAATACTGATTCATTTTATAACTTACACAAGCAGCCAGTGTTATATAATCAGAGTTCACACAGTCTTCTGAGGGAATCTCTGTCAGTCCAAAAGTGTAGCAATATCTTTGGGGAGGGTCATGTCATCAAACCCTTATCAGAAATGCCCACAGTCCCTCCTTTGCTACTGGCTGACAGGGTCAATATACCAGATGTCTTCATGGGCCAAAAAAGCAGTAGGATATGACCCAAACATATCTGTGCATAATTAGTCCTGATCCAAAATAGAGAGCAGAACAGTGAGAGAGCACCAACACCTACTGTGTAGATACTTTACTCTCAGTTAACAAGCAGCTGGGGTCAAAAAGCTTGGCAATGTGCTGACAATGTGCAAAGAAGAAATGTATTGTCAGAAATATAAGGTCATAAACTATTCTATTAATATTAAAACAAAACTGACTCGACTGGACCGTGTTTGTCCCGGGTTTCTCAGAGCTGAGGAGACCTCTAAAACATACAGAACTGAGTTAATAAAAGAACACGACAGCTACAGAGCCTGGGCATTAACACATCAGGATCTACTGGTTCCCTGTGTGCTCCTGTGAATGAGGAAAAAGAAACATTCAAATCAGTCGTGTACACAGTGTTATACTCTTTTTATTGAGTCTCTTACTCTTCCAAGAAAACGGCTCTACATCATGCCACAGTTTATTGGATGGAAAAGAGGGCTATATTGTAAAATGTTGCTCTCAAGGAGCTTTATAATTAGAAACAGATAAAAAGATGAGAGCGCTATGAATTGCTCTGACAGCAGTGAAATTACCAAACAGAACAAGATGCACTTCACAGGTAGGAAAGAGAGAGGACAACACAGAACTGTGTAGCAATGCATCTGTTTCGCAAACTGGGTATAAACATTATGGCTGTACATATAATTCATCAAGTTATGTATATGAGCACTAATGATCCAATGCACAATGCACTGTGATCTCATTTGGATTGACTGCACCATAATTCCTTGATATTTATTGTATTTTCAAAGGGCACTGTTATAATGGTTAGTTCCCCAAAGTGCTGCAAACATTTGCCTTAATTATTCAGCTGTTAGTGTTAAAGAGTGATTGTCTTGCATTCATTCATATTCAAGCTCTCAGTCTGATTTGAATGCAGTTTCTTCCAAGTGTCTGAGGCTTTGGACCCTCTGAAATCTGTGCCCCCCCCCAAACCAACACACACACACACACAAACACACACACGGGCCAGCACCGCAGGTTAAATAGCAGTGGCCAAATAAATCTGTCCCATCCATCAAATATTGACTTCATGGCTCACATTAAAGGGCGAGTCCTGAATTTTAAGAAGGCAACTATATTGATCAGCGACCAAGACTCTCTCAGGCTGTGGGGAACAGTCTATTTTGCTGTAGTATTATTGTTTGTGAGAAACTGGCAGCAGCCTCCTGTTGACATTTGTGCCATTGCAGGATTGGGTAGCAACCATTAATGTTCCCAATCTTATCATTATTATCATTAATTTCTTAACCCCAGGACCGTGAAGAGGTCTATATCTGCTTATGTGCATACAGTTAAGGAAGGAAAATATCTGGTCCCATTTGACCTGCATTGAAAAAAAAAAAAAAAAAAAAAAAAATCAAATGAGACTTTGTAGATACATTAAAGTCAAATATGAACTAGACAAAATCTGTTTATACTTTACTTTTCTTATTGGAACTCAGCCCTGAGTCCATTGTTTCTGAGGAAGACTGAAGACATAAATCTTTGGAAAGGCTTATGTGACTCACTGGTTAGAACAGCTGCTTCCTAACTAAAAAGGTCCTGAGTTCAAGCCCCACTCCACTCAGCACTCTCGTCCTGGTGGCCCTGGGCTTTAACATGCTGACGCTATAGTTCTGTTTGGAAAAAAGGACCCTTGCTGCATGTCATCCCCCATCTCTCTCCCCCTCATCTCCTGAAGGGCCTCTTACTGTCACAATCTAATAGAGGCAAAAAAAAAAAAAAAAAAAAAAACCAAAAACTCCCCAGCGCTGGATTAATACATATTTGGTGCTCTAGTGACTATTTACAGCAGCAGGATGGTGTGTGTGGCAGTCACTCTAAATAAATAGTGTGTGTTCATGGTAGCGGAGGAACATGTCACCCAGTGCAACAATATGGTTTGCTGATGTGTTTTTAATGGGGTTTTGGGAACAGTGGCGCTCCATGGCTTTATATCAGGCACTGGGTGGATGCACACACACACACTGACACACTCACACATGTACACACGCACACACACTTCTCTGCTGAATGAGTGAAGGATAAAGCAGATAGACAAAGGCTTGACATGTAACAAAAGTCTATGACTGGGAATCAGTGGACCTCATTAATAACACAGTTAAATTACATTACCATTATATTTCATTTGAGTTTTTTTTTTGAGGCTTTTAACACAATAAGGAGTCACTGTAAAGTGTTAAACAAATGAAGCACCAGTTAGAGACAGAAAACCCAACCAAAACATTTGCAATAACTTATATATTCTATATAAAATCATAACCAGAAGATAGGGTCAGCAACACTGACTCTCTGTACGTGACAGTTTATCATTACATCTTCTAAAAAGGAGCGCAGTCAGAGAGATGAGGTGATAAGATCAGTGTCACATCTGTTAAGTAAATATAAAGCCACGCTCTTAGCTTAGCTTAGCATAGGGAGACAGAGAACATGGTGGACTTGGAGAAGTAAATGAAGCCCTGCAAACAATTCCTACAAGTGCCTCAACTTTTGTCGATGACTCACAAACCCTCTGTCTGAGCAAAGGGGGTGTCGGAACAGTTATCAAGACAACTGGTGCATTGCCCGTTGGAAATGTACCTGTCAGATGGGGCTGCCTGCCTGGCCTGCATTAATCCATCTTGCAACTCTAATCCAAGCAACGTCACACTGAACACTACACTTCCTGGGGTCCTGAGCAACACACACTGCAGCGTGAGCACTCCACTGATGCTGTCTGTTGCTGCTGGAGTTGGCTGCCACACTCTGCTCCACCTCTGCTCCACTCCAGGGTTTGAGCTCTGTCATTCTGATAACCCAGGCATTTTCAGTCATTCATATGTGAGTGGCTCATTCATTCATTAGCTATATCATTTATCATTTTAGGGCCAGTCCACACAGATATGGGTTTAGGAGTATGTACTTTTTTTTAATTTATTTTATTATTATTATTATTATTATTATTATTAATATTTAAAATAATTTCTGCTTTTCGTCCACATGGAAATACCATTTCAGCAGTCCTAAATCTCAAGACACTGCCTAATGTTTCATTTAGACAAAAAACTTGCATCTTTTGTCAAACTATCATGTCATGTCTCAAACCTGAAACCAGAGCCACACTCTTAGACATCACGTAACAACAACAACAATGGTGGACTACTGTCGGATCTCTTTGATGCTGAAACCTGTCCATTATATTGTAATATTTGGACTCCCAGTCGACATTATTCTGTTAAGTTGACAAAGAATATTTGGAGTTTGTTTAAAGCATGCAAGCTTCCCATGTCTTCTTTGTTTTTGGTGTGTTTGTGTGGCAGTGTTACAGATACAGGCCTGGCATATGTACTACAGTGTTTTGGGATGATAGAAAAACTACACAGTTTCCAAACTTTAACCACAAGAGCTGCACTGAGATCAACTAATACAAGGTGAAAACAGAGCATTCATTTCTATTGCAGACACATGATGCATTTCTGTGCCTGATGGTTCACTGTTCTTAAATTTCCAGATATTTATTTATTTTATACTTGAATGAAGACATCAAATAAAGTCAGTGTAAATAAGAGCTGTGCAGACCACTGCAGTGTTAAAAACAAAATAACTTCTGACCGGTAGTTCAGTTTTGCTCCTTCAGAGTAAACACAACCTGCAGCATCTGTAGCCTCTGCTGGGCCGCTCATCACATTTAGTGTCAAGCCTCTCCTGAGCTGCTTTACTGTAATAACTCTCACATCCCATGACAATCTGTGTGAAATGGGTTTGACAGCTGTGTGTGTGTGTGCGTGTGTGTGTGTGTGTGTGTGTGTGAGAGAGAGAGAGAGAGAGAGAGAGAGAGAGGAAGATTCAATTCAAACACTGTCTAGAGATCAGAGGAAAACTTCTGACCTGTGAGTGTTTGTTTTAAGACTAACTTTCAGTCATTTAAGTGTCGGCTCACATACATCCCTCTGGTGTAGCAAGTATATTGTGTGCTTGTGTTGAGGTGACTAGAAGTGAAGACAAATCGGTACACACACTCACACACGCCCACACATACACACACACATGCACATGCTATGGCCACAATATATCTTCACTGGTGTTAGCTGTAGAATTCAGGGGTGGTGGTAGCTCACTTGATGGATAGCAGCTTTAGCTATGATGGTGTGTGTGTGTGTGTGTGTGTGTTACTGTCAGCCATGACTCCAGCTGTAACTTGTAGGGTCTGTAGGATTGTTCCAAAGCTCCAGTGATGAATTGTGACCAGCACGTGTGTGTGTACGTCTATAAGATGTGGGGTCTGGGGGATACTTTCATAGCCACTTGATGTATAGTCCGGGGGTGGGAATGGGTGGGGGTGGCCAATGGGAAAAATGCTGAGGTTCACAGTGTGTACGTGTTTGTGCATGTGTGTGTTTGAGAGAGCAATACCCCATGGTAAGGAGCAAGCAACATGAGTGATGGATAGAAACCCTCAGTTACATCAATCTGCTCTCTCTCTCTCTCTCTCTCTCTCTCTCACACACACACACACACACACTTTCCCTTTCCGTCTCACACACATACACCATGCCTTGCTTCTCTTACTCCCGACCCTCTGGCTCTCTTGCTGCAGTCCCTCTAGCGCTGAGCCCTCACATACACTATGGGGCAAGCAGCTGTGAGACTCTTGCTACACACCGCCATGGGCTCTGTTCTCTTGGCTCTGGCTATTGAGGCGAGTGTGATACAATGATGGAGCAACACTCCTTTGGCCTCTCTTTGTCTCTATCTTGGGCTCTGTGACTAAACAGGCCATGAGGACAGGAGCAAAGGGAACACAAAGTCCCCTAAGTAAAACAGGGAATGGTGTAGAATGAAGACATAGAGAGAGAGAAACTAACATGTATTCTGACAGGGGCACATTTATAAACTTCAAATATAAATGGCGTTTGTGGACTGGACACTAACACAATGAGCTAAAAGTCACTGCACAGTTAAAACAAAGCTTTGGGGAAATGAAAGTCCATGGGACACATTTACATTTGGATTGATGTAGAAGCTTTGTGAGAGTTTTATACTTTTACAGTTTGCTCAGCAGGATAGCCTTACCCAATGAATGACTGGCTAAAAAAAACATTGTCAGTAGTAAAAATAAATGAATGTTAGACTTCAAACACCACAGTTGTCACTACTAAACTCCCAATTTGTTGCTTGATTTAGGTTGTTTACACACCTGACCAAGAGGACTTGGTTCTGGTGTTGTCTAACAAACAGACAGTACTGGCTGACGCTGACACAATCACAAGATCTTTATTAATGAAAGTTAACGTGCATTTCCGAAGAACTTGTCCTTCCCTTGAGCATTTGTTTTCTGCATAAATAAGTTATTTTCTAAGTGCTGTTCTTGATTCTATAGACATTGAGACCAGGGAAGTTAACTTTTCCCAACTGCTCAGCCACTGAAGGATCATTTCCTTGAATGTCCAGCTCAACAGTACATTTGTCCATATGCTGCTGTCACCGTTAAACCTGATGATTTCCACAGCCCGTTGCTCATTGGTCTTACCTTGTAGTTATGATAAATTGGTTGTCTGTAGAACAACCTTTTTGTGAATTGCTTTCTTGTCACATTCACCGAGCCAGTCTGGGACAGTGGCTTTAGCATTTTCAGAACAGACACAAAATGTAGAGTCATGTGTTGGTTGAAAAGAGCTGAAAAACAAAATCAGGACTCATGATCTCCTCCCAGGGAGAAAAAAACAAAACAAAACACTGTATCCTGAGGGATAAACCGTCCAAATCCCAAAATATCAACACCTGAGGAGAGTAATGCTGTAAATCCACCAGCTTCACAGTGATCTAGAGGATCCCATAACACCGGTGTTAACTTGTGGCTGGACAGGAGTAAGGATAGAAGGGGGCATTTTCATGCAGGCTGAGCACAGCCCAGTCCTTCTGCACTGCAATCCAAAAGGTGGGTCCTGTGGTCAGAGAGCTCAGAGAACGCACACCAACACCGTGTGTGAGGACCCAAAAAAGTATAAACACAGAAGAACATGTATGCGTGCAGTTTAGTGTCAGTGACCAATCATTGCAATAAAAGGTCTAAAGGACATATTGAAAGAAGCAGACAAACCTGATTTGATGTTTGATATTAGCTGTGTAGTGTGGCCTATGATGTCATAATGACAATCTATCCA
Source organism: Caranx ignobilis (assembly GCA_021432705.1). Classification (NCBI taxonomy): domain Eukaryota; kingdom Metazoa; phylum Chordata; class Actinopteri; order Carangiformes; family Carangidae; genus Caranx; species Caranx ignobilis. Next base: position 11,371,533 of record MU269981.1, on the reverse strand, counting down.
AGAGTCTCTGTAAACTCAGTTTAGCACTGTGATTTGATGTGCTGGCCTCACCACTGTACCTGCATTTATTTAGAGCTTGTCTGCTACTATAAATCTTCACACTACAAGTCACATTCACCCAGTAGCCCACACATTCATACTGTGTGTTTTCTATGCATCAGGGGCTGTTCAAGGTTCAGTATCTTGACTGGGGATACTTTGAAATGTGGACTAAGGGAGTTGGGAAACACTTCCAGACTTCTGATTTGTGGACTATGTGCTCTGTCTCCTGGGTCACACAGCTGTAAATGTCAGTGCTGGTTATCAGCCTTTTTTTTTTTTTTTTTTTTTTTTTTTTTTCAAGTTTGATGGCCTGCTTCATCTGAATCTCTTTCCCTAGCAAATGTTATTCTACTTCCCTATTCATATTGAGATAAGAGGTCTCCCTCAGCTGCAGCATCTTTGATACTGGGCTGCATTTGAGGACAGTTTATTTATTTATTTTTAAACACAGTAAAATCTCTGTCCACTGCTCTCTAAGCAAGGAGGGGCAGCCCTCAGTACACCAATGACCACATACACACAGAGTGAACCTGAGAGCTGAGAAGCTGCACTGGACGCTGAAATGGTTGGAAAATAACTGAAGATTACTGGATAAGTGCATAAGTGCAAGAAAACCCTAACCCCCAAACTGTGTGAACCATCTTCCACAAGCAACACACAAAAGAGAAATCATTTTTATTTTCTCCCACAGCATCACAGTGGTTAAGCTCATAGTGACTTGTTAAGGCTGTGACTCTTTCATGGTACCTTAATGAGTCCATCTGAAACTGGCATTTTGGCTTAGAAACAGCAATAGATTATTCATCTTGTTTGACGTGAACAGTCTGACTGATCTAATGGAAATACACCAAGCAGCCAATTACTGAGAACATTACTAAGCCACCAAATCGGTAACCCAGTAAACCCTCACACTGAATAAAAGACAGCTGCAACTGCCATTATCTGGTATTTTCCCCTCTCATGCACTTTCCCAATAAAGCTAAAAGGAAATCCATTAATACTATAGAAATAAGGTGAGGTCTGCAATTTGTTTTTTCCCAGTGATTGTGCTGAGTGGACTAATTACCGAGGTTAATAGGCCACAGCATTGGTGCGCCGAGTGTATGTTTCAACCTAATTAATGTGACATTTGTTCTGCTTTCGCTCCGACTTCATCAGCTGCTGCCAAATGCTCTATTTGTAAACGGCAGTTATCCAACAGTTCGCTCCAGCCAGTCTCCACAGACACCTACGGGCCACCCAGCTGTTCAGCAACATGCAAGGACACCACAAGCAACTTCTTCACAGGCGAGCTCCACAAGTGCTGGCAGCAGATGGACTACTGCTAATACACCACATAACAGTGCTAAAGCTAATGGCTTACTCCTGCCCAGCATGTTCCAGACAATATTGATGTGCAGTCAGCAAGAAATCAGTGTTTTAAATGTACTGCTGTGTTCTGTTATTGGAGAGAAGACTACAGCATTGTGTTACAGCAGGACAGGTGGGGGAGAGGTAGAACATAGGGAAGCAGTAGAGAAAAGCATGGATGATCTGAATGAAACTGAGCTCTGAGATTCATGGCTTTAATCCTAATACAGAGATGTGATAGTATGTATCATGTCATGTCGTCTGCAAAGTCATATGGGTGTCATTCAGAGTTTTAATGGTAGAATGAGACATAGATGATGAATCCAAAGGAAAAAAAAAAAAAAAAAAACACTCCACTTGATGCATTCACAGATTTTGAACAGCTATCTGTAATGTCTGTAATAACATATCTGAACCAAATTTTGAGTGTTGGTAAAAGGGGAAAGTGGGGAAAGAAATTGCATATGCAAATTAATATGTGTTTCCATCCACTACCATTCTGAAAGTAATCGGCCGTGGCTGATGAAGATGAACAACTGGTGGCGCTGATTCTTCAGTGTGATGCCATTGAACCATCAAAGAGGAGAGGGGAGGAGGCGACAAATTTTGTAATAAATGGAGCTGCGATAAAATCTTAAGTCATAAGAAAGTCCTGAAGCATCAGTCTTATACAGTAGACCTCAGTTGGCATGGTTACCATTGTAAACATACAGTAGCAACTGTAACGATGTACAGATCATTGCCACGTAGGTTTAGGAGCTAACAGCAGTTGGTTAGGATCATGGTTTCAGTCAACACTCCTGCATGTTGCTCTCCTGCAGGACAGTCCTGGGCCTGACTGACTCCATCCACCATCCATCCCAATATCCTCCACACTTGGACTTCCACGCTCTTCATACAACAATCACCGCACTTCTCCATCTAATCCTATCAAAAGTAATACAGCCACTAGATGCTGCCTTGCTATGGGTCATAATAAAAATCCTAATTCCAATTTATTTAGGACAGTGGCGCTTTGATGGGAACCAGGATGAGAAGACATATGGTAAATGATCAGTGTGGTTGGGAGTCAAACTGGTGATCACCTGCATAAGGGGTGAGCCACTCACCCACCAGGACACCACAGTTGAATTGGTTCACAGTAAACTGCTGAACAGAAGGCCTGTGGGTCTGTTTTCTGCTGGACTCCAGTCTCCTCCACACACACCTGATGTTTTCACTCTTTCAGTCACTCATGTCCACAGGGTCTGGCTCCACTCTGGCTACTCTTTGACTGTCATTTTGAAATGTTTGAGGAACTGAGCCTCTGTATATATACAGCACAGAGCTATTTTTCATGTTCCATAGCTCACTGAAAATGTCTGCTGCTTGTTTGGATGGTTTTTGGCTAAAATATATTGAGCCTTTGTCCCATTTGAAGAGCCTGTAGCCATTCTCACAGCACAGCTTTATTTCCTGTCATTCATTTTGTCAGACTGTGTAAATGGACTACTTCTCTCACACTAATTCCAAATGAAAAAGTAGATTTGCTTTGTGTGAGAAAAAAATCTAAGTCTAAACCTAATGATGTATAATATTCATTTTTGGTCAGTTGTTACTCTATAACAGCCGAATAATGTGCAAGTGTGAGTGAATCTCAGGCTTTAGAGGTGTGACCCATCACATAAAGATATATGCATCACATTCTATCCAGTGCATGTGTTTCCACTGCAGTTTGTTGCTTCCAGGGCAAATTAAACATGTGCCTTGAACAGGTGGATGAAACCTCTTAAGTTCCCCCCCTCGTTGTCTCTCTGTATATTATGTCACCTTCACTTGTGTCACACCACAGAACCACAATATGTTGTCTACCAAAATGTAAATACTGGTCATAATAACAAAGCTATGTAATAATAAGTCACCTGCTGATACAGTAAGATTGACATGTGAAAGTGAGCAAGGGACTCGTGCAGACATTTTAAATTGCTGTTCAGTGGATGTCTCTGTTAAGAACACTACATGGCTGGACCACAGAATACAGACACTGACAAGCACGTGTTTTGACGTGTTTTGAAGGAGGGTTTATTGGTGTGAATACTCAAAATCTGTGAATGAGTACATTCTTTTATAGCTGGTGGAAAGCAGAGTGCTGACGAGGAGCCTTGGGGCTGAGCAGGAGCAGCCGGTTGGGGACAGGAAGATGGAGCATAATGCAGGGTAACAGGTGGTCGCAGGAGCAACCTGGAAGACGGGAGATTCTGGAGAGCAGAGATGAGGAGTGCAGGGAACTGGTCTCAGGAGATCCACACATGGAGTGAAAGATCGAGGGTCAAATTAATCCAGAGTCTAGTCACTAAAGGGACCTGACAGTATACCACAAGAGGGTAAGAGAGGGTCTGGCAAGAAGCGGATGTTGAGTATAGGTGACTTCATTGCATGATCAGGAAGGTGTGTGATGACAGCAAGTGTGCAGACTGATCATTGTTGACTCTGCCTCAACTCCAGACACACAGACAGACAGATAAGGGGGAAAACAGGCACACCCACATGAGGGAAGGGAATGGGGGGGGTAAAACACAGGGCTCATGACAGTTTGGAGCTTGTTGTAGTCAGCTGTGTTAGTGCTCTTTTCTTTGTTCTCCAACTTCCTCTGATGTATTCACTCCCACATGCCCTGTTTCCTGAAGAATCACATGCTGGAAAAAAAGAAAGAAAGAAAAAAAAAAAGTTAGAAAACCTCGCTTGTATAGAGTTTTAGACATTTTTGCCTTCCTCTGGTGGACTATGAAGCAACTGTAATAACCTTTTTATGTAAACCCAGTGGTTCCTTTTACATTTCAATATCCATGGCCCAGCCTGAAATACCCCCATCTCTGTCTCCACAGTTTGTCAAACTCAGCATAAAAAAGTAAAGCAATGCAGCTTTCATATTACATTCATGGGCCTGCTGACAAAGCATTACGAGTCAAAGTGACCTTGAGCCAGATCGTAACAAACATGGAGATAAACATGAGTGATTCGGTGTGGTTTGGAATATTTAGATGCAGTCTGAAAAAGAACAAAGTTATAAAAGTAAGAGTGAAGCTCTGGATCACTATATTTGTTTGAATTATGCCTTTACACATCAGGCAAGACCTTGAAGTTCAGTATTGTGCAGCACAATAATAAGAGTAAATGCATATCCAGGTTTGCTTTGAGATGAGAATAAAACTGCATGTCAGTGACTTATAGATTATTTATTTGTCACTGTGATTGCGTTTATTGGGTTTGAAGCAGTTGCAATGAGAAAATTACATTGTTCTGTGCTGCCATAAAGTTATATTTTTTGTATGACGAGACATTGATCATCGTTAAATGTGTTTTTTTGCTTGTTTGTTTTTATGTGTGGATGACCATCCGAAAGATACTGCATGTGTTTATTTTTACACCTGATAATTGCTTTTCACAGTTCAGAGAGTGATGAAGCTTAAAAAGTGACAAAGGCATGTCTGGTATGGCATGGTGGTGCAGCGACTAGCCCTGTTGCCTCCCAGAAAGAAGGCTCTGGGTTTGATTTCCTCTGGGTGGAGTTTACATGTTCTCCCTGTGGGCTCTCTTCATGTTCTCCTGCCTTCTCCAACACTCCAAAGAAATGAGCAGTAGGTTGATTGGAGACTCTTAATTGCCCATAATAAGTGACAGTGAGCGTGTTGTTCAGTATGTGTCCCTGTGATAGATTTGTGAACTGTCCAGGGTGTACCCCACACTCGCCCTGCCTCCAGCACCTCCCCCATGGCCCTGAATGGATAAGCAGTAGAGACAATGGATGGATGGTATAATGTATTTAGATGGCAGAAGAGTGATACTATAAGAAATGGATTATGCCCTAAACAAACATTAGAGAAATGGATGGACAGAGTGGAGAGAGAGAAGTGGGGTAATCCAGTAATGGAAAAGTCATGGGCTTTAAAGAGTAATTGATAAACAGGTGAACTGATGAGGTGGAGTTTCATTCAGGGTGGGGAGAGGGAGAGATGGTTTGGGCAAGTTTGGATCTCTCATTAAGAAAAGTTGATGCTGCTACATGAGAAGGTTTCAGAGCTTTGAGCTGGTTCATGTTTCCCTGACCAGATGAGATGTGAGAAGATATTTCACTGTTATGTTTTTTATGGTCCAATAGGGTGCTGTGAACATGCAAGAAGAAACACAGGGGAACAGTAAAGCTGATCTACACCATCTACACCTACTCATAAAAAGGACAGATATTGAATATGTTTTCATCTGGCTGTTTCATACACACTATTTTATGAAAAATGCCCAGATCTCTTATTTCCTTCCATCTGCTGCTAGAGAGAAGAGGAAACTGTAATTCTACATTAACACTATCTATCATGTTTTCCCAACACATTCTTGCTCTCAACCATATGTGTCACATACAGACACTGCACTGGTACCCAAGAGGTGGTTGGTGGATACTGGGAGTACAAAAGCACAACTATTCCCTCTCTGTGGTTAGTTTGAGGGAAGAAATGTGCTTTGGGTGAGGTTAGGAAAAGATCATTAAACACAGAAAGTTCACTGTGACTTTAAAACCATAATGCGCTCTCGTCCCATATATGTCAGCAGACAACGGGCTGCGGTCTGCTTGACTCATGCATCATTTCAGCAGACTCAACACATTGAAGTTCCCTACTTGCTGAAAAAGTGACACTAAAACGATATTACAAAGTGACATCAAAGCGTCCCAACCAAACTTCAATACTTCAATACATGACGACTTGGATGTCTACGTTACGTTATACATGATATTTTTGTTAATATGATTTCAGACCTTGAGTCTTGCTTTTAAAATATCATGACTTAATGTCAAAAGGTCATTTACAATCAAGTGTGGCAGCTGAGTAAAGACACTTCCTTGACATCACAGAAGAAGCTCCAGGTCCTTACAAAGTATCGCAACATGTCCATTCTTTTATGCTTTTAGCCACACTGGTCAGATGGCTCCAAGGAAGTAATGCTTGTTGATCAGCCATTTTACTTTACTTCCCATTATCACCTGAAGTACACATACTGTATCTTCTTCCTCAAATTAATTCTTGTCACTTTGGTGAACTTGTAACATGTCTCGTCACATTGTCAATACCTTGTGGTAAAATCAAGGGATACTGTCCATAGCTCATTCACAAAAGATATACATATTATTTAATTGCATAATAAAGACATTCACCATCAGCTTTCTCTGTATTTTGCTTATAATTAGCAAATGTTATTATGCTAACATGCTAATCTAAGTTAGTAACAAAGGCTCAAAAACCACAAGAAAACACCAACGGTCTACTGTAGAACTATTAAAAAGCCTTGATCTTAACTGACAAAACCCATGCCTGCTCATTACAGAGGTGTGCAGCTGTGGAATTACTTTTTGTTTTTAGATGTTTCTTTTCTACCTCACTGCTAAATGTTGATACATAGCCCTGTTTTTCCCCCTCACTTTTTCTTATTCTAGACTTTTATTTTGTTGTGAACTTGACCTTTTCATAACTTGACCTTTTTCTTTAACTGTGACATACTGTGATGTTCAGGATCATGTTTTTGCAGGTCACCCAATTTTTACTGGGAGATTTTTACAAATGAATGAGTACATTTCTTTTCTATTCTTTTTCACTATTTTAATGCTCTGCAAAATACTTACTGCAGCAAGCCATTTTCACATTATTGGTCTCACTCAAAGACAACTGGAGGCTAAGGCAAAATGGAAATTGAAAGAAACAACATCATCCTGGGTGACTGGGGCAAAAAGTAAAGGTATTGTCTCCCCGGCCACTGCTCTCCTGTGTTTTCTCCTAGGCTCTGGGGGGATATATTGTTTTCACACTTCTCCATAGCTGACTCACAGGCTATGACTAATATCAGCTGAGTTAAATCCCACTATTGACAAAATCTCTGCGCAGAACTGCCTCTCACCGGCACACCCTTATTTAACTCTTGTGCAGCATCAGAAGCCACAGAGGAGGATGCACCACTCCAAATTAAATTCCTGTCACTCCCCAGGGTCCCTATGGTTTCACTGCTACAGCTGCTTTGTCGCCCTGTATTAGGCATTGAAATATTACAGTCCATGGAAATAAAGCATTGTTTGTGTCCCTCAACTGCTGTGTCATTTTCTTTACAAAATGATGCAGAAAGTAACAATATATAGTGATTTATTGTACTTATGCACAGCAGTAAAATCTAATGGAGTTGCACTTCAGGCTGGCTGCTCCCGGAGGAGAGTGGTGTAAGGTTTCAGGTAACATGCAACAGTGGAACTTTACCTCAGGTATACTGCATTGCTGCAGTAAACCTATCGTACAGAATATACAGGAAAATTTCAAAATGAAGTAATTAGCAGCATCATCTGGCTTTTGACGATGAATTCAATGTGACAATGAACAGTTCACAAAAAATGGGTCATATACAATAGGCCAGGGCTATTCAACTGGCAGCCCCTGGGCCAGAACATGGCTAACCCTCCGCCTACCCAAAAATAAAAAAAAATGATCTGTGTTTTGTTTTTTAAGTTTTCATAAAACCTAACATTAAAAGTAAAGAGACAGAGTGGAGGAATTGTGCAATATTTTCACCAAAAGAAATGTTTGACGCTCCTGTAAACTGTGCATGCCCACTTTACGACACTTCACGACACTTACACTACTTACAGCAGACCAGAGAGAGTCTGGCTTGAAGACTCTCTCTGGTGTCGCTTTCGAACTTTAGGCCGCTCTGCCCAACCTCCGTGGTCCTCACCACTCCTCTCATCCACACTTAAGCACCTGTCCTGGGCTACACAATGTCCACCTGGTCCTCTGTCCTGCTAGAGGTTGTTCATCTTTATTTTATTTTTTGAGGGAATGGAATAGGCCTAACTAGTACTGTAACTAGTAATCTAAATACTTAATCTACTACTTTTCAAATATTAAAGTAACCAGAATAGTAAAGTCATTAGTCTTAAGAGGAGTAATCAGTGTTGCAGGTAAGTTACTTTTCCAGAGTAATTTGCCCAGCACTGCTGCTGTAGATGAAATGGAAACAGAGGATAGCTCAGGAGAGTGACCTGCCCACAGGCCACAGCCTTCCAAGAGCATTACGCCCCTCAAAAATATAGTTAAATAGCCCTGCAATAGGTTATGTCATTCTATATGCAGTAGAATACACTGTGTAAGAGTTAAATTCAGAATGTTTTATTTCTCCACAGATCTACTGTGTTACTGACTGACTGGTTTGTGATCGTCTTGGACAACAGTTCTTAACTTTGATGAGGGAAACATGAGGGAATCTGTGTTTGTTCACTTCCCACTGTGATGCATATCCGCTGACAGCTGATTCAGCCCTTTGGGACCAAAGGCAGGCTGCACGAAGACACATGTTGTTGCTCACTCAGTGTGACTGCTGCTGTAACACATGTCCACAAACAAACCAAATGGAAGAAGGCATGGAATGGCACAGTGCTATCACAGTGGATGGTGGGATAGTTGATAAAAACATAAAACATACACAAGCAAGCATTAAAAAATGGAAGGACTGTTCAGAGCACAGATGGGGCAGGATTTTCATTTCTGTTGTGCTGCAGTTCCAAAATATAAAAGTATCACAGGTGGCTGATACAGGTCTCTGCTTCTTTCCTTCCTTCTCTGTGTCCTTATTCATCCTTGTAGTGTTGTCCTTATTATCACAGCACTACAGCAGCCTCACATATGTCATACCTATCAAAATTTCGATTTTTGCACTGTAAACATTTTATCTTAACATAGCAAGACAAAGACACAATTACTTTATTACATATTTATTACACAACTTGACTCATAACCCCAACCCCCCACGTCTAATACAACTTCACAACACAGTCTCCTGGAACTGAGCTGCTACAGGCCAGACTCTGCTTATCATGGATTACAGTGGTGTATTGGACCATCATAGCCATAATAACAATAATAAAAGGTCATGACTACATAATAATTTAACTTTGTCAAAGGCCCATTGATTGATTGTGACAATAAAAAGAGTTGCATTCACATGGGATTCGAACGCTGCTCTCCTGTACCATTTCCATTTGTTTTGTTGACTCATCCATCCACCACAACTTCCTCAGATCCTCTTTACACTACATCACAGCACTTTTCCCTTTGCCCCTGTCATATTATACAACCACTAGATGTTGCCTAGCAACAAATTGCACAAGTCATAATAACCCACTGCACAGACGACCCCTGGGCTCATTTTTAACAGGACAGTCTGAGTTAGCACTGGGCTAACATTAGCCATCATAAGTGGCCTTATAGGCCCAGGTGAAGCAGTGGCGTGAAATCCTTGAGGATGTTGAAATGAACAAGTGTGTGTTTTACTGTGACTCCATCTTTTCATTTGAAATCACTGGACTATTTCTTTTACTCTTCTACCTCTATACTTATATTTTCTTTTATAGTCTAGTTCTAGTAGATAGTTACATAGCCTTTAAGGGAAACATCGTTTGAAACCGTTTTCGCCTGAAATTGATTTCTGCGTTCTGTCCTCTCCATTGCTGAAGGCTTTGAATATCCTAAAAATAAAACAAGTCTGGGTGGGAAAGAAGTTGAAATGCATCGGTGTACTTGACCTAATGTTCCTTTATCTCTGTTTGATTTTAATGCAATGGCAATTCAGTGCAGATGTGCTTTGGGTCCTGAGAGGAAAACCTTGTTGTTAACCTCAGATCTCACTTGTTTATGTTTCTTAGCTCATTACCTAAAGCAGCCACTGAAAGAGAGGTTTGTTTACATCCCAGTTTTTTTTTCTTCTTTTTTCTTTTTCAGTAATGTTTATCCATGCAGAACATGTTGGGAATATATATTTCTTTCAGTTTTTATGCACACACACTTATTATTTTGGGAAATGCCTTTTCATTTCGAGCCATTAAGCAGATCTTTGTCAAAGCACTTGGCACCAAAATTGACATGGCGTGAAGTGACTGGCTCAAGGCTTTAAACAGCTCAACTTTGATGGACATAAGTGTCTTAGTTGGAGCCTGTGGCCACAATGATTTGATAGAATCATAAGTCTTTGAGTAGCATAAGAGCAACTTGAAGCAGATTAGATTTCCAGTTCATTCTAGACTGCAGGCCCTCGGCTAGCTGTGGGAAATCATTACAGTAAATTAACTCTGCAGGAGAAAAGTGCCTGGGACAGATTAGACGTCTGGGTTCCTCAGAAGATTGTTAGCAACCAATAACGTCCTCCTCAATTTATTTTCGATATTGAACAAGTGCTGATCTCTGTGGTTGGTGTCCTTTCTACTTACAGTAACTGTCTGGTTGTGTGATTTTCTTCTATTCTCACTTTATAAACTCCCTCCTGTCTCCCTCCCAGACTCCTGTCACTTCACTATATCCAATAAAAATCAAGGTGTAAGGGTTCAGCCAGTGAGCAGAGTCAATCTTTTTCTTCCATCTCATCATACTCACAGTGAATATGAATTGATCACGGTTCTTCCATGATGCTTCCATGTTTACTTGGTTTTATTTGTGTGATTTGAGGTGAGTTATGTGTCTGAGTGATGTGACTTACACTTCAATCAAATGCTATGGTTAAACCCCTTCAGTGCCAATATTAATGTCAATGCTAATACAACTTTTACCAAAACAGATTTATGCCCAAATTTCATTTTCAGTTTTAAAAATGCTACTCTCACTCTTCTAGATTGTAAATGAAGATGGACGTAACCTCACTTGTGGCAAGATTAGGCTCCATCCACAACCAGAGCTGGTTTCTGTACCAGACCGTAAACTTAATGTTGTTCGTTTTGAGAGTCAGTGGGGACTGACTAGGAGCTGGAGCCACACTCTGGTGGCCATTTGAAGAGGCGTAGTTTTCTGTTCTAACATGTCTGCAGCTACTGTTAATTACAACTCTTACAGGATATGTCTTTGCTGATTATATTGATGTTATGTCTGTGTGGTCAACACCTCCCAAAAATGATAAAGATTAAATTAATTGAGACAGAGTCCATCTGTGCATTTATCTTCCGTTTATCTGCAGCCAGGTCATGGGGGCAGCAGGCTAAGGAAGGCAGACCATATGTTCCTCCCCTCAGCAACTTTCCTGCCAACTTGGATTTTATGTTTTAACTTACTTAGGTCATTTTAGCAGACACACGGTATGTGCACTGACCATTTGGCTCTCTGGTTGCCTTCATCTGATCATATTTCCTTTAATTTATGATCCTCCAAAATCTCAGCAGCTTCCTGGTTCTATGTTCAGAGTCTCTCCTGTATTTTCAAGCCTGTTTTACATGCATAATAAAAATCATTATAGTGAGATGTGAGAGATATTGTTGTTAACTTTGCATACTTCCACATTTATATTTCTTTTAAAAGCATACAAACCTAAAAGCTTGTTTCTGAATCATGAGGAAGTTTCACAGTGATGGAGTAACCGTAGCAACACTCTCTCTCACATACACATCTGCCTGAGAGCTGAGGAAGTAGCACTTAAGTTAGAGAAGCTCCTGACTTTTCTCAACAGCATGAATGGGAATAAATGGCTCTTGATTTCAAACTTTACTTACAGTGGTCTGAATAACTCTGTGTGCTCTTTTTCTGTGGGATGTTGGCAAGCCAGTCACAGTCAGGCCTGAAACCAACCAGGTGCCGCATAAATAAAGTCATGTCATGTGATCCCAGGGTCTGTATATAAAGCCAATGTAAATTTTTCTTTTGAATGGGGGGGATCAAAATTCAGTCACTGTTTTGTCATAATGGGGCCTCAGGTATGGAGTACTTAAAGAAAGAGGTTGATTTATTTCAGTGGAAGGCTCTAGCATGCCAAAATGGGGAAAAAAGTGAGTGCACTGTATCTGACCTCTTAATCATATCTGAGCTGGTACACTGGTATGTAGCCTAGGCTCCTCGGGTGTAGGTCTTTTATCTGTTCCTAAGGCGCAGCTGAAAACTGGAGGCGACAGAGTGTTAGCAGTCAGAGCCCTGAAGCTATGCAACGAGCTGCCTGAGGAAATCAGGTCAGCAGAATCACTGACCTCTTTTACATCTCCTCTTTATCAAAGAGATTTTTTTTCTTTTCATCCTTTACTTCATCTTTAAATTCATTTTGACTGCTCAGCTGCTTCACTGTAATTAGTTATTATTTCTTTCCCTAGTTATCTATTGGAAAAGGTTTTGTATGATCTGCTTGGTATGAATTAGCTGCCTTGTGTGAAGCACCTGATTTCAAAAAAAGTACCTCAATAATAAAGATTATTAACATCATATCATTTCTCCGGGGTGTTTTAAAGCCTCTGTCAGCCATGACTTCACAGTGTCCATGAAGCTCCTTTCAACATAAAGAAGCAGCCACTACCCTCTTATCTCTGACCAGATGTCTAAGGTTACATTCAGCCACCCATATGATCAAAGCTAATTCCAGCAGCTTATAGCTATGATCTCATTCCTTTGGTCTCCGCCCAGAGCTCAGGACCAACTGTCAATTGAGAATTTGTGTCAGACAATGTGAGTTAAAGCTGTAAATATCAATGTATTTATTTAACTTAACATAAAATAGATGAATCCATCTCACACTGTCTGTGGCTGTGGCCCTCATCATTTTAACTCATACATTTGTCACCGTTACAGACCTAACCTATCTTTTAACATTGAAAATGCAAGCAAATGTTAAAAGAAGGTCAGGGTGCATAAAAGCCCTGTGCCCTTATCAGTCAGGTACAACTTAGACACAAGACTTGACATGTGCCTTGCTTCAGAAGGCAGTCTTTCATCATGCTGACACTGTGCATTGATCTGTCTCCTGAAGAATAAACTTCAACATTCATTATCTAAGCACGAGGACAAAGTATCTATGAGATGATGACATGAAACACCACTTAAGCAAAAGTCATGCACTTCTTTCAAAAAGTGTTTATTTGTTGGAATGATTTGAAGAGACACTGTACATGATATGTTTTATTTATTTAGCAGTGGAAACATAATCTATTTGAGCTCAAAGTTATCTCTCTCTGCCTCTCAGTCTAGTTTCAAGGTATAACCACGTTATTGAAAATAACTGGCTATCTATATGAAATCTGGACATAACCGCTGTGTAAAGGCTTGATGCAGTGCCTAAAAAGTGTTTGTTGGTTACACCTAAACTGAAGAGTAAACAAACTGTTTCCCAGCATACAGTACATGCTGGCGGTTATGTGAAGAGAGAGAAGCAAACCATTGACACATCTTCTGGGAACCTCATAAACCTGACTCATTTTGTAAAAGTGTACATAACATCATTAAAGACATTCTGGGATATGCAATACCTAATGAATGTAAAGTTCTGTAACTAGGAAGTTTTTAATCGATTATGACCTGGACATTCATAGATGTTTAACCAAAATATTATTGATCATAAGAAATCAAGAAACTGGCGCAAGACTGAACCACCCACTACAATTCAGTGGGTTGAAATCATAAAGGAGGTTTCCACAATGGACAGAATACCAGCTTAGAATGAGGGGAAATGTTTTTGTGACTAAGTGGAAGAAAGGGATGCTTTATGGCACAGTGAAAGATGCCTAAGGACTGATTTCGGATGATTATGGATACCTGTAACCATGAATGTTATGCTGTTTTTTTTGTATCACATTTTGTTTGTTTGTTTGATTTCTGTTCAGCACATTTGTCCTAATCTTTAATTTTATTGTGAGACTGTGATGGAATACTTAAGTCAGTGGGTTATATATATAGCTACATGCCAGGCACAGGCGAGGCATGATGAAAACCCCACGCAGTGCTGATTTTGTCCATCGCAACACGGCACGCGGTCAGTTTGATAATTTGGTAGACCAAGGTGTGCCAAAATAGGTGTGGCTGTGCAGTAGAGGAACGTGTCAACAGATCCAGCTTGGTCTAGTCTTGGTGCAAGGTGGAGCGCAGCTGGTCGAGTGGTAGTTTGGCTGACCGGCGCATGGTGCGCACACGTCACCAAAACTTCACAGGCAGGTTTCCAGAGTGTCAGACACATTTCAATCCAATGAATAATGACAGCAACCACTATTCAATGCAACTATCTGAATCAGCACATACATTTATATCTATATCGATTGTCCCGTCACATCTGATGTCAGATCAAAGGCGGTTGGCACGCCTAATGGAAACTCAATCTGAATTAACACAACTGAAGCTAATGAGCTCATATCTCTTTCAGCCAACCACAAACAGCCTTGGCATAATAGGTGGGTGTATATTCAAGATTTCTCATCTCAGAAAATTCAAAAGAAAAGAGAAAGAGGGAGATGCTTGCTGACAAGGACCAGGCCACGGAGCTTGGTGATGCGTCCTTTACGCACAGGTGCTTCTGATGTCATCCCTGTTACGCATGTTAATGTTGTGATCTGTGTGCAGTACTCATCTTTGTTACACACAGTTTAAGTATAGGTTACTCAGTTGCCTTACCTGACCGTCCAGACCAGACCTCCCACAATGCACTGGGATCAACTGGTCCTGTATATGATATAACATCATCCATGATGAGTTGTTACCAGAGGTTTTCAGATTATTTAAAATATGTATGAAAACCATACTCGTCCACAGTCATAATGAAGATTTACTTATTTTTAGTCACACTACTACACCACACAGTTCTGTTTTCTATGATATGGGCTTTTTATTGTGTGATAAGATAATTAGTCCCACTGATGTAACCCAACCGTGTCATACATAAAATATATATGACATGGTTGGGTTGCAGGTTTTAATTAATGTTTATAGATAAGCCCACAGAGCAACAAATGCAAATGTGATGTGAATGTGTGAATGTAAAAACTGAGAAAGCAAATGATTTAAATAACTTAAAAACCTGAATCATCATGGAGATGAGTTAGCATCAGAGATCTGGAAATCTCCCACCTCTGCTGCAGCGCACAGTAAACAAGCTGTGAGCTAATGAACTGTGGAGGTTACTTTGTACTAAAGATGGTTGTTTTGTTATATTATCAGTGGTAGATGGTGATCACACATGGACACGTGTTTTTGACCAATCTGTAGTGGTAATGGTTAATGTTATTAACAGCAGTAAATCCATGTGTGTAGGAAAGTCAGGGAAGGTGAGGCTCTGGTTTACTGGCAGGAGTAAATTAAGGAGTGATTTGGATTTCCATCTTATTCCGAGAAAACCAAAAGGTATTGATATAATTATGGGCTATCTAAAAAAAGAAGCCCGTGGTCATAAAATAGCCATAAGCCAGTGCATAAAAACCATGAGGAGCAATGAGAGGGAAGAGAGCGCTTCACCCACTTTGAACGCTCATCGATTTTTCCATTGTTTGTTTCACCTCATGAAGTTTTTTTTTTTTTGTTTGTTTTTTGCTAAGTGCAGATGCTTGGTTAAAAGTGTTTCATTCATATATAGAAAATAAAAAAAATACAAAATATAAACAGAAGATAACTGATATAACCCAGTTTAGCCTATGTCTATGAGGCCCTCCTCACAAACAAAACATGTCTCCCAGACTACATGAATAGTCTGGGAGACAAGTTTGCACACCATGCAAGAGATGTGACAGAGGAAGATGCTGACTGTAATTTCACACGGCGGCCCAGGTGACCAGCCAAATACAACTGCATTCATTTGGTCCAGTAAGGTTTGCAAAGCCAGAAGAGCCTTACAATGAAACTATTTCATCATACTCATGCGTAAGAACGAAGTCTGCAAAGTCTTGGAGAGCCAGCTTGCATTTTTCTGTCTTGCATAAACCCAATAAACAATTTCTAGCAATTAAGCAACTGTCAAGAGGATGAGATGTGTGCGTTCTCAGTGCATCCACTCATACCTGAGTTGTTCAGTGTAATGACATCATCATTAGGTAATCTGAGAGTGAACCTACCATAGTCGTTTCTCAATCGGAATTTGTGTTCTTGTGGATTTGTGAAATGTCATCAAGTTGTGTGAACATGTTACATTTCACACCACATAGGTGTAGAGTGGTCTGACAGCAAACAACACAGACTCTGAGACAGACACTGGGAAAGCTATCTCTGCAAGCAGTTCGGCCTGTGTCAGGTTTACTTCCTATTTACTATTTACTCTTTCTGCTTTTGAGATAAAACCACTAAAATGTTTGAAAGCAGTCCGTTACTGTTAGATCTTGCTATTGCTCTCATGGGTTTTGCTGCCACATTCCTCCTCTGTCTGACCAGAACATTGTGGTGACAAATGGTAACAAACCAAAACAGAACGGCTCTGTATGAACCCAATGATTGTATTTCATCTCTCAAGAGTTGCAAAAAGTTGCTGTAAAGATCAGTGAAGTGATTCTGGAAAGTTATTAGTTCTTAACAGTGAGCAGTTTCCTCATCAGCTCTTTTAGTCTTTGAACTAATCTGAAGACATCATGAAGGTGCTCCCGTATTGAACAGAGGTGCAGACATAAAAATTAATATTGATTTTTTTCCAACTCTGGCCGGAGCATGAAATAAACAAATTTTCTAAAACGTGGGTGTGATCCTTTAAAATAAGATTAAAAGAAGAGGAGAAGAGGTGAGAAAGAGAGAGAGAGAGATTGACATTATGAGGAGTGAGGGAAAAAAATAGAGAGCCAGAGATGTGGATAGATTAACAGGTCCATAGACAGGAGGGAAAAAAAAAGAAAGAAAGACAGGATTGTCAGTAATGGAAGAGAGTGATACCAGCAGAGAAGGTGTCCGTACTCTCTGCCTGAGAGAGTAATCGATTTCAGGCTCCCAGGCTCTTTAGTTGCCCCTCAGACGGGCATTGAAATAACTCCATGGTGCAGAGAGGAACAGATAAGAGAGAGAGAGAAGAGAGGAGAAATGGTACTGTAGACACAGAGAAGAAGAAGATGTACCTGGAAAAAAAAAGGTGTAAGAAAGAAAACAGTAATGGAGAAATCTGGTGCAGAGAGACATCTCATCTATAAAAGGTGCAGGAGACAAAGAGTGGCAAAGCAAAAAAAAAGAAAAAAAAAAGTTGAGACGAGTTCATTTAATATGAGAGATGGAAGAAAGTCTATGTGTGCAGACTAATACTTCCTGAAAGTCGCCTCTTTTCAAAATCAATGAATCACTGCTCTCTAGATTTTTGATATACTAGATATATCTACTCTGAACCAATGTCAGCCAACAAGGCGGGCTGGGCAGGAAGCCTGTCTGTCTTCATGACACAGAAACAGTTCCTTCTTAGGATGTTAAGTCATAACTTAATTCCACTGCAGTGTTTCAAGTTAAATGATTTGAATGCATGCTGGCTGTTATCGAGGACAGTTATTAGCTCTTGGGCTGAAGCCAGGGAAGGGCAGGGAGGACATTAAGAAGGATCTTCTCTGTAATAGGAGACAATGGGCTGTATGTGATATGAGGGTGATCCATTCATTCTCTACACCCACGTATCCAGGAGAAGACTGCAGGGGGGTTGGAGCGAATCCCAGCTCGCATTGGTTGAGAGATACACCTCGGACGGATTGGTGGTTCATCACAGGCTGGAATACATTTCGCCTCTCAACAGAAGGTGCATCAACTGTTTAGCTTCCTTTTCACAGCTTCACTTCAGTTCAACCACTCCCCATGGAGGCCTCCTAAGGCTTTGTTGGAGGTTTCTTCCTGCTAAAGGGGAGTTCTTCCTCCACGCCTGTCAAGCCAAGCACTTACTTAACCTTACCACATAAAGTGCTTTCAGATAATGCTAATTATGATTCACTGCTATGCAAATAAAATTAAATTGAATTGACTTGTCAAGGATTTGTGAACAAGTGGTGCAGCACAGAACAAGGATGGGACATTTTAAATCCAGTTACACAAGATTAGAGGGCAGTAGATGAACTGGAGAAACACAGATGATGGGTGGACAGACGATGACAGAGGCCTGGGGAAGACACTGGATGGACCACCCACCCTGTCTGTGTAATAGAAAGCCCCCCTCAGTATTAGACTCCCATTGTAAGGACAGTTTTTTAAGTCTCTATACATGTCACCTTTGAACCGTTTAAATTAATTATTTAAGATGTCCTTTCTTCTTGCTGTACTTAGTGGTGGAAACTCATATTGCTGTGTTCAAAGAAACTCACACAACTTGTGACATTTGAAGAAGCATGTAATCCTGTCAGAAAACACAGTCCTGAAATGTAACATAGCTGTTGTGCTGTGCTGTAGATGAGTTCAGCAGGGTGGAGAAAAGGGTCGTTTAACCAAGGTATCGTTTGAATTTTATTTGAAAGACTTATCTTCAGCACCACGTTCAACCCCTCAAGCTAATGAAACATCCTCACATCCCGTCCTGTTTTTAAGTCCCTGTTCTTTATGTTTGACTGTTCCATTTAAAAGCATTACTTTCTTTGAATGTTGATGTTTTCCCTTTCCCCCGTCTGATTGGTTTTTTTGATGTTTTCAGTGCATTATGTAAAGCACTATCTGTGTGACTGAATCGTATAGTCCAAATATTTGCCTTATCTTGTTTGACCATGTTAGAGGACAAGTGTTTGACCACAGACGTGAAGGCATTCGTGCTGCACCTGGTTCTGTGAACACAAAAAGTGATGGAAGTGTCTGTGTGGACTGAAGCAGTCTTTGAACTACTCTTTTATACTTATCTTTTGTTCTTACTTTTGTTCCATGGCACACCCAGCTGGATAACGCACAGAGATGTTGATAGCATTGTAACATTGAGGATAAGATGTTTTTGGTTGTCTTGGCCCAGGATGCAGTCAAGTTTCCAAAACTCTGTGCCCACAGAAGTATCCTACATCATCTCACAAACAGAATATGAAAGTAGCACCCATCAAAAACCTCCCTCATTAGGTTACTCTGATTTGAATTTCTCAGACTGTTGGGGAAAAGTTAAGGTTGAATACCAAAGGAATCACACTCAGCCCTGAATGACCCCTGGCAGGGAATATCCAGGGTTATTAACTTCTCCAGCTTCAGTGCAGCTTAAGAAGCTTGGAAACAACTAACATCAGAGCTTCATCTCTTCTTCAGGTGAGTTAGATTTCAATGGCAAAATGCATCACAATACATGTGAAAACAACCTCTGTGAGTTATAGTGATTTCAGCTAACTTCATGTGGACAGGTTTTATAATTTAGTGACTTAGCAACACAACATGAGTCAGGGCCCAGGTACTCATAACCAGCATTTGTTTCTGATGTTCAGCAGTAAGCATTACTGCTTACCTTAAACTGGTACAGATTTCAGATTCACATAAATCAATCACAAAGAACATATACAGGCCTAACCCCTCACAAAAGAATTTAAAGAATACAATACAGTCTACACAGAAAATGATTTTCCCCAGATATCCTGTCCAGAAAGGCTGCAGGCATTTGTTCATGATTTATTTTTGAGTAGATCTTCATCCATCGTAGATATTTGTGCTTTAAGTAGACTGCTGTATCACCATTATCCACTTATGATATGATCGATTGATAGTAAAAAGTGCTGACAAGCTAAACTGAAAATGGCTATACTTAACATCTGCTAATGTGTATCACAGACATACATGGCAAACTGAGTGTCTGCAGATGTTGCTTAGACTATAAATGTGACGTGCCTGTAAGTATTTTGATGGATTCTTGCTATTATTAACAATCCATTAGCGTTAAAGGAGTTATTTACTGCTACATAGGCAACACTGACATGACCAGCTGTTTATATTCCAGTCAGAAAGAAACACTGCAAGTTGCGCATCAAACTTAATTGCTTTACTCCCCATGAGCTGTCTCCAGTAGTGGAGCATCACAGTGTTCATCAAGGTTATTCATAGGTCATTATATAAAGACCTCCAAAACTGACCATACTGAAGCTTTGTTGACATACTAACACACACATTAGCATTGCAGTTTCTCTCACTGAATGGAACTCTGTGAGTTTTGCTGCTGCTACATGGTTAACGTTTGCATCAACAGCTGTTCCAATGTAGTAGAAATGATGAGAGGTATGCTTCAAGCTTTAGCCACTGTCCCCAGAAAAGGTTTGCTTCATTTCTTTTCTTCTATTGGGTTAGCATGCTAATCTGATCTGTTGAGTCAATTTGTGTATAGCGAATCCCTGCAGTGTCCAGTCTGAGGAACTATTGCTTCCCCCTCTTCTTATTGTCTAAATGCAGTGATATTGTTTAAGCATGAGTAAGTAGTAACTCATGGCACTGGAAAATGATGTGCAGGGAATGCTAACATAACAGACTGGTCACACTAGCTGTTGTTCTGTTTGAAAAACAGAAACACTCGGTCCTCACTGGTGTTATTCATTGTCAGAGTGGTGTCTGTGTCCATCAGATCATCTCTGACTGAACGTTCACACAGCAGTTTGTGCACAATCATCAGATAAAAGCCGGCAGTTCCTTTCTGTAGTTTGGCCGACTCATGGAATAAATGTTGATGCAGCTGTTAAAATCTAAAAAGTGAGAAGTGTACTAACAGCATTTATTTATTCATAGGGGCCAATTGGGACAGTTACTGTATCTATAAGGGTTTCACTGCTGACTGATGTGCTCTCTGGCCTAAATCCACACTGCATCACTCTATTCTGCTTTTGAGGTTCCTCTTTTTACTCTTCTGCTGTCACTGTGATGCATAAAATTGGTCATAGATTATTTTCCTCTTCCTGTATAAGCTTTTTTTAAATATATAATATAATGTAAGGTCTTTGCTTAAAATTCATAAATCAGCTGAGGAGAATGTAGAATAAAGTCAGACCCCGGAGGCAGCAGGGAGAGCTCAGTCGGCCTCTGCACTACAGTCAGGGTGTAGCTGTGATCCCTTTTTTAAACTTCCACAATATCTCCCCCCTTATATCTCTAACTGTGATGCATGTCTGTGTGTGTTAACTGCCTTACAAAAAGGAAACCACAGTGGGGTCGGACAGCTTTAAGTCACAGTTAAGATGCAAGCACATGGGAAAGGAAACAGAGATTAATGCTGCCTGGTCAAAAGCCAGCTCAACAAGGCTGTCAGGGTGAAGAGGCAGTTTCCCAACAATGACTCAGGCTCAGCATGGATGGCTGGCAGCCAATACAATCACAGGCTACTTGGAAAGGGTCTTCCTAGAATACCCCTCCCTTCTTTAAACTTGTCAACAATCACAAAGTCCTTTCTCTGCCCGGACTGGAGACACCAAGTGCAACAGAAGATAATGAAATATTTATTTCTGAGACAGTGAAATCACTGTAAATGAAGAACATCATGAGAAGTTGAAACAATCACATCATTTCCCTGGACAGTTCATTGGGACACAGCAAAAAAAAAGAAAAAGATTCATGGCACAAAGTGTTATACTTTCAGTCTAGCAAACTGTAGACCTTTGAGATTGCCTTGAAATGGTGTACATTGAAATATTCAAATATCCTTGACAAATCAGGCCAAGTCAGTCAAAGCTGAGGGAAAAATAAGCCAGGGATCAAACCACCAACCCTCTGGTTAGTGGACAATCCACTCCACCTCCACAGCTAAAACCATCCAAACTGAAACACATTTTAAAACATGTGCTGACAACATTTCATCCTTGTATCAAGAAGAAAAACATCCATCCACCGACCTCTGTAGTGAACATTCCATTTTTCTGGTTTCAGTGTGCAAGCTTTTTCTGCTTTTTCCTTGTATCAAGGAAATATTTTCATATATTCACAATATACAATTCCACAATGCACTAATACCACTGAAAGCACTGAGCCAACTGTGATGATCCCTGCAAAACCTAATTCCATATTGACCTGAAATTTCTTGTCCACACAGAAATGAAAGCATTACACTGTTTGACACAGGGGACCATGGTTACCAATAGTCAATGTGTAGTTTTTTTTTTTTTTTTTTTTTTTTCTCAGTTAACCAAACCTTATACTGTCCCCCCATATTGTAGAACATGAGATGTCCATGCATTGTTTGATTGAAGCTTATGAGGAAAAATGATAAAGGTCGAGGTGCTATCTTCCACAGAGAAATACAAACAGCCTGGGTTCAGAAACTGAATCTTAAAACAAACAGTCAGGACTTGAGTATCTTTGTGATGTCACAAAGCAGTCACCACTCAGCCATGACCCATGCCCAGCCTACTCCCACACCCTGTGCAACTATGTAGCATTTAGTTTTTAGTTCAATCCTATATATATGTTTTTTTTTGTTGTTGTTTTTTTTTTGTTTTGATTGCTCAAATATCAGCCAATCAGAAGAGGTACTGACCTGCTCACTGACCTGTTAGTGTTACTAGAGCTCTAGAGGGAAGCCTGACAGAGGAGAAGTAAAACTACACTGACATGGTTTCCGGTTCTTAAAGACAAAAATAGATGGATTAACACAGGGAATGTGCCATATATACCCTGGGACTTTAAAACATGAAAGTGGCACCAGTTAATGTTAATATGAGTTGGTTTTTAAACATTCAAATCAGTACTATTAGAGAATATCTTTAGACTTAGAGATACTTTATTAATCTCAAATAAAAATCAAGCATCCAGTAGCACAGACATACTTATACAGAAGAACAACATATATAACACAGAAAAGTAAGTAAAAAATATATACTATATACATCCATATAAAAAATGTACATACATATATTGTGAATAAAACACTAAAATAGAATAAATAGAATAGAAAAAAAAACTGCACCAAATTGAAAATGCAAAATGTATAAAACTATAAAGCTGTGCAAATCTATCTGTGCAAAGAGTTGTTTGTTATTATTGTTTCCATGCTGTAGCTGAACAAGGTTGTGCAGTCTTATGGCCAGGGGGACAAAAGAGTTCTTCAGTCTGTCTGTGCAGCAGCGTAGTGACAGAAGCCTGCCGCTGAACACACTCCTCTGTCTGGTGAATGTGTTGTGTAGAGGATGATGGGCGTTGTCCAAGATGGAGAGAAGTTTCTCCAGGGTCCTCCACTTTGCCATATACTGCCACTGTTGCCAGTGAGTCCAGCTGTGTGCCCACAGAGCCAGCCCCCATCACCACTCTGTCCAGTCAATTCCACACTGTGGTTTGTTAGGTTCAAATACTGTTGTTGATTTCATAAACTTTATCAATTTTTGCCCATAGTGTTCTACCTGATGATCTGGTTTAACATAAATCACATACACTTATACACATGGTGAAAGAGCCTTTAGATTGTAAAAGGATGCATCGCTGTAACCAGTACAAAATCAGCAGGCAGATCGGTCCTTCTTCAGGTGCATACATACTGAAAGCCATCTGACCAGAAAGTGCTTCAGGCACATGGAGGAAATTTCCACCTTGTGACCTGAGGGATCTGCGGGGATGGTATACTGACAGCATATTGATATGTACTGAGGAGCCAGACCATGAAGTACTTTGTAAACCAGGAGGAGAATTTTAAACTGTCCTCTATAAACAACAGGATGCTGAAGTTATGTGGTCTGATCTTTTGTCCTGGCTAGAACTCATGCTGAATTTTAGATGATTGTAATACATGTATTGTTTTATTGGGACCCAGACACAGAATCAGGCCCAATTTCCAGCCATCTTCAAAACTAAATAATAACTAATTAAATGGAGGTCAATTTGGACACCTTGGTTTGATGCAAATAAAATCTATGACTGCAGAAGCTATTAATCTAGGGTACTTTTCCAGGCCAGAAGTCTTCAACAGGGGGTCTATGACTCCTAGGGGGTCAACGGAGGTCGTACAGGGGGGGCAGGGTTTGATGAAACAATTTTTTATATATATATATATATATATATATATATATTTACACATTTGTTTAAAATAAAACAGTCTATTTGAATAGCTTAGTATTGAATGCACGACAGTAAGGTACATTTATACATAACACTAGGCCCAGTATAAAACACAATTTTATACATTATATATAGTGGGGGGTCCCTGCTCCTCCTGTCCATCAGCTTGGGTGTCCTTGGCCTGAAAACATTGAAGGTGGTGGAAACATATGGCACACAGTGGTCACTGGGCAAGCAAGTCAGCCCAGTGCAGTCTTGCTTACAGAGGCACTGGGAGTTTAATGCACTATGATTAAGGGAAACACATACAAATACACAACACACAAACAGCTTCATAAAACATCTCCATCAATTCATCAGAGTGTTGAAAATACAGCACAGCCAAATGTGCTGCAAATAAACACAACTGTAGATGTAGTTACCAGACAAATGTCTTATAGATTGTATGTTTGATTGACATAAGCTGTCATCACTATGATGTGCAACAGTAAAAATCAAGACTAAATACCGCCAAACCAACATGATTTGCCACCATCTGGTACACTGAGATATTTTCTATTTGTGTAAATCCATACAGAGGAATATGTATTTACCCAACTGCTACCACCACAGGGTGTTGTCATGTTGTTATTATGCTATCAAAAATGTTTCAGCTCCTCCTCCTCTGGTTTGAGGAGTTTCTCCTTCTTAGGTGTTCTGATATGGTCCTTTGTAATCACCCCCTCTAGGCTTGAAGGATGAACCCCTGAGGCATTGGGTAAAAACTCAAAGTTGCTACAGACCTGGAGGCTTTTAGATGTGTGGGTATAAGTGTTTTCACACTTCCAGACACCGTCTGCACTCAAATCTGTCCAGTCACCAGACTATGATTGGATAAATGTCAAGACATGCTGATACTGCAGCTGAGCTGCGGTGAAGACATGTCAGTGCTTCAAATTGTTTTAACCTGAGAGGAACCTTTGTGCTTATCTGAGTTCTTCATGGTGCTCCAGTTCTTGAATGAACAGAGGTGAAGTGAAACAAGGGACTGGTGCAAATAACAGAAAGAACCGGACACACACACACACACACACACAACTGGTACATCATTACACTGCATTTCAATTTTAATAGAATTGCCCAACATAGTGTTCCATCTGGTGAAAAGTGTTCACCAGATAGCATTTCAATTTTTATAGAACTGCCCAAAAGTGGTTATAGTAGCTTCTGGGGACAAATAAACCACTACAAAACACTCCCAGTGTTCAAATTTACTTAAATACAGCAAGGTGAGGCGAAGCTTTGCACTGTCTGAATACACCTGAGACACCTCATAGAACCATGTATCTTAATGTGTGAAGCAAAATTGCAGCTTTTGGGTTTTTTGAACTAAAAGCTCATTATCCAAATTGAATATGTATTTTAAACACTAAAATCTACGTAAAGCAGAGCATAGAGATAACAAGGCATGATCATAATTTCTGACCTATCAGTACCTTTGTTTTTATCATGCTTTGCTGCTGTTGAGGTTATATATATATATGTATATTATATATATATATTATATATATATATATATATATATATATATATATATATATATATATATATGCCAGATGTCCTGGATTCTGGGGATCAGGGGATTGAACTCCCAACTCAGGAATTCAAATCTATTCAAAAAGTATAATGGGTGGAAGTACTTGAAAAGCTCTCAAGTCCCAACAGAGCTGTAAGAAGAATGATCTGTTGTCAGTAACCTGAAATCAAATCAAACCAAACCAAACCCTTTTAAATTATTAGACTGTCAGTATGATTTGATTCGTGTAAAAGTTCATCATTTTAGAAGTGTTCATGTGAAAACATAGTCAATGCAGAGAGCACTGTGAACAACAGGTATAAAATTTTTGTGATTGATTTTCCTGTTGCTGATCCCTTCATAGTGTGGTCCCAGTGTGATAAAGGACAAAATCCACAGCCCTTCAGCTGATATGAAAATAGACATAAATTATGAAAAGAATAAATATAATGTTGCTCCCAGTGATATCATGAAAGCCAGCTATAATAGTGAAGTAGAATCCTTTTGTTGTTTGGTCTGAAAATGTTTGATAAGGGTCTAAGCTAATATCACACAAAAAAGGTGTATAATCGTTTGTATACACTGAACAAAACCATCAAATATCCAGAGGTTAAAGGTGAATCAGTGTATTGGAGCATCACTCCAACATATCTCAAGTCATTCTGTAATAGATCGCCTTTGATGGTCAGGGTCATTGTCCTGCTCCATCACACAGCTACCCAGCTGGTGACAGAGGCAGCAAACTCATATGTAATCTAATCAGTTTTACTTATATAGAGCCAAACTATAGCAGGAGTTCTCTTATATAGAACAAGAGTTCTTGTAATATTATTTAGAGAGACCCAATATTCCCCCATGAGCAAGGCCTTTCACATTAAATCAAGTGATTGAATGTATAGCAGATGCATATATGGAGCACCCGAACCAAAACCTGAACAAATTGAATATTGAAATCAGCATATAAATTGACAAGTCTCTCCTTAGCTGTCAGAGACACAAAGCAGAGACACAGTCTGACCAGACTCAGTGACCACAGTCTAACCACAGAGAGAGGGCCACACAACAAGTCCTGACTACCAACATAGTGGTCTCTGCAGGACAGCTGAGACAGAGACACAGATACACTTCCCATGTAAATTTAACCAATATAATATACAGGAATGATGCATTTTGTTAATCCCAAATTTACAGAGCAGAGTATCCATGTATAAAAAGACTCTGGTAGTAAAAGTACTGATTCATCTCCTTTACTCAAGTAAAAGTGAGAAAATACAAGCTCTGAAGTGAACTAAAGTACAAAGTAAAAATGAATTTTTGCCATCAATGATACACAATAGATAGGGATAAATAAGACAGGGAGATGTCTGGGAAAGGCTCTGTCCAGCATGGACCAAGACACTGCGTGGACGTTCAGAAGCAATTCGGAACAAATTAAAAGCATTTACTTAACAGACAAAGTGATGTTTTTATACAGGCAGCATTTAGGTCAGCCCAGTTGAACCACCAAAACGGCTGCACAGAGGGATCTCAGTGCGGCTACAGTAATTTTGACATAACAAATTTATATTTCTTAGAATTTCATGTTTACAATCAGGAGTTATGTAAACATGACGTGTCTTTTTCCGGTCAGCTGTCATGGGAACATGTTGCTCTGCCAGTGGTGCGGCGTTTGGACCAGCTTGAAAACAAGCGTGTGTGAACGCAAACCATACAAGCTGAGAAATTAGACAATGTATGATCCTCACTCATGCACCTAGCAGATCTACTTTCTGGCCTAAAGTGACTAGTTCTGAATTTGGGCTTTAGCAGACAAGTTCTCTTCCCTCTTCCTGGTACTGTGCAACACCACTGAATCCTTCAGTACCGGATCATACCGGGTTGCTTTCACCTCCGGTTATAGTAAAAGTAGAAAGCCTTCACAAAAATACTCAAGTAGAGTACAGATACCTAAGTAAGTACAGTAACAAAGTATTTTTTACCTCATTAACATGTCACAAAACAAACATCAATGAATGTCACAAAATATTATCAATATTGATAGATTTGTCATTTATCAGCTGTTATACATATGGGGCGTGCACACACACAGTCATGTCTGTGATTTCACAGGACATGACATTGACTTAAATTGACATTCATGTCCTGGAGACTTACTCTGTAATTTACCACACCACTTACCTAATGAGGACTTTTTATTCCCATGAAGGAGACCCCACAACATGAAAAATACATACACCACACACTCACACTCTCACACACACACACACACACACACACACACACACACACACACACACACACACACACACATCTACTTCTTTATTTTATTTGACTTAATAAAGAATTTTTCTGTTTTCCTTTCTCATTTCATTACTGAACTGTATTATCCTTGACATGTTGTCAATATTGTTCACCTGACATTCATGGCAATAATGTAAACTGAATTGAACTGACATCGAGAGACAGAGAAAGAGGATGAGGGGTTGGGGGGAGAGATCATATAGCATCCAGCAAGTTTCACAGACAGCTGTAAAAGAGTACTACTAATAATCACTGGTCATGATAATGAAGTCAGGCAGTCACAAGCCATGACGTACTTCTCATGCCATGCACAGTGTTTTACTGTAATGTGGTTGTACAGGTTGTACACTGGCAGCCACAACACTGACACCAATTCCCAGTCTGAATGTTGTGGCAGACTGGTAGTTTCATCAGTCTACTGGACTTTTTTAATGACTCTGTAACCCTTTCAGCTTTAAACAAATCAGCTATTCTTTCTTCACTCAGACCATTTCCTTCCTCACCTGTGATGAGGGGAGTGTTACAGGTCATAGAAGGAGAGGAAGGAATATCATTCACAGTGTGTGGCCTGTGTTTGGGCTTGTTTCCTCCCCTCAGTTCTCACCATCAGCTTCTTTTGTAGCTGCTTCCCTTTTTCCCTGTCACTCTCCTCAAAAGCTCCTTTATTCTGGCCCAACAAGGTTTTCAGGTTGGCTGGTAACTGTTAAGGTAAACTGAACTTCTCTGATGGTGTGTTGAGACCAGCACAAAAAGGATGTAGTCAGTGATGCAATACTGTATGTAGCCTACCATAGGTCCTTCAATATCCCCCTCATGAGACTCACAGAAAACGTCCCAGGGAGAAATGCAAGATTCATTCAAGAGATTGAAATTGTAGTGGTGACAATCACTCAACAACCGTGTAAGAGGGAGATATAAAGCAGCTGTGTGTTTGTTGTTGGATAGAGATGTATGGTTGAAATCTCCAGATAAAAGAAAGAATATGTTAGTAGTCTCACAATAACAGTGTACAACAGCACAATTAGCACTGTCAATTACTTCCCTTTATCATGGATCTTCATTAGAACTTGCCTAATGGCATGGCTATTCTTCCTATTCTATTCTTCTTACGAATGATACACACAATACATAGACACAACAGACAATAGTTCACCTGCAAAAGTTAAGACTCAGATTCACCATATAGGAAAATAATAACTCAAAATCTACAAATTGACAGTACCTTACATTTCATAATGAAAAAATAAAGGGTTTACATTCTTTTTTTTCTTTTTTTTGAATGACATACCCATGTCATTCAAAATAAAATTAAATACTATTTGGTCAAACGCAAACAAATCACAGTTCATGAAATACTGGAAGATACCATGTAAACCCATCTTTTGTACTGCTTGAATAATATATCCCTGCAAATACTACAGTTTCACACTAACTGCTAAAAGAACATGTCCATGTTGTATATTCATTCCTAAGCGGCTCACGGGTTACAACATCTCTTATTAACAAGCTCAGTAAGGTAACGCTCCGCTCACCACTCGCCTCAGTGTCCCTGTCCACCTGTACCGTCAGGAATTTGCTAATGCCGGTGGTACAGTTGTGGATTCAGTCATTGAATCGCATCTCTGTGAGAAAAATGAGGCTGCTCTCTGGATACACGTTCTGGGTCTCGGGGAGGGTCTCCAGTGCCTCTACCTCGTTGGCCAAGGAGCCAACATTCCCCATGGTAACACGAAGTAGGGCTGATGTAGAAGATCTCATCCATGTTCTCTCTCTGCCCCCTGATTCTCATTATTGTGTCTCGAGCTCCCCAGCGTCTCTCCTGCAATGATTCTGCCAGAATATTGTGTGCAAGCTTAGCTGACACTGCCAGGTCAAACAAATCCTGTCATGAGTAAACAACATCCAGCTGTACCTCAGCATGGAGCTGCTCATCCAATATCAAGCACATTAAAGGTCCCATAGTGATGAAAGTCAGACTTCTGTGTGTTTTTTGATTACAGTTAGACCTGCTGTAGGTTTTATACTGATACTTTAAAAGTATCATATACATACAGACTGTATTCCAACACTGAACCTGAACATGAGCCATCAGAGTTGTGATGTCACAACAAAGTAAATCTGTTTTATTTTTATCTAATCACTCTCAGCTGATCTGAGCAGGAGAAGCATACAGTAAGATATATCAAAAAAAAAAGATATATCGGCTTGTGATTCCCCTCTCCGTCTTTCTCTGGCATGAAAAGCCCCCAAAAAACTTTTAAAAGAAAGAAAGTGTACAATATTGGATGTTTAAGGAAGAGATGTCAGATCAAGTCTATTAATTAACACTTTCCACAATAAAATCAGGGTGCAAATGAAAATGCACTCAACACTCAAAAAGACAAAAAGTCAAAAGACAATAAAAAGTGATATCTAGATGAAGTTGTAACCATATTTAAATACAAAAATTAGACCATCTCAAAGGGTTCACTTAGTTTTTCCTGCTATTGTGAGTCACTTTGCAGTAGCCTGTGGCTGAACTTTAGAAGCCTTTCTTTTCTACCTCTTTGCACACAATGAGGACTGAGGATTTAATCCTACATTTACCAGTGGAACTCCAAGGGGAAAGAAAGGCGAACAAAGCGGAACAATTACATTAACAAGAAGGTGTTTCACTTGTCACTATTGCTTATTAGCAACTGTTACCGTGCCAACACACATATCCAAGATGCTTACCATGCTACAAATGCTGAACATCAGCAACTCAGTGTGATCATATTAGCATGCTGAGTTAACACAAAGCACTGGTGTGATTAATACCCATAGGTATATTCACATTCTGTATGTATATCCCCTTAGATAGCACATGGTTTGTGAGATGGGTCTTTGCTGCTGCCATGTTGGAGCAGGAGTCTGATGTGTGCAAATAGTGGAGAACCCTGCTTTCTTTATTTGGTGCTGCCACTGTTGGCAGTGCCAAAGCCACAGGATATTGCTCTTACTAACCAAGTCTCTTTTTATTTCCCAAGTTATTATCAAAGTGCTTGAAAAAGTGTCTCATTTAAGTGGATTTTATTCCTCCATGATGGTCTGCTGGCTTGTTTACCTCCTCTTTATGTCCTGAGTCTGTGATGCAGTAGGCGGCTGGAGGCGGAGAATATCATGGTCATAGTTGGAGGCACCTGGCCTCGGTGCTTCCCCCGCTATAAATCTCCGGCCTTCATTTTGTGTGAATGGAGCTCCTCTCTCCTGTGTGTCTTTGTTTGATTTAAACCATCCATCATGATTGTCTCGCACCGCACGCCTCACTCATCCACGGACAAACCCCCACTGCCGACTACACCGGCTGCCCCACCTCATTCTAGCTCTCATTTTCTTTGTTAAACCATGATGCTTTCTCTTCGAATAAATTAGTTCTTTATTTGCCTGCAGTCAGTGGTCTTTTCTTTTGCTGGGCTGCTGTGATTCTCTCTCCATTCTCTGCAGGTAAACACCTGTTTTATCACCTTCTCCCATAACTTTGTGATAAACAATGTATTATCTCATCCACGTGATCTCAAATACAAACCCGCACTCTCTGGTATTGCCCTTTTTCTTTTTCTCTGCTTCTCAGACACCTGACCCCGCTCCCTCTCTAAATACCTACTCTCATATTCAGCTGCTGTATACAGTAACCTTTTACATTCAGCTCTTGTTTCACAGCTTTGTAATGTCCGTTGGTATTCAGCGCTCATCGCTTTAGTCTGTCTCTCTGAAGCTTAAGTTCGTCTTTCTACTCTATTGCCCAGTCTGTTTACAAAGGGGAGGTGTAGCATATGTATTCATCCAGAGGCAGGACAAATTAAGTCCTATCTGGCCCGGCCACTCTTGCAGCAAAATGCCGACAGGCTATGTGTGTGTAGGTGTGTGTGTGTGTGTGTGTGTGAGAGAGAGAGAGAGTGTGTAAAAGACGGTGTGTAGATACTTTACAGGAGGGGACATGTGTGTGAATGAGAAGAAAGTTAATATGAGTGTAAGGGACCTTTTAAATGTGTGCATGTGTGGGACAGAGGGAGACATTAAGAGGTGTGTGTGTGGAAGCATGTGCGTGTGTGTGCTTGTTGAACAGCAGGGTTCGTTGCTTTAATAGACCCTGGTAGTGAATTAAACAGTTGGATGCTGTGTGTTGTTTACGTATGCGGACTGAACTGCTGTGGGTCAGCAACCTGAGGCTCGCCTATAAATGATGATGTGAAATAAAGATTTTTTTCCTTTTTTCCCTCCTCTCACTAAGACAAACAAACTTTTTAGTCGGAGTTATAAGATGTGAATCAGGCAGAGAGATTAAAGTTCTTGCATTTGGCTGAGATTGGCACAGGAAACACACACAGTAGCACTGAGTGATTTTTATTTATTTATTTTTTCTCCTCTGCTTATGTATTCTGTTGCAGTGTGCACACAATAAGAACCACTGCAGGGAGGTGATGGGGGTTTTGGTTTTAAATTAAAAAAGTAATAGTAAGAAAGCAGCTTGCAAAGCAGTTTCCTGCTTTGAATTGAGATGTAAAATACAGTGTGAATGAAGTTGGACTTTTTTGAATTAAGGGTACAATTATGTTATGCAAAGTGCCGCAAAACTGGGCCACAAAGTGACACGTTAGAATTACTAAGCAGGACATTTCACAGGGGCAACAGCAAACAGCTTGTTTAGTTTTTTTCTTCTTCAAAAGATTTTTCCTGTTCAGAAAAAAATGGCAAGTGACAAGAAAATGAAACAAGTTTTATTGGTGATTATGCACAGTGATTGACAATCTAACCTGTCAC
Organism: Caranx ignobilis; assembly: GCA_021432705.1. NCBI lineage: Eukaryota > Metazoa > Chordata > Actinopteri > Carangiformes > Carangidae > Caranx > Caranx ignobilis. The sequence goes on along the minus strand of MU269981.1, from coordinate 11,338,857 downwards.
ACACAACATGCATCCAGAAAGTTCCCCAACACACCCAACAACAGGTGTGGTCCACTGACCCACCTGTGTCAGGACCCAGACGGGCTTGTGACCCCAGTAGTCTAACTCTGTTCCCTGGTGCACACTGAAAAAACACTGTACTGATGCATTAGGTGCATTCAAAACCATTACTGCAGGTAGTTTTTGTCCAGCTTTTAATAAAGCATAATTTATTTGCATGTAATAATCAGAGCATTAACAATAATCACTCAGAATCAGCAGGAGGAGTGAGTGACAGCATGCAGCTCCCTCCCTCATTTACAAGCGCGAAAAGCAACCAGGCTAAAGACTTGACACGTTCTGTCTGCCCGTCTATCGATCCCCTCCACTCTGTTTAATCACAGCACAGCACCCACACACACACACACACAGAGCTCCACACACTTCCCTCACTGCATGACCTGAGTGTGTGTGTGTGTGTGTGTGTCTCTCTCTCTCTCTCTCTCTCTCTCTCTCTCTCTCTCTCTCTCAAACAAATGAAACAATGACTGAATAGATGAGATATTATACAAAGCGTATTCCTCACTGCACGGTGCCGGGTCCAGTAGGGGGTCGTAACCTGGTCTGGAAGGTTCCAGATTCTGTATAAGCCTCGTACCATGTTCTTCTGACTAATACAGCACTCAGAGGAGCTCTGCATCCTGCTGTGAGGAGGCCACCTTTGCATTTCCTGGTGCTCATGGGAACCTTGTTTGATGCCCATCTTAAACTGGATGTGAACACTGACCCTACTGTGAAGTGGGGGTGAACAGAAAATTCACTCTCTCTGTAAGTTAGACTCCATCTTCTCTGTCGTATTTTATCAAGCGTTTATAGAAAGCCTCGTGTTTTTCTTTTATTAGCTGGTTTCATAATCTTACAGCAAGAGACAGAAACAGCCTGATCTGTTGAAATCTGCTCTGAGATTACTGGAGTGAAATGGCCTCCCCAGGTCATCTTCTTGCAGGTGAATTCTCACTGTTGCCCTCGGGGCGTCGATACACTCTGCTTACAACTGCTTCACATTTTTTTTTTTTTTTTTGTTTAATGTGATATTTCTCTTGTGTGGATGAGACATGTTTGTTCTGTGTACACATCAAGCTGCTGCTCATAACCAATTGCCCCTTGTGGGATAAATAAAGTTGTTTTGAATTTAATTGAATTTGAATTGGAGCAGATGTTTCACAGCTGTGAAGCCAAACTCCACTCAGAATGAAGGAAACATTCACTGGTAACTCCTCCTGTTGCATGCTGTGAAAACCAAAGGCATGAATGACCTTGTGTACATTTGTCATTACATGAAAAACTATAGAAACTTATAGGTAATGAAAAATAATAATTTACAATATTGATTTATCAGTTCTTGAGTGTGAATGTGAATAGATCCGTTCTATCAACTTATGCTGGGAGGACAGCACGGTTCATGTCTGTATTTAGCCAGTCCCTGACCAGCTAACATGACACATGTAACTCCAGTGTCAAAAAAGAGTATATGGGAAAAAAAACAAAAAAAACTTCCTGTTCTTGCACCTTAGAGATTACACTCATAGCTCTGGGCTCTCTGAAAGGAAACTCATTGTGGTTTACAATCAGGAGGTCAGGCTAAGTGACACTGAACAAAGCTTACAGAAGCAGAGACTCTGTAAGTACTGTAGAAAATGTGCAAACTGTTGGTGCGTGTGGTAAACCTAAAATCACAATGATGCCATAGCCACGAGGGGGAACAAATAGAGTTCAGGGTTGGTGAAGAAAGAGAGTTCTACATTGTTTCTCCAAGGCCATTTTCAGACAAATAGAAGAAGGGCTGTTTGGAGACTCCAGAACGACACTTAGAAGCCAAGTTACAGGCCTTTAGACCTGTGAAATGACACAAATCAACAAAACTTCTTTGGTGGAGGAATGTAGTAAACAGAAAAGCACCCAACATAGAAATATTACAGTTACCATAAAATGTAATTAGGCCTCTGGTGGCATTTATCCTCAAAAGTGCTGAAAGTGTTGAAGCAGTGGGTTCCTCTCCCCCTCCCCCGCCCTGTGTGTGCTCCTTCTTTTACCTCCTCTGGATTTTAGGTGTGAAAACCAGGAGCAGGTGAAGCTGGGGTGCTTTTATGGAGACCCCTAACTCCCATAAAATGTTGATGGGATTCTTCACAGGACATATATAAAGGCTGTCTGACTGTCAAAATTTTGACTCATCTATCAGAAAGCACACTGAACAGGACTGAAACCCTTCTTCAAACAACTCCTCTATGTGCCTGGGGAATTTAAGACCACTGAGAATTTAAAGAGGAACTATGCAAGTCTGGTCACTTTTCCACTGTTTTGCTTTTGTTTTTAATGAAGCCGACCAAAAAAAGCAATCCATGGAGCGGTGGATAACGCTATATAGCATATACAATGACACAACATTTATATTTGTGTACTCTTAACCATCATAAACAAAAGACTACAGGTTATGGAGCGTGTTTGTGTCGCAGTGTGCAGAGACGAGCGCTGGGACACCGGGGCAGAGGCCAAGTGCTGCACTGAAGTTGCAAGGTTGGTTTTCAGGCCAGAGACGCCAGGTGGAAGACAGAGAGCTTCCATTCTCCATTCATGTAACACTCACACTTACTCGGAAGCTGTTTAACTAAGGTAAAAATGTAGGATAGCTACGGTAAAAATCCTGCATAGTTTCCCTTCAATATTAACACTGCAAACATTTCTCAATGGTAATCCAGGGGTGAGATCTGAGAAATTATTCATTCATTTACTATTCATTAGACCAACTCATGCATCTTACCCAGCAACTCACTGACCACCAAATGTCTCTACATGCTGTAGAAGCTGCTGCTTTCTTGAGGAATCATGCTGTTCTGAATGGTGGTTTTGTGGATTTTCAACATTAAAAACACATTTGTTGGACAAAAAACATGGAAGCATTTGGTTGGTTAAAATTGATGACAAACTAAAACATAACAAAATGACGAAAAAAAACTTAACAAAACAAAAAAAAGAAACAAGTTTTATTTTCTCATGTAGGGACTGTGGTGTTGATATCTTCATATGGCTGATGATAAATTATGTACAGTTTTGGTTTTGGAGTTGTCAACTTCCTCTCATAGCCTATGTATGTGTCATTATCTATTTTGTTATTATCACTTTAGCTGTTAATATTTCAAATATGAGATAAACACAGTCTTCACTGTTGCTGTAAACACAGTCCAACTTCATTTATCAGTGCTACAGTAATTTCCTGTGACACTGTGGGTTGCCAAGTTGTTCTCCATTTACCATATTGCTGCAGCAGGAGGTGGGAAACGTGTACAGTGGCAAATATTTGCATATTTGATTAAGTAAGTGTATGTGATGGTATGTGAATCATTGCACACTGCAGATCTTACAACAACATACACAGTGTTGGATTTATTTGTAATGAGGTCTCATAAATCAAGCTAGTATGATTTAGCTTGGAATTATTATCGTTATTATCATTATTATTATTTTTGTTGTTGTTGTTAATATGTAGGAAGTATTTCAGTTTGGTGGTAAGTGAAATATATTCAGAGGTTTCCCCTCAATCATGAAGCAACCTCAAGAATAATGATGCCTTCCATATGTTCTCTACCTTATATGTCACATTAGCAGATGTCTGCTTCTGTAAGAATAAAGAGTACTGGTGTTAGTATTGATATCTGTGGTCCTGGCTCTGGTTTTGCATGGTATCAGATCGAAATCAGGGTGTGGTACAGGAGCACAGCTTCCTGCCAACAGTGCTACTGTGCAATTATATTATATATTTTATGGATAGATAGAAAATTGCAGTTGTGTGACTGTACATTTGTCAGTAATGACCTAAAATTACAATGATTAATGGCTGTCAGAAATCTCAGTGTAGCGTTCACAACAGAGCTAAACTACTGTGTGTTTATTACATTGGGATGGTTGAATGGGCACACAAGGGAGTGATTTCTAACACAGCCACCGTCTCTTTTCAAGTCTGCCTTAAAACAGAATACAGAAATACATCCTAACATTAAGCCAGAGCTGCCGTGAGGGTTCAGCACTCTGACTTAGACAAATGACTATTTGCCAAACTTATAGTCTGTCTCTAGAAATCCAAAGACATAAACTGTTTCCTTGGTAAAGATTTGCTGCTGGGACACAACAATGGGGTTGTGTTAGGATACAGTGGATACAATCAGTATCAATCCTTGAAATTCACTGATTGTGACTTTTAAAGCAGTTATTTGTGTGTTTTCTCTGCTGACTAACCCAGTTTCCTGCCAGGAGCAGGTAGCAGTGATTCATGTATTTGAGACAAGAGGTTATGGCCTAATCCCAATGTCCACTCTTACAGTCTTTGAGGTGTGTCCCCATAAGTTCATGAAGGTTTAAGGGTGTCCAGCTGTTATACCATCAGTCGCACGATGGCTCTCTAGCAGACATGTGATGTACACTTTCTGGTGGTCTGCATCTTCAGACTTTGCCTCAGTGAACTACCCAAAGTTCATAGCAAAGTGACATTCATCACTGGTTGGTTACCAGAAATGCCTGGATGTGGGACTACTGTAGGACTGTCGTAGAGGAAAAAGACACACTTACAGAAGCATGGGAAGGCAGAGGGGGAAAAATGTCATGTCATGTTATGTTCATATAAACCCAGAGCTCACTGGTGATTCAGAGCCAGACAGATGTAACCCTCTGTCATGTGATGACATGGCGATCAATACATAATCTGTTTTCATCAGACGTGATCCAACAGGTTATTATTATTAATACATAATATTATTTAGGTTACAGACAGGAAGTAAATTTGGGAAAAAAAGTAAAATCAAAAATCACAAACCCACAATAGTACAGAACATGTTATTGATGATAGCAAGGCTAACTGGTTAGCAGGCTTACTTTGGTAGAAAATATGTGATCTTGACTAGAGTTAACCTTGGTGAGTAGATGGATGAGGTCCAACAGTTGTTGTAGCAACAGCCAAACTTACAAATATCATCTTTAAAGTTTAGCATTCAATTTGACTATAAAATGTGACAGTGGACAGTCTGCATTCTGATATCCATGCTCAGGCTTTTTGGTTGTTTGGACACTGGATGCCTTCCTGCAGGTAAACAGAAATTACTCAGAACTATGTTTTTTAATCTTTTCCTTGAAATAACAGACACATCAACTTCAGCATAAAAGATAAATCAAACCTTGTGTCCATTCTCTCTCTGGTGCTCTCTCTACAGCCCAAACAAATACATTCCCTTTCTCTCTGTGTCTTGCTCTCTCTCTCTCTCTTCCAACGGAGGCTATTAGTTTTAATATGATTGGAAATTTCCCCCTAAAAAACTCCAGGGACTCTCGCAGCCAGACCGGCCATGCAAGAACAAGAGATGAAACATCAACTGCTTTCAACACTCCCCAGCACTTGAGCACCAAAAGCACTGTCAGAGCTCATAAGGCCCAAAATATCCAACTACACAGCCATCCCCATCTTTTTTTTTTTCTTTTTTCAAAATCAGGATCAAAAGCAATCAAGCCGTCCTCCCTCCCACCCCACACCAAACCCTCCCTCTCTAAATTGTATTTCAAGTGAGTTCAATTACTGTCAAAACAAGTGGGGAGCTCTGATGAAATGTTAGGTAAGACCTGGCGAAAGATGTAAGAGACATGATTATTTCCAACATCTGCCAGACACTTTGAAAGGCATCCAAATGAGAAACATCACAGTGCTTTTAGGTTTTCCGATGCAAAGCTAAGCAACACACTGACAGTTAAATAAAGCAAAGCTGCTGACCAGTGAAAATCACAAAGCACACTGACATATCCCGCATGTAGAAATCTGACTGACACAGAGACAGATATTCATGTGATTGCTGACAAATGACACAAAACCACATTCCAGTGTCAGATCGTCAGCGCAGCATTTGTTTTCTTTTGTGTGCCGAACCTTTACAAGCTTCTCTTTGCGCTCAGTATATTTTCATGCCCCTTGAATGTGCAGCCGAGCTGGCAATTCTAGCAGCAATTGATTCAAAGTGATGAACTGTCTCTCATAAAAAGCAGATCTGGGTTATTTACAGCTCTGTGTTCGCCTCAGCTGGACAGGATACAGTAGTGATTCGCCCAGCTGTCACGCTGTGATACAATGCACCATGTTGATTTCACTCTCCGATTCAGCACCTTTTTTCCATGCAGTGCAACTGTTGCAGTGGTCATACATGAATCCTTCAGTGTGTTATTGCACCTCCCAGTAGAGCAGGGTTTGCTTTAGTGCAAGAAATAAAAGCCCTGAGTGAAAGGTCTGCATTGCTCCTGTTTCCAACGCGGTTTCACCTGAGCCACAACGTTGGTTCTGACTGTAAAATGAGTCAGATTACTCTGCTATACTGAGCATATGAATCAAATATTGCTTTACTCAACCAGAAAAGTGGAATCTCTCACTCAACTTAATGATTTTGCCACTTATTCATCCATGTCTCTTCTGAAATTCCCTCAGTTTTCATTGCTGCAGGTTTGATGTGTAGTGTATCATCTATAGCAAGCTGAAACAGCCCCAGAAACTTAAAGTGAGAATTTCATGGGGAATTGAACAAAGGCTAAATGCAGTGCAGGTATTAATGCTTAAAAATACTCAAAATATCAAAATATACAATCAACTGAGGTCTAAATAAAATCAGCCATACTGTCTGGGTTATGACCTGAGACATGAATCAGAATCTACGTGTGGTGACACCCCCTGCCCAAGGATATGAGTGGTTGTTATACACAATCAGCATACAACTTGTACACCAGAGGTAAACAAGTTTTCTATCAGAGGTGTTAGTAACAGGCAGATGAATGTCCATCAGTCAGTCCCCCTGCATACTGTACCGATAATCTTACAGTACAGGATATACAAACATGTATGTTCTCACTACTGACGTTTGCTCAATCTTAGATCTGATGTGTCTATATATGTGCCTGGCTGCAGTTACCCTAAGAGTACTGCCATTTGGTCAGTGGGTTTATAAAAAATAAAAAACAAGTGATTATAGTTAGAATTTTCAATGTTGCTTCTATTTATTAGTTGATACTACTACTACTACTACTACTACTACTACTAACAACAACAACAACAACAACAACAACAACAACAACAAAACAACAACAATAATAATAATAATAATGACAATAATATTAATTTAATGTTATTAAATTTGATATTAATAATATTCTTAATATGTTAGTGATTAAAAAAAAACAAAAAAAAAAACAGATAACTAACTGATACACTGGGGAGGTTGTTACACTGGAATCTACAAGCGGGTGTGTGCACACATGGGATATGGGTGTGAGGGTTTTATGGCATGTTGTGTGTGCCTGTTTATGTTGTTTCCCTTGTGTGTTTGTAGTAAAGAATGAAGCATAAAAAGGCTGGAGAAAGATGGAGGCCACCTGGGAAGCCAGTCCACAGGAGATATCACACACTAAAAGACAGTGTTACACTTCCCAGGTGGTCACATGGTTCAACTCAGCACACACTTATTCTTCTGTGACACACACCCTCAATAGAGACAAATAAAATGAATGTTTTTTTTTTTTGTTGTTTTTTTTTTCCTTTTTTCTGCTCTGGTGCTGGGAGAGTTGGAGGATGGTTCAGTGCTGAAAATACTGACAGTCAGTACTGACAGAAAAGAGAGCAGCTTAGGTCACTAAGAGTCACTTATTGACTACGACAAGAGGGATACATCAAATCACAACTATGATCAAAGAATCAAAGCAGCTCCCTCCACATCACTGTAGATATGACTGTGAGATGAGAGTTGATACTATTCATGTCTGAGCTGCTGAGTTGGCTGTTTCAAGCTGGCCGGGTCAGATGTCGCCTTGGCCTCATCTTGTTGAGACTAATAATCAGGAGAAACAGTTCCTGAAGGAGTCTTTGAATATCCTCAATAAGAGCTCCTGCGGCATTTCAAAGCCTCCATCTTTTAAACGGAGTATGAGCCGTGCCACACATAAGATTAAGCGTTTAATCTGACAAGCTGTGCTGCAATGTGCTGTCTGTTCGCAGCACTTTAGAACAATGTATCCTCCAGTTTTGTTCATGTGCTGCTAAATCCTCTGTTGTGAAAGCAGTGGTAGCCTATTGACTTTCTGCGCTGGAGGGCGGCCCCTGTAACTCTTCATATGTGACATTCTCTGTGTAAACTGTGAAGTGAAAATAAGCAGCACTGGAGCTAGATGCATGCTGGACTTGCTGAATGGGCTTTTATTATGTTGTGAGGAAGCACCAACTGCCTCAGTTATAATTTGCTAAACTCCTTTTTGTTAAGAAAAATGGACAGGTTCTCACACACAATTTTCAGTTTTCTTTATTTAATTGATGGTTTCAATATTAAATGAGAAGCACAAACAATAAATTGGTAGAGTTTGAGTTCTTTGTGGAGACCATCTTGTTCTGGTGCTTAAAGAGGGAGCACAGTGCAACAATAGCCCTTTTATCTGGTGTATGAGCAGGTGGGCTCTCTGATTTGATTGGTCAAAGGATGTGTGATGAGAATGACAGCTAATTAAGATAAATACTGACTGATGTGCAAATGATTTGCATACTGTGAATGTGTAGTATCTATAATTATATACTGGAGAATGAAATGAGGCTTTTTGGTTATGAGCAAATTAAGAAAACATTGTATATTTGTTGTTAACCTTGTCAACCCTCCACTCTACAGTGCTGACCTGATAGGCCACTTTGAACTGGCAAGGCGGGCTCTCATGCTATGTATGGAGAGTGATGAGGGAGGCAATGGACTGATTAAAGATGAGCAGCATCTGAGCCGTTTGAGCTGAGTAATGAGTACCGAGCCTTCGTGCTAGATCTTTCTTTGTTTCATTGGTTTTCCTCTTTTGTTTTCTTTTTCTTTTGGAGACTGAAAATAAAAGTCTACCTAATTTGTAAAGCATTACTCCCAGCCGGTGTGTTGTTTTTGTTGTTGTTGTTTTTTGTTTTGTTTTTTTTTGATTTTTTTTTTTTTGTTTTGTTTTTTTGTCCTCAAGTCTCTCCATGCTTACCTGCACTTCAATTTCCCACATATGTATTGAATAATAATGATGTTTTAACTAAGAAAAAAAAAAAAAGCTGGAATAAAGTATTGCTTAGAAAAAATGCTTAAAGAATTGCAGAATGAATTCATTTTGGTAATAATGAAAAATGCTGTTTGTGTAATTTTACATGTGTTAATTTAAAAATGGATGTATTCATTTTCTGATCTTCTACATTATTTATTAGTTTATATCTCTATTTCTACATTTAGCCCACTGACCAAATGGTGACTTCAGTAACCACACTATAGTTGTCTAAACATCTAATATCTAACCTTCTATCTCTTAATTTGGAAAATATCTCTTACATATCCTTGCACACCTGCAGTCCAATCCACCCCCTCACCCAAACCCACAAACAAAGAAAATATAGTATATAAACCATGTATCATGTACCCTATACCTATGAGAATGAGGAGCACTGGGGTAGATGCTGGCTAAGTTTGCTGAAATAACTAATGTCTAGTGAGAAAGAACTAATGCCATAAGTAAACAATGATTTTCCTTAGTCTCCACACTTCAGTCACCTGAGCAGAACCTCAAATATTGACCCTTGTACACTTTATCTACCAAGGTAATCCTGCCTGAGCCCCAATAAATAAATAAATAAGAAATAATCATGCATCATTTCCTTTAACCAGGTCTCAGGTGCACGCTCAACATGTGGTTGATGTATGTGTGCGCACTAGCCATGTCAGTAGTAAATCTGAATCTCCGAGCCAATTAAAGGCTGCTACATCAGCAAAAAGCAGTACAGCTCCCAGGTCTGTGCGCAGTGTGGGGGTAACAAGCAGCCACAACCATTGGTTCTACCCCTGCCTCCATTTCTGCAAGGCATCAACCATGCTAATACATTTTTTCTTCTTCTTTACCCTAATGAAGACAGAAAGTGCAATCAGTGACATGTCACAGTTTGAGCGCACAAACGAATGCCTTACAGGGACTGACGTATGGTAAAATGATGTATTAATAATGTGCTCAGATCCGTAACATGCTGTGCAGGTAGAAGAAGTGTGGGTGTGCTGCGGAGGGAAAACAAGCCTGTCAGACAATACAAGACTGAGCTGCTTGTTGACCTATGTAACAGTTTCACTACTTGTATTTGCCGAAGTTGCAAAAGGAAGACACTGGTTCTGACTGCAGGTCTGTATAATGGTACAACAATGTCTCTAATGTCAAACTTGTACTGACTTTCAGATATAAGTTTCTCTTCATATTTTGGACTGTATAAATATCATTTAATCATCATTAAAATTAAAACTAGGGCAGGAAACTCATCTCTTCTTACTTCCTCTTAGAGAAATCTGGATCAAGCCTTATGCCCCGCCCACCACCGACTTGCTCCAGGGTGACAGGTGAAAGAGCAGAAAACATCAAGATTCTTAGAGGAGGAAACATCAGAGAGACTCAGTCAGGCCCAAAGGAATCTGTTGAGAGCAGAACAGGATACTAGCTCCTATTTGTTTGTCAGTAGGATGGTGTTTGTGCCCATTGTGTTTACTGATTATTTAGCTCATGATATGCTTTTAAAAAAGCAAAAAAAAAAAAAACCTTCCATAGCAGGCCCCGCACATTTTTCCTCCTGTAATAAAACAGTAGAATAAAAATGTGACATTAGCCATCAGCAAAATCTAGCTCAAATCTGGTTTTAAAAGTCATTAACATGATCTAAAACCTGAGCTCTGTGGCAACTCAAGTTCAAGTTTTCTTAACAACACCCCCTACCTTTTTTCTTCATTCCAGGGATAAAAGAAATGCCATAAAAATGAGAGCAGAAAACTCACAGAACCAGATACCATAGAAGGCTTGAGTCTACAAAGCAATCCGATTTATTCTCTCATTAGGCAAGAGGCAAGTGTGAAGGCTTACAGACACAGAGAGATCACTGTGCATCAGCCAGTCTTATTCAGTTATACAAGCGAGAGAGCAGAGACCCATTCACAGACACTGAGGAATTGCAGTATTAAACGTGTCCTCTGCCAAGGAATCAGTCCCTGTGCTTACAACATGAGGTCTGGAAGTGGGCCCTGGATTCAGGAACACATGTTGGCTGATCCAAAGCCAAAGGCCATTTGACTTGGAAGAGCTGAAAATCAATTGCCAGCTCATACTGGTTTGAAAGTCAACCCAAGGGAGGAGAAACATGCTGGTAATCCATGTGCCAGACAGGATTTTTCCTCGCTGCCTTTATACCAGTCTTCCTCTTGAGTATGTAGAAAAGATTGTAATTTAAATAATGATAATGTTTCAGTAAAGGGCAAATCAAGCTCTTAGTGATTAGTGTTATGCTAATCTGTTGTTCAAAATAACACAATCTGACACTGAGTAAGAGCCAGATACACCAACCCTATGATTAATAGTTGATCTCCTCTTTCATTTGAGCTAGGTCACTTCATTTTGTTACCAAACTCTTACACATGACTTAAAACCCGCCGGACACTCTTGCTGTCATCCAACGGTTGAAATTTTGCGGACTGTAAATCTAAGGAAATCAGAGCTTAAAGGTCCAGAGGGGAAAGTAAGGTAGCCTGAACATCACCTCATATATGACTCAGTAAAGGCCATAAAAACCTTCTGTTTAAACCAGGCTTTTATTCTCAATACATTCAGAATATCCTTTGCAGGTTTCTCCTAAACATCAATGGGTGTACCAACAACACATGAATACACATGGAACACAAAGCTGAGGAAGCAATAGATCAACAGGTGTCTCTCTACCTTTACACACATCCATCTTGACATGAAAAGTTTGCGCAGAAATATCATTCAGTGTTTTGCTTTAGATTTTTTCTCGCTCTAAGGTCATGTCTGAGTGCTTTTTGAGCACAACGGTGCCCATACAATGGGTCACCAGAGGAGTATTTGGAGGGGAACCTTCGCTGACACCAGGTCTGTTGGCCCTCCATAGGTCAACAAGGGGCATATGCACCACCTGTGGGGCACCTGACCTGACAAGAGAAACACCAGAAATCCTTAAGTACCCTGATGTTGTGACACTAGGCTTAAGATCCTGTGCATGTAGCAAACAAATATGAGGCAGGCTGGCAGGAAGGAAAACAGGGCTGTAGTAGTATTTTTGAAGCAGCATAGTGAAAAAAAAAAAATGTGCTCAAATGGACAGTGGTTATAGTGGCTATTATTTCCCCTAATGCGTCCTGGTGCCTTATCCCCTCTGAGGCTCTTTGAGGTCTGCTACAAAGGCTAGGGAGACATGCTGGAGGGGAGAGTGAGAAAACTACATGGGAGGCCCTGTTACTCTCTCATACACTCAGAAAAGCAATGTGTCTGACTGACTACCAATCAGGAATCAGTGGAGTCTGGGCAAATTTGATGTATGATTTCTTCTAGTCTTTTTTTAATGTACTGTAGGTCTTTGAGTTACAAAGCTAAACTTTAAGTTTGTTTTCCTTCTCTAATCCAACCATCCCAATGCTGCATTAAAGTTAAAAATGGGACTCCTGATCCTCTATGATCACCAGTATCATCACCATCACTCTGACAGTGGGCCGCCGGAGACCGAGACACATGGTGATTGTCCCGCTGCCAAGCTCCACTTGGCTGCCTGTGCTGTAGACAGCTGGTTTTCTCATAGGGGACTTTGCTGTTTGCTGGGATATCCAGTGATTTGAAATAATTCTGTGACTTTAATCCTGTGTATTTCTGCCATTTTCATTTTCTTTCTTTTTTTTGTGACATTCATCTGCTCATAATAATTCAGTCTTTTAGTTCTGCACTGACGTGCATTGATGCACTGATGCATAAATTCTGTTTGCCGCATGTTAATCTGTGGAGTTTTCAAAGCTTCGATTGCAATGTTCAAAGCCCTGCTTTGCTGAATTAGAAAGTAACAGATCTCGAAGTGTTCCGGCAACTCCATGCCCATCAGACACATTATATAACACATATTCTCTGCTTATTAAACTGTATGAATTGTGCTGTAGGCAATAGTAAAGGACAATAACACATGGAGAAGTAGTAAAGGTAGTAAAAGCCTGACAGGTGGTAAAATGTCTTGTGTAAAGTGAGAACAATGTGAAACAGTAAGAACAATGCTGGCAAATAGCTGCTTTGTGTGGCCTCAGACATTTGATCATTTCAAAGAAATGGGCTCATTAGATGTAAATTGGATGTGATAGTCTCATATTGTGTAGTGAAACTAAATGAGGTCTCATAATGGGTGCCCAGGGACTGTTGCACATGGAGTTTTTTTTTTTTTTTTTTGCCAGTGCCAAGCTCTGTGAAGCTGCCTCCTGACAAGGAGCCATTTGGTCATTGTGTTCATCATGCATCTCCAGAGGAAGGTAGCTTCCAGCTCCCACTGAGCAGCCTCTGAATAGACACATCCCAGAGCCAAAGGTTCTCATGTCACTCAAAGGCTAATGCCTTCCTCCATGGATTTGTGTCGATTAAGCCTCTGTATCCTGGCCGGTTAATTTATGGCTGATGGAATTTATGTCAACTACCAGTTACTCATGTTTTCATTCTGAATCACTCATAACATGCTATATTTTCCTAGAAATGGCTAACATTTACAACAGGAAATGCAACTCTTTAATATTGGTTGTGTTACATAAGCTAGCTAGAAACTGAGGGAAATATAATTCTTCTTAAGACTTTTCTAGAGTCTGTTAATCACCCTGTGCTTCTGCACTTTGTGCTGTAACTGCCGCCCAATACAGCACACAGTATAAGATTAAGTAGAAGGCATTACACGATATTGTATCTGTTTCTTTTTGTGTGTGTGTGTGTGTGTGTGTGTGTGTGTGGGGGGGGGGGGGGGGGGGGTGGCTACATATATATACATACATACATACATATGAGCTACAATATCATTTTCTACTGGTTGGAATCGAACCTGCAGCATACCATGGCCTCCTAATACTGGGGACTGTTCTACCAACTGAGCTATACGACACACAGCTTTATCCAGTTTTCCACTCTATCACAGTTGGCCGGCCAGCCCCGACTTGAGATTCTTTTTTTTTTTTTTTGCTGTCACATCAACATGGCTGCATCATTACGTCACCATTATGGCATTTGTCCATATTTTGCCCTGTGGTCAGTCCGTCACTGTCTGCAACCTGTGCACACATTCAGAGCATTCATGGGATGCGTGCTTGCAGCGCTGCGGAGACACAGACACTACCCAGCAACAAGAAATACTATTTTCTGATTGGCTGATAGATGGACTAAACAGAGCAATCTGCCTTTGCATCATCCATTCATAGATTACTAATTCAGCATGAGAAATGCCATCAGTGGCATGTGAGCGTGTGAACCTATTGAAATGTGTGTGTCTCATGCTCAGTGCCTGGGCTCTATGTTAGCTTGATTAGCCGCTCTTCTATGAGAGGCTCTTCTGCAGTGAGAAAGGGAGCGTGAGTAAATAGCTGTAGCTTTGCTGTTATAGCAGTTAGCGCTACTGTTCGGCAGGTTTGAATATGTAGTAAAGCAGAATGTCAGCCAATTATCTGCAGGTGTGTGCTGTGTTCACTGCCACAGTGGAGAAATGAATCTCTTGATCATGGCCTCTTTCTACCGGTGTCTGTGAAGGCTGTTACATATAGCTAGCTTAAATTAGCTCAGAAACAGAGCCATGTTCCCAGCAAAGTAACGGTGGTAAAGCAATTCAAAACTCAAAATAAAAACAGCACTTTAAACTATAGACAGTGACTTGTAGATTAATTCTATACTCTGAATGTGACAGAAACAATATGCAACAAAACAACATCAAAACAGCATGGACCATCCAAATTACCTGAAAATATGTCTTGTTTGTGCTATAGTATGAGTATTAGAGTATAACTAATGCCAGGTGCTCTGACACAGCCCTACACTCACTATCTTGGTCATAGCTGTGAGAGCCAGTCTCACATCTCCACTGAGGGAAATGATGCAGAGGGAAGACAAAGCAACTCAGAGGCTCCACTCTTCTGTTTTTGTATTCAAATGCTTGTTTGTTATGATATGCAATCCTACATGGATATGCATAGATACCAGCATGCATAAACAGAGACACACACACACCCACACACCCACACACACACACAAGATGCAGTTGTCATCCTCAGCTGGTGAGATTGCAGGTAGAGAGCGTATCACTGTTCTTTTTCATCTTCTTGCTGAAAGAAATGAAATATGAGCTCCACTTTTATCAGTCAGCCTATTTACTGAGTGTATAAACAGGCTGTCCAAGTTCTGGAAGTTTTTCTACTCCTATCTGAAACAAAGAAACACAGAGCTTCATTGCTTGAGACAAATGTACAAAAACAGTGGTTTCATTGCTATGTTAAGTTAAATGTGCTCCCTAAACAGCTTGAGCAATGCTTCAGTGGAGAATATACCTGTGCACTTTGAACAGACATTTGCCTTTTTAAATGCTTAACATATTTACTAAAAAAGATACATAAAAAAAGTTTTTATGTAAAGACATATTTGAAAGGATGAATAAGTTATCCTGTTTTCGTGAAGTGCTTCAGCAGCAGGATTTATTCAGAGCACAGAGAGGCTGGACAGGCACAGGTTTAAAAGTGACGGTAAACATTAAAAGCCAGGTAAACTTTAATATTCCACCACTGCCCAGTGTCAGTCCAGTAGTCTCATGTGTTTTGCATATACTGTAGAGTAGAAATTGGTGTCAGTAGGTCTAATGTTTATAGTACATTAAATAGTTCACTAAATAAACTATCTGTGTATTTTACCATTTTTAACGAACTGTGCTTGGCTGTCCAGCATCACAGCCAACAGCAGCAGACGTACTTGTCTTCATGGGTCAGTTGTCATCACATAAAAACAGTGAGAGTCTGATCCCACTGTGAAGCGGCTGTACATGTAGAGGAGATCATAAAATCAGGAACCAGACGTGAATGCTGTTGCAAAGAGTTCATACGTGGAGTTATTCTATATCATACTCTGGTTGTCTGTCCAGAGAGAACACTGCAGGTCAAACAACACTCTCAAAGTTCGGCAAATTGGTCACACTGAACTTAAGCAGACTCATTCATTCTCACAGCAGAAAGCACTTGTGTGCCACTATAAGTACCAGAGTCAGAGAAGGACCTTTTTTTTTTTTTTTTTTTTTTTTCCAAATTGTTTAATTGTGTAATTGCAGGTAAGTGTAACATCTGTAATAAATAACTACAGACTACTGCGATGATTTATGCTTTGGACAAACATATGCTCACTGAAGTGATTAGAATTGGTCCTGAAGGGTCCATGTACCGTCTGATCAGTTGAGACACTGGCTGTCCATGAAACAGATATTTCAGTGTGGCTGACAAACTGACCTCCAAACTAACACTGTAAAGTTCACTGGTGTTGGCAGAAGAGAACCTAAAAGCACAACAAGGAGGCAGGCAAGCAGCGATGAAAGTTCAGTTTACTTAATCCAAAAAGTCAGGCGGAGATGAGATCACTCGCAACAAGCAAGCAGGCTGAAATACAAAATCCAAAAAAGAAAAAAATATGATGAGCAGGGTCAGAAAAGGAAGCTGGAAATAGAAATGATAGAGCGATTAGTTACACACACACACACACACAGACAATCTGGCAGAGAACAAATGAAAATGGACAATATTGATGGACTAATGAGCAAATGGGGTGCAGTGGGTGGGGAAAACCAGGTGAGGGGAATGAGTCGACTGTTTGGCATGGGAGGGAGGCAGGACCTGAAATCACAGTACAGTTAATGATGAGTCATGGAAATATATTTAAATGAATGCAAACTAGGAGTTAACACACACATATGCCGGATAACACAGGACAACACATACCGGGTTATAATGGCATACTGAGAGGATGCTACAATATGAGTGTGTATATATATACTATATACTTGGGGGTAATAAAATAATAATAATAATAACAATACATTTTATTTGTAAAGTACTTTTGCACTCAAAGTTGTTTTACAGGAATAAAACAACAAATGGAAACAAGTAATATCGGAATTTAAAACACTTAAAAACACATAAACACATCACACATTTATCAAAACATCAAATATTAAAACTCATCAGAACAGAGAAAAAACATTTGAGTACAGATTTAAGAAATGAATAGGCCAGACAGATCCAAAAACAGTGTAAGTAGAGATAAGAACCAGAAAATACTAAATGTTAAAAGCAGAGTGGAACAGGTGAGTTTTGAGAAGTGACTTGAATGTCTTGAGGTCAGTGGTTTCTCAGATGTGTTTGGGAAGGGAGTTCCAGAGGGTGGGGGCAGCAACAGAGAAGGCTCTATCCCCACTGGTTCTGTGCTTGGTCTTAGGGACAGTGAGGAGAATGACATCAGAAGAACAGAGGGTGCGGGTAGGGATGTAAGGGTTAAGAAGGTCTGAGAGGTAGGAGGGGGGCTGGGTGTGGAGTGTTTTATGCAAGGCTGTGGCCGTTGATGTTTGTCTCAATAGCAGGAACAACCCCCAAGGAACTTTTATGGGAGTTAAACAAGTGCCTGACTTGGGACAGGTACTCCAAGCAGCCGAGACTCCCGGGTGGGGCTTGAGGTTTACTCAGAGGCAGTGTAGAGGACTAACACAGTTACATCATAACTATCCATGGTTAAAGCCTTCAACATATACGGTGGAAGAGTGCAGAAAAGATTTAGCATCTTGTTCATAGTCTTATTGTGTAAAAGGACATAAACATCTGAAACATGCCAAGCTGTTTGCTCCTGAATGAGTCTGTTTTTCTTCTGCTCATCCTGTTCCCAGCAGGTGATCTGTCTGAGTTTACCAGTGGTGTATAGAAATAATGGTCTCTATTCACACCTCCTGCTGAAATCCATACTCAGAAGGGGAAATGTTTAGAAAAACTTTTTCTCCAGGGGGAGTGTCATTTGGTTAAAAGGGGGAATTCCCTGCATGACAACAACAGGGACTACACAACAAAAGAGGTTCCATATGTTTTTGTCTTCAAATCACCCCCTACCTGTCACCACCTACGGCTCACCTCGAGATTCCGGCCTGATTCTGAAGAGAGAGAATCACGGAGTAAGATGCTCTGCTCAGCTTGTTATCGCTTTAACATTCATGGATATTGTAGTTTCCTCACTGATATGATGATTCAAACTGGGATGAAGGAATGATTTGAGAAATTGATTTGAAGCATGTGGTGGCAGGAGGAACCTGCTGGAGCCATTTTTAGAGCACATTGTCAAACACTCCATACATGAAAGAGACAATACATCTCTGCTGTGTAAACTTACCATGAGATTCTCAGCTCTCCTCTTTGGAAACATCTTGCCTCGTCCTGCCTCAGTAAGCTGTGGCCTATCTAACCCTCCTGTGATGGCTGCTGGAGCTTCCTGCTGTTAAGTTGATTTATACTGAAGGAGGAAATTATAATGAAGTTGGGAGCAAGTAAATGGAAACAGGCGTAGCTGTTAACCTCTGTTAATAGGAAGCCTGACATATGATGACATTTACATGCAGTCCCCACATGCAAACAGTACATCTGTATGGTGAGGTGTTTTGTGAAATTTTACCATTTAATGTGTGGATGAGAATGTCAGGGTTTAATTAAAACCATATGAATACAGTCACTTTGCAGGCACACGTTAGAGCCGGAGCCCCACTACAGGTTAACACTATCAAAAACAGCTGAAGTGCTACATTAACAAGTAAATGGAGAGGCTCCCATACAATTATATATGGTGTCCAGAGAAAGTAATTATATCCACTGAATGCAAGCTCAGTGTGTTGAAGAATTACAATCCTATTGTATAAATTCAGCAGTGCATTATTAATGCATATATCAGCATTCATTGCAAATGTCGGTGGCAGAGAGGCCTTTCTTTGGGAAAAAAAAAAAAAAAAGTATGATAATGTGTCAATTCAGTATGCCAAGAAGGTTGCACAGTTCCTGACGTGCGGTAGTGGGGAAGAAGTCGGGGGAGGAGTCCAGAGTTCTGCAGCGGTCCGTCCTGACAGCTGCAACTCATCCATAAAGATTGTTAGACTGTTAAAAGCTAGGCCAGAGCGTCACTCTGGGCGGTGATTAGGTTTCACAGTTTGCATTGTTACCTCTTTGTATACCGTGAAATTTCTGATTATAACTAGTGATCAGTGTGCTTGTGTGTTTGTTCCCCTGACTGGGCTAGGCCTCTTCATTAGGTTGTGTATTTTTTTTGTTTTCTGATTAGTACAAAAGTTTGGAACATTGGGAACAGAAGTGCTGATTGATTGCATGTTTGATTTTTTAGGTAAGGTGGTCGGTTTCTTAAACAAACATGTTGTAACAACTGCATCTTTCATTTAACCAGGAAAAAAAAGTCACTTGGCCAAGATTGCAACAAGAGGGAAGTTAAACCAGTTGTGTTTTCATGCATGGTATTGTTGGTTTGTCAGATGATTGGTCAGGTCATCTACCAGTGACCAAGACTAATCTATGTTCCCCAGAGGATCAATAACTTTGTTGGCTCTCTAACCTTTGACCTTTTGAAGATACTGAAATTATTTAATATGCCTTCATCTTATCATCCCTAGACTTTTGCAGTTTGATGTCCTTGAGTAAATCTCCTCTGTTCCAGTGGCCCAGCTGACAACTAAATAAAGGGGACAGAGTGTTTGCAGTCAGGGCCCTGAGGCTCTGGAACGGTCTGCCCAAGGAAAATCAGGTCGGCTGAGTCTGTGACCTCTTTAAGTCCCTTCTTAAAACATGTTTTTATCAGAAAGCTTTTCCAAGTTTTTAGGAAGTTTTTCTCTCCCTTAAGCTGTTATTTTTTGAAATGATGCACCTAACACTGTTTTCTTTTCTTTGAAGCCTGTTGATTTTATGTCTCATCTGTCTGCCTTTGCAGCCTTTGGCAAGCAGCTTGTAATGTGGATTTGGAAAAGTGTGCTGTAGATAAAGATTATTAATATCAGTGATAATATTATCATTATTTCCTCTACCGCCACCAGCAGTTACTGATTTCACTTTTCCAGATTCATATCTCAAAGTACAGATACTGGAATCACTCGGGGAAATTTTGATGCCAACATGGATCCAAGACAATAAAACCTAATGACTCTCTATCTCCTTCTAATATCGGGACCATTTTAATTTGTGGTTTGGTTTTACTATTTCACCTGATCACTGTGAGGATGGTGCATGCAGATTTTAGCACTGGCTAAATTACTTATCTGAAAGTACTCCACAGAGGTGCAAGCATCTTCCTTTATTCAGTAATAAATGTTTAACACTTATCTGGATCTTTGTTTTGACACACACATTTAAAGTTTATGAGACTATCCTGCACAGTTGAGATACTATCACTGTGACAAAAAGAAACTGTCATTAAGTACAGAATATGATCCTGGGTTTTGAATCCTATATAAACATTTCATGATGCAGAGTTGAGTACAGTGCTCACCTGTGGTGTAGGTATAAAACCATTCCGACTTAGTGCTGTGGGGACTGTGCTACTCATTTATTGGCTGCGTAGATACCACTCAGAATCAGAAATACTAATACATTCTTTATTAATTTGTATAGCAGGTTCATAGAGATGCATATGTCTCTGTGGTTCTGTTAGTCCGTTTTCCTCTCCTGTCATCCCGGTAGCTCCACCCAGGTGCTTCCTGATTGGTCTCTACGAGATGCACCTATGAGCACATTAGCTGCATTGCTCATCACGGGACACATTCAAATTTGCCACAAACATTCACTTGGACTCATGATTTAACTGATTTTGTGGGTCAAAGGTCATGGTGACCTAAAAAAAACAACAACAACAAAGAAAAAAAAACAAAAAAACACTTATAACCATAACACAAGACACAACACAGACATTCTGTCCAAACTTCACACGCAAGTGGTTCATTTTGTAAGTGGCTCTGGATGAACTGGGATTTAATCTGAAATTATGATGCGTTCTAGTTGTACTCAGAAGTGGGAATTTCTGAGCTCCCAGCTGGAGCTTTATTCTGGAACATCACATTAACTCAGAAATCAGACTTGGAGATTTGGACCAATCCCAGAATTCCCTTCATTAGAATTGAATATGGCTGCCACTGTGCTAACAGCAGTGAACACTCTGCAGTTTTACTGTTGACCTCATTTCTCTTGTCATTTTTCACATTTAAGTCAGCCATGTGCATTGTACTGTTAAATTCTTATCCCTTGACCTTTCTCTAAGCTGGTTTTGTGTGTAAGAACAGCCTACAGTGTTGTAATCGGAGCAGTATTGCTAACAATGGCTAGTAGCTAACAGCTTGCATGTTTGTTTTTAAGACCTGTGACATGTTCTGTAGGTTTATATGCCTTTTTAAAAACATTATACATTATTTGCATTGAAATCTAACATGTACACATATGAAATTGTTATATTTTTGTTTTGATATATTTATGGTCCATTTTCCCGACCTCTCAGTTTTTCAGTGAAAGCGCCCAGCTGAGAGTTGACGCAAGATCAGATTTCTAACGTAAATGGAACGCACCATCAGTGTAAGTGGTGGAGGTGTAACTGTGAGGCGGCAGTTGTAGTTCGAAGCATTTAATTGTTTTCTGAACACATGTATTTTAATCATCTATGGGTTGTGTTATTATTCTGCTGGTACCTCTGGGACTGGGCCGACTACAGTCAGTGTGAATAAAGAAATCCGTGGAAGAAACAACAATTAACCTGGATTAGTTTAACTGCTGTGCCGTGAAGAATAATTTAATGTCTCATCTAACCCTCTCATTAGCATCACTTTAAGAAATACACTTTGATTAAATCAGTGAGGTCAAGTAATCGCCCCACCCATCATGTATACTGTTAGATTTGCATAAATTTCCCAAGCGGCTGAACCTGCTTCAGTATGGAAATGTAGACAGACCTTTGTTTATGTGTAAATACAGTCAGAGCTGCTGTTAGACTGAACCTGTAAACCTGTGAACTCTGTTGTCTTGACAAGCTTCAGATACAATATTGCCCATAAAGTTGGAATATTTTAGTTCTCAGACACATTTTATTCTTAATATAAAAGTCAGTTGTGGTTTAATTTTCACAGCGATATGTTTCAAACAAATTGATCAATAAAGTTTTGAGAAGATATAAACATCATCTATGAGGAAAAAGTTACAATCATTTCATGAGAAGAGGTGAAAAATTTTATTCCAACTTTATGGGCAACAGTGTATTTGCCTTTTAATGTTGCTTTCACTGCTACCAGAATTGATTAAATGTTTAAAGTAATTAAAAACAAACAAACAAACAAAAAAAACATATTGTCAGCCAAAGTCACATCAGTGTCATATTAGTCTCAGACCTGTTATAATAAGATGCTCAATGGAGATCCAACCATTAGGGCTTTGGAAAGGCAAAGCAGACCCAGGCTTCAGAGAGCTTCGCCCTTAGAGCACATGAGGCAGCAGTCACATTCCTTTATTCTCTGCTTATCACTGATGATCAACGGCTGATCTGTGGAGAAACACGATCTTCATCTGACCGTGCTAAAGTGTAAAATAGAGACGTCCTTGACTGCTGGATAATTAAAGTGGTTCTGCAGCGTGAGATGTGTATCTGAAGGAACAAACAGGGTGTGATTTATTCCAGTGTTTCCACTTCACAGATGCACTCATGGGAAATTTTAATACTTTGCGTTGGCGTAGAATCAGAGAATCTGATTTGCTGGTCTGTCTGCTTATCTTGTTACCAATTATCATTAGCTGCTGTCACCGCTTCCTGCTGAGTACACAAGAGTCCTGTTGAGAGGAAGTTTTTTTTTTTCTCTTTTAACTGGTGATGTGTCCCACTGTGAGCAGTTGTCCCAGATGAAAACACAAATACTTTGAGGGGGGTAAAAGAAATGAATTCCTAAAAATGTCCCAGAACTGATGTGGGTGTGAATGATGCATGAGGCTGATAGCTGCTGTAATAAGACATGAATTAGGCAATAATTTGCTGGAAATTTGCCTGAGTCATTAACATGTTTGTTGTGTAATTTCTGATCAAACTGTAGCACCATTTTGCTACATTTAATGAATAACGGATACACGCTGTACCATTTTAAACATATCACAGAACTGTTGATAATTAGTGTAAATCTACATCAGGATAATTATGCAAACACCAGTATAGAGAAATTACATGGACTTTGGCAAACATCCAGTGACAGACAGGACAGCTGTTGCCTGTGTGGTTTCCAGCAGATACTGTAATACCTTGGTGATTACATAATTATGCACTGATATGACCATGTGCATGTACCACATGGTCTTTAAAAAACAATGTAATGATCATAATTAGACGCTGGAGGGGCAGGGTACTGGAGTTTAAAACTTGGGCATGAGCAGAAAACAACTAACAACATCAATTATTATATATTATATATTAAATACATCAATTATATATTATTATTAACTACCACTTCTTCTTAAGGAAGTTCAGATCTCTTGACATCTGCAGTAAGATGCTGCATATGTTTTATCAGTGTTGTTTCATTGTGCAGCCTGCTGGGGAGGCAGCATCAGACACAGGGATGCAAGGCCACTGGACAAATTAGTTAGGAAAGCTGGCCCTGTGATTGGAGCCAGGATGGACACACTGAGGGAGGTGGTGGAGAGATGCACACTGAAGATGGCAGAGGCCATTCTGAACAACTCAGATCATCCAACTGGTGGTTCTCTCTGCAGCTGAGATTCAGCTGATAGGTGTGTTGCCATAAACTTCATGAATGATGGTGTAAGAAGATGAATTCAATCCAGTCAGAGTCCCAGAGTCAATTCAAAATTGTTTGGTTTGAATACATTTTAAATTAGATCAAACTACCACTATTTGAAGAGTCTCAGTTGATGAAGCGGGACACATTAAATGAATGAGTCCCCTTTATCCTGCACTGATTATTTCCTGAACCGATCATTTTCGAAACCCCCAACAGACCTCAACAAGAGACTGTGAGCACCCTTGTTCTGAATCAGCTGCCCCTCTGAAGCTATGAATAACAATACTGCTCTTGTTGTTCAGCTTACACCAGGGAAATATGTGATTGTGCCAATACAGCACATCAAACACACAGGAGCAGGAAGTCATTAGGCAGCTGCACAGGGTCCAAGTTGAAAAGTCAGAGGTCGAAAAGCAATAACTCACCTCTTTGTTTGGAATCATAAAGACTTGAATGTGCTTTGCTGACTGGTCAATATCTGAGGAGCCGGGGCCTCATAAACTGGCGCCTTTGTTTACCGTGACAAAGATGGGAAAGGCTTTTATCTTAAGGAAAGAGAATGTTTTCCATGGTGTGTGTTGCCCACAGTGACACTAAATGGATGAGATCTAAAGGCAAAGAGCAATACTTTAAAACCCCTACACTCATATTAGTGTTGAGAAGTAATTCACAACCCTTACACATATTCTGCCTATTTAAACGCTTACAGGGAAACTGCCAGTAAAAGAATAGTGAGAGCACACATTTATAAATGTGTCCTGTTACAGCAGACATATTTTTACAGTCAGTCACTTTGCGATAAGGTCTGAGAATGGGACTGAGGGAAAGGTGTTGAAATACCATGGCTGCAACACAGCAGGCTGACATTAAGAAAGTGTTCTTCATGACAAGATGGATTTGTGACCACACAGGAGACTAAACACATGGATTACCCTCAATGACCATCCAAACATTAGCAGTGAGAGGTGCTCAGATGAGGTCAGTTTGTGATCTCCTAGTCAGCTGTAGGACATTTAATGTCTTTAAAAAAAAGGTCTTAAAACAAATGCTATTGGGGGTGGGTGGGGGGCAAGGTGACTCACCTGGTAGAGCATATACCTTACAGTATAGGCTCAGTCCTTCTTGTAGCAGCCACTAGTTTGAATCCAAGTCATCATCTCTTTCTCTCTCTCTCTCTCTCTCTCTCTCTCTCTGTTCTCTCTTTCTCCCTCCTGATTCTATCAAGGTTAATTCATTTGTTACTAATCAGGTAGTAAATAAGCTAAGCAAACAAGTCAGATATGGTTAATTCATGATAATAACCCTAACCCTGCTAATTAGTGGTGATGTATAATTCCATCTATCCATCTATCCATATACCATTTATCCGTGCAGGGTTCAGGAGGGCTGGGGACACCCTGGAAGTTAGACAGGTCTCCAGTCTATCATAGGCCCAACATGTAGAGACGAACAACACACACATTCCCACATACAGGCAATTTAGAGCTGCCAACCAACCTGATGTGTGTCTTTGGACGTGGGAGGAAGCTGGACAACCGGGAGAGAACCCATACAGACACAGGGAGAACATGGAAACTCAACCCAGACAAGAGCCAGGCACGGGAATCAAACCCAGAACCTTCTTGCTGAGAGGCAAAAGTGTTTATCACTGGACCACCATGCCGCGCTGATGTATAATTAGAATAATTAGAAAAACAAAAAAAAAAAGGGAACAGAAAAATGTAACATCACAGGATTAGTAATATTATGTCCGATATCTGCATGGAAAATCTTCCAAAAGGTACAGACACCACAACTGAGAGGTCATAGGTCATAGTCAATGATGTGAGTTAGCTTAACGGACAGCTAGCAGACAACTAACAGTACAGTTAAAACAGAGGATGAAATGAGTTCTAGAGACCAAGGCAGTTTATTTGTACCAGGATGTAAACATGTTTGTTTCTGTTCCTGGTATTCCTGTTTGTGTCATTGTTCGGGTGCAGGCAAGTCTACAGTGAACACTCACAATGTTTAAAAGCCCAAATGAAATATTCATGAAAAAGAAATAAAAAACAAAATAGATTTTACTCTCATCAAATAAATGCACAATCCCCTTTTCTAAACAATCAGCTCTACTACAGTCAAAAGCAGCATGCTATCTGCAGCTCCAAAAGCACATAGGGATTGCACTTGCTGTGCTGCTTGGCTCTTGCCTTGTGCTGAGCCATAAGATCTCCAGAAGTGACTTTATGTTTCCGCTCGCCCCTGGAGCTGTGCACCAATTAGGAGCCACGATGCATGGGCGTGCCCTCCACAGATGCTTAAGAGCACAGGAGAACAACCTGCATGGTGAAGGCAAGATGCAAACAGAATAAAATATTATGTAAGCAGCATAAATGTAGGAATGCAGTGCAAACAGTCACAAGGTGGCCAATATTAAATGTTTGTTCGACTTTACTTAATCCTTTTATGTCTTATGATCCTGGAGTTGTTTTTATTTGAGCTCTTTTTATGCAGAGCACCTCATAACCTCAATAAGAAAAGTATAATATAGGCTTACACAAAGGTTATTTCAGTATTATTTTATATTTATGAGGCTACTTTCTCACATTGTCATTTATGTGGGTAGTATAAAGGAGCTTCCGGAGCACTCTGTTATCCAAACCTGTGTTGCTGAATGATAAGTAAATGAACCTTGTGCCTCAGTGTATTTGAATAGCAGCCTAATTTTACCCACTGGCAGTTTCAGGTACACCCACTCCCTGCAGTTCTAGTGTGTCTTTGTGATTGTGGTGACTGAAAATTACACCAAAGGTAGAAAAAACCCCAAAACACAACAGGAAATCAGTGTTATTAGGGCAATCACACTACAGTAAGTGTTATTTAAATTATAGCATGAATGTGTCAAGCTGGGATGTCAGGTAAAAGTGGTGAAGCTGCACATACAGGGAGGTAAAAAGCAGAAAATCCAGGAAGGAAATGAAGGTTAAAAAAAGATGAGTGGTTTGAAAAAACAAAGATCCTGCACACTGACCACTGGCTCTGTTAAAATCAGCTTGACTGATCAGTAGTTCCGCTGCAGGAAAATGATTACAGTGTTTTGTTTCCAATAAAACTGGAATTTAATTATAAAGGTTCTTGACACCACATTAAAGCTCTCTGCCCATGGTCATTTGGTTTTAGAGGCTTTCAGAGAGAATACCTGCTTCCCTTTTTTCCTGTAAAGAAAAAAACCCAAGGAAGAAAAAAAAAAAAAATCTAATCCCAATAGCTCAAGGTAGCAGCGGCTAAAATCGAAACATAATCGAGGTAATCCTGGTTTTGACCCTCTCCAAGTCAGCAGCCTAATGTATTTCTGTCTCAGGTGATTGAATAGGTTGTCCCCGTTGATATGGTAAAGCCCTTCCCTTCTCAACTTATACGGTGCAGCACACTCACTGAACTGTTTCATAATGTCAAAATCAACAATTGAAGGAGAAAAAAAGAAGTGGAAAGAGAAGAGAGGAGTAATTAGGGCCCTGGCAGAGTGCTGCTATTGTGTCGCAGTGTAAAAAAAAAAAAGAAAATCAAATTCAGGTGGGAAAATGGAGCTGTTACTGCCTGGATTCTTGGAAATCAATCCATTAAGTGATAAATATCCTGAAAGAAAATGATTCTTCACAAAAGCGAACATGGCCGTCTCACTTTAGCACATCCCAGCAAATTTTGTTTATAGGACTCATTATTCCACTGCGGTATAATGGGCCTCACCGTGTGGCAAAGATGCCTGATTATTCTCATGAGTTTCAGCACATGCCAGGCAATTCTCCAGGGATCCGCACGCTTTTTTATCATCCCTCTGAGTCCTTTATTGTGTTTTATTGCAAGCAGATTGCGCGGCTGTAATGTGTTTCTCCTTAATGTGCAATTGAGTTGTGAAAGAGTCCACCTGGGTATTGCATGTTGTCAATATGGCTCATTTCCTGAGCCCTACAGTTGGTTTGAGCCACGGAAAGGAAAATTCTCGAGGGGATTTAAGCACATGAATATCACAGGTAATGTCCAGAACTGTATGTACCAGGCTCAACAAGCTCATTAAGTAGTGGTCTGAGAGCTCCGAGGCACAATCAAAGTCAAGTGATGCAAAGATTTATGTTAAATCACGGTTTGAGAACATGGAGACACGGTCGTACTGAATATGTGAAGAAAAGAAACATTTGTGCAGACACCTTTATACGTAAATGACACAAAACTGTGACGACTTTACTTTTCTCTTGGACTTGATATATGCATTTTACCACATGCTGTTGTGAGTGAGCAACAGCACAGTGTTAATTGCTTCTAATGAGAGATGATCCTGAGGATATGCAGATCTGGACATATTCTAATGGATCAGTATCAGATAGAATAAAGCAGATTAGGATCTGATCCTTTCTGTGACTGCAGTGAATGTGCAATTGTGTGTCTCAGCCTCCTGGTGTTTGAGCTCTGCTCTCTGTTATCACAGCTGGGCTCTTCAGTGCAGCGTTT
Organism: Caranx ignobilis; assembly: GCA_021432705.1. Taxonomy (NCBI): domain Eukaryota; kingdom Metazoa; phylum Chordata; class Actinopteri; order Carangiformes; family Carangidae; genus Caranx; species Caranx ignobilis. The sequence continues at coordinate 11,310,665 of MU269981.1, read as the reverse complement.
CACTGCAGCTGTTTTTTCAGTGCATCCTTATCGTTGTTCACTGGAAGCATCTGACTGCACTCTGCTTTGGCAGATACTTGATGTTATTAGACTTGGGTTGTGGCCAGATTATTTTTGCAGAGACATTGACAGTGCTTAGAGGCTCATTTCCAGCTAATATGTTAATGGTGGTCTCCCTCTTGATTTAGCATGTTAGCATGGTAAAATTAGAACCTAAGCAGCTGGCACTGATTGTTGTGTCAATAGTTTGGAGGTATAAAGTCATAAGCCAACATTTTGAAATTTTGGAAGGTCAGAGGGTCACGAAAGTCAACCTGAATCTTGTCTCAATGAACTAAAGGTCTGCACCCAATTTCAGCATATGGTTGCAAGACTCCCTGGGACTCATATGGCGATGATAGATGTCTCTTAAGTGAAACCTTTGATTCTCTGCTGCTAGGCAATGAGTAAAGGTAGACTGACTGACTGACCGACCAGCAGACCATGATGCCATTCTCAGAGCAATGCTGCCAGCATGGCTAAAGATGAAGAGATAAAGGAATACAGAGGCCCAGATTGAAAAAAAAAAAAAAAAAAAAAAAAATCAACTATTTTCCTGCAGCCCCAGAGAATCCATGGTATATAAATTTCTCCTTCTTTCTTTTTCTTGCTTCAACAATTGCATTAACTTTTAAAACAGCTGCCTTGTGTGCTAACTGATCAATCAGACAAACCACTCTCTTTAAAAGTCATGTAATTGTTATTGCTCAGCTCAATAAAGAAAAAGAGGTGGGAACACTTAAAGCCAGAGTTAGTCAAGTTTCTTTCATCAAGGCCATGGGAATACTTCCACCTGAAGACAGTCAACTTTACTTCCACCTCTTATTTAAGATCACTTACTGTCAGAGGACATGAAAAGGCCAGGGTACAAATGTCGGAGACAATTCACTATCTGTCTCAGAGGGAGTGTGTGTGTGTGTGTGTGTGTGTGTGTGCAGATCAGCTAATAAAAAGAAATAGTCAATACACAATAATCGTGATGAACTTTAGTTTAAATTCCTGCATTTTACTTGGAGTGAACTTTAGAAGTAGCTGGAAGGATGTTGTTTAGTCTGGCATCTCAATATATTTGTGATAGCTATGAGCTGGTCAGGGCCCTCAGTCGGTCAGGGACCAGCCTTAACAAAATGAAAATGCCAAGAGTCAACTCTAAAATTGAGAAAGCACTTATTTGCTTCCAAGGTTTAAACAGAAATGCATTTGTGCACTATGTCTGTCACCTCTATGAAAATCAAACTAAACCTGTGATATTTGTCCCATGTCCAGCTGGTTCACTTCGATTATAAACTCAGAGGGCTGAAGGGGTAAACTACATGCTGCCTTCTTCATTTGCTACATGATATACAGTGAGATCCTGAAGTCTGAAACCATGTTCCCATTCACTTAAATGGAGGTAGAGCTGGACACTGCATGTAGTCACAGAGTGGATGGAGTGCTTCATGGATAATGTCTTCCTCCCTCCCATTAAGCCAATTTAACCTACTGTATTTAACACTTCTCTGCTGTAGCCATCAAATTAAAGGTCCTTCCCTATCTCTTTCTTTTCTCTTTCAATTTACCTTTTTACTACTATCCATTTACTGTTAAAGCACTGGTAATCTATTTTTACATGTTTCTGTTTTGTCCATGCTGTGATTCTACCTCACACATCACTTTTTACACATTCAGATTTTTCTGTTCCCTTCATTATTATATCTAGTGGGGTTTTTTGTGTGTTTTTTCTTATTTACTCTCTCTTTCCTAACTGCCAGTCAAGATACAGTTACAAAGCAGTGTCTCTGTGGAACAGTAAGGTTTATTTCATTCTTATTTATATTCAGATCGAGACCACAGATTAGTTTGTGTGCACATGAATAGTGCAAAACAAAAAGAAATGTTTTTGTGCCTCTGTGTGTGTATGTGTGTGTGTTTGCGCATGCGCTCATATGTGATCGTATGACATTTATCTTGGTTTGTGTCAGGGTTGAACAGAAGCTGATATTTCCTCCCGGTCAGTTTATGACAACATTAGGGACATGAGCAAGGGCGAGAAACATCAGAAGTTTGTTTCAAAGTAGCCGCATGTACACACACATACACACATACACAGTGGCAGCACACTTGGCTTTGGTCTTGCCTTGCTGCAGCCCCCAGTAACTGTGAGTCACAGAGAAAAAGAAGGCAGAACTGTCTTTATACATGCTGCTTAGGAGAAATATCAAACTGTGACTGTGTGCATGTGTGTGTGTGTATGTGGATGCGTGTGTGTGATTGTATGTGGGTGAGAGAGGCTGTTTTTCTCTGCAGTACGATGAGGCGAGGGAGAAACGTGTGAATGTGTAAATGTGCTCAGCTGCTTTTACTCACTCTGAGTGTATGAAGATGTCAAGGAGAAAAGAGAATCACTTCCCCAGAGCTCATTACTTAGGATTAGAAAGCGGTGAAACATACATTCAACACATTGTTCTGAATTTAGAACCGCACTCCAAATGCCTCCGACACGCCATTCTTCCTTACGTGTCTCACTCAGCAAGCCAATCTCTCATCTGGTGTTCCTGCAGCTCTGGGGCACTGATGCTACATGTCTCCGTGCTGGCTGTGACCTTTTGGTAAACAGGCTTCCTCCGAGCTGCAGACAATGGACGAGGCAGAGATTTAACAGAAAATAAAAAGCTGGCGTGTGCAGATGAAGAGCGACTCTTCCAACGACACTGTCTTAATCTCTCGTAGTGTCGTCCTCCTCTTCCACTGAGAGGACGCACTGCTGTGTTCCCAGGGAGGCTGTCGCCACTGTCGTTTTTTTTATTGTTCATTGTCCAATTTTAAATGAAGATGTTTTACAGAGAGGATAAAAAGGATTTCAGATGAATTCTTACAACAGTGAATCACACTTCAGTTATCTCTTTACAGGAAGGCTGCAAAAGTCTTTATTGGTTTTGACTGCGTGTCCTACATAGCTCTTTTTCTTTTTATTGAATTATACCACTTTCGCTCTTTTTCGCTGCACTATGGACAATCTATATAAAGTTCTTGAAATTGTATCAGTTTGAGCTTGTCGAATAAACACAGGGCAGAGTTTGCTAGTGTGCAGCATACTAACAAAGTCATATCATTACCTGCTGTCATTTCCAACAGTTACTTTCACTTCACAATGTGTGTTGTGAAGTGATACAAAAATGACTAAAAGTAATCTTGGATATTTTGCTCAGGGTTCTGCAGTAGGAGACTGGAAGCACACTTGTGCACTTTGTAGAGAATTATGTGAGAAGATCAATGTGACTGTCACAACTGTGATTTAAGTACAGTTAGGTGGCAGATATCTAAGCTTATTATGGAGACTGGAAGCAGAGGGAGGAAATGTTAGCCCTGTTCTTCTTTTTCCGTTGGAATTAAACAACTTAACTTGAAAATAACTGTGTTCAGACCAGAAGCAGTTAGATCGCTGGAGTGACCGAAAGTCATTCATATACTGTTTGAGCCAGTGGGGAAAAGCAGCGCATAATGAGTGGTGTGGGTGTCAGAGAGTCGACTCACTATGAGGACACCAGGTTCATGATCTCAGAGTTAGGACTTCCACTCCTCATGTCAGATAAACCACACTGCATGTGTCATTTTGGTGGGTTGACCCTTTAAAACAATAAGAATGTTAAAACCAGATCCCATTATATATAATGTATGGATCCAAAAAGTGTATTATCTTCTATTAATTATGATTTTTATTTTATCACATATTTTTAAATGTATATATTTATGCATTTATACAGTTTTCATACACAATACTTGAACATAAGTGTGAAGATTATGCACAGCTGTAAAAGGGACAAAATGCAAATGTACGCAAATCGATGTGTCATGTTGCTGCTAAGAAAAACTAAACACAAATTGATAAAAAGAAAATCGAAAAATAAAAATAAAACTGCAGCTATAGCTAAACTGTTGCAAGGGGGGGTCCAGTCAGTCCCAGCTGATAATGTACAATTTCAGGTTAGACTCTAGACAGATCACCAGTCGATCACAGGGCCAAAAAAAAAAAAAAAAAAAACCTCACACACTCACATTCACACTGTAGGATGGAAGCCTGAGAACACAGAGGGAGTCCATGTAGACACAGGGAGAACATGCAGGCATAGAGAGAACATGCAGGCACAGAAAGGCCCTGGGGCCCCCACCACCATGCTATGATAACATGAGAAATGAATTGTTAAAATATAACAGTGATGAGCAGGTAAGCGCAATTAATTAACTTTACTGCCAAAGCTGCAAATGCAAACACTGAATTAACATAGTGCATCACTGAGACATGATCTACTCACACAGAAGGAGCTATAATGTAATCTGCTGATGTACCCGTTCTTTCCTATTGTAAGAAAACAGATGGATATATGTATGAGGATTGTCATCATTTCCCCTGAACAATGAAATCCAGCGCTTTTATTTTCCCTATGTCTATAGTGTGTTTTAGTTTCATTTTTCTGCTTGCAGTACATCATTGCAGGGTTTTACTTGCTACCACAGGGTGATTGTTAGTGTGTTGTGCCGTATTGCAAAGCGTTACAAAGAAAATAACACTGGGACATGGGCTATGATCAAAACATCTGTGCTTGCATCTCCCATTTGATTCTGCCTTAGACCAATTCAGGGTCAGAGGAGGTGGGGGAGGCAGGCGATCGGAGTGTACTGATCAAAACACTGAAAAAAACCCCGGCATTTCAGCCACACAGCTCACACACTGATGTGAAAGCTTTTTATGGACAAAAACTGCACCTGAATCACAGGGAGTCGTGGCTGTAACCACACTGCACAGTTTATCTAAAACAACATGTAACATGTAATCATGTAGGAAGCTATCAGACATCCACCGAGTGCATTGCTTTTCAGAATGAGTGAGTTTTCTTTCTAGTTATTGTGAATGCATCACACACATAAAGTTCTCAGTTCTTCCATTAAATAAATTTAATTAAATGAATAAAAACTGAGATGTTGCTACTGATCCTGACCTTGTTTATAGTAGCCTAACAACACACATCAGGGACATATGGAAAATGCATTGTATATGCAATGTTTCGCATTATACCATGGTCTGGGTGAATACTCAATTCTGATCGGCTGCAGGGTGTCTGTGCCCACAAACATTATGGTCAAATTGCCTGATGACAGTTAAATATAATTGTGCTAGCTCAAATGCCGGTTAGTAACCATGGCAACAGAGACTCGGAGCACAAAAAGTCTTCTTCAGCGCATCGTGTCCACCAGAGTCTGTTATCACAAGCAGTAAGAAGTGCACTGGCTTTCTGAAATAATACTTTGTGTCATGTAACGTTCAGCCATCATCTCACTTGCCTTCGCTGATCAACTATTAGACTGCGTCACAGCGGGTTTCCTTTTTCTTGCCTGTGGACGAGAGATATTAAATCAGCTCAGCTGTGGCTTGTGAAAAATTGTGATTTCAACTGTAAAACATATTAAAGTACAAACAATTGATTTATTTATTTGATAAGTGATGATGGTATAACTGGGATAATGTTCTTTGAGGTGTCAGGTTATCAGGAATTAATGGACGTTGCCGGGGTGTGAACTGTCCAACACGAAGTGATGTGGTTCATTATGTCTGCAAGATGCAGGAGATAGGACAAGAGGTCTTAGACATAAGAAAACATAGTTATAGACAATAATAACCACATGTGCTCAAGGCCGAGGGCACAAACTGATATTAAACTTCTTTTACATCTTACACTTAAACTGACTTCAGAAGCCTTTAAGGTCTTTACCTTGGACATACTTTTATTTTTCAGCTCTCTGCAGGTCAGATTTCATAGAGCATGTTGCAGATCCTGAGTTAGACATGCACACACCAAAGGCTAAAACTGTCTGGGATTAAAAATATATATATGTGTCTGAGAAGCGTAGACTGCAGATCAGTATTATAATCATGTTTCCCATGTCTTGCTGTACCATTGCCTCAATCCTATTATATTGACTTGATATTTTACATTAACACGATGTCTAAAATATAACCAATATCAGTAGTCACTTGAGTCCTGTTGCATGCAGGTCTGTTGATGGGTTTGAAATACGATATATGAAGAGAGACATGATAATGATATGATTTAATAATCTGTGCTGCTTCTGTTGGATGTGACAAGTAATCCATCAAACAGTAATTAGTGTTTTTTTATTTTTAAATCTGCACAGTTGTGTGTTCATTTTTAACTCCAGCAGATTGCTGTTTTAATTTTATTCCCTATAATAACTATCACACCTGTAAATTGTCTGTGCAGAAGCGCTCTCTCTTTGAGGAGTCATGTCATCATTGGTTCCATCATCTCGCTCCTGTCACGTTCTCCAGAGATGTTCCCTGTTAGATCAGAGCCCTGACCACAACTTAGCCGATCCTTCCACAACAACCAACCTGATATATTATCATTTTGCCTTTTCCAACACTTAACCAATCACCTCAACCATTCTATAATTGTGACAGCCCCTGTCTCTACCAGGGCCAGGTCCGAGGTTGTCCCATGGAACTGGACTACTTTTTTAGTGTTGCAGTGGGTAAATAATCATGTGGGGTGGGGCTTTGGCAGACCTATTGCATACAGATTATATGAATAATGATTATGAATAAAGATTCACATTTTGAACGACAAATATTTATACCTTAATCCTGTCAAACTGACTCCGGACCAGATCAGCATATACCAACATACGTCACCTGCATGCTTCATAGACACAAAAATAATTAGACAGTGTTGTCTGACATTTTGGGCTGGTTGCTGTTTGGCTGCTTTTGCCTCACAGACCTGGCAACCCTGACCAGGGCTTGTGTGTTCTGCAGTGCAGTTGTCAGTCTGTGTTCATGTTGCAGGTTCCTGCTTGGGTCGGGTTGGAGGCGATCAGAGAAGTGGAGGCAGCTGGCCACTGTCCTCCACATAGATTATATAAGACCTCCTCATCCTGCCACTCATGGGGCTCCCTCCTCCATTGCACCACATTGTTTTGATTTTCTCTTCAATTCAGTCTCAGTCTGCTGTTAGTTCCATCTGCCAGGCTAATTTGTTGCAAATGCAATCAGTGTTATGGTGTACTTCTGTAGAGCTGACAGGAGAATGCAGCATGTTATTATGGATTGCTATACTATGATCATAGTTAGGTTTTGCCTAAGTAGTTATCAAAGGAGCCAAGAGAGAAGTGTGGTGATGGTGTATGAGGAGAGAAAGTCCACATCAGGAGGAGATGTGGCGGATGGATCTCTTTCAACATGGGTTGCATCAGAGGTTTGAAATATTGCCAATAGTAATTTGCAGTGAATAGTTCAGTAGCACCACACAGCTAGCAGCAGAAAGGATAATAACTGTGGTTATGGCCTTGAATAGGTCAGTGTCTGGGTCCAGATCCGCGCTGTGGTCTTTAAGTGACATTTTCTGGCCTTTTTTTCAGAATGATATTTATAAATGTGAAACTTTGCTTTAGATATCCTAAACCATGCTAAGCTTGCAAAGGGCCAGCTGGTCTACCAGCACTTGCTCCAATCTTCCACTGTGGTACCGGGAGGGTTTGTTTTGCATCAGTAGGCCTCATCCTCTGGGCACCATGCATGTCAAAGTCAATGGAATAGTCGCTAAACAGACATGGAGAACAACGAATCTGTGTACTCTGTCTCACCTGAATCAGCAGAGCTTCTTGGACCATGAAATTTATATCTCATATTAGTATTATTTCATCAAATCAATGGATTTGCCACTATCCCAGTATTTTGAAAGACTGAGTGTGACTTCAGGATCCTGGCTGATTCAATTTGATGCAGCAAAGCAGGGGACCAGCTAGTTCTGCTGAAGTCTCTTCACCCTGTCTGCATGTCAGATGTGAACAAAATAGTCAAATACACTTTCATCAGATAAGGTGTGAGAAAGAGGGCGGTTCACAACCAGAGAGGGAAAGTTTATCTGATCCATTTAAGGAGTGGTTTTTATCAGAGATCTTGTTCTTTTCTGTCTGTTGCTTAACTGAGGAAAAGATAGATGTACTAAAGCTCCTGTGTCGTATTGTGCGATATTACTGCACAAGACTGGGATATGAAGTAGCTGAGAGATAAACCAGAAAAGAGGCGGGATGACAGGAGGACCTCAGTGAGGAAAGGAGAATAACATATGTTTGTTCCAACACTCTGGGATTCTTTTCATTAATTAATGAATCGTCATGGAAATTTCATCTCACTAGTATCATCAGAGATTTTATACATAACTCAGGGATAGATGGATGATTTTCTAAGATTAACTTGTGAGAGGCTGCTGTACCTGTTGGATCATCCGAACCAGTGAAGTAGGGAATAAGTCAATTTAGCCAATAAAAACACAAATGAACTTTTTAATACATACTTCTTAAAATTGCCTTGCAAGATAATAACCATATATCAGCGAGACCATGTGACAGTATAAAAGACAGAAAGGTCACCACACTGACAGCACAGGGTAGTCCTAGCCTTGTTTTGATATCCGCCAACTACTAAGCTAAACATCTGGCTCCTCCTCCACTAATTGCTCACCACAAGTTACTAACCTTAGTCTCAGTTCAGTAGCCACATCCTTTGGGGTCCATGTTGACTACAAAATCCACCCCTCTGTAGACCAAACCCAACAAAGACCAACCTTAAATGAGACTCTCTCAGGATTTCTGCTTTGGGTCCCTGACATGTCACAAAGCACTGCTTCTGTCACCTAGCAACTTGAGATCACATAACTTCTTTTTCCTTGACAAATAAATGATGTTTTGAGGCCCCTTTTTCTCTTTTAACAGTTAAGTATCCAAGTAAGTTGAAACCAAGTAAAGACATTTAACAGTGTGATCTGTGGGCTCTCTATCAATGCTATTTGCTGCTGCATTGTTTTCATTACTAACATTCAATGACCCTTTGGATACACTGGTTCACAAACAAATAGAAACAACACCACGGTGATGCAATCAGTCCTCAGAAGCAACTTGTCAAGGATGTGGCCTTTGAATTGTGACACAGCATTTGTTTGTCTCCACTTTGCAGCTGGACAGTTTAAAGCACTGAGTTTACTGGGACTCTCACCTCTGGGGCAGACAGCTCCCAGACCTTGAGCTTATACATAACCATTGTCTTTCTTGTACTGTATTGTGAATGGGCAACACATAACTATTATACAGCATTATACAGTACAAGAAAAGTTACTGTTGGACATGACTTCAAAATGTTAGCACCCTAACATAGTCCATCATCAAATTACAAAAGAAATACTAAAGCCAACAAATGATTCTTCCTATTCTGTTGGGTTTAATAAGATAAAACTGTCCAGCAAGAAAATAATCAGTTGAGAGCAGCAGCAGGAGAGAGAAGACTTATGGAAAGAGAAGACTGATTAAAGCAACTGGAGCTGTCAGTATTTCTGGAGGAGAGATAATTTATTACACTATTTGAACTGTGGTCAGATTTAACACGAAAGGCCTTAAGCGTGGTTTCCAGGATTCCATTAAATAAGAGTATAATTTGCCAGTAAAAAAAAAAAAAAAAAATATATATATATATATATATATATATTTCAATATCATATTTACCACTCTCAGCAATAGTTCAAACACCAGATAGAGCAAAAACTGCAAATGTAATGAGCATCAGTGCCAGTGCAGGATGAATAAATATATATATATATATTTGGTTTTGTTTGCATTTATACCATTACCCCAAAGGCTCCACTGCAAACACGATGAAAGAGCACTCACAATGTCAAACACAGGAATGTGTCACATGGTGGTTCAAATTATAGTGGGTGACAACAACCCCTCTCCATCACACAGGCCACACACTGCCATAACGATGTGCGTTTAGTGGAGGTGATGCTGTGTCTTTGCATATCTGAATGAGTTGTTGCTCCAGGGATTTTTTTTTTTTTTTCCCTCTCTCAATGCAAAAATATTTTTCTAGAAAGCAACGTGGCATCTGGCAGCAGATAAAACACTGATTGCCTTTGGGGAATAAAGAGAAATGAAATAAAGAAAGAAAAGTGGGGCAGAGGATTGGAAAAGAAAACATTGCATTAATCAGCTGGCAGTGGTTTTGGACCAGCAAGCCATGGACCACAATGGAACTTAGTTGAATTAGTTGTTGAAGTCAGCTCATTCCAGCTGCCCTACTTTTCACAGCAAACACAAAACCTGAACAGGCTGATGCTCACATGTAGCACACACGCACATAACCACCTGACCCTTCAGAATAAGGCTCCTGCTGGATCCTCATGTAGTTCTGAATGCAGGGACATCCTAAATGACATGTTTACATGGTTTTAATCTCACACTCTTAAGCATGGTTGACATGAATGAAACACCAGTCTCCTTGATCAGACTGGGTTACATGGCTTTTCTTTTAAAATACACAGGTCTCTGATGTGTTCATCAATGTGTTCATTGTGTAAATCCTGGTGAAAGATCTAAGCCAGCTGACAAAACCTGTCAAATATGATGTTTCATGAATTCAACTGCACTGACAACAGATGTATTCAACCACAAATGTGTATAATAAGTGCAATTTATCACTGTCAGTTGTAGTTTGTAGCTGTGTGGAGCAGTTTGACATCAGAATATAAATTGTATAGATACACACAGATGTTTATTATGCAGTATACACAAAGTGTACAATGGAAGTGAATGAAGCCTTGAAAGTCAATGCAAACAATCCTTTGTTGTCTATTATGATACTGTGCTGCAGCAGGAAGTGAAGCTGCATGTTCCTGTCACAACAGACAAGTAACAAAGGAAGACAGACAGTTCAGAGAATTCATCAACAACAGGTTGATGACACAAAAGAAAAGAACTAAAGGGTGGCTTCTCACAATGAAGAAGAACATACGTCAGCACAAGTGGGTCTGTAAGGGATGAACTGGGCAGAAGGTGAAAGCAAAACAACACATTTGAGGAATTTGCATCATTTCTATCAATTATCCTTAAGACCAATTACATTTATTTCCATTATGTCATGAAAAACAAAACAATCTGGATACACTGGTGGTGCAATGGGTAGAACTGTCCTGCTGGACCAACGAGAGGTTCTGGGTTCCTCTGGTGCCAGTGTGGGTACTTTGTTGGTTCTCTGTCTCTGTATGTGTGATAGACTGCCAACCTTTGCACGGGGAAACTTCTTGGGGAAAGTAAAATTTAGATGTCATCAGAATACACTGTTGCAGATCTACACAGTTAACTGTAGTCACTGTGGAGCGTGGATTTATGAATCTCAGAAAACTATTACAAAGCAGTGATGTATAGGAAGAAATGGTACACTGATGTTTTTAATCAATATGCTTAATGAATGTCCAGATGATCAATATCGGTTTAAGTGGCAAAAATTATCATCACCTGTAATTGGCAGCCACAAGCTCTATTTACCAAGAAATCTAAAGGAGGCTCTGGACGTCCTTGATTCATATGCTTTTTAGGTTTAGAAATGGGAATAATGAATGATCTCAAGGACAAGGTAAGAGCTGCTATTACATAAATGCATTTCTTTATCTGAAGAATCAGCCTTCTTCCACATTGTATAACAACCTGGAATCTGAAATTCAACACTGACTCAAGCAAAATCTGCTTTCAAATCGCACTGACCTATCAGAACGCTTTAATTAGTTTTAACAAAAGAGTTTTCTTTTACTGAAGGTGAATGTAACTAACTTTTCTCAATGCTTTCTGTGTGTGGTGTGTGTGTGTGTGTGTGTGTGCATACCCACCCCTCCATCTCCTGTGTTGTCCCCTGACTGAACTCTTATGGAGCATCCCAGCAGCAGCCAGATCTCCCCTTAACCCTCTTTACATTTTCCATTCAGTGTTGGCTCCAGACCAAAGTAGGAACAAGGCTTTCTTAACAGTGTCCATATAGATGAGCAGCGAGAATTGAATAAGACTCAATACAGATATGAAGGATATGAAGCTATACGAAGGCTTTGTGCCCAGGCTGAAAGCTACGCCGCAGACGTTGCATGAATGCAAATGTACAGCATACATGCATACAGAGATCACTCCTTCATTTTCTTTTTCCTGTCTCAGTTAATGAGATTGAAACAGTTTGAAGAGCCCTCCAGAGTCTGTCTGTGTGGTTTCTCTCACACATTATATGCAGATTTTTTGGGGAAAAATGAGAAGCATTTGAATGAGTAAATTATAGAGACGGCATCAGACACTTAGTCCGTTTCAGCACCTTAACTACATATTATGAATATTTTACTTTTTTTTTCCTGACCATTTATGGATGTGTGGATACGGCTGCTCACACTATGATCAATGGTTCCAGCAGCCACACATTTTCATGCATATCAATGCTATTTGAAAAACTACAAGCAGACTCTTGAAACTCACTTGAGACGTTTGCTCAATCACACTGAATATAAAGTCTCTATTTATTTTTTAATGCCATTCAGTATATCCCACAGTGTGGGCCACAGCAGCTTTGGTCGTATGTAATAAATTAGTTCACACTAGTGAACTCCCCCAAAAAAAGGTATCTATTCTGTAGTTTAGAAGACAGCTCTGCAGTGCTTTTCTTATTGTGCTTATTTGTAGTTGGAAACAAAGGAGGCCGATTCCTTTCCCAGCATGCAATTGTGGTAAAAAGAGGAAACCTTGAACAGCTTGCTTCTATATTCATATTTTGAGTGGTGCAAATTTGGACCTTTGTATATTAGCACCTTGTGACTCTGTGCCTTCTGGATGGGACCAGTTCTCTGTCAGCGGAGCCGGTCTGGACTCATTAGGAAGCTGCTGGCTGCTTTAAAACGGGATGAGAGGAGCTTATTTTCAGCCATTACTGAAGCCTGCCCCAACTCCACCGGCTGATAATATATTCCTCCTACTAATAATATGTTCATCTTGTTCCAGCCTCTTATCCAGATTGCTCCACAGTATTCAAGGATTGGACTCCTGCCACACCCACTCACTTAGTGATTTATGCTTGCATCTGCAATTGTGCTCAGTTTCATGAAACCTGATCCCAGCCTCTATGTGAGATGCACTGACCTGCATGTCCTTGCACTGTTGAAAAGTGTTAACATTTTATTTTTTCATGAAAGCACCGGAAAATGTATGTAACTGAGTGAGCTAAACATACAACCATCCATTTAGATATTTAACATGCTATATTATTGTTTTACTGGTTGTTTCCATTACATCGTGTTGCAGAGCAGTTTATACTTTGGTAGAACAGCATTATATAGAATTGGATGAAGTGACAGATCATATTATAGTCTTTTCAGTTTGAACTTTCTGGGCCTTCACACCCTCAAAGGTCACCTCTGTCAAGTCAGATTATACTTGACTGACAATGCAAATGAATGTGTTGAAGATCACGAACCAAACTTTCACACAGTATCTGAGGGTGTCTTGGTGTCTATCCATCAATCCATTCATCCACCCGTGCATCCTGTCTAGCCCGGGCAACCTTCAAGATCTTGAGACCCTTCAGGGTTCACCTGGGAAGAGATCCCTGGTTGTATGAGCTATGCTGTATGCACACAACTGATTGTAATGTTGTAGAACCCTTAAAGTAACTGCACCGTTTTCAATTAATTCAATCTGTTGATTAGATTTTGGAATTTCTCCATCATGACACAAACAGTTTTGAAGGATCCTTCCCTTCTTCTTTCCTGTAGCAGACATAGAACAGAAGAGGAGTGTGAGACCAGAAAATGAGCAATGGATCAGTCTGGAGTTGAGAAGTTACTGACAGATGCGTGTATAGTATAGAGATCCAACACCATCAGGCAAAAGGCAAACTGCAGTTAAGTCTATTGTACTGTTGTTAAAAGCTGGTGTTCACAACTGAGTTGCATGGCCACACATGCACATCAAGTCATGGCAACTCTGTACAGTCCCCCTAGACATGCCATTGCAATAAAAGCGGGGTTGCTCCAATTAGTGCATGGACCTAAATAAATTAAATAAATCAATGCATAAATAAATAAATAAATAAGGCTTCATTTGGCCGCCCTGCAGATTGTCACTTGTAATCAGTCCATTACAGCTGAAACTCTGCCTCCTTCTTACAACTTTGTACCAACATAATATGAAATTGCTTTCTCAGGGATCTGGATGTTCACAACTACAGATGTTCAAATTGCTGACACCTGACACATAAACAGCAATAGAGTAAATACACTGTAGTACACCTCCCATCACAGGCGGCTGCACATGCTTTGTATTCTGTAACATTACCTCACCTGCCTTTTTTCCTCATTTATCATTCTACAGTGTTCACCTTACACTGTCATTTATCATTCAGTGAGTGGAGAGGAAGAACTGTTAGTTCTCCATCTTGTTCCATTACAGCAGAATATGCTGAGTATAATTTAGCATTAATGAGTCACTGTGTGTGTATGTGTGTGTGTGTGTGCGTGCGCGTCATGTTCTTGCACACCATGTGAGTCTGGTTTTCTGCGTACGTGTATTTGTGTGGCGTGTATTTGTGTGTGTGAGCGTGCGTGTGCTTTTCTTAATGAGTGTGTATTAAATGGCTAATGAAGGATTTGCAGTTCCAGATGGGAAGACACAGTTTGACTTCCTGATTCATGATCTGTCACATCCACTTTACCTTTCTCCACCTCTCAGTGGAAGTGGAGCTCAAGCAAAGCTGCAGCACTGTTGAAAATGACGATCAGGCTTAAAAAGACTTTGCAGGATTTCTTTACATTTCCTGGATTTTATAAGTTATGAGTGTTTTCTTTTTTTTCTCTCGATGCTAGAATTAAGTCCATGAAGATGTCACCTTTTGGTACAGTGTGCGCTCTATACTTAGACTTATCTTATTCAAATAAGACAAAATGCATTTGATGTGAGGTGTTGATGCACAGTGCATGATGCTAATGGGTGTAATCAGATCTGCCTGCTCACCTTTGAAAGTGATCCGATCTTAGCTGTGGTCAGTCAAGTGTAAAACCAATCTGTGTGTGCAGGTTGAGAAGGAACAATTAGCTTTATTAGGTATTATCTTCTCCTAAACAAGACTGACACTTTAAAAAGCAAGTCACTTTTCTGCTGTTTTACTAACCCTCCTCCTGGCCCAAGCATTTGTTTTCAACAAAGCCAGTAAAAAAGCAATCCATGGAGGGGCGGATAATGTTACAACATCGTGTTGTCTTAACTGTCATAAACAAAAGTTTATGGGTTACTGAGCACGTTTGTGTTGCGGTGCAGCTGAGATGAGAGCTGGGACACCGGGGCAGAGGCACTGATCTTGCAAGGTTGGTTTTCAGCCCAGAGATGCCAGGTGGAAGGCAGAGAGCCTCCATTCTCCCTGTAACAAGTTACAAGTCATGTATGTAATCATCACAATTACACCAAAGCTGTTTAATGAAGGTAAAAATGTAGCATAGCTACGGTAAAAATCCTGCATAGTTCCTCTTTAAAGCCAAAATAATTAGACACTGATGCGGTGGTGGCCGCTGGAGAAATGGTTAAATGAGAAGAAGAGAAATCAACTTGGTTTGGGGTCTTTATAGGAAAAACTAAACCAAGTGCACCACTATCTGCCACCACCAGGAGGTGCCAGAGCAAACAACCCTCTAAATTCTACATCCTGATTAACAAAGATTTACAGAGTTTGGGTGGTGTACACTCTGCAGGTGATCAACTATGAATAATAACTAGTTCAAACAGCAGTTTTGGAGAGTTGAGACGGTGAAGGTGGCTTTCACAGTGTTTGGTCAAGAAAATGAATGTTGGAGTGGATTAGCTGATGGGGTTTGGGACGTTATGTAACTGAGGACAGCACTGTACATGAAATGTAAACAGAAGTTTTGAATTTCTCTTTAATAGTTTGAGGGGAAAGTGTAACAACTGGAACGTGTTTGTTTAATTTTAGCCAATAAAGATAAAGTTAGAAAAAATATATTTGCTATAACAAAATCACACAGTGAATTGGTAGCAGCTG
The DNA here is from genome assembly GCA_021432705.1 of Caranx ignobilis. Taxonomy (NCBI): domain Eukaryota; kingdom Metazoa; phylum Chordata; class Actinopteri; order Carangiformes; family Carangidae; genus Caranx; species Caranx ignobilis. The sequence goes on along the minus strand of MU269981.1, from coordinate 11,294,725 downwards.
TATTGATGGCAAACTTTTTAAAAGACTGCCATTAGAAGATACAATGGGCAGCCAAGGCATGCTGGGCTAGACTAGGCTAACAGTTTACTGATGCAAGACAATTTGCATCGATTTAACAATTTTTTCACTCAACTTCTAAAAAGTTGAGTATTTATATGTCAGCCATGTTTTAACAGTTGCATTGTTACAGTTGATGCAGTGTTTTATTACAGTGGTAACACCACCAACAGGATGAAGAATTGTAATCACCATATGTCTGGATTTAAAGTTATCACATGAATAAACTAAACAAAAAGCCACTCCCCCGAGGCAGTGATTTTTTTTTCCCCAGTCCCTGTCATTAGCTCACAGCATTAGCCCACAAGCTCCTCCTGAGCTTTTGACTTTTGTGTCCATGAAGAGCAACTGAGAGACGTGAAATTGATTCATTCAGCTTGAATTAGCAGGCCTGTGTGTTTTGGGGAGGTGGATGAAGGTGAAGGAATCCCAGCCTAAAAATAAAACAGCAATGAGTTGTTTAATAATGGAGCCAATACTATGATGTGGCACTAATTCAAGACCCCCACCCCCAGCTCCGGCCGCTATTACACATTGCACTAGTGCACGACCTGATCAAACCCTGCTGTGGAGACAATGCTTTGTGCATCCAGGTAACCTGAGGTTACAGTGTGCTGTAAAACATTGCGCTCCTCCCATTAGCATACATTGTTTGTTAATTTGTCAGACCCAAACCAAAATAAGTTCTCTGCTTTGTTTTGGGTCTTGTCCTCTAATGCACTCACCATTATCCCATAAAGCAATTATTTACTCTCATTTGATAGCTGCTCTTTTAGTTGATTTAACACAATGTTATTTTGTGGAAACATCATTTTTTCCAGTGTGTGCCTGAACTCAACACAACCCTCTCGCTGTTTGCATCACTCGAGACCTTAATGTGTACTAATTAAGCAATCTGGATAAAACAATGTCTCTTCAATTAACGAATGCTGCTTCTGCACAGAGATCTTTAAACATAGGGAATGTTTTTTGTTTTTTTTTTTCCTGGGAAGCGTTTATGTTGTAATTAGTTGAGTAAAGTTAGACCAGTCCTAGAACATCACCAAATCATGTGAGAGGTTTGCGTCATTAAAAGTTAAAGAAATTAAAGAAAGAAAAAAAAAAGTAGCATGTGCATGACACAGCCTGGGGCAAAAGCTGCAGAAAAGCCATTAAGGAGACCTTGAGTTCATTTAAAGTGACTCAGGGGGATTAAGTTCAAACAGGGAGAACTTATCTGTAATTGTATAGAATAATCCCTTAAAAGTCAAAGTTTTCATTGATTGAACATGGAGATGATCGTGAACTTCAAAGTTTCATTTTATATCTACTTTTAACTCCACCAGTGAATGTGACTGTTTTGTGCATAGCTATTAATTAATCAGTTCAGTTATTGGTGCCAAATGAGATTCTTTCAATCTGTGAATGCATGGTCCCTCTGCAAAAGCCACTCTGATTATTGTACCATAGTGTTTTCACCTATGTGTGCTCAGCTGTTGTTGAGAAACACTTTGGGGAGGATATGAAGGTGGATACCAGTTTATCACGATACTTATTTTTTCAGAACATCAGCATATTCTTGCTGCTTTTTTCTCCTGTGGGAGATTTTATTATTAAATAAATACTGATGTAACTGCCTGTGGAGAACAGAAGGAACTGCATAGGTAACAAAATTCAATAAAATGGAAGACAGAGTAAAAATGACACATCACAATCTTGGCTTGCGTAAGTCTCAGATGGGTGCTGTCTCATCCTGGTGCCCTGTTGTCACTGTAGTTGTCACTTAATGCTACACCTGGCCAAAAGACAGGAAGTCATCCCATGCCACGTCATTGCACTGATCCATCCAACACATGGAACTGGTGGCAACTGTGCTCTACTGTTTTTTTCTCACTGCAGCACCACAAACTGTAGTGTTTTGCTGACCCCACTGGCTTACATACTGTCCTCTGATTAGCTAACTGAGTGACCAAATCAAAATAAAATCAGATTTCAAGTGAAAACTCAAAGAAACTAAATCCTGTCAGGTTGGATAGGCCCAAGTAGATGGAGACTGCTTCGTTGTGACATCACAAAGTTACAGAACTCCTGATGGGTGTTTTTAAGGCTCAGTTTCTCACTAAGGTTGTGTGCATTTGTAGACCGAGGCTTTGATACTTTCACAGTATTAATCTCCACCTGCTTTAGAATCACATGACACATGGAAATCTGCTTTTAACACTAGAACCGCTGACATTCCAATACCCCCTAGAACCACCCAGAGGGGTCATTTTTAACCCCGCCTCCACACACACACACACACACACACACATAAATATATATATATATATATATATATATATATATATATATATATATAACTTCTTACGTGACATGCAATCTATTTCACCATCCAACTGTCCGTCACTCATGTCCTGGAGCATTGCCAAGACCTCCTGGACAGTAAATCCTCTTCTGCTCCGGCTCATATTTCCAAATCCACTATCCGCTATTCTAATGTTATCTGTGTATCAAATATAATATTGCTATAGCTTGCTATATGACAGCCTAGCTACTTGTCAAACCGTGTCTAATAGCCATTGCTAAGCAACTGGACAGCAGCGCAAATGTTGAGCATGGCACTGAACAGCTGTTTCTATTAGGGATAAAAATGACCCCTCGGCAATTTGAGGTATAAATGATCTTTTTTTTTGTTTGTTTTTATCCCACAGACCTCAATATTCACTAGATGATTAATGAACCCATTTTAGTAAAAGTCATGAACTGAGAGACGTAGGGGTTTTACTTTAACAGAGTTACACATTTAAAAACACCAGGGGGATAAAAATGACCCCTTGGCGGTTCTAGTGTTAAACAACATCAGACCTTTACCACTTTTGTACAAGCTTGTTAAATCAGTGCAAGTCTTGATAGTGTGCACTGGTTTAGAAGTCAATGAAAAATCCACAGGGAGGTGTGATGGCAGTCAGTCTGACCTTTGTGCAGACAAATAACCTACAAATCCATGTGGGCTGACCATAATGTGTCTTCCTGTTAGCTTCATTGATAACCTGATATCATATCAAATTATAAGATCTTCCTGAAATGACTCCAGTGAAATCAATACAGCCAAATATAGCTTCACTTAACATGAGAATGAGTTTGATGTCTCCCTGAAGGGCCAGATGAATTATAGAAGGGACCTTAACTGACTTCTGCAGCATCTTGATAACCGTATCTTTCTCCAGGTGACTCCTCTGACCTGAGAGGTGAGTGGAGCAGATGTGGTGACTTGACTCTCCCATGTTTAATTATGTTAAACACATACACACACGGAAAGTTTGTGTGAACTTGAACCTCACTGTGCGCGACTCCAGTGAGGCCAGTTGTGCATCCGTGTTTGTGTGAGTACGTGAGAAGTGGAAAATCAACATGGTCAGTCTGTATCACATGCCCTGGGGAACCGGCCAATCAATAATGCAGTGAACTGCAATACATACACCCTGTTTCTCACACACACAGAAATGTGTGCATATGCCGCCGTCCCAGGAACGTGAATGTGTCCCTGCCCATGTATGTATATGGGAAGGAAAAGAAAGTATGTGTGTATGTGTGTACGAGGGAAGGAATGGAGAGTGTGTGTGTGTATATATTTGTGTCAGCAGAGTCTCCCCCTCTCTCTCACTCACACACACACACACTCACATATAGCTTCAAGGAGCTAAGGTGTTTCCTGCAGGTGTTGTTGATAGTGTGAATGTAAATCCATGAGGCTTTGTGAGGCTTCAGAGCACACTGCCTCATAACAGCTGCTGCAGCTTCTCACACATACACATAGCTTACAAAAGCTACATTTATCATATAGAATGTGCCTGTTTTACTGTGCTAATATTATCTTATCACTTCATTTATGGGCATTTTTGAAGCTCCTCCCATGGTTAAAGGGCATATACATTGGAGACAGAGGAAGAACATGCATGTAAAGCAACTGGAGAGAAAAACCAGACAAAACCAGACAACAACTGGACACATGCAGATTAGTTCTGATCACTTGCAACATGTAATGTGAACTGTCAGTCAGTGAGATCCTGATCAGATTTGCCAAAAAACTGGATTTGAGCCGCAGCCTGAACAAGGCCGGCGTGGGGGTTCCATCTCTGAGCGACTCCCGCCCGAGCTGGATACACCCCCCCCTCCCAGACAGTATCAGTTAACTTCATGTCTTTGTCAGATCGTCTGCTGTCCATGCCTGTATTTGCTCTGCATTCCCTGTGTCCCTGCCATTCGTTTTTCTTGTACGTCCGTAAATATATTTTGTTACTCTACCATCCGAGTCTTCAACTGAGTCTGTTTGGGTGCAGTTTCTGCATCCCTGCCAGTGTGCATGTGTGTATGTGTTTGGACTGTGGGAGGAATCCTTAAACAACATGCTGCAAGTCTATTTCCCTGCATCTTACCTCCGTAACTACAGCAGCTACTTAGGCCTCAGATGACCTACAAGTACAGGATGTCTACAGTACCGGGAGAGAGCTAGTGCCCTGCTAGCATACTGCACACTCCACCGTATGGGATAAGAAAGGAGGCCAAGTAAGGATAACTGGTATGAACTGAGAGACTGAAGGTTTCTGTAAACAACCTGACTCCCACCAACAGTCAGCAGTCAGTTGGTTTCTTTCAAGAAGAAGCCTCCAAGGCTGAAAAACAAAGCCAACACAGCAATAACAAAAAAACGGCTGCTTGTGCCTGGCTCCAAAACCTGAGAGTTTCATGTTAAAATGACCAAATTTACAGCAGACATAAAATGCATGCTCATTGCCATTTCCCCATTTTTGTCAAAGTCACAATTTTATGATTCAAGCCTTATGCCCCGCCCACCGCCTGTTTGATCCAGATTGACAGGCAAAAGAGCAGAGAGCATCAACATGACTAGATATGATAGATAGATATGTCTTTTATTATGTAAGAATCAACATATGGACGTAAAGCTAATAATAATAGTATCAGAGAAGCACATACTGCCTCTCTCATCAGAGCTCTGCATCTCTTTTCATATCAAATGCATAGTGTGTGTGTCTCAATCCAAAGGCTGCTCTAATCTCTTTTGTCCAAATGCTGATGACACATCTGGAGTTCATTGCATTTTCCAGTATTTAACAATCCACTGGGTCCTATTCAGATGTTAGTGGTGCAGTCAGCAGCCAGGCGATCATCATCAACTTGATGGAAATGTCACTGCAAGGTGTAAATAATAAAAAAAATCAAGCACAAACTCCCCTGTTAGTTCTGTCTGCAGCCTGGATGTGTTGTTAATCACCACACAGAGGCCCCACAGATAAATGGAGGCTCTGTGGGCACATTTTCCATTAAAGCCTGCTGCATTATTTGCCATATATTCCCCGGATACTTTATCAACTGTTAGGAAAACTTCCTGGTTGTAAAGTTTTGATTTCATGACCTGATTGATGACACTATTAGGTTCACATTTTAAAAAATAGTTTGAATGAATGTCAGGACACAAGTAAAATGATCCTTAAGTGTCAAGACCACGTCCCTAGAAAATAGGTGAATGTGTATGTCTTTTGGTTGGATTCAGCAGCAGTGTCAGTTCTGCACTGGACACTGAGGATGCTGAAGGTGACCACAGTTAAACTGATGCATGTTCCTGCTGCTAAGACCAGAGAGAGAATCTCCCCTACCTCCCCTCTCTCCCTTCCTTCCTCTCCTTCCTCCCTCTATCTTTCATGATGAATGAGAGGATCTGCTGTAAATCTAGGATGGTTGGACACACACAAGTGCATGCATAGGCTAACACATACACACACACAGGCGGTGAATCTGGGCTGGTTGGTTCTTTTATAAACGAGCTCTGCTGTGCAGAGAGAGCTGCAGTGATGACGCTGCAGAATCAGGATGCCATGGCACGCACACACACACACACACACACACACACACACACAGTGAAAGAATGAACACACATACAGTCAGATGCATATACATATGGCTCAAGTGTCCTGGAGCTGCCTAATTAATGCTGCACAATCACAAAAAACAATCTTATCTTTAGCTGCTCTGTTCTGCCTGCATGACTTTCAATAAACCGTGTTTACATAGTTAAAGGAAAACTCCAATGTTGAAGCATGAATCAATTATAGATTATATAAATAAATAAATAAACACCCCCTCACCCCCTGCCCACTCTGTGATTGATGAATTGATGCACATATGCTCTGCACTATGCACAGAAACACAGCGACTGTGTTTCTCCATCATGCGCTCCCCAGCAGTCTCTCAAATGCCTCCAGATTTGAGCTTCTTTCATCAGTAAGCAGTGACCCCCTCTGTTAATGTTCCTCAGTGAAAACTCCACTAACTGCTGATGCAGCGCTTCCTCATCTATCATCGTGACTTATCTTCTGTTGAGTAAAGTGAATATTTAAAATGTAGTACATTGTTTTCCCCTCCAGCCAATAAGTGCAAATCTTTAAATGGTTTTATCACAGTAAAACAAACTATACATCTCAAGACATACATTAGTTGTGGTTTCCTGCATCACGACGATCAAATCCTACTGAAATAACATTGGTTAGTTCAACTCATCTAACAATAGACAAATCACACTGGAGAGATTAGTACAGGCTCGCAGAGCTGGCATATAAATATCTGGTACTATCCTCAAAGCTGCATCAATCAGTGTTTATGCGAACAAAGGATCACAGATGTGGACCATTCCACTTATCTCTATGGAGCGTTGTAGCCTCTTTTAGGTTATTGTTTTGGTTTTCCAACCTCACACAGACACAGTTAGTGGTTAGACTGAACACAGAGGAACACTTAGCAGCTGAGGAGCCAGACAGAGCTACTGAAATAGTGACCGCTACACTCTCATGCTAGACTGAATCATTGCTCACAATAGTGCTAATATTACTTCGTGTCTGCTGGGTGTGTAAACAGACACTTGCTATTAGACCTTTGCAAAGCCATAAAATGTGTTTACTTAATGAAGAGGCCTGTTCCTGAGACTAAGAAATGCATTATGTTGATTAATTTACAAGAAATGTGCCACTCTGCATATTACCTACACTGAATTAGTATTAAATATTTATTTTCATTCATTTTATTATATCTTCCGTGACCTATTGATTGTTTGTCCATCCACATTGTCCTGTGTGTTTATATTAATAACCTACTGTAAATTCCATCTGTAAACATACTGACATATAAATGTGATGTGCCTCATAAGGTCAAAGTGATAAAAGTGATATTAAAAGGGAGGTGTAGGTACTCGCTGTGTTGTGATCTGTTGTATTATTTTTGTATCCAGGATCTGCTCCACTGACATTTGTGTTGATGTGAACACAAGGAAGACACCCTGATGATTAAGCCACCAGATGTCTACCTAATTGGAACCTATGGGAGATCTTGGAGTGACATGTTGGACAATGATCCCCAACACCAGTCTGCATGTCCTCTGGAGGATATAGAGTCTGTGCCAAGGAGCACTGAAGCTGTACACGAGGACAATGAAAAGATCAAGAGAAAAGTAATAATCAGTTCATTTTATATATTTATGTACAGAATCTTAACACGTCTCTGAAATTGGAGCATCCTGCAACATCACGACAGGTCTCTGACACCTCAATACGGTTATATCTCCTCATATGAGCCTCTGTGAAGATTAAAAAAACATGCTTAATACAGTCACATATCAACTTTGTCCATTTCTAGCCTACATCTTCAGGATATTTGACTTACTATCAGTGTGATCGCCTCATACCCGTACTCATGTCTTGTAAGTAATGAACACCCCCCCCACACACACACACACACACACACACACACACGTGCACACGCACACCACACGGACACAGTCACACTCACTGACACATACACCAGCTCCCCTCTGAATCCTCTCTTCAGGTTCAGGATATTGACCTTGTCATCAGAACGCACTGACCCTCGAGCAACAACTAATGAATGGCTTGACATCAAAAAGTGCTGATATAATACAAGCTGACAGCTCTGGTAGGCGCACATTTGATGTCTAAGCTGCGGCCTCATGCTCAAGATTCTGTTTGTGTGTAGAGCCGCATGCTGTTCGGTAAGAACGCATCAAGCTATCCATCATAATAATTATAATTATTATTATTGTAATAAAAAAAGATTATTTATACAGCAACTTTTGAATCCAATTTTATAGAGTGGTTTACACACAAAACAGAGTTGCAGGAATATATAAAAACACAATATATGAAACATACAAAGGATTTCAGACAAAAACATCAGTTGTTCAAATGCCAACTGACAACAACAAGTGTGAAAGGGCGTTTTAGAAGAAGGATTTTTTTCTTTTTGTTTTACCTGAGCTCAAGCAGGTTGTGATAGAGCACAATCCTCTCCAGTCTTACATCTCAACACAGGGATAGTCAGCATGTTATTCTCTGAGGACCTCAGGCTGTGCACACATCAGCAGCCGGGTAGTGGTGGTGGTGGGGGGGGGGGGTCTGAAATAAAATCTGGAGCCCATCTGTGAAGAGCCTTAAAAGTAATCGATAAGATCTTAAAATCAATCCAAAACAAATTGGTGGCCAGTGAAGTGATGCTAAAAGTGGACTAATGTGTTCTCTTTTCCCGGCTGGAGCCCGTTCTCTGATGTCTGGTTTATGGAGACCACTGCAGCCAGGGGAGACAAAAAATATATATATTTCAACGGCTTTAAAATGGAATTAATTGATTGATGATTGGTGAAAGTGATGGCATCCTGTCTGGGCTCTTTGCTTATTTCCTCTTTTGTTTTCAGATTGCACCCCAAACCTGATTTTGCAAATCTGATCACAATCTGATCTCACTGACTGCCAGTCTACATTACATTGCAAGTGATCAGATCTGATCTGCATGTGTCCATATTGCGTGTGTCTATTAAGTGTGTTTTATCCACACTGATATGTATGGTAAAAGACTATGCCCAGGAAAAAAAAAAAAAAAAGAAAGAAAGAGTACAATCAACTTTGTTTGTTTTTGTCTCAAATCATGTGGAGCTGCAGTTCAAATAGTCTGCTAATAAAAAAATTCATTGCTAATTGCAAGGAAGCGACAGATATGGAGGCAACTGCAGAGTTGTGTCACCTTTCGTCCTTCCTTCACCGCTGGGATGACAGTAGGACGGGGCGTTTGGTGTAGGCAGACCAGTGATGCCTGGTGGAATCACATGCTGGGGACTTTTTTTGGGTGGCTGGGGGGGGGGGTTGCCTTTAATTGACAGGACAGCTGAGAGAGACAGGAACTGGGGAGGCAGAGAGAGGGGGCATGACATGCAGCAAAGGGCCACCAGATTCGGGACTCTAACAAGGGCCGGCTCCAGTGAGGAGTGTTGCCTCTGCACATGGGGCGCCTGCTCAACCCACTGAGCTGGGGACATTTGACGATCAATGTAGCGCTCACATTTCTGGATGTGAGAACAGACATTCACATGATTTGTGTTGGTGATGGTTGTTTAACACGCAGAACCATGTAGTTGTTGTTTTTGTTCATGTCGCACTGTGAGTGACACAGAAGAGACTTTGAAATCCTATCTGAGCAACAGAGACACATTTAAATGGATCTGTAACAAACCTGATCAGAATCGCATTTGAGACCACCTTTGTATGTGGTTTAAGTCAGATTTGTATGTATGTCATGTATGTGTTCTTGTTGTGAGACTTGACTGCTGACAAACCACTGGTGACTTGTGTGGACCTGAGACAGTGAAGTATCCCAGAATGTATTTTGCACCACAAAGAAACAATGTTTTTATATCTGATACAAATTCCTTTTGGATCTAAGTCGACATATTTGTTGTTACAATATGCAAGTTTCAATAAATGAAAAATATATACATAGATGAGACTGAACAGAGGCAGTGCAGTTCATCCAATACAAACTAAGGATATATTTTACTACAGTCTGTTAATGATTTTGTTTTCCCATCTGTTTGTGGAGATGAATAGCCACAGTACAGTCAGGTACTAGTGTGCTGAAGTGAACCTGAAGCTGCTGTTCCAGCTATAAACAGTCTGGACTGATCGGAAATTGTGAAGTTCCAACTTCCAAGTACCAGAGTCCAGACATGCAAGTATTTTTGGGGCTTTTTTGGCCTTTATTTGACAGTATATTTAAGAGAGAGAGGAAATGTGGAGGCAGAGAGAGGGGGAATGACATCCAGCAAAGGGTCGCCCAATGCAGGATTCAAACCGGGGACGACTGCAACAAGGACTGTAGCCTCTGCATATGGGGTGCCTGCTCTACCCACTGCGCCACACGGTGCCCCTGCGACCTGTGTTTATAGTTTGTTTGGTTACCGTGACTAAATGCGCCATCTCAGGAGAAATAGTTGTGTTTTTCCAGGATTCTGATTGGCTAGCATGGCTTTATGCTCCTCGTTACACTGCTGCCTAAAGGTTTGGCATGCTCTTAGTAGCTCTTAATGCAGGTTTATGTAAATGAAGAGTTTTTTTGGAAATCTGGTGTGAACGATGTTAATATTGAAAATGTAGAGGTGGAAATACATGTTTTTCTAAATATGCAGCTCTGTGTAAACGTGGCCTTAGTGTATCTGTGTAGTCTTCTCCCCTTTCATTACCAGGCCATTATGCTGAGTTAGTCTGGCATGTTCAGCTCTGATGCCTGGGTCAGCTTTGGATTTGTTTTGTCACTTTTATACATTAGATGTTTTATTCTGGTGTCACAAACTCTCCGTCTCGTTCCAGACTCACCTCCTGCCCCGTGTGTTTCCTGTCACTGCAATTGTCTTCCTCGTCCTAATGTGCTGCACCTGTGACTCGTTGTCTGCACTGCCCCTAGTGTATTCAAGACTAATCTCAGTGTCCCTGCAGCAGATCTTACTGGCATCACCTGGTAATACACAGAGTATGAGAGGCTGCGAGGGCTCATTATGATTTAAAGAGGAGCGGGACACAACGTTAACTTGATGACACCAATGTTCCAATGAGCCACCTGTCACTCACTCCCACATATGAAATCATTTCCTGGGAGAAGGAAAACTCATAACCAATATAAACATATTTAAATAGATTATTAATATTAAATGTATTGAATATTTGATCAGATGAATAATTTGATTTAACTAACAAAATAGCAAATACAGCCCTAATATAGGACAAAAAACTCTCCACAGTCCTGGCTCTGAATCACCAGTGGGTTATGTGTTTTCCTCTGACATGGTCCATTCTCTCCATGCTTGTTTGTTAACTGTTTCATGGCAGGTGTTAGCAGTCTGGTGACCCATGTTTAACATTACAATGCTGTGATCTATGGGTGATTCTCTGCAAGGACACATTTTTGAATACCTTGCCTGAGGGAGTGTGCACAGAGGGCCCAGTGTGTCTGTGCCTCATGCTCTTGATGCTCTGACAGCGGGACAGCACTAAGCCCTCATGGACTGACCGGGCATGCACCTCAAAGTATGTGAGTCTGGGGGGGGGGGGGATTACTCTCTTCTCTCCTCCCTCAGTGCCAGTTCATCCTGTGTCAATCACACCAGTTTCTTTGTGAATGACCTCAGCACAGTTGTTGACCTCACCTCAGTCTGCTACCTTGGATCAGTCTGTTGTTGTTGTTGTGCACCAGATCTTTGCCAATTAAGAGACTTTTTGATTCCTGAAATAACCTTGACTTCCCTCACTTTTGCTTTTGAGTCCTTGCCTTTTGTTTGAGTCCCTGACACAGTCTCACCCTTCTGTCTGTTTACCAGATTTCTGATTCCTACCTTTCTGGACTTGTTGGCCCCCTGCCAGCCTCAGCATCCTGTAAGCTTCTGTTTCTCTGTGTTGTACATAAAGCAGTGATCTGCATTAGCTCTGACTCAGTGTCTTCATTTGGTTCCTTCCCCCTGTGTTTTTGTAACCCAATTTGTGCCAGCTGTGCAGGAATTTCTTTTTTTCTTTTTTTTTCTTTTTTCTTGCTTGTTGATATGAAGAAAGAATGAATACACCTAAGTTTAGCAACAGCACTAAGATAATGGACAACTGGAGGTTTTCAAAGAACAATTACATCAGATACAGATGTACATCTGATACACAACTGACCACACAGGGCAGATCAAAGGTGTCCATACACTTTAGAAGACATATCTTGGTATTACCATGATCCCATGATTCATTGTATCAATATGTGTGCTTACGTGGCAAAATACGAAATGAGAATATTTTCTCTGTGCTGTTATTGAACCTGAAACTAGAAATACTGTTGCCTGAGAGTTTGGAGAAGCTGCAGTGAGACTGACTTCTCTAAGATTCTAGCAGCGAGCTTCAGCTTGGAAACCGGTCTGAAGTTATTGTGTTGATTTTGGCAGGGGATGATCTCTGGAGTAAACAGAAGAGAAAAATGTAGAACATCAGTGTTGTCAGTGAAAAATGCAGAAAACTAAAAAAAAAAAAAAAAAGCAGGTGGGTTTACAAGATGACTGGCAGCTTTAAATAGAATGTTTATGCCAGTAATTATGGTAAATAAAAGCTGTATTTGCTCTCACAGTCCTAATAAGCTGATTGTACAGTATAATGTCAGTGGCGCTTTTATCTGCTCTTGCATTTCCACTGAAGCTCCACCCTCCTGAGCAGAACTTCTGTGATCATTAGGACTAGTTTCCAAGACAGCATGAGAAACAAAAAAGATGAAACATCTGAAGTTGTTCTTTGATTTAAAATGTAAAACTGAATGAGAACAACCTGACTTGCAGTATAAACTTGTAGTATTGTGTCAACAATCCAACACTCCTTTAACAGCATATCATCTTATCACACTAATACTTTTAATTCTCCTGGGAAACAATGAATATCAGTCTCTAACAGCATGAATGAGACGCTCTGTAAGCTCCATGGTGACTTTAAGGTTGCTCCATGGTAAGATGCTGACAGACCACAGAGATACAATGAGTTCTTCAGAGCATCAGGAAAAAGTGAGAAACATCAGTAATCCCATTAATATCAGCCTGATATTTTCAGAAATTCTGTTGCTCCTCTCAGGTCACACAGGTGCAGACACTGTGACTGAGTTACAGTGGTTACCATGATGCTCTGTCATGACTCAGCAACAGGAGTTAAGGTTAGGACTTTTACAAAAATCATCATGTTATCGTGCCTCATTAGTGAAATCACATGCACAGTGAGTGTGAAGGTGTTCTTTATTTCTTATGGTTCAGTCAGACAACTCACATTCAAATGTTTATTGCAGCTTAAGTAAACACTTAGAGTTTGGCGTCTAGGCTCCAAGCTCATCACTTCCTGAATATGACTTCATATGGATGCAGGTGGATGCTGGGGTGGAGGGGAGGCTGAAACAATAGGTGATGGTAAGCGGAGCAGCATTGTCACTGGCAGGAAAGAGGAAGATGGGAAAAGTGTGCAGTTTAAATTGAGAGGGCGTGTTTGATTGAGTGAAACAACGCAGCTCGGGTTTCCTGCCTGAACTAGCTCACAGGCTTTGCTCTATTAGCCTCCTACGGTCACCTGGCGCTCTGTAGGCCTACAGAGCTCCAACAACGGCACCAACTTAAATGACAGAACCAAACGTAAGTCCTTCGGCTTCACTGCTCACTGTGACACCATGCCCAACCTTCTGCTTTTTGCTTAGCTGTGCTAATCAGTTCACCTGGTGCTGCTCCTGCTGATCAGCCTCTGTCCTACAGCTGAACCACACCCACCTCCACACCTAACTAAAGAAGAGCGAGCCTAAGAACCTTCTGCATCAGGCATGTCAACTCATTCCACAAAGGGCTGAGTGGCTGCAGGTGTGTTCCAACCAAGCAGCACACCAGACATCACTCATTCAATCACTGATCTCAGTCTTCAGACAGCTGATTGGTCAAACTGTGTGCTCTTGATTGGTTGGAACAAAAACCTGCAGCCACACGGCCCTTTGTGGAATGAGTTTGGACATGCCTGTACTACATAAAGTCAGCCAGGGTGATATTTTAAAAAAGTGCTATCAAACATAAACTAAACTGAGAAAGTTGGCAGCACCAGGTGCAACCAGTGAAAAAGACAGTCAGGAGTCCTTTGATGCTGAGGTGTGAATAGACAGTGGGGAAATTGTTAAGTCAGCTTTTTTTTTTTTTTTTTTAATTCATAATCTCAAATATATATTTATCATTTCTGCAGTGCAGTCTCTTATCCTATAGTACCAATAACTGTTGTAATTTGATATGAGCTGTTACAGTGGCCAGGCTGATTTACAGTCAAGCTGAACAAAACGACCACATCTGTCTACCTGAAAACCACATCGAAGCCCTTCTAAAATCAGTTTGTGTCTCTTTTTTGTTTCACATTTACCATTTCCTCCCTGTTCACTCTGTTATTTTCTTTCTCTAGGAGGGATGTGATGGAGCCTTAAGAAGATGAAACACTTCCACTATCCTGAGACTCAGGCTTGCTCCACACATACCTGGGTTTGCAAACAGAGTTTTTCCCTCCTCTGTTTAATGTAGACATGCATCAAGCATGCTCAAAAACCCAAAGTGACACTGAAGCGGCACGCATTTGGTGCAGCGTTTGGTGCACATCAGCTTGGTCAACCTGCCACCCGAAATTTTCACAACAGCTTGTTTGTCCATTAAAGCTCCTACAAGAAACTTTCATGTTGTGTTGATTTTAGCGACCCCTGTGGACAAAAGCGGTAGGTTCCTCTTTGCGGATCCTGTCCCAATATCAGCCATGATGAAAATATAGCGATGAAATGTTTGGTTTTTACTCGCTAGTGTAGCAACAACTCAATGCTAATTAATAAAATCGTCAAATGTGCCATCTCCTCCGGTCTGAGTGCCGTAAATCGTTTCGTCATCCGGTGGACTGACCAGTCCACTGAGTCCTGAAGGTAAAGAGTTACACTATTTAGAAATAGCTTATCTTTCCACCGATGGCTTCATTTGCTATTGTGCATATCCAGTTAAAGGTTCCTTGTAGGGGCTTGAACCACCAACTGGCCAGACTTGATTTACTATGATATCCTACTGTTCTCAGTGGTAGGTTCTATCCAACACATCACTGCGTTTTGTTACCTTCTCTTCTCGTGGCTTTCCCTCTGCAACAAGAATAAAGTTGAGGGTTGGACAGCCATTCAGAAGAAGTGAGACCAAACAGCAGTAAAACAGGTCTGCATCAGGCCACCATGGTAAAGAGCCGAGTCACAAAGCACAACTCTCTTTTCAATCATCAATCTTCGTTCCAGTCCTCACCTGGGGTCTGCAGCTCTGGCTGCTGACAGAAAAAAATGAGGTTTCAGACTCTGGCTGCAGAAATAAGGTTTCTCCTGTGCAAACTGAGTGGAGTCAATTTCAGGCATTTACCACCAGAGGACTGAGATCATTCCCCTTGTCTCTAATTTAGTTTCACTCGCTAAATATATATATATTTTTAACGTCAAATGGGGTAAATCTTTAGTGCTTTGGTGGAAGGAGACTACAAGTATACAACAAGCTAATGCAATATTGTTGTTTCAGTCGTTATATAAGGTTTGGATACAATCAACATTTTCCTTTCAGTGCTATAATCAGGGTCACTCTTCATCATGGCTGCATGCTAAATAATTTGGTAGTTATTAACACTGCTGTGATGAAAATTGCTGACTGACAAGTATGGTGGTTTTCTGGTCTAAGGTGCTGCATTCAGGCTCCAGTCTCTCAGGAGGCGTGGCTTTAAATCCCACCGCTGCCACTCAAGTGATTGTTTGTGTAATGGTCTGGGAAAGAAGTGAAATGAAGAGGTGATTGTTTTTTGTGTTTAAATGTTTTCTTTCATTATTAATGGATTTATTATTGTTCCTGAGGTAGTAACATGGTCTGGTAAACATGAAGTGAAAATCCTTGGTTTATAAATACATGATTTAATTTTCAAGATTAAGAAATCCAGCTCATTAAAACGACACAAGCCATGACAAGCTGCTGTTGTCATTAAGAGCTAAAGGAAATGTCGCAGGCATGGTGTTTTTGCGTAGGCCAACAAAAAGCTAATGGGCTGATGACATTAGTGCAGAAAATAGACTCTGTAACTGTGATACTTTGCTCAGCAGGATCGTCAACACAGATGAACATCACAATTTTGATTTTTGAAAACTGAAGTCGTCACATCATGTTTATGTTGTTTCAGTTCATTCTTGTATGTACCGGAGGAGTGGTGGAGTGAAGTATGTAGTGTGTATGTAAGTGCAGGCATGTGTAGGTGGTACAGAGATGTGTGTGAAGGTATGTATTATGTTGGTGGTAATGTCATTATAATGGGACATTATAATGTGATTGTAATGGGAATATAGTATTTCTATCAGGGTATTCATGAAGAATGTTGGTGAATTGGTGAATAAAGGGGTTGGGTTAATACATTTTGTACTCCTTGTACTTCTTTTTGCACATGAAAATGGACACCATTTACAGGTGTAGATTTGTAGAATTTTTGTTCTTTTCTTTTCTTTGTTATGTTTTTAACTAATGGTTTTGATTTATTTCTTTACATGTTCAAATTCAAGAAAAGTTCCAGGTCCCTTCACTTCCTGCTGTTTGCCCCCCCATGTGATTATCTGCCTCACCCTAATGTGTTCCACCTGTGTCTCATTGTCTCCCTGCACTCACTGGATACCTTAACGTGAGTTTTGTGAACTTTTACTGGAATGAGTTGTGCATTTTGGCATTTTTGCCTTTTTGATATTATAAATACACCATCACCATAATAAAATATTTCTAATGTTGGTCAGTTGTTGTTAACTATGACAGTTGCATGACTTCAACATCACAATTCCCTACTTGACATTTGATTTTGTGCTGTTATGTGTCTTAGAAAGTTAATGATCAAATTAAAGGTAATCAGTACATGAATTCGCTCTTCTACCTGAACCCAACTGTCCAGGAGGTAGCTGGGACAAAAAGAAAGTAAAACACCATGGGCTGGTTGTACAGACGAGTCACAGCAGTTAGCACACTCAGCTGTGGGAAACACTGAGGACAAAATGATGTAGTCAGTCACTACCTGCACTGCTCACAGCAACCTCAACATTGTCACACAGAACTCAAAGTGAGTTTGCAACACCATTAAAGTTGGAATGCCTTTATTTATATGGATTACACTTTGTATAACATACAAAATGCAAGTTGGTGGGAGAAGATGGAAGCCTTTGTCAATGTTAGACTCAAAGGTGCAGGTGTGTTACTGTACTGTCCCAGAAACTATTCATACTCAATTGCATTGAACACACATGTGAAATACCTTTCTTGAGTTTGTTTGTTTTGCAGAAGCATCTAATAGTGATGCTCTCGTCTGACCTTTGGTTTTTGTTTGTGTACATTCTTGGATGATACATTGCTTGGATGAATTGGATTGCATTTCTTTTATTTTTGTCACAAAACAAAACAAAAAAGCTTTACTTTTAGATAGGAATTCATGTTCAAATTCTTGTTTGTTTGTTTTTTATGTTCCAAGCCCACTCAGTGACCTGGCGGTTAATAGTGGATATTGCATGTTGTGGAGGTGAGAGGCACATGCTGATAAGGGTGAGCAGAAAACACCCAGTGAGGATCTTCCTCCTGGATTCTGCTGGTGGCCATGGTAACCACAGAGGATCCTCATGCTGAAGCTAAAATAAGGCAGATCACTGAACTGGCTGCAGAGCAAGAGCAGAGGATGAGGAGGGGGATAAGAAGGGAGGCACCTGGCTCATGTTAAGGTTTTAGGTGAAGGTGGAGGAAACACCATGTCACGCATAATGGCAAATGAACAGCACAGCCTGAAGAAAAGCACCAACCAAGATTTTTAGTACACAGATACATATTGTAACCTGTGTGTGTGTACTCCAGTGATTTTTTTCTCACAGCTTTAACATTTAGATTCCCCACAGAATCCTAAATGTGAGCTACAGTCTTCTTACAGTAAATATCAAAGTTCGAGATGATCAGCTTTAAAGAGAACACTATACAGTCATTTCGCAGCAGGGGTAGACCTGCCTCATGTAGCAAACACAGGTGCCTCTATTTAATCTGAGGAGTTGTGTAACAGAATTGCAGCACCGAATAATTGGAAAAGCACTCCATATAAAAAAGAGGCACACATATAAGGTGTTAGAGAACAAATCAAAGTCTCCATTAGGGCCATTTGGCACAGGGGTGGTCCAAGTGTAAATCAAAAAAACCCTCTGTTATTTCTGTACAACAAAGAAAAGCAGACTAAAGTTCTCCTGAGAGTGATTATAAATTGAAGTGTCAGACAGGGAGACAGCTACAGGCCCAGCAAAACTCTTTTGTTGCAGAGCTTACACTTATCTTTCCCTCCCTCATCTATCAGTTAAGAGTCTGCAGTGGAATGAAAACCTAATCTCTCCAAAACGTCAGCTGTCCACAGACCTGAAGAGGAATTTTATGTAGAGCTGCTGCAGTTTCTGTGTCTGCGGCCGCCATTAGCTCTTCTCAGCGAGCTGCGTTTTCTAAGGTGATAAAACTGTAATCATGAGATGTGAAGAGATTTCATTTACATGAGCATTTAAAACCTCACTACAGAGAAGAGGTGACAGACACACCGCACTAGATAGATAGACAGACAGACATTTACCAACTTAAAGTTTGCTAATTCACATCTGAATTACTTTACTGATCCCTGAGGGGAAATTCTTTTATTACAGAGTTTTCAATAGAAAATTGAAAATATGAAATGTAATATACATAAGAGTTTGGAGAAACAATGATACGGATAGATTGTAATACTTAATAAAATAATACAACACCCACCCCTCAGAATGTAGATATACCCCACAATTTATATATATTTGCATATTTAACATTTACATGTAATTGAAAACAAGCGTTTTAATGGGAATGTCAGTGTTGACATGACATCTCTGACAGTTTTTGTTTTTTTTTTTTGATTTTGAAAATCCATTTTTCTATGATTACAGATTCAAAGAAAAGAAAAGAAAAAAAAACGTGTTTTTTAAAAAAAAAAAGAAAAAAAAATCAAAATTGTCAGTTTCAAAAGCTCAGTTTAGAGGAGCTCATGAAATACTGCCCTGGTTAATTAAATTGACAAAATTCAGATTCTAAAATCCGTGGTACAGAATTGAGATGTGGTTTACATTTTGTTAATAGCTGACATCTGGTGGCTGTCAGTTACGACGGGAGTAAACTGCTTTGGAACAGTCATATTCATATTGCCTCTCAGTCCACCTCTCTGCAGAATTTCAAACCATCTGAGTGCTGCTGTCAGTTATGACGGAGTAAACTGCTTTGGAACAGTCATATTCATATTGCCTCTCAGTCCACCTCTCTGCAGAATTTCAAACCCAGGCTTCAGTTCTATCTGATGAACCAAACGCTTCAAACTCATCATACCTGACTGTAATTGACCCTTATCCTTCCACTGTAAGGATTTGCCTGAACAGAAGTGTGCTTTTGAACATGTGTATACAGACACACACTCCCATGCTTGCTTGAACACGCATACACACACTCAAACACACATACACTTGCGCCCTCACTCATAAGTTTAGTTGTGTTCTATATGTGATTTTTGAGTCAGTTTTGCTTCTTGATTTTATATGTTTGTTTGTTCTGTTTACTGTTGTAGCCTTTTCTGATTTGTTTTCATGTTACTGGGGTGAGATTTTCTTTATAAATCTTTCTGGGTTTCTTAACCTCACCTGCACATCATTTATTGTGTTTTAATTATTTTTGCTTGTTTGATTGTAATATTTTGCAAATTAATTTAAAGAAAAAGCAAAAAATGCAGTGAGATAGCTAAAAGAGTGTATGCATCGCAAGGAGGTTGGGGTGAATGGACAGATGAATACGGTGGCCGAGAAGGGTCACAACACATGCAAACGCCACAAATGGACAGATTACACGCTGGTATCTGGCTCTTCAATCGTACAGATTTAATGTTTGGCACATCCCTGGGAAGGATAACCTCACTGCTGACTACGTAATAGTTATTTGGTTTAATTTCACATTTTTTGAATAGGTGCCCACATTTAACAATGTATGATTTAAACACTGTGTTAATTATTATTCCTTCTTCCTGAGTTACCTGGGGTGGTGACTCTCTGGGTGGACAAGAGGCGTGGCCAAGGGCAAGCAGCACCTGTATACTGTTATCAGCTGAAATGGACCAAACCATCTACTGTGTTAGATAGTAACATAACGGTACTGTGCAGCCCAGGACACATTGACTTAATATGTTGAGATTACACAAAACTGGTATCAGACATTGATAAGTCTGTTAAAAGAACACTTACCTCTTTGGAAACAACTGTGTCATGGATGGTGTTGGGCTTTGAGACTGGAAACAGGATGTTGGTCCGTTGCTGATAATGGTTTCCCTGGGAAACATTTCCGTTGTCATTACAGAGTCTGCATGTGTTCTCTGAGTTTGCATGTGTCTTCTGAATATGCAGGTGATTTGGCATTTGCAGCGCGTGTTGTCAAATAGATGAAAGTTTTTTCTGAATCTGCAGATGTTTTCTGAGTTTGCATGTGTTGTGACCCTTCTCGGCCACCGTAGATCAATTGTGGACTGTTACTTGTAACCATGGCGATGAAGGTTCAGTACATCCTCTACAGTGGTCAGTGGTTTGATCCTTTTTCTCTTACAGTCCACACGTCACTGTATCCTCAGGTGACATACTGGACCCCCACTTGGCCCTGATGGTCCCTGTTCCATCAGTGTACGAGTGTGATGTAGGAACCTGTGAGTGCATGTGAAACTACTTTTGAGTAGGCAAGAAGAAAAAGCACTTTGAAAACACCATATAAGTGCAGCCTCTTTACCCTTTACCCTACAATCTGTATTTTTGTTATTGTAACCAAGACAACCACCAGATCTGCTGCCTTACGGGCACTCTTTCAGGAGAAATGCATAGAAGATTAATAGAGGATGGAAAAAAAGAACCTATATGGTTGTTTAGGTTCAATGTGCTGTTTAGTTGCCTCAAGTTGTTTTGGAAGGCAGTGATAAATGATCTGTTCTGTATTTCATTCCTCTGTCTTTAGAGGTTAGTTTACATCACACACTTTCACTGCAGTGGGATATCATTTCAGGGGTTTCAAGTTATTACAACTACAAAGGGGAGAAAACGAGATTTGTTTGTCAGAGTTTTTCTTTTTTTTTTTTTTTTTACATTTTTCACACAGCCAGGTTGTACTGCAGTGTGGCAAAACGGCAAACACGACACCAATGACTCAACAATTACTGTGCCAAACATTTTCAAAACTAATTTTCTAGTCTGTACCCTGCTTGGAAACAAGTCATTCCCATCGTAAATGGTCTGCAGGTACATCAGTCTTGGAATAAGGTTCTTAAATCTGGATTCATTGCTGCGATGTGAGCCTGTAATTGTTTGGTGTATTTTGCTAAAAAAGAGCAGGAACAGTCAGACATCATTACTCTGATAAAACGGAAGGAACCGAGTGTTCGGTGTAACAGCACATAGGAGCCAACTGTCCCATTACAAGAAGAAATATTGATTTAAGCTGTTTGCGCGCTTGCATTCTACCAAACAGTGAACAGCTTGTGCTCCACTTAGAAAGACACACAGTGAATGAACAATCAGGTGTAAAATATCCAGTTTTTTTTCTTTTTTTTTGTCGGAGGTTCACTGCTTTGCAATACAAAACTGACTGTGTAGTGATCCTATGCCTATAATAATAACTTAATTATTCATTATGTTTTCAATAATCTGTGATTTTACCATTTAAATGGAAAAGGGTGATCAAGAGAAGGAGGAGAAGAAAAGGTGAAGAAGGAGGCACCAATCAAAACCAGGCCATCATCCTATGCAATAGGATGGTCTAGTAGTGATAAAACACAGCGGCTCTGTTGTGGAACAAAGCGTTTCCAAGCCTTCATCCTTCCACCTAATGAATAGCTCCCTTATGACGCACAAGGACAAAAACTTCAACCCAAGTCTATGCTAAATAAGAATAACCAGGGCTGACAGTGACTCAGCCAAAGTAGTGACCAAGGGACACGAATAAACAAAAACAAGAGTTGGCCAAACCCTGCCACCTAATACAGTACACATACATACACACACAGTGGACACACAAAAACGAGCACCAAACACACACACAGACCACGTCTCTTAAGTCTAGCCTGAGGCTTTATCCCCCTTTTTTTTTTTTTTTTTTTTTTTTAATGCACTGAAAAGGTCAGGCTATCAAAACCCACTTGATGGAATAATGAGACGATGTATGAATACCTGAAACACTCTGACAGCCCTCGCTGTCCCACTCGCTTACACACATACTCAATTATGTTCTTGTGTTTGCCATGCACAGAGACAGAATAACCGCTGACATTTAATGGGATTAAAATAGTCTGATTACATTTACTGATATAAATAATACTGGAGATTATGGTGCTCATATTGCATTCTGTTTGGGAAAACAGTCAATTGAATTTTGGATAAACTGAGATTTATAGTGTATGTAGGCTACTAAATAGGAGTCTGGTCCAATATCCCATAGAGAAATTACTTTTTTTATTTTTATTTATTATTTTCTTTATAGTACATGACATTTTGAGTCAGTTTGGATGTTGTTGCATTGGTGGCAGCTCCAACTCTGCTGATATTCATATACCCTAATGAGACACCAGGAGTCCAGCCGAGAACCTGTAGGAGACATCGGGTGGGCAAATGATTTCAACACCTTCCCATCCCCAGAACACCTAACCGAGCCCCCATGCACAACAGAGCAGGGCAGTAGAGAACTAAAATGGATGAAGGTGAGGAAGACAACAGGTTTGTGACCATATTCATTCTGGGCCTGAGACCAGGAGGACTAGTAAGAAGCCACAGCTATAGGCAGATGGCACTGGCATCTAGCCTGATGAGGCCCTGAAGACAATAGTCCAAGCCTCCATCCTCTGGTGCACACATTCAGACTTGCTGCAGTTCACATACCAGCCAGGCACTGATGTGGACAAGATGTCATGCACACTCTCCATGGATTTCTTTCCCACTGAAAAATCCTGAATGTTCTATGAGAAGCATGTTCTTCAGCCTCTTTCAACATCGGACATCCCTCACCCCTCAGGGTGGATCACCATCTCATTACCTGGATCACACCTGGATACCTGGATGAATCTCAACTCAACTCATAACTCCCATCACCTATAACTCAGTGCCCTCCACCTATCCTGCAATTGTTGAATCACTGATGGAGCTATAGGACGCTATGGGACAATCAAGGAGTCAGTGACAGTTTTCTGTGAAGGAATGCTACCTGGATACAGTAGAGGAGGAGCCCCAGAGATGGACAGAGGCCAGGCTTCCATTCTCAAGGATACCTGTCCTCCACTCCTGCATGAGACTAACACAACTGGGCAGCTCCTTCAGTAACTGGCTGTTTCCGCCAGTCATGTTGTTTCTTTTTCTTTTTTCACCATTCCACCACATATACTGTATGTAATGGGCATATGTAGTTACACTTCACCTTTATACACAATATATGAAAAATGTTTTTTGCTTGTTGGTATTTTTTTTTTCTCTCTAACTGCTCTTAATACGTAGCCTCCTCTATATACCGCAGCTGCCATAAAGATCCCCCCTTGTGTGATTCATAAAGCTCATTGTATTGTGTCTAAAAGCAGAGTGAGGAAGCATCAAAGAGTGGAACTTCAGTCTGTCGACTGACCTCTGAGCGTGCAGCAGTTCAGCACTATTTGAAGTGGGCAAAATGGTAAAGGGACTTGCACTTATATAATGAATTTCTATTCTCTAAGACCACCTAAGACCCACTCGTACAGTCTGTTTCGTAGCTACAGCGCTTGGTAGCTAACCATTCACACACACCCAATGACACATCGGGGGCAAATGTGGGTTCAGTGCACACTGGAGGAGCTGGGAATCCAACCACCGACCTTCAGGTTAGGGAACAACCCTCATTTCAAAGGCATTATAACTTGTACAGCAAACTATTTCATGTGAATGTCAATGGGAAACCTGTTCTCTGTGGTCATCAAGATATCTTATTGTAGGTTTTGAATGGAAGTGGACATGGAATCCTTTGAGCAATGCCAAACTGCCATCTGGGTATTGTTACCCTTGGTCCTGGATCGGTTTGTCCATCTGAATTCAGCATTTTCACCTTCAAGCTTCAGTTATTGTGTTTAAATGGGAGGCATTAGGGAAGCAGTGTACTTTGGAAGAAGCATTAGCATCAGTCAATGCTTCCAGAGGTATGTTTCATGTCACTGCCCACATCGATCTGCTTATGCTACTATAGCGAGGACTCTACCAGTGCTGTGCATTTTTGCATTGCTAATGCATTGTATTCAGTGGAGTCAGACATTTCGACTATTTCTTCTGGTACAGATCATATCCTGTAATCTCCCAGTGGTTAAAGTATCAGTCTGGAATGACAAATAAAATTATTGAGAAATGCTATGAATTTTGAATGAATCTCTACCTACTCCAGGATTCAGATTTAGACAAACTTCTTTTGGACATATTTTGAACACAGCTTGGTGCTGTCAGCTTCTTTATTGATCAAGAAGAAGTAAGAAATAAGGAAAGAAAAAAACAAAGACACCTTACATTCCTTGTTGTTGGAAGGGAGATCTGCTCTTCAAAAAGGACAAATTAACTGTGTCTTTGATTAGAGGTTAAGTTGGAATGAAATGGTGGCCTGAGGTGGAATGACGCAGAAAGAATTATTATATCTGATATAACCCAGACTCCTAAAACACAGGAGGAAGGGAGGGAGGGAGGGCGCATACACCCACTCTTTCTTTCCTTTCCCTCCCTCTTTCTGCACATGAGGCTGCGCAGCTGAACACAAACTTCCCTGCTCCCGTCTCCTTGCTTTTACATACACACACACACACACACACACACACACACCAATGTCTCTCCCCATCTCTATCTGTGCTCACACACCTGCAATCTCTGCATAAGCTCTGTCAGAAATGGGTCGCTTGCTGCTGTTTTCTTTCTCCTTTTTTATTTATTTTTTCTTTATGAAGAGACGGTCAAGCTCATAATACGTGAAAAGCTACTGACCCAGTTTCCTGGCAGCATGCTCACTGCTTACAGCGCTGTTGCCAAGAGTACAAAGAGAGAAAATACTTTGTGATGATCACTGTTTAATGACAAACAAGGTGCTGCTATATGAGCCAATCCCATGTGGAATAAATAAACTTTTTTTTCCTCTCAGGAGAAGCCAACAATCACTAAGTGGCTTGTGCCTTTGTGTGCTCTGTATTGCAGTGACTGTGTGTAGGCTTGATCTTTGAGTTGTGTTTGTATGGGAGCAGCATATACTGTTAAGCTTTGTCCGGTTCATGTTGGAATAATCACCTGATGTCAGTGGTCAGAAAAAGCAACCTGAGGTTCATAGTAATTTCTGTTGCTTCCACTCTGTTCTTTGAACATCTGTAACACAGGCAGCCCAACATATTAGCAGTGTGTGAGTTTACTTTACTCCTGTATAATCCAAACATTGCCAAAGACACAGGGTGTCTTGGCATGCAAATATATGTTTACCCACCTGTCACTCAAAGTGGACCATGCTTTCCTCTGTACAGTTGGACATCAAAACATGGGAGTCTATTAACCCTTTTCCACCAAGCTGGTTCCAGTGCTAGTGACGTCCAGCACTAGTTCTTTGCTTTTCCACTGCCTAACCACCGGCTCCTGGCTTTCAAAACTGGTTCCAGATAAGCACCAACTCCTCTCTGGTCTAGAGCCAAGAACCAATTACATCAGGGTCTACCATCACAGGGACCACCGCAAAGATATACATTGATTTTATTATACCTTATAAAGTTTATTAAACTGCTATGTAATCGATCCAAGCATAGCCGAAGCTACAGGCTGTGACTAACAACAGCTAATGTTCATCTAAGGATTAAATCATCTAACTGTCAAAATGTAGTCGCATTTACTGTGATTTCAACGAAGGCGGTTAGTAATAGTTGTATTCTCCAGCTCTGGATCGCAACATAGATTGTCAACGGGCCTGCTGCTTGCAAACACAGGAGCAGCACCTGCATGGGAGTGTGTCTCTGAATTGGCTCCTTGCCAGTGGAACAGCAGACTGGTTCTTTGGAGGCACAGGAGTTGAACCAGCAAAGCAGTGGCACTAGCACCAACACCGAACTAGCACCACGTTCCTTTTTTGGTGGAGTAGGGGTATGTGGGGTATATTCATTCACTTTTGGAGCCAGACTCTAGTGGTCATTTGAGGTACTTCTATGTTTGCTTGAGTTTTACAAATCTACTAAATGGTCCAAATGGTCTATTTTATACAATAATAAAAGGACATAATTTGATATGGTAAGATCTGTAAAGCCTATGTAAGTTAGTTTGTCAAAAAAAGACATGCATACATACTTTCAACAAGCTTAGCCAGAGAAGGACTACAGTATCAAAGTTCCATGGCCCATGAACACAGAGATCCATAGAAGCTGGAAAAACTTTTCAAAGTATGCACCTCGTGGGCAGCTTTCATAGGAATGAATGCAGTATCCAATTCTCCTTAATACATCTACAGTTCTTACTAACCGAGTCCTGAAATTGAGTCAGGCTGAGTCCAAATTACATCAAATGGGTTCAGGTTGGGCTCCATTGTATTGCCTGGAGGTCTTGGATCCAATCAGATTCTCTATCAGCTCTGATCTTATGGTGTGTCATAATCATTACAGGAGAACAATATTTTTGAGGCAAAATGTACAGTGTCAAATGTGAAGTGCAGTGCATTTCTGTTCTTAGGAGCATTTTCAACACAATCCTGAGTCCCTTGCAGGCTTAAAGACTAACACCACCTGACAATAATATATTTTACTGACTTCCAGGAGTGTGACCTCTTCGCTTGCTGCAATGATGCATGTGTGCACCTTAAGACCTCTGTTTACCATCCTCAACCTCAACCATCAGAAGTGAGAAAACCCAGAAGCTTTAAATTAAAGAGGGCAGCAAAACAAAGGTTTCACTCTTAAAGTTGGAGCAAGATATCTGAACAATACAAATACAACCTTCCCCTCTGTAGCTCTGCCCATCATGACTTATAAGATATAATCGAACAAACACCTAAAACATCCAAAACACTAGTAATATAATAATAATAATACGTATATATATATATATATATATATATTTTTTCAACAAAACTGCAGTGACAAAAGAACATAATGTGGCATTTTGATGTATTACCAAATAAACCCACTGTGCTAGTAAACTTTGGTTTTAAGTCTTTTTGGCCATTGAACCCACATTGTAGTTTCTACAGCCAGCACAAAGGCTAGACACAATTACTCACAACTTACATCACTACAGTAGCAGCCAAACTGTATAAATGTCCTTGGGGGAGGAATTAAACACTTCTGGAAACACTAATGTGACACCAGGACTTTGCTTGCGAACTAACGAGTTGCTTTGCTATTAAAACACATAGCAAACTGGAGAAAGTTGTCCTGTAAAAGCTGATGTTAGCCATCTGTCCAGCAGAGATAGACCATCCTCCACATCTGTCATCATGCTGATCAGAGGGCTCACACGTCTCTTTGCCCCCTGTTATTGATTAGCCAGAATAACACAGTGAGAGCCAGTAGGAACGCAGGAACAGGATTACTATTCAGCGCACACATGTGCTGTATAAAGACAGCCAGTGGACCTTTAAGTAGCTTTTTTAATATCACCAGCTCAACAGACTACAGCCTATTAAAATGGGAAGTGGCTGGATATTTCAACTAAAAGAATCATTTTTAGAGGACGTTTGAGGAGAAAAAAAAATTGTTGGCAAGGTGACATTATTTTAGAACACTGTTGGATGTTGTGAATAGAAAAATAATTAGCTTAAGGTTGGATGTTGAAAGACATTTTTTTGTAAAAAAAAAAAAAAAAAAAAAAAAAAAAAATCTGAAGGATACGAAGTCCAATAGTGCTGTAGTGGATATTAATTTACAGTATCTTATCATCTCTATGGGTGGTGAACACTACAAACATGTTTCATTTTTAATGAAGACAGATGGAGGAACCCCTGACTGAGAGTCTGAAATGGGTTGAGACTAGTTTTATGTGCAGCTAACCCAAATGTGACTTCAGGACTCTATTGACACAACTTAAAACCTAACTGGAAGTTGTGTGCTTATATATTTTGAGTGGGAGTTGTTTATTTAGATAAGCATTCAATCAGCTATTTGCATTCCCCTGTAAGCATAAATTACAATATAGTGGAGAAATCTGGCTCAAGGCTCTGAATATTTACCACTTCAAGGTGGGGGGTGGTGTTCTCCAGCTGAAATTAATCGTTTTCCCATGTGACACGAATGCAGCATGCCAAATGGGAATCAGATAATAGTGGAAAGGTCAGGTCTTGATTGTCTGGCTTTATCCTGAGCAGCAGATAACAACCGAACACTGCCCGAGTCCAACATGAGTTGGAACAGACAGACATGGATCAGCTCTTTTCATAACACTGTGAACAATTCGATCAGATAAAGACATGCATTCCAGTGCTCGGGCTGTGCTGTGTAACAACCTTGAGTTTTAGGTGTTTTATCAGCAGCTGAGGAATCGTACGAGGCTCGACGCCCCTGAAAACTCTTCACTGGATAAAAATCTGAAAAGGTCAAACTAAAACTGTGGCTCTTTACTTTGTGAAAAGTTGACATTTTAGATATACAAGTTTTTTGTTTTTTTTTTACCTGACAGGTGACATTAAAAATATCTAAAAAATCTGGAAAATCAAGACAGGACTGTGTGGCTTTGTAGAAAGTTATTTAAGGTTGGAGGGGGACCAGACTGAACAATAAATCTTTTTTTTTTTTTTTTTTTTTTTTTTTTTTTTTGTATTTGCAATCAAACTGTTACTTTATCATAGTACTAATATCTGTAACAGTCAAGAGTTTTCTAAACCCAAATAAGGCTGTACCTACAGAGACTTAATCTAAGGAGCTGGTATAAGAGACTGAGCACTGCTCTGTCAGAATGATGTTTTATTTGTATAGAGCAGCTGCCTTATCACCAAGATATACAGTCAAGAGATTGATGAGGATGTCATGCAGGAATCTCAGCGGTAAATACAGCTTGCTTTTCAGCTCACTGACCATCTACAGTCCAGGTTGTTGGCAGAATTACACAACCACACAACTGCCAGGACTCTCATCAGTGCTGCAACACTGACTCCCACCCCCATCTCATCTCAGAAAACAAGTTCTGCCCCTCTGTTTCTTATTGTTTTCCTATCATCGACTCTACCCCCCAAGATAGCAGCGCTTTTAAATGGTCTCTAATTGTCTTGATGTGCATTTTTTAATTGAGTACAAAATATTGTCTAGAGACCAGCTGCTTAATAAGTAAAGTCCTTGATAGGATTGGCACCCACTGCACAGAATCTGCCATGCATGCTCACGGCCCACTGTTGGCCAAAATTATGATTATCATCCTCAACCTGATTACAAACTCCACTCTAGTTTCCTTTCCCAGGTAAATATGACAGAGCTCCAGGCTCATTTTAAACACCTCCAGGAATTAGACACACGCTTGAACTGACATTGCAGAACACTTTCAGTATACCACTTGCCAGTGATATACAAAATGCAAATGGAACCATACTGCACACTTTGTAAAATTAAATAACATTGTAAGTTCACTTGAGTACTGTGTGATGAAGTTTGGCTTTCCCCTTAGGTTTGTCTGTAGCAGTAGGCCTATGCACACCACTTCAGAGGCCATTCACTACAACAAACACACACAAACCTAATTATATGCTATACCAATACCTGACTCAAACCAACACAACTCATCTGCTACTGATGCCACCCTTAACACCCCTCAAAACTTCTGAACATACTGAACTGCAGCCTGTATGCTGAAGGTGACTGAAGAGAGTTACTTACTGCAGCTAACACACTAGTGTGTCAGCTTATTTGCTGCGTCTGGGTACACCTATTCCAGATTGCTGCAGAGGCCAGCTGCTGTAGTTTGTTTGACAGTTACACAACTTTAAGAGCTTATTAAACCTAACCTAAAGTATAAAAAGCGCTTATGAATTACCACAGAGCGTCAGCTACAACCAGTCTGTCTGTTCTCCTCTGGTCACTCTCATCTTTTCTTGTTATACACTTCTTGTTTTATTCTGACTCATCTTCTCTCCATCGTGACTGTCCTCCCAGCTCTAATGTCCTCCACCTGTGTCTCATTGTCTCCCCTTTCCAAGTGAATTTAGTTGTTTTTTTCACTTCATTTTGTGGCAGTTCATCATCATTTCTATATGACAAGAGTTATTTCCCAGTATTTTCTGGTGTCTATAATTCATGACCTCAACTAAGTCTTTCCCTTTTTGTTTGTGTGTGCTGCTGACTTTTGTACTGACCTTTTGCTATAAATATATAACCTATAGTTATGTGACTTCGATCTTTTGAAATCCTCACTTGTCTTCTGAGTCTTATATTTGAGTCTTTTCATTGTGGTTTCTGAGTTCTTGATAATTCTGAGTAAAATCCATTCATCATCCGTAATCCCTCTGGTGACTGCCAGGTCTACCCTGGGATCTTCTCCCAGTTGGACATATCAGATCTTGTTGAAGACAGAGTGGGATGGATTGGTCCAACATCAGAAGCAGTTACTGACAAACTACATCTGTATTTGTGATCTTATTCTTTCTGTCACTACCCAAACTGCATGTTCAAGCTGCTCAAATTTCCATGTACAAATGTCCATCTACCATCTGTAACAAATAGAGTAGTGGTCCTCAACTTGTGTGAATGAGCACAAATGTTTTACACTGACAAATTCATGATGAAAAAAAAAAAAAAACAACAAACAAACAAAACAAAACAGAAAAAAAACACAACACAACAATAAAAACATTAAAAATATAGCCGCAAGCGGCAATCCCCGGGTTCTAACCTGTTGAGGCCCAAACCGGCCACACCCGACCCTCGCCGGCCACGGTCGACGACAGCGCCCGCTCCGTTCCTAAAGGCTCCACGTGATACACACCCATTACCAGGCCCAGATATCTCCAAACCGGTTTTCGGTCACACATTTGTGACACCCCATATTGGCCGAGTTCAAAATGTTTTGGGAGTCACATACTTTCAGAACATGCGCTTCAACTGGGAGAAGCAAAGTCTAGTGGCTGTGATATGAAATGAAACGATGAAACCATGAAACAACAAATGAATAGAATATGTTACCGGCGCCAGAGCTAGGTTCCCTGGCCGGCAGCATAAACCGCTCAGGCGGCGGGCACTGAGCGGCTGAGCTACGGTGTGACTGAGCAACCAATCAATCTGTGGATCCAAACATAGGACACGGTCCCTCGTTAGCTACTGTTGCTTCCGCTAAGCGCCTTTATCTTCTGCGCCCGCTCTTCAAAGTTCACATTCCATATAATCAACATTACAACATACCGTACCAACTACTAGTACTTTCAAGCACACACACACACATTCTTGTTCAACCGACCTCATGGGGACGTGAACGTCCGATCACGAACCACGACAATATAGTAAGTGTTTCACAACTTAAAGCATTCATCTTAACTTCAGTGCTTTAACGCATGCTGTTACTCATTTCAACTTAACAAAACTGTATCAACCATACACTTTACCAACCTGTGGATCCAAACATAGGACATCCCCTCGTTAGCTACTGTCGCTTCCGCTAAGCGCCTCTATTGTCTGCGCCCGCACAGAGCAAGCAGAGCAGAGAATGCTTGGATCCACTGGTCTTGGAGCACCCTCTGCTGGTGCAAACGGTTATTACAAAATGTAAATAATAAAAGGTTCGAATATTCAAATGAAAAAGGGGGGGTGTCTGTTAATAAAAAAAAAACTATATATGTGGCTATTATCACATCCACTACAAATAGAATAGAATAGAATAGAATAGAAATGACTTTATTGATCCCAAAGGGAAATTGATTTGTCTTTTAGCTCATCTTCCATTTGCATTAGAATTAAACAGTCTGATGGCTGTGGGTATGAAAGATCTACGGTATCTTTCTGTCCTGCACCCAAGAGCCGGCCACGGTCGACGACAGCGCCCGCTCCGTTCCTAAAGGCTCCACGCCATACACCCCATTACCAGGCCCAGATATCTCCAAACCAGGTTTTCGCTCACACATTTGTGACAACCCATATTGGCCCAGTTTAAAATGTTTTGGTAGTCACATACTTTCAGAACATGCGCTTCAACTGGGAGAAGCAAAGTCTAGTGGCTGTGAGTTTTTACTCAACCTTTGCTTTATTTTGTTGTGTCAATGTATGTTTTTCTCAACTACTGATGGATACTTCTGTGGGGAGAGGAGATTCTTCAGGAGGATGACACCCTGTTCCATCTGGGATGAGGAGGTGTTTTCGTGGTTGCTATGCTGGTGGTGCAGAGGTTAAAGGCTTGGAAGTGGAGATGAAGTGAAGGTCCTTTCTGCCGTCAGTCATCATGCAAAATATCAACTCTCTGCCCAACAAGAATAATGAGGAGCTGGAGATATAGATGAAGACTCAGGCAGTAGACATTTTTTCAAATCAAAACAATACTTGTATACATCCCACCAACGGCTACTGCCAAAGTTCCATGTGAAATTCTCCATCAAGTCGTTGCTAGGATACAGACTAAACATCCTGAGGCACTTGGCTTCAGTCATGTCTCCCTGATGGACTCACTGAGGATGTGGTGGAGAGATACACGCTGGTGGAGGCCATTCTGAACAACTCAGATCATCCTCTTCATGAACAATGAAATGCAATGATATGAAATGAAACCATGAAACAACAAATGAATAGAATAGAATAGAATAGAACAATGAAATGCAATAATATGAAATGATATGAAATATGAAATGAAACGATGAAACAACAAATGAATAGAATAGAATAGAAATAGAATAGAATAGAATAGAATAGAATAAAATAGAAATGACTTTATTGATCCCAAAGGGAAATTGATTTGTCTTTTAGCTCATCTTCCATTTGCATTAGAATTAAACAGTCTGATGGCTGTGGGTATGAAAGATCTACGGTATCTTTCTGTCCTGCACCCAAGAGATAGGAGCCGTCCACCACCGCTGCTTCTTTGATCCATCAAGGTGTTATGAAGTGGATGATCCGTGTTGTTCAGTATGGCCTCCACCATCCTCATTGTGTATCTCTCCACCACCTCCTCCAGAGAGTCCATCTTTACTCCCATCACAGAGCCAGCCTTCTTGACAAGCTTATCCAGCCTCTTTGCCTGCTTTTTCCTAAACTTCCTCCCCAGCAGACTGCAGCATAAAATAAAACACTTGCCACCACAGACTGATAGAACATCTGCAGCATCTTATTACAGATGTTTAGAGATCTAAGCTTTCTAAGGAAAAAGAGGCGCCTCTGCCCTTTTTTGTAGAGTGCATCTGTGTTAACAGACCAGTCCAACTTGTTATCAAGATGAACACCTAGATATTTATAGGTTGTCACCACCTCAATGTCCACTCCACAAGTGTTGACTGGCTGAAGAGTGGGCTTGGACCTACGGAAATCCATGATCATTTCCTTTGTCTTTGAGGTGTTCAGCATGAGGCAGTTCTGGTGACTCCAGTCACTGAAGGCTTTTATCAAATCCCCTATATTCACATTCATACTGTTTTTCACATTATGCAAGTTATTAAAAAATCCCTAATAACCACCCTAATGGTGCAAGAGGCTTTTTTGTAGAGGACCATCAGGAGGACATGTGTGTAAAATTTCAAGTCAATAGCACACCAAACGTGGTGAAATTCTGTCCGACGGTCTTTGAGATATGCATGTGTGGCATTTATAGCGCCCCCTATGGGCTGAGCTCGAAACGCTTTGGTAGGCAGCTTCCCAGTCACCTTGTGACCCTACCCACCAAGATTGGTGACGATAGGGCAATGGGTGTGGGAGTTATGGCCGATCATTTCTAAGCTCCGCCCATCGCGGAGATTCATTGGTCCGTGGCGGCCATGTTTTTTATCCGACCTGGCTCATTTATAATAGAAATTTGTATTTTCATCCCCCGAGGCTGTATACCAAATTTGGTGTTGATAGAGTCAATCTTTCAAAAGTTCTATTCATTTTACTGTTTTTCACATTATGCAATTATTGAAAAATCCGTCATAATCACCCTAATGGTCCCAGAGGCTTTTTTGTAGAGGACCATCAGGAGGACATGTGTGTAAAATTTCAAGTCAATAGCACTCATATCTGGGCGGGAGAGCCATTTGAAGTTCACACGCCATGTAACAGCGCCCCGTTAGGCCGAATGGGGTCAAATTTTTTGACAAGCATTTGCATGTCATTTATAATCCATGTACCGATTTTCATGTCCCTAGGTCCTTCCAGCTCATCATAAATTCAAAAACGTAAACAACAGCAGTTAACGACCAACAGGCCACGCCCACTTTCACCAATCAACATGGCACTCAAGATATAAGTTAACAGTCCCCCTAGAGTATGCATACCAAATTTGGTGAAATTCTGTTGAATGGTCTTTGAGATATGCATGTGTGGCATTTATAGCGCCCCCTATAGGCTGAGCTCAAAACGCTTTGGTAGGCAGCTTCCCAGTCCCGTTGTGAACCTACCCACCAAGATTGGTGACGATAGGGCAAGGGTGTGGGAGTTATGGCCAATCATTTCTAGGCTCCGCCCATCACGGAGATTCATTGGTCCGTGGCGGCCATGTTTTTTATCCGATCTGGCTCATTTATAATAGAAATTTGTATTTTCATCCCCTGAGGCTGTATACCAAATTTGGTGTTGATAGAGTCAATCTTTCACAAGTTCTATTCATTTTACTGTTTTTCACATTATGCAAATTAGCAAAAAATCTATCATGGCGGACTTTAATGGTCCCATTGGCTTTTTTGTAGAGCACATTGAGCTGGACCTGTGTGTCAAATTTCAAGTCAATCGGACTTACGGTGTGAGGGGCGTGGCCTTCCAAAAAAATAATTTTTAAACCTTAATTACAGCGCCACCATCTGGCCAACTGGGCTCATATTTTAATAGAAGTTGATGCACATCATTTCCAATCATTGGGCCAAGTTTCAGCTTTCTGGCCTATTCCAGCTCACGGGAATTTGAGCTCAAGCGGCAGACGACAAATAATAATAATATAGCCGCAAGCGGCAATCCCCGGGTTCTAACCTGTTGAGGCCCAAACCGGCCACCCCGACCCTCGCCGGCCACGGTCGACGACAGCGCCCGCTCCGTTCCTAAAGGCTCCACGCGATACACACCCATTACCAGGCCCAGATATCTCCAAACCGGTTTTCGGTCACACATTTGTGACACCCCATATTGGCCGAGTTCAAAATGTTTTGGGAGTCACATACTTTCAGAACATGCGCTTCAACTGGGAGAAGCAAAGTCTTGTGGCTGTGATATGAAATGAAACCATGAAACGATGAAACAACAAATGAATAGAATATGTTACCGGCGCCAGAGCTAGGGGTCCCTGGCCGGCAGCATAAACCGCTCAGGCGGCGGCACTGAGCGGCTGAGCTACGGTGTGACTGAGCAACCAATCAATCTGTGGATCCAAACATAGGACACGGTCCCTCGTTAGCTACTGTTGCTTCCGCTAAGCGCCTTTATCGTCTGCGCCCGCTCTTCAAGTTCACATTCCATATAATCAACATTACAACATACCGTACCAACTACTAGTACGCTCAAGCACACACACACACATTCTTGTTCAACCGACCTCATGGGGACGTGAACGTCCGATCACGAACCACGACAATATAGTAAGTGTTTCACAACTTAAAGCATTCATCTTAACTTCAGTGCTTTAACACATGCTGTTACTCATTTCAACTTAACAAAACTGTATCAACCATACACTTTACCAACCTGTGGATCCAAACATAGGACACGTTCCCTCGTTAGCTGCTGTCGCTTCCGCTAAGCACCTCTATTGTCTGCGCCCGCACAGAGCAAGCAGAGCAAGCAGAGCAGAGAATGCTTGGATCCACTGGTCTTGGAGCACCCTCTGCTGGTGCAAACGGTTATTACAAAATGTAAAAAATAAAAGGTTCGAATATTAAAATGAAAAAGGGGGGGTGTCCGTTAATAAAAAAAACTATATATGTGGCTATTATCACATCCACTACAAATAGAATAGAATAGAATAGAAATGACTTTATTGATCCCAAAGGGAAATTGATTTGTCTTTTAGCTCATCTTCCATTTGCATTAGAATTAAACAGTCTGATGGCTGTGGGTATGAAAGATCTACGGTATCTTTCTGTCCTGCACCCAAGAGATAGGAGCCGTCCACCACCGCTGCTTCTTTGATCCATCAAGGTGTTATGAAGTGGATGATCCGTGTTGTTCAGTATGGCCTCCACCATCCTCATTGTGTATCTCTCCACCACCTCCTCCAGAGAGTCCATCTTTACTCCCATCACAGAGCCAGCCTTCTTGACAAGCTTATCCAGCCTCTTTGCCTGCTTTTTTCCTAAACTTCCTCCCCAGCAGACTGCAGCATAAACTAAAACACTTGCCACCACAGACTGATAGAACATCTGCAGCATCTTATTACAGATGTTTAGAGATCTAAGCTTTCTAAGGAAAAAGAGGCGCCTCTGCCCTTTTTGTAGAGTGCATCTGTGTTAACAGACCAGTCCAACTTGTTATCAAGATGAACACCTAGATATTTATAGGTTGTCACCACCTCAATGTCCACTCCACAAGTGTTGACTGGCTGAAGAGTGGGCTTGGACCTACGGAAATCCATGATCATTTCCTTTGTCTTTGAGGTGTTCAGCATGAGGCAGTTCTGGTGACTCCAGTCACTGAAGGCTTTTATCAAATCCCTATATTCACATTCATACTGTTTTTCACATTATGCAAGTTATTAAAAAAATCCCTAATAACCACCCTAATGGTGCAAGAGGCTTTTTTGTAGAGGACCATCAGGAGGACATGTGTGTAAAATTTCAAGTCAATAGCACACCAAACGTGGTGAAATTCTGTCCGACGGTCTTTGAGATATGCATGTGTGGCATTTATAGCGCCCCCTATGGGCTGAGCTCGAAACGCTTTGGTAGGCAGCTTCCCAGTCACCTTGTGACCCTACCCACCAAGATTGGTGACGATAGGGCAATGGGTGTGGGAGTTATGGCCGATCATTTCTAAGCTCCGCCCATCGCGGAGATTCATTGGTCCGTGGCGGCCATGTTTTTTTATCCGACCTGGCTCATTTATAATAGAAATTTGTATTTTCATCCCCCGAGGCCGTATACCAAATTTGGTGTTGATAGAGTCAATCTTTCAAAAGTTCTATTCATTTTACTGTTTTTCACATTATGCAAATTATTGAAAAATCCGTCATAATCACCCTAATGGTCCCAGAGGCTTTTTTGTAGAGGACCATCAGGAGGACATGTGTGTAAAATTTCAAGTCAATAGCACTCATATCTGGGCGGGGAGAGCCATTTGAAGTTCACACGCCATGTAACAGCGCCCCCGTTAGGCCGAATGGGGTCAAATTTTTTGACAAGCATTTGCATGTCATTTATAATCCATGTACCGATTTTCATGTCCCTAGGTCCTTCCAGCTCATCATAAATTCAAAAAAACTAAACAACAGCAGTTAACGACAACACACAGGCCACGCCACTTTCACCAATCAACATGGCACTCAAGATATAAGTTAACAGTCCCCCCTAGAGTATGCATACCAAATTTGGTGAAATTCTGTTCAATGGTCTTTGAGATATGCATGTGTGGCATTTATAGCGCGCTCTATAGGCTGAGCTCAAAACGCTTTGGTAGGCAGCTTCCCAGTCACCTTGTGACCCTACCCACCAGATTGGTGACGATAGGGCAATGGGTGTGGGAGTTATGGCCAATCATTTCTAAGCTCCGCCCATCGCGGAGATTCATTGGTCCGTGGCGGCCATGTTTTTTATCCGATCTGGCTCATTTATAATAGAAATTTGTATTTTCATCCCCCGAGGCTGTATACCAAATTTGGTGTTGATAGAGTCAATCTTTCAAAAGTTCTATTCATTTTACTGTTTTTCACATTATGCAAATTAGCAAAAAATCTATCATGACGGACTTTAATGGTCCCAGAGGCTTTTTTGTAGAGCACATTGAGCTGGACCTGTGTGTCAAATTTCAAGTCAATCGGACTAACGGTGTGAGGGGCGTGGCCTTCCAAAAAAGTCATTTTTAAGCCTTAATTACAGCGCCACCATCTGGCCAACTGGGCTCATATTTTAATAGAAGTTGATGCACATCATTTCCAATCATTGGGCCAAGTTTCAGCTTTCTGGCCTATTCCAGCTCACGGGAATTTTAGCTCAAGCGGCAGACGACAAATAATAATAATAATAATAATAATAAATATAGCCGCAAGCGGCAATCCCCGGGTTCTAACCTGTTGAGGCCCAAACCGGCCACCCCGACCCCGCCGGCCACGGTCGACGACAGCGCCCGCTCCGTTCCTAAAGGCTCCACGCGATACACACCCATTACCAGGCCCAGATATCTCCAAACCGGGTTTTCGGTCACACATTTGTGACACCCCATATTGGCCGAGTTCAAAATGTTTTGCGAGTCACATACTTTCAGAACATGCGCTTCAACTGGGAGAAGCAAAGTCTAGTGGCTGTGATATGAAATGAAACCATGAAACGATGAAACAACAAATGAATAGAATATGTTACCGGCGCCAGAGCTAGGGGTCCCTGGCCGGCAGCATAAACCGCTCAGGCGGCGGGCACTGAGCGGCTGAGCTACGGTGTGACTGAGCAACCAATCAATCTGTGGATCCAAACATAGGACACGGTCCCTCGTTAGCTACTGTTGCTTCCGCTAAGCGCCTTTATCGTCTGCGCCCGCTCTTCAAAGTTCACATTCCATATAATCAACATTACAACATACCGTACCAACTACTAGTACTCTCAAGCACACACACACACACATTCTTGTTCAACCGACCTCATGGGGACGTGAACGTCCGATCACGAACCACGACAATATAGTAAGTGTTTCACAACTTAAAGCATTCATCTTAACTTCAGTGCTTTAACACATGCTGTTACTCATTTCAACTTAACAAAACTGTATCAACCATACACTTTACCAACCTGTGGATCCAAACATAGGACACGTTCCCTCGTTAGCTACTGTCGCTTCCGCTAAGCGCCTCTATTGTCTGCGCCCGCACAGAACAAGCAGAGCAGAGCAGAGAATGCTTGGATCCACTGGTCTTGGAGCACCCTCTGCTGGTGCAAACGGTTATTACAAAATGTAAAAAATAAAAGGTTTGAATATTCAAATGAAAATGGGGGGGTGTCTGTTAATAAAAAAAAACTATATATGTGGCTATTATCACATCCACTACAAATAGAATAGAATAGAATAGAATTACTTTACTGATCCCAAAGGGAAATTGATTTGTCTTTTAGCTCATCTTCCATTTGCATTAGAATTAAACAGTCTGATGGCTGTGGGTATGAAAGATCTACGGTATCTTTCTGTCCTGCATCCAAGAGCCGGCCACGGTCGACGACAGCGCCCGCTCCGTTCCTAAAGGCTCCACGCCATACACACCCATTACCAGGCCCAGATATCTCCAAACCAGGTTTTCGGTCACACATTTGTGACACCCCATATTGGCCCAGTTCAAAATGTTTTGGTAGTCACATACTTTCAGAACATGCGCTTCAACTGGGAGAAGCAAAGTCTAGTGGCTGTGAGCTTTTACTCAACCTTTGCTTTATTTTGTTGTGTCAATGTATGTTTTTCTCAACTACTGATGGATACTTCTGTGGGGAGAGGAGATTCTTCAGGAGGATGACACCCTGTTCCATCTGGGATGAGGAGGTGTTTTCGTGGTTGCTATGCTGGTGGTGCAGAGGTTAAAGGCTTGGAAGTGGAGATGAAGTGAAGGTCCTTTCTGCTGTCAGTCATCATGCAAAATATCAACTCTCTGCCCAACAAGAATAATGAGGAGCTGGAGATATAGATGAAGACTCAGGCAGTAGACATTTTTTCAAATCAAAACAATACTTGTATACATCCCACCAACAGAGAACGCTTGGATCCACTGGTGGTGGAGCACCCTCTACTGGTGCAAACGGTTATTACAAAATGTAAAAAATAAAAGGTTCGAATATTCAAATGAAAAAGGGGGGGTGTCTGTTAATAAAAAAAAACTATATATGTGGCTATTATCACATCCACTACAAATAGAATAGAATAGAATAGAATAGAAATTACTTTATTGATCCCAAGGGAAATTGATTTGTCTTTTAGCTCATCTTCCATTTGCATTAGAATTAAACAGTCTGATGGCTGTGGGTATGAAAGATCTACGGTATCTTTCTGTCCTGCACCCAAGAGATAGGAGCCGTCCACCACCGCTGCTTCTTTGATCCATCAAGGTGTTATGAAGTGGATGATCCGTGTTGTTCAGTATGGCCTCCACCATCCTCATTGTGTATCTCTCCACCACCTCCTCCAGAGAGTCCATCTTTACTCCCATCACAGAGCCAGCCTTCTTGACAAGCTTATCCAGCCTCTTTGCCTGCTTTTTTCCTAAACTTCCTCCCCAGCAGACTGCAGCATAAAATAAAACACTTGCCCCACAGACTGATAGAACATCTGCAGCATCTTATCTTATTACAGATGTTTAGTTTAAGCTTTCTAAGGAAAAAGAGGCGCCTCTGCCCTTTTTGTAGAGTGCATCTGTGTTAACAGACCAGTCCAACTTGTTATCAAGATGAACACCTAGATATTTATAGGTTGTCACCACCTCAATGTCCACTCCACAAGTGTTGACTGGCTGAAGAGTGGCTTGGACCTACGGAAATCCATGATCATTTCCTTTGTCTTTGAGGTGTTCAGCATGAGGCAGTTCTGGTGACTCCAGTCACTGAAGGCTTTTATCAAATCCCTATATTCACATTCCTGTCCATCCCTAATACATGCCACAATAGCAGTGTCATCTGAGTATTTCTGGATGTGGCAGGACTCAGAGCTGTATTTAAAGTCTGCTGTATACAGTGTGAACAGGAATGGAGCCAGGACAGTCCTCTGTTGAGCCCCCGTGCTGCTGATTAATGTCCCAGAAAACAGTTCCCCAACCTGACAAACTGTGGCCTTTCTGTCAGGTAATCTGTGACCCAGGAGACAAAGGAAGAATCCACTCCCATCTCTTTGAGCTTGTTTTTGAGTATGTTGGGTTGGATGGTATTAAATGCACTTGAAAAGTCAAAAAACATGATTCTTACATAAGGATTTTCATGACAATGGGAAAAACAGGTAATGATCTAGGGCCGGTATTGATAAGCCCTGCCATTTGTGAGGATATTTAGCTTGATGGTAACTGTGTTTTTCGACCCATCTTGCTCATTTGTAAAAGAAATGACGTCACGGTCCCCCGATGCCATACCAAGTTTGGAGTCAATACCATATATGTTTCAAAAGTTCTATTCATTTTACTGTTTTTCACATTATGCAAGTTATTAAAAAAATCCCTAATAACCACCCTAATGGTGCAAGAGGCTTTTTTGTAGAGGACCATCAGGAGGACATGTGTGTAAAATTTCAAGTCAATAGCACACCAAACGTGGTGAAATTCTGTCCGACGGTCTTTGAGATATGCATGTGTGGCATTTATAGCGCCCCTATGGGCTGAGCTCGAAACGCTTTGGTAGGCAGCTTCCCAGTCACCTTGTGACCCTACCCACCAAGATTGGTGACGATAGGGCAATGGGTGTGGGAGTTATGGCCGATCATTTCTAAGCTCCGCCCATCGCGGAGATTCATTGGTCCGTGGCGGCCATGTTTTTTATCCGACCTGGCTCATTTATAATAGAAATTTGTATTTTCATCCCCCGAGGCCGTATACCAAATTTGGTGTTGATAGAGTCAATCTTTCAAAAGTTCTATTCATTTTACTGTTTTTCACATTATGCAAATTATTGAAAAATCCGTCATAATCACCCTAATGGTCCCAGAGGCTTTTTTGTAGAGGACCATCAGGAGGACATGTGTGTAAAATTTCAAGTCAATAGCACTCATATCTGGGCGGGGAAGCCATTTGAAGTTCACACGCCATGTAACAGCGCCCCCGTTAGGCCGAATGGGGTCAAATTTTTTGACAAGCATTTGCATGTCATTTATAATCCATGTACCGATTTTCATGTCCCTAGGTCCTTCCAGCTCATCATAAATTCAAAAAACGTAAACAACAGCAGTTAACGACCAACAGGCCACGCCCACTTTCACCAATCAACATGGCACTCAAGATATAAGTTAACAGTCCCCCCTAGAGTATGCATACCAAATTTGGTGAAATTCTGTTCAATGGTCTTTGAGATATGCATGTGTGGCATTTATAGCGCCCCCTATAGGCTGAGCTCAAAACGCTTTGGTAGGCAGCTTCCCAGTCACCTTGTGACCCTACCCACCAAGATTGGTGACGATAGGGCAATGGGTGTGGGAGTTATGGCCAATCATTTCTAAGCTCCGCCCATCGCGGAGATTCATTGGTCCGTGGCGGCCATGTTTTTTATCCGATCTGGCTCATTTATAATAGAAATTTGTATTTTCATCTCCCGAGGCTGTATACCAAATTTGGTGTTGATAGAGTCAATTTTTCAAAGTTCTATTCATTTTACTGTTTTTCACATTATGCAAATTAGCAAAAAATCTATCATGACGGACTTTAATGGTCCCAGAGGCTTTTTTGTAGAGCACATTGAGCTGGACCTGTGTGTCAAATTTCAAGTCAATCGGACTTACGGTGTGGGGGCGTGGCCTTCCAAAAAGTCATTTTTAAGCCTTAATTACAGCGCCACCATCTGGCCAACTGGGCTCATATTTTAATAGAAGTTGATGCACATCATTTCCAATCATTGGGCCAAGTTTCAGCTTTCTGGCCTATTCCAGCTCACGGGAATTTGAGCTCAAGCGGCAGACGACAAATAATAATAATAATAATAATAATAAACCGTTAGGATTTTAGAAGGGTTCTACCCTTCGGGGTTAGAACCCTAATAAACCGGTAGGATTTTAGAAGGGTTCTACCCCTTCGGGGTTAGAACCCTAACTACCTAA
Source organism: Caranx ignobilis (assembly GCA_021432705.1). NCBI lineage: Eukaryota > Metazoa > Chordata > Actinopteri > Carangiformes > Carangidae > Caranx > Caranx ignobilis. The sequence continues at coordinate 11,251,664 of MU269981.1, read as the reverse complement.
CTGTTTTTCTTGTACTAGGACCTACTACTGTGCCAGTGATTGGCTCTTTTGTGCTGCAGCAGGATCATTGAATACGTATTTGCTATCTTATTCTGATATATGACATCCTTATGGGCCGTGTGAGACACTGAATTCCGTTCAACGTTTACGTTCAAGCTGACCATTAGATGGAAAAGTTTGAAGACAGAACTAAATCGAGACCTGTAGGGGAAGTCTCTATGCAGCCCTCATACATCCAGACCACACAATTCTACCCCCCCTCTTAATTATCAACCCACAATCTAAAAAAGCTATATGTGGGCCTTTCTTTAAATGTCACTGAGAATGTGAACAGAAGGACTTCTGTGGGGCACATCTGACATCGTGCTCTTACCTGCCAAATGGCACCTTTGAAATCATATGACAACCTGTGGAGTGAGTGAATACAGACCTTTCCACGCTTATGAACATGCACTCTCAGGACATTTACAGAGACAATGACACAACTGATAACCTTGAACATGGCAACTGAATATAAATATATAGACCCATTCCAGCAATCTACACAGAGCAAGGAGCCTTTCTTTTCATTCACTTTCTCTCTTTCTCTCTCTCTCTCTCTCTCTCTCTCTCTCTCTCTCATATACATGTGCACACACACTCAGTGACACCTTTGACAGCCGCTCAGAACTGAATAGCTTTTTCATCCCTGTTATTTTATGATTATCTTCATCCCTATTATTGCCCACAGAGCACCATGCCAATTTGGGAAAATGGGAGATGTACAAACACATCATCTGTGTGTGGGATACACTCATATATTTATAACATGTACATTAGGTGAATTCTTATCCACACACACATAGACACACACATGCAGTCATTTCCCAGGTGAATGGCTGACATTAGCGGCTGAGCCTCCCTGTGGCTTCCTGACCTTTATTAGTCGTCAGTGGCAGACGACAAGCACAGAAACCAGAGCTCTAATCAAGCCTGGGACTTTTCCTCCCTCTCCTCTCAGTCGTTCTCAGGTCTTTCATGATTCAACATCTCCATTCACGTGGACTCGTTTCATTCCTTTTTATCTCTGTTCTTTTGTCCACTTGATTCTGTGTTTGTATACCTCATTTATCTGTCCATCCAGTGTCCCTGACTGGGTAGATGTGATACATGAATGGCTGATATCTGACTGAATCAACAAAGCTGCTGTCTGATCTGTCTTTGAAATGAATAGCTAAATCCAAAGTTAACTGTAGCAATACTCTGTTTTATTCACATTTTCACATTTGGACGAACAAACATGTCAGTAGATCGGAAGCCCTGTTGCCATTATGTCCTATAAGATGATACATAATTATCACATATATACACCTGGATAGGATTTACAATAAAGATGTTGATGATCATGATGTTAATGATATTTGTTGAATTTATGAATAGATACGGCAGACAATATTTCTTTGCATGTCTCTCAGGTGGGTGTAGGTAGCTGTACTGCTGTTACACTGTCAACCGTGGCAAAGGTTGTGTGTGAGAACAACAAAAAAAGGCATCAAAAGTTTGATGCTCTAGTTATTTTGGCCAATTATTCCGAGCTCTTTAATGGCATCATTAATCTTACTTGGGAATGTTTGAGTGGTGATGCTTTTGATTGATATTTCTCTCATAGCCCCTGTGTTTGTGCTTCTGCATAAATTGTTGCTTGTTTGGTTAAGAGGGTTGAGCTGCTAGTCGGTGAATATGTTAGGACTGCGCTTCAATTTGATTTCATTTGAATTCATTTCTTTGGAAGTTTTCTTCATAGATGAAACATATTGACAAATTATATACAGTAATACACTTGGTTCCAAGATCCAGTTCCTTTTCTGACTTGTTATACTGGTAAGGTTTCAGTATTCCTTTATTTCCATCTTCAAATAAAGTGAAAATGAACGTAACTTTTTAAAATATGTTATATACATACATAACTTTTACATTTATGTATAGGTTTTGTGGAATTAGAGGATTAGGGATTAATAATTCTACACTGAAAAATATGCGTAAATTACACTGGCAGCATCCAGAGAGATGATTATATATGGAAAAGTACACTATTTTTTTTTTTTAACCACTGACAGAATAATTGATATTGTCTGGGGAAGGAAAGGGAACTTCAATACCAGTTAATCCCTGTGCATATGGTGGCACATTATATCATGTGACTACAGAGAATTGGGTCATTATCAAATCATTCAACTGCCAAGAACTGAAGGGTTACACATAGGGTATAAATAATTCTCATCTTCAGCACAGGGAACAGGATGAAGGAAATTTAACTCAAAATGAGCTCTTTACATGCAGATGTCTTGGAAGTTGAAGTACACTGTGGGGACCTGTTAGCTTGTGTCACGTTACTGACTTCAGAAGAGGATAATGGATGATTCCAAATTCAAATTTTATGGAAAAGTACTGTGAATCCTATTGTAATTATGACATAGTTTAGACTTTAGGGTAAAGAAATAGGGCATATGTTTAGGACTCTGAGAACCTCCAGGTTCTCCTGAGCTAATTGGGGCTTCCTCACAGGGAATAGTATGTTAATGAACATTATGGAGCCAAATCAGTAGCATTCTGGAGCTATAACATAGGATTGTGAAGAATTCCCAGTATTCCCAGTTCCCATTACCTTGGCATTCAGTGTGGGGAAAAACCTCCCATTCCTCTGTTTCTCGAATGCACAGTGGTGTGACAGTGAGACCGTCTTCCCGATATGATGTGTGCCCTCAAATGTAATGGAATCTGATTTATTTTCCCCCACACAACAGAAAATGTCACATGGAGTATTCCAAGCTCCAAGACTTTTGCTTTCTGCCAAGAATACTCCCTGCCTATGTTGGATAAAATCCGCGGGATGTCATGCCACTGAATTCCCAGACCTCCTCCTCGCTATTATCGAGGGTTTGAGTGTTGGACGGATCGGAAGGAAACGCTCCATCAAGTGTGACCCACTTAGCTGCTGGAGAGGCACCAAAGGACCACCGTGGCAATTATTTAAACCTCCGCTTTATTATTCATAATTAGCAGACGCTGTACAGAGTGCAATCCTGTGTGTGTGTGTATGTGTGTGTGAGTACGCACATGCATCTCATAAAGGTCTTTTAATAACATGCCACCTCTATGTAGGAAAAATAATAGAGCAGAACAATGTGTGTATTTCTGTGAGTGCAGATGAGGTGTGTGTGTATGAGGGAATAAGTGAGTGTTAGGGAAGTGTGAATATGTGCATGCGTCTGCATTTACAGTACAACGTAGGTCTGTGAGCCTGTACATATTTGCACTCACACATGCGTGTGTGTGTGTATATAAGCAAAAGACACATGCTGCAGGGTGCATTATGGGAGATTTTGGAGCAACTGCAGAAAAAAAGCTGCCGCCCAACACTGTGAACTATAGGGTATAAATGAATGGAGGGGAGGTGGACAGCTCTGAGAGATGTGACAGTAAAATGACTCATCAGTCTCTATACCCTGTAGTTTTTGTTAGTCTCTATCCCACAATGCATTCTGCCACCTGCACCCCGTCATGTCTGAACACCACTCACTCATCCACTGCTCCCTACAGAGGACTATATACAGAGAGCTCATCTGTGAGATGAAAACAGACTTCAACTTATGACACATACATTTTGTCTGCTGAGTTTCCTCTAAGTGCAATGCATGATGGTATATATTGTTTGGTTTGGGACTATCAGCAGTCTACTCTTCATGATGCAGTGGGTGACACTACGAGTGTGAGCAAAGAGTATACATGCGTGCAAGATTGTGTGTAAGGTCCATGTCTGTGCTTGTGTGTGTGCTTGTGTGTATTTGCGTTCATGTGTGTGTATCATTGTGCTATTTGGGGGTGTATGTCTGTGAAAATACAGCACATTTTCAGTGTGTTTGTGCACATGTGTGTATTTGTGTTATCTTGCAACGTCTGTGTATAAATCTGCATCATGTATAGTATATATATATATATATATATATATATATATATATATTTAATATACAAGGCCTGTGTGTGTGTAATGAGACCCTCTTCACCAGCTGCCACTCCAGAGCAGAAAGCAGCAGCAGGGGTCTCGGTGGAGTTCACATTGAGACTTCCTCTTATTATTGTTTCCTCTGTTGTCTCTCAGGCCTCAGTAATTAGTGGCTGCTTTAATGAGACGAATATCACAACTCCAGCCCACAGCACACCACTCCAAATGATAAGAGGCTGATAAGTGCGTGTGTGTGGTTTGTGATGATTAAGCAGTATGCCGGTGTGGATGTGCGATGGAAAACTAGTGTCAGGGCGATGAGAGGGTGTTACATAGGAAGCCTTGATGATCAAGTGCCACGTAATTGAGAATACTGTGTGAGAGCGAGAGAGAGGGAGAGAGAGAATGGGAGGATGTGGGAGTGAGTGACAGAGAGAGAGTGCCGCAGAAGGTATTGTGAAATTAAACCAAACTGTTGTATATAATCTTACACTGTCACACACTGTGTCACTATGATTTTTTAATGTACCTTCTGTTTTACTCACAGATGAGGATTTCATGCGTGGGTGCTGAGAGCTACAGCAACAGGTTAGTTATCTGGTTTTTTGTTTTTTTTGTATGTATGTGTGTGGAAAAAGGAAACAGATACAAACTGGGGAAATGTGCAATTTTGAAAAACTGAATGACTTCATTATCCAGAAATGTATCTCAGTAAAATACATAAACACCAAAAAGAAGAAAGAACAAAAAACAAAGACAAAAAAATGTTTCTTTTCTAAGACTGAGCAGACTGTTCACTGTCGTAACCAGGCTGTTAAATGGGGTGGTAAGAAGAGGAGGCTGGGGCCCTGTTGCCAGGGACAACCTGTTGCATAGGCAAACTTTGTGTTTTTATTATTAAAGTGGAGAAATGGCCACCAGTAAGAACACATACCACAAAACAACTGAACCCCAGTGTTCTGAAAAAATCATTAGACCTTGCTTACAGTATATACCATCAAGTTGCAGAAATATGGACACAGTCTCCATTTAGTTACATTTACTGGCAACCTTAGACTCTGAAGGGCCCAAGTAAGAACCCCCCTGCCACATGTAGACTATTGGTACATGCTACAATTTACAGATGTTCCCTGGATGCTGCACATACAGGAATAATTACAATAAGCCACATGAAGGGTTTTTTTTGGTGGCTAACAGGTTGTGAATTGTATAGTGTCTGTATGTGAGGGTTAAATGGGATCATAGTTGTCACTGTAAAATGTTCATTCTGTGCCTCATCCCCTGAGTCTCCAAGCTTCTGCCTGGTTTGCCTGGTTTGCCTCTCCTGGTGGTGCAACTCTCAGAGGTGGTTTTTCAGACCATATATCCGCAGAGTCAACCTTTAGATATGAAATGTCATCACTTCATGTTTTTTCATATTCCTAAATTGTCTTAAATTCTTGAGGCATGACCTAAAACAATGTCACCATGACCTTTGACCTATTAAGACTGAAGTATATATCATCCTTGAGTCAAAGAGAACATTTGTACCAAGTTTGAGTGGAATATGACAATTATGAGAAGGATAGGATCTCTAGGCAGAGACATCATACACACACACACACACACACACACACAGAAAATAAAGAAAACGTTTTAGTTCCTAACAAACACTCTCATGTCACACCACTTTGCTCTCGCACAAAGGACTGTTAGAACTGTTTCCTCTGTCAATAGAGGCTACAAATCAATCCTCTCCTAAAAGTGATGTCAGTGTCAGTGATGGGGACAAAATCCTCAGTGCTCACTCTAAAGTCTAAAGTTCAGCTGAAGCTAAAATGAGGCTTCAACCGTTTGAATTACTCATGTGAAGTGGATATCTCGCAAAGCTTGATTCTCTTTGGTTAGAAATTCCCTCTTTGTGTTGCTCTGCCTCCCTGTAGAACCACCAAGAGGGATTTTGTATTAAAAAGAAAGACACCCTCTCCCTCATTTTTCTAACCCAGACTGTTGGAGCCAAACAATGTCTTTGCCTGAGATTTAGAAATATTGCACAGCATGAGAACCACAGATCAATCACATTAACATATGAGGGATTTCTTTAGTGGCCAGTACATAGAAGGGACGATTACAGTGACAGTTCTCTGTTTGAAGCATACACTAGCCGATTGGTACTTTATAGTGTAACGATCAAAATCCTTTATACCTATAGGATGCTTGTCATTCTGCTCTCATGTCTGTGGATGAGCAGGCCTTACTAAGGTCTAATACCTAATAGTTGGTGCTTACGCTGAACAGACCCATGATATAGTGCCCTTGGCTACAGTATATTAACTGTAACTCATCTCCCTTCTCTTTTTCTTCTGGAGTGATGCGAAACTTGCGAAACTAAAAACAATCAGCTCTCAGCTCTGTGAGCTCAGTCTTCAGCACAGACACTGGACCAGATGGTTCGGCCCACTGGGATTTGTTCCTGAATCTCCTTGTTACCAGTCTGCCAACTGTTTACGCTTCTCCACTCCACCAGAGGCCAAAACAGAGCAGGGTTTATATGAAGGCGGTGTTCCATGTGCAGGTCCAATGGACCATGTTTATATGTCACCCCCCCCCCTAGTATGAGAATCTGATTAAAGCTGTGCAGGGGACACCTGCATCAGTTTGAGACAGACTTATAAAACACAAACACCAGCCAAGATGAGAAGCATTTCACATTTATTTGAAGCTTAAACGAGATTAATAGTTTCCTTACATATTTCTATCTCCCTCAAGAGACTGTCATGTGGGAAAATGAGGGAAAACCTTTTTTAACAATTTGGACTGAAAAACTGTGCTGCACTGATATGACCTCAACTCATAACTTTAAAGACATTTTGCTGATTATGGTTGAGTGTAAGAAATATAAACCACAACAACAAGGAAAATAGCCTGTTTTTTCAGAGCCTTATATTGAATCAAGTGATTAAAACTAGCTCTGTATTGATATTATGAAAGTATCGAAGTGGGCAGTTGACAGAGAAATGTACATATTGACACATTGAGCCTTAAAACAAGCTGCCAGGACTTCTGTATCTTTGTGATGTCACAGATCCCTGAATTTTGTATGCATGCTAGAAAGACCAGCTAGTATTTTCTAAAGTGTTTAAGTACAAGTTCCAGATGGTTTTGTGTTTTGTAATAGTCAGAATACACATGTTGGCGGTGCTTCATTGACACTCTGCTGGAGAAGGTCAGCACCCCACTGTCTCAGAGTGGTGCAGCCGTGTCTGGAGGGAGAAACATCCTCATCAAATGTGCTTGATATTTGGGAAACCACAGCTCTGAAGCCTCCTGCTAAGAGTAACCACACTGAACCCAGACAGAGATAGTAATTTATTTCTTGTTTGTTCATTCATTCAATTTTCAGCTGACTCTCAGTGTCTCTCACCCTCTACAGATCTTTGCTTTGTGAGACAGAAGCAGCTGCTTCTGCAGACTCCATCTAGTAAAGTAGTAAACTACCACAGTAACTCACTGCCCCCATTTACTGACTCCTCTACCACCTGCTGCTGCAAACTGTCTTTTTTTATCACCTGTTTTACTTGGGTTTTTTTTTACTGTCACTTCATTGCACTGCAGAGACCTGAGTACCAACTTTATTCTCTTCATGTGAAAACATGTTTTAGAATGACAATAATTTAACCTTGAACTATACTTTTTCAGGATTATAGGTCTCAGAGAATCATCTTGTCACAATTTTATGTTGTGTCTCAATTCGAATACTTTCATACATAAACTAAGTATTTAAGTGTGTAGGTGCATCTCAATTCACAAGTATGTCAAAATGCGTGGCTTAATAAATGGACACAGCAGTCACCATGGTGACAGCAGTTGTCAAGGCAGATTTCAAAAAAATTGTCAAAATGTCAAAAATTCTGTGATGAGACAAATCTGATATACTAGTTGAATCTTGACAGCATGAAAATGTTGGTGATTTGTTTTTAATGATAAGTGTTTTGCTTCATAAGTAGAAAATCCATTCTTCCATTGACTGCAGTTGTTCCCATGAGAGCAGAATTCAACATGGTTTCAAAAATTCAGGTTTTGAGATAAAATTCTGATATTTGGCAAACTTCATCAACCATGACTCCAAAAAACTGTCATTTTTTTCAGGAAGATTGAAAATGTATTTATCAAGAACTGTCTGGTACATGTTTACAGTGCTGTTTACAGTCAAACGTTTTCATGCACTGCAGGCTCAGTTTTTCAGATATCAAAAATCCAGGTGTTAACATTGTGGAGGACGGTCTGAAGATGCAGTGCAGCAAATTTTGGTGTAATTGAGCAAAAACTGTGAGACAAGAAAGGTTTAATAAGTTTTACAGTTTTTGAAAAAAAAAAACAGAGTGATGGACTTCATCATTTGGACTGAGTTTAAATGTACAAAAGTACAGTATTGGGAATTTTCAAAGTTGTAAAATTTAGATGCCCCCCCCCCAATAAGAATACTGACATGTGCTTGGATTTGAGTAAATCTGGCATGGGACTGGACCTTTGTGCAAAGTTTGTTGATTTTTTCATGTATGGGAAGTAGGATTTTCCAGGAGGAAGAAGAAGAATACTGGCAATAACAGTAGGTTCCCAGGAGCTTACGCTGCCTAGCCCCTAACAGGCCGGTAGATATTATGACGGGCAACAATAGCGCTCCAAAAAAATGAAAACATCGGCAACCGTTGAGATTGTTAGTTCCGGTAAGTGCACAAAAACAGTATTTGATTTGAGTCAACACTAACCATTGAAATTTGTGCACTACAGAAGTAAGTACATAGTGTACATAGTAATACTACATGACCGTGTGCGCATGGAAGTACTCGAATTGAGACATGGCGTTAGTTATACTTTTGTTTCCACCAATCACTCAGTGAAATAAAAATAAAAAAATGAACTCGCTCTTCAGCTGCTAAATGCTCCACTCTGTTCACCAGCTCGCTGTAAAGGTGCCTGTCTGCTGTTGGCTGGTGGGCAGCTGGAGCTTCATTTTCTCTTAAAGCAGCTGCCTCCTTCAAACGGACAGAGAGATCCAGGTAGCTAGGATAAAATGCAATACACAACTGCTCCATTAATGAAAATGTCTCAATATATTCATAGTGTTCTGACCATGCAGTATATCCTTGTCCATCATGACGTTCATATGAGAGCAGTCCATAATAGTCCATTACGAGTCTTTAATAGGAGGTCAGTGGTCAGAGTGAATAGAAATTGGTTAGCACTACTGAATAGCACACAGAGGGCCTGTCTGTGTAGAAATGGTCCCTTCATTAGTTTCTGACGAACAGTTCAAAGAAGAGCAAGTGGACATTCAGGGTGTGAATGCATGAAAGTGTTTCCCTTGTAGTGACCCAGCCAGGGTTTACCTGGTCTTTGCACCAGTGCATCCTGGGTAAGGGCCCGGCCCCATGCACTCCTGTCCACCTCATACACTGTACAATGGAAGTCGAGCTTTTGGCCATTGTATGACTTACACTAAACAACCCTGCCAACCTGAAGATGGCGGCGGCTGGGCTGAGTGAACGTGAAACCTTGTCATTAGCACAACCACTAACACTGCATCAGTCATTGCCAGGTACATGCAACATAGATGAACAAAAGACTGTCTGGTTCCTCTGCTGGTCTCTGGTTCTGGTCTCTTCTGAGTCTGGGGCTGACCGAGTCTTTGATGTCTCCTCCTCCCTCCACCTGTCAACCTGGAGCAAGCAGGTGATGGGCGGGGCATAAGGCTTAATTCAGAAAGTACAGTAATAACAGATTTTTTATTTTATTTTTTAAACAAAATGAATCATGGTGAAGTACTTAGAGATGATATGAAAGCTAAATATGGACCCAAAACTATCATTTGTGGAGTGAATATAGATCACTTGACACAGACCTCAGAGTGGGAGAACAGATCATCTGGTTAAAGTTTAACAAAACTGTAGTTTGCAAATGACACTATGAAGTGGCATTATGAGAACTTAACCTAATCTGCTTTGATTTCTATCATTCTTTTTTTTTTTTTTTTCAAAAGCCTCCCAATTTTACATCAATAAGTTTGAAGTGGGCCAAGCTTCCTCTGTACTCTACTACACTTTTGATTCATTGCAGCTTGGATTGGACCATATGAGAAAGTAGCTATTTTCAAGGAAGAAAGAAAAACTCTAATATAGAGAGATAAGGTTTGAAGTACATACAAGGTTCCTTTTCATCAAATACATACATAGCAGGGAAGGACAGTTTTCTTTGACGTCCTATTTTGTGATTTTGGATAAAATAGATTCTTTTTTTTTCTTTTTCTTTTCTTTTTTTATGTTGCTTTGTGCAACTTTGAAAGCATCCAGTGTTTCTTACCCTCTTCTGCCTTATTCTGTCTCTCCTTTTCCCTCCATTGCTTTTAGCAACTGTGGGCTCCGCTGGCTGCTCTTGAAACAAATGTCCCTCTAACTCTCCTAAAGTTGTGTGGAATAAATTGGAAAAATACTTTTTGACATGTTGAGTAATGCATCAAATCGTATTCTCTTTCCCCCCAGCAGCCCGACCATTCTATTTCATTTGCAAGCCTTCTTCAGGCAAATGGATTGCTTCCATAATGCTCTCTTTATCAGGCTGACTGAGTAAGTGCTGCTGTTCCCTGTAAGCAGGGGAAGACCAACATGCACACTCAAATATTCTCTCTCTTCTCCGTCGAAACACTCGCAGAGACAAATGTGCAGCTCCAGTCACTGTTACACACACTTAAAGTGGCAAGAAAAAGTGAGTCAACCCCTAAGGGTTATCTGCATTCATGTATACATTTATTTTAAATATGATCAGAGCTGTACAATCCATCTTAAACTTTATACTAATGTTTTTTAAACAGCATCTAGAGGTCATAGTAGGTGTAATAGTTGCAGAGGGAAAAGTGAAGTGATGTAGTTTAAAGCTGGGGTTGGTAATCCTGGAGAACTAGCAAGAGAGCTAGCAAGATTTGAAAATAGCACCTCCTCTGAGTTCCTCCCCCTCCTCCCCCTCCCGTCAGTGTGTACGTCCAAGCCACGCCCCCACAAACTGGAACGCGCACCGCACGAAAATGAGAAGCGGCAGGAGGAGTACTATATATATATATGTACTATAATCTATTCAATACTAGCGTCACCGACCCGTTTTAAACCCACAGAGAAGCTAATATTAGCATTAGGCTAATACAAGCTACAAAAGTAGCCACATTAGCAAAAGTTACACATTTCATAAAAATAACAAATCCTCCCCGAAGCAAAACATATAATTACCTGTCCAACAGAAAGAGAGCAACCTCAGCATCACTTTTCAGGCCCTTCAAATCCCTCAGTTGTCTCCACCGCTCAAAAGCAACACCAATGTTTACTCTGGTTTGACGTCTGGCTTTATCCAGAGCCTTTTTGTTAGCAGCCTTTTCAGCCTCCAGCTTTCTCTTCCTTGCCTTTTTCTCGGGGCGAGCCGTTACAAGTAACGCTGGAAGTAGTAACTGGGGCTGCATTTTCTCAGCCACTGCTCATAAATGAGCATGAAATCCGTTCTGCTGTAACTCTGTACGCTGATTTCTTCCGGCAACAGCGACACGTGAAGATTGTGCACACACGTCAGAGACAGGGATCGAGGGGGGCGGATACAGAACTAGACATGAAGGCATCTGATTGGTTTTTGCTCTTCGCACCGAGGAGCTTGGATTGGTCGGAGGTTTGTCAGTCCTGCAGCTGCCACAGAGGACTGATTATTTTCGCTCCTTTTTCTGAATACATAATGTATTGATTACTCAGCAGGTAGAAGGACCATTTCACCCAGTGTAACAAAAAGTGTTTCTGAACAGGATTACCAACCCCAGCTTTAAAAAGAGGGGTGGGTGGAGTGTTTGATTTGGTTCAAACAAGCAGTTTATATGGAGTTGTAGGCCTAGTCCACACATACCTGTGTATTTTTGCAAACCGAGTTTTTTTCCCTCCTCCATTTAAAAAATAAAAATAAAATAAATAAAAAAAACGCCACACCAGTAGGCGGCAATATATTTTTTTATGCTTTGACCAAACATAGAAGCATAGAAGTACCAAAGCATACTTCATACATTGTGTTGTTAGAGGCCATTCAGATGTTGCGTCTTTTTGCGTGCACAAATCCATTACTTTTAATATAGATGCATGTCAAACAACAAACATACAGCAAGCGCACTGCATGTCATGTGATAAGGATTAACCAATCAGTTCTGCCGACCTGCTTCTCCAGCAGCAACATGCTAATCCAGTTCTCAGAGCTCTTGCTGGTGTCAGCCCACTGTGCTTCCAAAAAAAGTCTACTACTCAGGAGTTTGAAAATATCAATTTTTAAAGACCACAAATGCCATTTAGGTGTAAATGATAGGCCCAAACACAAAAGTATCCAGTTTCAGCTGTGACAACAACAAAAGCTGACAAAAAGCCAGATTACCGGTGTGATGTTTACTTTGAAATACACCAGATTTTAAGAGTTGTATATTGAGGCATTGATGAAAATAAGTGACCACCTCTGACATGTCTTCACTTGTATTTAAAAAGACTTTATTACAAGAAAGAACATGTCAAAAAACCCACCAAATCTGAGGAAGTCTCTGGTGCCAAATGTAAAATTCCCCTCGTTCAGCTCAAAACACTCTTTATATATGTTTTTTTTTTTTTTTTTTTATCTCCAGAAATCCCTCCCCTCCAGAAACCTCTCTATCCAGATGGTACATGGCCTCTGACCTGACATTTAATGTTTAGGCTAAAAATTGTCACACATTGACATTCTACGGAATCATACATCCTACGAATCAGGAAACAGTTTGGCAGAAATGACATTACATATATGACAGGGAAGGGGAGCAGATACTTCATAAGTTTTCTGTTTTATAAGGAACATCTCAAAGCTCAAAAAGAAATCTTAGAAGGCGAGAATGAGAATGAGAATATTTAAGAATATTTAATTTGCATGAGGCTGGAAAAGAGTTTCACATTCATCTTATAGAGTTTAGGTGTTCATCAGTCCAGTCAGACAAACTGTCTATAAATAGAGATTAGATTTGTGGCTTCTCTTCTTAGAATTGAGTGCCCAGCTAAGAGAACTCCCAAGTCACAAATCAGAATGATCAATGAGGTAGAAAATAACCTCAGAGTATTAGATAAAGGCTCAAAGAGATCATTGGAGCTGCTTAACATCTTTTTTGTGACTCCACCATACACGAATCATGGTGCACATGGCAGGACAGCACAGAGGAACATGCTGCTCTCCTGAAAGGTTGAGTGATTGAAAACGTTTTACGGACTGAAGGATCTATGGTTGAACATGCAGCACTATGTCTAGTACCAGCATGAAAATATCACCACAAAGGACAAGTACAGTGGTGACAAGATCAAAACTCAGGCTTAACTGCCTTTGGGCCTGTTCAAGCTCGGTACTACTGAAGCTGCTGCAGGGCAGTGGCTCCAAAAGTAAAACTACAACAGATTGAGTTCATACAATGAAAACTAACAGACCAAAATCCAATACTGATGCTGTGAAATGACCAAGTAAGAGTGGCTGCTGATCTGATCTGCAGCTCCCTGTAGCACCTGGTTAAAGGTTACTGCTGACAAAGTAGGTTCAAAGGTGGAGAGGTCAACTTTTTACACTAGTACTGTGAATGTTAAAGACACAGCTGATTACATTACAATTGGTGTGTAATAATACTAATTATGAACCAGGTCATTCTAACAGGCTCATGCCACTAAATAGAAACTTGGGCATTCCAACCTTTGTTTGTTGTGTGTGCCTACACACACACACACACACACACACACAGGTGTGCACACTTCTACTTGCTCATGCAGATCAACCCACAAATGCTGAATATTATAGTATTTGTCTTATATGTCCTTGGTGAACAGGCAGCTGAACCAGACAGCTAAGCTGCAGAATAATATGTCACACAATGCCTTTAACACACACACAGTGCAAGCACTAAAGTGTACCCTCACTCTCCATATGTCCTTGGTGAGCAGGCTCAGCTGTTAGAAGTACATCACAGGACTGGAGGATAACATGACACACAAAGCCTTTAAGCCCATTTAAATGTTCATTGGCTGTTGGATGGAGGGGAGGCTGTGTGTGTTCATGTGGGATGTCTGTGTTTTTACTGTATACGTATGTGTGTGAATGACAGTCCGAGTGGTGTGTGTGTGTGTGTGTGTGTGAGGAAGGATCAGAATGTCATCGCTTTCTGAGTCAGCGTGAGCATGGTATGGTGTCGACTTTAAAGCTGAGACATGTTGTGTTTGTGTGTGTGTGTGTGTGTGTGTCTGTCTGTGTAACTCTGTGTGTGCGTACATGACTTTCTAGGGTTGTGTGGACATATTTCACTTTGAATCATTGTCAAGACATTTTGGTCGGTCCACACAACTTCAAAGGGTCGTCTGAGGGTTAACACTTCAGGTTCAGGCATGGGTTAAGGGAAAGGTCTATTGAATTCATTGTATCTTTGTCACTGTAGGAAGTCGAGGGCTGAATGTGACTAATAGAAATATTGTCTACATTTTCAATATGACAAAGATTTACAAAGGTAAGATATGTCACACGCTTCTGTTGTATTTACTGCAAAAATACAAAACAACCCTAACCCACCTGTAAGGGGAGAATTTGACTTCTCCGTATAGTTTGTGTAGTTAAAGGTCAATCCCTCTTCATTTATAGGTGAAAGTTGAGAATTAGATGTTTTCTTTTAGATACATTGCTAGAGACAGTTTATCTGCCCTGAACTCTCTCCTAGGGACATGCCAAGGTCATGTTCATTCCCCTGGTGCCTTCACCGGATAACACTCTGAGTGAGAGAAAGACCGTTGTTGTTCTCGTGTCGCCTAGATGGTGTGAGTCTTTATCTTAATGTTTATGCCCAATAGCCAATGGAATGTTAGCACATCTCCCTTTGTGGGCTCGGTCCACCTTCCTAGTATATGAATCTGAACTTTGCAGCTTGGCCCTCAGAATTGAGGTGGCATCACACACTCTTCTGTTCTCCTTGATCGATCAAGTCTATTAAACTTCTTTAGTATAAGACATCCAAGACTCCGGTGCTTCTTCGTCCTACATCACCACAGAATTTCTCCCTAACACCACCTAAACTGTCCACATATTAGTGGATGCACTATGTCAATGAGTATGCTCTCACAGTGAAGGTAAGCCTACAGTGTGTGCTCCTCCACAGCCCTGTGTCAAACTGCATCGGCTGTTGCACCATTTATTTATTTATTCATTGTCTTCTCTTGAGGTTATGCACAGTCAAAACTTGCTAGTGTCACAATTTGCACAAGCACATACTTAATCATGATGCTAGCTGTTTTTTGTTTTTTTGTTTTGTTTTGTTTTTGTTTTTTTTCCTTTTTCTTCATCTGAAACAGTAAACTGTTCTTATGAAGTCTCCAACCCCAATTTTGACATGTAGAGCATACAGCATGTAATTATTGCTGATTTCTCTTTTATTTATTGTACCTACAACAATTGAACTGGACCAACCTATTTTAATACACACTGTGTGGAGGTAATGAAAATAAGTTTGACTTAAGTGCATGACAGACTGAGTATATACAGCCATGGTGTGGGCTTCTCAGGTTGCACCATCTTGCTGTTTACTTTTTTCACCACCTTAGTTTAGCCTTTTAGCATATAAAGCATGTTCCAATAAGCATTGTAATTAGCAGGCAGCACATTGGGAATGTCATTTGGTATTGTGCCATAAATCAAAATGAAGGGCAAAAGTCGGAACTTTGACCAGATGATGAATCACCATAATCATAGAATCATCCTGTGCAGGAACTCTAATACTGTATCTAATATCTAATAGAGATCATGACAATACATCCAACATCCATCCAAGACATTTCACATAGAACTTAACTGTGGCACCAGAGGAAAAATCATGTCACCAACAGCTCAGCAGCAGAGATATCTATGCAAAATTACATAGCAAGCAGCAGTGTGCTGCAGGAAAGAAAAAAAAAACATGTCAGCACACAGTCCAATTCCAGGCAGCACAGAGATAGTCCTTAAAGACACGTACTGAGATTCTGTTGGAAATCATAAGAGAATATGTTTTCAGACTTTCACAGTATTCAAGTGGAGTTCTACACTAAAAAATAAAAGTCTGTGGAGGGAGTTTCTGAAGCTGCTCATCCATTCAACCAGCACCAGCAAACTGACCCCTTAACCAACACAGCTGCAGCTGCAGCCAGGGAGAAACATAGAAATCATAATAAAAAGAAGCTTAAATCCATCGAGTTGATGACCTTATCTGTCAGAAAGAGGGTGATCTACATTTAGATGAATGCCTATATCTAGATCATTTAGGCAACAGTCCCGGTAAGAGGTGCCAAAATAACTGATGTTGAGAGTTAGAGAGAGTTGAGGATCAGGATGAATAATGAGCCCTGCCTAACCTACCCTGGAGAGATGGGTTGATTCCAGATCAGATTATTGTACCAATGTTGTACCACTGCTTTAGATGAAATAGTGAAATATGCCAACGCTGATTAAAAGTCTGCCTCCTCACCCAAGAAGTCAGCAAACCCTCAGCATGCGTAGTGAGTAAACATCATGACTAAAGTCAGTAGATTGGATTAGAACTGCTTTTCAATTGACCTTATTATAAATCTGAAGGTATCATGTGCAGCTGAGGCCATTCAGTTCCACTCGTGTGGCTAATCTAATATTACATGACATTTGTGAGAATGGTAACAGACTCCATTTGGGACGTAACCTTCTTAACCTTGGTTAATGCTGAAAACATCTTAGCATGATTCCAAGGCAGCTTTTCCTCAGATGAGAGTTGAGGGTAAAATAAGCCTCCACCTCGAGATAAATACACAAATACCCACTCTCTCTCTCTCTCTCTCTCTCACACACACACACACACATGCACATGCACACACGCACACACACACACACACACACACACACACACACACTAATAGAGCACTTAGTTTAAAATGTTGTGTTTTTATGATTATGCATTTTCCATTTTATTTCCCCCCCCCAACATCATGGCACAATATTTCTTATCCTGAATATTTTAGACCCCTGTTGGTTTCTTAATTTGCTTCTTGGGTTCACAGTCTCTGACATACTTACTTTGCATTATATTAAATTAATCAGCAGAATCCCCCTGAACAAGATGATTAGAAAAGGAACTTACAGCAAATGGCATGCAGCAGTGTTTTATTATTTTAGGCAGAAATTGTCTCTTTGACATCCCATCTTTGTAGTAATTCTGCTTATGAGAGATAATGCATATAAAGAATCATCATTTAAAAAACAGTGTGTACCCAGCAAGGTTTCCAGGAACACTAACAAGATAAGGGTTTCGGAAGGGAATTGCATCTTCTCATTGAACTTTTGTCCCTGTTTGTCTATATTGTACAAATTCCTATCTCTAATCCAGTCTTCCCCCTCACTGACCTTCTCAGTGATCGTGTTACCCTAAAGGGCAGTGACTGTGTGAGGTACTTATCTATAGTCAGTATGTCACCTGCAGTAGATGCAGGTCAGTGGACTCCAGTTTGAAGAAGCAGCAGGAGCACCAGCACAGAAGCTGAGCGATGTGCTGCTGAAAGAGCCAGTTTCAGTTCTATGTGAAGTCTTTGTATCAGTCCATTCCTTTGGTAGCCCAGTTGGAACAAATTGTGGTACCATCTGCTTACTATAGGGTTTAGAACCTCCAGCCTCATCTTGTTCACAGTAGTGACCAATGATATCATATTGATTTCTCACAGTCATGTTTGTTTTGATTTATTTAATAGGATATTTTCTGCTTTTTACTTGGTATTCTACTTGCTGTGTGTATGGCATCCTGACAGTTATGGCCTTTTCCATTCAGCGGTTACAGCTCTACTTGGCTCTACTCAGTTTTGGTCATTTTCCATTACAATTGTGTGCTCCATAGTAGCTCCTCAACGTGGGCCTCGTGGGTGTCATAACACAGCTGCTATGGTCGCTCCATCTTGCTCTCATTTTTGGATCCTCTCATCAACCACCATACACACTTGTCTGCACCTCGTCGACAGACCACAGTGCGGTTTTCCACATAGCAGCTATTTAACTCGCTCAAAAGAATAACAGTCGCAGCACAGATCAGTGGGCGCAGTTGTCGGTGTGTTTTTAGAGATAGTGGGTTTGATTCTTGTATCGGATGTCGTGCTCAAGACTATTCCAGTGATGACACTCCAGCCAATTAGTAGCCAGCAGGCATTTTAGTATCACCTCCATTTGCTTGGAACCTCAACTGAAGCACTAACAAAAAAAGTACCAGGTACCAGGTATCAGGTACTGTCCAGTGGAAAATTAAGAAGAAAAAAAATAATAAAACAATGGGTAGAGTTGAGTGGAGTAGTGCTAGTGGAAAAGGGCCATTCAATGTATCATTTCAATTATCATGGGCTATTTTGTTATTGTTTGTTAAAGTGGGCATTTTTAAAGTTGCATGTCTGCCATCTCTGTCCACAGGAGTATATCGCTCTGTTCCTGTGCCAACACACCTCACTGCCTGGGACTATGCCAAGCCAAATTGCTTCATGTGTTACACTGACAATGTATAACTACCTCACACAACCCCATGGCATCTTTAAAATGATCATCCTCCTACAGACCAATTTGCATCAAGGTGAGAAGCAACTCTATTTTGCCTGTTGTGATGCTGGTTAGCACCACCAAGACATGCTGGCTCACATTCAGTCTGAACATACAGAAAGTGTGTCTGTTCCCAGAACCCAACAATACACAGGCAGGATGTTAACCCCAGTTTCTGGTGTAAGATTCCTGTGCTTTGTAAAGTCACTGATGTCATTTCTTTAAAAATCCATTGTAAAGACAATTAGAACAATATTAACATATTTTGCAGAGATGCTGATTTGGCCTTTGCAGATTCTCAGGTGTTTGACTAATATTCCTACACCCTGTAATCTTTGTCCCATGTGCGTGTGTGTGTGTGTGTCAGAGAGTAATAAAGTCTCCTCTGATGCTTTGCTTTCACCGCATTCATTTGTGGAACAAACAACAAGCTAAATGCCAGGCAAATTCATCTCCTAATAAGCCAACACTAACACAGGGATTTTCATGAGGGGGAAAATAATTGCCTGTTAAAAGTGCTTTTTCATAAGTTCCACGTCTAATTTGGCAACTCATGAAGTGTGTCATGGAGGGAGAGAAAGAGCAGAGAGGATCACAGCTTTTTGCCTCCAGTCTACACTTCACCCAGAAAAGCCTTTGCCTTCTCCTGCATTTCCTACTTTTTTCTGCTTTGCTTTGTCTTTTTCCTGCTCTGAATTGTGTATTTCAAAACTCACCTTCAATCAGATGTTTCTACCTCAGAGGCCTCTCTCCCCACTCTCCCACCTACCCCCCTACACACACCTACACCCCCTACTTCCTCCACTGACATCCCTTTCAACAGCAACACAAGTCTTTCTTCTTTGACTTTCGAGTGCCTGAGCAGTGTTAGTTCCTTTTTTTTTAATGCTTAGTCGACAGCGTAACAAGCCCTGTATGGCGAGGAGCTGGCACCAATGAGCGTCAGCACGTCATCTAAACTGTTGCGGATAAAGTATTATACACCCGCGGTGGGTGAAGAAGAGGGGGAAAAAAAGCTGCAAAGCACATCATCTTCACTTGATCATCCCCTCCAAATCCCCCCGGCACGGTGGCAGCAGGCAGGCATGCTGGGGAATTTTGAGAGGTCAGGACATGAAAAAGGCAAAGAAAAGAAAAGTGTCGGAGGGATGAGGCAGAGAGGAGAGGAAATGAAACCAAAGAAGAAAGATAGAGAGAGTGGGGGAGAGAAGGAATATGAAAGAGACAAGAGCAGTGGTGGAGTGCTGGGATGATAACGTCAGGGGAAAATTGATGCCGAGAGTAACAATCCGGTTTATTTGTGCTTTGTCGGCTGTGATAGACATCCAGAAAGCTGCGATCTGAAATCACCGTAAAGGCAAGCACTGCATAAACATGACAGTGGGGGGTTGAATGCATTACCAGTGGGGGGGGGAGCTTCATATACATGATAAACAGAAATGCTTGGAGAAGCCCCCTGACAGCCGGCTGTGATACATGTGACCCCAACATCAGCTATCGCACTGACTGCAGCACTTAAGCACTGATGGCTTTATCACCGCAACATATGCTGCAGATTTAATGATGCTATTGGTTTGAATGTGTCATTGGAGGGAGATTGTATTCACGTACAGAGCGGTATTATGTAGTGGGGCCTGACATGGGTGCACAGACAGAAGCAGGAAACAGGCACAGAGCAGAGGCTTTACATGGGTATTCTGACAAATGCTGAATCAATGAAAGAGCAGATGTTCTTACAAGGTTTAAACATATTAGTGAAGGAGCAGAGGGGAACCAAGCAGACAATACTGCAGAGCTACATTTCTTCCACCTCATGCTGGGTTATAGACATGGCAAGTTTCTGCTGTTATTAGTGCCACGTGGCTGACGCTTCAAGGCAGCCCCTGAGCCTCAGGCCAGAGTCACAGCTGAGACCAGTTCATTAATTAGGGTGACCATTTTGTGAAGTCTCTGAAACAAAACCACACACACACACACTCACACACACACACACACACACACACACTGGTAACAGGTAACTTTATGTGATAACAGCCAGAATAGGATGTTAGGAACCATCCTAGATGTTAGGAACATCTAGGATGTTTGTGGTGTTCATCACCTGCTTTACTGCCAAAGTCCAACACACACAAATGCACACAGACAGGTTGACAGCTCTTCAATGTCTGTGTTCAGAGTGAGAGGATCATGTGTCTGTACAATATGAAACTCTTGATCTTTGGCCACAGGTTTGATACCCATGTTGACAGAGCTCAACTGGCAGCAACTCCTGTGACACTCTCAAAATTTATGCAAGGGGATTTTCTATTTGTGACCTAGGACACAAACCATCCCTCTTTCCTACTGCAGTTATGTGGACAACAAGCCATAGTCTGGTTTTCATCACAACAAGCTGTCCCCTGTTATAACATGTTATAACCTGAAAGACATATTATATGTAATACCTCAACCGTGGCAGCAAGACACTTCTTTGGTTGTACATGAATGAATAAGTAAGTAATTTTATTGTATGGTACTGTGTTAAGAGTTTTATTTTTATTTATTTATTTTTTAGCAAATGTTTTCCCCCCTGAAAATTGACTGTTGTGATTGACTGGAAGGTGAGAATTCATCTTTAACAACATACAACATGACAGGTACTCTGTCAGTAGTTCTATAATATGTGCTTGTTTTAAACTCTGGGAGAGGACAGTGAGAACAATGAGGCTTAGCTGAAGAACTTAGAGCCAGGGTTATTTGCACCCGAGGGGTTTTCAAACTATGAGGGGGTTCTTCCCTGGGGAGGCATGGGAGAGTTGAAGGTGAGGCACAAAGGGAGAGACATGAGATAAAGATACTGGCTGAGGTAAAAAGGACAGGTGGATACAGTGCCATCAAAACAACAGGAAGATAGCAATTACAGTTTGGCTGTAGTCCCATGTTCACACAGTAATAATACATTCATTTATGGATTAAGTTTGACTATATTTTTTAGAATTGTCCTCATCTTGATGTTCATAATGCTCATAGTAACGAGGAAAAGACCAAAACCTGTCTGAGAATCTTCATGTTTGTCACTCTCACAATTCACTGTTCAAAATAGTTTCAAGGTTTCTTGTATCCCACAGCTAACTCACTGACTCCATGGTGACATCATATATTCATTTCCCCAAAAACCCGGTGGGGCAATGTCACCAGTGTTTGCCTTAGAAAACACACAATTGGAGCAATGTCATCACATGTGCCAATAGAGTAAAGACAGACTCAGGGGAGAAGGAGTAAGCTGCTGGCTGCTGGAGTGGATTTGTTGTGGTTCAGCCTTGGGCTGGTGCTCAAGTTAGTGCTGGAGCGTCATGTGAGACAATTTGATGGGTCATGGTGTGTTTTTGAAACTTATTTCAGAGATGCAGCTCAACTTTTAATCCCCAAGTGCAATATAGCTGTGGTGTTTCTGGTGTAACAGCAGGTGACAGGTGTGTTTACAGGGTTTGTGCACTGACAAACATGCCAGCACAGAGCTGGACCTGATAAATAGATATAGACCAGGGATGGGCAACTATTCCACAAAGGGCCAGTGTGGCTGCAGGTTTTTGTTCCAACCAAGCAGCAGCACACCAGACTTGACTCATTTAATCAACTGGTCTTCAGACAGCTGATTGGTCAAACTGTGTGCTCTTGTTAGGTTGGAACAAAAACCTGCAGCCACACCGGCCCTTTGTGGAATAGTTGCCCACCCCTGATATAGACTATACTGCTCTACTAAGTCATTTGACCTGGGTACTTTCCCATTAAATAGATAAAAAGCTTCTTAATTGGTCTTTGTCTCATGTAATGTTGTCCTTAGCCACTCTGTGATCCATTATAATCATCACTACAACATGTCTGACTGTATGGCTGCTCATGTCCCCGCCACAAGTTTTTTTTTCTTTGGTCACTTTCTGTCTTGTTTTGACTCTGTCAACTGACCCTGATCAGGTTGCTCAGCTGTTACTGAAGTCTTGACATTCAAACATTCCTTTATTTTATGCTTTTTCCGGGACATGAGTTTTCTTAAGAAAGAAAATGGAATGAATGAGTGAGTCAACCCAAAGTTTGTCCGAGGTCAATACATACATAAAGTAATTTCTATTCTATTTCCTTTAATACCAGCGTGCTGACAGATGCTGGGATTCAACTTGCAAATAGCACTGAATTAAAAACCTTGAGATGTGTTTTGTCCAGCCTCCTTAACCAGCTGAGAAAATCTCAGTAAACATGAACCAACTTAGAATGTTTTCCCTGACTTGATTATCAGGATTATATATGTCTGACTAATTAGAAAAAAGTAACCTTGTCACCCAGGAGGTTAATAACAGCATATTTTAGAGATTATATAGAGATGATCACTATTTTCGTTTGAAAGCTCATTTTGAAATCATCCTCGGCAAGAGCTGAATGTGCTGCAGGCAAAAAGCACACACACAAAGTGATGTTCACAAAGGCTCTGACAACTCATCAAACTTTGAATAACAAACGGACCTTGTGGACTTTTTGTGACAAAATAAAATAATTTAATCTTGTAAGGTCCACTTAACTCTCTGTTGACTCTATGTGCCAGTATGGAGATTTAACATGTGGGCATAATGATAAATGTACTGTGCACTAAGGTCACATGTCAAAACTTGAGCCAGCTTTGCTTGCCTTACGAGGCCACCAGGTGAAGTCGACATGCTCATCTATAGCAGCGTATGTATCCTTACCCTTGATGTTGATCAAACATAACTGTATGTCCTCCCTCGCAAAAGGTGCTTTAGAAATAATCTTTACTTTTCATTTCAGATTTATATAATTCTATTTTTTCCTCAAGGCAGCACAACAGAACAACCTGCAGCGAGGACGGCCATCATGATACAAAACAGTGAGAATGATGGATGAATACAAAATCAAGTAAGTAACCTCAGTAACTTGAAACCTAACCCTTACATAGACTGCCGCATTGGAGCTGGATTCACCATTAGGAAACAACGATGACAAGCTCTGATACTTTATGGACAGAGAAACAAATAGATTTCAACAGCTGAGACACATCAGAATTACTTGAATCAACAACGCGTACATACTGTGTATCCTTCAGGTTTCAGACACCCTGGCATTCTCCCATGCATTCAGCTCTGCAGTTTTTATTCCACACTGTTATTAATGTATTCTGCCTGCCACTATACATGGGAAGTGAACCTGTGAATTTTCAAAGTCTAATTTCTGCAGCCTAGCTGAGGTCAATTTTTTGAGGAAGGGGATTAAAGCGGGGAGCTCCAAATGAATACATTTATCCAGAGACCCTGCTGTAAAGTAGAAATCAAATTGATCCTTAACTGCCCCGAATAAGATAATCCCAAGAGTCTATGTCATGCTCCCTCTAAATGCATTTTTTTTCTTTGTCTACCTGATTATTTTTTGTCACCTAAAGAAAGATTTCAATAGAACATCTGATGACAGTTTTCTAGAAGCCCTGCCCCCCCTTTCAACATATGTGTTCCTATTTTCACTGACAGTGAGATCCAGAAGAGTGAGGATGACAGAGAGCTGGATTCACATTTATAGAATATGTGGAAAACTCATAATTGAGATTTCCATATTATTAATTGCTCCTCTACATAACTTACTGTCTATTCTCTAAAGATTCAGCAAGAGTGTATCTTCTCTTCTCTTCAATGACAGTAATGCAATCACATTTATCCAGCAATGAGTGTACTGGAAGTACAGTACTGGAGGTCAAAGGTTAGTAATTGCATCACAGTTGTTATTCAATAAGAATGTTGTTTGTTGTCACAGTGTTAGTTGGAAGTTATTCAGTATGCGTTGGATCTGCTGGATGCAGCAGGTGCTTGTGGTTTATGTTTGCCAAAAGGGTTGGAATAAATTCTAACTTCCACTGACTGCAAAATTGTCTCTTTAACATTTTGTCTCTTTGCTGACTAGTTATTCACTGTTCAGATAACCCGTGAACTCTGTTCAAAGTCAGCTCCTGCAAACACAGTTTGTCCTCACAGCTGAACATTTTTGTTTTCATCTTCTAAAAATGGATAAAGAAAATGAACAGCATTCATATAGCACTTTTATAGCCTTAACAGCCACCACCACAATGTGTGACATTCATCTATTGACAGAGCAGTTTTTACCCACATCTTGCACCTTTTTTATTTATTTTTTTGATGATACAGGGACTTAGTATCTTGCCCAAGGCCACTATGACATGTTGACTTGAAGCATCTTGTGATAAGTGAACAACCTGTTCTACTTCCTGAGCCACAGACATTGATTTAAATATGTATTCAAGAGAAGCACATTAGCAATGTGTTACATGAAGCTATTTGTCCTTCTGGGCAACTTTCATTTCAAATTATAACCTAAAAGCCAAAAAGTGAATTTCACACATAACATTCTCTTAAAAGCTTGAATATGCTAGTTATGGTATTATAGAGAATATAAGAGAGGTAATCTAAGAATGGCTTCAGGGGGCTGCAACTGCTCCCTCAAGCCCTCAGAAATCAGCACTCTGAACAATCAATGTGCTACTAAAGAAGATAATTGTCGGATGTATAATGATTAAAATGATTGGTACAATGGAAATGCACAACATTATCTTGACATACAGAAGCACTTTGATAAAAACGGTTAAGGTCCTAGACCTTGACACAAGACAAAGGCACACAATGGAGGATGGATGACACATCCTAATTCATATTCTGCTTCAGTGGTGCAAATTTCTGACAAATTTGTGATTATTCAAAAGATATAGAGCCAAATGAATCATTTCAAGCCAAGAGCACTGCTTGACTCAGCTGGTGATCTGGAACTGCATGTGATGCTAGACTTAAATGTTATGCCACATAAAGCACTTGTAAGTGCCACATAGGAGCCTGTCTGATGTGCAAGCAGACAGTGTGTGCTCTAACCACTTAACATGAGTGCCAAGATGAAACCGAGAAATTCTCCACCCGCGATGCATCCAGTGTGTTCCTGGACTTGAAGGTAGTGAAATATTCACATCTTATAGAGTCAAAAACATCTGATGGATGTTATTTTTGGTCTAAATCAGCCAGATAGTGCCCAGAGGTGGCACTGGAAAGTCATGTTGGACTGATTTGCTGCAGCTTTTGCCCAAATCAGCTTTGATGCAGATAGCCCAGGTGTATGCCACTGCAACAGAAAATTCTGATTTCTGCAAACCACACATGCAAGCAGCAGACTGCTGATGATATATATATATATATAATATGTATATATATATATATATATATTCTGTGTCACAGTGAAAAGATGTAACTCAAACATAGGAAACATTTCTCACAATAATAAAGTCTATTCACATATATTAGGCTGTATTATTGTTGTCCATGAAGCATGCAACCTATAGCTCATTTTAACAAATCATCAAGTGCTTCACAGGAGACAGAAAACGTAGATAAAATACAAAAGAAACAAACATAAGACAATGGAAAGAGACATCATACGGAGCACTTTATATATTCATTTCATAAAAGAAACACACATATGTGACTGTCATCTGTCTGTGGTAAAAGACATCTATGAGAAAAACTTCACATAAAAGTACCAAAACACTTTTCAGCTCTTTCCCACACCCTCCACCCTCCTCAGGACTCACCATGTGTGGCCTGTGTCATTAGCTCTTCGACAAAAGCATTTCTGCCCCCATTTATTACATCAGTTCTCCATCAACTAAACCTCTTCTGCCTCAAATGGGCATCAAGACTACTTGGGATATTGAGCAGAATGTATTGACTTTCAATTTGTTCATTTCATTTCAAATTGGACTCTTCAGAATCTGAATACAACACTTGAATAAGAGACTCCATTATGATGGGAAGGACTGAGAGAAAGAGTACAGGGTGGTGTGAGGACACTGGGTAATGTAACTTCTATACACACATGGGACACATGAGCAAACCCACACACACACACAGCAGATGACAGAGCTATCTGTTTGGACCAGAACAAGGTCATGTACTGACCGCTGGCCCTATTCCATCTAACTCATTTTTTACCCTGCGTTCCTCTGCATTTCTTAAAGAAACACACAGAGCTTTTGGCAAAGACGCCGTTTGATCTACTGCTGGGCGACAAGGAGCCAGTTTGGCACAATATCAGACATCTATGGTAATGTCATTCATGTTTAAATCCTGCTGAAGCCCTAACTACACCGAGACACTCCTGTTGTTGTTATATTTTTATGAGTATCATTAATATGAGTTCTGCAATGTTATTATTATATGGAAACACCATTTCTTTTCCTTTATGTTACACACGTTCTGTTACTATTGTTTTCTACATTGATCGTTGATATTCAGTGCTGTATCAGAGTCATGAACAGGTATGGTCCCTCAGCAGCAGTCAGCCAGAATCTTGTAAATTTCAAATTTCCAGCTCCACGTGACCTTTGACCTCTCAGAGCTGGCATCACAAGACGCTCTCTCATTGTGTTGTTTTCAGCTCCACCAGGCAGCTGTTTCCAGCATGAAAGCCTCCAAAAATCACCACAGTACAAGCTACTAATAATAGCTAATAATAGTAATTACGTAAAACAGCATAGTAGCTCTATTATTTCCTGCACATTCACTCACTAATCGCCATCCTATTTCACTTTTTTTTTCTTTGAACACCCTATAAAATCCCACTATAAAATGAGATCGTTCAAGTGGTAATTCAAATACACATTTTTGACCATGAATGAATATCATAATCTCACGTCTGTGCAGCACCACACCACACAGAAAATCTGAAGAAGATTTTGGTTTGTGTGCTGCCCCAGAGTGAGAGCTGGCCTTGGCCCGGACACACTGTGAATCCTGTCTGCTTGCTGCCGCCTAACGCTCAGACACACTCAAGTCTCAAATCAGGGCAACGCTTTGTGCACATCAAACAAGCTGGTTTAATCCAAAATGGAAACAGCCACAGATCTTTGTTATTTACAGCTGTGAAGCGTTAAAACCGGGGCCCTGGAGTTTGACACAACACCTACAGCACGACACTCTGGATGGAGAGCTTCCCTGTTATGTGCTGAGGAGCTGAATTTTGCTGAGCACTCTGAGAATCACAGAAACAGCCTCGGAGCTTTACAGCCACTTATTCACGTCCTGCTTCCCCACCATCCCCCGTTCTCCATATTTATGTCCCACATATTTCTCGTATGGTCTTAATCCCCTCTTTTTAGACTCATTTCATTTCTTTTTTTTGCCTTCTCAATCCTCCTCTTCCCCCTCCCTCTTCCCCTTCATCCTCTTCAGGTAAGTGATCCGCTTCCTGACTTTTTATCTCCCTTCCTTGTTCTCTCAGTCTTTCCCTGCATCTCTCAGTGAACTCCATACTCCCTCTCTCACTTTTTTCTCTCTGACCTGGTTCTGTTGGATCCTGCTGGAAGGCCTGATGTTGTTCACGCTAGCGCAGCTCAACAAACACAAACAGACACACATTTGGAAACAGAGAGAACAACAACACACAAAGCTCATCCAAAAGGCTTTTTTTTTCTTTTTCAAATCGGGCGCACACACACACACACACACACACACACACACACACACACACACATACAGATCTAAATACACACATATTTATTCAGCACACATGCAAACATGTTCTCACACACACACACACACACATACACACACAGTCATACACAGCTTATGGGATTACAGTCTCTTTTGAATGTCCACAGCAAGATGACAGATAAATAAACTTGCCTTGTTAAAAGTAAAAAAAAAATATGTATCTGTCTGACTGGGCTTTGTGGAAATATTTTATATTGCATGTTATTGCATCTACACCTTATCATGTTGACAGACTCTGACCAATTACAGGTGTTTTCAGAGAGAGAGAGCTTTCCTATTGGCTGTGCTACAAATGTAGGTGAACACACAGTATGCCCCTTCAGGTGGTGAGAAGGCTGATTCAGTGGCAGAGTAAGTTGCTGTTCCAACACTGGCAGATTCCTATGATGCAAACAGTAAGATGAAATGTTTAGATATCCGCTAAGTGTTTCAGAGATGGTGACTGACGGACTGATGGAGATCAGCAAATCTCCCTTATCTTATCAAGGGGGAAGTGAGATCACTGTGGTGGATCTTGTATTTGCCACATCAACAACATTAAAACCACCAGAAATAGAAAATAAATGGAGAATCAACCAACAAGTCGCCCGACCCCAAATGGCCATATAGGTCATTTATCACCCCTCTGATATGACCAGCGGAGCATCTCCTGAAATAGCACACCTACAGCATCCTATGTTGTCATGGTTACCATAACAAAACAAGCCACTCTACGCACATACCAATCATCTCCATAATTAGTATAATAATGGTCATGGTCATCATCAATGTTTGTTACTATGGCTGCTATAATTATGATGTGATTCACTTTGAGGGTCCTATGAAACAAATAAGTTTTAGTTTCATATGGGAATCAAACTGGACTGTCCTGCATTGAAGCTTTTCACACTTCATCGCCACACCTCTCCCTCTGCTCCTGTCATAATTACTGCAGCCACTAGATGTTGTCAACCAAATGTAAAGGTTACAGGAACCTGCTGCAAAGATGATGGACCTATGGGTTTTTACAGGACAGTCTCCATACACAGTGTGCCCATGAAGTCAGGGAAATGACCATGAATTGCTAAAATAGCGGAAAGTAACTGGCAACAACTAAGTCAAAAATTACATAAAATGCCACGCATGGAAGTTCACACCTGACTTTAGCTCAAATCACGGGTGCTCCAGCCACCACAGCTATTAGTCAGATGCTTTTCTGACCCAGATGTGTTGCTTGTTTCAACCAGTCTAAAACTATTTGTCCCATCTCTTTTTAATATTCCTCCTCTGTCTCACTCTCTCTCTCTTTCACACACACACACACACACACACACACTTAATTTGGAATGCCCACTTCAATCAGTGATACTGTACAACTGTAGTTATCAACACTGATTTAATTTCCATCCAGATCACTCAGCAAGGTCACAGTGAGAGCCATATACTTTCATAAAGAGGATGCCCTGTGTGTGTGTGTGTGTGTGTGTGGTGTGTGTGGAAGAGAGAGAAAGAGAAATTATGTAGGCGCAACATAATTCATCACAGGTCACAAAGGGTTAATTATGTATTTAATATAGGCCTAACATGGGGTGGCAAGATTGGATATCTGAAATTATTACAAATGTTGTGTGTTTGTGTGTGTGCACACATGCGCAAGGGACAGGGAGAGACGGAGGGAGTGTGCGTGTACTGCACTTGATATATGGTGACCCAACTAATTCAAAGTCTTTTAAAATTGATATCTATCCTTGTGAGAACAAAAGCCTCTTGTCCTGCTTCTCTATTTTGTTTCTTGTGTGTGAGTGAGTGAGTGAGTGAGTGAGTGTGTGTGTATTCAACATATACATACTGGATTATATCAATTACATTTGCAATGAGAATGCAGTGAGCATTATACTGCGCTTATGGAAGGCACACATCAATAAATCACAGTGCACACCACAGTATCAGAAACGCATTCTGGCAATGAACAATGTAAAATCTAATCATTAGCAACTGTGAGCAGTATAGTATTTGCAAAATATATGATCATTGCATGCTGTATGTCAAGGACATGAAATAACATTTTGATGTAAACAGTTAATTGGCCACTTTCTTCAGTCAAAAGCTATGTTTTATTTAAAGCAAGTGTGAAGTGGTAATGTCACTTTCTAGAAAACCAGTCCACACACTGATTACATATTAATATCTGTAGATGTAGAAGTTATGTGTGCACATAAATCCAGTTCAGGTTCCATCCAGTTCAGGATAATGCATATCTGTCCAGTTCCTCAAACAATGAGACTCAACAATGAAAATATGGAAACTGAGTAAATTGGTGTGGACTATCACTGGGGCTTGGTTGTGTTGAATGCAGCATGCTTTTTCCACATGGAGCAGATGGTGAGACTGAGACAGAGAGGGAACAAGAGCACTATCAGGCAACAGAAGCTGAGCTATAACACAGCTGCAGCAGTGGTTAGGAGGTACCAACTGCTATTCATGCAACCTGTTGATTGGTGCTGACTGATCAGACAGTGAGAAGGCATCTGCATGAAGTCAAACTATGGACCAAGCCAGATCAGTGTCTTTAGGACAATACGCAGTCATGGGAAATGACTTTTAGGCTTGCTGGTTAGTATGCTAACCTCAGTGGAATCATAAAGAGCCTATAGAAGCAAAACAAGAGTGTTAATGTTTGATGCTTGACTTCCAGTGTTAATTAGCTGGTAAACCTCAATGCCAGAGCTTGAGGTATGTAGCAATAGAAAAGCTTAGTAATAGCTCTTTTAAAGAAATAACAGGAATTGTGACCTGTGTGACCCTGGGCTCTAAAGCATTGCAAGACTTTTAGGTCGTTTTCACACCTGACCAAGAGGACTCGGTTCGGTTGGGGAGCTGAAATTTGTAACATTGTTGCATTTATCAGTTGGTTCGGTTCTGCTTTCACACTGCCATTTCTGAAGCGTACCAAACTTTCTGATTAACATCACACAGTTGAAAAGGGCGATCGTCAATTGGACAAATTAGAAGGGGAAATCCCTCCTGACTGACCCGCAAAAACAAACAGCAAACATTTCATATATGCTTCACGTCACTGTGTGTGGCGTGTTGAGCATCATTCACAGAACCACAGTTACCTCAGTAATTATCTTCTTTGTGGATTGTGTTTATTCTTTTTTGTTTTTACTTATCAAATGCTCATGGCTCAGCAAGCTGTTTAATATGACCATCAGGTTAGGCATTGAGGCAGAGAGCATTTCACTCTGGAATGAGAAAATGAAAGAAAGAAAAACGGCACCGGAGGAAAATATGGTCTCTGATGGACCATGAGGTGTTTGTGTTGCTAACGTTACACAGACGCACAGATCCACTGTGTATTGCAACACTTTCAACATTTGGTCCTAGTTTGGACCAGTGAGCATTCACACTGCATATGAACCACACCATGGTCCACTTGCAACCCACGTTTTCAGGTGGACCAGAGTTCACTTGTTTGGTCCACTCCAGAGTTTGGGTGAGCTTTCACACCTGCCCAAACAAAGCAGACTACTCCAGAAAATGAACCCTGGTCCGTTTAAAGTGGACCAAACAGCTCTGGTGTGAAAGCGACCTTAACGCGTGACGTAGAGAAACCAAAGTCTGTGAAAGACCAGGCAGAATATATCTATACAGATTTATAAAACAATTGTTTCAAGCAAGACCAAACTGAATCTGTCACAGAAAATATAGGAGAACATACAAAGAACTGAAAATAAAGAATGGATTCGCACAAATGACGTATGTTCTGACCTTTACAGCTGCTCTATCTTAAATGTGAATGTCTCATCATAGTAATTAGCAAATAAAACTCTTTATTGATTTTGATGTTTGGCTACAAACAATAAAACTGTATGCAATGAACAGGATGTGATATTTTTAGGGATGTCAGTAATGGGTGTGCTCACTTTTTAATGTTGTACCAAATACAAAAGGGTGCAAATACAAAGCTACAGTCATTGAGTCAAAGTTTTGGCTTTGCATCTGGTCCCTTTATCCTCAATTAATCAGAGCTGCTGCACATAAAACCCACTCCAGTTGGCAATAGAGCATCTTATAGTGTACCCTTTGAAAGAGTTCTGTGAAGAAGTGTGGTGAGTAATCTTCATTTTCATTGTCTGTTGTGTAAAATATGTAAGTCTGAGAAGCTTATGTTTGAGGTAAGACAATAATATTTCAATAAAGATTTTAATGGTCCAGGCTATATTATTATCTTTTTCATTAATTTATTGCCAAGGTTTATCAATATACTTTTTTTCTCTTCAGCAGCTGTTAATGTGTAAATTCTCCTCCAGACTGTCGCTTTATTCATGTGTCTTTTTATTTTCTTGCCCTGATTTCAGTCTGGTTGAAGATGGCAGCAGCAGAAAGCCCAAAGCCAAAACATTCAGTGTGTGTGTGTGTGTGTGTGTGTGGAATCACGCTGCCTTGGTTTGAGATGTGGATGTCCAAGTTGTTTAAATACTGTCTCTCTGAACATACATCCGCTCGTGGTCCATCCTGACCCATGGCCTCCTACAGAATGACAAAAAATAGGGTGTAAAGTTGACTTAAGTTGGCAATACAGCAGAGTTCACTCATGAGTTACATTCCCTCAGCTGGGAGGGAATAAACCATGGACTGATGAAGAGATGCCTCCAGCAGCTAATAGCAACCCATATCATCAGTTAAGTTTCAGGATTAATACTGGTGCTTCACACAGCAGGGACTTTGAGGGAACTTTAGAGTACCTGTCGTACATTTTAACTTGGACTGGTTCTGTTCCAGCACTCTCAAATCTCTGCTGCTTTTAGCAACATTTCACCAGTTCAGCAGTAGCTTGCATGCAGTTCAGATCAGCTAGTTTCCATAGCATAGCAATTAGCAGTGGCTCCTCTCATTTCTCTCTCATTTGTAATGATTGCTGCAATGACACGTATCTCTGGTTGCTTAACTGGAGAACTGGAACCACTGTGCTGGACTACCTTCAGGACTGACAGGCTGTTACTCCTACAAGTGTTGAGTCGTTGAGGCCTATGTTGTAACATGTCCTTGGTGTTATATGGCTCTTTGCGTGCATACAGTGTACAGAGCATACATAGGGGAAGAGCTGGTACACACGACCTATACTAAAGAGTAATTGAGAGCAGTACCAGTGTGGAGTATGCATCTCTCCCCATGCTTTCTCTCCAGTGCGAAGGTAATTTGCTGTAATGGAGGCAAGGCTGAACGTATTGGTAGTGCTCTTCCTCTTCCATGCAGTTCACAAGCAGCTGAGAAACCAGAGCGGTGTGGTTGACTGGCTATAACAAGAGGTGTAGCCTCTCTCATTTGGAAACAGTACTACATTAAACTTACTTTTTCATAGAACTGAGTCTATTATGGACATGGACTTGGACTTGTGTCGGACTCAAATAAAAATAAATTAATTAATAAACCAAGCATTGAAAAAATGTCATAACACTGTTTTCCTGTAATGAACTTGTATTTAATTACACGGGCTATTTCAAGGTCAGTTAAGTTCATCTAATTTTCTCTCAGAATCCAAGAGTCAGTCTCGCTTTCCTTGACTAGGAGACCTTTAAGAACAGTGACAGCTGGAATTACATCAGTCCTGTAGAACAGATGTGTGCAGTTGATTGCAGTGCAGTGCAATGGCCATTTTTAATCACAACCAATTAACTGGTCGATTTCAGTGCAGCTGCCATGGGAATCAATATGAGGCTTGTAATTCTTTAGTGAGCTGAGGCTGGGATGTAAACTGCCTATTATCCTTTAACATGTCACTCAAATCCAACACGCAGCTTTAATTGACTCATCCGTTCATCTTGATCTGTGCTTTATTTGATTGGCTGACCTTAGTGAACCAACTGTTCAGAACTGGGTACCATAAACATCCTCAACCAGTGAGGATGTCAGCATCCTCTTAAAATTAGCCATTAGTGAAAGACCTTCTACAGGATTGGTAATAGAGGCAATCAACCTTCACCCACTCCAACTGATACACTTAACTCTACATTTATGTGACAGAGATAGCCTCCTTGTATGTGAACAGAAATATTGATGTAGGGATTGCAAATGGATGTAACATGTCAATACATATGGAAAAAAGATGTTGCTGTATGAGCGATGTATATTGTTTTAGTTATTTATTCTATTTTACTCAGTCTTTTTTATGAGTCCGTACCCTGACTGTGCACCTTAATTTCGTTGTACACACGGTTATAATGACAATAAAGTTTCCTGAATCTTGAAAAGAGACATGTCTAACCTCAGCTGGGACAACAAAGGTTTCAGGTGAGGTGCTATGATGATATTTCTCTTGTCATCCACAACACACTGAGACAGAGAAGGTCAAAAGCCAGTAGAGGGCCAGAGTCAAAGATATGGAGCTCTCACTGGACATAATCCAGAACTGTAATGTAGTGCAATAAGAGAATGAGGTACATCAACCAGCAATGAGAAGAGGCAGGGCCAGGGTTGAAAAACTAACACTGGTGGGTGAGAATCTGCAGTACCAGGACCACACTGAAAAACTGAAGTTCTGGATCTAATAGAAAGAGATGGCAGGAACACACCAGGGCTCTGGGGGAGATGGAAAGAGACAGAAAAACAAAAGTAGGAGACTCCTGAGCTGTAAATGGCTGTTTAAGTTGAAACAGCTGTATATGCAAGAACCTTTTCTTCTCTAATTGAAAGGTGGCATGGTTAGGGGGTGTTAGCATGACATCTCTACATATTGTCTCTGTTAAACTTTTTTTTTTTTTTTTTTTTTTTTTTTTTTTACAAATTCCTGTTTTTCAAAAGGAGACAATGCAGTACAGCATTAGGCAATATTACAAGTGGATATATGATAAAATACATTTATATTTTTAAAAACAGGCCTTTAAACTTGGAATGAGATTTATTTTAATGTGTTAAGATGTGAAGATGCCAGCTATTGTTCTTCATTCATTCCAGTTTTCAACTTTAAATCAATGTAGTAGTGAAAAAAAAAAAAAAAAAAAAGGCTGGATCATTCTGTCGTATGGAAACCACATCTACAGAAAAATCTACACTGTGGGGGGTAAAAGGAGAAATCTCACAGACACATCTTCAAACATGGACTGATAAAGCCCAACAACACACAACATCAACCAGCAACCCTTTGTAGAAAAAAAAAATAATAATAAACAAAAAAATTCTTTTCCAATGTTGGTTAAAAGTGCATGAGTCAGATAAAGCTGATGGTGAAAGTTCAAAGATGACTGCTCCCCCTACTCTTTTTTTCGGTGCCCTGTTCGGTTCCCCTAGTTGTTCCTCTTGCGTTGTAAACAGACAGCAAAAAAGACATTGCCAGTCTTTCAGAAAAACTACATTGAAAAATACCCCAAATTTTACCACAGCAACAAGATTATAAAGATAATGGCAGAAAGATACTTCATGATATCCCATGTGACACAAGTTAAAAACTGCTCCGAAGCTTTATGCATTCTTAATTAATCTTAATCGATATATCACGTTTTCAAATCCTAAGTATTTTTTACCTTGCTGTCAACCTAACATGTAGGCAAGTAGTCAGTAGTAGTAATTGTCTAGTAGCATTCTTCTTTTTTGTCTTTCTTAAAAACAAAGGCCTGTTTGTGTTATTTACTACTCATATTCTAAGACAACTGAATCTCACTAAACTTCTGTAGCATTCTGTCCGAATATCAGTGTCACATAGAAAACATTTAAATTTTTCTTTGTTTGGTTTGTTTGCTTTGTTTTGAAGGAATACAAGTCCAAACTGAAAAATATCACATTAATGTAAGCCTTAAGACACTTTGTAATACATCACAAATTTAACTCCAGTAGAGCATTAACCACTTAGGTTCAGTCCTTACTGCTATGGGTCAATGTCCAACTCATGGCTCTTTGTTGGATGTTTTCCATTTACTCACTCACAGTGCCTATCAAATTAAAAAGGCAATAACAAAGAAGTGTAGCTGAAGTTCTTCCAACTCCTCTTGAAGTCCATCTGTGGTAAATTGAGCTCATTAGCCCTGATCTGAAAGACATGCAGCTAAGAGGTTTCACAGCTGACAATGCAGATCAGAGCAGTAACCAAGCGCTGAGAGGAAGGAGCTGTCTGGAGGAAAGTCAAGCCCAGACAGGACTGTGAAACTTTCTTCTGCACCTGACCTCTGTGAAGCTCAGCAGTGGTAACTGGTCACCAAGGCCCCTCTTCCCTGATTGCAGCTTTGTCAGCTATCAGACCTTTTAAAGGCAGCTGTGTGTCCAATCAGCTGAACTGGCCACAGGTGAAGTCAAATCAAGGTGTAGAAACATTTCAAGAAAGAAAAGGAAGCCCTGGTTTAAATTGAAGTTGTCTCTGAATACTTATATCAATGCTGATGTGACTTTTTTTTTTTTTTTTGAGAACAAATCAGCAACACACTCTGGTTCACTGAAATGTGTCTGCGCTGTGGGTTCCTCTTGACCCATGGAGAAAAGGTTGACCCTCCTACCTGTCTGTTTATTACGTCTCTTTGCTTGTTCTGTGTTCTGGTGTCCCTCCTCTGTTGAGAGCAGCTGCTCGTTTACTATACACAGGTGCATCATATCTGCTCCTCACCTCACTCGTGTGTGTGTTGGCCTGGTCCACATGTGCACAGGTACGTTTGCAACAGAGTTTCTGCCGCCTCAACAACAACAAAAATGTCACATCCACACCAGCATCTGTCCATATGTAAACGCAAAAAACATGGTAGAAGTGAACATGAGCACAGATTATGGTCGAGTCTTTGGCCCCACAGTCACCAAAGTAAACATTGGACTCATTTTTCACAAGCCACACATCTTCTGAACTTTCTGACACTGAAATGGCAAATTTCAGATCAATCAGGAAATAAATGAACTTTGTTCCAGACCTTTCTCTGTCTCAACAACACACTAGTAAGATTTGGCTCAGATCTCGTAGGCCATGTCAACAAACATTTGCAAATGCTAACTAATTTTCAAAATGCTACATATGACTGTTAGCTGTGTAAATGTCTAATGTTGGCAGAAGAAAATATTTAGAGCTCACTTTCCTCTATTAACAACTTTTATGAATCCACACACATTCACAACACAAGGTCTGGGGTACAAGTGACCACGCCCACTTAGGAGACAGGAAGTGTACCATTTCATAAAATTGGCACAGTTTGTAATGAGCCATCTTGTCATTGCAGAATATTTTTGATAGAAGTACCAAAGCATACTTACGATCTGATCTTTGTTTATATCCATGACTACTGTCATACTTTGTGTTTTAAGGGGCTGTTCAGATGTAGCTGCTAATGTGTGCACAAATACTTTCAATGTACACGCATCAAACATGCTCACAACCCAAACCATACCATAGAGATGTGCATTTGGTGCGATACACATGCTGCAGGCGCACCGCATGTCATGTGATAAGAATTAACCAATCAGCTCTGCCAACCTGCTTCTCCAGCAGCAACATGCTAATCCGGCTCTCAGAGCTGCCCCCTGTGCAACCAAAACTCTGTTTTCCTTCTCTACTGTATTCACAAAAATAGCACTTTGAAAAGTCTACTGCCCAGAAGGAGTTTTTGAAAATATCCTTTTTCATCAAAAACACCGTTTAGGTGTGGATGATAGACCCAAACACACAGAAAAGTATCAGCTTTCAGTCGTTTGTGTTTTCATGTGGACATGGTCTCAGTTTCACTATCATTGTATTCTATCAATACATCCATCTTGCCCATAAGTTGCCCATAACAAATGCAACTTTTCTGGTCTGGTCTGGTCTCTGGTATCTTTATGACAACTTTTCAAATTACAAAAATGTGTGTATTAGCATGTTTTTTTTTTTTTTTTAAGTCTTACTTTCTATCTTGAAGTTAAAAGACTGTGCAGACACAGCAGATACGTTACATGATGACTTAGCTCTTGGCAGTGACTCAGCAGTGAGGTGATCTTGGGTGCGGCCACATTACGCTGAAATTGATTAAGAAAAGAAAGAAACATTGCCGTGATGCATTTCATTTTTAAACTCAGCTCGTACTTTCAAAGTCCTCGGTAGTGTCCCCAGCCTGACGGCGATAATAGATGACATCTCTCTCCATGTGTCTTTGACTGACTCTGACGGCTTCTGTATTGATTGACGAGTTTTTCCCCCTTCAACTTTTCGTTTCTTTTTTTTCCAAGGGCCCTCTGGGCTGAATGATGGCTGCTTGCTGCTTCTCTCATCGACCTGACAGCATCTCAAGGTTTTTCCACAAATCCCCAATGTACGCTCCAACAGACTCCACACCATCTATCCTGATGACCAAAGCCCTAGAAGTTGATATATAGGAGCAATATTGTCTTCAGCAGGAGACAGGGATTGATGTGACCGGATCAATGTGGATCACAAACACTGTGGATAACAATGTGCCCCGTGGACAACAGAGGTATGAGATACAGGATGTAGATGGTCACATTTCCACACTGACTGATTGTTCCACGCTAAACACTCTTCAGACAAGCACAGATGACATGACTTTTACTCTTCTGTGGTGCACACACTCTGTGTAAACACTCTTGTCAACACAACAAGTTAATATTAATACCTGATGCTAACTTTACACTCAACACCACAGGTTCCTCCTACAGAGCAAGTGATTTGATTAGATATCAAAGGCACTTGCTGCATAAATTACCATATTAAAAGTGAAAAACTTATTAGCTCATGTAACCTCTTGCTGCTTAAAGACACACCATTCATACTAATGTAGTTTATGGGGTATTTAAAGACAACAATGTTGTCTTAGAATGAGATATTATGCAAACTTAATACATCTGATTGGCTCCACAAAGGATCTCAGTAATGAGACTGATTATGTTGAAATTGTCAGAATGATAATGACCGAGCATCAGGGAGCCTGTCTCTTATTAACCATGTTGACATTGATGGTTTTCAGCCATGCAACCTGAAAAGCAAACAAAAGACATATGGGATTTTAGACAGGAGATTCACGCAAATTGATGTAGATATACGCTGATCACTTGCTGAATGATGGAGCATATACAAGGAGAATGCATGCTTTAAATTACTTAAATGCAACCTTGAACTTATCCTGTCATTATCCAGAGGAGTTGGATGTGTGGAGCAGTTGGAGGCTACATTCGATGGACTTTACCCTGCCAGTTCCCTGGTGCAAAGACTGTGTGACATTGGGCTGAGCCAAGAGCTGCACCGTCTGGAGGGAGTAGGTGTGTGTACCTCGGTGTGTGTGACACTAGCATGCAGGTGCTGTGCTGAAAGCTACAACTTGTTGATTGGGCTTGTGTGTCTTCATGTGTACATCTCAACTCATCAACTTGTATGTACTTTCACTACAGCACAGCATATCCAGTAGACTGAGTAAGGCCAGGATCAGACTACACAATTTTTGTCTTTCATGATGGTCACCATGTCAGATTAAACAATCACAGTGGCGTAAATTCTTGCCGTGTCTTGGTCGGGAGACTGGCAACACTACAAGTTTCACCCCGACCAACCATCGTCCACGACCGATCACGACCCTGCACGAGTTCATAGATCATTGGGGAGGCGTAACAACAAACTTTCAATCATGACTACTCTATTGGCTGCTGTGTGTGATAGCAGTGTTTTGCTCAGACATGAAAAATAAAAGGAAGAAAAAAGGATTGTGGTGTGAGTGATAATGAATGTGTCCACCTCAAAACCATTAACTTGCGTTGCACACATAAAGCACATGCCTTCACTTTGTGCAGAGCGATTGATTGTGTGTAAACAATGCGTCAGAGCGCTGTTCATCCTATTGGTCAACGTCAAGGTTCACGTCATAGGAGATGTCAGATTAGGTGGAGAAATTCAAAAAATTCTAACATGCGGGACTTTCCATCGTACAGCGTCGCCTGACAAAAGTCGACACACTATTCATCCCTGTCAACTGTTTGCCAGATTGTCTCAGCACCTATGCCAGACCTCCCAGCACTCAATCTCTGACTCTTTGTCCTCCAGTCTCATGGTTCTTGTCTGCCTCTGGCTGTGTGGTGATGTCCTGCTTCAGTGTTGTTTGAAGCAGGGTTATTATTGTTAACTAAAACTAGCAGTGAAAAAGGAATTTAGTTTAGAAGAAACAGAACTAAAAATGACAATTTTTACAAAACAAGAACAAAATAAAAACTACAATGAACAACGCAACACTAAAATTAAACTGTATTGCAGATAAAATTACTTGGGACTGATGGGAACATTAATGTGATGCAACAAAAGACAAAAAATCCAACAAATTTGAAAGTTCATCTTATGAGCTCTCTCAGATGTTTCTACAAATCAGGGCCTTCCTCCTAATACCTGAAAAACTAAAACTAAATAAAACCTCAACAAAAACTCCTCAAAATAAAACTAAATAAAACTGCTTGATCACTTGTGAATCACTTGTGATCACTTTGAACGAACTAACACTAAAGAAGGAGCCTACTGGTCTGATCTTGTCTGCTAGTTCCACGACCTCCTGCCTGCTCCTTTTGGTTCTTCTGTCTTGCTATCTGCTCACCTGTTACCAACTCTTTTCTAACCCTCGAACACTCAGCTATCATTCACAACATGAAGATTGGGCTGGTTGTACCCATGCACACCTGAAGCCCCCATCCACCGATAATTACACTAAGTACCAAGTGTGAATTATGATCTCTGGCGGGGGATTTTCAGAGAAACACACTGCACAGCGTGAGAAGAAAAAAGAAAAACATGTTACATGTGAGCAGTTTACAACAGATGTACCTGAAAGGGAAACCCAAAGAAGCAAGAGTGCTTATAGACAGGGGACCCAAAGCTCTCAGTTTGTGTCAGACTGATTATTAAGTAGTTAAAAGAAAACTTCCCTGTTATGGATCATGCTTCACCTCCCATCCCTGGATCATACACATTTGACATGTGCAGGAAGATTGAAGGAAATGACCTCAAACTCTGATTGGCACAGACTCACTCCTAATATAATTCAGAAGGTAAATTGCTCAGAAAATGATGCTATAAATTTACAAAGTCACCTCGTGTGATTAGAGTGTCCTGCTTAAGAAACAATATTCTCCATTCTCTTTGTATCCCTGTCTTTCTGTTTGTTCTCTCAGACACATTTTCTAAAACTTACACCAACCTGTATGTTTGTCCTGCTTTTCTCTCTCTCTCTCTCTCTCTCTCTCTCTCTTTGTCTACAGTGACTCCATATGACTACAGACAAGCTATTTCAAACATTTTTGTCTTTCATCCCTTTTTTGTACAAAACAAGTGAAACCAGACATTCTAAAAAAAAACAAAGATCCACCATCGGTGTCTCTGCCTCCTTTGTTGGTCTGTGTACATGTTGGCAGTGAGCCACTGTTAGTCTGTTTCTGTCTGATTTTTCCTCATCAGTCTCTCTCTGCCACCCCCCCTTTACCTCTCCCTGGGATTCCCACATTTCTGCTGGGACCCCCTCTCCACCTGGTGGGTGTTGCTGTGCTTTTCAGACTTTATAAAAATAAAGACGACTGACATCTGTGTTTGTTAGAGGCGTCCCACCGGGGTCTAGCAGTCCTATTGAAAACCGAAGAATGGATTGCCAACTTTAAAATGATTTCTGTGCCCTGAAAAACTGGCTCTCCAGGGCTCCATGACTCATATTTGGACGTTGAGAACAATTTATATTTAAACATATCCAGCTGTCACCAATCTAGGCCTCTTTAAGACACATTTCATTAAGTATTTACCACAGTTACTATGGGGAGTGTTTAAATTTGATTTCACTGCAGTGATGGGCCATATTAACACATATTGAGTTTAATCTCGGAAGGTGAAATGTTGAATGGCTTTGCTTTTCGGAAAGTTCCTGCTCAGGCTGACAGAGGCTCTTTATACTGGAGTGTTCTCATCAAGAGGGGATCCACAATGCTTTTCACAAGGTTGCACAAGTATTTCCTGTTGTCACTGGGTGGCACGGTGGTGCAGTGGCCTCACAGCAAGAGAGTTCTGGGTTTGAAACCCTCTGTGGGCATGGGTTCTCTCTGGGTACTCCGACTTCCTCCCACAGACCAAAGACATGCAGGTTATATTAATTGGAGACTCTAAACCTGTCTGTATATGTTAGCTCTCTTATTGACTGGTGACCTGGCCAGAGTGTACATCCCGCCCTAAATCAGCTGAGATAGACTCCAGTGAGGATAAGCGGTACAGAAGAAGCAGAAGAAGAACCACAACATTCCTAGTTCCTCACAGAATACTAGATATAGTCTGTATCATCATGTGGCAGATGATCAAATAAAATGCAGTTATCAACTCATTAGAGCTTTAAACAGTTTTTAAACTCCTCAAAGTGAAAACTGCAGTGATCTCTCAGCCACCAAAAGGCCATAGGAAGATTGTGTGACGTTA
The DNA here is from genome assembly GCA_021432705.1 of Caranx ignobilis. NCBI lineage: Eukaryota > Metazoa > Chordata > Actinopteri > Carangiformes > Carangidae > Caranx > Caranx ignobilis. The sequence goes on along the minus strand of MU269981.1, from coordinate 11,209,129 downwards.
CAGAAAATCTAAATTAGAAGAGCATTTGGCTGTTTTCACAGAACTAGATAAAAATGTACTTTTTGTCCTTGTTAGTGTTAGGGTTAATTTTCATCTTATACACTATCACTGAATTATAAGAAATATAACCTCACTCTGGTTACTGATTAGTTCTTTAGAAGATAATGTTACACATATATACTCCATTTTATTTGTTATTAGTTAAGATGCACACATTATAATCTGATTAGTAATTGACTTTAAACACATATAATCCAATTGATATTTTGATGATAAGCTCTAAATGATTCGCCATTTACACACTACTGATGATTATTAGTGTCGTATGTGCATTCTTGAGTATTTGTGATTTATTTCCTCAACAGAATCTGCAACAAAGTTACCTCTATGCACTCACTTTCATGACAAGAGAAACACATCAATTCTCTGTCTCTCTTTCTCCAATAAATACCTTTGACAACTCTGCCTCTTTCATAATCAATTTACCATGTGTATGACTGTGTGAATAAATAATAATGACGTTGAAGTGATGATTCTGTGTTACAGTGACCTGGTAATAATTAGAGGGAATCAAGCATTAGTCCCGTGGTACGAAGGATTAATACATGTGAGGTCAGGCCAGGTCAACAGAGGGCCTCAATCATCTACACTATGGCCTTGAGTGCATTTGTTGTTTATTGAGCTGGGTGAAGGAGGATAGGAGAACCTCCTGTGGGAGGAACCTGAGAAAGTAACAGAAGCAGAAGCTTCTCAAGGTCAACGTAGATCATCAAAGGAGGCAGAGATTAGAGACAGAAGAAGCATTCCAAATAAATCATGAATTATGCAGATTAGGGAAGTTTCTTTTCAGGGTGCTGTCCTTCGTGGTTGGATACATCAAGTGCCAAGAGGCTGGGACCAGCCTGTGCACCAACGAAGGGAGAGCTAGTCTAAACCACAGCTCCTCCCCACCTGTTTTAACCAATGATTGCTAATTACAAACAGATTGTGAAAATATATTATGCTTTGGAAATAGAGATCTCATCCTTTTCTGGAACGTGGTTACAGCTAACTGCTTGCAGACTGTGATTTCCTGAACAGAGAAGGTCCTTGTACAGATTTTTAATGATCCAATTTGAATAAATAGTTAACCGGAACGTCGTTGTTTGTCCTCACTCAAATCAAAGAACACGCCTGACATTAGGGAAATTGGACTTGGATTCTACAAAGCTAAACCTGACATAAAGCTACAGATCTAAAGAGCACTGAACATGAAAAAGTACAGAGCATGAGATTCCACTATATTCATACAATAAATGTAAAAGGGTAAAGACATACTCTGAATAAACTTTTCTAATTGATTACTCATTACAAAAAGAGCTCACTTCTCCACCATCTACCTCCTTACCCTCAGCCTAACCTCCTTAACCTCTCTTCAAGATGTATGGATCAGCAGTCTTTTTCTGAGATAAGATAAGACACATCAGACAGAGGACTGAACACAAATTAATTCTGTGTCCTCGCTCTGAGACGAAGCCAGAGTTTTAGCTGTGGACAAAAAACTGTAATGGAAATTGGGTATTAATCTTAAATGCTCAACTTGTGATCTTGACCCCCATATCCACTTACTTTTTCAAACAACAATTATGGTGCTTTGAAGATGACACACTTGGAATTATTTGCTCACCTTCTGCTCAGAGGTTTTTGTCTGCCCCTTTTTAAAATGGCAACTAGTTAGAACACCTATAACGATCAGTCTTGCCCCAGGTCTTAATTCATTTCAGGCAATTATCAAATTTACCTTTCACAAGTTTCATAGCAGTGGGCCTCAGTTTTGGCCTTTGTGAAAATAATCCCACTAACACACTGAAGAAATTTCAAATTTGGCACAAATGTGCATTCACTTTCACTCAAGGATGAACTGATCAGATTTTAGGGATTAAAGGTCAAGGTCACAGTGACCTCACTAAATGTGCTCCTTGTCAAAGACATACAGTACCTCCATATGGAAAGAGAGAGACCTGGACTAGAGGGCAACCTCTGCATTTGGTTAAAGTATAAATGTCAAGGTCATGGTGACCTCACAAAACATGATTATTTGCCTTGTGATACACTTTATTATCATATTGCTATTTAATTTAAATAAGAATTGGACAAGAAGCAAACTCCTCCAGACAGCATAGGGCTGGTTGTTAAAGGACTGCCTTTCCTCTGCTTTATCATTACCCCTGTTTTGCAGGTTACTGATGTGTACAAATTGTAAACAGTAAATAAGCATAAGAATAATAAGCACAGTAAATAAGCCCTATGTCTTGTGGTGTTCTAATGTATCGTAACCATATTTAAGCGAATGTCACAAATCATTCTCAATACAACAGTGACAAAGTCACTTGTATGTGTTCATAAACCAATGGACATAAAGCATGAGGCATGAAAAGAATCATTTCTTTTCATCTTAGGTGAAAAAATGTCATTCAATCCTGCATCGTACGGCCTTAGACATATTGCCCCTGAAGGATGACTTCAGGGGCAGACATATTCATGCTTTCATTTTTTACAGACTTGATGATGCAATATGTTTTTTTTTTTTTGTTTTGTTTTTTTTCAGGCATCCCAGAGGAAACTTTATACATTGCATGATTCAAGATGCAGCACCAGGTCTATTTACCAACACACCATTTTAGACTTACTTAAATTTTACTTTCAATTTCAAAGTTTGACTTTTTAGATCTCTTAATGGACTAGATTTTGCCTGTTTATCTAATAGGTCAGTTAAATTCATAGATTAATAGATTCATAGATCTAACGCTGGTCTCTTAAAGGGGCATTGTGTAACATTTTCAGTTGTTTACTGCATTGAAAAAGGTCTGTGACCAACACCTTAGCTAAAAAGGGATACTTCAACCAAAATTGATAATTCACCAATTTTCTACTCACCGTCATGCCAACAAAGGGTTGGAAGAAATTTTGGAGTTATCAAAACACATTTGGAGCTCGGGGGGGGGGTCTGATCTTCATATAATGGCGGTGGATAGTGCTCACTTTTGAATCATCCAAAACACACACTATGAAACATCCAAATACCTCCAAACTGTGTCCTGAAGCCACTGAAGATTCAGTAGCTTTCGTGGTCGCAGTAAATGTTGGCTTTTGGTCACGGTAAACACTGCTTTTAGTCACAGTAAATGCCGACTTTTAAAGCCCACCCACTGGCTTTTAATCTGGCTTTAGGGCAACTAGCTACAGAAGCCATGTAAACATACAGTTCCACTGGAGGAGTATAACTGGGTTTCACTATATGTGTAGTGTGTGTCTCCATGATATGTCAGATGACATGGTTTCAGCAATGTTGTCAGGGCTTTTGATACAAACTACTGCAGTTGCAATACGTGTTTGACAAAGTGTGGCGCTAGCATGCACCATTTGTTTGAATGCAAAACACAGTTTCAACATTAGATGGGAGTAATTCCGACACAGTATCCATTTAAATGCTCCTCAGAGGAAAACTAAGTTCCTGCCCTCATGATCAGTTCATTTGATTCACTAGATGGGTTGAAACAAACAATTAAAACATTTTAACTTCCTGTTTATGTATTATCCTCTATACTTATTGTTTCAGATGGACAGTCCATTGTATTTTATCTTCTCACAAGAGGCACTTGCTGTATGAACTGCACTATACCCAGAAAGATATAATGAGCATTATAATGTAATATAAGTCATCTGCTGAGTGTGCAGTCACTATCACAATCTATGGTGGTTTATTTTCCTCTGTGCACATTTCCTCTGTTGCTCTGCACAACACACTGCAAGGAAATCCCCTTTTCCAAAATGAGGTAACGCAATTAGACAATGAACAAATTCAGCACAGATATACTCTGAATGTTTTCCAATTTCCTGTTACATTCAATAATAAACAATTAGGCAGTTTGATTATGCCCCTAAACATTTAATGACTGCAGTATTAAAACACCAGGATATTAAGAAGCAGTTTGGTTCTGTTCATTTCTGAAGAGGACGTATTTTAAAACCTCTGGTGAAGTGACAACACAATTTGTCTCTCGGGACTGTAAGCAAAGATGATGATTGGTTTTATGGTGCATTCTGGGAGCTAAACTTTCAGGGTACTGGAACAATGTTTTACTCCCTGACCAGTCCAGTGTCTAGTGAACTTTGAAAAGCACTCTTGTACTAGAAAGCCCATACTGGCTCATTATCTGGATGTGGCTACACACTAGGTCTCAGATCATACACATTTCATGGGGCTGTGTTCTTTAATTTGGTGAAATCAAAGATATGTAGATATCAGAGGAGGGAGGGAGGGAAAAGACAAAGGCAGAAAGAAAGAATGAAGAGTGATAGTGAATAGCAAAAGACAGAGCAAGTGAGTCAGGCAGTTGTTAAATTATTCTCTTTTGATTTGCAATAATAAAACCATTTGATCAGTGAAATATGTCCCCATTTTCTCCCCCTGCGGGTGCTGTTCGGCTCCCTCCAAATATCTCACACTTCCAAGTGACTTCCAAGGCTGAGAGCCAAGGCGATCGGGGACAGAATAAAGAATAAAACAATATTTGCTCCAAAGTTAGCTCTGCTCAGCCCAGGAGATGGAATTGTGGGTTTTTTGTTTGGTGGCAAATCTTTGAATCTACAAGAATATGTGTCTGTTCCTTGGAGCCACTGGAAGACATCAAAAAGACTTTTTTTTTTTTCTGTATGACCTTCAAGACAAATGGCACATCTGAAGCAAGTCCACTGTATTCATTAAAAGATCATGTCAGTGAATGGCATATGTCTCAGTTTGTCTTTAAAGACCTCCTCAAAGCCACTTAGCAGAATCGGAATCCATTTACTACCTCTTTAAACACAGAGCTTGGATAGTTTTAAATCATTAGCTGTCTGTGTCTGTGTGTGTGTGTGTGTGTGTGTGTGTGTGTGTAATGAATGGCTGTTTCACACATAAAAGTCAAGAAGCATACATCTGTGTGAGACAGCAGAAAAACAGCTGCTGCTCAAAGACAAAGGTAGATAATGGGTTTCAGCTTTAAGGATAAAGAACTGTACTTTGGTACAACTCACAAAGCAGGTGGATGATTCAGTTAGGTTTCCTGCACAGTTCACATCTACAGGGAATAGACCTTCCTGGACACTGCCTGGGACTGGAAAATGCAGGCTGATCTAAATCAGAAGCTCACCTTCCCACCAGAGATTCTTACAGCTACTCTCAGCCCGGACCTGATCTTGTGGTTAACCTCGCAAAAGGCCTTGTACAAAGTGAAGTTAACCGTGCCATGGGAGTCAGCAGTGGATGAAGCATATTCAATGGGCTGAGGTACGAAGACATAGCAGCCGAGGCAGAACAATGCGGCTGGCGTACCTAGGCGCTCCCGGTAGAGGTAGGCAGAGGGTTTGGAACCATATCAACAACCAGGCCTCTGAAGGGGATGGGAAGTTGAGAACAGGCCTTTCTGACAAGCCTTCAGGTTGCTATCAGAAGCTGCAGAGTGAAGCAGCAACTGGATTTGGCTGAAGAGGAAGGATCCCAACTGGGCTGCAAAATGACAAAGAAGAGCCGTAATAGCAAAACGGAGCACACAGGTGTCGCTGTTGAGCCCCCCTGGAGGTGTCGTGGGCCTACCAACGAAACGCCAGTGAGTAAGAATAAGATAAGAATAAGAATAACTTTATTAATTCCAAAGGGAAATTCATTTGTCTGTCAGCTCATCAACCATTTGCAGAAGAATGAAGAAGCCTGATGGCTGAAGGTACAGAGGATCTTCTATATTTCTCCGTCCTGCAGTGAAGAGAGAGGAGCCGTCCACCACCGCTCTTCTCTTGGTCCATCAAGGTGTTATGAAGAGGATGATCTGAGTTGTTCAGAATGGCCTCCACCAGTGTGTATCTCTCCACCACATCCTCATTGAGTCCATCAGAGAGACATGACTGAAGTCAAGTGCCTCAGGATGTTTAGTCTGTATCCTAGCAACGACTTCATGGAGACCTTCACATGGAACTTCAGCAGTAGCCGTTGGTGGGATGTACACAAGTATTGTTTTGATTTGAAAAAATCTCTACTTCCTGAGTCTTCATCTATATCTCCAGCTCCTCATCACTCTTGTTGGGCAGAGAGCTGATATTTTGCATGATGACTGACAGCAGAAAGGACCTACAGTACATCTCCACCTCCAAGCCTTTAACCTCTGCACCACCAGCACAGCAACCACGAAAGCAGCTCCTCATCCAGCTGGAACAGGGTGGCATCCTCCAGACCTGCTCCATTTTCAGTGACAGAAGCTCCTCTCCTGAAGAATCTCCTCTCCCCACAGAAGTGTCCATCAGTAGTTGACAAAATATGACAAAAACATACAAAAACACAACAAAATAAAGAAAAGAAAACCTCAGCGCTACCAGACTTTGCTGCTCCCAGTTGATGTTGCATTCTGCTCTGCTCCTCCCAGTGTCTCTCTCTCCCTCCCTCTCTCCCTCTCCAGAGGCGGTGCTCCAGGCGTTGGCGACAGGTGTGCAGGGGACACAGCTGCATCTCATCACCTCACCGTCTCAAATACCCTGGTTTTCTCATCCATTGCTGCCAGAACTTTGCAGTAACCTTCACGGTAACTAGTCAGGCCCTCCAGAGTTTCTGATAAATCCAGTGTGTTTTTCCTCGAGCCCTTCCCGGTGTTTCCCGTGACCTTTTTTCCCTCCCAGTGTGTTTTGTGTGTGACCCGGTTTCAGAGCCTCAGCCCCCCCCCCCCCCCCCCCCCCCCCCCGGATTCCCCACTCACCTCCACCTCCTCGCCCAGCAAGATTCCCCATCCTCCCCACCCACCCCATCTTTCCCTCAATAAAACTCTTGTCTGGCGATTTGGTTGTCTGCCTTGTGGGCCTCAGTCATCCTCCGTAGCCCAGCGCAACAGTTGAAGTGCATGCTGAAGGAGAGTGCCCCCAATGAAGTCATTACCGCATCCACTCGATATCCAGAAAGTGCAGACTAATCCTGGAATTGTAGAAAATCAAGTCCTATGAACTCAAAAAATAAATAAATAAATAAAAAAATAGCACAAGCACAGCCCATTGTTTTTTTTTTTTTTTTTTTTCAATCCCATGGCTACACTTGGTAGCATAATTTAATTAAACATCTTCAGAGTAACTGTGATGGCTAAATAAATGACTTGTAACTTGTTACAGGGAGAATGGAGGCTCTGTGCCTTCCACCTATCTTGGTGGAAGGCACCATTGGATTGGTGTGCAATCTTATTAAAACCAAAGCTAAATTCATTCAAACAAAGAGGAATCATGGAACCAATCTCACTTTTCAAAACCCTGGATTTCAACCTCTCTATACCAGATTTAACAACTTGGGACTTTTCTGACTCCTTCACTAAAACGGGCCGTGCTGAAAGAAAAATACAAATACAAAAGCAGGTCATTGACTAAGAAAAGGAAGAATAAGGTGGCCCCTTATTCAGAAAGCGAGAGCGACAGAGCTTGGGAGAAGGCGAGCAGCGAGCCTTGTAAAAAGGCTGTGCTGAATGAATGAACAGCAGGAGAGAAAGAACATGGAGAGGAGAAAGAATGGAATGAGAAGGAGAGAAAAGAGAGACTCTTTTTAATAGAGTCTTATATAAAAAAAAAAAAAAAAAAAGCTTTGTGAATGGCCTCTGTCTGTCGTTCCCACACGGGTCATCACTGAAAGTCCTCTCCACTTGAAAAGGAGGTGGCACTGAATAGACTTTGAGGTTCCACTTCGCTGTGATGAAGAAACATTCCTGCTTTTATTGAGGAGCAGCCGGAGACTCGATTTCAGGAGTGACAAGAGGGGAAGGAAGTGAAGAAAGGGGAAGGTAAAAAATGAGTGAGATAAAAAGAGATTAGAGTAAAAATGGAGAAAGACAGGAGAGGAAAGAGGAAAACAAGAGTCAGAAAATGAGAAAATCTAAACCAAGGCGAAGGAAAGGAAAAATCAAGGACACGAAAGCTTTGTCGTTCCGCTTCTCCCAAGAGAGAGAAAAAAAGGGGGGGTGGGTTCTGTAGCTGGCCTGAGCTTGTTACTGGAAAGTCCTAAACTTTATAGCGTAGCTGCAGTTGTAAGATAGCAGAATGGTTGAGTGGCTGCACAAACCAAAGAGCAGCACTTTGAATATGAATGTGGCTGGTGTAAATCAGAGCACAGTCAAATAATAATAATAATGATAATAATGGGAAAAAATGCACACTCAAACACACTTTTGATGCTGTTCAAAACATGCACAAAATGAGCATGCTTTTGAAAACATGCCATGAATTCATGCGCAGACAAGCAGCATGCACACACACACACACACACACACAGCAGTCTGCACCCACAGCAGCTCAAAAAAAAGAAACTTTGCAGCCTTCTTGCACCTCAGCCACTCAAATGTAAATGCTCAGAATGAATCACATAAAAGCTCTTCAAGTTCTTTAAAAAAGTGGCATAATGACAGAGGACATGCAGTTTTTGACATTTAGGGACACATTAAAAGGGAGAAAAAAGGATGTGTTGAATAAAAGGGGTGTGTGTGTGAAAGCTTTCTGATGAGTTAGAGGCTCCTATTGAAAAAAACAGAATGCATTGGACCTGATGGAAAGTGCTTTGTAGCTCATTAATGGTGGGGAAATGGTGGCAGCATGGTGTGAAATGCTTTTTGTTGACCTCTCTTGATGTTCTCCTGTAGCCTCTTGGCTGTGGGTGACATGTCAAGAGGAAACATTTTTGACCTGACAAAGATCCATTCATATTTAAATGTTTTACCCCCTGAACGCCCACCCTGACTTCTCTTTATCTTTTAGATGATGTGAATGTCAGCAGCTTAAAAAAAAAAAAAAAGAAAGAAAGAAAAAAAAACATCCTTTCATGATTTGAGCCTTTCAGCCAGTTGGAACGTTCTTCTTCTCAACCCCTAAAAGCTCGCATCAAAAAGAGAGAAAGAGGGTATGAGTATGAAATGAGCACACACACACACACACACACACACACACACACACCACACACTTACACACAAGGAAGGATGGAAGAAGATCTGTAATTTGGCTGGAATCGTTTTCTTTTCTCTCTCTATCATCAAAGGATTTCAGCTGTGGGAATGGAAATAGCATCTGACCTTGGATGTGTGCGATTCAACTTTTTTGGGGGACAAAGACTGAAAAAATGATTGAACCAAGGTCAGGATAAATGAAACCCATGGGGAAAATGGCTGAAAAACCTTATCAGAGTTTGTCACGGGATGCACCATTAAGATGTGTTTACATATACTGTTGTTAACCCTGGTTTAGGAGCTGGTAGAGTGTCGGGGCTGTGAGTGTTACAACGGCTTCTGCAACTGGATCTATAACTTAATGACTCAGCGACAGCAGACAATCAGGGTGGGCAGCCGCACATCAAAGACCATCACGGTGAGCACAGGCTCTCCACAGGGCTGCGTCCTGAGCCCTCTGCTCTTCAGCCTGCTCACCTTTGACTGCACCGCCAGATTCTGCAACAATCATATCCTGAAGTCTGCTGATGATACAACTGTGGTGGGCCTCATTAAGGACAACAGTGAGTCTGAATACAGGGAAGAAGTGAAAGAGCTGAGTTTATGGTGCAGTTCCCACAACCTCTTCCTCAATGTGGACAAGACCAGTGAGGTCATTGTTGATCTCAGGAGGGCTGGCAAACAGGATCATGCACCACTACTCATCAATGGGACTGCTGTGAAGAAGGTCAGCAGTGTGAAGTACTTGGGGGTTCACATCGCTGATGACCTCAATCACTAACACCTCGGCAGTCCTCAAAAAAGCTCAGCAGCAGCTCCACTCCCTCCGCAGACTCAGGAAAACAGGCCTCCCTACCACACACCTCACCACTTTCTATAGAGGCACCGTGGAAAGCATCCTGACCTACGGCTTCACCTCCTGGTTTGGGAGCTGCAGCGTCAAGGAAAAAAAGCAGTCACCACATCTTCTCCTGTTGCCATTAGGGAGAAGATGCAAGCAAGAAGCTGAATAGCTTCTTTCCACAGGCAATAAGACTCATAGATGGACTGTCCCTCCTTCCCATATACACCATTGGCAGCTAGGCATCTTTCAAGAAACCTGTAGTGAAGTGATGCACCGAGAGAATGGACTGTTTTTCATCAGATTTTATTTTTACTTCTTTAGTCTTTTATGATGTACATGCTTATATATTTAGTATGATATTTATAATTCTGGTTTTCTTTTTTGGATGGTGTTTCACTGATTTGAGAAACAAATTTGGTCCCCTTGTGCATGTAAATGTACTATGAAAATGTCAGTAAAAATCTTTGAATCCTTTGAATTTGAAGAGGCTTTTGCTTCATTTAAAAAAAAAAACAAACACTGTGATGGCAGGACAGTGAGACTGTTGTACTCACCCACTTACTTGAGCAAAATTGTGCCAACACACCAGAGATGGGATGAGAGCCAAGTGCCACCACTTTACTTGTCCCCCCAAAGCACACGGGCCGGTGGAACCAAAAAGATCCAACAATTAACCGAAGACAAGTTGAAACCAAAACATTTTTAAAGACAGCATCCTCAAAGCATTTACACAAACACAACCCTGAGTGATAATTAGAGAAATATATTGGACTGAATAAAATAATTAATAAACAAAGCAGTACTGCACAACTCTAACACAAAAACACATAAACAATATTTCTTGTGATACTGTAAATGAATATACAAACCATATATATACACATAGCAACATAAGATCCATAATTAAAAGTAATTGACTATAAGGTAACACTAACACTAACATTGTTCCTCACCGTGCAGCAGCCACTGGCTTCTTCTCCTTGAGTTCTATGAAAGTCCACTTGGAGGGACTTGAGACGCGCTGCAGATGGCTCATCCAGCACATTCAGTTGATGTCAGCTGTATTTATTTGTCAGAGTTACTGTTGTCTTACAGCGTAATGCAGCTGCAAGCACAGAACAGTCGTCCTGTTGTGTGGTTGAGGATGATCTGACATCTGAGGTTCCTTCCTTTTTTGTTGATTTTTTTTTTTAGGTCAGTTATAGCAAACAGCAGAGTTCACATTATCCTCAACGCAGCGGCCATGTTTGTTTACCACTTTTCTTTGGAATTTGATTTTTTTTGCACCACAGCCGACTTCAGATCTGAAAGTCAGAACCTACTTGAATGTGGAAGAACTTTTTCAAAAGAGCACCTGCTTCAAGTAAAAAAAAAAATTTAAAAAGTACATCCTGGTGTTTTTTTTTTTTTTTTTTTTTTTTTTAGCCAGTCAGCTTTTGTGCCATCCTGAAATAAAAAGAATAAGATGAATGAAAAAAAAAAAGTAGTATAAATCTTGGCACATGCTCTACTGTTTTTCACTATGATTCATCATCTTTTTCTACATGGACTCCAAGTCACCTTAAAAGCCATGAACGGTGAGGCAGTTGTAACTTTCAGGAACACCTAGCTTAAATGATTGTACAATCAGCCTTTAATAAGCACTCCTTAATGAGGAAGATAAAAGAAGCTTCACACACCATGGGTAGATCTGTGCTATTCAGTTCAGTTGCTCAAACATAATGCAGTGAAGTGGAGAGAAACAACCACTGTGTTGTATATTGTTAATATTTCCATGTGAATAAATGTCATACACTTGCACTGAAATCTAATTAAAGACTTCATTGGTATACTTGTGATCCAATAGTAATAAAAACAGGACATGATGGCTCTCACCTTTAATGAGATTCAGCTGTGACTGAGGAGGAACAGTGGTTGTGGTGATCAGTGATTGGATCCCCGGCTCCTCCAGCCAAAATACTGGACCCCAAATCACTGTATGTATGTGTGTGTGTGTGTGTGTGTGTGTGTGTGTGTGTGTGTGTGTGTGTGTGTGTGTGTGTGTGATTGGGTGAAAGTGTGAAGCGCTTTAAGACAAGAAAAACACTACAATAATACAGTCTATCTAATGGCTTGTTTAACATAAGCAGAGGAACTGGGTAGTGAGTATGAGCAGTAACTGGTGCAGAGGAAAGGCAGATCATCGCCTACACACACCTGACAGAAAGAGCATCAAGGCAAAAGGACATCACAGTGTTGATTGGTGCTAAATACCCACTGCTTTAGGTTTTCACTATCACACACAAAAGAGACAGAGATAAAACTGAGATATGACGGTGTGGTAACCTTAGACCCACCAATGTTCAAAACTATAAGCAAATCGTTGGCGATTAGAGGATCCAAAATCCATGCACTGTTGCCTTTTTCCCTCTGTTACTTATATTTGGCCTTTTCCCTCTGTCCCTGCTGCATCTGTACCAAAATAGACATTCTTGACCTTTTTTGCTTGTCTAATCCCTTTCTTTTCCTCATTTGTTTTCCAATTTTTCTTCAAGTCTTGTTTTATTTCATGCTCTTTGTCACTGTGTCAGTTGCCCTGCTCTCTGCATATGAAACACAGGCTCAGTTGACTTGAAGTAGAAATCAGATTGTGCAGCTAACATGACGTATTTGACAGCCGAGACACTGGTTTTGCCAAATGAACTTTTGACGATAAGAGCCATTTAATTGATTGGCTGGCTGGAGTCACGACTCGGAGCTGGAGCGGGGTCACTTTCTCACAGTAAAAAATGATGAGCACCCTCTGTCAGAGAGATAATCATAATATGCTTTAGTGGCTCCGCCGGGCCAAAAAGCTTTACAGTAATATCACTGCACTGATATTCAATCAAATGTTTCACTCTGGCATCGTCACTCTATCTGAATACTTTATCATTGTTATATTGATGTATTGATGGTTGTGCATCATTTTGCTGCCAGTGTTCTTACCATCCCTGGGGATGGGTGCTTGTTGTAATGGCTAGTTGAACTTTTCCCAATGAGACAAGATGACTATCCATGTGCCACCACTGACTATTTATATATTTATGACTTTTGAAACTGTAGTACAAACATGAAAATCCAGTTTTACCCCTTTCATTTTCCCATAAAGGAGCTATTTATGAGTTTAGATATTGCTATGTAAGCAGTGTTAGCATTCTTACTGGTATGAGAAGGGATGGTGTGAGTTGAGCATTAAACTTCATTCCCTTATTCACCAAGAGTTATCTCCAGTAGTAGAAAGCAATCACATCTTTTCTTCAATTTTAAGTTAGCATGCTAACGTGTGGCTATTATTTTATTATTATTATATCTATTGATAGTAAGTCACTGCAGCCTCTGATCTGCCTTAAAGTCATAGTGCATACTAAAACCCTTTTCTGCTTATTTAATATTGTATTTTTACATCTGACAGAATCATACATGTATCTTTATGGAACTCAAGTTAACATACAAACCCAAGACTTCCAAGATTCTCTATGCATCCATTCTGTGTACGGTCGTGGGATCATAGGGTGCAGGCAGAGGATATCCTGGACAGGTTGCCAGTCTATAGATAGTATAGAGACAGACAACACACACTGTGGGCAATTTAGAGTGGACAATCAACCCAGACAATGGTCAATCTTTTCAAATATTTTCTATACATTTCTTCCAGACTTGCTCGTTTCAAAACATCACATATGTTCAAATGATGTTTGGCTGCAAAGCATGATCTAGTACTGACAGACCTGATGGTGGGTTGCGAGTTTACAAAGGTTTGTCACAATTTTTCAAAATGATGGATGAGTAGGGCTGTGCAAACATAGACTAGGATGACCCAGGTGCACAGATACTAAAACTCAGGATGTGAAGTGTTTAATCAACAGTCAGCGAAGCAGGATTCAACACAAAAGACACTTGTGGAAAATGATAAACGAAGTCAACAGCCTGACTTTCTGTAACTGTATAAACTCCAAGATTGACCTCGTTTTAGGTTCAGGGATGCTTGTTTTTTGAGTGGGCTATCTCAAGGCTATGTATTCTGTAGAGACCACACAGAGTTATACTGCATGAATCAGGGCACAAAATGCTTTCATAAGGAGAAAAAAAAAGCAATGTTCTGTTCTCTCACATCCTGCACCACACATTTTAAAACGCAGAACAGGAGTGTTAATTAACGGCTCTGAGTGTGAGGGACAGTTACCCTTGCCTCTAACATTAGGTCAGCTGACACTTGTTTCCATAACTTTAATCATTAATGTGATTTTGAAAGCTAAGTTTGCTGCCTGTTTTATAATAGCCAGCATAGGGAGAGGTCAAGTTGAGACTCTTGGTTGAATCCTGTATTCTCACAGAGTTTTGCTGGAATCAGAGGAAAGAACCAATGGGAGAGACCTAACTTCATGTTAAAGTTAACATATAGCAATGCTTTTAGCAGGAAGGTTAGATAATTCTATTTTCATGGACACTGGAGAATGTGGTTGCAGCCATGAAGGTCTCCAGAGATATATAATTAAATTCCTAGATGTATCATTTGAATTATTCATTTAGTTTGTATTATAGCAGCTCAGTTGCAGTGTTGCGTTTGGAAAAGAGCACCATGCTAACAAAATTCAGTCTGAGAACAACAGCTATAGTATGTGCTCTCAGAAATACTGTCAGATCAGCACCATGGACAGCGCATGTGCATCCACCTTAGCTTTCATTGTGATGCTGTAGATCACATGTGATGCGTCATTGCAGACAAAGTGGAACTAGCATTATCTTTAGAGTTTGAAGGTGATGACAGAGAGTTGATCTTATAAACATTATAGTGGCATTAATGTCAAGGGCAAATGAATGAGGGCATCATAATTCCTATCAAGTGTAATCCCTGCCCTCTTAAAGACAGACAGTAAAGCTTTTCTACCTTGAAATGATTCATGTCATTTGCATAATGCTCTACTTCAAAAAAACACAAGTTCCTTTTTTATTCCATAACAGCAGAACTTCAGAGGCAGAGCAGAAGCGATTATCGCTGCATTAATTGCGCATTGATAAAATACAGTTAAGAAAACCAACTATGACAGCTTCTCTGATGAGGAGCAGCTAATTGGTCTGTTGGGAGAGTAATTTTTATTGATATTCATGTGTCACATCGCTGCATTAATGAGTGGAGTGGCTAGGATTAACTGCATGCACACTCATATACTCATCACAAACAAATGTATGCAGTTTTTTCTTCTTCTTTTGTTCTTAAAGTTTTATCACCACTGCAGCATTTCAGTTTAATTGATTGGGCTGCAGTTAATTACACAGAGTGTCCCAAAAAAAATAGGGCAGAGTCGACCCATTCGCCCCTATTAGCCTCGCCCTCAAATCAATACGTGAAGTAGTGGGAATAAGGGGGTTACAGCTATTGTTACTGGGTCTATGGGGAACTGCACCTGGAGATGAGTTGAGTTTAAATTGCTTGGGGATTATTAAAAGGTTCTGGTGGCAGGGCCTTTAGAGAATAATATCTCTGAGAAGGAGAAACAAAAAGAGAGTGAGAGCAGGAGTGGAGAGCAAGAGAGAGATAAGATATCTTATCAGCTGATAGGAGCACCCATCCCTTCCTGCTTGTATTCTGCGAAGACACCTAATTAAAGGCCGCCAAAATAGAGGTGACCACAGCTGGCCTGATTATAAAGTGAAGTTATTAATCTAGATTCCATATCTGGTTAAAGACCTGAGAGAGTTGGGCAAAGCCTCAGCCATGCTAACTTTACAGTACTGCCTCCTCAAGAGGATTTTCTTTTTTCCCTTCTTCTCATTTACCACTAACGTCAATAGGCAGTTCAGGCCTTTTAGTTTGATAGAACACATTACCGACTCCATATCACACACACACACACACACACACACACACACACACACACACACACACAAAGAGTAATGCTGGCAATTCAACAACATACAATATCCTTAAAGCATCCCTATAGCTCTTGGCTGCCACAGGGTTGAGACAATGTTTTGCATTCAAGAAGTGCACCCTCAGTCAAGTTCCCCCTGAGGTAACCTATGAATTTACCTTCACCCCCTGAACCGTTTCTCCATTGCCTTTCCCACACTGCTTATCGAATGCAGTGGCATCAATCATAGAAACTCCCCCATCATGCATCCATCCTGCATTGGAAATGTTCTGGCCTCTGCAGCCCAGCGTTCCTCACGTGTTGCACAGAAAGGCTGAACAAGCAAATTAAAAGACTAAATTAAAGTGTGATCACTGCCAACAGGGCTGAGGTCAGTTCACTGAGAGAGCAATGGACTGGGGAAGTTAATATGCAGAGCTGAAATGTTGAATTGAGTGTCTAAGAGAGTGTAATTCTGCATGGGCTTCTGCCGCATGATTTTGTTTAATCATCACTGAAGGCATTTGGAAATGCATGATCAGAAGAGAAAAAAAAATCCCATTAACAGTGCTTGTTGTTAAAAATGAGACTTTTGTGTCACACCATTACATCCATGGTGGACAAATTGTAAAGTAAGCAATGGCTGAAAATGCTGCATCTAACTGCTGTTCCAAATGTCTGAAGTTGATAAGAGCTGACGTCCTTCTAAGAATGAGTTTCCCATTATATAACTCTGTGTCTCTTTTATGAAACAACACATAACTGCTCTGTTGAAGATAAAGGATTTTTGAATTTCACAACAAATAATGGACTATGATTTATAAAGGGTGAGGGACTATTATAATTCATGAGCTTGTGAAAAATATCACCATTGTCCATTTCAGGATGAAGTTACATCCATGTTAACATGTTAATAATGAGGTTGTTTGTCTGTATGAGTCAGTGTACACCCCTCCCTCGGCAACCCTGCAGGAAAAAAGTGGTGGCGCTACTGGATGGATGGTATTAGTGAAGTGCTAAAAATGGATACACATGGGGGCGCTGTATAGCTCAGTGGGTTAAGCAGGCACTCCATATGCAGAGGCTACACTCCTCGCTGCTGCCGGCCATGGTTCGAATCCCAAATCCGGTGGCCCTTTGCTACATGTCATTTCCCCTCTCTCTGCCTCCCAATTTCCTGTCTCTCTCAACTATCCTATAAAGGCAAAAAGGATATATAGGTGGTGTAGCTGCAGCCTGACTCCGCCCACCTCTGTACTTCCACTCAAATTCCATTTCCCTAGTACTCCTCCTGGGATTGTACTCCTCCTTTTTCTCTGCAGAGAATCTACTGGCCAATCAGTGAACAGAGGAAGTTCTAGTTCATACATAGTGGCAGCGGAGATGGATGTTTGTAAAGCCTTTTTTTTTTTTTTTTTTGCGTTGTGGCAGCGCTGCTGTCTAGCACAAACTCTCTTTGCTCTCTTCATTGTGATGGGAGATGGTCATTGTTTTCAGCAGCTTCTTTGTGTTCCACACGCATGACGTAGGTCACAACCAAACGTTAATGATAAAGGCAGAAAGGGTAAAGGCAGATCCAGTAGTTTTAAACTTCAACAGAGTATCCACCTACCCAGGAAGTAAACGTGTCTCAATGGAGAGTGGACAGTCTGTTTGCACAAATGAAATGAAGTGCAAGACACTGGTTGGGACCAGGCTGATGTAGGTATGGATATCATATTGCTGTTACCCTTGTGTGTTTAGCTTATTTATGTATTTGTTTCAGGATGTCAAAGTAAGCATGACAGAAAGCATGTCAAACAAACCTCCATCTTTGTATACAGGATTAGGAATTTCTTGCGCAAACAGCCAGCTATGTGGCAAAAGAAACCACTTCTGTGTGTGTGAGAGTGTGTGTGTGTGTGTGTGTGTGTGTGTGTGTGTGTGTGCGTGTGTGTAGGTGTGTCTGTGGGAGTGTCAGTAAACAGATGTAGCCATGTTGTTTACTGTGGTGCAGGTTACAGTCCATGACCTACCAGCTGACCCATGTGTTGTGTTTAGTGCCAGTGCAGAACTACACATCTTGTTCATGTAAGGCGTTCTGCAGCCTTTGTTTATGATACTTGCTCATGCTGTTGCTATAGAGAGATACGGGTGAGAGGCTCAAACTGTGGCTGTGTTGTGGCTTTAACAGCTGCTGTCACAGTCAGCATCTTACCTATTTAGTCACAGCTAGAGAGTCCAATTCAGATGAGCTGAAATTTCACAAATTAACGTAAAAAAACAGATGCTAGACATAAATTATTCATATTAACATAAAATAAACAAATAAATAGACATGCACACAATGCTGTGTGAAAAGGAATGCAGTACAAATTACATTAATAATGATTAAATGCGCAGCTACTCATTAAATTAACTTTATATGCAAATTCAACATTAGATTTTGATTATTTTCATTAAAATGTTCTCTTTTTTAAGTAGTACGGCTTCATTAACATGGCGTTCAGTCTCCATAGCTGTGGGACTGCTTCCTGTCTCAGTGAGGAGGAAGTAAGGTAGAGGGTTAAACTTGAATGTCCCCAGCGGGCAATTTGGATTACAGCCAGTAGTTCACATGACAACAATACCAAAACAAAGTCAAACCGTAACTCATAAACCTTGCACACACAGGACAGGACACAACACATTATACAGCATACAAGACGTAAAAGCAAAGCAAAGCAATACAATGACCTGATGTCAGTGTTTGTTAAGAGCCACTAAGACAGACAGGACAAACGACAGTCTATACCTATTGGTATGGCATTTAGGGACGCTAAAGCTGTGCCGGGAAGGGAGAATGGACCTTGTTGTACAAAGGATGTAGAGGAAGCTGTGTAGTCGTCCTCTGCTCTTTGGTGGTGAGCACAATTATCTGTGTCCTGTTTTGAGCAATTAGAAAGACATATGGAAACAACTTGCTGTTGCACATAATCACCAAAAAAGTAGGTAGGTAGAGATGTTTCTTGAGGAAGAAAATGAACAACTTGAAAGACATAATCACACAGAACCAACTGAGGATGCCCTTGTCTTTGTGACTGGAGGACACAGAAGGAGCTCAGCTGCTTCAGTGGAGCCCACCTCTGCAAACATCTGTCTCAGAAAACATCTTTGGGTTGTTGCCACCTGTTCTGAAAACAAAAAAACAAAAAGAAAAAAGAAAAAATCAGTACGATAAGTGATTTTAAATAAGAGTGGATTGTAATGGTGCATTGTGCATGTGATAGTATCACCTGCATTTATTAAGGTGAACAAAAACAAGTGGCTTTTCTTCTGCTTCCAGGTAACAGTGAACGCACACGGGCAGAAAACAAATCTTAAAGACATGACAACAATCAGTCTTATCCCTTTACTCTACTTTGGCTTCCAGAAGGCAGTCGTTTGAGGATTAGTGGCATAGGGGATCTTGGCAAGGCACTGTATGAGTGTGTGTGTGTGTGTGTGTGTGTGTGTGTTTGTGTAAAACATTCTAGTGAAGAAACACAAAGCTTCCTCTAAACTGTTTTGACTTCCTTAAGGGAGGGATTGACAGTTTATATAGGCTTGGGAGTATATAGGCTTCCTGGCAGGGCTGGGCGGATTAACACAGCAAAGGAGAAGATTTGATGAGAGCAGAAAGATGATGTGAGTGCATTAGTAGTTCTGATTGACAAACAAAACAGATTAGTCTGCCGTCACTGTCTCTTTTCTGGGAAAACTGCAGGACTGTACCTTTTTTAATATATATTTTTCCTCCATGGCAAGATGTCAAACTGACTTTTTTTGTCTGTTTCTTTTCCTCCTCTTGTTTCTCCATCGCTCGCTACATTCCTCCAGCTTTATTTCCTAGTTTCACACCCTTGACATCCTGCATCCTCTTCTTCTTCTCTTATGGATCCAAACTTTCCCTACCTTCCAGTGTCTCCTGTCATTTCTCTGGGGGATTATCTGAACCCGAGCATCCCGTGGCTCTTTTCTCTAAGTAGCCTCACAGCTGCTACCATGCCTCAGCTTTAAAGTCTGGATGGATGGATGGAAAGCAGATTCTTTCTTCTTCTCCGTCTCACGCCGAGGCCTCCGCTGTTTTCCTCCCACTGCTTGCTGCATCTCACCAGGAAAGGATGTAATGTTCTTTGATCCCTCTTTCTTTCCCACCTCTCTTCCTCTCCTGTGGGGCTGTGTGAAAAAGGCAATACTTCCAGGGTTTGGCCTTCATCCCCCTCTAAATCCTTCCCTCCCATGTGATCTTTTCATCTATCATCACCCCCTACATTGTGCATTCCTTCATTTTCTCCTCATTTTCCTCCTTCATGCTCACATTTGCACGACTTCAGAATGGGAATAAAGATGAAACCTCATGAACTTTTTTTTTTTTTTTTTTTATCACCAATTGTTGACAATCCATCCTGTTTTTCCTCTACAGGTGTCCTCTCTCTGTCCCCAGACATCCACTACTTAATGGCCCTGACCTTTGGGATTGTAAAGGTCATCATCCATAAAGCGAGAGCTTTTACTAGTCATTAGCAGAAAGGGACTCCTGGAGCGGCAGCTGCAGAGCCACATATGTGTGAGCATTTCCACATGATATTTAATCCATGATGTACTTTGGCTGCTTCGTGCAGAGTTCCCCACGGTGCTCCAGACACACACTGAAGTGGAACTGATCCGATGCAACACACACGGGGCTGCAGAGAAACTTACATCCTCAGTATCCTAAACCTAAATGACAGTAAGACAAAAATCACAGTGTTTGGGCATCATGAACATTATAGTGACTATGTGGATGCTCTGCCCCCTTCCCTAGGTTAAAAAACAACTCTGTTATTAAAGCAATACTGAAGAGTTTTCATTTTTGGTTGAATCTGGCGGCGCTTGTGGACCAAAGCGGTAGTGTTTTGCCTGAAGGAAGACCCCATTTCCCATGAACACCAGCACATAGTGTCGTAAACATCCTGATCTCCCAGTCGCGTGCAGTTTGATTGGAAATTAAAAGAAGACGGGTCCAAACTAGTGATGGGCATTTCAAGCAATAGCACTATTTGATAATTGCCAGGTACTAATTGATTATTACACACACACACACACACACACACACACACCAGTGTTCTCTTAACTGAACGACTATTTGAATATTCAAGCTCCCGCCAGTGAGTGAAAGCCGGGCCAATATTAATCCTTGCCTGGGCTTTGATTCTTTTCCTCTCCCTCTTTTGTTTTTTAGTCTCTGCAGACAAAACTTTGAGTTTTTTTGGTTTTCTTGCTGCCTCTGCCATGATAGCGGTAATCCCACAGGCGTTCACATCGACTTCCCTCTTTTTAATGAATGGGGAAAGGGGGAAGTGACATATGCCGTAAAGCAGTCAGCATTTGTAGTTTTTTGTGTGGAGCGGTCCCTACCATCCACCTCGAAGCTGCTTAGTGCCAGTGAAGGCGATACAGACCCCCTCAGGCCATGACAGAGGTGTCATTCAACCTGTTGTAAGTCGATGTACCATCACAAAAGTTCTGAAAATATTATATGGAGGTTGAAAAGTTACTTAGTGTTGGTGTAAGAGCCTTGGTGTCATGTTTGACAGTGAGTTTAAATTTGACAGGCAAATTGGCTCCGTTGTCAAAGGCTCCTTTTTCCAGCTGCGACTTCTCGCCAAGTAAAACCATACCTCTCTCCTAGTGACCTAGAGAAGGTTATTCATGCTTCTATCTCTTCAAAGCTTGATTATTGCAACTCGTATGTAGGTTTAGATGGGCGCTCTTTGCAACGTTTGCAGCTTGTGCAGAATGCTGCTGCTTGCCCTCTGACAGGCACAAAGAAACGGCAGTATATAACCCCAGTTCTGGTCTCTCTGCACTGGCTTCCTGTCCAGTTCAGAATCCATTTTATGATCCTAAAGTTTGTTTTCAAAATTCTTTTCAAAGTTCCGCCAACAGTGCACTGAAAGCTCGCCAGCTCCAACCTGGTCTACTCTTGGCGCAGGGCGGAGCGAGGCTGGTCGAGTGGTAGTTTGGCTGAGCTGCGCACAGTACGCACACGTCACCAGAACCTCACAGGCAGGTTTCCAGAATGTCAGGCACATTTCAATGCAATAATAATCACAACAACCACTATTCAATGCAACCATCTGAATCAGCACATACATTTATATCTATATTGACTGTCCCGTCACATCTGATGTCAGATCAAAGGCAGCTGCCATGTGTAATGGAAACTCAACCTGACTGAATGAACAAAGCTGAAACTGTGATGCAAACTAACAAGTTCACATCTCTCTCAGCCACAAACAGCCTCGGCATCAGATAGTGAGTAGATATTCAGCATCTCTCATCTCAGACAATTCAAAAGAAAAGAGAAAGAGGGAGACTCTCGCCGACAAGGACCAGACCACGGAGCTTAGTGATGCGTCCTTTACGCACAGGTGCTTCAGATTTCATCCCCATTTTGCATGGTATTTGTTTTATGTTGTGATCTGTGAACACTACTCATCTTTGTTACACAGGCTTTAAATATAGGTTACTGGGTGTCTTTATTTGTGGAAAAAGGGTGTTTCTCAGTGTATCAGGACAAACCTGATGAACAATATCAGTAACCTCCTCCAGACTACTTCTGCTTCATCAGTCTGTGGAGGTCTGTTCATGTTAGCATATATTCAGCCACTGTGAGCTTGGACCTCCTGGACCAGAACATCAGTCTCCTCCTGGGAGAAGTCTGGCCGTCTGGTGTCACTGTCTCCTTCGTCCATGTTGAAATATAAAATGACAAAAGTGCAGTGCGCAGTGCGGAGAGGAGCTCATTTGGTTGGTGAAGATCTGAATCGGCTGTGTTAAACCCACTGCCCTCCCTCTTGACACTTGCACCAGTAGGAGGGACGGAGGTGGGCAATAGGAGGACTTGCACCAGGGTGCACGGTGCGCGAAAATTGCAAAGTGCGCCTGGACATGCCCCGTTGGCAGGCGGAGCTGCTCTGCACTTCGCTTCCGCCAGGTCTAAGAAATTAGAGCCCCTGAGGTTTGCAAATGAACTAAACTTGGATGTGCCAAAATGCAGGCTAAAAACCAGAGGCGATCGAGCATTTGCATCGGTTGTCCCTAAGCTGTGAAACAGCTTACCACTGCATATCCAGCTGTCAGAGACTCTAGAGATTTTTAAATCTTGTCTTGAAACTCACTTTTTCTCCCAGGCTTTCAGACCTGTGTGAGACAAAACTTGTTTTGTGTGCTGAACATATTTGTCTTGTTGAAATTGTATTTCTTTGAAATCTATCCTGTATTTTATTGCTGTCTAATATGGGATGTAATCAAATTGCAAAAGAGAAAATCAGGAGGGAAAACACAGTGACATTAATGACCTGGGGTAGCACACCCTGACACTACATGTGTTAGGAAAGATTACCTTACAACACTGTAATGATGTGGACATTACAACATGTTCAGGCTGAAAATATCCCCATGACCCAGTGCAATCTGAAGAAAAGACTTAAAGATGCAAGGATTTTTTTTCTTTTTTTTTTACACAATGCTATCATTATCATTATATCTAAAAAGCAACAAGGAAAAAAACATATCCTTCGTCATCACTCAACACCACAGGGTTGAGAGAGTTCACCTGGACACCAGCAACTTATACAAGCATCATTACATTAGGTGGATGTATAAGCAAAAACAAAATATGTTTCCATTCAACAATATCATTTCAGTGTCGGTGTGGTAGGGGCTGTTCTACAGTCCATTATGGTTCAAATTAACTTTTGCAATAAAGTTTCATTGCAGTGAATTAAGCACATTCAACACTACAGTGCACAACAGACTTTGGCCCACCTGCAAACAGTATTAATTATA
The DNA here is from genome assembly GCA_021432705.1 of Caranx ignobilis. NCBI lineage: Eukaryota > Metazoa > Chordata > Actinopteri > Carangiformes > Carangidae > Caranx > Caranx ignobilis. The sequence goes on along the minus strand of MU269981.1, from coordinate 11,185,604 downwards.
CACAACTTCAATATGTACACTCTCATTTACTGACGGTCACATAAAGCAGAGCAGAGAACAGTCATACTGGCTCATTTTACTGTGGTGACACAATGAAAAGTCCTGTCATGGTGTGAAAAATCATATAAAGTGAGCTACTGACTGAGTTTTCTGGCAAACGGAGTTTGAAGTTCTGTAGTAGTTTAATCTGTGAGTTTGCCTCAGCTCTTAGACCAGGTCCTGTGTCTTTATGTGAGCGTCACCACCTCTGTTGTAGTAGCACTGCTGATCAGTATTCAGTTCAGTTCAATACTTTATTGTTTTTTGTGATTGTCATAAAAACACAGGTATAAATAACAATGAGATGTTGTTTCAAAATCTCAGTGCTGGCATAGCAGAAGTATTAAAAAGTGCAAAACGTTCTTCCCGAATACTAAATATATATCCACTATATGTACTGTGTATCTCAACAAAACATCAATAACACCCACTGCACGCTCAGATGTTAGACAGTAACAGTTCAGCAGCTGATAAAGGACCCTCATTACTCATCAAAAGAGAAACAAAGTGTAGCAGTGCAAGATTCAAGTCCATCTTCTGTCATTCATCGTCTTTCATCTTCAGAAAGAACAGGGGTCGGGGCAATAAACTGTGATGGGTGGAATGTTGTGTGAGAACTGCAACAATGCAAAGTCTACTTCACAGACTTGCTCCATGTTCCATGTTACACTATAAGTGAATTCACACACATTATTAAATGGCACAAGGTCATTTGCTCAGCCTGTAGTTTTACAGCTTTCAGATCATGTTACATGATCTTCACTGGCAGCCTGAATGGGCCCATTTGTCTTGGCATTTTCTTTTCCACAGTGGCATAAAGGTTGAGTTCACTTCATGTGCAGTGCGTCCTTGGGGACAGCAGTTGACACTTCCGCCTCTGTTTGTAGTTTTGTATCGCAGAGTTCTTTGTGTGTTTACAGCTGTGTGGATTGAAAAAATGCACCTGGCTGTCTAACTATTCTACAAGTATCCCAGGAATAAGATGCTATCACAGCACAGGAACCTTCGAGTCATAAGGGGCACCATGAGGCACTTCTGTGGCCTCATACCTGCAGAGTTCTGGTATGACAGAAAGCAAGAGCACGTGCTGAATAACTTCATCCTCTCTTTCTCTTTAACTAGAATGTGCTCCGTGTCACAGCACTCAGCCAGTTAGATGACAAATGCACCACATTGTAGAGCAGAATAATTTTTTGCCAGGAGTTGGCAGAAATAATAACGTCACTGCAAAGAACCCACATGAAGCAATCTGCTCTTTGCCATCATGAGTAATATATTATTTCATTTTGCATACTGTACAGAAGTGGTTGGATCTTGCGCTTCCTATGCTTCAGCTGCAGTGTCTCCTCCCTCTTTGACAACCTGACACTTCAGCTGTAAGTCCCACCTCACTGGGGTCATGTCTCCACCTTCATCTCCTCCTTTACAGAGGAGGAGGTGTGGGTGGAAGAGGCAACATCCTGGAAAAGCCAATGACCTGGATGGTGTGTGTCTGAGTCTGGTTGAGCCTCTCTAGAGGATCTTCAGTTTCAGTCCCTGCAGACCCTGAACCAGCAACTTCTCCATCTCCTGAGGCCACAGGCTGAACATACAAAGAACCACCTACATATTGGATTGGATGGCGGTGTCCTTAATATGCTCCACTAGGCCTACTCTGATGAGCCAGGTGGACACATGAGAGTTATATTTGACTTCTCAAGCACATTTAACACCATCAACCCTCTATTCTTAAAGACGAGCTCAAAGTGATGGAGTGGATCATGTCCTAGAATTGTAGAAACATCTATCTATCTATCTATCTATCTATCTATCTATCTATCTATCTGTCTATCTATCTATCTATCTGTCTGTCTATCTGTCTATCTATCTATCCATCCCTTTCTCCTCTGACCCATTGAAAGAATGCACAAAAAAGAGTGAGCAAAATCTTAAGCACCAAACACCCCTCCACTTTCCTTTAACCTCCCTCACTATGTCCTTCATGAGGAAAATAGGTTTTCAGAGGCAGAATGAAAAAAGGAGTTTCTTGGATCACATCCATGAATGCAGATTTGCCAGTCTGTGTCAAAAATTCATACTGTTTCCAAATAGTCTCTGAAATGATACAGCCCATAAAGAGTGGAAAAAGCCCATTATCATTCTTATGGCGCATTGGAAGATCTTCAACCCCTGCTATGGCCAATCAGGGAAGAAGAGAGCTTTCCAAAAGTTGAACTCTGCAGGGAGCCACAGCCTCATAGCAAACTGAAATGTTCCTCAGGGAAAAAAGCTATTCAGCAGAGTACAGGTTTTGAGATAGTCACAGAGGAAATCAGCTTTTCTTTATGGAAATTAAAGACAAAAATCCAAAATTGATTTGTAGCACTAAAAGGGAATTCTGCCCAGAAGTACAAGTCAACTGTCATCAAGAAGAGAAAGAAAGTGTTGTGGCAGAAAGAGGTGGATTAAGAGAGAAATCAGATGGTCGAGACGCAGGTGTCAGATGGGGGGGTCTCTTTATTCACAGTGTCTCTGAACTCAACATGTCTTTTTATACCATCAACAGAGTGTGTGTGTGTGTGTGTGTGTCTGTGTGTGTGTACTCCTCCATTTCCCTATATTTCCTGATGTTTCCTGTTGTGTGGACTGACATGTTCAGTATTAGTACAGGTCATGGTGGCCCGGCTCTCATGGTGACCTAGCTCTCATTCTCCTACAAAAGAAGAAAGAAAGAAGAAAGAAAGAAAGGAAGAAAGAAATATATTTAGCATGCTAACATGTCACCTCACACTGTAGCCTTTCATCTGTCATGAAGGTGTAGCAATGCTCAAAGGAAGTATTTTTGCTTGTTGTCTTGTAAATGCAACACTGGCTGAAGCTGATGTCAGTCATCACCACCTGTTCCCAGCAAGAAACCACATTCAGCAGAATAGAAAACCCATAAATAACCCCTCAAAGTAAAAGTAAAAACATGTATGCTTATATCTTAATTTGGGGGATAATAATTGAGATATGTAAATTCCCATTTGATGCATGATTGCATGTCATGTTAGTGTACCCAGTGCTCTTGTGCCCTGAAATGTTTATGGCTGGACCACCCTGGCTGTAGGTAGCTGTGAGCCTGTTTGGCATGTCAAAGCAGAGGGACCACAGATACAACTAATGAAATAAAGGATATCTTTATTCCATTTGGTTGAGCTATCTCCAACATTTCGCTCACTGAAGAGGCCTCTTTGGGCATTTGTTGTAATCCAGTCATTATTAATCCTGCTCTGAGTCAAAATGTCTGCCTTAAAAAAGCTCTGTTGGTTTTGATAATTGTCATTTTGTGCATTTGTGTAGCTGATTTGAATGAAAACTGTTCAGAACTTGGACTTGTTTTTCAGTGAATTGGACTCTTAGTTCCATTTTGCAGCATCATGTCCCTGCATGCCCTGAGAAAAACAACAGGAAGTCCTAACCGTTCACACATGCTGATATATTCCATCGATTCGACTGCTCTTGTAAATAGCCACAGCTGCAGCGTGCTGATTCGGGCCACTATCTACCTCGCCACACTTTGCATTTTACAGCGTTTTTGCGTGGGCCCTAACAATCAGATTTATCGAAGGTGTGTGTGCTGCATTAATATGAAAAATGGATTGTGTTGTGCTGGTTTGTCTTGTGGGAGCTAGTTAAGTCTTCAGTCTTCTCTGCTTTCTCCTGTTTCTTTTTAATCCTCACACAACTCTGAACAAACTCTTGGAACAGCACATGGACACAGGTCCGGGAACGAATCTTCAAAAGAGCTTTAGGTTTTTAACGTCCCTGGGGTGAAGCTAAACAGTTTTCTTCCAATTTTCTTTAGTGAAACATTTAAATACAACTAAAAAACAACAAAAAAAAAAAAAATAAATTAAAACCTAAGTTTGATTGGCTTCTATACTCTGTGGGTTTCCTCTGGGTTTCATTATCCAGCATGTTTTTACATTTAACTTAATACTATTCGACAAATAGAATCTAACAAGTACAGAAATAAATGTGAGCAACTAGCATAAAGCCAGATGACGTTTATGAGCATGTGGGAAAAGACACATTCTCAAGATTAGATAGTCTGTGTTAGTCTGTGTAATTATTTAATCTGTGTTCATCTGTTAATTTGATCAACCCTGAACCACTGATTGTACAAGTGAAGTCAATACAAACAAAAATGGATGGAGGATGGACATCCAGGTATTTAATATTGTTTCTGATGGTCATATAGAGTTACTTACATTTGTAACCCACATGTGGACTTGTATGGAGAGAGTGCAACTTCCAGTATTTGGGCCTCAGTTGCAGTTGATGACTGGGTGGTGGGTGATGGAGGAATGATAGAGTGGTACAGATTCTTTCGACGCTCACACCTCAGTTCAGAGCTCAGGATGGCATCCTTGCTAATACCGACCACCGCACTCACTTCACACAGTGACCAGCCAGATGTGTGTAGGTGAGAAGTGAGACGTGGGTTGAACTTTTCAGCACCATGTGGTGAACCATCATGAGAGTGCACAAATCTGTGTGCCAGTATCCATCTGTGTCATTCTTCTTTTCCTCTTTTCTTTTCCCACCTTCAAGTTACGGACAATTACGGACACGGCTGCGTTTAAACAAACTTTACAAAGTTAAGATTGTCTGAAAAAGTCCAATGTTCCACTGAAAGTATCACCACAAAAGCTACAAAATGACACCCTCACAGACCAGGTGAAATCAGCCCACCACAAACAATAAATCACAGACAAACAATAATTACCACTTCCTGACCAATCAGCATGGGTAGATAACCCTAAGTCTCAGCTCATTACTCCTTATCTCAGCTGTCAACCTCCTGGATTAGCAGGAAACACTTTGCAGAGAAAATCATTAGTCTTACAATTAGTTTTATTGATACTAACATGTCTGTCTGCCCACCGTGCTCTCATGTCCACTCGTCACCTTTCTTAAGTTCACTGTGTACCAAAATCAGTAGGAGGAGAAGTAAGAGCACAGTGTTTGCGTGTGTATGTGTGTGTATGTGTGTGTTAGTGCTCTGAGTTGCACAACGAAGGAAAATGGTCTGAAATAACCAAATTCAGTGTGTGTGTGTGTGTGTGTGTGTGTGTGTGTGTGTGTGTGTGTGTGTGTGTGTTCTCACTTAAAAATACCCATTCATTAAAGGCATTATGAAACTTGCTTTTGAGCATGGCTGGCCTCAGGGACTTTCAATCTTGAACTTATCCTCAGAGTCATGCTTTTCTCATGAATTAACAAGAAAAAAAAGCATTTCTTAGCTCATGTTAAACCCCCCCCCCCCCCCCCCCCCCCCCCCCCCCCCCCCACACCACCACAACCACACACACAAAAGGAAAAGAAGAAAAAGTAAACATTTGAATAAAACGTCACCTTAAATTTTGGCAAATGGTTTGAAAAGTGCAGTGTTTCTCATTAAACTCAGCCAAGTTCACTGAAAATGCCTTTATATCACAGTGTCATATCCTTTCTGTGGTTGCTCATTTATACACAAATGCACGAACATGCCGTTGTCACAGCATTTAACTGGGGTGAATATAAATACAAGTGGTCGACAAAACAGGTCCAGGAATATACAGCTGCCCAGAACAGTAAACAATGGCCTGATTTGGAAAGGTACAGCGATGAACATGATCACTTTGCGTCTCTCTCTCTCTCTCTCTCTCTTCCCTCAGCTGTAATTTAACAACAGAATACAGTCAGCCATTTAGAGAGCTGTGACTCTCCATGAGCCTGCCAATAACTAAGCCTTTACTGCGTTAATGTAGAGGATTCTTTTTTTTTTTTTTTGTCCCAGTGCCATTTGGTTTGAATGCATTGTCTGGTTTTTGGCCAGCGGCTGTCCCATGGAAAAGAAAGAAAGAAAGAAAGAAAGTAGGAATCAATATTAAGTCACTCGCAAGTATGTAGCTAGTAATTCACTGTTGTCAGATCACAAAGAAACTTGTTGGCTCTACTAACATCTATTCACCCACAAACAATTCATCCATCGATTCAAACGAAAAATCACAGCAAAACACAAGGAACTCAGTTGTAGCTTCTGCCAGAAGCTGCAGCGCTGAAGTGATGAATGGCTTCGAAAAAGGTAAAACTTTTTCTTTTTTTCGGGTCTTGTTATTCTGTTTTCTTCAGCGCTAAGGATAAAGTTGTTGGATTTGTTTGCACTACAGGAAAATCACAGTGCTGATGTTGTTGCTGTCCAGCTGCGATCGCTTCATCTCTTCTCTGAAAATGCAACAATGTTTGAGGTCCATCATCCATCATCTGTTGCTGTGCAGGCACATGAGGGAGTTGGACCCCCTGCCTGCATACAGCGCCCAAGGGTGGTTGGGGGGGTGGGATGATTTTGACTGTCAGTTTTCCTTGAAGCAGACTGTTACCAAAGATGGACACCCATTCACTTAAAAGCATATGTAGAGTGAAATCAGTGTAAGAGGCTGCATCATTAGGGGACGGGTTGTTCCAGGCACCAGTGGGACTGGGAGGACGACCTTAGAAATCAGTTTGGATATTGTCTAGCAAGGTGAGCTGGGTGTGTGAAATAAAATGAAGTGTCGTGTCTTATCTCAAATTCAGTATATTCAGTTATCTCAAAAGAGACCGCTTGATTGTCTTCAGGCTGATGACTGATCAGGTATCCAAACTCTATATTACTGTTATTGATCGACTTGATTGCTGGCCGTGCTGTGTTGACTGTGGGTTTTGTATTTGTTTGCTCTGAGCCATGATAGGTTGTAGTCCTTGCTGCAGCCACAACCATGACCAACAATAATGAAGTAGCACCAGTGGTATATAATACTATACTACAAGTACTAAGCAGTAATTTATGCTTACTGTATATCACAGAGGCAGTTATTTGATCTAACCAACAGTGGTCACATAAAGTTATACAGCTAGAAGGTACACTTTCATGCACATGGTTGGCCAGTGCCATTGAGTCAGGGGCTGTTTTGCAACAGTAAAAGTTGAGCCAGGTTTAACTTATTTGTTGATCAGCCTATAGCAGAGCCCTCTGTATGGGTACAGGGCTTCCCCTGTTCAAATAATTGACAGGGGCTGTCTAAACACCTTCTGATAAACCTGGTATTAAAATGCATCCTTGTTGTCTTACCTGTCTCAGCATCTCTGTGTGCAAATTAGTTTGCTGGGACTGTTGGACTTTGCAATAAACCAAGAAAACATCCCAGGTATCAGACTGGCAAAACACATGCTAATGCAAAGGGTAAAGCACTGAGAACACACACCGTGATGTAAATGTAATCCGATTGGCCAGACCAACACTGGAGGTGGTCTGACTTGCATGTTGATGGGTTCTCAGACAGGCATTAATAAAATCCATACACCCTGACACCTTATTTATAAAATGGGATCACGTTCACTCTCTATCTCCCTGTTAGCTGAAGCTCCCAGTAAAAACTATGTGCAGTAACAGTAGCAAGGAAGTTTTCCCTTGCAGGAAGTGATTTAAAAAAAATAAAAATGTCTCTCCATGACACTGGTTTGCTTGACCTGTTGTCAAGCCTGACCACCTCATCTCATAACTTGACATCCAAACAGCAAGGGCAGCAATGAGAGAACAAGAAGACAAAAGACTTACAAATTAATACCAGCTGTAAATGCAAAGATCTGATTATTAGACATCATTTCACACAGTATATGATTCAACCAAAGAGCACAGGATGAAATGATTGAATATGGAAAGTAAAACAAAAAGGAAAACAAAAAGCACTACTTTGTTTGAGTACAAAAACAGAGAGGTCCGTCTAACTAGCATTAAACATGATTCTCCACCCACCAGCTCTCGTGTCTCAGTTACAGTAAAACAGACACTCAGTCAAACAAATTATACCAGGTTTGTATTGTTTCCATTCTGTACTACTACTACTGTGTGGGTTTTGTAGGTTAGACCTGCTCACACTGACATAAAAGCATCAACTTTACAAGTAACCTGAAGTGATGCTGATGTAATGCGTTTCACCTCTGAAGAGCCACAGCTGCAGTATGGTGTTGTCCTGACAACTGTTACAATAGGGTTTAAAGAACAACCTTTGATCAAACTTTCATCAGTGATTATGACAAAATTGTCAGTCCACTTCCCCCATCAATATATAATAATGCTTAAGAGCAGTATTTCATATTTTTGAATTACAAATTTGCTATTTCCAGTGAGCGCTTACACTAAGTTGTGATGTTGTGACTAGTCGTCTGTGTCATTCCCCTCTTGCTGTCAAGTTTTCCACTTTTTGGATTACCATGTGTTTTACCTGTGTCTTATTGTCTCCCCACTCCCTTGTGTATTTAAGCTGTGCTCTCCTTCCCTTCTGTGCCAGACTGTCTTGACTGATTCCCCAGTGAACATTGCAGCAATCTTCCCTCATGTGTTTTGTGCATCAACCCGGTTCAGTTTCTGGTTAGCTAGACTAGTTTGTCTAGCAATTTTGATGCCTCTGCCTATGATTATCGGATCGTCTGGTTTTTGACATTTGACTGCATAAATCAACTTGCCTTTACACTACCTGCCTGCGTTTGTCTCTGCATTGTGAATCCACCTGTCTAGTCTGTTGGTCACAATAGTCAGCAGCTTGGCTTGGCTATGACTAACACTAAGAGTCTAGTCAATAGCCACTGTTAGTCAGTGTTACTTTCTGAAAACAACTTCCTGTAGCCTCCAGCCTGCCCTGAAGACACAGCACCGCTTAAAGGACGTATAAAATGCAACGATGGCTGAAGCTCTTATCAGGCACCATCCACTGAGAAACCTCACAAACAGCCCTAAGGAAAAAAAAAACTCTAAATAAGATAGCATGAGATGTGATGACTTTCTGAACTGACTGTTCTTACACAGGGAGGTCAGGCTGGGGTCATAGTGTAAAATAGGAAACATCTCCCAGAACTCCAGGAGCTGCCAAATCCTCCAATCCTGCTGGTCCCATCACTGTATATCTCTTGTCATTGTTTGAAGAGAAGCCTTGTGTCATCTGGATTATATTGCCTTAGTTTTGATTGTATTCACATTGAGCCACTTTTCTTAACACAGCTGTATTTCATCAGATGACACAGAATATATGGGCAGATGCTTCATGTAACATGAACAATGGTTTGGTTTTCTATAAGGCACAACGTGTTCAAAATACTGTATTCTGACTGTCTGGAAACTTGTGCAATTAACACTGATATTACAGGCAGAATATGGACAGTACGTTTTTAAATACCTACTGGTGCACCTCAACACATCATCAGTGATGTAACCAGGGTCCGTGGGTGTTTTCGGTCCCGCGACCCCACCGCGGTTGATCAGACTGCAGTGCGTGTTCAGGTGGCATCCATATGTCCCCATTGACCTTCTCTCCTGACAGCCATCTCAAATCATCTACAGTTATTTCGGTGGGCATGCACCTCGCCTTCCAGCCCTGCTCTGGCACACTGAGCTACAGACTGTTGTTCACATGTGAGTCAGAGCTGTGGTCTTGACTAGTATTCTTGACCTCTTTACTTTTCAAATATAATAGGCCAAGTTATTTATTTGATTGATGATGACTGATGAAAATCCAACACACTGTTGGTAAAATCTATATAGAGCTCATACTGTGAATGTGCATGCGCACGTATCATAACTAGTAACTTGCGTGTAGGGTCCACCATTATATCTTGCACCGGGGCCCGTGATTCAGTTGTTATGCTGCTGCCCAGAGTCCATGACAATGATTGGAAAACAGCATGAGATGTTCAGGGAGCTGCAGGTACCAGGCCCTCCATGCGGAGGGCACAACTGTGAGGTGCTGGTTACATGGATTATTGTGCTTGCTTTACCTGATGGCCTATCATTTGTCTAAATTACAGATATAATTGATAGCCACAGGATTTACGTAGTATCCACAGTTCAAACATAATCAATCCAAATACTAATGATCACCAAAAAACAAGAAAGAAAATAAGTGTTTGGACCCCAGTTAACCTTCACAGAGAGTTCTTCACAGTGGCAGAAGATTTGAGGGAATACGCATTGTGTCGTCAAGGTTACCACTCAGTCCGCTGCATCCCGGCCAGGACAGCCACTTCATTCCTGAGAGTAAAATCCAGCGTGGAGAACAACATCTTCATGCTGAGAGAATAAACAGGATAAGGTATATGGTGCTGAATGAATATTAAACACGTTTATTGAAATTACACAAAAGACGAAGAAGCGCCCAAGAAAATGGGCTTCTGTGGATTTTTAGTTCTACTAGTCATCGATCTGCCCACTTGCCAACTACATTTTCATCAAGGGTTTCTAAGATTCTCTCTCATACACACACACACACACACACACACATGCTAGCAATTTGCATTTCAAAGACTTCTTGTGTTGCAAAAACTATCTGACTACATGCTGCACAGCTGGGGACAGTCAAACAGAGACAGAAAGAGCAAAGACTTTAAACACCAGATCAAAGAGTAAGACAGCGCACAACAACCTGAAGGCCACGAAGGCAACACGGCTGCATGCTGAGATATCGAAGCTGACAACTAGGACAAATACCTCCAGAGAATTAGGACGTGTCTCCGTCCTTCAAAAAAAAAAAAAAAGATTCCAGGGTACATTTTCTTAAAGGATAACCCTTTGTATTCTGAGATTATTGAGATATCTGCTCATTCTTTTATTTTATTGTTTTAACATAATCATCAACGTACATTATTTTTCTAAACACACAATGTGGATTTCCCTGGAAGAAAACATGTTTTTTGTGTACCAAAATGTATGATCATAAACTGTATGTATCCCTCCATGCGAAGCCCCCAGATGTATACATCTGTTATTATTTGGTGTAGCTGGTGATAACACAAGTTACTCTGAAAATACAAACAAATCTACTGAAATGATATATATTTGTATATATTTTACATATTCACACTGCACTAAATTATAACTATTTTTATACATTTTTCATACAAAAAGTGCAAAGCCTACAATAAAATTTGATGTTTAATCCCTCAACATCCAAGTCCTTCTATGTTTCTTTTGTCTTTACATTTGAAAGATGAAATAATGTGTGTGTGCTTGAGTTTATAATTGATGATTTGATCTCACCATGTTGGAACATCTTCTTATTTCTGTCTTTCTCAGATGAGAGTTTTGATTCCTGCCTCATGCCTGTGTTTCAGGACACGGTTGACACAGGAAAGGTGGATGGTGATATGATTCAAACATTTCCAGTGTCTCAGTACTCATGAAAAACTGATTAGAGATTAAATAAAGGTGATGGACAAAGTTCAGCACTGAGCTTTACCTGGGTTGGAAAGCTGGGAACAGAGCCAAGTACACTGCTTCCCTCTGTTTCCACAATGTCTGTTAAGCTATAGCTAAACATGTCAGGCTCTATACTGTACCACATAGACATGAGATTCACACTGACTACCTGATCAACCTGGTTTAGTCTGAGTGGTTGTACTGTGAATGCCTTTAAAGCAACACAGTGTAGTTTTTGGCCTTATAATCATGTTTCTACACTCATTTAAGTAGTAGAAATATGAATTGTGCTGATCGCGCCCGCTTTAAAGAGAGGTTTTGTACAGAATCTACTTGAATAGACAAATCTGCTAAAGCACAATAGTCTCTCATGGTTCAGTGAGACAGCACTGGCTATTTACTGGCGCAGCTGCATTATCATTCTGCTACTACATGAAAAATGCTCTAGACTGTGTGAATTTCTTTAAACCAATCGCTACACAACCAGATGAAAATGTTGTGGACTGTTTCCACTGTGCACTGAGCACTGCTGTTATGTGGTGGTTGAATGTCCAAGTTCAGTGCTATCAAAGTTACTTTCAGAGCTGTGAGTACATATTCATGTTGAGTTGAGTTATAAATGTCATCTTTCACTGTGTATTGTCATTCTAATCAATAGCCTGAATGATCCTATTCAAACACTGCACCACATTTTGGTTAATAACAGCTTGCCTTGATGTATTGCCAAAGCCACAGGAGGTAAATCTGAGCTGACAGCAAGAGGCTGGACTCCCTCACATTCATGACACTTAAGTTTCAATTTTGTGAACAAAAAGACAGTGGGGAGAATGGGAGGGCTAAAGGGAAAGAGCCAATGCCTGATTTTACTAATGGAATATATTTTAAATGCCCTTGCTAATCTCCCAGCGGAGAGCAAAAGAGGACACGGTCCTGATTGGATGACAGAGTTAGAGCCATAATGAGAGAGAGTGGAAGAGATGAATAGATATCACACAGAGAGAGGCCATCTTTAGTTAAATGCAGACTAAAAGACTCTGATTCCCACAGCAATGAGTCTAATCTGCCACATACAGGGTGGGTTAATGACCAGCACGAGGGAGAGGGGAACTAGATTGAGGGAGTCATTTAAAACCTTCTGTGCGGCGAGTGTGATGTCAGACCGTGATGTGGCACAAATCAAACGTTATAAATCACCAATCAAAAAAATAAAAATAAATAAAAAGAGGTTCTGGTCCATGTGGTCCACAGAGGACAAAGCCTTGTAGACCACATAAACCACGTCATCCACAAGATGCAGCCCGTTAATTGAGACAAAGCTTATTCTGAAGTCTTTAACTGGTCGTTTTCCTTGAATGCAAATATACTTTTAAACTCCACATTTTATTTTCATGTTTGAGCAGCAGCAGTTATCATGTTTAGTTGTTGGTGACAGCAGCAGCTTAGTGTTGTGAAGGTCAAGTAGTGTTCATGTTGAGTTGAGGGGAGTAGCTGTGTCTGTGTATCTGCTGTGGTGCTGTTAAGTTGAGTACTTTGAGTACATTGTCAGTACTTTGGGTATTGACAGTGTTTCAAGTATCTAATCCAAAACTAATTCTTAATATTGAATCGCATCGATAAGTATTTTAGTAAAAAAAAAAAGACAACAGTACTTTAAGGGAAGAGATACTTACATTAGGGGTTTTATACCTAGACCTATTGAGGAAGGTGGCAGATAATGAAGTGACACCTTCTTACTCAAACCTAAAATCAATGTTACCATGGTAACAATAAATGACACCTGTGCTGATGAGAATAACAAGCACGACCCCAATAAGAAGCAGGAAAACATGACTCATCATTTGAGTTTTGCATTAGATAGAGATGAAACCATAAAGTGATTTACGACGTGCATTATTTTAGTTCCACATAACCAGAAGTTACATTTTGCTAAACTTCATTCCTTTATACACCAAAATATGTCTTCAGCACTAGAAGGCAACTTCATTGTGGACTCTTGGTCAGACTGGTAAGTCCACAGCCATTAAAGAACACTACAAGATGTATGATGCAGTCTTAGCATTGTTTTGCACAGAAAGAATGTTACTCTTTGTCTAATCCTTGCTGTGCTGCCTTCAGGCTCCACATAAAATTAGGCAACCAAAACTACTTCATTAAGATTTTGGGGGGAAAAAATCACAGTTATGGACAGATGGATATCAAATAATAGCTATGAAATGGGAGAATAAATATACCTTTTTTAAGAGGATTTTCTCTACAATGTTGAGTGTCCTAGTGACAATGTTGTCCTTTGCAATCTTCCACCCTGAGGGTTAACATCAGTGGTGACTCGGTGTTGACAGAGCATGCGGCAGTATTGTTTTAAGGATGTTAAATCTACAAAAAGACATCATCCACAGTCACATGAAGGAGGAAGAAAAGGGCATAAAGAGAGAGGGAGTTGTCACCCTTGACCGATATGAGAGAGGAGATTGGAGGGAAAAGAGGGACCAAGGGAGAGGCATCGCCCCAGGCCAGAGTGAGAGAAAACTGAAGTGACACACAGAAATAAATGTCACCCCACAGCCAAAGGAAGAGAGAGGGGGAGGGAGTCAAAGAAAGAACTGAGAGACAGAGAAAGGCAGAAGGGAAGTTGCCCACAGCTAGAGGGGAAGTGGGGCTTTGAGAATCCAGTGGAGGGTCAAAGTGACTTCATCAATCACAGCAGACACCTCAGTGAGAGACAAGAGAGGAAATGCAGAGTTAGGACTTGCGGCACTCTGATCACTTGTTAAAGCACAGCGATGTTCAGGCGCCCTGGAAGGTTTCTGTTCAAAGGTTGGAGGTGGGTTCAGCTGATTTTACACAGAGAAGCCTCTGTTTGAGGCTGCTGGTCAGCGTTTTGGTCCAAACAGGGAATTGGACATATATTTACCTCGGAGGCTGCTGGGAGTTTCTCTAAATGAAGTAAAGTGTCCGACAGGCAGGCAGTGTTTGATGTTGTGCTGAGGTTAATGGAAAGGTTTGTGGCACGCTGAGATGCTCACAGTAACAAGGAGACAAGGCCGAGTCACCAGAGGCCTAAAGAAACTTTGCATCCATAAATCCAATGGTATTATTACAAACATAATTAATAGTCAGAGCACACCACCCTCTTTTTTTATCTTCATCTGTACTTCTTGAGCATCTTTTAAACACACTTTATGAACACAGTTCCACATGTAAGGCCTTTTCTCTGCAATTTTACACAGCCTACGCTGTCTACGGAGGCAACTGCTTTGGAGGCATCTCCAACGGCTGCATCAACCGTTGGTAATTGGGACGGTCTAGCCTTTGGCGCATTTGGTGGTTACACATGCGGTTAGACATTTCCTGAATGTCAAACATTTGCAAGCTTGCTTTTTTACATTTCCAAAGGCTACTCAGCCTCTGACATTGCAGAGCCAGCAGAGTCCTGCTCAGCGGGTGACCATAGTGCCAAGCCGGCAGCAAAGCGGGGTTACCATGGCATACCATGAGTCGGTCAGCATTCCGATAACTGGCATGCTAGGTGGGTAAAAATGAATGGCACACAAAGACTCTTGGGATATGGGAGGCCATGAAGGATAGGTGCGGTGTTTCCTTCTAAACAGGCAAGAGAAGGCTGACTTTGTCGGCCGAATTTAGAGGATCCTTTGAAGTGGAACAGAACTTGTTGCGATGCTGTGATGCCTTCAAATGCCACCTCTGAAGGATGCAGCTGTTGAATTGGGACACAGCTGAAATCTCAGCATATGCTCTCTAAAATCAGATTTTGCCTCTTTATCATGTGTCTGAGGGGAAAGGAAGGGTTGAGCTCTAAATCTTCATGTCATGATGGAAGTGTGACAAATCCATGTGATAATTCTTATTTTCAATATGTCATGAAGAATTTTCAACCTTCTCAGGAGGTATTGTGACGTTCCACCACACTTGTGCATACATCCGAGTAGCTCTGACTGCATAAAAAGGCAGAGTGTATATTCATTGTGCACCCACGTATGTATTCCCATATTACCGATATAATAGTGAAACACTGTGCTACTGACTTCATCCCACAGCACATCACATTGTTATTTAAACAACCTGTGTGTTGGAGGGGAAAATGACAACCGTGTTTGTCTGACACCAGTAAAGAGATTTGCATTGTGCCAGGTCTCTGATGTACATAGGTGGTTGATGTGGGAATGCACTGTTGAAAGGAATGTAGATCGTTCCTCCTCCGTTTTCTTCTCACCTTAGACTCTCTATGCTTCCTCACTGCAGCTGCTAGAAATCAGTCCATTTTGCCACATGCATCGCTGAATGTTAACCAGTTCTATTTTCTACTCTTTTTCTGACACTGCCTCCCTTTCAGTTGACAAGCACGCCTCACACTTTAAAAAAGGGAAAACTTTCAAATTAAAAGCCAGAGAATGTTTTTCAATGAGCCTTTGCCTATACTAATTTATGTGAACAAACCTATTATTTGGACATCATGACCTGTGCATGTCCCCAATAATATACATAATACAAAATTTGCTGCATAATATATAATTTTTTCGAGATACATTTTGAAATGAAAGACTTTGCTGTTGTAAAGCTCTCTTGTTAGAGCAGGCACCCATAAACAGAGGCCATAGTCCTTCCTACAGCGGCACTGGGCTCGATTCACCCTGGCTGCCCTTTGCTGTGTGTCATTACCCCTCTCTCTCTGGCCATTCCCTGTCTCTCTTTAGCTGTCATGTCAAAATAAATGCATAAAAAGTCTGTGGGAAAAAAGACTACTTGAATCTCAGAAAGTACAGGTACATCTCAACAAATTAAAATATGTTGGAGGTCAGCAGTCTTACCCATGATAGTGAAGCCTATTGAACCTGACAAGGACAACATTTAAAGGATCAGGAAACCTATGCAGGTGTTTTATTTATTTATGTGTTTACTGAGAAGCACCTGTGCCAATTCTGATTTACTGTCTGTCAACGTGCAGTTCAGTTGAAGCCCTGAGTAATCAATCCATCTTTCAGATTTTATAGACTATACTGTAGCCTTCACCAAGGATAGTACAACAAAAATAATGTAGATGTGGCATATGAGACTTATTCATGTACGCATTAGGTAATGTAGATGTTAATATGTAATGTAATATATATATATATATATATATATACAGCAATAGACAAGCCCATTAAAGTGGTACTCATTAGATTCTCAAGCAAATGTCAGGGAAGATAGATTTTAGGTTTACATTCATTGAAGTCAACATTTTCCTTCCCAAAGATCCTCAGGCCAGCTGTTCTAACAGCTCAGAGCACAGGAGCTAAAAGCTGCCTCACTACAGGTTTTTGTCCTGCACTTCAGACAAACTGAAAGGCCAGTGCCAGAGAACCTGAGGGGACATCCTGCTCCCTACATTAAAAGCATTTTTAGATAAGTAACCCAGTGCAGGACCATGTTGTGATGTCTGGGACTAAAGGAGTAAGGCACAAGGACACATGGTATAAAGAGCAAAAAATAATCTACTTTCTCTACCATTTCTACCCAAATTCATAGTCAACTGTTGATGATCATTTGTAAACTGTGACCGTCCTTTTTAAACTGAAATCAATTAAATGTGCTAAAAACTGTAATAATATTACAGAATACAGGGGACATATTACAGAAATATCACTTTTTGAAGGCTCTTTAACATATATTTGGGTGTTTGTTTTGCCTTCTGGCTCCATGTGGTTTTTCAAGCTGTTCCCTCAGTTGTCCAATAATGATGTCATTAGTTTTCAAATTTGCATAATACCACCCCTACCTGGTACCAGTAGAAGGGGTGGGGCGGTGCTAGCAGTGGTCCATTTACATTTACAGGGACAGGGCACTGAAACAGACTGTTCTGAACAGGGCTGTTTTGAGTGGATGAAAAGAGCTGTGATGTTTGATCCTTGGGGTATTTTGACTGAAGCATGTCACAGACATGTGTTTAAGACACGTGGGAACTATTTTCATTTGGGGGAAAGGGACAGAATATGTCTCCTTTAATAATCTTAACATAACTGACCTAACAAGGGTTTACAAGAGATAATTCATATGTTACCAGGCATTTAAGTGCTGGGCTCAGTGAATGTGACAATAATTATATGTAAAACAAAAGACAAAAAAAAGTGTAAACGTTTTATTTCTTCATTATGAAAGGTAAAATACTGTCAGTTTGTATATTTTAAGCTTTTATTTTCCTATACAGTGTATCAGAGTCTTAAGTTTTGCTGGTGTCTGTTGTGTCTATGTGTTGTGTGTATGATTTGTTGTGTGGGTGTGTTGGACCCCAGGAAGAATAGCCATGCCATTAGGCAAGTGCTAATAAGGATCTATAATACAGTAAAGTAAGAGGTGTGGAAATGTGTAATTTAGTAGCAAAAGCACCCTACTGACACTATGGTTTACAGTAATATCTCTTTGTCCTGCCATTGACACCTGGGATCCACGGCCATGGTGCCAAGCTGCAGATTGTTGCACTCCAAGGTGTCACTTCATAAAATGGATTTGGTCAGTTGCAAGACCAGGCAGAGGTTCCCAAGTGGTTTGGCAGCAGTACTGAGGATTCTCCCCGTCCAGAGGGACACTGTGCTCTCCTGCAGCTAAAAGATGTGAAACATTTCATTTGGCCTTTTGAAGCTCACACTCAATGTAGTTTCTTCTCCCTCTCAACAGCCTCCTCTGCATCCTTCACAACAAAGCCACGGGCCTCTTTTTTTTTCTTTCTTTTTTTTTTTTTTTTCAGTTACTCAACACATGCGTGTTTTTCCAGCCATCAGGGAGACATAGAAAGTGCAACACTTAACTTCACATATCTTCTGAGCATTCTGTTTGACTTGTTGTTTCTATGAGAACACAGAGTTTTTCTGGGCCTGGATCGCAGTTCCAGGTTTTTTGCTGTGCTTTTTGCTCTCCATCAGAAGCAATAGACTTGAGAGCAGACCCTCCTCCCCTCCTCATTTTGCTGCCACTCTGCTGCCGTCGTAGCATCTTGCTGAGCCACTTCCTTTGACAGTTTTATTTATGATTGCTAATTCATCCATCACAACTGGCTCTTTCTTAACTTTTCTGCTCAGTCATTTTGTGAGTCATTTTGCTGTTTATTTTTGCTGTTGATCTGACTGAGCATGTTTTATTTGTCTCTCCACCACGTTCAGTTCCTCTCCTCCCTTCCCCCTGTGGAGGTTTCTGTTGGAGATATCCTCCCACCAATATTTCATATAGGCCACTTTTTCTTTAACTCTGCCTTTTTGGAAGTCTTTATTCTCAGCTCCTGTGGAGCTCTTTAACAAGGCCTCTGTGTGTGTCTCTTCCTCCTTGTTGTTTCTCTGTCTCTTTGAGCTGTTTCTTCTCCTTCATTTGCTCCTTTCAATAAGCAGCCACAGACTAGCTTTGAAGCTGCTCAGATTAACTGTCTACTGATCTCATCTCAGAACTCTGTCCCCATCTTTGCCTCATCTCCTCCTCAGACTGACTTATTTGTTGTTTTATAATTCTCCTTCTGCACTGTCAGTTGGACTTCACGGTTGAATTATCTGACCCCAACAAAACAAATCTCTGTTGGTTTCATGACGTGCGTTCTGCCTTTGCTGCTTCTTCACTTCTACATGCTCAGAAGCAAGGATGTATAAATATTCCTTCTTTTGCTCCTGAAGCTTTCAATATGCCTGGAGCTTCCTTTCCTGGGCGTTCAGGAGTAGATCGTCTGGTCTCATAGCCAAAGTCCAAAAATGCATAGGATTGCCCCGGTTGTCTTTCTTCTTTTTTATCCCTTTAGGTCAACATACTAACAGGTATGTGTAATGTTTGCTGAGTTGGGTCTCATACCGTCATACACTCTTGCCCAGGTGACCTAGCCAGAGTTGAGAAGGCCCCAACTTGCATCTCATTAGCATTAAACCACCAAATACTCAGTTTTACACACAGCCACCTAGAGTCCCTCTCTGCCGCCTCCATTCCAGCTTTTATGGTTTGTTCTTAACAGGTTGTAAAGACTTTAAAAGGCAAAGCCTCTGCAGCATACCAGTGGGTGGCTGTGAACTCACCAACCCTTTTCTGGCATTGCTCAGACTCTCTGGTAATTGGTACGTTTGCATGGCCTGTGACAAAATGAAAATATTTAGTTGTTAAATCATTGCTGTGCATCACTGAGATGAATCCTGTGTGGTATTTTCTTCGGTTTGATCAGCTCCATTTAAATGTTTCTAGGTGCTCTTCCTGCTCCACATCTACTGCAAATGGATTACTGAGGAATTCAGTATCATTTTGTGCCATTTCATACATAAAATTGAAATAATATATCTTCAACACAAGGTAGCCTAATTCATGAAATGCATTTAAAATTGATATAGATATAGTTTGTTTGTTTGTTTATGATCATAGCACGTCGCTAGTTATGTGTTTCTCTGTACTTGCCGTTGTCTGTTTTTGCAGTTTTCAAATAATAAGCGTAAGAATTAATGATAATTTGTGTACTCAGAGTCAAGTCAAATCATCTGAGTAATATTATGCCCAGCAGGCACTCTCAGTGGTTAATAGAATCACATTTGCTAGTGCCTAATCTTCATGCCTTACATGTTTGCAACACTTCACATGACAGACTCCAATGCATGATGGTCTAGATGCAACTGGACACTAGTGGTGCCTTGCAAAAATGATTTTGCAGTGGACAAAACTTGCAGTCTAAAATGTGCACATCTCTACACCATAGTGGATTATGGTGAGCAAGTGCATGTTCTGAACAGTATAAGAGAGTGTTGCATTTACTGTTTAAATATGTCTTTGGTGCTTTTATTGTATAGCTTTAAGCCACACCTTGTTATACACCATGTGTGTGTTCACCTTGACCTGGCCCGCTGTAATCCCTCACTGGCTGACAGTTGAGTTCAGACAGCCTGATTCTGGGGCAGACCTCTTGGGCAGCTTGCCTCACAGCTAAAAGCCATCGTCTCTTCAATCCTCACCTCAAAGCAATCTATCCAGCCTTTAGAAGCTCTCTCTCTCTCTCTCTCTCTCACACACTCTCTCTCTCTCTCTCTCTCTTTCTTTCTTTCTTTAAAGACCACAGTAGTTTACTTTGTATTGTCTCACCAACACAAAGATGTCACTAAGACACATTCTGAATCTGGTGACATCAGGCTCAATATCTACAATGTAGCCCTTTGTTGCATGTCACCCCCCCCCCCCCCCCCCCCTCTCTACCTCCCTATTTCCTGTCTCTCTCAACTATACTATCAAATAAAGGCGAAAGGCCCAAAAATATATTTATAAAGTCATAAAGTTTTCACCAAACAGGGTTACATTTACAGACTCCACATCAAATTCAGCTTGAGTCTGACTATGAATGGACGTGTGCATGTGCAGGTTTGGCTTCAGATATGATCTCTCTGCCAGGTAATTGACACATAATTTAAAACTGAAAACTTTTCAGGAAGCTCTTTGGACACCTGACACAAAACAGAACTTTTTAGAAATCATTGCTTTTAATAACCACAGTCTACTTGCTGTTTGTGTATGGGCTTCGTAGGTAGCTGTGGTCAAGATAAATGTTTACAGAGGCTTTAGCAGTTAGCAATAGCGAGTGTCTAAATGAAGGACTGTAATTAGAAGTTCTACAAAAAGGTCAGCAAAAAGGTAAAACCTCATCTTGAACTGCAAACCCTGGGAAAACAATGCGGGTATGATGAAGGTGAGTAAAGACTGTTCTTCCTCTGCCACAGGGTCATCAATGACGAGGAAGACAGTCTGATTTAAGTTCTGCACTCCTAAAGCCTGAGCGAGGAGTTAGCTTTAGAAGGTCACGTCAATCTGTGCTGCATTTAACCTTTGTTTAATACTTGGAAAACACTGATTGATGAGACCCTGTTTCCCACAAGTGCTGAGATCACAAACATGAGGAGAAACACAAACACAAAGGAAAGAGCAGAAAATGTTTACAGTCACTTGTTGATAATCTGTTTGAGCCTTCACTGACAATTCCTCAGTGTTCACTACACAATAGGCATACTGATACACACACATTAGATCAATTTTATAAGTTTAAATCAAATATATAATCATGTTATAGGAGTAAAGAGGAAATAAATAAAAGGCCTGTTGCCAAAGAATGACAGAACAACTTGAGCATATAAAAAGTTAAAAACTAAGAAGGAGAAATCTACACAGAATTAAAATAATGATGATGATCCATTAATTAAACACTGGCACAGTTGACTGCACTGTTTAAAATTCAAAGATTTTAGAGGACAGTCTATACTTCTAACCCCAACACTGAAGAATAAACAGAACACATCAAATGTTAAGTATGAAGGATGCAAATCAAAGCAGAAACAAACTATTATCCAACTATCAAACAATCGCTCATATTCACATTCAGCTATAGTTTCATGTTTGTGTGTGAAGAAGTCCAAACTCTCTCTCTGTCATTCTCTCCTGTGAAGGACTCTTTCCTTGGGCTTTGTATGGACGTTTGGATTTCATGGTGTATTCTTTTGGCGCAGTTTTCCTGAAACAGGGAGTGTTTCAGCCCAAAGATTGGTTCATTTGGCCAGATGTGAACACAGCAATCACGCTCAGATGTGGAACAAAAGTGGGCCGATATGGTTTAGAAGGGGTGGGGGTCTCATGAGAGAACAGTTGGTTCACGCATGGCAATTGTTCACAACTTTGCGGCGATGAACGCAAACGACCCAAAAGAAAAATGCAACTATTGTATCGTTTTAACCCCCGAACTGGAACAACGCAAATGAGCCACATGTCTGAATACAACCGTACCCTGTGTGTCTCATGCTGTGTTTTACTTCTTGACAGCTACCTGCCATTCTCTTTAGCTGTGGCTCAATGCAGCGGTCCTGTGGAGGATTCACCTACAGAGTGCTCGACATGTTCCTGGGCATAAGGGTGTGGCTCCTGTTGCTTAGCAATGTTATCAGCTACAGCTCATTCAGCTGATTACTTACTGGGAGTTCTCCACAGACCAGACCATCACATTTATGCCCTGGTTACACGTACATGTATTTTGAAAAGCTGAGACATTTCCCTTCCTTTGCAACCTTCATTTACACGCAAACGGATTTGCCTCTGAAAAGATTCTTTCTAAAAACTCCGGCCAGAGTGGAGATTTTGGAAAACTTTGCTTGTAAACCGAGAAAAAAGGAGTTTTAGGCAGCTGACGTCACATTGTGTGCCGGAAGTTGCACCTGTGTCAAAAGTGCGACATATGTTTACATTTTCATAGTGATCATGGAGGCATTCAGAGTAACAGTCACATTTATGTTGGTGCAAACCCTCTTCGTCTGTTTGCATTTGCAAATACAAATACTATTGCAAATACAGCTGCTCATTGTTGTTGATGCTATTTTCAGGATTTCTAACGTGAGCTTGAGCTTCTCGTTACACTGCCACCTACAGGGTTAGTATAAACGAAAACTTTTCTGTAAACGGACAGGTGTGCACGATGTTATTTCTGTAAATGGAGAGGGTGAAATGTCCGTTTATGAAAATAACCTGCCACGTGTAGACGCAGTCAACAACTTCAATTACAACAGAGAAAAAAACACAATGAATAGATTAAAAAAAAAAAAAAATGTTATTCAAATATATTTAATTCACATTTTCTCCACCACCACTGCTGTGGTATTATTCAAGAAGACCAAAATGCAGTGTGGGATCGGTTGGCCTGTGAAATGTCCAACTGTTGGATCCTTCAGCAGAGGGAGATGAAGGCTCCATTTGTCGGTTGCATTTGAAGAAACGTAATGGGCCACTTTGGGCTGTTCCACTGTGACATATTGAATCTCCAAATGTATCACTAAACAGTGCAGCTCCTGAGCTGAGGCACAGCTGTTGTCTGCTCCGCCCTGATGTTTTACACCTGCATCTTGTTACCTGCTCTGGGTTTCCCAGTGTCCCTCGTGCTCCACACTCAGCCTTTGGGCCCAGTTAACCTGATTCCTATGACACACTATCTTTCAGCTTTGCTTTTGGTCTCTTCCAAATGTTGTTGGAAATACCTGACTCTCACACCTCCAAATATTCCACTGTGATCACCACTATCTGTGTTTGTCTGCTGTTTGATATTGAGCTGGAAAAATAAAGCTTTTTCAATGAAAACACCTGTTGCTCCTTAACATATATATATAAGGCTCTTTAACATATATTTGGGTGTTTGTTTTGCCTTCTGGCCCCAAAATGTGAGAATTGTTGTTCAGACTGCAGCCCAAATCTCTCTCGTTTTGGCAAGTCTGATCAGAATCCGATCTCACCGACTGACAGTCCACATTACATATTGCAAATGATCAGATCCAATCTGTGTGTGTTTATCCACACTGATTACTATGGTAACAGGCTACACCCAGAAAAAAACAAACAAGCAAACGGATGACAGTGAACTGTGCCTGTTTCTGTCCAATTCATTATGTGGACCCCAGCACAAATAGTCTGAGTGTAGATACAGGGCAGTACTGTATGCATGAAGGGCAATAAAGGGTTAAGTCCACTGGGACAGTAACACTGTAAAATAAGGTTGTCAACATTCGAAGACCATAAATGTATCACAGTGTGTTAATTCTACACTCTTACCCTCCTTTGAGGCTTCAGTCGTCATTGTCGTCTTCTTCCACTTATCCGGGGCCGGGTCATGGGGACAGCAGTCTGAGCAGGACCACCCAGACTTCCCTCTCCCCAGACACCTCCCCCAACTCTTCCAGGAGGCATTCCCAGGCCAGCCGAGTAACATAGTCACTCCAGTGTGTCCTGGGTCTTCCCCAGTGCTTCAGCCTAATGCCCCAACATTTTCCTGAAGATCAGTTTTCTTAAAAATGATTGACACACTTTCAAAGCTCTTGTTGTCAAACATGACACTAATGTGGCACAGTCCACTCCAGGTTTTACCACTTTCTGGTCAGTCCTTTTTCCTACCTGACTCTGCCTTGTCAGCCACGCCCACCTTATCAGTACAACAATCACCTTCACCTGTGCTCTCTCACCTTATTACCACCTGCCTACGCAGTATATCTACCCTCCAGCTCCACTCAGTCTCTGCCAGATTGTTCTTCACAGCATGCAAGACTTTCCAGCTCTCATTCTCAGACTGACTCCTGGTTTCAGCTCAGTCTGCCTCTGACCTCCTTGCCTTGTCTCTGCCCTGATAAATGCAACCACCCTCTGTCTCTGACCACGGGTATCGGCTGTCAACATCTTGGTTCTTGTCTCCCTGTGGCCTTGTGGCATCTCCAAGCTCCAGCACTGTTAAAAGAGCCCAGTGTCCCCTGCCATTTGTGCTACTGCTCTTTCCTTACCTGTTGGCTCGATAACTCCCCATCCATCCACAACCTCTTCCTGCTTCCTCTGGTCTGTCTGCTCTGCTGCCTGGAGTTTGCCGCACCCTGCCCTACTATGAATCTCCTGTGTGTTCCAATAAGGATCATTACTAACTGCTCCAGTGTCATGCTGCAGTTGAGCCTTTGGATTAGTATGGTGGTGATCTTCAGTGGCAAGATGTTGTCAAGCTCCCTGGCTTAGTCAAATAAATATAGCTCACAGTCTTCAGCATATGAACTGAGATGATCATCTTCTTAGAATCTGTCGTCAGAGAAGCATTTTGTAGTGAACTGAGATTCATAGTTGTAAGCCATCAAACAGTCTATGCAATGTTTACCACACATGAACTGCAATATCAACCAGAGGTACACCCAGGGAGCTGATCTCCACCAAGGTCAATGTCAATATGTTGACCTCGAGCTGTCCACCATTACCTCCTTGTCTGAAGTAGTGGTGTATAGTAAATAACTGTAAGCTAGGGGAAAAACTGGGGTGGGGTACATCCCGAACAGGTCTCCAGTCTATCACAGGTCTTACATATAGAGACAAACTTCATGCAGACAAACATGCAAGCTCCATCCAGAAAGGCCCCAGGTCAGAATCAAACCCAGAACCTTCTTGCTGAGAGGCAAGAGTGCTAACCACTGCCCAATATTGGCAAAAGTGGCATTAAACTGGACCAAACTACTCATTTTAGCTTTAACAGTACTCACTATTCCTACATTTAACATTTAATGACAGTTATTTAACACTATTTCTGAGCACAGACTTAGGACTAGCATTAGGATGTGTCCTCATTGTTCACTTATTCACTTCTTTAATCTGACTTCTGCTGGCAAATTGTTAGAATGATTTGAATGCCTCAAGTTCTCAAATTTCAAATTTGAGCAGCGTGTGATAATTGTACTGTATATTTAACAGCTTTTCATGAACAGTTCACAACCTGCATGTAGAGTGTTCTGGGCTGCACTAACTACCTGAGCAAAGTGCTTAATTAATTGCTCAGTATGTATCCACTTTAATTTTCATAGTTAAACACATGAGTCAATTATCAAAAATAAGCTGACTTATTAGAACAGAGCTGTCGGCAGAATAGTGTGATCATTTCATTATCAGACTGTTATTAATAGTCACATCAGGCATCTTAATGTTCACTTCACTCAGATTTAAATCAACTAGTTCATGTTTTTCCATTTCGAGTTCATGTTCCTGATTTTTTTTTTTCTTCAGTAAGAAGGGCTTGGCTCATATCCAGAGTCCCTACAGCTGTTCACAGTATGATACCTGATCCCCTCCATCACAGTATGTGATGGAGGGGATCTGTGATGTTTACAGCGTCACTGCCAGAAATCCTCAGGTCCCGCCATAAAAAGGTCCAAAACTGTGAAATGGTTTTGCTGATAATCAAATATTAACACTCATTAAAACCACCAGCTCTGTGTTTTGACCAACGGGGGAAACTCATTTCAACTTGGCTTTCACATCTGATCAACTTGTCACTGCCTTTAAGTCAAATTCAGATGTCCTATATAGACACACACTCAAAGGGATGTATTTATACCTCTGTCTCTTTACCCTCCTGTGCCCCTCTGTCCCTCAAGGTCATGATGGGCCAAGTGTTTACCCAGCATCACACTGTAACAGAGCTGGTCATAGGCTGCCAACAGCACTGGTCCTCAGTGCCAATCACACTGACAGAGTGGCTGTGAGAAGGAGTGGGAGAGGAATTAGTTATGCACAGAGCTGAGAGGTCTAAAACTATTCAAACAGGATGGGAAACAGAATTACATGGTGAAACTAAGGCTTCTTCTTCACTGGAGTGTTTTTTTTTTTTTTTTTCTCAGATTGAAGTAAACTACAGCAGACTGAGAGAACTAAAACACCAAGAGAGGATAACACATCAACAATTGAGCTACCATTAATGAAAATGGTATGATCTCAGAGCTTCTTCTTTAACTGAATATATATTTATCATGGGCTACATATCATTCATGCTATAAGAAATACATACTATACTATATGAATAAAAAAAAGTTACTAAAAGTCCATAACAAAAAGTATCTGTGTCTGTCTGTAAACCACACCACCCTCTGTGTAGCGTAAATAAGGACACTCCACAACCGTCATGGCTGCCATGAGTGGACAATGGTCAGGCCACCCTCCCCGAGCTGCACCACAAATGAGCCATTCAAATCTGCCCATGGTTAGCCAGAGAATCGAGAAGGAGGTCAGTGTCCCGTCTGTCTGAGCATTTATTTGCTGCTGCCACCACCACACTTGGCATAGAACTCAGTCCACCTTTCTCCACACCACCACCCACTATCAGAAGACTGCCAGTGGATGCAAAACTCCCAGCTCACAGCAGAGACCTGGCTGTCTGCCTGTCTATCCCCTCCTCCTATGATGGAGCTTTCATTTCACTGGGCACAAGGAGGACTGAGTCATTAGCTCCCCAGGACCTCTTGGATGATTCTACTTTATACTCCACTCCTGATTCAGGGCTGAATTATCAATCTGACAAAATAATCACAGTTAAGGCATCACCCAAGAATGTCCCCATAAAGATAATTTGACTTTTCAGGATTTAGAACAAAAAATATGACATAATAAAACATATGTAAATTCTGTTTGTGTGAGTCAACAGAAGGCAGTGTTGTGTGATGTTGTGCACTAACATCAGATCATGTGAGTTGTCTTCATCACTGTTTCTGTCTGTTTCTTCCTGTCATGCGGGGGATTTTACCAGGAAGTACACTCATCTCCAAAACAAACAGTTGCACTGATTATTACACTTCATAAAGCAGATCATTTAAAGTCAATGTTTTAAAGTGGACAGAAGGCATCAGGGAAGGACTGAGAGCTGTTTCGATTGTTTCTCTAATAACCCATGAACTGGATGTTGAGGAGGTTTTTGCCAGTTGAATTATTAACAGATGACCCTCCCTCTGTCCATTTACAAAGGGACCAGGGAATTAAAACACATCCACAGAATACAACAGTTCCATTTAAAAAATCTGTGATTCACAGATGCTCCTGGCAAACACAGCACATCTCTGAGCGGCTGGGACCTCATTTACCTGAGGTTGTTTGTTTTTTTTTCTCTGATAGATTAACATCCAGACTTCAAATGACTGAAATCCATTATGTAGTTAGAGAAAAATTAACAATTTCAAAGTCACAAAAGCAAAAGAGGGTTTTGTTTCCAACAAATCCTCTGTGTAAAGTAATGAGACCGTTCCATGGGATCAGTCATACAGATCAGCAAAAAAAAAAAAAAAATGTGTGTATGTATATGTATATGTTGATGATAACAAAGTAGGCCAAGTCAAGAATATCACCTGTATCCTCCATGATCATTTAAAATGGAAAGAGTGCATCCTGTGTGGCACTGTCACTAGCTCTTCCACTGATATCCTCCCATGCTGGCTCTTTGATGTATTACTGCTGTTAAATTAATCAGAATCAGAAACATAAAATCTTTAATGACTCCCGAAATGAAAATTAGAATCTTGGTCATTCTTTCGTTCAATACTGCATTACATTACTGGACGAGCGAGTTCTGTATCAACTCAAAAGCACAGATGTATACTAAATCACGAGCCACCGAAGATGCTGCCACTGCTGCTGCTGCAATTCTCATCGCTCAACAGCAACCTGATCAAAGAGCTCATTTGCCGAAGAGTCATCTTCTGAAATTACTTGGTGCTTCTGGGGCATTTGTTCAAGCAGGCAGAGGGGAGTCGTGTGTTTTGATCCTTGTTGCAATGAGCCCTATTAATGGACTTAATAATCAGCTCTCATCAAGTGTCAGAGGCCCAACGAGTCAGCGGAGGTTCAAGCAGGAAAGGAGCATTGTTGTGGGTGTTGTCAGAGTCCTTCACAACCACTCAACTTAACCTTGGTCTCTCTCTGCATTATCTCACAGATGCTGCCATAAATATAGCAAACATTATGTAAATGCATCAGAGTGCAGAGGATATTTTCTACAATGAAAGCTTGAGTGCAGTTAATGCACCTTTGGTAAATAAAGGCATATGGGTTAGAGGCCCAGATGGGACTTGGCCAAATATTAGGTAACCTCGGTGTGTATCATCTATTTCTAGGCGGAGGTGCCTTTACAAGGACAGCCCAGAAGACTAAACTGTGACATCTGTTTTCAGGCTGGTTGGCATGGGACCTTATTATGACTTTCAGTGTAGACTCATTATCAAATTAGCCGGAGGTGTGTAGAAGCAGGGAAGTCCTCTTCCATGGACACAACAGACAAAATACCTTGAACTATGTATTTATTCTCACAACCTCAGGTCTCCCATAAATAATAAAAAGCTGGATATTGTCCAGAAAGTAAGTACATGCAGTTCTGTTTCTGCTACATTGGATGTCTGCATACATGTCCCATGCATATGACATTAATATCACACAGACCTTTGCAGACATGAGTAGATGCAATATACAGTGAAAGGTCCAAATGAAAAGGTCTTTTTTCAAACAAACTTAATCTCTATAATGAACTAATACCAGAGAAAAATCAATAATATTTCCAACTCAACTGACAAATTACTGACGAAATGTGACCTCAAAAAGTGACCTGCTATACTGCCCAACTTAGGCATGTGAAATGATGTTAGATAGGATCTTGCAGTGAGTCTGGTCTTTGAGCTACAGCAGCCAATCACTTCGCATAAGAAGTATGATGTCATCGCAGACCAGCAGAGACACAACACACACCTTTGATGGTATCGACAGGAAATAGATGGTAATATGCAAAACATCAAGCTTAGAAACCAGAGATTCTTCAAATTGTGTCAGAGGAATACAAGCTACAGTGTCTGATTGGGTGGGGACATATTAATACTATAGGCCCTGGACTTCAGGCTTCACTTGCCTCTCTCACTCTGCCCTGTGTGGGTGTGTGTGTACACTGAAAGGTGCCACTGTGATTACAGTGCATCTGAAGAGCCATTACTTGAAATGATTTAACACACTTTTTTGTCTGTGTTTCATTGTGCTCCTGTTTCTCTTCTGTCCTGTAAACCTGTGGATCCTAAAGAAAGCAGCCCCTCTTTCAACATCTTTAGAGAAATCAAAATGAGTCATTAGAGAGCTATTAATGGCCGTCCATCATCCTGAGAAGTCCAAAGAAATACTTTTTTTTTTTTTTTCCTTTAGTTTTTAATGGTGTCAGGACCTACAGAAAGAATCAATGTTGCTCGCTGGGACATAAATCCCTTTTGGCATTTCCAGAAATGTTAGCATAGTGTTTTGTTTTAAGACAGGACCTTGTAATGGGCCATTTACTGACTCACACACTGAGTCATTTGACTTCAGTGGAGAAAAATGGCACTGCATCGTTTAATTTATTTCTTTCAGATTGTGCCCTTGTCCCCCTGGGAGATCTAAAGTATAAGATGGCTGTAATTCATAGTTAGATTTGAAGTGATTGAAGCCCCCCTCAAAGTTATTAACCTCCCTAACATGTGAAGTTTTTATTTATTGATTTACACTAATAGACATGTTTGAGACATAGTATCATGGCTCATACATGCAGCTGCGTTTCTCTGATATTTTCTCCTGAAATCCTCCCAATACTCTGCTCTTTCACCTCCAAACATAACACAAGCAGCAGTGGTAAAGGCCACATCCACCGTTTCTAAATGAGGAAGAGTAGTAGTTTCCAAGTTCATAAAGACTATCTTTACATTGCTTAAAACATGTCTAGAGAGTTACAGCGGTTATGGCATCATATCTTCTCCTTTGTGCGTGTATTGTTGTCATGACTTTGGATGAAAAGAGGCCCCAGCCCTTTTTGCTGGGAGCATGTTCTCCCTGTGTCTGTTTGGGTTCTCTCTGGGTTCTCCAGCTTCCTCAGTCCATAAACATGCACAGTAGGTCAACTGATGACTCTGAATTGCCTGTAGGTCCGAATGTGAGTGTGTGAGGTTGTTTGTCTCTATATGTGGCCCTGTAACAGACTGGTGGCCTGTCCAGGGTGTGCCCCTATGTTGCCCCCCCCCCCCCCCCCCCCCCCCCCCCCCCACGACCCTGCACAGACACACTATATAGAGGGAGGAAGGAAGGAAGGAAGAAAGGATTGATGGGTGGAAAAGATTTACTTTGCTGAGAAGCATTGGACAAGAAGATGAATACCACTCGCATTAACATGCAATTAACATAAATGAGGACAGTTAGCTTAGCTTAGCTTAGCTTGGCATAAAACTGACTGAGAACTAAGTATTGAAAAATTCCACCTACCTGCACCTCTAAACCTAACACTGTATGGTGGTTCCCTGGGTGCTCATCCTATAAAGCAGATCCCATACAACAGCCAGGTCATCCTCTCTCTCCTTTAACTTTTCTGTCTCTCTCTCACAATAGATGCAGAAAATGTCTGGTAAAATAGGATAGCTTCTAGTTTAGCAATGTTTCACACAAGAACTGTTGCTATGTCTGCTTTATCAAACTTCTTCATGTCACATTGCTGCATGCCTCGTGTTTGTGCTGCAGCAGCCAGTCTATTGAAGTTCAGTTAACAATAACTAGCATTCAGTTTTATTCATGAACTGATTCTTAAGCTGTTATGATGGCAAATAGATATGGGCTCCAGAACAACTGGTGGCTGTCTCGGTTTATTCTAAATAATTTCGCAATTCCCCCTAAAGGCACCCAGTGGAGTTTCTGACCACAAGTAATAATAAGTAGCAGTCTCTTTATGAGTGGGCCCCTGTTCTGTCTGTTCTTGCACACACATACAAGCATAAGCATAAAGATGCAAGTCCTGGCGGTGAAGGAGACGACAGCTAGCGAGCGTAAACAAAATATTGTCTCAATGTTATCAAAAAATGTGACTTGAAAAGGTGGTGTAGAGAAGATAACGTCTGTAACACATTTGTTGCAGCAATGTTTTGGGGGTTTTTAGTGGGTGCTGCTTACATGTCTCAGCAAAGCTCCGCTTAAGCTTCTTCCCTTTTGGATTTGGGTTTTATAGCTCCATAACAGAGAGGGATGGCAGAATGGAGTAAAACCCCAAATCCCTTCAGAAACATCAGACACCTACATCCACAGACATTGTCTGCCTATGAGTGGGTATAACCACTCTTTACAGACTAATAGCAATGATTGATGATCGGCCACCCTCAACCATGTGCAGCAACTTTGCAAACAGCAACTTTAAAGTGAAACCTGACATTTACTGCGTGTGCTTTTAGATGAATGGACGGGTTTGGCTGTTTCATTTCAGCTACAGAGACACAGCACTTCACCTGATATTCCACCTGTGTTAAGTTACTTCAGAAAGCTTTAATGTCTTCATCAAGTACCTTAGTAAAGATACTTATTTCCACCTTGTCTCTCAGAGGCTCTAAGCTGTGGTCTTTATGAGGTCAGGACCTGATGATTTGAAATGATTTGAATTGATTCACTGTGACACTTTTGACATTTCCAGGCTACTGATCCTCTCCGAGCCACGCTGATGTGCTGTCAATGAGGAGGCAGACAGCAGAGCTGTGAGCCTGGCACCCCTCGGCCTCAAAGTACCAGCCTCTCTCTCTGAAGTCCGGCCTTGGCACCATCGATCTGTTCTTCAGCATGGTTGGCACAGAAGCACTGTGGGCCATAACATCCAACTTTTATTAAAGAAATACCTGTGATATTTGTTGTGTGTGTGTGGGTGTGTTTGTGTTTGTTTTCCCCACACTTCTAGGAGGGAGGTCATTATTCATTTCTAAAGATGAGTTTCATTAATGGGAAATAAAACTACGTTATTCTAACACTTAATAATGCTTTCCACAGATTGTAAGTGAATGTTTTGTGTCTCACCTCCAAGGAGAACGTGTAAGTTGTTACAGGTTCTACTGAAGGTTATAATTTATGAGAAGATACATTTTATCATTGCCCTGAAGATTTGAAGATACCAGTCTAATTTCCTGTGTCTCTGTTGGATAATTACATTATATAATTATAGCCTACTTCTGTATCTCCATCTAGGGAAATTAAAGCAGTTATGTACATAAAGTTGCACTTGTCCATCCAAAGTTTAATCAGCTGCTGCAAAGTTAAACATTACACTGTCTAAGTATTGCAAAATGCCTGTGATCGCTTCACCTCTCTGTTGCATGTGATAAGGGTCAGAGGGGAGGGCAAACATGTTTAACCGCATCTCAAACTCTACACAGCATAGCAGCACTCCCGTGTATTTATACCTGTTGATGCTCTGGAATGTCTCACTTTCTCTCCTGCGTATCCTGAGGTAGATTATCATCAGATGAGCATTGAGTTCACTGGAGCCTATTACAACAGTCTACCCACTCAGTTTCATGGGAGCTAAGAACCAAACAAATCCTCTGCACTGAAGCTAGCATGGGAAGTGGCTGAAGGTGCAGGTTCTGTGAGTGGACATTAAAAAGATGAACATGACGTTATATGTTGTTAGGCAACTTTTTTAAGGCTGAATATGTTCTAACTGTGTTTATTACCTACCTGTTGCTGCTGTGACATAATTTGAGAGTTAAGGTTGGATCGAGTGTAAAAGCTGCAGAAAATATATAATTTCACTCAGTGAATAACATGATTAAACATATTTGCCATAATTAAACTGCTTAATGCTCTGTCAGGTTTCTAAATTTGAGGGGTTTTTTTTCCTCTTATCTTCCCAGAGAGTGAAGAAAATGATAATGAGAAACATCAGCGAGGAGAAAATGCACAGTGCAACAGTGGAAGCCAGAACATGAAGGAAGGAAAAAGAAGAGAAGATGTTACTGGTTCAAAACTGAGTAAAAGAACCAAACAGAGTAGGAGCTGCCAGGAAGTGGAATAACAGAGTAAAACCAGAATCCATAACATAAATGTTAGACAGTAGGATAGTGCCGCTGCAATTCTTTTAATACAGAAACTAACAAACTTCTTTTTCTCATGAATGTTTTCTGATGCTGTTTGCATCAAAGTTTTAAATGCAGCAGAAAAAAGCCCAAGCAGAGTTTCTGCTGACCAATTGAGAGACAAACAAAATGCTGAATTTCAGTCCTGGCTCCTGAGGTGGCAACGTTTGTTGATTCAACACTTGGGTCCAGAATTAATTATCATTGAGAAACTGTTCAGACATTCATGGACGCTTCATTATAAATCCCCTGTTCATAGCTCATCAGTTGTCTCAAAGACATTTTCAGCACAATGTCTCAACAGCTGCTGGATGAAGGGCCGTGAAATTTATTTATCAGTTTTTCAGTGAATTTACAAAAGTTTTTTTTATTGTTTTGTCATTTTGTCCAGGCAGATTTTTTTTTTTTTTTTTTTTTTTTTTTTTGGGGGGGGGGGGGGGGGGATCTCAAGAAGGTGCCCCAGCATTTTTGTATATATTTTTTGTGAAACAATGATGTCATAACCCCACCACTCTAACCTGTATCCTGAGCCACACCACTAGATGTATACACTCCATGGACGTAACGTAAGTACAACAACAACGGCCGACTACTGTCGGTCCCACGGACACTGTGGCTGAATCGTGTCTACGAAATCACCATTGATGGTCATACTTACACTCACACCACTCCCAGTCAACATTCAGTCAAATTATCATGTTTAGAGTTTGAGTACAGTCTTCTTCTCTGTTTTGGTGTGGCAATATCACAACACCACACAAGCATTTCGAGTCATTTTCAGTGGCTCCATGTGTGTTTATGGAAAACTCTTTCACAACGAGCAAGAAAAAGGTGGTTTTGGGGGAAGCTCTGTTTCCATGTGGACGAGGCCTAAACTAGTGATTATTGAATAGTGTGGCAGTGAGGATTGTTGCCACATTGGAATGTTAATGTCAGCATCCTCACATGCTCACAATGGCATGTGATGACTTGTATGTTTTTTTGAGGCTGAAAGTGGTCCAGAGTGGAAGATGGTGCGCAGGTATTGACAGCAAAGCAACCTTTTGGGCAAACTGTGCAGCTGTGTATAAAAAGAAAACCAGCGGTCTGAGAAGACTGTCCTCCTTCCACAATGATACAACCCTGATGATTCAATTTCATTGCACGTTTACTGAGTCTGTTTTATTCTTCTGCTTCCTCTCATGGTTTGGGAACCTTTCTCGTAAACCTAGAGATTGGTTGAACCAGATTGTGGAGTGGTCTATTGGGCTGAGTGGAGAGCCACAGCTCAGCCCAGAGGAGCCCAAGGATAGAGCTGGAAGTATTTTAAAAGATGGTTCCAAACATCGTGAGTTTCAGTTTCTTCCATCCAGCTGCAGGTACAGAGTATTAGTCTGCAAAACAAAGAGATCCCTGCAGTCAACAGGAAAATGAATAAGTCACAATGACACAGGCCTGATGAGGAAACATTTGTATTTTATTTGACTATTATGGCAATAGATGGTACTTATTGATTATTGATGGTTTTTTAATGATCTTGCATGATCCATGGTACTTTTTATCCTGGCTATAGACACCAACCTGTGTGTGTGTGTTTCACCTTTATTTGGAAAAGTATCAATACCAAGTGTTGGTGTCAGTACTGTGAAGTGAATCTACCTAGAGGTGCAAAAAAGTTACCTTGACCTATCAAGAAGCGAGTCATTGCATCACAGTATCAGTTCTCTGCTCTACTGTATTCCAAACACCGATATCTAATAATGTGTGAACATGTGTGAATGATTACTTTTGGTGAACCATCAAAGACAATAGAGAAGATAGACAGGTTAGGTTTCATCAGTTTGGTTTCTACTGTCAGTATGTGATGATATTGGCACTACTTATCAAGATGTGAGGTGCAACCTGTGAACTGTCATTGGTGATTTTGTGTTTCATCCGCATTCAGTTGGCAATGTAGTCACCTGGCCAGCCCTGCTTGGTGCCCGTGCCACCATGGCTGAAGAGGTGGGTGAGAGATCAGCCCTGGTCCAGCTGTGAGACATGACAGCTTCGAGACAAATTAGAAATACTCCTCAACAGCCGCTGCTGGAGAGTCCTTGATCACGGCACTCAGTTCCTCCTGTGAAGCTGCTCAGCAGCCAGCTGGGCAGCTCCCAGCTGCAACTGAGCTGCTGCAGCTGTATGAATGTCAAGCACAGCACGGCTCACACACACACGCAAATGATCAGTTAAATCTTCCCTCAATCAGTTAAGTTTAAATGAACAATTTCAAGGGAGCATCTTCTCTGTATCACTTGGGATAGATCTACTGCAGTTGCCCTTCATATCTTCATATACATACACATATACATACAGTATATGAAGTGCATTGCTTTGTGTTGAGTCAGGTAAGTCAATTTGAAACTAAAGCAATGCACTGCTCTGGTGTTTTGAAACTGAATGTGTTTTGCTTTTTATCTGAATTAATTGAATTGAATTTCCAATGACAGGCAGAAATCACTTAGTGTGTGTCCTGTGGAGATTCGACACCCCCTGGTGGACGAGAGTGTAATTAAGGAGGCACCAAACAGATGTGAGTGAGAGGCTCCTGGCACTGGTCTGCAGTAATGGCATTGACCAGGGAAGTGATGTGAAGGACAAGTTATTAGGAGCAGAACATCTGTGCGTTGGATGTTTCTCTTTGTGTTGCTTGACTCATATTTGTCTTAGATGTGCGAAGGAAAAAAACAGAAAAACAAAAAAAAGACAACACTGAAACTGAAAGTGTCATTTTCTCTGTCTCAAATCAAGTAATAAAAGAGTCTTCGAATGATGTGTTCTTTGAAGGCTGCAATAAATAATTAAAATAAAAGATTTTGGCTCAGGTCTCAAAAATAAATCCTATTTCTGTGTGAGGATCGGCCTCAGTAACAGCACAATGGATTGGCAATGCTCTGCAAAGCATTTTAGAGGAGACAGGTTACTGTGCACACTGAAGATTGAAGCTGAGGAATGATGCGATGCACTCACTGAATTAAAGCAAAAAAAAAGTCTGTATTTGTGTCCCAGTTGCATTCTGCATAAAGCTTGTAGCTTGTAGTGTGTTTACAATTGGAGATGTGAAGTCATTAAATGCACTCAAAGAAATCAGCATGCGTGCTACATTTGCATGATATCTGAGCAAGGTGTCGACTGGACACCGCTGTCCTACATTGAGACAGATGGAAACTCTTTTTATTTTAAATATTAAATCTTTGGAAAAGCATTTTGCTTAGTATTTGTTCATGTAAATTATTCATTATTTGTTTCAGCTATGTGTAAAATTTCAGAGTTGCACTTGGACCATCAGGCAGCTGCTGATGAAGCTGCTCCAAAACAGCTAATGAGAAGAGGGACTGTTTGTTTTTAAAGATGCCCCTTTTCCCCCACAGTAACAACATACTGTCTCTGCCTCTCTCTCCTTGCTGCAGGCACCTTGCAGCCTTGTATCGCTTGTGTCAGGTGGAATCTGGCAGTGATCATCGTAGCACTTACTCTTGACGGATTCTCCTTGATCTGCCGTGGCGTACCTTTATTGGGATGTCTCTTTGGACACAAGCATTGAGATTATCTTGTCAGACATTTTTCTAGAAACGTTTTCTGGATGGATACTATCACATCCACATCGTCTTTCTAGCCCATCCCTTCTCTCATGCCCCTGATTCCTTTCCGCTCCTTCACCACCACCACCACAGTCACTTTAGCTCCAGTTTTTCAAAGCCACTGCTCTCTGTGAATTTTTATTTGTTTCCTGCACTCTATATCTCCTGTTCCTCCTCTTCCTTCCACACTCTCCTCCCCTCCCTCTGTGATAATGAGTTGTATTCCATACTCCCAGTAAACGCCTATTTGTGTGTGTTGTGTAAAGTATGTTACCTCGGCGTGTCTGGGCAGCAGCAAAGCCTCAGGGCTTTTTTTGACTGGCATATGAAAAGGGATCGACATCTTGCTCTGCTTTGAAAGACAGAATCCCATGAGATGAAAAGCATTGACTGTACGCCCACATACTGTACACACACGTGACTTGCACATACAACAATATGACGCATGTCATTGATTCAAGAGTCACTAAAACAAGCTTGGATACATATAAGGCCTATGAATCTTATTAAACGTGTGTACAGAGGCACACTTGAGAACACACCCACGCACCCACATTTTGTTTTGTACCTGAGCAAAGCATCTGTTTAGTCACCAGGGTGAGGACATTCATAAATAAATTAAGGGCCTGGCGTTTGTATTTTCAACTCCATCCTGATTGCAGAGAGATGACGGCATATGTTCGTTGAGTCTGTGTGGAGGGAGGATGATGCTGGAGCCTGGCGTAAAGCTGCTGGAGCACATCACCCAGCTCCTTTGATGCTGGGGTATCTAAAGGGAACAGATTGACAAGGAAAATGATGCTGTTTTATTTCTCTCTGCATGAGGCAGCACGGAGACTGTATCCGAGTAAACCCTCCTCTTAAGCTCTGTGGGACAGTGTTTGAGACCGTCTCTGTGAAACGCTGCATAGGCACAGTGGTGTGTTTTATTTTCGCCTTGGTTTTTGCTTCAAAGTACTTTCAATGAGGCAACAATCAATCAATCAGTCAGTCATTCAATCAGTCAGTCAGTTTATTTGTCTCGGGTGTGGTAAATTGGACCGCAGCAGCTACATATGAAAACACAGGAGCAGCAAGAGAAAACAATGAGACGCTGTAATAACTTTGTTACATACATAAAAATAGATAAAAGAGAACTGACTTAATGAGAAAAACACAACAGCAAAAGTACATTAACAATACATTTAAGCAAATCAATCTTTCAGCTGCTGTATCTGTGTTCACACAGGGCTGAAATACAGTGTTCAATAATCACTAATCCTTGAAAATTCATAATACATCAGATCAGGGGTCTTCAACATTGTTCAGGCCAAGGACCCCCAAATTGATGGAGAGATGGAGCAGGGACCTCCTACTATTTATATGGTATAAAACTTTGTTTTATATTACACTGGGCCCTGTGCCATGTATAACTGCAATCTGTTATTATGCATTCAATACTAAGCTATTCAAATAATACACAGGTTGCATTAAACATTCAAAGTCAAAGCCAACAACATCACTCTCCTTCCCTTGTAACCTGTGCACATGTGTGGCTGTGTTTCCCCTGCTTCTCCTGCCTCATCAGCATCAAATATCCAGCTAATACAAGTGCAGTGCTGCCCCACCTCAGCTATCACAGCACCCCTGCTCAACATTTCACCTGCTGGATATGTCCACTGATCTGGAACATTTCACTGCCTCCTCCCTCCAGTGTTGTTTTCTCTTTTAATTCTTCTGGACACCACCACTCTCTTTCCTGTCTTTGCTGCTGTTCACCTCTTGAAGAGGGACCACTCTTTTACCTCCTTACTGCAAATATCTTATGTACTGGGAGAGACTAGTATACAGTTTGAAGGTGGCCAGATGGCAGAGTGAGGTTACCAGTACCTACAGAATTTCTATATAGCCTACACAATAATCAGTCTGGCCCCAGTGCCATGATGCTAATGGCCCACCTGGAATTCTAACCATCCCAGTTACCTGATCACAGCTGACACAGTACAACCTGAACAGGCCTCTGGTCTATCACAGGGCTGACATATCACATTAAGAAGGTTGTGAATCTGAGTCCTGTGGCTGGTTAAGGCCTGTCTGTGTGGAGTTTGCATCTTCACCTGCATGCCTGTGTGGGCTTGGGCTTCTCTCTCCCACAATCCAAAGATAGACAGGTTTAGGTTAATAGGGAGCTCTAAGTTGCCTATAGGTGTGAATGGGAGACTGGCATTTAAAGTTGTTTGGAAGATAAGTCTCAGATATTGGCAGAAAACATTTTTCTTCTGTCAATGGTCAATGTATCACTTACAATAGCATAGCACCACAGGCACATCAAATGACTTTTTTTTCCAATGGAACAAGTGCACTTGAATGTTCCGGTTACAAGTAGTAAATCAAAGCATCTATAAAAGCATTCATTTATGTGTAAAGCCTAATTAATTTTATAAATGAAAGTCTAATTTTCTCTAATCTGAATTTGAAGTTTTTTTTTTTCTCAATTTATTCTGCTGCCAGCAGCTGCAACTGCAAGTGGCTATGAGCTTATGGAGACGTTGTGTGGATCCCTTTCTGTTATTAATCATTCATGAGTTTAGTTTGACGGAACTTCAGAAGGCAAAATTACAGCACAGCGTAGCAATTTTTTAAATTAGCTACGGTCAGTAGGGGAAGAGACTCCTCAGCCCTCTGACTTCAAGTTTCCAGGAGGTCTGAGCTCACAGCAGACAAGTCCACGTCACAGCTCATCAGCTCTCCAGCTCCAAGTATGTACAGCTCTGGAAAGAACTACGAGATACATCCAGTTATTGGACAAAAACTAAGAAATATATTGAGTATATTTGTGATAGCTTCATTTTATCACAGTGTTTTTCCTCCTGGAATTGAAATCACAGAGTAAACTTTTAGCCAACTTTTTCTGATTATGTGTTCCAGTTTGGAGGATGTGGTCTACAATGGCTTGGCCCTCTGAGCTGTCGTAGGCCATGAAGTCAAAAGTGAAATGAGATGGTTTGACCTACAGAGAATTGTTGCTTTGGATCCCTCACTGTGCTCACCATCACATCTGTGATTTCCCTCTCCTGTTATCTTGACCACATCTTCTTTTTTTCTGTTTAACACATAATCTGAGGCTTTAACGCTGCTGGTTTCCACAGCAACAGTGGGAACATTAGTTGTTCAACTGAGCTGAAACCAGTACATTTAATTATGTAATCCCTCAGCTTTCTGGCAGTTCTGTTCCCATATAATTTTATGCTCACTGAATGTTACTTGCTGAGTTAGGCCGGGTTCAGATGACACGAATTCAGGCCGATTTTCACACAATTTTGTTGCGGCCAACAAATTTTCAGCATCAGGCCTGATTATGAATGTTGGGAATGATGAATGGACATGTAGTGTAACATAACTGAACACCAGTGAGTTTGCGTGTATGACGCTCTATGATGCCCCGACAGAAAGTGTTTTGACACATCATTTACACACAGTGAAGGTACATTAGCTCACTTCATCTGCACAATGTAAGTCAATGGTTTTGAGGTTAACACATTAGTTACCTCACGTTCTCTCTGAAGGACGGATGGTCATGCTGTCCTCTTCACAAGACCCATGAATGGCTCCACAATTTTCCATGCGTTTTTTCTTACTTTTCTTTTTCGTGTCTGAGCAAAAGACTGCCAGCATCACACACAGTGCTTTGGTAGCCATGACTGACAGTTTCTTGCCACGCCTATGGCCTATGAACTTGCACAAGGTTGCGCAAGGTTGCAATTGGTCATGATTGGTTGTGATCGATGATTGGTTGGGGTGACATTTGTAGTGTTGCCAGTCTCGTGACCAAGACACGGCAAGAATTTATGCCACTGTCAGTGTTTAATCTGACATGGTGACCATCAGGAAAGACAAAAAAACCATGTAGTCTGAACCTGGCCTTAGGTTTCATGAAGAGCACAGCCTGGTGCCACTGCATTGCTCCAGAAAGGAAGGCTAAATATGAAGAAGCCTTTAACATGGGACACACTAGTCATGTTGTTGTGATGCAGTCAGTCTTATGCTGCTTCTGAAGGATGTGAAGGGCCTGAACTGTGACATAGCGTTTGTTTGTCCTTCAAGATAAGCAAAAAATATTACCTGTACAACAAAAGGAATATATAATCATAAAACTCAAATACATTAAACAATTAAGTATATTAAC
This sequence comes from Caranx ignobilis, assembly GCA_021432705.1. NCBI lineage: Eukaryota > Metazoa > Chordata > Actinopteri > Carangiformes > Carangidae > Caranx > Caranx ignobilis. Next base: position 11,144,378 of record MU269981.1, on the reverse strand, counting down.
TAAAGATATTGTGGAATATGAAGGCCGCAAAATAGAGAAGCAAATGTTCAGTTGGCATGGAGACCAGTTACTACTATGTAACTACTGAAGCTCACCACTGGACTTATTCAGCCAGGGAACTCTTACTGAGTCATTACTGTTCATGGTCAGTGTGATAAGAGAAACAACTCAACAATGAGTTTATGCTCTTACCGTCTCACACTAAAATACATTGTTTTGTGTTTTAGTATTTTAATGAATTCATTAATTAATTAATTAAATGAGAAGGGTTCAAAAACACAACTGTTTGTGGTCCTTGATTTAGCAAATTAAAATGTAAAATGCTTTTAGAGCAGCCCTGAGTATTACTGCCTACGGCCATCCTACACACTGCATACACACAACCAACGACCAGTACACTCAAGGACAGAAAACACAGCATCCACGATGCTATAAATTATCACTAATATATACTATAAATAATCCAGGAGCATCTCAGGTCTAACCCTGGCCTGTTTGTCAGTAAAGGTAGATTATAGTCTCATATACATCATGTCAGTCTCATGCTGTAAATGGTGTCTCAATGTGTAAAATAAACAACATTTCATTCTTGTCATCCAAGGTCTTCAGCACATCAGGAGTCTAAAATATAAAATATGATGGCCCCTGGCGATACAGTCTCCACATTCACTCAGCCAACCCTCTGCAAACCACCACTGAACCCAGAGGTGCAGTTTCTCAGGTATTTCAAACTATGACCTCATATGATGAAATTTGGACTGGACACGTTCAGAAGCGCAGTGCAACTATTGCTGAGGCTTCATTTTATATATCCCTAATATCCCTGTTGCCTAAGGCAGCCACAGATAGATTGTTTCATAACTCCTCTTTTTCTTCTTAATGAATATGTTCTTTAGCCATATTCCACGAAGGCATGAACAGTTTAATTCATAGATGTTGATTCCACTAGTGCTCGGGAGCTCTGGGCTACCAGCTCTCACTATGTGGTGAATTTTTAGGTGAAAATAGTTTTGTCCAGTCAAAATAAATAGAAAATCTGACACGGTGTCAGAACTGGGTTTAACGGTCCATAGCCTATCTATAACCTTCTTGATGACAGCCCTTTGGTTTATGATTGGCTCAGTGATTCATACAATGATACAAAGTGAATGATTTTGCATTACTTTGAGAAACACAGTCATGAGCACACATTAAACTGTTGCAATTGCTGAAATGTACAGTAGTTTCTATTAATGCCAGTTTACACATGCTGCCTCCAGGAATTAGTCACATGCTTGTATTTCAAAGTCCAATGTGTTGAAAGCTCTGTCCCTCTCCTGCCTGCCCAGCATATGTCACCAAAACAGCTGCCTGCCATACAAATGGAAGTGTACACATTTAAACACTGCTTCAAATTCATAGGAGCACAGTGAATATAATTTTAGATTGCTCAGGAGCTCTTGTCAGTTTTACCACTGCATCAATAGCCAGGACTTCTTGTAGATGGTAAGTTACTGCTAACGTTGGCTATGTAGCACTAACAAAACTGACAGATAGTTCCTTTAAGCAGTGTTGTGGGTGACTACTGTATTTTCCCTGGGTGTAGCTCAGATTGTTAAGTACTTCATACCCACTCAGCCTGACTCAGTGCTGCTGTTAACAGCTCCTCTTTGCCTGCTAGCTTGTTAGCATGTGCATATTTCGTTTGCTGCCCGCAGACGTTGGTGGGTGTGCTCATGTTAAGTTTCACAACTTTGGCTGCTGGTGTTGATAATGGCTTTGCACATGGAGTTCAATACTCTTCTCCAGTATTTTTTATTTATTTATTTTTTATCTTTTTTCCCTCCTTGATTTCAGTTCATTTTTTCTATAGGTTCATTTTCATTTAAATAAAATTGTTCTTGTTTTCAGAAATCATATGTTTTCTGTGATTTATGATTTGGGGGGATAATGGAGAATTTTGTTCTGACTTACACATACACAAATGCTGCCCCTCAGCAATAAGGTTCTGGGTTTGTATGTTCTCCTTGTGTCTGTGTGGGTTCTCTCTGAGTTCTCCAGCTTCCTCCCACAGTCCAAAAACATGCACACTAGGTTGATTGAAGACTCTAAATTGCCTGTAGTGTGTGAATGTGAGTGTGTATGTGTTGTTCGTCTCTATGTGTCAGCCCTGTGATAGACTGCTGATCTGTTCAGGGTCTACCCTGCCCTCAACCTATGTCAGCTGGGACTGGTTCCAGCACCACCCATAACCCCGCATGGATAAGTGGTATAGACGATGGATGGATGGATGGATGGATGGATGGATGGTGATTGCACAGAAGAGTGAGGAAAAAAATATCAATACTCAACTGAAAATGACAGACAAAAAAGAATAGCAAAGAAGAAAAAGACTCAGCATTAAAGCAGATCAACTCATATATAAGTCCACAAAGTAAATATTAATTAGGAATGATCAACAAGTTACAAAGATAATCCATAAGGATAAAACACTGAACAAACCTTACCATCTCTCTTAATGTGTAAAGCTGCCAAATCTGAATCAAATGATAACTGTTGTGTCCTGTACTTGAAAAGTACTTTGTGGTCTTTGCAGATCTCTGTGATTGTGCTGCATGTTTTTGAGTAACTTTGTCTTTTTGGGACTCAGTGGTTGATTCTGCTTTTTTCATCTCCAACATGTGTTGCCTGATTTGTATTCAACCATTGGCTTTGATGAAACCATTCCAATCAAATGACTTTGTATGTATAATGTATGCATGTATACATAAGGGACTGTGAAATCAATATGTCATGTGTGTGCAGCAGGTCTGGAGCAAATCTCTCGCTCTGTAAATTTGTAGTAATTCATTTTGAGGTTTGCCTGCAGGTACATGTCTGGAGAAAATCACTGGCTCCGTGCTCCAAAATCTGATAATTGGAAACCAGGCAGCTAAATAATATATGTATACCAACTGTAAAAGCATCCTGCATCCCTTCAGGACATGGGTGGGTTTGACATTACAACAGTGACCACGGAGTGTGTGTCTGTACCAGAGTTTTCTCTGACATGACATGACCATTAAACTTCTGACATACTTTGTACAGTTGCTGATTTACACCTGCACTTTCTGAAATTAGATTAAAAAAAGTAATTTCCTGTGTTTTACTGCAAAAAGTGATTATTACTGACTCCAGAGCAGTTGCAAGTGTAAAAGTGATGTAGGTACAGTGGTGGAGCCTGGTGTTGTCCGCATCCATTCATTAGTGTGTCAGAGCTTCCCTAGGTGGTCATTTGGTGACGTCACCTGAGGACGAACTCTCTATCAGTCACTACAATGGGGTCACTTTGTCACCTCTCTCCTGCGGGACCCTGCACCCTGGCATGCTGTCCTAAATGTCACCCCTAAAGCCATCCAAACAATGGTTTCACCCTCCTCAAACAGCTTGTGGAACTGTGTGACTTATTGATTATATCATCCAATGGTTCAGAGGTTATAAATCTGAGAGGTCATGAGATCACAGGTGTGTTTGCAGTGGTTTTTTTCTCAAGATGTAAAAGAAAACCAACAATGGTTACGTCACTGCAGATTGGAACTGGAGTGAATGAAAACCTCCGACTACTGTAGAGTCATTTGACCTGGAACTGAATGCTGATTGCATACTTTCACATTGCTGACCAAAGTTGGATGTCAGTAAGTCTAAGCTGTCGTTTTTTTTTTTTTTTTTTTTTTAACCAGTGTAAAATCAGTGCATTCTCCAAGATCTTTTTATTTTGATGATGACAATCATACTGTACTAATAGAAGGGAAATTACAATTATTTTTAGTTTGAAGAGAAATCCGACTTCATGTCTCTTTATATACTTCAGTTGTTGCCATGGATCCGTGGATATTCATTTCCTCTCACTGGCTCATTACAGTCATAGAAAATGTTAAAATCTAATAAAAAAATTTTAAAAAAGTTTATTTGTCTCTTTTTTCTAAATTTTAAATGTTTTTTCTGAAATGTTCTTGCAGGGGAAGAAAAGGGCAGACCAAGGTCGACAGTGAGCTGCGCTGCAGATTTCTGTACCTCCACACTCCATGGTCAGCCGTCAGCCTTACAGGTAGGAAGCCCAAACCTGCCCTCAGTAAGCAGAGTGTGAGCCTGCAGAGAGAGGCAGTGACACCCTGCAGAGAAGTGAGTTCACCAGGCTCCTGTTGCCCACCCCCCACCTCTGTTATAGGCTAAAGGCTTGAGGCAACATTAGCCACTAAAATCACCGCACATCTGAACTCGGTCAAAGCTTTTTTTGTACTGTTGATTATGACAGTGTTACAGCAGAGCCATTCTCAGATGATATTAGATTATTTTAATTGGCTCAGGCCAAGTAGGTCTTAACCGTGGCTTTAATCCACACTCAGACATATCGTTAAAAGCAAGCAGGAATTGTTTTAATCCAACAGGTGTGGTTCAATCATGCTGGAGTGCTCTGCCTGCTTTATCAAAGGAAATCCTTCTTAATGAGGAGACAGCTCTGTCTGCATGATCGAGATGATAGTGGGCCACTCGCAAGAATGTATGGTGTGGGTGATGTCTGCTACTGAGCAGAGGAGTCACTGTTGTGAGTAAGCCAAGGTGAGAAACTCCTCAGCTTCTCTATTCTATTCACAACAGTTTAGCATAATGATAAGGAAACATGCAGATAGTGTCCACAGAGGGTGCAGCGAACAGGCTAAGAGCTGATGCACAAAGGAGACTGTATTCATTTCACCACCAGGACTGAAATAAGTTTTCTACGTGTTTTGATTTATAAAAGTTACATCACATTAAACTCAGAAGATTGCATTGTAATTGAGTCTGACAGTGGTTTGGTGAGGGACCTCAACTCAGGTGAAGTTTTCTCTCCTGGGGTTGGTTTTAGGAGGAGTTATCAGCTGGAGATGTTTGTTAGCGAACAGTACGTTGAGGGGATGCTGTTTACATTTGAGCTGCTGCCAGTCTGTAAGCATTGTGTCAAAACAAATGTAGAACCAGGAAGAATAAAGCTGCCAAACCAGAGACGGAGACCTGTCTGCTGAAGAGTTGCCTATTTGTTGTGGGAATGATGGTGCGAAGCGATCTGATGTGTATCAGATTCATTGTGATCCATTGATTGTTCTTTTTTTCTTAGCAGTGATAATATGTCAATAAACTTGTGTTGAGATTGTTTTGGTTTGTTTGTTCTTTTCCATGTTTGACAGAATTTTCTTACAGTTTCCAGGTGAAGCATTTACCTTCTCACCACCGTACCAATCTCAGACTGACCTTCTCATGAGCCTTTACATCTCAGTGCACACCCTGACTCATGTGTGTGTGTGCACACTCTCACCGTCCTCTGTGGTTTGTGTATGCTTACTGTTAAACCACTGAAACAATCCTGTGTGGCACTTGGCCGCCATCCCATGCGGTGAAATGGGGACCGACTCCAAGTGCTCTAAAGCTCAATGTCATATCGATGGCCATTGTCTCATCTGTTGCCACGGTGATAAACGACTGGGGCCTCGTTTAGGCCGGGAGCCAAAAAGTGTCTTGCTCCCCTCTGGAAGATGAGCCATTAATCTAAAGCAGCTCTTTAGCAGAACTTTGTCTATTTCTGTTTCTCTCTCCCTCATTTTTCCTTGTGTTTCACTTTTCCTTACTCTGTCTTTTGTTCTTTCTGCAGTTCTAATTCCACTTTCTCTTCTTCACTCCATTCATGCATGTCATTCTTTATGCTCTATCACTGTGTCTCATCCTCTATTGGGGTGGATGGGGGGGCTAGGGCTATATAAATTTATAGTCCTGGGCTGTAAGCATCTTTAATCAGCGGCAGGGCTTTGATCCAGGGACATATAAAGTAAATGGCATTTTTGGTAAAGTAGACAATTAGTCTAAACAAAATGAAGTTTTAGTGTTGGGCTTTTGGACATCCGCAGAGCAATAAGCATGCTGAAATTAGCCAGTGAGTCGGGGGGGCGTTGCAATAATTGTTATTATTTTCAACACAGTTGGGGTGTTTTTAATCTAAAAATATTTAATAAGCTTATTCATGTAAGAGTATTTATGTTCCTAAACTATATACAGCAAAGTTTTCATGTCTCATTCATTAATTGGTTCACATTAAAAGTGAGTGCTGTCATTACATGCTGTTTTTTTCCTGTTTCTAACAGAGTCAGAGCCCAGATGGTGCATAAGCCTGTGGATAAATACACAAATAAATGAGTACATGTTTACAGGAAAATCAGCTGATTGCCCATCAAATGTCTGTCCATAGATGCTTGAACCACTTTAGATAATATACTATTCTATACTATACTTTACTATAAGTACAAAAGTAGTAACCAGTTGAGTCCTTCATCGTGGACATGCATGTCTTATCAAGACAGTAGCTGATTTCCAGTGTCATGTTACTGTCTCCACTCAAATGAGAGAGGAGAGGAGAGGAGCTGATAAAAATCCATTTTCACTATGTCTTGGTCTCTCAGTCATGAGCTTTATGAGAAGCAAGGACTGTGCTGTTGGACCTCTGAGGCCTGAGTTTGCTCAGCCTCTCCGGCCACCGGCTGTCCTATTTTCTTGGCGGAGGTCATTGACCTGCAGACACATTTGGGGCTCAAAGAATCCCATCTTGTCTTTTAAATCTATCATAAAGTATCAGGTCTCTAACAGGGGGACTGTGTGAATGTGACTCTCGAGTTAGCACATTAATAAAAGAGGCTGACACTCTTCAGGATTCTCACAGGGAAACACTTTCATTCATCACGTGACTGGGACGGTACGAGAGAAAAAGGCTTAGAGAATTGACACAGTTCTCGGCAGAACCAGTTTCCATTTGAACGTCTTATTCAGTCTTCTCTGAAAGGTTTGGGAACCCCTGGTCTAACCCACTCACACTGTCCAGCCATAAGTGTGTTTGCTGTTTAAACAACATGGGTGCTGCACAGAAAAAAGACAGATGTGTTGGTCTGACACCAGCTACACTTGTCTTATACTTTATACCTAGTGTGTTCAACAGCTGTTTGCATTTTATAACATGGAGTTCTTTGTCTGTTGACCATTTTAGATATAATAGCCACTGCCCCACACAAACTTCAGATATACCCAGCTTTCTACAAATGTCTTGCATTGTTTTGTAAAGTTCTGCAAGTATGTTGATAGAGAAAACAGCAAGGTTCTCAGGTTTCATCTTTAAAAAATCTATTTACCTGTTTGTGAAACAGTAAAAAACACAATTTTTACACATTCTTGGTGTGGTTTCATTTAGACCAAGCAATTTCTTGCAAGAATGTGAGAAAAATTACTGTAAGAAATTGGTTACGTTGTCCTCCTGTCGTCTTAGAGACTCAGAGCACTGACACTGGATGGACACAAAGATTGGCATGTGGTGCCCTTCTTTTTTTTAATAATCGGCAAAACATCCCTCTGCAGCATCTCATTTCTATTTTAAAGAAATCACTCTTCATCAACAAAATGTTCAAAGAACACAAGAAGAAGGAAAAACATGAGCAGGGAGAGGAGATTTGTTCAGCACATATAAAGGCAGACACACATGTAGAAGGAGCACAGCTAGAAGATGCTCATACACTTGGAGGAATGGCAGAAGAGAGCAGATTGGAACTGACAGGTAGACCGCATGTACGCAGGGAAAGATGCGTAATTTACTGCAAAAACACCAGAAGTGGATACTTGGAGGTACATTAAGCAGGTGGGACAAAGAAGGGGATCAACATTGTCTCCTATTAGTAGAACCGATGCTGGGCGACGGCCCAGGCTCCAGTCTGACCTGTGACACTTTGCTGTGTCTTGTGTTTCTCCCTGACTTACGGGCAGACAATTCCCCAGAAAACCTAGCTTGAAAATAGGTTAATAGGGTGTGGTGGTATTTAATAATATTTGAAAATATTTAATATTTCATCCAGACAGTTAAGTGTTTCAAGTCTGGTTCATTTCTTTAAACTTAGAATGTGTTTTTTTGTGTTTTTCTATTTTTAGGAAATGATCCATTACTGCCACTGCACTGCCACATACTTGTTGTTACATTTGGAAAATTTGACTTTAAGACTTATTGTGCAAAATTATGAGAACCAGGAAAAGTTAAGAACATACAGGGGTTCAGTAGATGACAGGTTTGTAATTAAAATATCACTAACGGCATGATGATGAATGAAACATCAAAGGTTAACAAAGGGCTTCACTCATTAACCTGAACTGAACTCATTCCCTTCTGATATATATAACAGTGTCTCATAAAATAATACCACTTTTGCTTCACCATAGTAACTGAATTATCACATATGAGTGAAGAAATACCCATTGATATGACCAGTAAAGGAGTCTGGTCTTGGTGGGAGCAAATCTTTACTTTTGAATATTAGTTTTTCAGTATTCTGTCTGTTTTCTCCAAATGTATTTAATTTTGATCCAAGGCAACACAAGATGAACATTTCCAGCACAGTCCCTCTGTCCATGACTGGCAGTGGATTATAGGCACTGCATGCTTCCACTGAACTACTCTATGATCCCAGACTTAGTGTGCTTACTTGGTCTGGAACAAACTACAAGACTTTCATCCATGTTTGCGTGTCTGACATTTGTCTGAGATCCAGTCCTGATGAAAGGCTTTGAGAGCTTTCTTTACAAAACTGTGATTTTGATATTCAACGGGGAGAATGCACCCTTATTTTAGTTAAAGGAGGCCACACACTCAATAAAAGCCCCATTCTACTCAAGATGGTTCTAATAATCACTTTACTGAGCTTCAAAGGCCTGTTATTTATGGTATGGCTGTCATTCACAGTTCACTTGTATCAGACGATGACATTCAATTATCAGGATCTAGGTTTATGAGGAAAAACAAAAAAACAAAAAAACAACAAACTCAACTTTGCCAAAGAATATGTTGTTGTTTGCAAAAGGCCAGAGAAAGGTCATAAATCCACAGTGTCTGTTATTGGCGAACAAATTCCTTTGCCCAATAATCTACTCAGAACTGACAAAAAAGATTCAAGGTTATCAGAATATCAGAAATGTTTTCTAACCTTTACAGAGATGTTTGCTTCCCTTCCTGAGGTCAGCGGACTACTGGCATCCAGCACTCCCCGAGTCTTTTAGAAAATAATGTTAGGCAACTGGCCACTGAATCTCTAACACTACTGTAAAAAATGGGTGATAAACTAGAATCTTGGTACAAAGACACATCTTACCAACCATCTGATTTAAATAGATGACTCTTTTTTTATTGCCATGTCTGACTGATCCATGGCCTGTTTCTGAGTTCATTCTGACACAGACCAGTCACAACATTAAACAGTTGTCTGTTTTGATACTTTCAATAGGAAAAACGACTTAAAACTACATGATCAGAGGGTTTAGATTTAGATACAAATGCCACAAAGATTTGAAGTAATACACAATTATTACCAAGAAAACACCCTCTCTTCTCACCCCCCTAATGTTAGACCATGACTGAGTCCGAGTCACGCAGGACCTGTTGGATGAATTCAGCAGATTGAACCAATATGCTTTTTGTTCTGGATCAGTTCCACAACTGTGGTCTGATGTTTGCTCCAATGGCGATGACTGCTGAGGCTCCTACAGTTATATTCAGTGCTACACCAAAGCCCTCTATTAGACTACAATTAGATCCAAAAGATGAATGTATTCATTGCTTTATCACACAGCAATGACCATGTAAACTGAATTTTTCATTGATACAAATAGCTGGTTGCCATAGTGTTAGAGTTACCTGCTTACATCACCATGACAACACTAGGATGTACTGTAGCTGTACTGTGGGTTTTAGTAGTGTCGCCCATGGTTTCATTTGATTGACACCTGAAGTTTGCAGTGGAGATGGTTTTGCTGCATGTTAGACTGAAAAGAAGAAGTATTTCTTTGACTTTCTGAGGTTGACTTGAGGTTCATGCTTGACTCCTCACTATGTTTAACAGCAGAGGAAGCCTACTGAATGATCTTCTATCACTTACACAGACATTTAAATTTGTGGGCCCACAAAGCTCTCGAACATTGAAGGCACAGTGAGCTCTTTGGATCCTGCAAGTGTAGAAACACATGGCCCACATACACACAATGAGCTCTTACTGGCTGAACTCAAACACAAAACCCAAACTTTATTGTGTAAACTCAAGAAATGCACTAAAGTACACAGACAAAGTAAACGAAAAAAAATCAGGCAAAAACTTTTCTTGAAAGTCTTGTTTATGAATGAGGAACAGTCAGAGGCTACAATGCTGCTGCAGAAAACAGGACACCTCTCTGTTCAAGTCAGAGGGCCATGTTTCAGTGTCCAGCAGGTTGTGGATCAGATATTTGGAGGGTATCCACGAGGAAGAGGAGAGCAACCAAAGGAGGAAGTATCTGAGGAAAAAGCACATTGTCTTTTTAGCTTTAGCAGCTGCGTTGCTGTCTTTAAGGCTACATTACAAGCCCTTAATACACAACCATCCATCCATCTATCATCTACACCACTTCCACTTCCCCACATCCATGGAGGCTTGTGGAGAGCTGGAGCCAATGAACAAATGACCAGGCTTATCAGTCTAGAGACAAACAACAAACACTCAAATTCACACACTACTGCCAATTTTACCATCACCAATCAAGTTGGAAAACCAAGAGACAGCCCACGCAGTCACGTAAGGAACATGCGAACTCCACCAAGAACTCATCCATCTAAATCAAATGATCAAATCCCATCACATCCTGAATACTGAAGCAGGTTGCAGTTAACAGGTGAAGAAAGTTGTCACGCTTTCTCCATCTGAGCTGACTGACGATGGATCTGATTTATTTTAACAGCAACAGCAATGCTTCAGCAGCCAGAGCCTCCCACGACGACACAAATAAAACATACATAAAGACAGAGGAGGGGGAGGACGAATAAACGATGGAGAGAGGGAAAAAGAGAATTGAAAAAGAGTGGGAGAGTTAAAAGTATGAGGCGATTTTGGGATGAGTTCTCACCTCTCCTCTCTCTGTGAAGACACAGTTAGCCTCGGGAGGTGGAGGGAGGAGAGCGAGGTGGCAGCGGCTTTGAATGAGAGCAGGGAAAAATGACAGTGTGATTGGGACAGAGACCAGGAAATACAGGCTGAAGAACAGAAGTGTTATCTGGATCACAAGTGCACAATTAGGCATGTGTCATATTTTCTGAATGACCCTGTCTACAGTGCAGCCTCCAAACTGTAGCCTGTCAAATGAAGTCACAGCGACCACACAAACACTGGCTCCCTGTTGCGTCTGATCTACACTAAACTTACTTCTCAGCCATCTGGAAGATAGCTAACTATCTCAACATTACAAGAACACACAGTGGCCTACCTGACAGAATAAAAAAAGAAAAGAAAAAAACTGGCAACAGAGAGGAGGACAAACTCATATGAAATATTTATAGGCATCATTTTGGCAAACTGGAAGAAGCTGATTCCTCGAGTTCACTGAGCCCTGACGGCAAGCCAGAAGTTAATTTTAGACACTTTACAGAGTGAGGCCAACGTGACGCATGACTGTGGTTACATAACACAAATCCATTAAATATATTACATGTGTGTCCAGCTTCAACAGAAAATCAATACCAGCTCAATCATTATTATTTGATTTGAAACATACATTAAAGCATTTTGTAAAGTGTAATAATTCTTTTTGATAGAAATATGAATACAGACTTTAATCAAGTGAAGTGGATCATGTTGAAACAGATAATGCTGTTTCCTCATTTCCTGTCACATGAAGGAGCTGTAACAGGAGTTTCATATGGAATACAGAGGTTTATGTTTTTATCTTGGGAATGCATTAATAAATTATGTCTTCTTGATTTGCATGTGTGTGTGTGTGTGTGTGTGTGTGTGTGTGTGTCTACTCCACTGTGTTACTGCTCTCTCTAAGAGGACCAACCTCTCTCTGAGGACTGACATGTTGGTCCATCCTAACAACATCATGTTGGAATCAGGTTATTTATATATGTGTGTGTGTGTGTGTGTGTGTGTTATATGTTGAATCCTTTGAACTGAGCAGCCAGTGGAGTGCAAAGTGGTTTCCTGCTGTGATATGTGTGTTTGGGTGTGTGTATGCTTGTATGAAGTTCATGGTGCCATATACACATTAACCCTCTGAATGCAATATGTGTGAGCATGTGCATTTAAAGCTGTTGTGTGATGTGTGTGTGTATGTGTGTGTGTGCATGCTTTTCATGTTATCCCATTTATTCCATATGGGGAAGCTTAAGGGGATGTTCAGCTGTTCTGGGTTGAGTGTGTATCAGTGTATATATTCCACCAACAACAAAAACAGAAACAGAGACAATGTCAGAACTTTCATACACACCCAAAGGAGAGAACAAGGTCGGCACATGCAGCCTTTACCGAACATGGAGATCTGTGTGTAAGGTGTGTTTGTTGGTTTATATGACAGGTTCAGGGTTCACATGTTACTCAGCTTGGAGAAAATGGAAAATACAAACTGGGCCCATAACTCAGAGGTCGGAGGATCAAATCCAGGTTGTTGTTCATTTACAGCAATCAATAGTCTATGGCAGCTCCAGTGGCCTAATGGCCAAAGCACCGGCCTCCTAAACCAGGTATTAAGGCCTGAAGTCACATCTGGGGCCAATGACAACACAGTGGTACACAAGAGGCCTGCTGGGACCATAACCCTCCAGCTGTTAGACTGAAACCATTCTCTGCTAAAGCAGGTTTCCCTGTAATTTACAGATGCTTGTTGACATGTGTGCAGCTCGGGAAAGAAAAAAAAAAAAAAACCTTTGTGATGAAAAATAACATAAAGTACACTGTGGAGCAGCAGAGGGTCAGTTGAGAAGAGGTTTTAATAGTTTAGCAGACAATACTTGGAACTGACAACAACGTATCAGGAGAGTGACTGACACTCCTCTGCCATCCTCTGCCTAAGTGATTTCTTTTTAGTTTGTGGTGATTACTCAGTGATCAACAACCTCTAATGAGAAGCTAAGGCAGCTCCAGGTGCTTACTGGAAAGGGCACTTGCTTTCTATGCCAGAAATTGTGGATCTGAATAAACAATGTGACTGACAGCACTGAGGCACCACGGGGGTCTACTATTCAAACCATCCTTCACTGAAAACGACTTTTCTTATGATTTAAAGACTTTTCTCCATCATCACTGCTCCGAGTGATAATGTAATTCACAATATATGGGCTCTGATCAGAGCCGGATTACCGCAAGGGCAAACTAGGCACGTGCCTAGGGCCTGATGGCTGGGGGGGCCCAAACAGAGGGACAAAAAAAAAAAAAAATTAAATTAAAAAATAAAAAATATACAAATGTCCTTTTTACAATTATTTCAGTGTCAATATATACATATTTAATAATTAACTTAAAATAGCGTTGTTTACCTTAACGTTACATTACGTCACATTAACGCAACTACGCAAGTCAAGTCCGAGGGGAGGTCAGCGGGTCAGGACTAAGCGGGAAGGTAGCAGGCATTTTTTGACTACGCAACAACAACATGCTTTCAGGTGCGGCAAAACGTAAAAAGAAAAAAATGAAGAGGAACAAAAGAAAAGACAGCGGGGGCTTTACAGAAGTTGTCGGGCAGCCGTCCGACAGCTGTGAACCTGCTTGTGTTAGCAGAGCCAGAGGCCGAGCCAGGCCCGGCGGCGGATGAAGCGGCGGAAGACACTGTGGCGCCGTCAACATCAGCGCCGTCACAGAATGACAAAATGATGGATCAACAGCACCGGACAGAAAAAGTGAGCCCAATATAGTTTTGATGGAGCCTCTAGACCCAGAAAGGGTATTGTCAAGCTATCCATCTGATCCTGCAAAGTGGGACCAAATGACGATAGGATGCGTGAGTACTGTGCACGAAACCATCCTGTCAAAACATTGGAGATTTCTCTGCATCACGGAGGAAATATGGAGACATTAACCGAAGCTTAACTAAGGAACATTTCTTAGAAAAAAGCTAAATGGAGAAACCCTGTCAAGAAAATGGTTAGTGTACTCACCGTGTACTCACTCACTAAATTTGACTACTTATTTAACTATTCAATTTAATCAACACATTAATTAAGATTTTCTGCAAAATGCAATAGCTTACAACATTTATCTTATTTGCTCTGTTTACATAGCAATACTGACACCTATTGGTGATTTACTGGTACTGCCTTAACAATGACACTTGCAATGGATAAGGATAATTTAATAGCATTAATAGAGCCGTGTAACAACGTATTAACTAAAAATCCAAAAATAGTCTGATAGCCTGTTTGATATACGACACGACTTATTTTGGCATACAAAGAACCAACTTGCAACCAAAGACTACACTATGTAAAATGTGAATTAACTTTTATTAGTAACTTTGGTAAGTTTCAGATTTCAATTCATAAATAACATCGATGGAGGGGGGCCAAAAAATACAGTCTGCTAGTGTAGTCCATTTATTTAATCCGGCTCTGGCTCTGATCCATTCTTGCCAACAAACACAGTTTTTTATTGTCAAAATTAAATAGTGAAATACTTCCTACTTCCCTTCTGACTGTAGATGAGCCTCTTTCCCTATCAGCAGAATCTCTCTCTGGTCCTTATCAGTCTCCACATGAGGAGCAAACCTCCATTAGAGTAATCGAGCAGGACAATCCTGACAAGAAAAACTGAGCCACTCGCAGAATCAAAGCCAATTAGTGACGGCAGATACGACCTGCCACTTACGATATTTGTCATCTTAACTGGTGAAAACATGGACGGTGCCACCTGAAAATGAGAGGCTGTTGGCTGAACGTTCTCTACACTGCCATCTGTTGCCTGTAGAAAGGAAGCAGAGTAGGAGCCAACCAATCTGTGTGTCTCTGCCCATCTGGTAAGTTCAGTCATTTACACCAGTCAGCCTAAATGATTTCCATTTACACACTCCAAATTTTACTCTAGATGAAACACAAAGTGCTCACACAACTCTTAAAGTGTAAGTAGACAGAATGTACAACAAATGCTCCCCAGCAATTGGCAGTCAGCTAACTAGCAACATTTGACGAATGCATTCAACAAATGAGTGAAAGCAATGCAGCTAATTTTATCGTGCCTATACTGTAGCCAATAACTAATGAAAATAGACAGGGAACGTTATGTAATTATAAAGTTACTTCTGCACAGGGAGGAAGACAAAGCACTGAGTCAACCTGGAGCCACACCAGTGTTTGTGTCATGGGAATGTGCTCAGTGTACCAGTTTCACCACTGGACCTTAGATGTTTACTCAAAGTACCAACGACACCAGAGGGACTTAAAGAGCCCTAGGACTGTGTAGATGTTCAAGCAGCTTCTTTTGAGGACAAGTGTAACCAGGCACTTCACAAAATTTTATTCACCTAAAACAGTTCAAAACAAGAGTCAAACCAGTTTTCAACGAGGCTTAAATGCCCAGAATGTCCCTCAGTGGCCTACAGTCTCATCACGTCACTGCCAGTGGACAATGGACAAGCTGCAGATTGTAAATCATCACTGTGAACATTAGTTTCACACGCTGGCACAGGCAACCAGTCAGAGAGACCTAAAGCTCACAGGATGTCATGGAGGAAAAAATAATAATCATGGAGATGGAAAACCACAAGACTGTGTGAAAGTAAAACATATATATATATATATATATATATATATGTTTTACCTTCTGTTTGTGTTCTTGTAGAATGAATGTGTTGTATCATACAATCGTGCGGGTAATCACAGAGTAATGTTGGACAGGAAATCAACCTCAGCAAGGCAAAGTGATTTCTTGTCATTTTAATCTCTTAATCTCACTTTATAGCTTCATGGCTGTTATCACGTTAGCTTGTAGTTATCCCGTGATCTCAGGTCTCCAGCAGCTCTGGGCTCTGGAGACTGATCAGAGACGCAATGCATCCAACATCAAACGCAGCTAAACTGTATCAGAGTCAGAATGGAGTGGAGATGGAGTTCATGGAAATTGGGAGTTACCACAAACACATGCTGCTAATGAAGAAATCAGGACAGGGAGAGTCATTGTCTGTGCTCTTCAGGGGCTATCAGAAAAAAACAAACAAACAAAAAAACACTGTATGCAAGAGTCCATAAACACCATCCAAAAACTTCCTAAAAGTGGGTACAAACACAATAACATGGCAACACACTCAAATAAACATGCAACAGAATACATTACAAATCCTGCTTGGCCCCTTTGAATATTCACTCCACACTTGGACTGGTAATAATTCAGCGTTGTGCTCATCTGCTGGGACTGACTGTGCAAATATAGCAGGTGTGACAATCATTGCTTTCCTGTGTTTACCGAACCTTTACATCAATGGTTGTATGTTGATTTTAAACAATGTATTTCAAACTAAAACTGTCCTAATGCTCTAAAATCCAATTTCATATAATATTTTTATATTATCACCTCAACCCTGACAGCCTAAATGGATAATAGATAACACAGGAGGCCTTTGCTTCTCAACATGGTTTAAAGCATTCTTTGTCTCTTAGGTGAAGACCTGTCAGACCAGACTGCCTGTCAAATTGAATAAATCATCTGGAAACACATAAATAAGTAACACAAAACATGATATTACATCATTTTGGAAAGTTTAACTTATTTTACACTGTAAAATAGCATGGCTATAATAAACAGGACAACAGGAGCTTAATTCTGAACATATACTGCACCCCAACACAGCTGTCCTGCCAAAATCTGAGCTTTCGTTTTGTTGATTTGTGCCAGAGAGGTGTTGATTTAATGCCACGAGCCAAACTGATCAATGCAGCAGCACTTGATCCATTTTCTGTTCAAATTTACATCTTTCCTCATGTAGCAGCTGAACAAAGTGTCAATAACCTCAAATGCCAAACAAAATCCAAATCAAGGAGCTTCAGTATGACAATATTCTTACAAATACACCACCTTTGTTACAGTAATATTGTTTTGTATCAGTGTAAGTTGTGTCTCTTACTTTTGCCCGCAACCTACACATGGGATATGTTAGTGTCTTTGGCTAATCAAGAGAATCATATGAGTATAATGATATTAAATGGTTTTATCTCAGCATGCAGTTGTTTTTACTGAGCGCTGTTCCCACCTGAATTTTCTCAGTCTCTGTGTATTGACATCATTGCAATTATGGGAGACCTCAATGATTTTCGAAAACTAATATAGTTTACCTGAAGGCATTACTGAACTCTTTTTCTATTAAACTCTGAAACAATTTGTTAAAATATAAATTAGTTTCTTTTCAATGTTGCTTTAAATCAGCAAGCAGCAGAACATCTGGCATGGTATCCTTGTGCATAACTTTAAGGACAAAGAGCATATGGCTCCACGATTACAGAGTGTGGTCAGACTACTTCTTCCTCCCACCTTGCTGTGACCAAAGTGACATGGTGTGTGTGTGTGTGTGTGTGTGAGCGCTATCCTGTTGAGAAAACGCTGTTGGCTCTTCCTCTTCCTCACTCTCACGATGCAAGTACAATATGCGTTTGTGTGTATGTGTGGGCGCAGTCTTCGAGTGTGAGGGTCTTAAAGAGTCTTTCATTAAGCCGCCCAGTGCCACACCAAATGCTGTGACTGTCACACTTGGACTCACACTTGTTTGTATTTTTAGCCATCACTTTTCCTCACGTTAGTCATGTACTTTTTATTTCATTCTAGCCGAGGTTCATTAAAAAGTCCTAACGTTGCTTTAGCTTGTTATTGTGCGACTGTGGTTCTGTATTTCTATGGTGTTGTATGAGGAAGTAATGCAATTAGTCACAGGAGGCTGCAGTGACTGTGCGGTAATGATAGCTTGATATCAACAGCTACAGTGGGAGTGGACAAGTCCTACTGTCTTGTTGACGAGGAAACACAACCACCCGTCCTTTGTGTCCACTCCACTGTTTGTTCTGTGGTGCAGCGTCTTCATTCACACCCCGTTTTACACCTTCCTGTAACAAGTCAACAACAGTGTCCCAAACTTGCAGTGACTAAGAGAAGTATCACTTTGTCTGAGCGAGATGTTCCAGCTCGTGGTCCTCTCTCACAAATGCTGGTGGACACCAAATACAGTTGTGCCTTTTGCCTAAAACGAAATAGTGGGGTTTTTTTATTTGTTTTTTTTTAATTACATCTTTTCACCAACTCTTGGCCTATTTTGCAAATGATCAGTTGGTCCACTTACAATACCTTCATGGCCCATAAGCAGGTACAGGTTAAGAACCACTGGTCTAAACAATTAAATGAATTCATTCACTGAATTCAGGTGTTTATTGTTCATAAATGTCTGTTGCCTTTTATTACTCCAATAATTGGACAGTGTATACGCTCAATGTGAATAATTGTGGAGCTTTAAGTAAGTTTTAGTACTTTAAAAGCATCTTCATTTTGCTACAGTTCAGCTTTTTTAAACCAAAAGAGGTTTTGCTGCAAGACAGACAGTTTCTGTTACCTACCATGTTACCTTCACTTACACCTGCTTTCTAAAAACATACAACTGCTTTAAGAGCCCCTTCTCTCTCTCTCTGTTGTTGTTCTACTCTTTATATTTCCTCCAGTTTATTCTCCTTCACTGTCCAAAACACTTGGTTCCTGCCCTGTTGTTTTTCCTCAGCATGAAAGTGCCCACAGCCCTCCACCTTTTTTCAGCCGTCCTCTCTGTCTGACCATGTTTTTATCTGCTTTTCCACTACAGTATTATTGAAGCAGCTGCTCTGTCAGACACAGACAGACTCAGACGATGATATCTTTTCTAGCACACTTGCTGGCTCGAGAAGTCTTTTTTCGTATTTTCTGAGGCAGACCTGCATTATAGGTGACGGTATTGAGGTGCGGGAATTAGGGAGTGAAATCTGTATAAACTGCTCAGAAGTTGGCTGGCTTTCAGCGTCTTCCTGCAACACTCACTTCACTGCCAGGCAAGGCAAAGAAACGGGTGGTAAATTTCATGACTGACAGACGGAGAGAGAAGCTGAAGGACTATTTGTGATTACACACCTCAGTTTTATGAGTATAACTGTTCATGCTATTCCTTCGCTAATGTAGCTTTTTTTTTTTTTTTTTACCACCAAATATTCACTGACTCTGTGAAAGTTCAGTCTCCCACCTCTCACACGCCTTGTATGTCACAATCAGTTTCCTGCCAAGATCTCAAAGACTCAAAACAAGTTCAACAATTTCGATTGAACACAAAATACTATACAAAGATTGTATTTTATGCCTGTGACAGACTATCCAACCTTTCATACAGTAGGGAATGATCAATATTATGCATCACCTGGAATGCACCTAAGGACAGAGTGGTGAGCAGCATCAAGGGGTTTTAATGTTGCAGCTGAAGCATGTCTGTGTAGTGGAGCCCAACACTCTCCTCAAATGATTCTCAGTCCAGTTGTATCACAAAAACAATCACACATTTCATGTAGTCAGCGGGACGTGCACTTGTCAAACTTCCAGAGCAGGTTGTGTCTGGCACAGTGGGCTACCTCATCAGAAATGGATTTTACACGGCACCTGTAAATGCAAGACACATTGTTTCAGTGTTTAACTTTATCACACTGTGAAATGAAATCTGTCTGGTGTTATTTTGGAAAATGCCTTCTGTTGCAGTGTGAGGGAAACGGTCAGTGGAGCCCGTGGTGCTCCCCTGCAGGTGGAAGAAGAAAGCTGTCAAAATAATGACTTGTTTCACAAAACTGTGTTTGCACCCCATCTTCAAAATGAAATGGGTAGCTGAACATTTCAATGATTTTCCCATTATATTTATTCATAATAACCCTCAACTCCAGTTGGGATTTGGAACAGACTAGTATTTGAGTTCACAAAGCAACACAGTGCATCACCTCCAAGAAATGTTATGTATTGTGACATGGGCTAATGGCTGAGTAGGACGTCTATGTAATAATAAAGGTATGGAATAAATTCTAAACGTGCATTGTGGCGATCCCTCCGCCGTTAATTAACGGCCCCGTCACACCTCCAGATCCAGCCAATGGCGTCCCCTCACTAGTTCACACCCCTTTTAAAAAATGGTGCGGTGAAAGTCAAGATGGCGGCTCACCGTACTGGAGCAGTACCCTCAGTGTCTGCCTCGCCGTGTATCCACCTCCTCAGCACCGAGCCTATAGCCTGACCGCCGCCCTCGTCCTGTGGATCACAAACCTGGACCCACGCAGGATTATTAGAGCCACGCCTGGATCTTAAATCACCTGAGCAGCAGCAAGGTAAGTGAGGCAACTGTCTGAGGGCTGTTAGCAGAGATCCTCTATGCGTTTCTTTTGGGAAGAGGAGTTACTCGGTTGCAGGATTTTTATGGGACTGAGTTGAACTGAACTTCCTCTTGACTGAATTGAACTGTCTCTTTTGCTGCTGTGGGGCATTTTGAACATTCTTCTTCTGTGGTTTTGCCTGAACCTTAATACATGTGGGTTTAATTGTGTTGTGATGCCATTTGTCTCTTTTGCTTGTCATGGCCATACCTTGTCTTGGTGGTTGGTTGAAGGGAGGGTAGACTGCAGGGTCTGAAGTGAGTTGTGACTCCTTGGGCTCACTTGGAGGGTTATTTTATGGAATAAATTGAACTGAACCTCTGTTGACTTTATTGAAGTGCTTTTATTGTTATTACTGGTGTGAACATTTTGCTTTGTGGTTACGCCTGACAATGACATTTGTGTTTGAGATTCGTGCTTGGACTCTAATGCATGTGTCACATGGTCATCTGCACCTTGCTTTGTCTCCTTTCATGCTGGGTCATGCTGGGTTTGACTGAAGGGTCAAGTTGCTGTATTGTGTATCCTTTTGGGGGATTAACCTGTATATAACTCACTTCAAATTGTTGGAGGGAGCTCCGGCTGCAGCCCTAGAAATCACAGGTAATCAGCTACAACATGCACCTTGTCAAAATGCCTGTCAACTTGTTTGAAAGTAGAAGATGCATTTTCTTGAAGCTCTCACAGCCCTGACGAAACCTTCAGTGCTAGTTTGAAAATAAATCATTTGTGTTTGAGGTCATTATAAACTTATCAGCTGGTGTGATGTAACTGGACTCCATGGTCCTGATGGATGAAAAAATCCAGTTTGGAGAAAACCTCAGCTATCATTTTTAACCATGAATTTGTCATGATGAATCTACAGTAAGATGTGCTGCAGATTAGACTGCAAGATGAGCAAGCAATCTGCATGAAGAAGGCCTTGAGCTGGTTATTCACCATGTTCTTTCTGTCATTCATTCCAAGGCTTCATATTATTTATCATTGTGAAACTATATTATGTCTGTATGTTTGTTAAGAATTTGTAAGAAAAGCAGAGAGGAGAAGGGGAAGGAGAAGGTCGAGATGATAAACATTTAATAGTTTCTTTCTTCTTCGTTTTTGTTCAAATATCTATGAAAAACATCAATAATGGAACTTAATTGGACTATCTGAGCCAGCCAAAGTTATATTAAAGTAAAACCCACTGTAAATATACTTTTTGCATTTAGAGTGTTCTGTCTTGAAGTGCATTGGCCTTGAGAGTGATGTCTCTGCTTCTGTGTCCTGCCAGTCAGCCCACAACATAAATTATCAGAGGTAACTCCATCTCCACATGTTTTCACAGTGATGTGATCATAGTGTGGGCGTTTATTAAAACAGATTTGATCAGCTCATGGTTTCAGTAGACGATCAATATCTTTTTCTATTTCTCTTTTTGTCATTTGGTGGTGTGGGGACCTTTGACCTGCAGCAGATCAAAGTGGGAGAAAAGTAAAGTTAATGGTCAAATGTGGTAACATCCAGTCTGTGGTGGACAGAGGCATGATGGATGTAGCAGTATATTTAGTATTTTTGATTGTGACAATCTTGTAAATTTTTGTGTAATTTTTTTTTTTTTACAACCACATAGGTCTTTTTTGTTTTGGTTTTGCTGCTTGCTCCCTGAATAGCACCATGTGTAATGGTCCTCAGTTGTCCAGTTGTTCCCATAGCAAACACAGCAACTGTACTGATACTGCCCCATCCTCATGGTTACCACAATAATGGTCTTGGCTTCATTATGTGTTGGCATAAAACCTTCTGTACATTGTTTAGGCTCTAAAATTAAACTTAGACTTAGGTTTAGAAAAAGAACATAATTTCAGGCAACATGTTTCATGTGAGGATCAAACCTCACTCTCCTGACTGATCCTCTCTCTTCTCTCAGCATGGATTTTCATGGACTTTACCATCGCTGCTCTTAACTGTTTGCATGACTACACTGGCTCCCTCTGCCACTGCCACATTACTGCCACTAGATGTCGCCTTACACAAAACGTAAGCATGTTTCAATAAGTTGCTGAACAAATGACGCATTTTGGTGTTGTTGTGTTTTTTTTAATGGTGGACAGCCTTTTTTTGTGTGTTGTTGTTGTTTTGTGTGTTTTTTTTTCTCAATGAGACCTATGGCTTTCAAAAAATGTAGGCTCCTCGAGCAGTGAGTTTAGTTTAGCTGTGAAATCCAACTAATTATTGGCTAATAAGTGCATTTGTGTTGTGTCACAACCTTGTATGCCTGTCAGTGTTAAACAGACTCATAACAAATTAAGATAAATGGTCTTGTAATGTGTTGGGACACCGAGAGCCACCAGAAACAGCTTCAGTGCACTAGGAGGTCCTTCTGGAGGGAAGAGGGTCCTTCCTCTGGCACTTAGTTGGGCAGTGGTGGAGCTGCAGTACATTAAGCCCTCATTACAAAGAGTTTTGTGGCACTAGTCTCAAAAACCCTGGGGCTGTGTTGGGGGTAATTTTCTTATGTATCTATTGTTCATTATTCAGAAACTGATAAATTACTTAGGCTTTGTATTTCCTATTAGACAACAGTTCCAGAACTTGAAAGCTTTGAGTGTGTCTTTTAATTGTTTTGTTTGTATGTCTGTGTGCAGTCAGAGCTATGCTAATATACCACAGGGTGTTCCCTGGCATGTCGAATGACTCAAAATTATCTTGGTGCATCTCTTATGAAGATTATGCATGGAATCTGGACTGTAACATCAGTGTCATCATGACGTACTTGCCATCCAAGCTACAGTTTCTCCTCCTCTTGTGTCTGTGTAGAAGGGGGAAATGACCCCTTGACCCTGAGAAGGGTGCTGGAATTTGCCTTTGGAGCCTCAGCTGTGCCACCCCTGGGCTTCCCACAGTGTCCTGTCATTGACACAAAATCCCTCCACAGGCAAACATGTGCATCACAGTGTTCCGATTGCTCATTCACTAACAGTGCTAGAGAGTCAGATGCTGTATGACAGAAGGAACCCTGCAGGCTCCAAGTACTGGCTTTGCATAATTTTGCATGAGCTGTATGTGTTTTCACAGTGAATGCTGAGGGTTTCCATTCACTGTTTCCACCTGACTTCCTCACTCAAGCTTTTCGCCAATATCTATTCTGCAGAATCTATGTAATTTTGACTCTGGTTTACATGAATCCATCAAGGAGTTTCCCATAATGAGCCAGTGCCACTTCAGTCTAATTTTGCCTTGACAGTGAGAAGACAAGTGCTGAAGTTCATTACATTTACTGAGCACCTTCATTACAGCACAAAGCCTTCTTCACATTTAAGTTCTCTAATGCTGCTGTTAATGTTAATTAAAAACTTAGTGCATTTTGTGTCATTCTTTAAGTGACGCTTAAAGAGCCCACACAATACTGGATGTTTACTGATATTCGGGAGTTTAATGTAACCAGCATCAAAAATCAGGTTACTAACAATATATTTGTCATTTAGACAGTTCCGGTAAACCTCTAGTAGGGGGCAGTGTTCCCATGTCAGTGTTTGTGTTCCCCGTGAACCTAGGTCAGGTATCGCGTGAAGTCTGCACCTGTGAACAGACACCATTTTCTCTCAGACACGAGGCAGAAGCAGCAGAGCAGATGGGGAGAGACGGTAGCAAAAACAAAGCAAACGCGAAGTAAAGAGTAGCAGACAGCCGCAGATAAATACAGAGATGTCTGCAGGCAGAACCGGTAGCCACAGACGAATCCAGGTTTCATCCTGATAAGCTTTGGGCCGAGGAGTAACCTCCCCTTTGAGAGAGTAAATGTTTGATGAGACTCCGGTGAGTTAGCACATTGTTAGCCGGCAGTTCGATAGCTGCTCAGAAATAAAAAATGCATTTATTGTGCCTTTAACTTGGTTTAAGTTGATCTGTATTGCTTAAAATATGTCATATGATGTTTTCCTATGTTTTTTCTGTGACTTTTATGGACTTTATGTTGTAATTTATTGTTTGAAAAAGATCACTAGTTTAACGCTAATGCTAATAGCAGCCGTGATATGGTAATCGCTAGCCCCGATTGCTAATTGCTCTATTGTTTATGCTTAACTCATGCTAATCGTTATGATAATCACTACACTAAAGCTAAGTTTACATGCATTTTGCATTGGGAAGATGCAGTTATTTATTTTTTATGCCAGTTGAACTGCTCATTTTGTGTTATTGGCCTCTGCAGTGGGCAACAATACCATATAAGCTGTGGTATATTTCATTTTTGACCAAGAAATTGCATTTTGTGTATAAAAAAACAAACTCATTTCATGTTAAAGAGATAAATATAAAAAGGTGAATTAAAATAGTTAAAAACTGATGATATAAGATAAATAGAGGTTAAAAGGATGCATAAATTATGTGTCTGTTAAAAAAAATATGTTGATGTGATCATTCATGGATAATTGATCACATTTATGGTTAAAACAGATTGTTTTAATTCATGATAATTCATTCATTGCGTGTTTATGTATTTCCTTGATTTTGGTGATATACTTCATGCTTTGAACTGAGAAAATGATGAGATCTCATAAGAAACTGAGACAGAATCAGATGAAGTTCCTTACAACTATGCACTTCCTGTGTAGGTGGTTTTTCTTTCATTTATTGCTAGTCTGAACTAGAGTTGGAGATGCAGTGTGCCCAACTGCAGAACCTACCTTGACAACTCCAGATCATCTGAATCTCACCCTCTGAGAACAGATAAGACACACACTCCTCACCTATCGGGGTAGTAGTTATACAAATTTAGGTCAAAGAAACTGAATGGACATTGATACACAGAACACATACACACAAATTGGATCCTTCTTTTTGAACTGAACTTACCAGAATATTGAGCTCTCCGGCTCGACTTCAACGGACTCTTTATTTTGTGGTGCCTTATTTTGGTTAATAAAAATACAGCCAAGCTGTTTATGTTTATTATTTTCGGTGCATTGATATTAAAATCTCACCTGTTCAAATGCCAACACCCACTCCTTTTTGTGAGTCATTTTCTGGTGCAACTCCTATCGGACCTAGAGTGATGTGAGTATCCATTATCCACAAAGTCAGGACTAAAGGTGCTACATTAACACCCCTGAGACTGATGTATTTTTGATTACTGATTTATTCTGACTATAAGCCCCTACTTTATTTTTTTTGTCTCATAAGTAGAATGAGGTGTGTGTGTGGTGCAAGATATTACATAACCTGACAACAGATTACAGTAGATCATGTTACATAATGGCAGTGCCCAATGACCTAACCCTGATTTCCATCCTCACATACGTTTTATTCATTAAAATCTTTATTATATGTTGATCAATCGTATGTGCAAGATTTTTAGTGTTTCTAGGACCATATAACTTCAGTCATTTGTTGGATGAGCTCATCTTTGCCAGAGGCAGATGGCTTTAAACAGATGAGGAATGAACGAGCATGTCAGCTATTTGCCATTTTGCTGTGCAGCTTTGATTATTCATTTGTCCACAGGATGAGACTGCTGTTGACAGATTAGCGGATGTGATATGTTAACAAAGGGTGTTTGATCATTTTTCAGTCAGTCCATGTTTTTTTGAGAAATTACATGGGCGTGTACAGGATATTATGTCTGATAAAGCAATCAGGAGGGAGGTTACTGTCATCAAACACTTATTCTGTGTTTACTTATAGACTGGACACAGATTATTTAACTTTACTTGACTTTAATCATCACTGTTGTAGCTGTGTGTGTGTGTGTGTGTGTGTGTAATGATGTTGAAAGGTTAATATTAAACCCTGGGTTGGGAGCTCCTTAGCAAGTGAAATGAAACAGAACATGAAATCTCTTTCTATAGATTCTCTTTCATGTCAGCAAATGCTTTGATATACATATGTTTTTCATAGTAGGAGTAAGACTTTTTCACTCTGGAAGAGGAAATCCATTAAAAGGTACATGGATCCTTATCCAAACATTCAGCTCGCCACACTCATTATCACAGTAAATGAAAGTGTATAAATGTAAGCTCCTCCGTTACCTGTGCTATTTTCTCCAGGGCATTCTCATCATTTTCAGGTTCATACATCCCTGAAGGGTTTGCACCTGCTTTGAATTTAAGTAATACGATGCATGCAGGTGCAGAGCTACCACAGGCTGCATCGCAACTTTGGTTAGGTGATGGAGAGATTGACATAACAATGATGTCACATCACCTCTCAATTTTAAAGAGGAACTATGCAGGATTTTTAACGTAGCTATGCTACATTTTTACCATCATTAAACAGCTTCAGAGTAATTGTGATGGTTACAGTACATACATGATTTGTGATGTGTTACGAGGGAGAACGGAGGCTCTCTGTCTTCCACCTGGCGTCTCTGGGCTGAAAACCAACCTTGCAACATCAGTGTAGCACTTGGCCTCTGCCCCGGTGTCCCAGCTTTTATCTCTGTGCACTGCTACACAAATGTGCTCTGTAACCCATAATCTTTAGTTTATGACAGTTGAGACTACACACATATAAACGGCGTATCATTGTAACATTACCCATGGATTGCTTTTTTCACCAGCTTCATTAAAAACAAATGCACATGGCTCGGAGGAAGGTTAGCAACCAGATTTGCATAGTTCCTCATTAAGCTAATTTCAGGAACACTCTGTAAATTTCCCCATCATGGGACAAATAAAGGATTATCTTATCTAAACCTACAAGAAATGCAGCAAACATACCAATGCAGCACCAGTAACCAAACTCAGAGTGTTACGAGGCAGCTTTGGGGGGGGGGGGGTGAAATCAATGTCAATATGAACAGTGTGTGGATGCTGTTTCTTGGACATGGTGAAAACGCATTGGCTCTTGTGGGGGCGTCTTAAATTGGTTAGAAAATAATACAGCATTTACTCCGTTGCAGATATTTTAATTGGTAGGTATTTTGTGACAGATGAATAATATGCACAGTTCAATCTTGCTGTTTGCTGTAAATCTCACCTGTTGTTTTCTGTCCTCGCTGTCTCATGCACAGCAGCATGTTGGCTGCTGTTCTCCTCTTCCACGTCTTTGTCTTCATTAGCTGCAGCTCTCCCTCGCTCACCCTCTCCTGCTGCTTAAGTTTCCACAGCAGCGTGGGTCCAAACCTGGAAAACAAAACAAATAATCTGAACAGCTAATCACACTGTTTTCCTTAAGTTCTGTATGGTTCTCTGTTTTGCTGGTACTGCCGGTCCAGATTGTCTTTATGCTTCGACAGGAAGAGTACACACTCAGTGTCAGAGTTAGGCCTGGACACGCTGCACGTGTTACGTATGTGAGGTGGTAGCAGAGGTTTTCATTTAAGTGCTCTTGGCTGCTTTATCTAGTGCTCTGGTGTTTTTCCAATTTTTCACACATTTTACATGAAAAAGAACTCAAACATCCAAACCCAGGTAACCATCAGACATCAGCTGTATTTTTATTCATGTTACTGAAATATGTAGGTTTTTGGCATCGCAACAAGGGTCATGGGCCAGTCTTCCTTCAGTGAGACTTGTTTATGGACTTAAAGGCAGACTAAAGAAATGGCAGCAATTGGATAACCCAACAGGAGAGAGCATATTCATAGAAGAAAAACACACCTATGGTGATCTTTCTTCATAAAGTCACAGAGAAGAATACTACTACAAGTGACCATCTTGACATAAGACAAAAACCTGCTGAGCTCAACAAAATCTTTGACATGGAAAGCTATGACTTCCATTAAAGGTCCAGTGTGTAATAATTACCAAGGTTTATTGGCAAAATCTGAATATACTACCCATGAATATATTTGTCTAAGTGTTTAATCACTATAAAATAAAATGGGTTTGGTTTTTGTAGCCTTATATTTATTCTTTTATATATACATATAACAAGGGTTTTGCTTTGAAAGTGCTGTCATCTTGTGCCGCCATGTTTGTACAGCAGCCTGAATGGAAAATCCAGCTAGCGCGTTTTGAGAATTTTTGCGAGTTTTGCGTGCTTAAATAAACCAATGAAGAAGAAGGTGGGAGGAAAGAAGATATCATAACATATCGTAATATGGTTTAGATGTTCACCTCATCGCTAGATGCTCCTAAAATACTCCCAGTCATCCTAGCTGTGGAAGACGCCATGTCCTCGAAGGCCACCGTCACTTTCCAAGTGAGCGCTGCAATCTAGAATCTGAATGCTAGAAGTCACAGTTTCCCCCCATTTTACACACTGGACCTTTAACCTCTTGTCAACCATACATCCAGCTTCACAGTCAGTATAGTTGAAGCAGCACTAGCATTCCTATGAAGCTGCTTTTCTTTGCACCCATGGCTATATTGAATTTTCAAATTTACCTGCAGTTTGTTCTTGATTGTCTTGTGGGAAGAAATCCTGTCTGCTGTCTTCACCAACCGGTCAGTAACTGCGTGGGGAGCTGAGTTTGCTGCTCAGTGGTGTATAGTGAGTTTTTTCAGTGAGAGGTTGATAAAAAGCTGCTGAGTCGGGTGAATTTATCATAAAGAGGATCATAAAGAGGAAAATTTCATAGGCATGTTAACCAGAAAATATGGACTCATGTTTTGGTTAACCTGTCTGTCCCTGTGTGTGTGTGTGTGTGTGTGTGAGATGGATAGAGGTACTGTATAGAGCATGGGGGAAGGAAGCAAAACAGAAGGAGGTGAGAACAGATGCCTGGAGAGAGATGGTCAGGAAATTAAAATTGAGGGGGGCCAAAGCCAAAAAAAAGGTTGTGGGAGTGTGCTGCAGTGACCACAGGTTGCCCTACATCTGCTCCACACCAGGTGAGAGAGGAAGTGAGAACAGGTCACTGTTTCACATTTACACTCAATGACAGCAGGCTGAAGAGGAACAAAGGTGATGACAGCCTCTCTGCTGACCGATATTTCCTGTCTCAATAACACACAGTTCAAATGCATTGCTTTACTAAAGCTTTGGCTGTACAACTGTCATGTGGTTGGAACCAGCTGACACCAAAAAACAGTGACCACCCCAACATTTTCATGCACTGCTGTAAGACTTTTTATACTGTACATTTTTGGTGGTGCTTCTTTCAAGCTTGTGAAAAATAAAAAAGATATAAAAAAAAAAATGCCTTGAAGCAAAACAGAGTGGGTAAGAGGGGGGGTAAGAAACAGTGAAGGTAGGACAGGTACGGGAAGTTGAGGAAATAACACCACAATAAACACAGACGCTGAGGACAGATTTCTGTTTTCTAGCTCTGATCTGGAGACAAAGAACAGCAGAGAGGGTAAAAGAGACAAACACGACAAGGACATCAGACAGGAAGAAAAGCTTAAGGCTTTCTGTCTTATCCACTGCCAGAGGAGGGGTGGAACGAGAGAACAGCACTTAGTGGTAATCAACTGGAGCTCATACAAAAAGCTGTTATTACAAGAATCATTGCCCACGTATCAGATACATCCAAACTGGCAGCCGATAAAATTCATCGAAAATAGGCTATACCCAAGGTCTAAACAACAAGTGTTTAGCTCGAATATGTTTGTTTCGCTGCGTTTAGAAAATGCAATTCAATCTTGACACGCACTCATGACATTCACACTTCATGGCTGTGTCATTTTGTTTTTCCACTGCTTCTCCTTTTGTCTTCCAGTGTCTAAACCAATGTGTTCCAGCCATTTTCTACAGTTGGAGCAGACTGGCTGAGAAAGCTCCAGCACTGCAATTTAAGAAAACACATGCAAACACACAGTGTTTGCAAAAGGCACAGGCGACAACAGAAGTGTCTCTAAGGGACATCATAAAATGAACATGACTGGGATGGATTCATCATCTAATGGTTTTAACAACCATGTTAACAAAGCACTGAACAAAAAATTGCTTCTCAGCCAAATTTTGTGTATTTGGCTGTGAGTGTTTGCAGCACACATTGAATTAATGATTCAACAAGAAGTTTTCTGAACTCTTCTTAAATTGCTGTAACACCCACATTGAATACTAAAGGTAATACCTGAGCTAGCGTAGTTGGTAAAAGAGCAGGCAGAGAGGCTGGATAAGCTTGTCAAGAAGGCTGGCTCTGTGATGGGAGTAAAGATGGACTCTCTGGGGGAAGTGGTGGAGAGATACACAATGAGGATGATGGAGGCCATACTGAACAACACGGATCATCCACTTCATAACACCTTGATGGATCAAAGAAGCAGCGGAGGTGGACGGCTCCTCTCTCTTCGTTGCAGGGCAGAGAGATACAGAAGATCTTTTATACCCACAGCCATCAGACTGTTTAATTCTTCTGCAAATGGTAGATGAGCTGACAGACTAATGAATTTCCCTTTGGTGATTAATAAAGTAATTTGTATTGCATTGTATTGTAGCCTATTGTATTGTTTATTCAGCTTGAGTAGTAGCACTGGTTTATCATCTGAAGTGGTCAGTAACAGCTTGGTTTATTTCCATATCTAATTAAAAGCAGTGACCTTTTGTTCAGGATAAAAACACATGCCTCCTGTTGTGATGAATGAGAACAGGTCAACTGATGTTCTAATGAAGGGACTCAACTATAGTGTTGGGAAAAGCAGTTCTTTATACAGTACTGAATCACTGGAATCAATTCATTAAAAATTATTGTTCAAAAAATCTGTTCACCTATTCATTCAGTGCTTGGTGGGAGTGCATACTGCATAGTCTGACTCCCTGAATTGATATACAGCTGAACGATTCATGATTCAGTTCATGACTCAGCCTGAGGCACAGTCATTGTGTGGCACGTTCAGTGAACCTACTGATATTTTCACAAGCACAGACGTTCACAAGCGACACAATGAAGCATGTTCACTCAAACAATCTGTTCTTTTGTACGAAAAGTTTGTGAATGATACAACACTATTCTACTAGGCTATCTCAAGAAGTGTATCTGCAGTTAAGTTAGGTATAGGGGTTAAAAACAAAAAGAAAAACTGATCTTATTCATGTATTATTCTTTTCTTCTTCTTTTTATTTTTTGACTCTTGAAAAATCAGCTCCACATCATCTACTGCACTAAATAACTGAAGGGTCACATCCTTGTGTTTTCTGTCACTACAACAATTTTAGACTAATTTCCCCTCACTCTGATGATTTAAGTGGCTTGACTCACCCAGGGAAAGGCCACTTTAGATATTTCCAGACTATTAATGCTAGTTTATTCATTTAAGTGACTCACACAGATGAACAGGGGCTTGTTAGAAAAAATGTGTAATCCACATGGTTTGGCTACTAAACCCATTTTGTGTCATTTAATAGTGTTTATCATGCCCCACCATGAGGTGGCACTCATTACCATGATTGCTGAGTGCGTTTCTCAGTCTGATCCGAGATGCTGGCCAGATAATAAATGAACTGACGGACACCGGTGAGAGACATGATAGAAAGGTTGTAAATTAGTGATTTATCCCCTCATAGCACTGTCTAATAAGTCTCTTGCTTATTAAGACGTCTTGTGTATTATATTGGATGAGAGGAGCTGCTTCACCGTGTTAGCCCTCTGTGTGAACTCCGGTAAGCGTGGTCGCTACATGCTAAGAATCGAGGCCTCGTTGTTGGCTTGTTGTGAAAATGCCTTTATTAAGATACTTTTCTAAAATCAGTTGGAGTTACGGAAATATCTAATATTTAAGCCGACCGTGGTACTTTCTGTATCATTGTGAATTGTGTAAAACAACTTGCTAGCTAAGGTAGTGCTATGCTAGCGCTAGCTATGCTAGCTCGCCAGCCACAGTTAAAACATGATTATTGATTAAAAGAGCTGTTTAAAAATATAAATAGTGCTTTATAAAGATAAATAAGCCCATTTATGTCACTAATGTAAGTTCATGATGGATAATTGTGTCATGGTAAAATACTTCTACTGTAAATGTATTCAGGGTCATTTACAATGATTGGAACACTGTATATATCCTGCATCTGGGTATTCAGAGTGAAACTAGTATAAAGTCATGTGATGAACAGAGATCTGGTAATAATGGTAATGTTTTCTGCACCATGTGTGTAGATTGGTTTTGCTGCCGGATTAGGAATTGATCATTTTGATTCAGAACCATGGGAGATTCAGTGGCGAGCCAGGAAGAACAATCGACTGTGAATGGAAAGGAAGCACGGTGTGGCCAGCCGTGGGATCCACTCCGGAGAACTCTTCACTCTCGGACATAGGTATGGGCATAACACCACAAAAAGAAGAGAAGAGGAGGACACTTTTATTTATTTAAAGTTTATTATTTTATTTTTTGAAAGGGCTTTAATTATTCATTTATTTATTTGTATTTTATTTCCATACACTGCTAATCTATTCTTGAGTGACAATAGATTGTCAATGTTCAACTTCATGCCACTCTCTGTGTCCAACTTCCTGAACCTAGTGGAATGTAGGTGTCATTACTTTGCTTTCTTCCTGTAAGACTAAGGGCACTGCAAATGTATTATCAAGTTTAAATCTTCAGTTGGCAACATTAATCATATTTGCTGGAACTGTCACAATATTCTGATAGTGGAACATGAAATGGGTAATTTAGGACAAAATCCAACTCCTCTAGCTCCACCTACAGCCAGTAATCGTATTTGCAAAACTCCTATGCTCCCAGTGCTGTTCTTCACAGGTAGGTATAGGGAGTAGGTAGTAGCAGCCAATCACAACTCGTATACGCGTGCTGCAGACCACTCCCTCACCCCCCACCCCTGCTGCAAAGCGTCGCTATTAGCTTGTCAATGGTGCAATGGCGGAGCAGCTGAAAAATGTAAAACTGCCCATGCCACCGGAGACAACGACTGCTTACACAACAAAAACAAGTAAGAAGACTGTTGTTGTTACAGTTAGCTAACTTCGTCTGTGTGTGTGTGTGGGGCGGTTGGCAGAGGATCGATCATTTGTTCGATGATTATCATTTTGAAATTTACAACCAAGTCGTGGACTTTACTTTCACTTTCGTGGACTTACCAACTGTAGCTTTAAGGCAAGAAAAAAATGCATGTCTCCAGCTGTAATGGGTACAGAGCAATGACTGAGAAATTTATAAGCACGTATGCCAACATGGACATAAGTCTTGCTAATGCTATGCAGCTAATGTTAGTGTAAACAACTGTTTACTTACCAAGCTAGAAGAAACATTGCAAGTTTAGCATTAAACTCAAATCCTTTACTTACAAATGTTTACCACCAGAGGAGGGCAGCAACATCATTGTTAACTCCTGCCTCAATGTCTTTGTTCTTCTGAAGTTACCAAGCTAAGTTGCTAGCCCCATCCCTTTCTAATAGGAACTCCTTAGCCCAGTTTCCACCAAGGACGCATATAGGACCCACCAACTCTTGAGTGCAAACTTTCACCAGACCCTTTTTTAATAATCCTGGGTTTTAAAAATGGCATCACATCGCACTCCAAGTATACCCAGTTGGCACAGAATAAATCTCAAGCCCCACCCAGGAGTGTTTCAGGGCCACTCGGAGTATTGTACCTACCCCGGGACAGGGACTTGTTTAGCCAACGTAAATGGGAATGCTGGGAGATGGTGTTTCGGGGGCAGCTCCTGCTATGGATACACGTTCTAACAGCACCCTGTAAATTTACCCCGAAGTTCCTGCAGTGGAAATGCCCCTATTGTAGCCTCCAGTTTGTCCCGAGGAGGACATCACCACTCCTTAAAAGAACATTGTTTAGAAAGGCTTGTACATAAAAATAATAAAACCTATTCCTTAGATTTGACAAACAGAAGCCCCTGAAGGAAAGATTAAAGAAGTTGATGCAAAAGAGGACAGAAAGTTGAAGACGAGAGGGGCCAGAAGACATGGGAACAAGCTGCTGTCTATGGCAGCAAATGACAGAGGACACGGTGGGGGCAGACAGGTTCATAACACCTGACAGCTCAACATCTGGTAGAATGCATCGGGGAAGAGGTGAATCATATGGCCGTCTCCTACCCTGCCCTGCTTCCACTTGTCTTCTCTTGTCTTGTCCTGCGTTTTCCACCAGGAAATCCCCTTGTCTTCTTTTGTTTGGTCCCTTGTCATCTCATTTGTTGCCTCTCATCTCTGCTGAGCCGTTTTTATGCCCTCATCCTTTCTCTAAGTCGCCCTAATATGTCGTTTCCTCTCCCCATCCACCGCTCCCCTCTGCTCTCCCTCTTCCCCCTCCCTCTCCACCTCACTCCATGTTATTCAACGTGCTTGCTCCTTTTTATCGCAGAGTGCAGGTGTGTGCGCATGTGTGTCGTCTGTGATTAAAGAATGTGTCATTCTTGTCACAGTATGCCGCCACTGCCTGCTGTCACCTGTCTGCCTCTAATTGATGGTGTCAGTATGTGTGTGTGTGTGTGTGTGTGTGTGTTTATAAATGTGCATGTGTGTGCAGGACTTTAGAAAGCAAAGGTGATTGTGGATGTGCCTGAGTAGTTGTGTGTCTGTGCCTTGACACGTGTACATGTGTTTGTGTGTGATAATGAGAGTAGCAGAAAGGATTTGACATACCCAGTGACCTGCACCATGTACAAAACACTAATGTATTTGATGGCACATGAAATGCTATAAATGATACTAGACAAGCTGTTATTGCCGTTAATAATTTTAGCAAAAAATAAACAAACAACTAAAGAGAATAAGGCCCTAGAGGCCTGATGGAGTGGAACAAATTGATGGATGAAATGGATTAAAAACTCATGGAGGGAGAAAACAGGGAAAACTAAAGAAGACAGATGCAAAACTGAAATTTGTGAGTTGTTACCTGCATATAAAAAGCATGAAAAGGGCTTTCTGTACATTTCCTAGGCCACAGGGGTTTCTTTATGTAGTGTTAGCAGCATTTACAGGACAAGAAGTTCAGGGGCTTCAAGGCACATTGAATGCTACAATAAGCCGCTATTGGAAAGCGATGACACGAGCCATGGCTAGCTTAATACTGCTAGCTGATCACTGTGATAGAACACATGCAGTAGAGACAAGAGTTAATGCTGGTGTTAGTTCTCAAAGCTGGAGCAGCTCTTGGTGAGGGCCCTGTAAAGGTCCAGTGAAAAATCCTCTTCATCCCTGCATTTCATATTAAAAGACAGATGTTTAAGTTGGACTCCAAAAAGAATCAAATGACAGTGATGTGACATAATCAAAGACAGTGATTTCAGTCCTCAAACATGTTCTCATCCGTCTTTTCTCCCTTTGTATTGTTACTTTACTATTCTGGAGGCTGCATTTTTTATCAAAAGTAAAGCTATTCATCATTTTTCGTGATGCATTAGCCATGTGCTTTATGACTCTTTTCATCTTAAACCCATCTGTCACTGGAAACCTGACTTATCTAGAATTCACACAAGCAAAAGGACAGCGTTCACAACAGAAACCTTTTTTCTTCTCTTTTTTAATTTTTCATCAAAAACTCCTAACATCGTATGAACTGTGATGACTCTTTTCTTAATTGAGACCAAGTGATGTTTTCAGTTCAAAGTATTTTCCTGTGGTCACAGAGATTTTTGAAATGACATCAATCCAAATTCACTTTAATAACCCCCAAAAGTAAATATGTTGGTGATGTAGCAACTGATATTGAACTAACCGCAAAACAATTTCACTGCTCATATACATCTAATGATGTGTGGCTGGTCCTCATGGTTTTGTATTGGTTGAATAGGTCAATATACTATATGCTATGTACTATACTACAACACTATATTTTAGCCATGCTCATGGTGTAGTACAGGGGGCGCCAACCTTTCGCATTAAGAGCCATTTGGGCCCATTTTCACCAAATTCAAACCTACTCACAGCCGCAAAACCTATTTGACCACTAAATTGACATGCATGAAAAACCAGCGCGTCGCTACAGTGTCGCTTTGGGTTGTGAAAGCGCCTGATGCGCGTCTACATTGAAAGTGGGTCTGTGCGCACAAAAGAACGGCCTCCCATACACACTAACATGCTTTATCCAAGGAGGTGGCCAAGATCACCCAGGGGCTGCCTTTGGCTCAGATCGGCAGGGAAAGCGCTGCATTGTAAAACCAGCTGCAGCATATTCTCTTTCATTAATAAGGGCAAACCAAAAAAATGCCAGTTTATATAATGTCTATTTTAGTGTGCACTCATTCCTTAATTTCCGTGGCGTACAGCAGCCAACTGTAAACCTGAATATGAAACATCAGTTCAGGGTACGATATAGAATTATATATTTTCAGAATAATAGCTCATTAAATTATTTCTGTCACCTGGTTAATGTGATTTCTGCCCTGAACGTCACTGCACAGTGTATCCGTATCAGGGTTGGAAGACGTCACTTTGATTTTCACGATTGCAAGCTCTCATCTGTTTTTATGAAGATCATGGTGGAGAAAACCTGACGTGACGCACGTTTTCATCGACAAAATATTGTTTGATTTTAATGTCACGAGCAGCTCAATCTCCAAAGAAATAACTATCATAACAAAATAAATAAAATAAAATCCATTTAAACTAAATGACCATTATTTATTCACATCGCCCACCCCACCCCCACCCCCACCCTCAAAATGAGCTCGCCCTCTCTAAAGCACAGGAGCCACAGCAGAGGGATGAAAGAGCCGCAGGTTGCTGACCCCTGGTCTAGTAAAATCTGATGGTGTTTGTTCAGACCTAATATCTCGACAAATTTAGAGCTTTATTCTTCCCCAGTGGGCCAGAATAACCCTAAAAACACACAGTCACACAGAGCAGAATCACATTAAGTAAGGATATCCTCCAAATCGTACTCCCTTAATTTCTATTCAAGAACATCGGGTAACAATTTAGTTTTCTCCAATGCTTAAACAACTGCGAAGTTAAAGGCAGCTTCAGCTACTTTGTCCAGCTAATTAACTAATGATAAGTGTTGAGACTGAGGTGGTGAACATTACTTATTTAACATCAGCATGTTCACATTTTGATGTTAGAATTTGCACTTGTAATCCCAGACATTGACTTTATTGATGTTGGTGGTTGTTTTTCCTTTGGGTTTGATAAGGTAACAAGCCAATTAATTCCACACAACAGAAAACTGTAGAAAACATACCTCGCAAAACAATGTTCTGCCCGTAAGTCAGAAACTCATTCCACTGATTATAACACAAACGTCTAATGATGCTTAGCCACAAACAGGCTTGCCTCACCCCTTGTAATCAGCATATGTTTGGCAACCAATCAGATCTCAGCACAGTCTCAACCAGCCAATCAACTTGTTCCTGTCATACTTTAGAATCTGTTCTTCTCTCTCCCCCTTTCACCCCCAGTCTTCATATTCATACAAATTGCTGCAGCCTCCTCCACTTCATCCACCTCTGGTCTTCATATCCAGTCTCACTGAGCTCATCCTCCAGCTTCTCCTCTCCTTATCTTCTTGATCTGGATGAGAGAGGTTGCCAGCTGCGCCTGGATGTACCTCCTGTTCATGATTTTTTTTTTCTTCAGGGATCTGCAACATTGTATTGCACCCAATCATAGACCACTTAGTGGCTGATGCTGTGATGAAAAATGTGCATCTCCACACTTGACCTAGCTGTACATCTCCACAATTGACCTCTTGTCATACTGTGATTTTGCTTTGAAATCAAAGCAACTCCTGGTGGTGGATGTCATGCTCGGGGTTTGACAGGAGGCACAGAGGTGAAGAAATTGTCTGTAAAAACCTTGCAGTTTATTCCGCAGGAAGTGTTGATGCAATCGTCATGACTACATCTCCTGATAATTCAACATGATACTTATATTTACCCACTGCATCCCCTTGGTTTATGACAAACTCAGAAATATTACTGCTCTGGCCCATATCTTGCAGCCCCACAGACTGGAAAGTCGTGTGTGCATACTATGCTTCTCCCAAACTTTGTCCATCCTCTGTTCATCTGAAGCAGTGAGGTTGTTGACAAAATGGATGGATAAAAGCAGGTACAGAAAATGGTTGCAAGGCATTACGTCAGCTACGGACAACAGACATTTGTACAATACACATCACTTCTCCCTGCTCTTTAACAGATATGTCAGCCATTGTCCAGGGGTTCTAGAGACTTTATTCATTTCTCTCGACTAAAATCAAAATCGGCACCTGTGAAAGTTCTTTTGGGTTTATGAACTCTTTCCTTAATCAACAATGCTCTTGCCTGTGTGAACTGTGTTGATCCAGACAAACACTCACTGTTGCTGCTCACACTTTCTACCTGGCTGTCTGCCTGCTTCTCACTTAGGCTTTCACTTTGCCTTTTATTGTGAGTAGAAAACTCCTGACCCTGGCCATCCCGTGCTGTCTTGACATTTCATGTATCTCCATTAACAGTGCCATGGAGTACATCCTGAACTGAGTACATTCTACCTCTCTTCGTCCACCGCATTCTTAAAATGTAAAATGATGAAGTATAGAATAAACACAGAATACAAATAGATTTGTATAATTATCCTATTTTTTCAGTGACCATATAATGAATTTATACATGACTCAGTGATTTTTCCACTGAAACCAAGTTTTGTGTTCTGAAACACTGAAACAAAGCCCTCCAATTAATATCTACTACACTTTGGTTGATTACAAAAATATCTTTGGAATAATAAATAAAGTGTACTACATTTTAAATACTTAATGAGAAGTCTATATATGTAGCACCTGTCTAGCCTGGCTCTGCCTGCCTACATGCTTCTGCTCAATTTTAATCTCCCTTCAGTACTCCTCCTGGGACTTAAATGCTTTTGTGGCTTTTCTCCTGCAGAAAATCTTCTGGCCAATCAGCGAACAGGGGGAGTGACTGAGAGCAATGACACTGTGGTTATGTGCTAAGTTCGAAGTCTTAGTTCATACATACAGCAATCGCAGTGGAGAGTTTTGCAAAGCCATTTCTGTGTGGCAACAGTGTTGTTGTTGGCGGACATCTAGCACACGCTCGCTGGCTCTGCTCACTGCAATCTCACTCACCTGTCCTCCTCGAGGCTTTTGTAGACAAGCTACAAGCTAAATCACACTACAAGCTAGCCTTGGGCTTTTATTGTTATTATTATTATCATTATTATCATTATCATCATTGTTGTTGTTTCTGGTTATTGTATTTATGCTTCATAGATCATAACGTGGTGTTTATTCGTGAAGATTATCCAGCTGAACAAATGTGTGAGTATCATGAACTTATTATTGTCACAGTGTATTTTCTGTACTAATCCAAAAGCCAATTTAAAAATCTTATTGGATTTTTGTGAAGGGAATTGGCAGGTTGCTAACTTTTGGGCTGGCCAACAACATAATAGGGCTAACCCTGAATCTCTGTAAGTATATCTAAACAATTTTAAATAGATGTTGCAACTTTGCAACTGTGACTTTAATGCCCTTCTCTTACAATGAATATTCCTTTATTAGATTGTAAACCATTGTCCCTCAACTTACAACAGCTACTTTTTAACCTTGTCACTGATCATAATCCCAACACCTGCTTGCAGCAAAAATTACTTTTGACAAACCATTTTATATTGTTTCTAAACATTTCTAAATCATTTCATCATATCCTCAAATCCCACTAATCACAAACCTTTTGTCTTTTCATCATGAAGCATCTGCAACTGAGGCTCAGACACTAAAATCCCCACTAGACGTTAACACGGCTCTGAGAGGACAACCTAAATCCATTCAGGGAGAAACCTTTTCATCATTTTGATTCACATCGCAGTTATGAGTGTTCAGCTTTATTTTTGTCTGTTTCATCATCTGATGCCTGTCACTAAAGCTCTTAACAACCATGTTCTAATGTATTCCCACTGCCTGTCAACAACGGAGCATCTCTGACAATTCACTGTAGTTCAGTGGAGCTCCCTCTCTCTGCACTTCTGTAGAGGACTCTGATGGCCGAGCTGCTGCGTCGACCTTCATTAACACCACATTTTGATCACATCCTCTTTCTACTTTTCACATAAGCACTTATGTAACCATCTCAATGTGTGTCTGTGTGTGTGTATGTCAGTGTTCACATGTGCAGTTGGCTCACCTAAGTTATGAAGCCCTCTGTATGAATATATTCCTTCTCAAACTCTGAGCTCTTTACTAACTTTGAATTAATGAGTATTAAGAGTACTGATAAAACATTTAATGTGCATCCTCCTACAAATACTGCCATACAATAATATTCACATATAGAGCTTCGGGGATCAGCAGTCCAACCCAGATACCTGTGTGTGTGTGTGTGTGTGTGTGTGTGTGTGTGTGTGTGTGTGGTGTGTGTGTGTGTGTGTGTGTGTGTGTGTATATAAAGGCCAACCACTAACAAAACACCTGGAAAGAATCAACCTGAACTCAGACATGATTACTCATCATTTATTCAGTGCACCATCAATAAGGTCATATATCCACCACTCCACTGTATTACCATCCCATGTTAACAGTTATACTTTTTTATTTCTAATTCTGTCAGTTTATTCCAGTCATTGCACTTCTGATAGACTAGTATCAAAGTAAAAGTCCACCAGAGGAGGGATTGGGTCGTTATAGGCACTGAAGGGCTTTTAATATGAAATATATAAAATATAACTTAGAATAATTTAGTAGAATAAAAGAGAATAACAAGTCTCTTTCAGCACACCAACAAACTTAACACAAGTGTTATCAGGAATGATCCACCATCGATAACAATTATTATAGGATACTTTTGCTTCAATGACTCAGTTTGATCTCTTAGTTTGGCCACTTGTTTATTTGCTGTTTTATTTTGTAATCACTTTGTGTTCACTGTTGTTTTATATCCTGGCCTTAGCTCCAGTGCATGCATCCTGTGGAGGACTCAGTCTATGTTGTCTACAAAGACTCTGTCCTCTGTAGAGCATGTAGACCAGAACAGATCATTGCCCTACAGAGGAGTGGCCACTGTTTCTGTGTCTGTGTCTCTAAGTATACTGATAGCATGGCTTCCGCTGCTTAGCAACAGTTAACAACTGCAGCTCATTCAGCTGATTACTCACTGTACGTTCTCCACAGACCAGACCATCACATTAATCAGCAACTCTTAAATTAGTAAATGAAGAAAAAACACAAACACAGAGGACATGGAGACAGAAAATGTTGTTAAAATTATTTCAGTTTCAAGTTTTCTCTATCGCCTTCTCAGAGCAGTAATTCAAGAATGCATTGCATTGCATACAGTGCATTGTGGGATTGCTGAGTGTGAAGGTTGAATCCTTCAAATCAGAAGATGAAGGCTGCATTTAAGGGAGCCTTCAGGTTGAGACAGCCTTGTTCGGGCCACTGTGATGCATTCAGTCTTCAAATGCAGCCTCCAGCAGATTGAGGTCCCTGAGCTTAAACTAAGCTTTTGTCTTGTCGCCCTAATGTGTTTCATTGTGTTCGATTACCCTCAGCTCCATTGTGTATTTCAGTCCTTCCTTGTTTTCCTGAGTTTTACCAGCCCATTTGTTCTTTTTTTTTTTTTTTCTTTTTGGAGTTGTTTCCTTGCCAGTTCTTCAGTTTTCAGTTTTGCACCCATTTGCACATATATTTGTTCCATTATTCTTATTGCGCTTACCATATTATTTCTGTCCTGAAAACATTCACTATAATGAGTGAATGTTGTATCCAATAGATCTTTAGACATTTCAAAATCAAAGCTATGATTCTCAGAATGATTCTCTATGAAAAGTGGGGGATCAAAACACAGGAACATAAGCCCTGACACTCATGTGACAAGAGAAGGAACAAAAAGCAGCTTCTTTTTTGTGTACAGTTTCTCTGTACTTATTTATGATGAGCACTAATGCTTTTTCCCAAGGGCTTGGGCTCGGTGCAGCATGCTTCAACTGATCACAGGCTGCTGTTCCTTCACATTAGAAGCTTTACATATATGTGTACATATGACAGATCAAGAAAAGCTGTGGAATATTAGTGCTGCATGAGAGTGTACATAGGACAGCCTGTTGCATGTCTCTCCTCTGTGGCTCCCTCAGGTTTTTCTATTTATTCTGAGTTAAAGGGTTTTTATTGTGAAGAGTTCATCCTTTATCCAAATTGAGGTTCTGATGATAGAGGGTGTGTATTTGCTTGTGTCACAGCTCAGCATTGGCGTCTCAAATGTACGAAAAGAACTATTCAATCCCTGATTACAGATAACAATACCTTGCCTTTTTGCACTTCCCTGCAACACCTACCGAGGTAAACACACAGACGAGCAGTCACAGGATTCATTTTGATGAAATATATATGTGGTCTTGTTTTATTGTGCGCACACACACACACACACACACACACACAGACACACACACAGACACATTAAAGCCTTGGTACAAATCTCCAGGGTGGTGGCACGAAAAGGCTCTTAGATGAGGGACACTGAGGGCAGTGCAGCTCCAAACGAACACATATCCTCCTCTCTCCTGGGACTCCTCCTTCCTTCCTCGGTTTTCTCTCCCTCTTTGTATTAACATACAGTCGCTTTCGGCTATTTTCTCACTCTGAAATGAAACAAATGAGCTGGAGATGATCAAATCACACGTCCCCATGTAGCTTCAACACTTTAAGCCAATTGTCTCTGTACATTTTTTAAGGCATCTTAGAGCTTCTGCACCATTTATGTGTATGTTATGTTGTGTTCGTCTTTAACATTCACTATACTGTAATTTTATTTTACATTAAAGCTGCTTTACTTAATTTTGGTCTCAAAATGTCAAATAAGCTTGCATATGTCGGTGAGTTTTATTCATTGTGACATTTGGTCATCATAATTCTGTAAGAGCCAGTGATCATCATGAAAACAGAGTATGTGAGGTCTTTTCATCGAGACTTTAAGTAGCAGCAAGACAAGAAAGAATAATCTGTGAATATGCATAATCAGTAAGTCAGAAGCCGGAACTTAAAGTCAGTACTTCTTACGTGATTGTACTTCACTGCATCAGTTTATTGTTTCAGTTCCTTATTGCCATTAAACATCAGATATGGTTACATAACCTTGAGTTCACAATTGAATAATACGGAAGGAATTCTCAAGTTATGGACTGTTGTGTTGCAGTGCTCGAATTGATTCATTGATCTGTCTACTCAGTCTCATACCAGGATCAGGCTACATGATGTTTTTTTCTTTAACGACGGTCACCATGTCGGATAAAACAATCGCAGTGGCATCAGTTCGTTGCAAGACTGGTAACACTACAAGTATGTTGTGAATAGCAGGTTTTTGCTCAGGCGCACAAAAGAAAAGGAAGAAAAAATGCAAATGCAAAAAATTCTACCATCTTCATCCTCTCTTCTCTGTTCTTCAGTCATGTTTGAAATGTTGGCCACCACAAAATCAAGTGAAAAACGGTCTGAATTTGTGTATTCTGTTCCCAGCATTAAGCATTGAGACATAATAGGAGGTGCTTGTTTCTGGAGGACTGAACATATGATTCAGAGGATGGCAGCTGGTAACTGCTCTTCTGGGCAGGTTCCATATACTTTGGCACAGTGCCAACTATACTGTAGGTGATACAGGTCATCGGAATATATCTTGTGATGCTGCTGAACACATCACTGGTGTTGCCTGGAGTTGTCCGGTGTTTTGCGTCTCCCTGGTCCAGGCCTCCCTGCTGATCAACTTTTGATTCATCTATTTGTACAGTAGGGTTTAAGTGCTTATTTTATTACAACATAAACCTTTTTCATAAGACAGCAACCATAATTTAAACAGTTAAAGGCCATAACCTAAAATGATCATTTTGATAATCTATAAAAAAGTTTTAAAAATATGCATGAATCATGGTAATTGTGGTGCTGACCTATGAAATTTATGTTGGTGCTTTGCTTTGTTTTCTCCTCATTCCTCCTCTGGTACTATTCCCCTTCTTTAAGGGCACAGTACTAAAGCCATGGACTTTTGACTATAATGATAATACTAAAAAAATGGATTTTGTGTAATATAGCCCTATCACCTCAAAAATCATAACTAATTGATTAAGAACTGCAGGCTGT
This sequence comes from Caranx ignobilis, assembly GCA_021432705.1. Classification (NCBI taxonomy): domain Eukaryota; kingdom Metazoa; phylum Chordata; class Actinopteri; order Carangiformes; family Carangidae; genus Caranx; species Caranx ignobilis. The sequence continues at coordinate 11,100,326 of MU269981.1, read as the reverse complement.
GAGATTGATTGTGGGCTAAAGTTAGCAAGTTACCACATGTGACCTTACTAACCTACCAAGCTAAACAGCGTGTCTGTACCTGGGAAAAAAAACAAACAATGCAGCTCAGTCTAGTTGTTAATCATGCCAAACCTCACCCCTTTTAAAACCGTCACCCAAAAGCTGAAATCATATATCAGCATGTCACATGAATGTCCCATTGATTATTATTAAGAGGAGCAGGGTTACTGGCCTGTACTGCAACTGGCCACCAGCGGCTGACTGATAAACCTTGGCCTCATTTCCTCCATCGTACATCTTTAATGTTGGTACTTGTGTGGATGAGTAATGCACAGTTTGCATTACGGCCTTTTGGATCAATTAAAGAATAATTACTTTTCATCATCATTATTATCTCGATAATGTCACTTTTGAAGTTCGCTTAAATAATGTTATCTTGCTCTTTACTTTGGCTGATGTTGGAAAGGGGAACATTAATTACAATGAGCGACACAATCGGCTTTATTGCTCTGAAGTTGAAATGACGTTTGGTTACTTTATAACCCAATTAGCCATGGAGCCATCTCCCTTCCCTGCTGCAGTCGACGTCTCTCTCTACTGACTTTTATTTCTTTCCTGTGATGCATAAACAACGAGTCTTAGAGCCTGTTACACAGTAGCCTTTGGTGGGGAAATCATCTGATTGCATACATTTCCTCCTTCTTCTGTCCTTAATTGGATTTCTTCCTCTCTTTTTAGATTGCCATGTGTTTGATCCCCCCCCCTTCCTCCTCCTCCTCCTCCTCCTCCCCCATCTGCCTTGTCCTCTTCTTCCATTTTTCCATCCGACTGTGCATCAGAGGACCAGAGGAGGAGAATGGAGTTCTGGCCAGTGGACGGGCTCTCAGTGATGGTCTCTGGGGTCATGTCCATAGGTGTACGTATTCGTGCAAAAGAAGCAACTAATTGACTCACTGATGGATAAAAGCTAGAATAGCCGAACCTCTCAAGGTATTGACAGCATATAAATGACCTGAAGCTTGTGAGGCACTTTTACCCTTTAAAAAAATACTTTGGTCAATCACTCATTACCATGGCTTTAGGTTGAGTGGAAATTAATTTAAATATACTTTTTGATATATAAGCGTGGCACTTACGCCTACTTAATCTCATGGAAATAATGAAAAAAGTCTCCTCGCAGAGCTCAGTTCATAAAAGGGAGGCGGTGATTAAGGCATCAGAGCTGTCCGTCAGGAGTGATGGCAGGCAGGGATTTGCCTGCTGTCAATCTGAGCGTGTATGCATGATTGATATGACGGGTGCACCTGCAGGAGCACCGTGCAAACAGGTTGTTTGACAAGTTGAATGATAATCAAGAGAAAGGCTGGGATTAAAATAAAAGCTGTGATTCTGAGCCACGTTTCTGTTGAGAAAGGAAAATTGAAAACAATGCTGTGCTGATCAGCAGAGAAAACTGCAGCATAAAGCAGCCTGTGCACACAGTGTTTAGGTTTTATTACAGAGTGACAGCAGAGTCTTAGCACACAGGCCTGACACTGGGTGTTCATTTCAGCGTCTTGATGATACGTTGCTGTTTATTGCCTCATGATGATTGACAGTGTGGAATGGACGATGTGTAATGAAGGGGACTCCATGGGCGCTCGATTCATTTGTTCTTCTGTGATGTATCGGCTAAAGCTGGGCATCAGATATTTCATCACTCATATTTCTCTTTAATCTTGTGTAGAGGAGGAAGCCAGCTCCTTCCCTTAAAATGTTAATTAATTGATGAATTCCTATTAGTCCTCTGAAGGATGGTCTCAAATTGGCCCCTGCCTTTGGTGTAATTGGGATCTCTGTGCAGTATGTGAACTCACAGGACTATTAAAGTATAACTGTTGCAAATTATTCCTGTAGAAGTAGTTTGTCTGTACATCTGTGGAATTTTAATGAGGAGTTAAAGAATTAATTAGTTTTATTCATCAATTTATTCTTATTTGATTTATTTTGTTCTTAACCAAAGGAAGGATTTTCTTCAAGACAACAAATAACTTTTGTCTGATCTTATTAACTGTATCATCAATGGAGAGTTTAAATAATACATTGGTGGACACCTATAGTTCCTAATGAGTATGATACTTTAAGTTCTCTTTCATGGGTTGAGATGGACATGCTGTGTGTGGGTCCGTGTTGGATGAATGTTGATATACAACAGACAAGGTTGTCAAAACGACTGGCTGACGTCCTGGAATAGGAAAAGTGCCTCTCATCTCAATCTCCTGCATCTGAGACACTATACTCGCGCTGCTCAACTCTTGCTCTCATCCACTTCATAACATGATGGATCAAAGAAGCAGCAGTGGTGGACGGCTCCTCTCTCTTCGGTGCAGGACAGAAAGATACCGAAGATCTTTCATACCAACAGCTATCAGACTCTTTAATCATGATGCAAATTTACGATGAGCTATCAGACAAATGAATTTCCCTTTGGGATCAATAAAGTATTTTCTATCTATCTATCTATCTATCTTGTCACGTTGAGAGGTTGGACGTGCCACCTCCATTGCCTATTTCTTTCCATCTCTTGACTCATTCAGCCAACTGATCTCAGTCTTCAGACAGTTGATTGGTCGAAACGAAAACCTGCAGCCACAAGACCCTTTGAGGTCTGAGGTTTGCCCATGCCTGTTAGATTTCAGATAGATTAATATGTGAAAGTATCAAAGCCTCAATTCATAGAGAAATGCACAGAGCCTTAGCACATTGAGCCTTAAAACCACCTGTCAGGACTTCTGTAACTCTGTGCTGTCACAAAGCAGTCACTGCTGTCAGCCATGCTTCTCCAGTGGGTTACCTGAAATCTATTGTTTGCACAAATGAGTCAGCCAATCAGATTAGAGATTTAGAGGCTTTTTTTTTTTAATGCAGCAAACACACATGATCTACTTTTAGTTCACTGTTTTTTCTTTTTGTTTTTGTTTTTTTGTTTTTTTTTCAACAATTCACAGTAACCTCAGTTGTCTCTAGGCAAATGAATCATTTGATTCAAGAGAGATGCCTTTGGCCTGGGCAAATGAGATTTTACACACTGGAAGTTCAGTTCAGTTGTGCTTCAGTAAAAATCATTAAAATAATAAAAAGATATGACCAATGGTGGAGTAACTCTGAATCCTGCATGAGTCTCCCCCTGGACAAAACTTACATAACTGTGCATTCAATACATTTGTGAAGTTTACTCCAACTACTCAAAAGTGTGATGCCTCTGTAATTGTTACAGTCCCCGGTGTCCCCTTTCCTCTTAAATTGGCACAATTGAACCAAGTACCCATGTCTTCAGGGATAACACCAGAGTCCAGGATCTCGTTAAACAAAGAGACATATAGGGGGATAATGCCGAGTGCAGTTCTCTATATGCTTCTGGTTTTCCTTATTTTAGTTTGAGAATTACTTCCATTTCTTGTTAAGTAAAACTAGCATTCAAACTACTGCTGTCAAAAATGTGCCAACATGACAGGACAGTCTTCTAAAATGCTTGTGAAAGTCTGATTAAGAGATAATGAACATGACTTTTCATTTAACTACATTGCTTGTAACAAAATTACACTGATTAGTTTATTCTAAAATAAAAACTATCACTGATTGATTCGTATATATTCCATCATAAATATTGTTTTTTTGTGTGTTTGTTTTTTCCAAATGAAAGAAAAGGGTTGTATCCCATTTCTACGAATACGAATACGAATTACTTTATTAATCCCCAAAGATAATTCAGTGTTTATACTTCATGTGAATGTCAACTTTTACCCTGAGTGACAGAAATGTTTTTGAATTGTTAGGGATTAAACCAAATCATTAACATAATTTGAGGGAAAAAAAAACAAAAACTAACAAACAAAAAAAAAAAAAAAAATTTTATGTGTAACAAATCAGAGTTTTTTTTTTTGTCTAAACATATAAACATTTTCTCGATCTTTTAACAGTTTTTCCAACAACTCTAACCAAAGTTTGACCAATAACACTGGGCCCTCTTTCTCTGCTCTTACTTCAACAGTATCACTTAAAGTTACACATCAAGAATCATTATGTTAGCACTGTCAGTGTTACCGTGTAACTGAAAGCACCACTGCCCACAGCCTCACAGGACCGCAAGTACCGCCGTAGATTTTCAGAGACAACAGCCACACTAAGGTGCGATAACTTTGCCTTTCATGATTTGAATGAATTTGATCATTGGACATGTTAAAGCATGAAGCCAACCTGCAAGAAATACAGGCACAAGAAGCAGTGTGATTGCTGCATGCGTGTCGCACCTTCGGTGTCGCTTTGAGTGCTTGACACGCGTCTACATTGAAAGTAATGGATTTGTGTGCACAATGGAAACACAACATCTGAACAGATCTGAAACAAAGATCAGACCCAAAAGTACTTCTCTACTATGCTATGGTTGATCAATGCGTTTTTAAAAGTTCAACTTATATTGCTGCCTGCTCTTTTGACATGCAATGCACAGCATTTTATTGCCTTTTGTGTTTACATACGGACATTTTTTTTTAACGTGCTGTGGTTGTGAATGTTTTTGGAAATGTAGGAGCGAAAAACTGCAAAAATACCTGTGTACATGTGGACTAGGCCTAACATGTCCTGTGTCAATGAACCACTGATTTTTAAAGTGAAACTGCCAGGATCAGTTGTTTTGCCATGATAAATTTTTATTATGCAAAGATGCTTTTATAAAGGAAGAATGAGACACACTTATATATTAGAAGAACCATATCATATAAAAACACCAAAACAAAGGGTGTGGGGGTTTGTAGAAGAGGTAATGGCTGTAGATCCTTTGGCCAGTTAAAAACTTCCTGAACAGCTGAAAGTGAAGAAATCTAAACAAAAAAAGCTGAATGGTGTTGAATACAATGCAACTGCCTATTCCTTGTTGTTTTTGTCATTTTCATTGAGAGACAGCAGAAAATTAGCTATAGTACCTTTAAAGTCTCAGAACATCAGTCTCTTTTCTTCATCCTCTGCTGTGTTTGTAAAACACTACACCAACTAATTTCCCTTCAGTCACATAATCCCACACATCACAGAGTTCATCATTGCCATTGACTGTAGTCTGAGCTGTCATTTCACACAAAGACTTGTATACCCTGTTTACTGGGAGGTTCATTTTCCGTGAGCTTTGCAGTTGCATTGATTTGCTCTGCTTCTGTCTCCTTCCGTTTCTCCATCTTTATAAATCAGTCCTGAAATCTTCTGACAGATTTGTCAATGAAGACATCCAGCTGCTCACATTGTCATGCAGCATATTATCAGTTCAGTGGAGCAGCTGAAGACTAAGGAAATTCATTATATTTAACAAGCAAAAGAGATATATGTGGCTTTTACCAGTTTGTGTTTTCTTATCTTGCCATTACAGTGGCATGTAGACTGACAACGCAGAAACAAAGGGGTAAAAGCCAAACATGCTGCTTGGGAAGTTGAAATTCATCCAACATATCAGAGTTTTAGACAGAAAAGACGACAAACTCTCCTGCACCACTGGCAGTGACTCCAAGACCAAGATAAGACTTGTCATACTTTACTGTTGCCTGACACTTTAATGAGCATCACTAGTTTTTCTCCTACTGTCAAAAACCTGCACATCCAGTACCCACATCACCTTGCATGTTTCCAACTGTTTTGGCTCAGGGTCCTTATTGTAGCTGAGAAGTTTTGGAGACAAACACATCCAGCTTCACATAAAAAAGAGCAAATTCCAACATGTTAGGGTCCCAGCATATGAAAAACTTTCTTCTGCAATGTTTTATTTTAAGATAAGTGTGTTCCTCAGTAAATTAGACTACACCTGTCAGGTCAGCAGTCTTCCATGTTATCGTGTAGCCTACTGAACCAGACCTAGGCCTTGTTTACACTGCCACTCCAAATCAGGGTTTTAGCATATCCAGATTGTGTCTAGTTTTGATTTGTTGTGAGAAAAATGACTGCTGTCTGGACAACTGGCATTTTAGTTCCTTCACCTTTCTCTTTCTCAGCTCGCTTTTCGGCGGGAAGTCGGTGTCGTATTTTCTATGAACAGTCCGAAAATGCCGCTCCACATTTCCCTTCTTTGGTATTGCGATGGTAGACTGGCAGACGAGGCAAACGCACTCCTCCTCCCATTCCGTATGAAAGTGATAAGTTTTTGTCTCCTTACTTGGTCCAGCTCCTCCACTCATTTTTATACCCTTTCTTAAGTTTAAGAGAAAAAACCGAGGGCTAAAAACTGGAGGTAACTTGCTATCTAGCTTGTTAGTTTTGCTAGCTTGTTAGTTTTAGCGCCGTTGTTTGCGCATGCGCAGTGACCTAAGTGTCATCTGACTGGCTGCCCTGTATATCAATCAAGTGATGGGATGGATGATAGACTGACGTCTATTTTTTTAATGTCATGCGATCTACCCACACTACCTTTGCGATCGGCTGGTAGATCGCGATCGACGTATTGAGCACCCTTGATTTAAAGGCTCCGGAGGCCTTTGTAGGTGTTTTGAGTTTATCAGCTGATTAGATTGTGACATCATTAGGTTACAACAATGAACTTTTTTACAAGAGATACTGAAGATTGTGTTTTCATTAAATGTAAGTCAGAATCATCACAATTAAAAGAAATAAAGACATGAATGACGACATGAGTTTCACTATTTGAACTGAACTACTGAAATACATTAACTTTTCAATGATATTCTAATTAATTGAGATGCACCTGTATGTGTGTGGTTTTGATTGCATCTGTGAGGGAAGAACAGTCAAAATCACAGTCACAGAGTCATTGTCCCCATCATCAAGGGCCAACAACTAAGGCTGGGCGGTATGACCAAATTTTCATATCACATTTTTTTTTCAAAATCATATCGGTTTCACAGAATTTGACTTTTTTTTTTAATGTCCACACACAGCAAATGCATCTGTCTGTCTGTCTATCTATCTATCCTGCCTGTGTCGATTATTTCGGTGCCCCCCCCCCCCCCTTTACATCTTCACTATACGCATCGCCCCCTGAAAAACACACTACTGGCTGTGCAGTCACGTGACACCAGCGCGTCCAGTCCGCTGCATGGAAGCGACGGAGAGGGAAAGTCAAACACCGGGGCCGACTGTGCAAAGCAAGCAGCTTGTACAAAAAAGAGAAAGAAAGACAAGAAAATGAAGGGTTTCATTAAGCAGCGGCGCGTCGCTGCTACGTGGTTGTTGCTCCCGCTGCTTCAGACAGAGCAGACGCACAGACAGACGAACACGAGCTAGAGTTTCCTCTGCGTTTGCCCCATGTTCTCGCTACACGCTGAGAACTTTTTCTCTTGGCTTTTGTTCTTGCACCGTCTAGCACGCGTGGATCTATGCTAGCACGCCATGGTGTAGCACGCCTGTTTGGTGAGCAGCGGTGAAATGTGTCCCCATTGAAACACTTTACCGCTGCGCACGTTCCGGCCGCTGTTTGGGCTCTTCACCGGTATTGCTGTATATGAAAAATTCATGTAACAAAAATAAACACCGGTGTTCGGTATGAACCGGTATACCGTACAGGCCTATCAACAGCCCACCCTGGGGTGACAGGACCCTCTCCCTGTGGAACGCTCTTCCGTAACACATCTACAGCTGTACTAATGATGATACGTTCAAGAACTTACTTAACCCTTAAAAACTGCAATAGAAATGGTCCGCCAGCGCCTACATTGTTATTTTTGTGCATAGTGGTGTCATTTGTTGGAATATTCTCAAGTGCTTCATATCTCTGTGATCTGTACAAACTAAGCTAAAATGTTATGAAACTCAATGGGCAATAAATACTCATAAAGGTATTGAAATTATGCCATAAATATGAAGAAACTACAAAAATTGGAAATGTTTTCATCACATTTTACGCAATAAACACAAAACATGGTGATCCAAAACATTTCTAAATGTTCAAAATTAAACAAAATATTTCAACAATGTATCTTTTTTAGTTTTTGAGATATGCTCATTTTTAGGAATAGAGTGCAAAGGCGTTCTCATCTGTTATACAAAGCAACAGAAATATATACAGTGGCATTTTTGTATACTGTGGTGTCATTTGATGGAGTATCTTTAAGTGCTTTATATCCCTAGAATGTGTACAATATAAACAAAACTATTATGGAACACTAATATCTGATAAAAGTATTGACACTGTGAGATTAAAAAAAATCAAATTCAGACGTTTTTGGTTTTCATGAAACTGCACTAAATGAATAGACAAAAAGATTGATCCAAAGCATGTATAAATGTAGAAAAATGGCCAAAATATGTAACAGTTAATGAGTTATTGAACTATAGGCAAGCTAATTTTTATGTACAGAGTGCAGTTTCATTTGTGCAAGTGCTGTATGTAAGTTCACTTGTGGTAGTCGTCATGGCAGTTCCTGTCAACAACAACCTTGCAAGCCTTGCACATGAATGGTGTGTTTCTCCCACACAACTTGCCCTTCTTACGTCCCTCTGTGGCCTCTTTGAAGGGATCTGTACTGTTGGCAAATGCAACAGGTGTGTGCTGGTACTGTTTCTCCTTGGGTGCGTTTGAGAGGTCCAGGGGTACTCCACACAGCTCAGCAGAGAGGAGCTCCTGGAAAGCCTGGTGTGTAATGGGCTATTCGCCTCTGGCAGCACACAGTTGCCTGTGTAGGATGTAGCTGTTGGTAGCAGCAATGTCAAAGAAGTGGTATAAAACTGTCTTGTACCACTTCCTTTCTCTTCTTCCATGTGGAGTAATACCCAGTGAGCTGGTCAGAAAGGTCAACCCCCGCCATGAACTGGTTGTACTCCCTGACAGCTGTAGGTCTGGGAGCTGTTGCCCTCTCGTAGCCATCGCCTGTCTTCCTCCCTCTCATCACTGTCTCCCCGGAGTCCACGGTGTAGCAAACAGACACTTCTTTTGTGTCCATCCACTTAATGAAGAGGAGCTGGCCATCTCTGATCCACCGTATGAAACTTTGTGTCAGAGCGTTCTCTTTAGTTGTAGGGGTTCCTCTCTTGCCCTCCCTGCATGTCCCACATGCTCCAAAGCTGAGGTCAGAGAGGTGCCTAAAGAGTGCTGGGCTTGTGTAAAAGTTATCACAGTAAATCTGATAACCAGATCCAAGAAGCTGCGACACCACAGCATCAACAGCCTTTCCTGCATATATCTGGAAGTCCACTGTGTATCCATTTGAATCTGCTAACACAAAAAGCTTTATGCCCCACTTGTTTTTGATGAACTGTTTCAGCCCTATCTTCGCTTTGGTGGCCACCATTCGCTCATCCACTGCCAGCTTCTGATGAGGGTGGTAAACAGCCGTGCAAGCCGTTCGCAGACTGTTGTAGAGAGGGCGGAGCCTGTGCAGCCTGTCATAATCCTCTTTGCCTTTCTTCCTGTCATTGACTGCATCCTCCTCAGGGTCACTCGTGTATGTTCCAAGATATGAAGACTTTGTGAGGAAAGGGGACATGGAAGATGCTTTTGACACGCCACATGTCACTGACCTTTGGCACATTGAGGAAATCCATGTAAAACACCAGCCCCATGTACTTGTAGAGTTCCTCAGGTGTAAAAGGGGTCCATGAGAACTTTTTGCCAGCTGCAAGATTTTTTTTCAGCATTTTTGTTGGTGTTGTCATGTAAAGTCTGAATTGTTTTGCTGTCGAAAAAAAAACCCCTGAACAGCTCCATGGGGCTTGGGGTGCGTCCAGAGGACAGAGGTGGCTGTACTCGGGGATTCCTTTTAGGAAGGAACCTGGGGAGTGGCTGAGGCAGAATATCTGGCACTTCCTCTGTCATCCACCACTCAGGCTGTGCAGGGGAGCAGAGTGCTGACAAATCTGGGCCACAGCTACGACCACTTCCACGAACACAACTTTGACTCCTGTAGCCACGACTCCTACGACCACGCTCACAAGTTCGGCAATCATGGTGATGCTCTCTCACTGGCCGACAGAGCTCCACATTTACTTCATGCTGTGATGTGCTAGGATGCTGGGCTGGGCTGCACTTCTGGTCCTCCTCCATCTTCAGTGAGGAAACAGGATTATGCTAATTACGTGACTTCTGGCCATTTTTAAAGGGTTAAAATCCCTTGTTTAAAGCTGCTCGTAATGTTTGACAGTGCTACCTTGTGCCTATACAGTGCATAGGCACAAGACAGTGCATATACTCTGAAAGAGCTGATCACCAAATAGAACTCCACTGTCCCCTGCATTTCTGAATACCTGCTGCTATATGTCCTGTTTGTTGGTTTGTAGGCAGGAAGAGGGTTGAGTTCAGGTGTACATCTTTAAATTTTCTCCCACAAACGCACTGCACTTATCTTCTTTCACTCAACTTTTATCAGAGATTTTCTCATCACTTTTATCCAGGTCATCTCTGATTACTGTGATATCTTTAGATTAGGCTCTCAGTTCATTCAGGAAGAAAGCACACACACCTACATGCACACACACAGACATACACAGGCACACACCTATGCACACACAAGCAGAGAGAGAGAGAAGCACCTACACAAACACAGAGAAATGAACACACTCCATATGCAGATAGACACAAAACATTAGAAATGTATGCAAATGTCACAGTGCAGACATATTCACTAACACACACTTTGTGTTCATGAACACATAGTGTGAAATAAACTTCATTTATGGGTGCTAGCTTCTGTTACTGTTGGTAATAAATAATAATAAAATAGTGAATCCCACTGGTGTTCATCTGTGCTATAGCCAGAGGATAAAACAGAGTGACATGAGGGTCGTGTGTGTGTGTGTGTGTGTGTGTGTGTGTGTGTGTGTGTGTGTGTGTGTGTGCGTGTGCATGTGTGTGTGTGTAAGTGTGTTGCCATAACCCTGTCAGAGTAGACTCAGGAGCCTTGACACAATAATAAGCCCATCCTTCTCCCAAAGGCCTGCAGTCATATTATTATTCACTGGTCCAAATATGGAAATACAACCTCAGAGATAACAGAGGGCTGGGAGAGTGGGGGGAGACAGAAGGTGGATGTGTGTTAGCAAAGAGTGTGTGTTCATACTCTGTGATGTGATGCCAATCAAACCTTCAAGAGGAGTTTGAGAAAGACAGACAGTGAGAGAAGACTTAATTTGATCTCAGTTTCTCTGTGGGTTTTCTTAAGGCCACTTGTGTCTGTTGATGATGTGAGTAACTAGTTATGAAATCAAATGAGTGCTTACTGTTCTCTGCAAGAATGCAGTCCTAAGTCACAGCAGGGGAAGACGTTCATTAGTCACAAAACTGGAAATGATAATTGTAGATGTATAATCCTTGAAGTTAAATACAATAATCTTTTATAGACGGACGTGGTGGTGAAGTGAGTCTGGGTTTGTCTGGACAGAGTGCACAGTGTGTTCATGTTGCTCCGTGAAAGACAAAGTGGGCTGGTAATACATTCTGATATAAGTTTCTGCCAGTGACCACAGTGACTTTATTTTAGCTACTGAGCAATGGCTAATGTAGCTTGCATTAATTATAACACTGCTGATAATGAATTAAAGTGTCAATCTGAGTCATTATGTACATCAAACATTAACATAACACTGATGTACACTGCACTCACACTTGCTTATGTTGGGACACAGATACTGATGGTAGCTTTGTAGTGGGTGTTTTTTTTTAACAGACCAGTCCAGTGTAGAGAGTAGATATTCCCTCCTGATGTGTTTTCGCCACACTCATTGTTTACTCTGACTTTGGCAGGAGGCTGTTTTACAGTGACAGCTATATCAAGATTAAGATTAAAGTCAGGTACCTCTGGAGTGTCTCATGATGCTTATTTGACCTTTGTTGTTAGTGATTGATGTGTCTGTGAAGCCTATAACTGCATGATATCTCACTGGGATTAATCGAGGGAGGAACTCCTGAGTTTTGAGGGCAAAGTCTGACCATTTTTACTCCTGTTGTTTTTGTGCTGTCAAAAATATGAAGCTGCTGAGACTGCATGCAGACTGTAGTGTCTGCTTCTATTAGATTGGAGTGATTGTTTCAATTTGTAGATTTACATGAAATATTATTTTTGCAGGGTTGTTCAGTAGTTACAGCTGTCACCTCACAGCAGGGAGGGTTCAATTCTGGTTCAATTCCCAGGTCTGGGGCCTTTCTGGTGGAGTTTGCATGTTCTCCCTGTGTCTGTGTGGGTTCTCTCCAAATTCCATAGCTTCTTCCTACACTCCAGAGACATGCACAATAGGTTGACGCCCGTAGGCGTGAATGTGAGTGTTATCTGTCTCAATATGTGGTGCTGTGATAGACTGGTGATCTCTCCACCCTCACCTTATGTCAGGTGTCAGGTCCTCATGGCCCTGCACAGATAAGCAGCAATACTACTGGATAGATAGAAATGAAATTTTAAATATAAACATCCACAATGTTTTTGAATGTGTACAAGCACAATGATATTTACAAAAATGTCATTGTGTGTTTGTTTCTTTGTTTGTCTGTTTTTTTAACTACATACTAATGATATATCACAGCTGGACTACTTTGCCACTAGACCATATCCCCCCTGCTTTCAGTTCAGCCCTGAATGTTCAATCGTTATCGTTAGAGGCAGGTCTAGGATCGGTCTCAGCCCCTTACGACAATGACATGCATAAAATACCTTGCAGAAATATTCAGGAGCCTGTGCTGAGAACTGTAAATGCTATCTTTACAATAGAAGTGCATGCAGCCTGATGGAGCTCAAACTGACTTCCAGATGTGCAGGTTTCAAGTCTCTGTCTTCATCTCCTGGAGACTCTCCTTTCTTTTTCTCCTGGGAGTGTGAAATGAAAGGAATAACATACATTTTTCAGTACAATACTGCTGTACATTGACATAAAGTATGTTCATAGTGTCTAAAATCACCAGAGATTAAAAGTAAGAGTGGGGTCAAACAGCGACCACCAACATTTTCAAGTGAAACTTTCTTGCGAGGGATACGTTCAAAAAACATTAAAACTATCTCTCTTGGTGGTCTGGCCTTCTCTCAGAGTAAAAACACATGCACATCAGGTTCAGGGTGCTCTAAATTTCCCAGGTGTGAATATGGCTGTGTGAATATGGTGTTATAGACAGGCAACCTGTCCAGGTGAACCCCACCTTTGCCCTGTGTCAGCTGGGATGAGTTAGTTACTTTTCAACCATATTTTATCAACAGGACATATCAGCAGATCAGAACAGTCTGATGCTTTAATTTCCTGCCTTGTTGACAGTTGTCTCATGTCAGTTCATGTATGAAGCAATAGCTCGTCGCTAGTTATCTTGGTACAAACAGTGGAAACAGAGGGAGAGAGCTTTAAAACACAGAGAGAGCAGTGTAAAAACAACAGGGTGGTGTTTTACAGGGACTACATGCAGGACTAGAAATACTCCAGGAATACTCAAAGTAGCTGCTTTTTAAATTTCTCATCTAACCGGAGTGACTAAGCACATTACCCACCTGCTGGAACTTGGAGATATAATCAGACAAAATAAATAATTAGACAGCACACACAACCACAAAGTTAAAAGCCAGTTATCTGTGCTATCGTTGTGGCTGATTGCTGTAAACTTGGGAGGGATTTTCTTTTATTGACACAGCTGCTTTTCCAGCGTGTCGACTAATTCCATTGAAATAAAGAGAAACAAGAGAAATGCAACTCTCCCCGTGCGGTCATATCAGAGAGAAGAGAGGAAAACAGCAGCTCTGTGACTGATGACACTGTCGGCAGCTCAGTCAGCTTTTATCTATTCAGATACACTGCACAGCGTTGAGCTGCTGATCTGTTTTGTCTGTGTGATTATGTGCTTGTCTGCACACATGCAACATATCCGTTATGACTGTGTGTGTGTGCACACAGCCTTGTCCCCTTTGCGTGTGTGTATGTTTGCTGCAGCATATTTAAAAAGAGCACGGCTCGTGTTAAACGTGGTGAACTCGTTTACTGTTTCCCCTTACGTATGAAATATGAATGGACCTCTCAGTGATATTCAAATGGGCACAGTTTGCAGTAGCTGTGTGTATGTGTGTGTGTGTGTGTGCGCATACTCTGTGAGTGCATGAGTTTATGCTCTGTATGCGTCAATGCATGCATGCATATATACATATATATGTGTAGTTTCACAACACGCCATCAGCATCACAAACAACCAGACTGTTAATTAGCAGCGATGCCTAAACTGTTGGAGACGTCCGGGAGAAAAGTCAGGAGACAAAAGTTCAAAAAGGTAATGCTTCAATTAAAATATTCATTAAGGCTACCCCGTTTACTCAGTCATCCATGACAAATGACTCAGTGCTGCAGGTTGAACTTCAGTCTGTTCCAACACACACACACCACCTGAGTCACCGTGAATCAAAATGAAAGGGAAGGAAAAGTTTTCTGTCAAAAACAAGATATGTGGAATCAGCAAGGCTCCAATACGCTCCTAAAGTACACGTGTCAGATTTTAAAGTGGGCAAATAAATGACTTGATACAACTGTCACAGCTGCAGATATTCTGTGTTTTATTGGGTACTTTGTAACTGTCATTTGTTGGTGCGAAATCAGTCCGTTTGCTCTCCAGTGCACTCGCGGTTTCAAATGATGCCTTCTCTGTATCTCTGTTTGCCTTTCACAAAAGTTGGACTCCAAGGAAATGAGATTCTCACTGAGTGTTTGGGCTGTATAATAGGAAGTCTACACAAGGCCCACTCCAACAATGACATTTGAAAATTACATTTATTTCCAGGTAAAAGAAGCTTCATTTCAGACGTTTGGGCAGTGAAAATACTTTTCACTATCGAAGCTTAAGATAAATATACGCCTGCACGCACACAACTCTGTCTGTGGCTTCTTCAGGAAAAATATAAGCTGGTATCCCCACGTTCATCGTAGGAAAATGTGATTGCATAACTTATTTGCTTAACCATAAGTAAGCATTTGTGCAGAGCAAAGCCGTTGATCACAATTTAACTTTTAATAAAAGAAAATAAACTTACTGATACAGATTTTTTTTTCTAACAACTAATTTGCCAAATAAAAAAGAGAAAAAGCTAATTAAACTTGAAATGTGCTACATCATTGAGGCACTGCTTCTATTTTTCAGTTGCAAAATGTTGGGAAAGGAAATGAAGGAGTTACAATACACAGATGTGTTGTGCTTGTGCCCATTATTTCAGCATTAAAAATTGAAACACGGTGAAACACAGCAGCCATTGTTCTCTCTCTGATGTTTTGGTACCTGACCCTCCTTCATCATCCTGCTTTTATTACCTGCATCATTTTTTTGTGATGGTGTTATGTTGTCATGGAGCACCATTGACTGGGATGATGCTCATAATGAATCATTTTTCATGCAATCCTTTGACTCCTGAGGCGATACAACGATGAGCCACAACATTAAAACATTAAAAGCAGTTTCCTCTTTCAGTCTTGTGACTGATTGGTGTTAGTTAATGCTTGATGTGCAATAATAAATTGCTGCATGATTTATCAATCAGGGGGGCCCTTTGGGTGACAATACTAATCTGCTCAGTGAATGAGTCACCTGTCAGTCCAACACCCTCAACCCACAAGCACAGACAGACCACAACTAACAGTTAATCAACAAAACAAGCTCAGGAATAAAAAGCATTTCTCTTTCCTTTGGTCTGGACCAGCAGGCCTACATACAGGTGATAAATCTGTCCTCTTCTGAGAACAACATGTGTTATACACAGCCCAGTGAGCCATACTTTTTAAAAAGCAATTTTCATCAAGTTATGTTCTGTACTTATAACTATTGTGATGTGAATTGCCAAATAAAACAGTCATAAAACCATCATAAACACCTTTCTACTGAGGATGAGGAAGCATATTTAAATTGGACCTTTCCTTTCTATTTGGAGGAGGTTTTACCAATAGGTTTTTTCCTAATATTTGAAAGTGAAGGGGTTTTCATTAATGAAAATACATAAACCTGAAAAATTTAGTTCAGGATTTAACACCGTAGGAGATGGTCTTCTTGTTCCTACCTGGACTGTAAGTTTGTGGAACTCATCCATCTTGAAAGTCAAGCATACAAAAGGTAAATTTCCCATTAAAATATTAATTAAGTTTAACCCATCTACTCAGTCATCTGTGACAAATTGCATTTAGTGCTGGGCTTATTCGCCTGCAGTTTCCTGACTCATCATGTGTTACAATGTGCAAAGCAGACAGAGATGAAGTCCTGCTCATTAGATTTGGGGACTGTGTTGTGGTTAAAAATGTCCACTGTTACAGTTTTACCTTTATGGATACACCACTGTCAGCTTTTTAATCATCTCTGTTCTCATATCTTTAAATACACATAAAGAAAATGACAGTTATTGATAGGAGGAACTGCAGCTTCATGAACTGTGCTGGATCTACAGTCAGGTAGGCTAATAACCTGCTGCTACGACTATCCTGTGATGCTGATATTCGTATGTTCTGCTATTGCAATCTGTCAGTGGCTGTTCAGACAAGAGGTTACAATATGCTGTCTAGCTAGTTAGCATGCTAAGTTCAGAAGAAGTAACAAAAGATGGTTATCTCCTTAGTTAGGTAGTAGAGCTAATAACAGGTAGCTACAATGAGTGAAGGCAACAGCACCTGCTAGCCTAACTGGTGCTACAATATATAATGTTCAAATCCAAAACAAGATGGTAGCTAGCAAAGAGTTAGCAGCCCAACACTAAGTGGCTGGCCACTTGTGCACTGTAGCTGCCACCCCCACTGCATGCCCAGTCACCATTAAGGATAAAATAAGCTAAAATTAGCTGCTTCATTTTTTTAGCCATGATGCCAGATGTTGCTGCTCATGCTGAACTTGCAATGTTTCTTCTCCATTTCTACAGCTAGTAGCCTGATGTCAGTGGTTAATTTGTCCATGAGGAAGGAAGGGGGGTGGGGGGTGTGAGGTGTTCTCTCACTATATCGACCGATCGCCTACCACCTGTATACACACACATACACCCACTACACACGACACCACCACTACTAGAGATGTTCCGATACCATTTTTTCCCTCCCGATACCGATTCCGATACTTGTACTGTGGGTATCGGCCGATACCGAGTACCGATACCACTATATTAAAAAAATTAAAAATTAAAAAAAAAAACTGTGATATGATTATCACTGTGACGTGGCGATGCGTAGCGGCGAAAACCAACGGACTCTTACTGGACATGTATATTTATTAATTCAGGGAGCAAGGGAGCGAAGCTCATGGTCATAAACAGAAAATCTCACAGAACAGGAAACAGATGATGATTGGTTAAGACCCATGGGCTACATAGTCAGGAGTCACACAGCACCGCCATCCAGTGGACACAACAAGCAAGTGCGCACATAGTGTGAACACGTTACACCCCCACTCGAACTTAGCTTATTGTGGTACATTTACATTTACATAGTAGAAAATACAACAACAAAAATGTCTCTCTGACCTTAAATGCAAATAAACAAAAACATATTGGCACATACATTCCCAGCACTTTATGTGCCAAATAGGTACTGAGCAAACTTTTTGAGTTGTAGCTTTGTGGCTGGTTTTGTCATCAAATCAGCTATCATGCTGTCAGTGGGACAGTACTCCAAACAGATCTTTCCACTGTTCACAGTTTCTCGTATGAAGTGATATTTAATATCAATATGTTTACACCTTTGACGGTTAACAGGGTTCCTGGCTAAGGCAATAGCTCCCTGGTTGTCATCATAAACCTTGGTTCGTGCATACTGATATTTATCAATACCCTTGAGTAACTGTTGCAAATACATACACTCCTGTATGGCTGAGGCTAAAGCCATGTATTCTGCCTCACAGGTAGACAATGCGACAGTAGGTTGTTTTCTACTCTTCCATGAAATGAGAGAGCTTCTCTCACTCAAACTGACACAATACCCAGTAGTACTACGTCTGTCTGTGACCTCTGACGCCCAGTCAGCATCACTGTGGACTATCAGGCCTAGATCACTTTTGGTATCCTTCTTGAAACATAACCCGTGGGTTGTTGTACCCTTAAGATACCTGAACACGTGTTTGACAGTGTTCCAATGTTCCTCACTTGGTTCAGCAAAATGCTGGGAAAGTTTACTGACTACAAAACTTAAATCAGGTCTAGTACATGTAGCCAAATAGATCAAACTTCCCACTGCTTCTCGGTACATCCTTTTGGATCTTCCAGTTTTACAGCATTCTCTGAGTATTCCAGTTTTGACTCGCATGGGGTCTCCCTTGACTTACACTCTTTCATTCCAAATCTAGAGAGTATTTTGTTCACATATCTCTCTTGTGACATTGTGACTTGGCCCTCTGACTGTTTAAATCTATCCCTAGAAAATTATTCAATTTTCCCAGGTCTTTCATCTTGAACCTCTCAGTGAGCATTCCTTTGACACTTTTCACAACCTCTTCAGTGTTAGCAGCAATTATCAGATCATCAACCCATACAATCAGAATCACTTTCTCATTTTGTCTTTCCCTTGTGTATTGACAGTTATCAGCAGGATTTTGTTCAAAACCTTTTTCAGTGAGATAAGCATGTAACAGAGCATTCCAGTTCCTGCCTGCCTGTTTTAGACCGTATAGGGACTTCTGTAATCTGCATACTAGTTTCTCTCCAGTTTTTGATACTTCTTCATAACCTTCAGGCTGTTCTAGATATATCTCACAATCATTGGCGCATGCAAGTATGCTGTTTTCACATCCATTTGGTGTAAAACTAAATCTTCTTGCGCTGCCTTCTGCATGACAACCCGAACAGTTGTCATGTCAGCAGTAGGTGAGAATGTTTCCTCATAATCAATACCTTGTTTTTGGCTGTAGCCTTTGGCAACAAATCTGGCCTTGTATTGTCTGACCCATCAGCATCAGCATCACTTTTAGAGTATAGACCCACCTACCCCCCACTGCCTTTTTGCCTGGTGGCAACTGGGTAATTTCGAAGGTCTCATTCTCTTTTAGTGACTGTATTTCATCATTCATTGCATTTATCCACTGCTGTGACCTAGTTGATCCTATGGCTTCCTGGTAATTTTGTGGTATGTCACAAACAGCTCTATAGCAAGAGTCTACACATGTTACTAGTCTGTCTGACATGTCGTCAGTGTCATATCCTGTAGTCGCACTGGCTTTTTCCTAGCTCTTGGTGGGTTCTTTCTAGTTCCACCCTCAGTGCTTGGTTGTTCACACTCAACCTCAGAAACATCAGTATGAACACTTTGACCTGGTTCATTTTCCATTTTATCATCAACACTGTTCTCATTGTCAAAAACCCTAGGGTGCACCTCTCTGTCTTGACATTCAATGTATGAACCATGTGTCTGTGTTTCTTTTTCATTAGCTGTCTTGTTTGTGAACTTCACCAATCTGTATTTTTGGACCTTCTCCGTGTCTGGGAAATACACAAGGTAAGCTGGACTGTTCTTGTCGTAGCCTATGAATAGACCCTGCTCACATCTTGGATCTAATTTGCCTTTCTCTTGTGTGTATGCAAACACACAGACCCAATTTCTGAAGTTTGGCCATGTTTGGTTTCTTGCCTGTGAGCATCTCAT
Organism: Caranx ignobilis; assembly: GCA_021432705.1. NCBI lineage: Eukaryota > Metazoa > Chordata > Actinopteri > Carangiformes > Carangidae > Caranx > Caranx ignobilis. The sequence goes on along the minus strand of MU269981.1, from coordinate 11,080,814 downwards.
AAGGTGTTTTCTTTGTGCGTCTACTGTAACACCTGTTTCTTACATAGGCAGCTGTCTGCACAGCATAATTCCACAATTTGTCTGGCAACTTACTGTCTAACAGCATACACCGACCCATCTCATACAGTGTTCTCCACCCTCTCTCTGCGCTCCCGTTTTGGTGAGGTGAATAAGGTGAAGATGTTTCATGCTTAATTCTATTTTTGGTTAGCAGTGTTTTGAATTCCTTATTGGTATACTCGGTTCCATTGTCTGAACGGAAACATTTTACTTTTCAAAAGGTGCTGAGTCTGCCAAGAACCTCTCTGTGGCCTGTACTGCATCGCTTTGGATTTCAGAAAATACACTGTCATGGCACCCGAATAGTCGTCTGTGAAAGACATAGCATATTTGTGACCTTCTAAGCTAGGGGTCCTCATGGGACCAGCTAAATCAGTGTGAACCAGCTGTAGGGGCTCTGTAGCCTTGCTGTCAGCCTCCCTATTCCTTGTCTGTGTGAATTTTCCTTTTCACATGTATCACACAGCTGCGCTGGCCTGACTGTTCTGCCTCTTATTTCCATCCCTTTTACCACACCCAATAGCTTTTGTACATCTTCGTAATTGCAGTGCCCTAAAATTTCATGCCAAGTTTGCACGTCGTGGCACACACTGCATTTATCAACACTCTTTTCAACAGTTGGTAAGTAAAACAAATTATCATTCTCATGGAAATCAAACCTGGTACCCTTTTTGGTGATCATGTGACTGTCCCCCTTTTTGAAAGTCACTGTTGCACCACCATTTGTCGCTCTTGCAACTGAGAAGATGTCGTGTGGATACGTCGGCATATATAGAGCATCCTGTAGCTGGGCTCTTTGTTCTCGTCCATCGCTGTCTAGCAGGTAGATCAGCGCCGTCCCTCTGCGTTGCGCCATCCCGCTGCATTTAGTTCCATCCGCCAGCTCGATTGAATGGGTGTTGGGCTGGAATGTGTTATCAAAGTTCTTGAATTTTGCGATGTCGTTTATGATGTGAGATGTTGCTCCAGCATCCACCATGATCCCTTTCTTCTTTACTTTGGCTGGTGGCCTCTCGCTACTCGCATGTTTGACTGTGAAGCACTGATCCTCGTCGTCGATGTCTTCCCCCTTGTTCTCTGCAACCTTTCTGGCTCCGTCTCCTTTTCCCTTCTTCCTGCACAGGGACTCAGTATGAGTGTTACTCCTGCAGTGACTGCACCACACTTTCTGGGTACACCTGGTTCTGATGTGTCCTTTTTCTCCACACTTGTAGCACACCAGAGCCGCTTCCCCATCCTTCTTGTGTGTCTTGGTGCCTTGTCTGCTTTGTTTGGTGCTGGTCTTCATCACACTGTCCACAGATCCAGACGTCCTCATCTTCTCTGACTCTTCATAGACTCTCAGTCTCCTCTTAAAGTCTTGAAATGTAACACTGTCCTCATTCTGCGTAACATGTACAGCCAGTGGTCTGAATGAGTCTGGCAGCCCATTCAATACAGTTGCTACAAGCAGCCCATCGCTCATGTTCTCCCCTGCATCACGAAGAGCTGAAATAACATTCTCTGCCCTTATCACATAATCAGTGACAGTTTCATTTCCTTCCATCTGTATGGTGGTCAATGACGTGTAGAGGTTCAGAATCCTGGTTTTGCTTTGCCAGAGTAATGCTCCCTTAGTATTTTTAAAGCTTTTCTCCCATCCTCGGCAGCTTCATGCCTTATCAGCGACAGGCTCTTATCATCCAGTGAATTCACTAATTGTGCATAGCAGTCTGCATTTTTCGCTCCGTCTGCAGCTCTCCCAGCCTCACTGGTGGGCTCATGCAAAATAGTGTCTTTTAGCTTCAGAATGTGTAAGCGGCTGAGGAATCTCGTCTCCCACAGATCATACTTATCTTCAGTTCCATCAAACATAATCTGCTGGGGTAGTGTTCCTGCTACGGCCATTTTACCTTCTTTTCAGAGTCCACTGTCTCCAAACCTTGGGCTGCGGCTTGTAGAAGCTCCTTAACGCGCGTCTTGACTTTTCGCGGGAGTTTCTCGGCGCCGTCTTCCTCCAGGTCCGACTAGTAGCTTCTTTTGGCTAACAGTTCGTTTTCTGTTACCTTTTTGCTCTAGGCTGGCATCGCTGGGCCCATAACCTGTGACGTGGCGATGCGTAGCGGCGAAAACCAACGGACTCTTACTGGACATGTATATTTATTAATTCAGGAGCAAGGGAGCGAAGCGCCGCTCATGGTCATAAACAGAAAAACTCACAGAACAGGAAACAGATGATGATTGGTTAAGACCCATGGCTACATAGTCAGGAGTCACACAGCACCGCCATCCAGTGGACACAACAAGCAAGTGCGCACATAGTGTGAACACGTTACAATCACTATGGTGAGGACTGGCTCAGGTTAAAACCTTTGTAAAACATGAATGAATACAGCAAATTGAAGCCATTTATTTCTTTTTTATTTATTTTTAATTTTCCACTGTAGTAGCATCCCCTCAATTGCTTCGGCAATTAATGTGCCGGTATGTGACCCTCGGAACTCTATGGCGTGCAGCACCGCACTTCGAGGGGTAAATGTTGACTCTGTCAACGCGGTGTGACGTTAAACTTAACAAAGACATGGGGCACACGTCGGAGCTCCAGATGTCCGTGGTAAAGCTGCATGGATGTCTTTAAGCATACACGAAATGTGTTCCCTAACTGCCTCGTATAATTTGGGTAACGCAGTTTCGGAGATTATCCGATTTCGGAGGTTATCAATTCTTCTTCGCTCCTCTAAAGTAGCAGGCTGCAGACGGCAGCACAGAGCAACTGTTTTAAGAGCGGCGAAGAAGAACTGTGTCACCGCTACTGGAGCTAAACAGTAAATAGATTCCTGTTAATAATTATATATATAAAAAATAATGTAATAATTTACGTGGTATCGGATCGGTGCATGGACTCCAGTACTCGCCGATACCGATGCCGGCATTTTCGGCAGTATCGGAGACATTTCCGATACTGGTATCGGAATCGGAACAACTCTAACCACCACTGTCCATGGTGACACTCGAGCCCCTGAATCAGCTATACAGGCACTGATGCACATATGATGCCCACACAAGTTTTTATTTGCCATACACACTCATTAATACACAACACAAAGTCACACACGCATTGCTCCTAACCAGTAACACACAACGCGAAACTAGCAATGAAAAAGTGTGCTTGCCTTTCAGTTTATTTGTTGAAACCCACCCACAAACCATCCACAGAGACTTATTTCTATATTCTTACTTTACTCCTGTGGCTTAGAGCTTTTCTATGTCCTTTAGTGTCCTTTTGTTTTCTTTTTTCCTGCCTTTCCTCTTTATTCACACCCAAAATTCACTGGTTGCGTTATTGCGTAACTGATGATTGACATCTGTCAATCCCCCCCCCTTCTCAGATTAAAATGTATATAAAGCAAGCAAACAGGCTATCTATGTGTAACTTCATTGAGAAATAAAACACAGGCAGAGCATAGATACAATGAGATACACCTATTACACACAGTTTATTTACAGAGTTTCATTGACAGATGATTGAGGTTCAGAATCCAATCACATAGGTACTGGTCCCACTCGGCGAGGTGCTGGATCTTGTTCCAGCAGGATCTGGCACAAATTAAGCACAGCAAATGCTAGGGGTGTAATAACAGTATGACAGCATCTTAAAGTTCCTTTTAAATGAGTCTATTAAAGTAAGATTTAATATTTACATGTTCCATTTTACAATCTGAAGACCCAAAACAGTGTCATTGAAATTTCCTGTACATTTAATATCATTCTTAATATTTCACTTCAAACGCCATCAAACGCCTACAGCAGAGGAGCACCTGGTGTATCTGCTGTGCAGCTAGAAAAACTAATGTTCCTTAATAAATAGTCAAGGATCATCTTTTTTTTCTGCCATACCATGAGCAAGAGTTAGAGTGTGAATACCTGTGCCACCCTGGCACATGTATTATGAAAAGAACAAGTGTTGTGAAATTTTCCAAGGTGAAGAGGATTCACCTGCTCATTCACCAACAAGAGTTGTTGGTATTCATATCACACAGAGAGGTTCTGGTTGAGGGGGTCCACTCCTTGGGCTCCGAGGCCAGGCTCACCAGGCCTGATCAGAAATCCATTCGTGTATGCATCATCATTTCCTGTTAATCCTGCTGTCTGCAGCTAAGCGGTTTGAATCCAGTAGAGGAATGAACCAGCAATGAGAACTACGATTTGGAGAACTAACCTAATGGCCACAGCTGAAAAAATCCACAACACAAACAGTATTGAAAAGAGCACAGCTGATGCTGTGAAAATCTTTAGTCTTAAAGTTAAAAGTGAAATCTTTAACAGATTTAACTCATTAGTGCAACCAATTGTGTCTGGTCTGACAAATGGCTTGAACACAAAACCTATAAATGCAAATACTCCGGATGCGTATATATATATGTGTCTATGCAATCCAGTCTGAATGTATGTATTTGCTGGTACACATGGAATATATTTTTCTACATAATTACATTTCTTTTTTTCTTTTTTTTCATTAGCAACAACAATTTTTCAACATTTCCCCTCCTTCCTGGGAAAAAAAAAAAAAAACAGAGACAACTGTACTCTACAACAGGCAACAGGAAAGATCCTCATTATAGCAGTTTTTTTTCCTTCCTGAAGCCTGCTAATGTCTTCTCTTCTGCCGCCACAGGTCTTTGTTTATCTCTTTATTTATTTCTTTGTCTGCAGGTACTGCTGTTCTGTTGAAGATGATACAGCAGCTGTAGATTATTACAACCTGTCAGAGATGAATTCCTCTTAAAGAACAACTTATAAATTGAAACATCCAGAATGGCAGAGCGAGTGCCGGTAATAAAGTGAGGTGTGTGTGTGTGTGTGTGTGTGTGTGTGTGTGTGTGTATTTACATGCTTGTTTACGTGGTACACATTGGTGTGTATTCACTCTTTAAATGTGCACATTATTTTTTTTCATAGATTGAGTAATTGACGTGACGTATGTGCTCATGGTTTGCTTTCTGAACTTTACACTGCAGAGGCTAAATGAGGTACAGGCGAGAGCTACTGCAGTGTGTTTATATACAGCTCCTTGCTTGCAGAGCCCAAATGAGGTGACTTTAATTAGGGACGGGAGGATGGGTTGAGAAAAAGAACAAGAAAAAAAGAGGTATTTTTTGGCAATTTAACTGAAAGAGACAGCCACAGCAGAGGTAAGATATGCAAATTGTTTCTGACAAGTGTGAGGATTTCCGAGACTGAGAAGCATAATAATGGTTTTAAGATGGCTCTCTGCATTTCAAGTATTGATTTTAGCACAAACTTTACTCATAAACAAGATGAAACATCATGGAATTGAATTAATCGTCTCTGACTATTGTAAGTTGTTCTCAAAGGAAGTAGGAAACAAAGACAATTAAAATGATTCCTGACTTCTGCTGTTTTTTAACAACCCATATTTCCAGGTCTCTGCTGGTCATGATTGAAACCGGACATGAGTGATGCCTGCTGGAGCTGGGCATTAATGAGCTAGTGGGGGATAAAGTTCAGAAGTAGGCAGCAAAGAGCTGATTAATGTATAATATAGGAGCCAAACATTTTAATACATCACCTTACTTTCAAATATGAGATGAAATATATACCTAGTGTTGATGCATAGACAACACAGTGTAGCTTTTTCCACACAAAAACTGCAAACTTCACTTACTTTATATTTGGGTTGATTGAGACAATGATGAGCACGCAGTGTCTCCCAGCAAAAGTTGTTGATTGATGTTGATGATAATGATGTTGACCTCTTTTCTCTGAGGCGTTAGTGACCTGATTATGACTTAAAGGGATATTTCGGTGTAAATGTGACCCATGGTCTATCGCGCCGCGACACCGAGTAGAACACCCCCTAAAGAGATAAATGTTGCCGACTGCAAATGTTTCCAGTTGTAGCGACTTAAGCAAAGACCACACAATTGTAAAAATTGTAAAAAATAAATAAATAAGGCATCAACCATGTGCTAGCTTTGCCTGGTTTCTAATAAAGAGAGATGTAAACTCACACACTCTGCTCCAGGCACTTGCGAGCTGTGGGAAAGCCCTGACGAGTCGATTACCGAATGCATCACTATTCCTATCAGCCTTAGCTGTCTGTTTCTAATAATAATTAGCAAGTGTTTGTTGGGCAAAAAAGGGCAAAAGCCCTGAGCCCTGAGAACGTAGAAAGAGTGAGAAGGGAGGGGTGAGTGTGTGTGCTAGCGTGGGAAAGTGTAGTAAGTTTGTGTGTGTAGCCACCTGCAGGGGGAGTCAAGGTCGGGTAGCGTAGATAACGGCCACATGCATGATAGAGTGGTGCCAAAGATGCTGAACTTGGTGAACTTGGCACATGGTGAAATGTGATACAGCCCCCCTTTATCAAGGTGGAGACTATTTTGATATAAGATTACACCATTATGTCTGGACAAATCACAAGGAGTAAACTCAGGGAGGAGGGTCGTTTACACCTCTCATTTCAATAAGAAGGTAGTATTGATAGTAGATAAAAACCAAAATACAGAGATAAGAAGGGAGTCTGGTCTAGAACAGGCTCGGGTGTCTGCCCATTTTTTGGGAGTCAACTGCAGCAAACCTCGTCTCTGTCTTTTCTGATCATTTTCTGAAGTTATCCTGACACTTTGATTAGTATTTTCATGACTTTTTGAACACTTTTGGATACTATTATTTGTATCATTGAATGTTGGAAATAAAGATCCTCGATTGCAACTGGCCCTGTGTTGGATCTCCAACAGATGACAAGGAAAGGAACGGAGCTGAGTTGCTCTAACTATCACAGTCAGCAGAGTGTGCGTGCATTTTGAAACCAAACGTCACTGGACTCTTACTTTTCCACTGCATTCAGTAATCAAATTGTTAGGGCTTCTGCATTAGTAGGAAGTGGCTGGAGGAGAGGGGGTGAGTTCTGTTTTGAGTCCCCCATGCACCATGCAGTCAGGGGCACATGCTTTCTACTGGCATCAGTTTTCACATTAGAATAATTGTGATTTAAATCCACACGAATAGTAAAAATATGTAAACATTACAATAATGCTTAATATTCCTCTAGCTCCTCACATTCAGGTTGTGTATTAAAAAAAGAAAAGTGTCAGTGTTTGTGTCTCTGTGCACAGTGTCAGATGAAGGATGCAGTGCAAGTGATGTTCATAATTTCCCTATTTGAGGTTTATTCTCAATCATTCTGCTAATTAATTATGATAACAACAGTAAACAGCAGGATATTGAAAAGTTGCAGAGTCTTGATTGGAAGCAAATTCATTTAAACTATTCAAATTTGAAAACTCAACCTCATTCTGCTGTTTGACATCTGCAGGCATCTGCATTTTATTAGTAGGTGAAAATCCATTCAGTCCACTTGGTTGGTCGGTTGGTCTGATTTTTGAAAAGCCAGTGGCTGTCCATCATACAGTAAGAACCTCTATTCTTTCAGTGCCTCCCCTTCTGCATCATAGTGCAAAGACTACAAAACACGACTGTGCAACATCCCATGTTTACGACTTCTGTCTTTTTGTTCCTCTCTCACACATTTTTGTACTGGAAAAAAAAAAAAAAATTTCTGGAGAGAGGCATGAACACACATTAGTGTAACTTGGGATTCAGAGCCGTGATTGGCCAACTGAGCTAGATTGCTGGGTGCGAGCTGATGATGGCCTCGGTGATTGCTCATGGGAGGGAAGTGTCATTTTTGTTTGACACTGAGTGTTATTGAGCAGCAGCTCCACAAAACAGAAGTCAATTCTGTGCATATATAGATTATGCAAAATAAACAAACGTGAATAAGAGACAAAGCAGAGGCTGCACCACACTGGGTCACTGCCCAAGCAACAACAGGTGAGTGGTGCTGTTTACCTAGAGATAAGTAACTAAATGTATCTGTTAATATAGGACCAATTGTTTATTGCTCAGGGGATTGAAATGTTCAAGTCATTAATTGTCATCTCTACCTAATGTTTAAGTTTATTTTAATCATTCTTTTATTACAAATGACAGGCCAATGTTTAAAATCCAACCTGTTCAATGTTATGTTAAAATGACGTTAACGTAATTTAACATAATTGAGGAATGTTTATGATGAATTAATTGTGGCCTTTAATACCGCGATTAATTGTGAAAACAAGTAATGGTGACATCCCTAGTTGTATGTACGGGCTGTAGTTGTGGTCCTGATCCCCCCCCTTCTGATTTTCCATGCATTTTTCAAAAAGAACGACCACTGTTGTTGTAACATAAGGAAAAACAGGAGGAATGCACAGTCATCACAGGCGCATCGGTCAGGACCCCTCAGTGTCACATTTTAAAACACTGGATTCCCCTTTGGCATCATTTTCAATGTGCAGGTTACACATCAGCATTATTACACCTGTCTCATACAAATTTCATTTCTTTACAACTTGTTATAGGCAAACAGAAAAAAAGATCCAACTCCAAGCAGAGCTTTCAACACAACTCATTCAAACCACACTCTTTGTAACCCCCTTTTTCCTTCAGTTTTTCCAGCAAAGTCACATAAAAACTGGGACTTTCACTGCAGTCAATCCATCTAACTTAAAAGCAGCTGCACAGAGACAATGCTGAAGTGACAGAAATGCGTAGTTTGAAGACAAGCAGCAAAGGTGCACTGACATTTTATTGATCTGTGTAGATCTTCACAAAAAAAACTGTCATTTTTCATTTAGAGAGTGTTTTACAGCTCAACAAGGTGTGCAAAAAAAAAAAAAACCTCCATGAAGGGGACCAGATACTGCACAGCACTGCGTTTATCTGGTGTCTGATAAATCCTCCACTGAAACCAAGGTATTACTGCAGGTAATCACTGCAGTTTTACACCTCCTTCCTGATCAAAGTTGTGGTTATAGTTGTGCCGGCTTCATCATAAAGCCACAGAACTGACATCTCTGACATTTCCTTTATCATATCGCCGCCATGTAAAGTTTTAAATAACTCAAAGAGGATGAAGGAAGAAATACAAAAATAAAAGGTTATATACTTATGTAGAGATTTAGAGCTCCACACCCCACACTGAACACCTCTGATCCCCCTCTCTCCCTCCACACTCCTCTCTTTTATCTGGAGACGCTCACTGCCGAACCACCTGATGCTTTCATGTGATGTGGAGAATGACAATTAGTTCTGTGTGCATGCGCGGATATGAATGTGTGAGTCAATTAGATGTTACCCACTGTAAGATTGACATGTGCAGGATATGGAGAAAACACAAGGATGTGTGATCTTTGCAAGTCCCCTTTTTTATCATTCACTTTTTTTCTGCCTCTCATTATTATTCTGTGAAACACTGCAGGCAAGAGAGATGGAGAGAGGGCTGAGCAGCAGGCTGAACTGAGAGAAATTAAGAAGGCAAGGAGAATTAAGAAAAAAGACAAAAATGGAGGCAAACAGAAGGATAAACAGCTGTAGAGGAAAAGAACAAAGCATTTTAACTACCTCACAAATCTTGATGAAGCTGAAGAAGCATCATCAGCAGGTGAAGAGACGTGTAATGGAGCAGCTAATAAACAAACTAATAATTGGTAAACTAATTTCATCCAATGTTAAGTGCCAAAGCTGGAAGTACTGACTACTGCTTAAATTAAAGCTGTGGATGGGATTTCTAACTTTCACAAGAGAAATGCACCAGACTTACATAGTTCTACTACTTAGTTATATATAAACTTACAAAGTGCGAGAGACTGGTTCAGCTTCCTTGCATGGCTGACCCAAAGAGCGACAGACTCAGAGAGGATGGAATGGTACCACACCGGGCCATCTTGTTAACCAGGGAAATTAGTGAAGCTGCTTTTTGTGCATTTACTGACCACCAGGACCAACTGTCAAAGCATCAGGAACCTCCTGAGTCATCACCCTCAGAGAGTGAGAGTTGGACCTCACTTCTCATCATCAGTCATACCTAGGGGTGAATATTGAGCCTGCTACTCTACACTCTGTACACCCACACCTGCACCCGATGGGCATGAGCTCCTCAACACCACTCACGCCAAAGAGCCAATCTTGGACTTCATGAAGAAAAAAACCTGACCTGCATCCTATCTACATTAATGTGGACTGTGTGAAGAGCCCCAACTACTAACGGCTGTGGCCTTGCGGGAAGGCGAGGCTTGACCGGCTGGACGTCAGTGCCCGCCCATGTCACGCACGTCACATGCCAAGCTCTGCCTACATGCAGTATGTCATCGTGTTGTTTGTTCAGGACAGTCGGGATATCAGAAATTCGGTTGAAACAGCGCCTGGATGCCCTCCCTGGATGTCGGATTTCATGTTGGTCTTCCTACATAAATATTTCAAGTAAAGACAAATGGAAATATTGAATTACTTGAAATGATTATTGATGTGAGGACACATCATTCCACTATGGCAACAACGTAGCCTATTGTCTACTATGACTATCTGACTGAAGATTGATTTGAAATTTTTAAAAAAATCAGCGAACATAAAAACTTTACCTTTGCCAGCCGGTTTTAGGCCTACCTCCTGACCAGCCCTCTCTAAAATATTAAGTACACCACCATCTTTTGTCCTATTTTATTTTTATTGTTATACCTGACCTGTTTTCTCACCTGTACTGAGTCATGTCCTATGTACTTTAGTGTAATTTATAGGTGAGCAAAAGTAGTGCAACCCACCCCTTTCATGGAATATCACAATGATTGAACAAAGCCAGTGACAGCAAATAATACAAATCATTACCAAAGAAAAGTTTCTATTATTTAGAACAGACTCTTCTGATCAAACCATGTAAGCTGTTAGCAGTAGGTCAGCCAAAAAAGAAGGAAAACAGTATATATACATATATAATATGGTTGCAGTATTCATGCAGACCAAACCATTTCCTGCAAAAAAATTTCCAATTGTTGTCTTTACATTCTGCTGTGAAGAAAGGGGAGATGTCCACCACTGCCTTTTTCTTTCTTGATCCATAAAGATGTTACAAAACGGATCATCCCAGTGGTTGTTTAGAACGGCCTCTTCCATCTCCACCACAAAGTAGTTTACCCAGCTGCCAGCATCCTTGTGTCTGATGCAACCTCGCCAGGAGACTGGAAAAAAAACAACAGCCACCACCACAGACTGATAAGTCATCTGCAGCATCTTACTACAGATGACTACAGAGAAATGACTCAAGGCCTTTTTTTCTCAACAATTGTTTAATTCATTTAATTTAATTTATTACAGAACAGGGACATTGAAAGACTGAAGATAATCTTCTCTGTCACTCCTGAAAGGAATGTTACTCAGTTTGTCATAGTTAGCATATTCTTGAGCCTTCTTAAAACAAGGGACCCACAACACCTACTACCTCATCCTTTTTCAGCTCAACATTGTTGAGCATCATGAAGGATGAGTATTTGTTTGTTGACAACATAACTGACAGCTTGTAGTCATTCTGTCTTCAAAGTAACTGAAATGAACATTTCTAAAAAATAAAATCAAATATTGAATGAAATGAACAATGGGGGCTGCCACAGTTCTCTGTGTAACGGAGACTTCAGTACAGGCTACAGTACAGGTTTTTAAGTGAGATGTGAATGAAATGATTTCTCCTCATGATGGTTTTGTCACAGGTGAGGCTGTGGAAATGGTGAGTGTCTCTGCATTTGAAGCTGCATTTGCAGACACGGTATTCTGCAAGACAAAATATTTATTACTTAGAGCTATTGACAGCCTCACATGTGGTCGACAGAAGCACATACTTGTTATGTATAGGGAAAAGGGAAGGGTGGGTAAGAATTTTCTTCCCCAACAATATGTTACAGTAAATTCAGAGTGACCATACCTCCACGGTGGACTGCTCCATCCAAGTGGTTTCTTAGGTGGTAGCCTATTGTATGATGCTGTGCTGTCTGGAAGGGACAACAATGACAAGAATATACCTCTGCTTCCAGAAAAACATGCTCCTCACTGGCCAGGAAATAGGTGGGATGCTGAACATAAGGACAACTGACCATTAGATGCAAGATACACAAGGCCTATTAGCATTAATATGCTTTTACATGTGAATAAAGTTTTTCATTTATTGCATTTATTGTAGCAACGTAATTTCACTCACCGACATTTCTCTCTCTCTCTCTTTCTCTCTCTCTCTCTCTCACGCACGCACACACACACACACACACACACAGCTAAATAAGAATTACAACAGCGCTAATATGATAAATGCTGTTATCACACAAGCTAAATGCTACCATTAAACTGCCAAAATACCCAAACGTTATACAACAATAGACACCAACAAAAGCGCAGTGAGACGTGAATAAAGTTTTTCATTTATTGCATTTGTTGTAGCAACGCAATTTCACTCACTGACATCATAGTACTTGATTTCTTCCGATATTTTTCCGAAAGTGAAAGTGGCAAGGGGTGGACTAACTTGGGGGGTGGTTGCGTGTGGGCGAGGCTTGACGTCCAGCTGGTCAAGCCCCGCCTTCCCGCAATGCTGCAGCCGTTACCCTCTCGTGGAGAGGGTCAGCGACCTCATGTTCGTGGGTGTGCATGTGGACGGTGAGCTCTGATGGAAAACAAACATGAGAGTGCTGGCTAAGAAGGCAAAGCAGCACCTCAACTTCTTGAGGATCCTCCTGAAGAAGCGGCTGTCAGAGAAACTGCTGCTTTCCTTCTGTTGCTGTTCCAGTCCGAGAGTGTGCTGAGCTACTGCATCCAGCAGCTCCTCACTAATGAACTCAAATATTTAAGATGACTTAATGATTTTGAAAAGGGACACAGGACCCTGATGAATCTAACTGTAGGCTGCACAGTAGTGGAATGGTTTGTAGTGTCCCTTCACAATGAGAAGGTTGTGAGTAGTTTGGATGCATCCATCCTTTGTAAAGATGACACTCTTCAACTACACAGTAAGACTGATGAAGCCTAAAATGTCAGATGTTAAAAGTACATACTGCACATTGGGAATCAGTTATGGCAGGAGCTGAGGACATCCAACGTGGCAGTTGAGTGTGATGTAAAATCTGAAACAAATGTGAATCATCACTAAGGTTGAGCTTTTGAGGGAATCCAAACCTAATTTGTGACAAAGAGAAGGTAATCCAACACTCTGTCAACAGATTAATCAGATTCATGGTGAAGACAACAACTTTGTTCTTGTTCAGCATTTTGAACGATGGGGGAACAACTCAGTTGAAGCAGGTTCAACTGTAACATACTGGCAGCCATATGGCATCTACCTGTGCTGCTTTGTAAACAAAGAGAACAATTAGAGGGGAGTCTGATGCGGGCCTCAGAAAGCGTCGCTGTGAGACATACAATCTGATGTCATTACTCTTATTTACAATAAATAGCAGCGGAAGCTTCAGAAGTTGTGGCACAACCGGTTTTAATCCTGAACAGACACCACCTGCTCATAAACCGCTCTGCGCAGAAGTGAGTGTGTAAATGTAGTAATTGAAAAACATGAAAAAGCATGATAGAGTGCGGGCATTAGCATTTTTGGCTCCCCATGATTCATGATTCTCATTTTCACAGGGAAGAGTGTGTATAATTCTTCAGGGTGTGGTGCGTTGGAATATCAAGTGCCATTCACTGCAGGGACTTTGTTTTCTCTTGCTACATCAGCTCCTGAGTGCAGCCCACTTTATTTTTAATATGCGAGAGCTCATAATGGTTGTTAATCTAATAATTAAAAAAAGAAATTAAATTAAACATGGGGGTTCGTTTCTAAGAGCTCAACTGGAATGGTAAAATGAATGAACAGGTTCGGTGACTGGATGAAAAGTTCCCTCTCCACTGATCGTATGCAGTTGTACTCTGAGGACAATGATGATCTCCACCTCAATTAGAGTTCCCAATGGGCTGGGCCCACCAACCCAACCAGACGTGTTGGTTTGGGCTGAGTTTTGGGCCAAAAAAAATAAAATAAAATAATATATATATATATATATATATAATATATTTAATACATTTAATATATTTATAGAAATGACTCGGGTCAGGCCTCAGGCTTCCTTTCCTTTCTTTTCTTCTTGCTGTTTGTACTGTGTGTTCCTTATTGTGAAATGCACTGAATGAGCGCTGTTCATTTTGGTGATGATTGTCTGCTAACAGAGAAATGTAGAAGTTGGTCCAGCTTCTACACGGTTCTCATGCCTGTCTTAGGGTGAGTTGGTCAGGTCTGAGCTTCACACACCCGCAGGTCGGGGATGGATCCGGTCGGGTTATAATTTTCAGGCCCATTTGAGAACTATAATCTCTATGTATGATTGTAAGAGTTTAAACTAAGACACGTTATTGTCCCTGTGAAAACTGTAATTGTCAGTTGATAGGGAGGGGGGAAACTGCTGAGACCTGCTTACCTCCACAGGTGGACACTCGTGGACTGATTTGAGTAATTGTGGAATTCCAGCCACCCCTCACTTCACTTAGCAATAATCTCTTCTTTTTCCCTCTCTTAAGTGATCGTTTGACCTTTCCAAGGTCCGCTGTCATCTGTTATCATGCACATGTGAGGCTGCTGCTTTAGGCACAAGTGAGGAACTTTTTCTGATAACTTGAAATTAACAACGGAAAGCTAAAATTGTGATTGACAGATTAGGCTTGGCATTTGGCGTGCGTGACAGCAGTATTTTACTGCTTGTGACCATGAGCTGCGACAGCATGGCTGGGTATTGTTTTCACCTTCACAGTTAATGTGCGTGTGTGTGTGTCATAGTGGTGAAAAGTCTTCCTGGAGCTACTGTTGTGGGAATTACCACAGAGGCCCTGTCACCATTTTGAGTGCTTGGCTCAGTCGGAACATTGTCAGGCATTGCGGTGATCATGATGCAAGATGGTTTTTAATTTATCATTTATTCGATTTCTAGGTGAGAGTTTTGAGAGATGGGAGGGAAATGAGAGAATCTGGATTATGTGTTAGATTTGAAGATAGAATCCAAAGGCTTGTTATCATACTTGTAATCTCTGCTGATCAGTGCTGGTCATGCTAAGTGAAATAACTCATCTATTATCTGTCTACTTTTTATGAATCGGGTTGACATTGGTGCATACTCAAACAACATACTGTGACAAATGCTTTACCATTTTCTTGTCAGCCCACCTTTTATAAATACAAAATGCAACGATGCACCATACTGTATATAGTACAATGGAAAGCATATACATACAAACATCACAGACAACAGTGTTCCAAACTAACTTTAGTACAGTGTGGTGACATTACCTCAATTCAAGCACTGCAGGTGGTGACTGACTGACCCAGGTTTCCTGCTTGGGACTTACTTGACTCAACTTGCAATAAAGTAACACGATTCCACCAGTGGCCCTTTGCTGCATGTCATCCCCCCTCTCTCTGTCTCCACATTTCCTGTCCCTCTACACTCTGTCCTGTCGATTAAAGGCCTGAAGCCCAAAAGTACTTAAATAAAAAATAAAAAAATAAATAAATAATATAATAATGTAATATGAGACGTAACTACATTTTTACTTCTGGTTTACAACAAATCACAGGGACATACTACCTTTTTACTGCAGTATTTCTAATGGAAGATGATGGTGGGATAGAAAAGATTTGATGAGCCGATGAAATATGATGCTCTGTCACAAATGACACTCCCAGGGTATATGAGATTGTTATACCTGCAGCGGGATTATAATGCTTCCTCAACTTAAATGCATCAGTGGTAATAACTCTGTCCCCTCTACCCTCAGTTACATTTGTGCTCATCACACATTTCCGTGCACAACCTCTAGTGTGTGATGAGCGTTGTCTTATTGTTGGGATGCTGCATTCTGAATGAGAATACTTCCTCCAGCACTTATCAGAAACACCACCACATCTGCTGCTGTAATGTTTGTTATTCCAACCTTCTGTTGGACTGTCTCCTCCAGGAGATCCAATAGATGGTGTGATCATCATCAGACATTTACTTGTAATAAAGTGCATTAGTGTTGCTTCGTATTTGTAGCCGTGTGAACGACGGAACTTGTGGATTATGTATCACCAATGGAAGTTACATTTATTCCCTAGATTTGTCCTCAACACAGCCGTCCTGTCTGAACTGAGAGCCTCTGTCTGCAGTAAACACCGCAGATTATGAGAAAAACCGGAACATGACTGACTGCAGCCTTCATATCTCATAAAAAGCTGTATGTTATTATCTAGCCACAAGGTATGACTGACATTTTAGTTTTAGTTTTTCCAGCTCTGAGTAGCTCATCCATCTCACTGTTCATTCCATTAACAGTCTACTCTGAGTATATTGTATACTGATGTGGCTTTAGTGACCTCCCATATGGTAGTCATAAAGGAGAAGATGATATCCCAATACCTACAGGCTGTTACATATTGAAAGCAACAATGAGACTTGTCAATCAACAACTTCTCAAATCAAACAAATTCTTCTGGCACAGAAGAAGCCAGGGCTTTAAAGTGGCATTTTACACAACTTGATGACCACATGACATGAATAAACCTCTAACCTTATCAACAGCCTGGCAATGTCTTAATCAGAGTTAGTTCTTATTTTTAGACTTTGTCCTGAGCTCTTCATTTGTGATTATATTTGTATACTCCCCTCTACATTTTCTCTCTGAGCTGACTTCTAAATATCTCTGTGCTTTTCAGACTGGAAATGCAACGCCCATACCCTCTTGTTTTCGGTGCGGGTCTATTATTAATTGGTGCAGAGATTCCCATTGGAACCGTTTGGGACCTTTGGGGTTTGTTTACTTGTACTGGTTGTCATATGTCGACACTGCTGCATACGCCTGAATGAGGAGTTTTCCATCAGTGTAGTTAGGAGCCTTTGGGCTTTGTTGTGCTCCACTGCCATAAATCCCTGCACTTCCTCAGCTGGAGTGTAGCTCTTCTCACCCACTCATCTTTATTTGTTTCAAGCTATTACACATTCAAATACTGCACTTGTCACTCATCCATATACACACCCTCACTACTGACTACACTAGCTGCCACAGCCCATTCTGTTGTTTGTGTCTTTTTCACAGTTATGCTATGTGAGACTCAAGTTGAGATAAATGCAAAAGCCTTATTGAAAAAGACTTAGGCGTAGTCTCTGTCATTTAGTTAGATGTATAGAGATAGGGTCCAATAAAGACATCAACCAAGGGAGCCACAGATGGGGTAATGGAGGAGCAACGTGACAATGACAGCAGAGAGACATTAGTAAGTTGTAGTTAAAGGGGACATATTATGGAAATATCACTTTTTGAAGGCTCTTTAACATATATTTGGGTGTTTGTCTCGCCTTCTGGCCCCGAAATGTGAGAATTGACAAACAAATCTGTAATTTGCAGGCTCCACAGGTTGAAATCCATGTTGGTTTTCGAGCTGTTCGGTTGGTTGAAGTGGTTTCAAGTATCAAAAACCAAGCCAGTATTGAGCCTCTCTTCTGATTGGCTGACTGTTTTTTGAGTGATCAAATAAGAAATGGGGCAGATGTCAGGTAAACAATCAGAGAACTGAACTGGGCGGGGCTCAGAGCTGTGATAGTTTCGGTGTGACATCACAAAGTTACAGAAGTCCTGATGGTCTTGCTGAACACTTCCATGTAAGGGCAGAATGTTCAATGTGCCTACATTCCCAGCATTCTCTTACCATCCCCTTTGATTATATGCATTACTCCACCAGTTGTTGTCCTTGTGGACTGTCAGTGAGGCTACCAGTTCTGTCATGGTGGTGGAAAGACCCACTCAGATCCCCCTAGCAGCTGTTTACTTATCAGTCTAGGCAGCAGAGTTTCGTGATCCTAAAAGTTAGTTAAACAAACATGTGAGCGGAAGGTCACCGGTTCAATGCCTGCAGGTGGCAGGGTTTAGATCTGTTTGGGAAACTGCAAAAGCATTTCTTATCCAACTCTGGTCAACATCACTTAACCCCAAAAGCCCAGGTGGAGCTGCTCAGTATCCAACAGGTCAGAATGTGGTCGTGCTCAGTGTAAATGCGTGTGTAGCTGTGTGACGAGATCAGGGTTGCTCCGGTCGTCTCTCAGTGAAACTACTCTGGATAAATACAGATATACAGCGAGGCTGGCTAGGGAGTTTAAATTTTTTATAATAGTTTGCAGATACAATGAAGCTGCATTGCCCTCTGTTTCATATGCAGCTACAGAGTTAGATCAGCTGAAGGGCCATCTTTATATGAGCTCACTGAGTGGCTACTAAAAGTCATTTAAAGCTGTAATTTGCAGGAGATTTGCTGCACTGGTGTCAAGTTCAGTTTATCATCAACATATTATACAATTATAGCTGTCTGTGATGTAACAGTGTTTCTCAAGTCATCATTATCCAAATTTGATCACTTTATTATGGTGTTTATCAGCACGACTGATATGCAAATAAACCATCAGCAGCATCGGCACAGTTCAATGAGTCAGGCATTTATTTAACATTACTCACTGCATTAAGACCAGTCCTCTAATCCTGTTTCTACAGTTTTATTATGCTGGGTCTATCTTACATCATACCACACTCGTGCTTTATTCACATCTGCAAATAAAATCCTAGTAATGTTTTATTAATTGGTTTTTGATTATGAAATACAGCAATACAGATTTCTTTTTCTTTTCTGAATGTAGGGAGCACATTAAGGGAGCTGGTTCTCAACCTCCGCCTCACTCCAGGCAGTGTTGGGCAGCAACATGTTATTTCGTAATGTGTTACTGTAATTTAATCACTTTTTAGTAACAGAGAAATGTAATGCATTATAGTTTTTAGATTATGGTTACAAGCCCAGATAACTATATATTACCATTGCCAGTTTCTCCGCTCCTCTTGCCCACACTTAAGCACCTGTTCTGGGCTACACTGTGTTGGCCCGCCCTACCTGACCTCTGCGTTCCTCTCCACTCCTCTCACACACACTGTCACCCTGCTCCACTGTCCTGCTAGAGATTGTTTTGTTTGTTTGTTTGTTTGTTTTTGGAGGGAATGGAGTAAGTATTAATGTAACTAGTAACATAACTAATTACTTTTGAAACACATTAATCAGAACATTAACTTTATTACTTTTAAAGGGACAGTAATCAGTAATTTCATTACTTTTCCAGGGTATTTGCCCAACACTGTGTGATGAAGTCCTTGTGGAGAGAGAGAAAGCTAAATATCAGATATGTATGACTGCTGTGTCTCAGTTTGCACACTCAAAATGGCAACATTCAGTACACTATGACTACCAGAGTGTCAGATTCTAAAAGTTGGTTGAGTTGTACAATATGTCACTATGGCTGCATAGTGAAGGGGACCATACCAATGTATAGGCTGTGTTTAAGCATGTGACGTGCCAATTGGACATATTGCTCAACAGGTTAGCAGAAGGTGAATACATGCTCAAGTCAAGTGAGCAACAGTGTTTTGTTTTGTGTCAGTGGGTGAGTGTAGTGTTTGTGTTATTTGTCCCCTGTAGTTTTTGTACACAGCCCTGATCAGTGACCAATGTTCAGTGTCTCTTGCATAGTGTACTGTAAATCAGTGATCACTACTGTCCTCATCATCTTCTTCCCACCCCTATTCCCTCCCTCTTTGCTCTTTATCCTTCACTCAGTGTTAGTTTAGTTTTTTCCACAAACGGTTGTTTTTTTGCTTATTCCAAAAATTAACACTCTTTGATTAAACTTTAAAACCTATCTTGTAAGTACAGTAAAACCTGGTTGTGCTGTTGACAGAATTACCATCAAACACAAAGTTCAACAGGACTATTATAGGACCTAAAAGGAACATATCAGGTCAACATGGTCAGTGTGTGCCATCTTCTGTGTGGCTGCATCCATTAGAAATGATCTCTATGTAACTCTAAAAATGCACCATACACTAATCAGTTCAGTATGGTGTACAATATATTTCCTCATCATCAATGCTCTGTGTCCTAATAGATGAGACGCGCACGTGTGTGTGTGTGTGTGCTTGTTTGTGTTAGTTTTTGTTTTGTTTTGTTTTTTCTTGTTATCAGGCAGTCGTTTGTGTCCTCTACAAGGACAACACTGGACAGGACACACTTTTACCACAATATAAGACATTATGACAAGTGTCTCTATATAGATTTTGTGAAGCTCCTGCTGGAACTGACAGCAGTGGTCAATTTAAAATGTAATAATTAGCCAACAGTGGGTTGTACAATGTACAGTACCCTAATTTATTTTTTATGTGTGTTTGGCAAATGTGCAGAAGCAGGATGCCAGCAGAATGAGTGTGCCAAAGAAGAGCAGGACGTTAACCCATATTAGAGGCCAACAAGTTTGAAATGCAAAACCAAACGATGATGAGCAAAATTCAGCCAGTAGTTATGATGATAAGTGCTCTCAGACCAGATGACAGGACAGAATATGTTCCACACCTAGAAGATACATGTACAGGCACAATTAAACATTTGATAACGTTTCATGTTTGAGGAACTTCACCTCTTTTTAGAATCTGTTTTCCTTTCCAGCATTGTTCATCCTAAACCAATATTTCATCCTGCTAGTTGTGACAGTAAAATGAGGCAAAATAAAGAGATGGGCCAGAATTTAACTTTTAGTAACCACCTCAACATCAGGGCTTCTGAGATAATGATATATATATATATATATATATATATATATATATATATATATATATATATATATATATATATGTAATATTATATATATATATATATATATATATATATATATATGGTTACTGACCAGTTGTTGAGTATGTATTTACTCAGTTATGAAGCTAATGCTCCTCTCTACCTGCTGTTATTGTCTTCAGTCTGCTGAGTCAAATGTGAATTACCATCTGGCAAAAACTAAAGGTAATTTCTACAAACAAGATCATTTCTACATTTCAGATATGTTATGTTTACTCTATGATCCATTGCCATTGGCAGTGTGCTGGGAGCAAGGTACAGTTTGACGTGGCTCCAGCAGCTGCTACATGAGCTAGGAACTAGGCAGTTAAGATGCTCAAAGGCAGCGTGGTATCATTAGTAGTACGATTATGTGGATTTTTGTTTCTATTTCCTGCTGCTGTTTTGTAAGGATTCTGCCATTTGTTCCAATAAATGAAACATGAGAGTCACTGCAAATCACAATTGACCTCTAGTCCCTAAAATATTTTTGAACATTCCCCTCATTCAGACCATGTTGCTACCACCACAGCTGAATGTTGAAACAGATGTGAAGGTGTTTGGAGCCGTAGTCCATCCAAACTTTGAATACAAAGTCAATACACTTTTTTCTGCAGAAGTTTCTTGGCTCAGTAAACAACGTCTGGACCCAAAAGCATAACTCACAGAGGGTTCAAATGAAAGTTCAAGTTCCCTCAAGGTCGAAGTCAGGCAGCAGTCAGTACGAGACAGGAAAGATCAAGAAAGCTTATCCAAGAGCGGATCAGACATGAGCACAAGTACGGAGAGCTGAAGGGCTTCAGACATCATGGTCAAATGTTTCTTCCGTTGTTGCTTTACTTGTTTCACAAATATAAGTTTTTTCCAGTATTTTGGTTTAATGAACTTCTCTGCCCACAACAAAACATGTAAGATGTAAGTTACAAAGTATACTTGTCCTCATAGAGCTAATGATTATGAGATTTATGTTTTGATACATGTTTTTTCATGACAGTGATATTTTTCATGACAGTCATGACCCCATAGTATTGGTAAATATGAATATTTGAGAATTACACATTAAATACCTTTTATTAGTGATAAATAGTTTGTGGATTTCAATGTTGTTGTTGTCCTGGGGCTCCTTGTGTGTGTGTGTGTGGGGGGGGGTTGATAATTATGAAGCTACTTTGTACAAATGAGTTAGATGAGTTACATGAGTGCCAGGTCACTCAGAGTTTTCCCATTGGAAGTTGCTCTTCAGACAGGTGTTTACAGCATCCAACATTACTACCTTTGCTCAAAACCAGGTGTAAACCTAGTTCATGACTGGACCAGCCAGAGAGTGAGGGCTACATATTCTACAGTCTACTGAGCCGCTTTGTTTTCCCAGCTGCCTGGGAACTGCAGGGAAGCAGAGGGTGACTTCTCATACACTGAGCCTCACAGAAAATAAAGTACTATATAACATGTATCTGAAGACAGAGGAATAATTAAACACAAGACACACCAAATAGAGAGAGCAGGAGAGACCGGCAGATTTGAACAGTGTGTGAATAACCAAAACATCACTGTGGGGGGGTGTTAGCATGCAATACAACAGATTAGAATTAAACATGACAAAGGGAGCGATTGAAAACAAGGCTTTGTACTAAAATACAACCATGAGCAATTATAAATAACAAAGCAAACTAGAAATGCAGGTATTTCTTAAATACAAAAGTAAAAACTGCTGTGGATCCAAACTGGAGGCTGTGTGAGACAAAATACAAGAGATAATCTGTATCTGTACCTTTAAGTTACTTTATAAGTTCAAAGAAAAGAAAAAACAGCAGTCAATCTTTAACTCTTCTGTCTGGTGATTTTGTCACACGCAGAGACCATTTTGACCTTGTCTTATTTCTACAAGACTGAATTTCCTAGAGAAGGTTGGCGCTGTAGTTTTAGTAAATGCTCTGACGCAGGAAGAATCTATTTTCAGCTGTGTTTCTTTCAGTTTTTCCAGCAGCAGCGGCACAATGAACCATGGTGTCCATGTCCATGGTAATGGAGGGACACTGCAGCCAGTGCAGCACTGTGACTTAAACAGTTTTTGGACAACAATGGAGGCTCTTTGGCGTGGAGGAAAAAGCTGTTTGTCTTTCCTCCAGACCCTATTTCATGCATTTTAACTGAAGCTTCATCCGTCACTTCACAGCTGAGGGCACCAATACAGCTGCTCTAACAAGCTAACTCTGTGGTCAGGTGTAGGATCCACAAATACACTCTAATGTGAGCACAGTATATAAGCAAGCATCAGGACCATCAAGCCTGAAAAAAAAAAAACAAAAAAAAAAAAAACAGTATAATATTCTGAATGTTGCAGCTTTTTTAAGCAAAATTAATATGCGTTTTATTACTATATTTGTTAATGTGAGTGCTGAATGGCCTATAAAAAGGATGTATGTCTGAAAAGTAGACCCTCATGCTAAAAGCAAACTGCAGTGTCCTAAAATGAGGCAAATACTGGCTGTATTTATGGATGACTGGCTAAGATGGCTGGCTGATTCACGAGCCTGCTGATTGGCTGGGTGCTTGAATGGATGACTGGTTAAATAAATTGGCCAGATGACTGAATTACTAGCCAACCGAATGCATGCACTGAGCAAATTCGCAGAGAGGAATGTCACATAGCATGAAAATAGGCCTTCCTCTCAGGACAAATTGTTATTGTTTGTTTTCATTAGTATTTTAATCATCAATTTTCTGCTCCTCCCCAGAATTAGTGTGGAATGATTACAGGCTGAAATGCATCTAACAGAGACGTATAGCTGAAAATGCACGGACGGAGCAGGATGAACGACATGACTGGCCTCCTTCTGACTGACTGACTTGACTGAGTTTTCAGATTGCCCTCGTTTCTCTGTGTCTGACACTGCAGCTGGCAGCCTGTGACTGTCTGAGAGGTTGACTAGAGGGGCTCATTGATTGACATTTGACTGCTGAGCTTAACTGATGGATGAGTGCATAAATAAACATATGAGCAGATAAGCAAACTAGTGATCTTTCTGAATGTGTGTCATCATCTTTAACAGTCTCTGGCTCCATTCTTATAAAAAGCTATTCTGCAATATCATACATTCAGTACAGGAGGGTGCAGTAAAGCGTTTCACTTCATTTGTTAACATGCTCTATGTTGTTGTTATAACAGAACTGTTTTTGTTCCCTTCTGGTTTGCCTTCTCTCTGTAGTCTTGCTCTGCCTGCCTACATACTTCTGTTCAATTTTCATTTCCCTTCAGTACTTAGCCTGGGATAAAAATGCTTTCACGGCTTTTCTCCTGCAGAGAATCTACCGGCCAATCGGTGAACAGGGGGAGTGGCCGAGAACAATGATGTTGAGGTTACGCATTAAGTTTGAAGTTGTAGATCAGTAATGGTGGTGGAAATGGATGTTTGTTTTATTTTGAAAAGCAAAGAGACTAGTTCCACCAAAACAGACAACGTCACTGTCACCGAGTTGCTGTGCCGCTCGTGCCAGTAGGAGGAGATGATGGATGAGATCAAGTCCAAGTTGGTGAGCAGCGAATATGAAATTGTAGAAAATAAATCGTTGAGGGCTAAATCAGATGAGAATAACGTCATCGTTAGTGGCTCAGGTAACGGGTCAGGTAACGGGTGTTTTTGTTGATATCCTGCCTGTCTGTTCTGTATGTCTGTGTACATCTATACATGTTAGAAACAGACACATCCACAACCCGTCATACTTCAACCTTAACCTCTTGATTTTTGTGCTTATATCAAGTGTCAGCTTATGTATGTTTAATGGTTTAGTCATAAAGTCTTCTCTGTCACCTTCATTATCATTCAAAATCATTATCTATGGTTTTGCACAATTGCATCTTCTCTCAGTGTTGTAAAGAAACTTCTTTGATTTTCTTTGGACAATCCCAAAGAGATTTGCAACAGAGCTTTAAACAAGGCTGTTTGTTGTGTGTCTCAGAAGTGTGTACATTGTGTGCTATCTTGTGTATGTTCAACAGTTTCCCATGCTGTGTCTGATATCACTGC
Organism: Caranx ignobilis; assembly: GCA_021432705.1. Taxonomy (NCBI): domain Eukaryota; kingdom Metazoa; phylum Chordata; class Actinopteri; order Carangiformes; family Carangidae; genus Caranx; species Caranx ignobilis. Next base: position 11,056,157 of record MU269981.1, on the reverse strand, counting down.
AGCTACTCCCAACAGAGACCCATTAGTTTGTGTAGAGAGCAGTAAACTTCCCCTCCTCTCTCTCTACTTATCTTGTCCTGCATCTCCTCTCTTCCCAGCTAGCCGAGCTTAGATTGATTCAGTCTGTTCGCTCCTGTGTGTCTCGGCCAGTAGAGTAAACACAGGGTCACTTTATATTGATATGTAAATGTTATTGGCCTCTGCTCAGGTGAATGAAAAGAAAATTAAACACAGTAACTCAGCTTAACAAGAATTTTAACTATTTAACTATTTACATAAACTAAATTGAAAGAGACGCATTTCACTTCAGACTTCAACATTTGGTGAATGTTTAAATCCTGAGAAAAAAAGAATAGAATAACACTTAAAGGACACATATTCTGCCCCTTTTCCAAAAATTAAAATAGTTCCCAGGTGTCTTAAACACATGTCTGTGACATCAAAAATACCGCAACCCCAGGTTGACATCCAGCGGACAACCGAGGGAACATGGATTTCAACCTGTGGAGCCTGCAGGTTACAGGTTTTTTTTTTTTCAATTCTCACATTTTGGGGCCAGAGGGCAAGACAAACACCCAAACATATGTAAAAGAGCCTTCAAAAAGTGATATTGTGTGCAGCTATAAAAACCCAATCTGTCTGAAGCAATCCAATCAATCCTTTGGTATCCAAGCAGGAGAAGCTCAGCGCTACAAAAGTAACTGCATGCAATTCAAACAATCATTTATTTAAACAAAGTCTTGTGTGCAGGTATAGAGAGAAGTACAGCTGCAGCCTTCAGAGGTGGCGTCAGTGCTGCCTGTTGACTTGAGCTCATTTGTGACACAATGTATCTTTACTGATATTAATACGGTATCATTGATGCATATTTATTGGCTGTTTATATCTATATGTTGTCCATTAAGAGGCACAGATGTTTTTTTTTCTTTCTGTCTTTTTTTTGAAATATCAAGTCGACTTTCAGCATGGGAGAGGCTGCAGGAATCGTTGCTGCTAATGCTGCCATTTGAGAATAGTGCCACAATTCAACATCTTTTGTACCAGACACAACAAAGCAATATTGTTCAACAACAAAGCTCTCTATCTGGATCTTGTCAAAGGCAGCACACACACACACACACACACACACACACTTTCTTGCATTTTCTACAATCACAGAGGAATGAATACTGATACTGTACTGGATGGTCTCACTGTGAACAGGTTTGTCTCGTTGGGCAGGAGATACCGTAGTGCAGCCAGATGCTGCTGTAAGACTTGACAAGCATATCCCCATCCCCAGAGATACCCTGTCACACACACGCACACAAATATAGAGAGATGGTGGGTAAAGAAAAGAGGCAACAAAGGAGAGAACAAATAAAGAGGGGTGGGGGGGGGTTGGGTGTTAGAGAAAGCTGATAGCTGTCTGGTACACACATCCATCCCAGAGGAAAGTACAATTTATACACCATTTCCTAACCCTCCCAAAGGGAAAGTATCATTTTCCACTGCATAATAAACAGCAGAGTGGAGGAGAGACAGCAATAACACTTACAGAATAGAAATCCCATCACTGCAGGATGAGCTTGGGTGTCTCGATCATTCTCTCTCTCTATCTCTCTCTCATACACACACACACAGAAGCCTTTCAGCATTTAAGAGGAGAGTGCCTGAAAGTCAGAAAATGATGCAGTTTATATTTACAAACTGAAATACACAGAGGAAGAAGAAGAAGAAGAAGACAGGACGGTGGACAGACAGTTTGATTCATGTGTGACCTCACTGCAAACACGCAGCAGTGTTCAGGGCTTGGTGCCACACACTGAGCCAAATCAGAGACTATCGAGTGATGCATGTCACAGCGTGACTGATTCAAAGGGGAGCTTGTTGAGGGTGCTGATGGGTAATCAACAGGAGTGAATTGATTGTTACAAATATGCAAAGTGCACAGAAAGAGAGCAGCTATAGACTAAAGGCTGATCATAGTGAGACTGCACTGTAAAAAACAAGCCCGTAGGTTTGTTCGTGCTGTAGGTTGGTGTAACCCATAGTTACATTTCGTTGCTAAGCGACATCTAGTAGTCAATGTAATTATGACCAGAGAAAGGATAAAAGTGCTCTCTCCTGTGAAGTTAGCAGTGTCTGTTGACTTGTTTATCTTTGAGCATTAATCCTTTTGTTATTATTGTAACCATGACAACATACACTGTCTAATCTTGAGGAAGTTCTTTTTTTAGTCCCAACAATGATTTCTTCCTAAACCTAACCAACTTGGCCTAAACTAAACTTAGTGATGACAATAATCATAAGAACCATGGCAATGATTGGTTCACCACTTTCAGTACAGTCACATCTTTAATGTGGTAACCATGACAACGGAGTGCCTCTACGGGGGACGCTCCTATCAGTCATATCATCAGGTCATATCAGAGGATTGAAAAAATCGAGTTGTGTGGCTGTTTAGGTTGGACGACCGATTGGAAAAGACAGTGAAAGCACAAACGGTTGGACTGGTGTGATTGATTGTCAATCTCACAGTTTTAATTTTGCTCACAGGTCCACTTCAAAACTTTTGCAACTTCTAACTACATCCCATGGTCTTCATTACAGCACAGTGGAGGCTGGTGTGAATGTTAATAGTTCAAAGAAATTGTTGGCTTGATGACAGCACTGGAGGAAAAGTCAGAGCATCACCAGAGTTATTACAGTTCATGCTGAGGGGGATGTGAATGTGTGTATCAGCTTCTGTAGTAATCACCTGGGTAATTTTTCATTTTTTCAAAGATATTTTGGGGATTTTTTTGCCTGTATTTGATAGGACATTGTAGGTGGACAGAAAAGCAGGGAGAGAGGCTAAGATCATCTCAGTCAATCCGGCGATCGGCGTATCAGGCATATGCGAACATGCGACATGCTCTCTAACCACTCAACCACTGAGCAACCCCATCCTGTGGGTGGTTTTTGAGAAATGTCTCTTATTTCCACCAATGTCATCCTCATGGTGGCACTAGTAGAAAAGTCAGAGGATCACTGGGACACATCATGCATCCACCCATTGGCTATTCCTCTTAACCAATCCCAGCTGACAGAGGGCGAGGGCGGTGTACACCCTGGACAGGTCACCAGAGCCACATATAGAGACAAACATTGCACACACACATTCACACCTAGGGGTAATTTTAGAGTCACCTGCAATGTCCCAATTTCCTTGACAAATAACTATATATTTTTTCTGTCTTATTTCTATTAATAGTGATATCTGAAACACACAAACCTGAACTATTTCAGGTTCATTCTGGTTTAAAATCAGTTTGCTTATATGTTTTTTGGGAAGAATGACTGAATTAAAACACTCGGTAAGTGAATACCCTCCTCTTGACTCCTTGTGCTGTCTTCAACTGACTCTGTTCCTCTCCATCACCGGTCCCTTCCTTTCACTCATTCACTGTGTTGATTACGACACAGCGCAACCGAATCAGTGTGATGCCGCTGTTGCAGTTACAAATGACTTGTTAGAAAATAACCCATCAGAGTTTTGTGGAGAGCCGGAGGCGGCAGCCTGGTAACTCTCTCTGTCAGGAACAGCCCTGCCATCTTCGTTGCAAATCAAATTTGTCCCCCCCACCACCCTATCAACTCCAAACTCTTTGGGAGGGAAAAGCTCCAGACAGAGGAGTCCATATTATAACACAATTTCAAGTATAGTTTACATCAAATGATATAGTATTATGTAAATTGAATGTGGGCACAACACTCTAAATATAACATACAGCAATTGTATCATTTAGTTTCTCTCTAGCTCTGTCTGGCAACGTGCGCAGCCATGCCAGCTGAACTACATACAAATCATTTGCATACTTATGTGCATACACATAATGAAGATGAAGGTGCAGACATAAACATTTCTGTGCATGCTGAACACTGCCATGTTCAGTCCTGCTGTATTTGGGTGAGAAAGAGCAAGAAATCACAGCTGATCAGGTAATGGCTGCTTCTCAGTGACACACTCTGAATGTCAAGTATCCTCAGCTGGAGCCAGTGACCAGAGCCAGCACTGTGTGTGCTGTATGTTCATGTGAATGTGTGGGAACACATCTGTATATTATTATTATTATTTAACAACAACAATACAAACAAACAGAGATACAGTGGCCTTGAGAGCTTAGCACACTGTAATATAAGAAAACATTTGCAAATATACAAATGTTGCAAATTCAGAAAACCTCTTCATCAATATAATGCAAGAAATGCACTGCAAAAAAAATCACAATACATTGAAATTTCAGAAACCTTGTCCTGTATTTTGACCTCATTTGCGCTCACTCATTTCCAGATGGCTCACACAGCAGTGCAGAGCAGACCCCAATGACTGATCTCAATCAAATAATCAGATCAATCAATCAAACTAGTCCATTAATCTACCCTAATTATACATAAAAGCCATCAATCAAATTGTAAAAACTCCACTCTGATCACACTGAAAATAAATTAATTAGTAATTGAGATTAATCATCACTCATTAATTTTCCCAAGAGGCACAATGATGGTCTTTTACCATAGTGTTTTAATGCAGCATCTTGCTCATAGCAGTTTATCAATATGTATGTTTATATGTTGTTACATGAACACTGAGAGGAAGCATTTCTTCTTCTGCCTCTTTCCTTCTTCTCTCTCTCTCTCTCTCTCTCTCTCTCTCTCACTCTCTCTCTCTCCAGCCAATCGTTTATTTTAATGAAGTGTATAATGAAGTTTTATGGCCTGGTGCCATGTGAGAGCAGGTGGTTGTGGGTTGGTGAGCCTTCACACTGGGTCAAGGACGTAGCCTCTGTGATTTAAATTGGAATCAAGAGGTAAAGCGCCTCCGTGTGCCAAGACACCCAGCAATGACTTGGCAATGTACAGTGGTGTATTGTACTGTAAAGCTTGAGTGTAATGAGGGGAGAGGGAGGGACACACAGATAAAGCTGAGAGAGGCTTTGCACAATTAGGGCTTTAAGGTGTCCTGCTCCTCACTGCAGCGTGCTCTAAATATTTAATGTTAATCATGAAAAACAGCACAGGAATCCATTCTAATGCCCCCCTACCTTTCCCTGTGGCACCGGTGGTTTTCTATAATGACAAAAGTGTTCTTTTATTTTTGTTTTTTCCCCACAGCACATTATGATGTCCCAGCAAAGTTTACTTTTGACTGGATATGAAATATCATCACTTCATCATTTCCTCCTCCATTGTCTCATAATTAGTATTTGACTCCATGAGTTAAAGCCAAAAATGTGTTTCATAAGGTCACAGTGACCTTTGACCAATACATGTGAGTTAGTTCACCGTTGAGTTAATATTTGTGCCAGATGTAATGGGATTCCCTCTGGGTGATCCTGATATATTGTGTATCATGATCTTGAACTTTGACATTTTGGCCACCAAGAATCTAATCGGTTCATCTTTGAGATTGTGTGAACGTTTGTGCCAAATCTGAAGAAAGTCCCACCTTCAAGAGGCCAAATATGTCTTTTATGAGGTCACAGTGACCTGTGACCTTTGACCTTTGACAATAACATTCGAACATTGGTGAAAAACAGTTGTGTAAGCAAGATACAGAGAAACATCAATAGAACTTGAGAGTAACTTCAGTGGTGCTTTTCTGTTTGATTTTGAAGAATTAGTCTTTTTCTATCTCTGAAATACAGGTGAGGTATATATTTTTATTATGACTGTGAACCTGTTAACAGTCACTTTTTGTTGAACTCCCTGTGGTTGTGCCCCCCCCCCCCCCCCCCCCCCCCGTCTCTCGCTGCCTCTGCTGTGTGATAAAGGTTTAACATGGGCCAACAGGGAAAAAAAAGAAAGTACTGTTTTGCATCCATGAGCAGTGACACAGACATGATTGTTTCACATTCATTAATGCAGAATGACAGAATGACACACCAGCTGTGTAGTCATCTAACATCCCTGAGTTTCCTCCCGTTGCAACATAAGGACAAAGGTACCTGAGGGGATAATGTTGTGAGATTGCTCTTTTTCATCTGATGAATTGAAAGAGGACCTCAGCTTACCCCGACACAGTCACACATGTTCACAACAACAGGCTGTATTTCTACAGACACAGAGGTCATTTAACAAAGCACAGCAGGAATCTCAGGACCTCGGTGATGTCATCAATAGACATGCCTCCCTTTGTTTCTTTTCTTTTCTCAAACTCGTGGATTCACTTCACGAGTAACAGTTACTCATTGCACCTTGCGTGAAAGACTTTGGTGTGCATCTGTGACAGTAAGAAGTGACAGACATTAGCTTGTAATATAAAGTCTGTAAAGCTCTGAATTGCAACATCCCATCATACCTCTGTTTCTTATTAAACTGGATTCATTACTCGCCCCACTGAAGCGAATGGCTGATTTTAGTTTTTGGAACATTTTACAATACACATCAAAACTACACACTAAAGAAAACACAACCACAAGCCACTCTGCTCTTGAACGTACCTAATTTCAAGCAGCTGCTGTGTGTGCGTTCTCATTATTAACTTTGTGTGTATTTGTTCTGTTTTAAGTTCAACAAATTTTATTACATTCTACTTTTTACTTACATTAAATGTTTTTACATTACTTGTTGTACTTTGTTTTAGAAATTAGAACAAGAGTCAAAGTAAACATTTCCATATTTAATGATTCATTGTATAAGATCTGATAAGATGATGTGATGGTGTTTTTCATGCTGCATCCATCTGCTCGACCTCCTCAGCTTCGTGTGCTATCAGTGTAGGAATATCTTGACCGCAGCTGAGTCTAAACATCATTGAATATAATAGTATGCCCTTGCTGCAGGTTCAATAATTGAACATGTGAAGATACATACGGTTGTTTGAGTGCTGTTGAGCTTGTTTGCCTCACTTCTATGTAGACCTTTTAGTTTGTTTGTTGGTGTTGGTGGCCTGTACATGTGTGGTTCTATTGCTGACTACCGCAACAGCCAAATTAACACTCATCTCTATGGAAATTAGCTAGCACCATGTTAACAGCTGGGGGAGAGTTAGACGGGTCAACGTCACATCTTCTGTCTGTCTGCACTATGTATCAGAAAGTTAAGGTGTCTGTTCAGTGCTCACAGTGAGACTGATCAACACACAGCTTCCCAACATCAGAATATAGCAGCTACTGACATCAATTGTCAGTGTGTCAGGCTGACATGCACCCTATGTGCCGCTTTCAGACAGCAAATGTGTCAGGAACAAGATGGTCATCCAAACCTGAGAGAGATCAGTAAATTAAGGAATTAGTAAAAATGATACAAGAGAGACCAATACCTGTAATACTTTTAATACTTGATATATGACAGCATTTACAGTGTGTGTGTGTGTGTGTGTGTTTGCTAGAGGGAATGGACATAAGCCTGTAGATGCTTACACTAAATATCAAAAGATCAAATAATCCAGCAGGGTTGGAGATGGATTTTCCACCACACAGTAAATATTTCCCCTTTTTCATATTATCCACATTAATCTGTTAATCCCTCAGCTACTTAAACAGTGGGATGTGGACACTGTCCACAATGTCACTCACTTCACACACATGCAAACAGACACTGTGATGAAAAAGTTCTGTACCAAACACACACACACACACACATACACACACAAACTGAATGTCTTTGACACATAAAAGCTGGCACAGAGTCACAGCCAAAATTCTGTCTTTATCCCTCTCTATATATATCACTCACATACACACATATTATTTAAGATGGGTAATATCAGGTGGAAAAGAGACTCATGTTACAGACAAACACTGCAGGCAAATACAGTCGTTGGTGTTATAGTCCATCTTCATAGGAAAAGCCTGGTTTGGTTTCTATTTTCAACTTTTCTATTGTTCCACCTACAGCAAATGATCATGTATTCTAACAACCTCCAGTGCTGCAAAAAAGAGGCCAACATACAAGTGGCAAACACTGCAGTTCCTCTAATGATCACTTGAGTTTGGCTCATGTTGGATGGACTCTTACTCTCTTAATATATGCAGGAAATTTCCCTCGTGAAAAAATGTATTGTGCATCTTTTAAGCCCTGGTTTCCAAATGCTATATATTATATATTATTCAATGGTATAGTCTTATATCTTGGATGCCCCCAGTGTTTATTTTGAAGTCATGATTCATAAAAGGTAATATTGGAGTTTAGATAGACAGACAGACAGACAGACAGACAGACAGACAGATAGACAGATAGATAGATAGATAGATAGATAGATGGTCATCTTAGTGTACTGTACATCTCTTTCAGCCTTCTCTCAATCAGAAGACAGAAGGCTCTTAGACTATATAGAACAGAGACCAACTGCTACTGTAGAGTGAAAAAACATTCACGCTGGTTTCACATGATGACACGATATATTTAATATTTGCTCAGTTGTCATTTGGGTAGAAACAAATCTGACATGGTGTCAGAGCATGGGAACACAGAGAGGCAGAGGTGATCCTCTCCTCCCTGCCTCAGACTGATCGGCTTTATATTAAAAAAGAAAAAATAAAGTTGTATATTTGATTCCAGGGTTACAAAAATACCTCTTGTAAAGTTCTCCCTGACACACGGCGGCACCTTTGTTGAGGAGTTATTTCAGCTCCTGGTGTTAAAATAGCTGAGCTGTGCTGCGATAACACAGACGTTTAATCTGCGCTGAAGAGAGCGCTCTATTGTTGGTTGATGTTTTATTCTTTGTTATTGGCTCAGAAAGACGTCAGCGCTGACACAAGCCCTCTTTCTGCTGGATGAGACAGAGCGAGGCAACAGCTCAGAGAGAGAGAGAGAGAGAGGGACCCAGTGATATATTAAAGAGGGAGAGAGAGAAAATAAACCCGAGGCCTGAGTCGAAGAGCTGGTGGCTGTTGGCTGGCTTTTGTCCACAGAGTAGCCTCAGCCCCAAAGGAAACTGCTCACTTTGCATATGCAGTGTGTTTGTATTTCTGTTCAGTTTAGAGTCAGAGCTGTTTCATTGAGCTCCTGTGCAATGGAACTGATGTTTGTAGTTGTGGTACACACACACACACACACACACACACACACATAGACGCTGGCCTGTGCCTCCAGGTCTTGTATGGTGAGCATGCATAGAGGCCATGTCAGTTGAGTGCATTACTCATGTATTTTTTTATCACCTGTACCTGTAATTCCAGGTCTCTGTAAAGCTCTCTGTGAGTGCTGATTGGCTTCAAGGACAGAGTCAAGGTCGTGGCTGGTTCATGGTGAAATGGGATTCTTTTCATTTCTGGGTCCAACGGTGCATTCAGATGTTTAGAAACACGTCTGTAGCTCTTGAGCTCTTGAGAGAGCTCTTTACTTTGACCCATCATGAGATGCTTCTTCTGCCTTTGGTGATGAGGAACCTTTTTAGAGGCATCAATTAGGACTAAATCAGCTGATATTAATGAGCACTGATGGGGACAGGAGGACTTTCTAACCACTGACAGATTACAGGTTCTGCCCAGTTGCTTGCTCATCAGATCCTCAGCCTTTCAGTTCAGCTGCTCATCCCTGACCCCCCCCCCCCCCCCCCTTACCTCTCTGTTTCCTTGCCTGTACTCACCTGGTGTCAGCTATTACTCACCTGAAATTTTTTCGCACCCTGCCCCTGTCCATGCAGTTTCAATAAACTGCTTCTTGTCACAATAAAAGCTGTATAAGATACAAACTCAGACCTCGGTTTGTCACCTATGTGAGGAAATCTTTAATTGTGGACACGTATTTTCTATGGTTTGATTGAACTTAACACCCATTTAATTACACCACTTTGAGAACAAGAATTAATACAAAATACAAAAAATATCCAATCCCAAGAAGGGATGATTTCTGTTTTTGTTTTTTTTGTTTTGTTAAAATTGAAATGGCAGCAGCTATTTCTACATTATTCTGACCACATGTCTGACATTTATAATCCATTCAAACTACTATTGTGAATGTCACGGCTACTTCCTGAACACAAACCAATAAAAATCATAATAATAATAATAATAATAATAATAATAATTGGTTGCTGCCCAAAATAAATAATAACATGACAAGTTCAGCAGTAAAATGGAGCCTTACTTGTGCCTGATGAAGAATGAAGCCTGCTGCCTGTAAACCACCTGCCAACACTAGTCTGGTCCATGTAGCAAGTTGTAATCAAATTATTAGAAACAAACGGTTTAAGTTCATTCCCATTTAGATTTATATACCTGCACAGGCCTCACTTTATGACTGGTCAAATGTAGAGTCCATTTAATTGAAATAATCTAACACCCAATCAATCATGAATTATAGATATCACTTTTCAAAGAGTAATATTCAGCTTGACTCTCAGATATAGGCAGACTAAAGGCAGTGCTTTATATTCATCTCTGCATCATGAGCACATTCTTCTACTCATCAGAACTCATTAAGACAGTTTGATGAGGAAACATTTCATGTAGTCCATAAAACATTTTTTAATCATCTGAAGTTTGGAGACTCCCCTGGAGCATGTCATATTCCTGTTAGGTGGAGCGGTAAATTTAGATGGTGGCGGTTTGTATAAATGAGGTTTTAGTGGAGTGGCATCCAACAGTTTTAGATTACTGTGCATTTACTGCAGAGATTGGTGGATTATTATGCAAAAGCAGTAAGTAACACTGTTCCTGTAATGAGGGAAATTGTAAATCATCTCTTCACTGTGAGCCTGGGGCTATTCCAGCACCACAATCAGCACAAGATAGGGCTAACACATATAGGAAGAAAACATATTCACACATACAGGCAAATTGACAGGAAGTCCAAACAGATGGAGAGCAGCTGCAGCGGGTGATGCCTGCCGACCTTCATCCTCATTCATTTTCCCATTAAAGACCATATAGAATCATCCGAATAAATATCCTTTTCTTGGGGTTTAGAGTTTTCCTGCATGCTCCACTGATATAGACAATCAATCAGACCAAGGTCCAAACCAATAAGAGTCAAATAACGATGAAGTAGCGAATTAGAATTTGTATTTTTTTTACAGGTGTTCATGAACCTCTAATGAAAACTGTCTCAACACACACTGATGTTTACTGGCCTTCCTACATACAGCACCTCACGCTCGCTCTGATAGCTTTGACCTTCCCTGGTCCTACTGTAATTCATTATGCAGAACTGATTTCATTTGACCCTGATCTCTCACAGGGAGGTGTGAGAAGCTTACCCAAGGTTCTTTCTTCCTCTGCTGGGATGTGACTGTCTCAAATTAGCTCTAATGAAGGGGCACTTAATAAACACTGAGCAGGACAGAAATTTGGTGATTGTTTGGGAGACATGTCTCCTGTCCCATTAAAGGACAGGGCCAGTATTTAAGTCATCTTTCATTAAAAAAAAAAGATGTGACAATGAAGCTTTATCCATATACACATTTAGTTCAATTGTAACCTGTTCAGTGTCTGAATTTGTGGTGGTTTTGAGGCAACAGTGACCTCTGACCTCTGGCTAAAATCTGGGCAATCTTGAGCAAATGACCTAAAATCAGACAGTTTAGTAACAAGAAGCGCCCCATGAGTCAGTTTCCTGTATCTGTGCCACATGGGTGTTGCCACCACCCTGCTTGAGCTTCACTCAAAATAGGGCTGGCCATTGAATGCCATGAATGGCCATGAATTATCAGCTGTTTACTTACTCTTCTTACTGAGAGCTACAGTTATGGCTGCATTGGCAATAACAGGTAATAACAGGTCCTCCAACCCAAACAACCAAAGAACACTTTTTCTTTTACCCTTTTATACAACCCACATGAGTGTTTCCTGATATACTACAACTACAGTGTCATGTGTAATGGACCTTGGCTGTCATGGTTGTCATGGTACTTCTGCTCCTATGGCCCCTAGATGTCATTTAGAAGAAAAAAAAAAAAAAGAAAACTATCGATGGGTCATAATATGCTGCACAGCAAACAGTCTATGGGCTTGTTTTTCACACATACGCTGTTAGAGCAGTTTCTTCAGTAGGAGACAAGAGGGGATACAAAGTAGATATAAAACAAGAGCTAATGTTGATGTCACTTTCCACCACTAGAGGGATTTTGGTGAGTAATGTCACGTTTCCTCTAGACTGATGAGTAAACAGCCCTTAATGCTCACACTGACTATAGAAATAGCTAAACTTTCAAACACCTGCTTTAAGGCTGTTAAAATCTGATGCTGAAACTTTAATTACTTTGGCATTTTGCCACAACATCATGTCTGCACTGGATGCACAGGGCTACTTTACTGCTGGGTTCTGACCCAAAACAAAATCACAGTCACAGAGTGTTGAGTGCAACATTAAATATGTGACATATATTAATGCATACAGAGCATTGTAATGTTGAACTGCAACCATCACCAAGCCAGTGGTCCATTTTGACCTGCTGACCTACAAACAGACTTTATGAATGCTGTAGATTTAAATTGGCAATTACCTGTGAATAAATGGCACAATCAATCTTTTTCAATTCAAACCAGCTATTATGTTGAGCGAGGGGTTGTGTTATCCTTCTTGATTGGCTGGATGTATGATTAATGTTATGTGATTGTCAGAATGTGGGGCAGATTAGTTTTGATCAGTTGTGTAAGTGGTGTCAGGGTTTGTCTCATCATGACTGTTTACTCGCCGTTTGTTCCCTCTCTCTATTCTCTCTGCATTTCGTGAGCTCTGCTCCTTCTCATAGTCCTCTGCTCTCTGTCACTGTTTTGTTTTGTTATTGATTAGAGTGGCTAGGACAGAGAAGAAAACCATCTAAATATTTCTGCAGAAAACTCACAAATGAGATGATCTCAGCTTCGCCGCTGCCTCCTCATTCACCCATCTGGTCCTGTTTTCCTCACACACTAACACACACCGAGCTTACAACAAAGATGACACGTCACCCTCGTGCAAGTGTCCTACCGATTATACCACTAATTATCTAAGTGCACACTAACAAGTTGCATATTTGTGGGTGTTGGGTCAGCAGAGGTGGAATTACAAAATAAAACTCCATTTTGAAGTAAGTGTAAAATGTGCAACTTCATTACAAATCAGCGGTTCTAATCAATATTTATTTCGTTTCATTTACCCAAATTATGAGTAGTAGAATCAATCAATCACAGACACACTGTCATTGAAGAATATGGGGTTATCCAGAGCTGTGTAAAGGTTTTGTAAGTGACCATCACTGCCACAAAATGTGGTCAGACCAAAACAAACAAACACGTATTGACACCAAATGTACTGACACGTCACAGGAGGAAAAGGACAGGTGTAAACGATAAAAAACAATGATGTCTGAACTCATTCAGCTGCTTCACTGGTATTGTGCATGTTTGCTCACACTGTCATGACTCGCTGAGACATTTGAATAGAGCAGAGCTATCGCTAATGTTATTAGAGAGACGTGAAAAAAAGGTCTATTGACATGATGCATGAAAAACAGAAGAAGGTTTGGGGAATTGTTGTGACATTATAAAGTGATGACAATTTATTTTGAAAGCCACTTCCATTGTACCAAGGCTCTGTGTTTGTGTAGGAGCCATCAACCCCACAGATCAATAGAAAATCAGTGAAATGTCCTGAGCGCAGATGAAACCAAGAGACATTATTGACTAGATTATTAAGGATGCAGCTGTAGGTCTAGTGCCTGCATCCCCACTGTGTTTAATCATATCCTTCATAACACTGTGACACTTCCTACTGTGCCTACTGACATGAACACACATCCTATAACCTCTGCATAACCTCTCGACAGCAGGTAATAAAGTTTTCTCTCAACTTGAATAGACAGAAAATGAAAAACAAAGGAAAGTAAACTAGATTCACACAGGAACATACAGAAAGAGTTCTCAGTTAGATGTTAAAAGAGTTTGAAAAGAACCCCAATTGTGTTTAATCAGGCCTGAAGTTGTAGCATCTGTGTCTCAGAAAGTGACATTTCCAACATATAGGTGTGTTTTTTCTCAACCCTCTGATATGACCTATGAAGAGTGTGTCCTGAAACAGCACCACTACAGCTGCAGCCTCACTGGACCTCACTTTTCATGGCAACAATAACAAATACAGCAACCTATGTGTACCATTGTTACTGCAGTTTTATCAAATATGGCTTGGTAAGGGTCAGGAAGAGAATTTAGCTGCCTCCTGACTCAGGGGCTGTATCCTGATTCAGTCTACAAACAACTGAGACTTCATAGTTCCTTGTGTTAACAGTTGAGCCATTAATGTTGAACTGAGCTTAAGTATAATAGGAGGACATTAAAAGTGTCTCTGTGTTGTGTACTGTTACTCAGTGTGTCTTGGGATAAGTCGGGCTACCCAGGAGTAGAACGCTGTGTTTGTATTTGAAGAAACCTCGAAAACTGGAACGTCTTTGTTATGGCTCAGTCTTCAAATGCAGCCTCTGGCTTCAGACTCATCCATCCATCCAAACCTCCTCTTCGTGTGGACCTCACTACACTTGTCCCTTTCTTATCAAGATCACTGCGACCACCATAAGTTGTCATAACTGTGGGTCATAATAACCTGCTACAATGATGACCTAAGGGCTTTTTTGTTTGTTTGTTTGTTTTACAGTCTTACTGCAGCAAATATCCATTTCACTCACCTGTAATATTAGAAATAAATGGATGAAATAGATGTATATATATGAAGATACAGAGTCAATCAATTGGTGAAAGGGTTTTAAAATGAAACACAATTGTATATAATCAGGCCTGAATACACAGCAGACATGTCTCTCCTATGTACTTTCATCTACTGCTTTAACACGGTGGGATGATTGGGTTCATATATCAACACATAAACACAGAGTTGATTTACAGTAGTCGCAGTAATACACACTGACTCACAAGACTTGCATGCCCAGATGTGCACACAGGCCATATATCTCCTGCAGCTTTTTTTATGTTGTCCGGATCACCTAAGCAGTCACGCACACACACATGCAGACCCACACACCCCTACTCGTTGGTGAGGTGTCTTTTCAGCCTGTCATGTTGGATCTACCAGGAGCATGGTCAGTCAAGCAGTTCTGAGAACACATGCAGGGAATAATTTGTAAATATTGATTCCTTCCATGTAATCTAAAATTTATTACCGGGATGATCTTCAATCCAAATATTGACTCCTTCCCCAGGAGCAGCCCTCTAAAATTACTACAGGGACAGCCTTCAGTCCAATTACAGTGCAGCCACGGCAAAGTGGAGTCTGGATCTTGACAGTATGACAAAATATGGGGTAGAATTGACTTGGCAGAAAATATTAAGTAGATTTCAGGATAAAATTCAATAATAAGAATGGAAAACATGGGGGGGAAGAAAGAGTTGAAAGGAAGCATGCATGTACAATATTGATCGGGAGTCTGCAGAAGCAGCTTTAGGTTGCTGCATAAGAATATTCTCTTTTCACTTTCAGTGCTTCCTCTTTGAATATTTCAAGCTGAATAACAACATATACAAAGCAGAGCGACAGGAAAGATGGAAGAGCTGAGGCTGTAACATTAGAGGTTTATGATTTTTAAATGACATCTCTATTATATTGGCTCCAATAGAAAATGTCATGAAATATGAATTTGAGATGGGTTTTAATAATGGAGCCATTATTAAAAATCAGCAGTCATTTATCTGCCAAGATACCCCAGAGAAAATGTGGACAGAAGAATTCCAAATCAATAAGGTGAGAGAATACTCTTGAACTGAAATGAGGACCACTCATGGTATGAGTCCACACCAGGACACACAACACAGGGATGGTGAGCATCACACAATCCCTTATGTTGTTCTTTGAGCATTTCCTCACATACTATACAGTTTTCAAGTTGTTGTACGTTTGTTGTACGCTAATAAAACCACCACATCTATACAAAAAGTAACTAATTACTTTTCATATATTTTTGATTTTTACAAAAATAGGATCTAAAGTGCAGGACTGTTCCTTGTATCGATGGTGTTTAAATACTCACTCACAGACAGCAGTGAAGGATCAGACCTCGTAAACATAGCACAGTATAATGGGAAGTGGTATTATTCTATCAATACAAGTGGCAGTAGAACAAATCATCAGAGTTTCAGTGTAAGTTGCTCTATCAAGAATAAACTTTACAAAATCATATTAAGATAAGAGCTGATAAAAAGACAGATAATGTGTAAATGCGAGGAAACTGATGTTCAATTCTATCTCCTTTTTTATGAGAATATTAATATATGTCACCTGTGAATCCCAATACAAAAATAAATTAGATTTTCTTCTGTGAAAAAACGAAGAGGCAATCAGCACGAGCGAGAAACAAGCTTAACCGATCAGATAACGTTGAAGCCTGAGGTCAAAGCAAGGCCACATAAATAAAGTGCTCATAATGCTTATGAGCTTTCAATTCTTACCATAGCCTCAGTGATGATTTATGCTGCTAGATAAGCATATAATCAGTTTTATCAACTCAAGCCGTCCCTCATCTGTATTATGACATCTGGACAATAAAATGCTGTAACTCTTTAAAGAGATTTATTGACAGTGGGTGGACAAACAGGATTTTTGTCCATTTGATCTCTGGTGGACATGATACTCTTGGCCGTAGAAAAGCATCGCTATGTGTTAGATACAGAATGAGTTCAGACTTTAATCACAATCCTGACAGTAGTCTGGTACAGCAGCACCACAGAGGCTGTATATGGTTCAGCCAATGTGTGGCTCCAACAGTTTATGAGTCTACAACCCACAGCAGGGCAACCATCCAACAGGATGGTGGATATTCACATTGGCTCAAAGTGTAAGGGAGTACTTATAACCCCTACAAAGAACTTTTAACTGCATATGCAAAAGTCTCTGGTTTCTGCTGATGTCTGTGTGTGACCTACTACAGCAAAGGAAGCCATCGGCTCATCGGAAGATGAGCTTTTTCTAAATAGCGTAACTCTTTACCGATGAAACAATGTACGGCACTCAGACTGGAGGAGACGGCACATTTGACGAGGCTATAAATTAGCATTCAGTTGTTGCTTCGCTAGCCAGTAAAAACCAAGCTCAATTTCATTATCAGCTATATTTTCGTCATGGCTGATATTGGGACAGGAGAATCCTACCGCTTCTGTCCACAGGGGGCGCCAAAATCAACAACAAAATGAAAGTTCTTTGTAGGGGCTCTAAGTGTGCAGACTGAACTTTACACATCTGTCCCACATGAGCACATGAAGCAGACAAACATTCACCAAAGCAGCAGTTAGTCTTTATCGATTTAATATTTTCTCTGAAACTGAAAACTTGAAATACTCCTTGTGGTACCTGGAAGAAAAAAAACAAAACAAAACATCCAAGACAAGTTCTATCAAGCAACACAAGGTTAAACTTCTGCTTGTGCAAATGTTCAAACTCTACCACTTAAAGTGACTGATGAACCAAACATATTGTTTGTCACTCGATTCTCCACCAAGTGATGAACTCTGTGGGTCAATGACGTGATGCAACCCAGTGTCAAGTGGTATAACCAGTATTTGTTCATAAAAATCTGACTGTATACAGGAAAATACAACTCAAATGGACTTTTACAATGCAGCGCTATGTTTCTTAATAAATCTTACATAATTTATCAGACCATTGGGGGGGGGCAGCTGTTTTTTTTTTTTTGTTTTTTTTTTAAGGATACGTCCTGGTCAGTATTGCCAAAGTGCATTGGAATTTAAATGTAGAAATACAGAAAAAACATCTATTTTTAACATCTATCAATCAATCTTTTCAGAAGAAAGTACTATTTTTCAGAAGTTCAGTTAAATCCAGTGTAGGTGGATCAAATATTTAATATTCATCATTCTTTTGTGGTTCCACTATTTGACATTTTCAGAGGCATTCAGCCTCTTGTTAAAAAAATCGCTCAAGTGGTATAAAACCAACATGAATACAAAATGTACATTTAACAAATCTGATGGATGCAAATATTTCTTGCCAACCCTTATTTGTCGCTGACCCAGCTGAGAAGTGAAGCCTGCACAAATGTCAAAAATTGCAGTTCCTCATATGTCCACTTGAGGCTGACCTTTTCCATCAAGCCTCATATTAAAAAGTCAAACTTTCATTCCTCATTCCAGTCAGTGAACGGGACGTTTTAGCCCTGTTTGTGGTGCTGGTGCCTTTTGGAAGATGTTTCATGTGAATATCAGATAAATAATAGGAATTTAAAGTGTGTGCTCACCACACCTGGCTGGTTGGTTTAGCATGTTAACTAGCTAATTAGCAAACAAATGCTAAGCTATGCTAACAGCAGCACTGTCATGTTGTGCTTGTCACAGTTTTTGAGCCATTTTTGGATAAGCTCTTAAATGTCTAGTGCTCAGTCCTGTACACACACCGGCTATTTGTCTTTTCTCTTCTACAGAGATAAAGGAACCATCTGGAACATGTAGGCTAATGGGCAAAGTGAACTTCACTTAACAGCGTAGAAATTTTGAGGAGTTAAGGATAAATCTTGCAAATCTTCCTTGCCAATAATCATAATGATGCTGGAGTGCATGCATCTCTTCACAGCCAAAGACTCTGGAGAGACAGGCCTGTAGCAGATTTAAAGGCATATTCACCCACAAATCTTGTTTTATTACAACTTTCTTGAAAGTTGCCACACACCCCATGCTGATCCGTCCTCGTCCACAGCCATCTGTTGGGGCGGAAATCAGCCAGTGTGAGCCCCCGACCAAGCCATTTTCAACCATTGTCCAACCAGGGCAGCTCTCGTCCATTATCCAGCCTCAACCAGTCCTTCCTTCATCACAGCCATCATACTGTTAAGCTCTCTGAGTGAGGGCCCAGTTCTTCATTTGGCAGCTATTTGACTTCTCATTAAATGTGTGAATGGGTGTATGAGGCCTGTCTAGTATTTGTAAAACAAATAAAGAGTCTCACCCCCTGTTCTCCAACGCATTATTAAATTCATGTTTCTACACCACTTAAGTTGTTGTGGGACAAACGTCTCCAGGAAATGACAGATAAACAGACTTTAAATGCACTAAGTCATAATTCAAAGGGTTTACCATATTTCTATACTTTGTGTTATGAGTCTGGTTGTGATTCTGTCTGTCTTTGATGACATACTCAGTGAGCTTTAGAAACCACAGTTCTTCAGAATAAAGAACAGCGTTGACAAGACTGAATTAAGACACATTAGTTTGCCAGGTATTGGCCATTTATATATTTTTTGCTGCTGTGTGCCAACTGAGGAAACAGCAGGAGATAAGTAACACAGAGTAATGTGAAGAATGACTGAGACTGTATATGTGGTAATTGGTCAGATTTACAATAACACTTGGTTTATAACACACAGTTCTCTGTTACTTGATTATGATGCTGTTGAGTAATGCTCGCCCATACTCACATCTTCTACACAATTATAACAATTATAACACTTACTGGGAATGCAAGGAGGGTATGACGAAGAACAGAACCTCCATGCAAAGCAGGATTAGTGATCAGGTGCTGATCTGTTGCAGGAGCTTTTTTCAGTATCCAGTATAAAATATTACATGTTATATGTATATTTACATACATTACATTCATCTGACATGGACCTTATTTTCCATGAGTTTCTTGATTCAAACATCATTTGCAGGAGACAGTTGACCAAGTATGGCCAAGTTTTATTTTGGCCTCTCATCAAGTTACTCACTAAAATGAACATAAAACAGTGACACTGCTGATACTACCTGCTAGAGGCTGACATTTCTCGGGATTCCCACGGGATTCCCGTGATTCGGGAGTCAATTTACCTATTAGTCACGTGATTGGGACGTGACAGGAAACATGTAAACGGGAGTGAACTGCGGGAGTCAAAATTAACAGGTCTTTTTTCTTTCTTTTTTCTATATTAAATCAAACAAAAACGCCTGTTTTTAATGATAAATAAACTTTTTCTAATCGAAAAATGTACGTTCTTTGATGCAGCCAACCACCACCCAATCTCTGACCAGTGTGTCTTTGTTTGCACAAATAGGCAGCCAATCGCTGAGCAGAGTAGACCCCAGCTCCGCCTCCTCCACGACAGTTCAGCCTACACTTGTGGCAATAATTTGACAGCTGGTGGTGTTTCTATCCTTGAATTGAGTGAATGTTGGCCTGTGCCTGGATTATGTTTTGGTAACCAGTGACTGCCAATCGCCCAGTTAGACTGGTTAGCCTATTACAGTAGCCTACATTATATCACTTGTTCCAAATTCTGTTTCACTTTGCAAGTACACGTTGCGATATGAAATTCAACTCTGTGGAGCTGTCATTCAGCCTGCAATTCGCGCGGGGCAGACAGGATCTGTCTGTCGGTTACATGACGACTGTGTATAAAAATGGAAAAAATGGAAAAAAATAGAAAAAAAAACGGTAACGGGACAGGATCGGGAGTGATTTATTCGGGACTGGGACAGGATGGGATAATTTTTTGACTTTGTCACAGGACCAGGACGGGACGGCATTGAAAAAACACTCCCGTGTCAGCCTCTACTACCTGCCACAGGCAATGTTTGTCATTTTAAGTGACAGTGAAGGTCAATGTCAGCTGACAACAAGCAGCTGCTACCTGAATATTTTGTGCATTGCTCTTTGCTAATGAGAGTTTCATATTTCTTTTCCTCCCCCTGAACACAGCCAGAGATCCTAGCATGCAAGGCAGCAAAGCTCAGATCTGAATCTTAGCAGGGGGTGCACAGAATCTCAAGGGCAGAGCTAAGTCCATGTAGGGGCTGTTTAAAAAAAAATCCTAAAATGAAACTTCTGTGACTTTAAAAAACATTACAGCACAAATATTTTAAGCATGAGGCAGTAACTACAGACAGGCAGAGCTTGAACCTGGTGTGAACCTCTGGGTCTGACTTTTAAATCCTTTTGCACTGCAGAGTCAAAGCAGGGAAAACAGTAGGTGTGTAGGTGTTCCAGGTGAGTCTGCACATGCTTCTTCATTACCAGGAAAGTCATTAATAAGTCATTAATGTTATTGGCTCCTGCTACTAAACAAACATGTTTATGTGTTTATGTGTCTGCAGTGACAGACTAACCAACTTATCTAAAAAGCAACAACAACAACATCTGATGGAGCAAAGGAGGAAGTCAGGCAACAATGAGAGCCAATGATGTAGAGCAGAGGTTGATGTGGGTGAATGGGTCAACAATCATCATCTCTTTGATTCATATTTCTGACCAAAGACCACAACCTTTCCCTGACATTTACACTTATATTCATTACTGCCACTAAATGTTGCACTGGTTCACTTGAATGTCAGGCCAAAGCAAACACTTCTTTATAACCCAGTAAGAATCTGAACAAAGTTAGACTTTACGTGGACCAGAAGAACAATCTAGTCACATCATTATCCCACACTACCCAACAGTGAGAAGTGAGCTAGCAGAGTTTGCATAACAAGTTATCCACAGTATAGATCAACCAACAGTAAGTGGGCTGGATGTTATGATGACTGCTGTAGCGACTCACTAATGAAAACAGACATTGTAACATTATCCACCCATCAATGCACTAACACATCAAGGGGAAGAAGACAAGTGTGATTAAAGTTGGATCCATTCAGCAGCTCATAGGGCTGGGACTTTTCCATGCAGACCAGCCACATGAATGACACTGATGGAGCTCATAAAAACTCAAGGGATGTTCTGATTGGCCAAGACTAACTGGATATGAGTCAGTATCTCCAGTGGCTGAATAATGTAGTTTTGGAAACAGTCAAAGAGATATTGTAATTGCTTTTCTTATTTATGTTAGGTTTTTGTATTTGCTGTTTGCTTTGCTTTGTTCATTTGTGCACTTTGGTTGTGAAGCACAATGAGTTGCCTCTGACAGGAAATGTGCTATATTAATTAAGTGTCTTCTTCTAATTAGGGTTCTAACCCCGAAGGGGTAGAACCCTTCTAAAATCCTACCGGTTTATTATTAGGGTTCTACACCCGAAGGGGTAGAACCCTTCTAAATCCTACCGGTTTATTATTAGGGTTCTAACCCCGAAGGGGTAGAACCCTTCTAAAATCCTACCGGTTTATTATTATTATTATTATTAGGGTTCTAACCCCGAAGGGGTAGAACCCTTCTAAAATCCTACCGGTTTATTAGGGTTCTAACCCCGAAGGGGTAGAACCCTTCTAAAATCCTACCGGTTTATTATTATTATTATTTGTCGTCTGCCGCTTGAGCTCAAATTCCCGTGAGCTGGAATAGGCCAGAAAGCTGAAACTTGGCCCAATGATTGGAAATGATGTGCATCAACTTCTATTAAAATATGAGCCCAGTTGGCCAGATGGTGGCGCTGTAATTAAGGATTAAAAATTATTTTTTTGGAAGGCCACGCCCCTCACACCGTAAGTCCGATTGACTTGAAATTTGACACACAGGTCCAGCTCAATGTGCTCTACAAAAAAGCCAATGAGACCATTAAAGTCCGTCATGATAGATTTTTTGCTAATTTGCATAATGTGAAAAACAGTAAAATGAATAGAACTTTTGAAAGATTGACTCTGTCAACACCAAATTTGGTATACGGCCTCGGGGGATGAAAATACAAATTTCTATTATAAATGAGCCAGATCGGATAAAAAACATGGCCGCCACGGACCAATGAATCTCCGCGATGGGCGGAGCTTAGAAATGATTGGCCATAACTCCCACACCCCATTGCCCTATCGTCACCAATCTTGGTGGGTAGGGTCACAAGGTGACTGGGAAGCTGCCTACCAAAGCGTTTTGAGCTCAGCCTATAGGGGGCGCTATAAATGCCACACATGCATATCTCAAAGACCATTTAACAGAATTTCACCAAATTTGGTATGCATACTCTAGGGGGGACTGTTAACTTATATCTTGAGTGCCATGTTGATTGGTGAAAGTGGGCGTGGCCTGTTGGTCGTTAACTGCTGTTGTTTAGTTTTTTTGAATTTATGATGAGCTGGAAGGACCTAGGGACATGAAAATCGGTACATGGATTATAAATGACATGCAAATGCTTGTCAAAAAATTTGACCCCATTCGGCCTAACGGGGGCGCTGTTACATGGCGTGTGAACTTCAAATGGCTCTCCCCGCCCAGATATGAGTGCTATTGACTTGAAATTTTACACACATGTCCTCCTGATGGTCCTCTACAAAAAAGCCTCTGGGACCATTAGGGTGATTATGACGGATTTTTCAATAATTTGCATAATGTGAAAAACAGTAAAATGAATAGAACTTTTGAAAGATTGACTCTATCAACACCAAATTTGGTATACGGCCTCGGGGGATGAAAATACAAATTTCTATTATAAATGAGCCAGGTCGGATAAAAAACATGGCCGCCACGGACCAATGAATCTCCGCGATGGGCGGAGCTTAGAAATGATCGGCCATAACTCCCACACCCATTGCCCTATCGTCACCAATCTTGGTGGGTAGGGTCACAAGGTGACTGGGAAGCTGCCTACCAAAGCGTTTCGAGCTCAGCCCATAGGGGGCGCTATAAATGCCACACATGCATATCTCAAAGACCGTCGGACAGAATTTCACCACGTTTGGTGTGCTATTGACTTGAAATTTTACACACATGTCCTCCTGATGGTCCTCTACAAAAAAGCCTCTTGCACCATTAGGGTGGATATTAGGGATTTTTTTAATAACTTGCATAATGGGAAAGACAGTATGAATGTGAATATAGGGATTTGATAAAAGCCTTCAGTGACTGGAGTCACCAGAACTGCCTCATGCTGAACACCTCAAAGACAAAGGAAATGATCATGGATTTCCGTAGGTCCAAGCCCACTCTTCAGCCAGTCAACACTTGTGGAGTGGACATTGAGGTGGTGACAACCTATAAATATCTAAGTGTTCATCTTGATAACAAGTTGGACTGGTCTGTTAACACAGATGCACTCTACAAAAAAGGGCAGAGCCGCCTCTTTTTCCTTAGAAAGCTTAGATCTCTAAACATCTGTAATAAGATGCTGCAGATGTTCTATCAGTCTGTGGTGGCAAGTGCTTTATTTTATGCTGCAGTCTGCTGGGGAGGAAGTTTAGGAAAAAAGCAGGCAAAGAGGCTGGATAAGCTTGTCAAGAAGGCTGGCTCTGTGATGGGAGTAAAGATGGACTCTCTGGAGGAGGTGGTGGAGAGATACATAATGAGGATGGTGGAGGCCATACTGAACAACACGGATCATCCACTTCATAACACCTTGATGGATCAAAGAAGCAGCGGTGGTGGACGGCTCCTATCTCTTGGGTGCAGGACAGAAAGATACCGTAGATCTTTCATACCCACAGCCATCAGACTCTTTAATTCTAATGGAAATGGAAGATGAGCTAAAAGACAAATCAATTTCCTTTTGGGATCAATAAAGTAATTTCTATTTTATTCTATTCTATTCTATTTCTATTCTATTCTATTCATTTGTTGTTTCATCGTTTCATTTCATATTTCATATCATTTCATATTATTGCATTTCATTGTTCTATTCTATCTATTCTATTCTATTCATTTGTTGTTTCATGGTTTCATTTCATATCATTGCATTTCATTGTTCATGAAGAGGATGATCTGAGTTGTTCAGAATGGCCTCCACCAGCGTGTATCTCTCCACCACATCCTCAGTGAGTCCATCAGGGAGACATGACTGAAGCCAAGTGCCTCAGGATGTTTAGTCTGTATCCTAGCAACGACTTCATGGAGAATATCACATGGAACTTTGGCAGTAGCCGTTGGTGGGATGTATACAAGTATTGTTTTGATTTGAAAAAATGTCTACTGCCTGAGTCTTCATCTATATCTCCAGCTCCTCATTATTCTTGTTGGGCAGAGAGTTGATATTTTGCATGATGACTGACGGCAGAAAGGACCTACAGCACATCTCCACTTCCAAGCCTTTAACCTCTGCACCACCAGCATAGCAACCACGAAAACACCTCCTCATCCCAGATGGAACAGGGTGTCATCCTCCTGAAGAATCTCCTCTCCCCACAGAAGTATCCATCAGTAGTTGAGAAAAACATACATTGACACAACAAAATAAAGCAAAGGTTGAGTAAAAACTCACAGCCACTAGACTTTGCTTCTCCCAGTTGAAGCGCATGTTCTGAAAGTATGTGACTACCAAAACATTTTGAACTGGGCCAATATGGGGTGTCACAAATGTGTGACCGAAAACCTGGTTTGGAGATATCTGGGCCTGGTAATGGGTGTGTATGGCGTGGAGCCTTTAGGAACGGAGCGGGCGCTGTCGTCGACCGTGGCCGCTCTTGGGTGCAGGACAGAAAGATACCGTAGATCTTTCATACCCACAGCCATCAGACTGTTTAATTCTAATGCAAATGGAAGATGAGCTAAAAGACAAATCAATTTCCCTTTGGGATCAGTAAAGTAATTTCTATTCTATTCTATTCTATTCTATTCTATTATTCTATTTGTAGTGGATGTGATAATAGCCACATATATAGTTCTTTTTTTATTACAGACACCCCCCCTTTTTCATTTGAATATTCGAACCTTTTATTTTTTACATTTTGTAATAACCGTTTGCACCAGCAGAGGGTGCTCCAAGACCAGTGGATCCAAGCATTCTCTGCTCTGCTTGCTCTGCTTGCTCTGTGCGGGCGCAGACAATAGAGGCGCTTAGCGGAAGCGACAGTAGCTAACGAGGGAACGTGTCCTATGTTTGGATCCACAGGTTGGTAAAGTGTATGGTTGATACAGTTTTGTTAAGTTGAAATGAGTAACAGCATGTGTTAAAGCACTGAAGTTAAGATGAATGCTTTAAGTTGTGAAACACTTACTATATTGTCGTGGTTCGTGATCGGACGTTCACGTCCCCATGAGGTCGGTTGAACAAGAATGTGTGTGTGTGTGCTTGAGAGTACTAGTAGTTGGTACGGTATGTTGTAATGTTGATTATATGGAATGTGAACTTTGAAGAGCGGGCGCAGACGATAAAGGCGCTTAGCGGAAGCAACAGTAGCTAACGAGGGACCGTGTCCTATGTTTGGATCCACAGATTGATTGGTTGCTCAGTCACACCGTAGCTCAGCCGCTCAGTGCCCGCCGCCTGAGCGGTTTATGCTGCCGGCCAGGGACCCCTAGCTCTGGCGCCGGTAACATATTCTATTCATTTGTTGTTTCATCGTTTCATCGTTTCATTTCATATCACAGCCACAAGACTTTGCTTCTCCCAGTTGAAGCGCATGTTCTGAAAGTAACATTTTGAACTCGGCCAATATGGGGTGTCACAAATGTGTGACCGAAAACCCGGTTTGGAGATATCTGGGCCTGGTAATGGGTGTGTATCGCGTGGAGCCTTTAGGAACGGAGCGGGCGCTGTCGTCGACCGTGGCCGGCGAGGGTCGGGGTGGCCGGTTTGGGCCTCAACAGGTTAGAACCCGGGGATTGCCGCTTGCGGCTATATTTATTAGGGTTCTAACCCCGAAGGGGTAGAACCCTTCTAAATCCTACCGGTTTATTATTATTAGGGTTCAACCCCGAAGGGGTAGACCCTTCTAAAATCCTACCGGTTATTATATTATTATTATTATTATTATTATTATTATTATTATTTGTCGTCTGCCGCTTGAGCTCAAATTCCCGTGAGCTGGAATAGGCCAGAAAGCTGAAACTTGGCCCAATGACTGGAAATGATGTGCATCAACTTCTATTAAAATATGAGCCCAGTTGGCCAGATGGTGGCGCTGTAATTAAGGCTTAAAAATGACTTTTTTGGACGGCCACGCCCCTCACACCATAAGTCCGATTGACTTGAAATTTGACACACAGGTCCAGCTCAATGTGCTCTACAAAAAAGCCAATGGGACCATTAAAGTCCGTCATGATAGATTTTTGCTAATTTGCATAATGTGAAAAACAGTAAAATGAATAGAACTTTTGAAAGATTGACTCTATCAACA
The DNA here is from genome assembly GCA_021432705.1 of Caranx ignobilis. Lineage (NCBI taxonomy): Eukaryota > Metazoa > Chordata > Actinopteri > Carangiformes > Carangidae > Caranx > Caranx ignobilis. The sequence continues at coordinate 11,029,304 of MU269981.1, read as the reverse complement.
CCAAATTTGGTATACAGCCTCGGGGGATGAAAATACAAATTTCTATTATAAATGAGCTAGATCGGATCAAAAATATGGCCGCCACGGACCAATGAATCTCCGCGATGGGCGGAGCTTAGAAATGATTGGCCATAACTCCCACACCCCTTGCCCTATCATCACCAATCTTGGTGGGTAGGTTCACAACGGGACTGGGAAGCTGCCTACCAAAGCGTTTTGAGCTCAGCCTATAGGGGGCGCTATAAATGCCACACATGCATATCTCAAAGACCATTGAACAGAATTTCACCAAATTTGGTATGCATACTCTAGGGGGGACTGTTAACTTATATCTTGAGTGCCATGTTGATTGGTGAAAGTGGGCGTGGCCTGTTGGTCGTTAACTGCTGTTGTTTACGTTTTTTGAATTTATGATGAGCTGGAAGGACCTAGGGACATGAAAATCGGTACATGGATTATAAATGACATGCAAATGCTTGTCAAAAAATTTGACCCCATTCGGCCTAACGGGGGCGCTGTTACATGGCGTGTGAACTTCAAATGGCTCTCCCCGCCCAGATATGAGTGCTATTGACTTGAAATTTTACACACATGTCCTCCTGATGGTCCTCTACAAAAAATCCTCTGGGACCATTAGGGTGATTATGACGGATTTTTCAATAATTTGCATAATGTGAAAAACAGTAAAATGAATAGAACTTTTGAAAGATTGACTCTATCAACACCAAATTTGGTATACGGCCTCGGGGATGAAAATACAAATTTCTATTATAAATGAGCCAGGTCGGATAAAAAACATGGCCGCCACGGACCAATGAATCTCCGCGATGGGCGGAGCTTAGAAATGATCGGCCATAACTCCCACACCCATTGCCCTATCGTCACCAATCTTGGTGGGTAGGGTCACAAGGTGACTGGGAAGCTGCCTACCAAAGCGTTTCGAGCTCAGCCCATAGGGGGCGCTATAAATGCCACACATGCATATCTCAAAGACCGTCGGACAGAATTTCACCACGTTTGGTGTGCTATTGACTTGAAATTTTACACACATGTCCTCCTGATGGTCCTCTACAAAAAAGCCTCTTGCACCATTAGGGTGGTTATTAGGGATTTTTTTAATAACTTGCATAATGTGAAAAACAGTAAATGAATAGAACCTTTGAAAAACATATATGGTACTGCCTCATGCTGAACACCTCAAAGACAAAGGAAATGATCATGGATTTCCGTAGGTCCAAGCCCACTCTTCAGCCACTCAACACTTGTGGAGTGGACATTGAGGTGGTGACAACCTATAAATATCTAGGTGTTCATCTTGATAACAAGTTGGACTGGTCTGTTAACACAGATGCACTCTACAAAAAAGGGCAGAGGCCGCCTCTTTTTCCTTAGAAAGCTTAGATCTCTAAACATCTGTAATAAGATGCTGCAGATGTTTTATCAGTCTGTGGTGGCAAGTGTTTTATTTTATGCTGCAGTCTGCTGGGGAGGAAGTTTAGGAAAAAAGCAGGCAAAGAGGCTGGATAAGCTTGTCAAGAAGGCTGGCTCTGTGATGGGAGTAAAGATGGACTCTCTGGAGGAGGTGGTGGAGAGATACACAATGAGGATGGTGGAGGCCATACTGAACAACACGGATCATCCACTTCATAACACCTTGATGGATCAAAGAAGCAGCGGTGGTGGACGGCTCCTATCTCTTGGTGCAGGACAGAAAGATACCGTAGATCTTTCATACCCACAGCCATCAGACTGTTTAATTCTAATGCAAATGGAAGATGAGCTAAAAGACAAATCAATTTCCCTTTGGGATCAATAAAGTCATTTCTATTCTATTCTATTCTATTTGTAGTGGATGTGATAATAGCCACATATATAGTTTTTTTTTATTAACGGACACCCCCCCTTTTTCATTTTAATATTCGAACCTTTATTTTTTTACATTTTGTAATAACCGTTTGCACCAGCAGAGGGTGCTCCAAGACCAGTGGATCCAAGCATTCTCTGCTCTGCTTGCTCTGCTTGCTCTGCACGGGCGCAGACAATAGAGGCGCTTAGCGGAAGCGACAGTAGCTAACGAGGGAACGTGTCCTATGTTTGGATCCACAGGTTGGTAAAGTGTATGGTTGATACAGTTTTGTTAAGTTGAAATGAGTAACAGCATGTGTTAAAGCACTGAAGTTAAGATGAATGCTTTAAGTTGTGAAACACTTACTATATTGTCGTGGTTCGTGATCGGACGTTCACGTCCCATGAGGTCGGTTGAACAAGAATGTGTGTGTGTGTGTGCTTGAGAGTACTAGTAGTTGGTACGGTATGTTGTAATGTTGATTATATGGAATGTGAACTTTGAAGAGCGGGCGCAGACAATAAAGGCGCTTAGCGGAAGCAACAGTAGCTAACGAGGGACCGTGTCCTATGTTTGGATCCACAGATTGATTGGTTGCTTGCTCGTCACACCGTAGCTCAGCCGCTCAGTGCCCGCCGCCTGAGCGGTTTATGCTGCCGGCCAGGGACCCCTAGCTCTGGCGCCGGTAACATATTCTATTCATTTGTTGTTTCATGGTTTCATGGTTCATTTCATATCACAGCCACTAGACTTTGCTTCTCCCAGTTGAAGCGCATGTTCTGAAAGTATGTGACTCGCAAAACATTTTGAACCTGGCAATATGGGGTGTCACAAATGTGTGACCGAAAACCCGGTTTGGAGATATCTGGGCCTGGTAATGGGTGTGTATCGCGTGGAGCCTTTAGGAACGGAGCGGGCGCTGTCGTCAACCGTGGCCGGCGAGGGTCGGGGTGGCCGGTTTGGGCCTCAACAGGTTAGAACCCGGGGATTGCCGCTTGCGGCTATATTATTATTATTATTATTATTATTTGTCGTCTGCCGCTTGAGCTCAAATTCCCGTGAGCTGGAATAGGCCAGAAAGCTGAAACTTGGCCCAATGATTGGAAATGATGTGCATCAACTTCTATTAAAATATGAGCCCAGTTGGCCAGATGGTGGCGCTGTAATTAAGGCTTAAAAATGACTTTTTTGGAAGGCCACGCCCCTCACACCGTAAGTCCGATTGACTTGAAATTTGACACACAGGTCCAGCTCAATGTGCTCTACAAAAAAGCCTCTGGGACCATTAAAGTCCGTCATGATAGATTTTTTGCTAATTTGCATAATGTGAAAAACAGTAAAATGAATAGAACTTGTGAAAGATTGACTCTATCAACACCAAATTTGGTATACAGCCTCGGGAGATGAAAATACAAATTCCTATTATAAATGAGCCAGATCGGATAAAAAACATGGCCGCCACGGACCAATGAATCTCCGCGATGGCGGAGCTTAGAAATGATTGGCCATAACTCCCACACCCATTGCCCTATCGTCACCAATCTTGGTGGGTAGGTTCACAAGGGGACTGGGAAGCTGCCTATTAAAGCGTTTTGAGCTCAGCCTATAGGGGGCGCTATAAATGCCACACATGCATATCTCAAAGACCATTGAACAGAATTTCACCAATTTGGTATGCATACTCTAGGGGGGACTGTTAACTTATATCTTGAGTGCCATGTTGATTGGTGAAAGTGGGCGTGGCTTGTTGGTCGTTAACTGCTGTTGTTTACGTTTTTTGAATTTATGATGAGCTGGAAGGACCTAGGGACATGAAAATCGGTACATGGATTATAAATGACATGCAAATGCTTGTCAAAAAATTTGACCCCATTCAGCCTAACGGGGGCGCTGTTACATGGCGTGTGAACTTCAAATGGCTTCCCCCGCCCAGATATGAGTGCTATTGACTTGAAATTTTACACACATGTCCTCCTGATGGTCCTCTACAAAAAAGCCTCTGGGACCATTAGGGTGATTATGACGGATTTTTCAATAATTTGCATAATGTAAAAACAGTAAAATGAATAGAACTTTTGAAAGATTGACTCTATCAACACCAAATTTGGTATACGGCCTCGGGGGATGAAAATACAAATTTCTATTATAAATGAGCCAGGTCGGATAAAAAAAACATGGCCGCCACGGACCAATGAATCTCCGCGATGGGCGGAGCTTAGAAATGATCGGCCATAACTCCCACACCCATTGCCCTATCGTCACCAATCTTGGTGGGTAGGGTCACAAGGTGACTGGGAAGCTGCCTACCAAAGCGTTCGAGCTCAGCCCATAGGGGGCGCTATAAATGCCACACATGCATATCTCAAAGACCGTCGGACAGAATTTCACCACGTTTGGTGTGCTATTGACTTGAAATTTTACACACATGTCCTCCTGATGGTCCTCTACAAAAAAGCCTCTTGCACCATTAGGGTGGTTATTAGGGATTTTTTTAATAACTTGCATATGTGAAAAACAGTATGAATGTGATATAGGGATTTGATAAAAGCCTTCAGTGACTGGAGTCACCAGAACTGCCTCATGCTGAACACCTCAAAGACAAAGGAAATGATCATGGATTTCTGTAGGTCCAAGCCCACTCTTCAGCCAGTCAACACTTGTGGAGTGGACATTGAGGTGGTGACAACACCTATAAATATCTAGGTGTTCACCTTGATAACAAGTTGGACTGGTCTGTTATCACAGATGCACTCTACAAAAAAAGGGCAGAGCTGCCTCTTTTTCATAGAAAGCTCAGATCTCTAAACATCTGTAGTAAGATGCTGCAGATGTTTTATCAGTCTGTGGTGGCAAGTGTTTTATTTATGCTGCAGTCTGCTGGGGAGGAAGTTTAGGAAAAAAGCAGGCAAAGAGGCTGGATAAGCTTGTAAGGAAGGCTGGCTCTGTGATCGGAGTAAAGATGGACTGGAGGAGGTGGTGGAGAGATACACAATGAGGATGGTGGAGGCCATACTGAACAACACGGATCATCCACTTCATAACACCTTGATGGATCAAAGAAGCAGCGGTGGTGGACGGCTCCTATCTCTTGGGTGCAGGACAGAAAGATAGCGTAGATCTTTCATACCCACAGCCATCAGACTGTTTAATTCTAATGCAAATGGAAGATGAGCTAAAAGACAAATCAATTTCCCTTTGGGATCAATAAAGTCATTTCTATTCTATTTTTCTATTCTAATCTATTCTATTTGTAGTGGATGTGATAATAGCCACATATATAGTTTTTTTTTTATTACAGACACCCCCCCTTTTTCATTTTAATATTCGAACCTTTTATTTTTTACATTTTGTAATAACCGTTTGCACCAGTAGAGGGTGCTCCAAGACCAGTGGATCCAAGCATTCTCTGCTCTGCTCTGCTTGCTCTGTGCGGGCGCGGACATAGAGGCGCTTAGCGGAAGCGACAGTAGGTAACGAGGGAACGTGTCCTATGTTTGATCCACAGGTTGGTAAAGTGTATGGTTGATACAGTTTTGTTAAGTTGAAATGAGTAACAGCATGTGTTAAAGCACTGAAGTTAAGATGAATGCTTTAAGTTGTGAAACACTTACTATATTGTCGTGGTTCGTGATCGGACGTTCACGTCCCCATGAGGTCGGTTGAACAAGAATGTGTGTGTGTGTGCTTGAGCGTACTAGTAGTTGGTACGGTATATTGTAATGTTGATTATATGGAATGTGAACTAGAGAGGGGGGGCGCAGACGATAAAGGCGCTTAGCGGAAGCAACAGTAGCTAACGAGGGACCGTGTCCTATGTTTGGATCCACAGATTGATTGGTTGCTCAGTCACACCGTAGCTCAGCCACTCAGTGCCCGCTGCCTGAGCGGTTTATGCTGCCGGGCCAGGGACCCCTAGCTCTGGCGCCGTAACATATTCTATTCATTTGTTGTTTCATCGTTTCATGGTTTCATTCATATCACAGCCACTAGACTTTGCTTCTCCCAGTTGAAGCGCATGTTCTGAAAGTATGTGACTCGCAAAACATTTTGAACTCGGCCAATATGGGGTGTCACAAATGTGTGACCGAAAAACCCGGTTTGGAGATATCTGGCCTGGTAATGGGTGTGTATCGCGTGGAGCCTTAGGAACGGAGCGGGCGCTGTCATCAACCGTGGCCGCGAGGGTCGGGGTGGCCGGTTTGGGCCTCAACAGGTTAGAACCCGGGGATTGCCGCTTGCGGCTATATTTATTATTATTATTTGTCGTCTGCCGCTTGAGCTCAAATTCCCGTGAGCTGGAATAGGCCAGAAAGCTGAAACTTGGCCAATGATTGGAAATGATGGTGCATCAACTTCTATTAAAATATGAGCCCAGTTGGCCAGATGGTGGCGCTGTAATTAAGGATTAAAAATTTTTTTTTTGGAAGGCCACGCCCCTCACACCGTAAGTCCGATTGACTTGAAATTTGACACACAGGTCCAGCTCAATGTGCTCTACAAAAAAGCCAATGAGACCATTAAAGTCCGTCATGATAGATTTTTTTGCTAATTTGCATAATGTGAAAACATTAAAATGAATAGAACTTTGAAAGATTGACTCTGTCAACACCAAATTTGGTATACAGCCTCGGGGATGAAATACAAATTTCTATTATAAATGAGCCAGGTCGATAAAAACATGGCCGCCACGGACCAATGAATCTCCGCGATGGGCGGAGCTTAGAAATGATTGGCCATAACTCCCACACCCCTTGCCCTATCGTCACCAGTCTTGGTGGTAGGTTCACAACGGGACTGGGAAGCTGCTACCAAAGCGTTTTGAGCTCAGCCTATAGGGGGCGCTATAAATGCCACACATGCATATCTCAAAGACCATTGAACAGAATTTCACCAAATTTGGTATGCATACTCTAGGGGGGACTGTTAATTATATCTTGAGTGCCATGTTGATTGGTGAAAGTGGGCGTGGCCTGTTGGTCGTTAACTGCTGTTGTTTAGTTTTTTTTTGAATTTATGATGAGCTGGAAGGACCTAGGGACATGAAAATCGGTACATGGATTATAAATGACATGCAAATGCTTGTCAAAAAAATTTGACCCCATTCGGCCTAACGGGGGCGCTGTTACATGGCGTGTGAACTTCAAATGGCTCTCCCCGCCCAGATATGATGCTATTGACTTGAAATTTTACACACATGTCCTCCTGATGGTCCTCTACAAAAAAGCCTCGGGGCCATTAGGGTGATTATGACGGATTTTTCAATAATTTGCATAATGTGAAAAACAGTAAAACGAATAGAACTTTTGAAAGATTGACTCTATCAACACCAAATTTGGTATACGGCCTCGGGAGATGAAAATACAAAATTTCTATTATAAATGAGCCAGGTCGGATAAAAAACATGGCCGCCACGGACCAATGAATCTCCGCGAGGGCGGAGCTTAGAAATGATCGCCATAACTCCCACAACCCATTGCCCTATCGTCACCAATCTTGGTGGGTAGGGTCACAAGGTGACTGGGAAGCTGCCTACCAAAGCATTTCGAGCTCAGCCCATAGGGGGCGCTATAAATGCCACACATGCATATCTCAAAGACCGTTGGACAGAATTTCACCACGTTTGGTGTGCTATTGACTTGAAATTTTACACACATGTCTCCTGATGGTCCTCTACAAAAAAGCCTCTTGCACCATTAGGGTGGTTATGACGGATTTTTTTAATAACTTGCATAATGTGAAAAACCAGTATGAATTGAATATAGGGATTTGATAAAAGCCTTCAGTGACTGGAATCACCAGAACTGCCTCATGCTGAACACCTCAAAGACAAAGGAATGATCATGGATTTCCGTAGGTCCAAGCCCACTCTTCAGCCAGTCAACACTTGTGGAGGGACATTGAGGTGGTGACAACCTATAAATATCTAGGTGTTCATCTTGATAACAAGTTGGATTGGGTCCCTTAACACAGATGCACTCTACAAAAAAGGGCAGAGGCCCTCTTTTTCATTAGAAAGCTTAAATCTCTAAACATCTGTAATAAGATGCTGCAGATGTTCTATCAGTCTGTGGTGGCAAGTGTTTTATTTTATGTTGCAGTCTGCTGGGGAGGAAGTTTAGAAAAAGCAGGCAAAGAGGCTGGATAAGCTTGTCAAGAAGGCTGGCTCTGTGATCAAGTAAGATGGACTCTCTGGAGGAGGTGGTGGAGAGATACACAATGAGGATGGTGGAAGGCCATACTGAACAACACGGATCCTCCACTTCATAACACCTTGATGGATCAAAGAAAGCAGCGGTGTGGACGGCTCCTATCTCTTGGGTTGCAGGACAGAAAGATCCGTAGATCTTTCATACCCACAGCATCAGACTGTTTAATTCTAATGCAAATGGAAGATGAGCTAAAAGACAAATCAATTTCCTTTGGATCAAAAAGTCATTTCTATTTATTCTATTTATTCTATTCTATTTCTATTCTATTCTATCTATTCATTGTTGTTTCATCGTTTCATTTCATATTTCATATCATTTCATATTATTGCATTTCATTGTTCTATTCTATTCTATTCTATTCATTTGTTGTTTTCATGGTTTCATTTATATCATTGCATTTCATTGTTCATGAAGAGGATGATCTGAGTTGTTCAGAATGGGCCTCCACCAGCGTGTATCTCTCCACCACATCCTCAGTGAGTCCATCAGGGAGACATGACTGAAGCCAAGTGCCTCAGGATGTTTAGTCTGTATCCTAGCAACGACTTCATGGAGAATTCACATGGAACTTTGGCAGTAGCCGTTGGTGGGATGTATACAAAGTATTGTTTTGATTTGAAAAAATGTCTACTGCCTGAGTCTTCATCTATATCTCCAGCTCCTCATTATTCTTGTTGGGCAGAGAGTTGAATTTTGCATGATGACTGACGCAGAAAGACCTTCACTTCATCTCCACTTCCAAGCCTTTAACCTCTGCACCACCAGCATAGCAACCACGAAAACACCTCCTCATCCCAGATGGAACAGGGTGTCATCCTCCTGAAGAATCTCCTCTCCCCACAGAAGTATCCATCAGTAGTTGAGAAAAACATACATTGACACAACAAAATAAAGCAAAGGTTGAGTAAAAACTCACAGCCACTAGACTTTGCTTCTCCCAGTTGAAAGCGCATGTTCTGAAAGTATGTGACTACCAAAACATTTTGAAACTGGGCCAATATGGGTTGTCACAAATGTGTGAGCGAAAACTGGTTTGGAGATATCTGGGCCTGGTAATGGGTGTGTATGGCGTGGGCCTTTAGGAACGGAGCGGGCGCTGTCGTCGACCATGGCCGGCTCGGATGCAAGACAGAAAGATACCGTAGATCTTTCATACCCACAGCCATCAGACTGTTTAATTCTAATGCAAATGGAAGATGAGCTAAAAGACAAATCAATTTCCCTTTGGGATCAATAAAGTAATTTCTATTCTATTCTATTCTATTCTATTTGTAGTGGATGTGATAATAGCCACATATATAGTTTTTTTTTATTAACAGACACCCCCCTTTTTCATTTTAATATTCGAACTTTTATTTTTACATTTTGTAATAACCGTTTGCACCAGCAGAGGGTGCTCCAAGACCAGTGGATCCAAGCATTCTTCTGCTCTGCTTGCTCTGCTTGCTCTGTGCGGCGCGCAGACAATAGAGGCGCTTAGCGGAAGCGACAGTAGCTAACGAGGGACCGTGTCCTATGTTTGGATCCACAGGTTGGTAAAGTGTATGGTTGATACAGTTTTTGTTAAGTTGAAATGAGTAACAGCATGGTTAAAGCACTGAAGTTAGATGAATGCTTTAAGTTGTGAAACACTACTATATTGTCGTGGTTCGTGATCGGACGTTCACATCCCCATGAGGCCGGTTGAACAAGAATGTGTGTGTGTGTTGTGACTAGCGAAATTCCAGCGTAAACGTTACTCGCTTAGTGTTATTTTTTTGTAATATTATCTTGAGAGTACTGGTAGTTGGTACGGTATGTTGTAATGTTGATTATATGGAATGTGAACTTTGAAGAGCGGGCGCAGACGAGAAAAGGCGCTTAGCGGAAGCAACAGTAGCTAACGAGGGACCGTGTCCTATGTTTGGATCCAAGATTGATTGGTTGCTCAGTCACACCGTAGCTCAGCCGCTCAGTGCCCGCCGCCTGACGGTTTATGCTGCGGCCAGGGACCCCTAGCTCTGGCGCCGGAAACATATTCTATTCATTTGTTGTTTCATCGTTTCATCGTTTCATTTCATATCACAGCCACTAGACTTTGCTTCCTCCCAGTTGAAGCGCATGTTCTGAAAGTATGTAGACCCCAAAACATTCGAACTGGGCCAATATGGGGTGTCACAAAATGTGTGACCGAAAAACCCGGTTTGGAGATATCTGGCCTGGTAATGGGTGTGTATCGCGTGGAGCCTTTAGGAACGGAGCGGGCGCTGTCGTCGACGTGGCCGGCGAGGGTCGGGTGGCCGGTTTGGGCCTCAACAGGTTAGAACCCGGGGATTGCCGCTTGCGGCTATATTTAGGGCCCGAGCGACGACTGCAAGTCGTCTGGCGAAGGCCCTATTGTAATCGCGCTGTTTATTATTTTATTATTATTAGGGCCGAGCGACGACTGCAAGTCGTCTGGCGAAGGCCCTATTGAAACCTCGCTGTTTATTATTATTATTATTACGAACATTCAAACCCCAATTTTGGCCCCTTTCCCCTGCTCAAAAGTCACCAACTTTGGCAGGGACGACCGGTCTGGCGAAAATTTGATATTTTGGAGTTGACTCACATGTTCGAAGCGAATTGGCGAAATAGCGCCCTAGAAATTTTAAAAAGATGAGCCCCTCTTAGCTGTTTTACCTAGACACATGAAATTTGGTATGTTATGTATCATCCCAAGACGCACAAAAAAGTCTCTTAATGTCATGGTTGAAATGTCAACAGGAAGTCGGCCATTTTGATTGTTAGTTTTTTCGTATTTGAACGAACTCCTCCTAGGGATTTCGCCCGATCGACTTCAATTTTGGTACAGGCCATCTAGAGACCATGCTCATGAAAACGTGTTCGCAGATTTCTCTAAGTCAAAGGGCGTGGCTGCTATGGCCCGCCAAAGTTTGGCGAATTTTCGTTTTCTCGCAATTTCGTTTCGAACGGCTCTCACGCCCACATACTTCGTCCGAGCGGCTTCAAACTTGCTGGACATGACGATGGCTCTGCCCTGAACGTTCCGATGTATTGACTTCCCACCTTACTCATAGCGCCCCCGGTGGTAACAGGAAGTGTGCAGCTTTTACTCTAACGTCAATAAATACCACATAGTTGACCCCATTGACTTCGTTCCACTTCTAATACATGCAGGACAAGATGGTGAAGCTACATTATTAAGCTTGTCAAGCTGTGACTAATGGCGTCCGTGTGGGGGCGCCGCGACTGTCGATCCTCGCCACCAATTACGATTGGCTTTTTGATGGCTTTAACAAACTCGTACCAACCTGAACTTTGGCACGCAGGTCAAGACTGACGAGCTCTTTCATTTGATATGCGACATGCCCATGGGCGTGGCCAAACGGCTCAACAGCGCCACCTTGAAAATTTCAAAAACCCCTCCCCATAGGCTTTTTTTGGAGTAGGAAGTTGAAACTTGGTACACATGTCTATCTTGTCCAGACGCACAAAAAAGTCTCTTGCACCAATGGTCGCACCCAAACAGGAAGTCGGCCATCTTGATTTTTATTGTCAATTTTTCGCAATTTCCACGCATCCTATTTGAACGAACTCCTCCTAGGGATTTCGTCCGATCGACTTCATATTGTATGACCATCATCTCAAGACCTTTGTGATCAAAACGTGTTCGCAGATTTTCTCTATCTCAAGGGGCGTGGCTAAAATTGCGATTATTCAACAACAAAATGTTTGGTGTTTGTTCATGCCTTTAATATGCTCATAGCTTCATGAAAATTGATACACATGTGAGGAGTGGCAAGTCTTCCCCATTGATAGAGGTCTGGCACATGGGCGGGGCCCAAATGCCTCAACAGCGCCACCTTGAAATTTTCAAAAAACCCCTCCCCATAGGGGTTTTTTGGAGTACACTCATGAAAATTGGTACACATGTGTAACTTGTCCAGACGCACAAAAAAGTCTCTGGCACCACTGGTCAGAACCAAACAGGAAGTCCGCCATTTTGATTTTAATGGTCTACTTTTTTTGGCCATTTCATCATGTTTGAAACTTGAATAACTTTGTGTGTCTTTGACCTACAAGCATGAAAATCGTAGACTGATAGAACTCATCATCACGCACAAAAAAGGTCATTGGGTTCAAGCTCTAAAGTCAACAGGAAGTCCGCCATTTTCACCTCAAATGTCAAGTTTTGGTGATTTTCCGCCGTTTTGACTTTAATGCTCTACTTTTTTTGGCCATTTCATCATGTTTGAAACGTGAATAACTTTGCGTGTGTTTCACCTACGAGCATGAAAATCGGTAGGCTGATAGAACTCATCAAGACGCACAAAAAGGTTGGAGGTTCGAAGCTCTAAAGTCAACAGGAAGTCAGCCATTTGACTCAAAGGTCAAGTTTTGGTGATTTCTACACAACATACTTAAACAAAATCCTCCTAGGGATTTCATCGGATCGACTTCATACTTCATGAACATCATCTCAAAACCTTTCTCATTAAACGTTATCAAAACCTTTGCTCTACGTTAAGGGGCGTGCCGCTATGGCGCCACCATTTCTCATGCGTCGCCATGGAACATCAAGTCCTTCTAACTCCATCATGCATTGTCCCACTGGCTTCAAATTTCACATGTGTGATGAAGGTCTGCCCCTCAATGCACCTGACCGGCTCTGGCAACGCTCGGAGCGCCACCCGGTGGATGAGCCCAACATTGCGTTTTTCTCTCTTTCTCCGGGTTTCTCCTCTTTTCCCGCTTCGGGGCCGCGGGGCCCTCCCCGACCCGCAGGGCCCTCCCCGGGCCGCAGGGGCCCGCGGTCGCATGTGGCGAGGGCCCGTTCACAGCGCTTGCGGCTTTAATTAGGGCCCGAGCGACGACAAGCGTCGGCGAGGACCCTATTGAAACCTCGCTGTTATTATTATTATTATTATTCTGACGCGCAATGATCGCATTTTTCAAGGCTTTCCCATGCCCAAAAACTCAAAAGTTTCGACATGCACATTGGGACGGCCCAAAATTTACATCTGATAGGGTCGACGCACATGGTCGACGCAAAATGGCGAAATAGCGCCCCTTGAAATTTTCAAATGCGAGCCCCACCTCTGTGTTTGACCTAACATGCATGAATTTGGTGAGCTTTTTAGAACATCCGAGGACGCAAAAAAATCCTCTTATGGTCATGGTGAAATGTCAACAGGAAGTCGGCCATTTTGATTTGTAGTTTTGCGTATTTGAACGAACTCCTCCTACGGATTTCGCCCGATCGACTTCAATTTTGGCACAGGTCATCTAGAGGCCATGCTCATCAAAATGTGTTCGCAGAATTTCTCTAAGTCAAAGGGCGTGGCTGCTAGAGCCCGACAAAATTTGGCGATTTTTCGTTTTCTCGCAATTTTGTTTCGAACGGCTCTCACGCCCACATACTTCGTCCGAGCAGCTTCAAACTTGCTGGACATGACGATGGCTCCGCCCCGAACGTTCCGATGTATTGACTTTCCACCTCACTCATAGCGCCCCCCGGTGGTAACAGGAAGTGTGCAGCTTTTACTCTAACGTCAATAAATACCACATAGTTGACCCCATCGACTTCATTCCACGTCTAATACATGCAGGACAAGATGGTGAAGCTACATTATTAAGCTTGTCAAGCTGTGACTAATGGCGTCCGTGTGGGGGCGCCGCGACTGTCGATCCCTCGCCACCAAATTACGATTGGCTTTTTGATGGCTTTAACAAACTCGTACCAACCTGAACTTTGGCACGCAGGTCAAGACTGACGAGCTCTTTCATTTGATATGTGGCACGCCCATGGGCGTGGCCAACGCCTCAACAGCGCCACCTTGAAAATTTCAAAAACCCCTCCCATAGGGGTTTTTTTTTGGAGCAGGAAGATGAAACTTGGTACACATGTTTATCTGGTCCAGACGCACAAAAAAGTCTCTTGCACCAATGGTCGGAACCCAACAGGAAGTCGGCCATCTTGATTTCTATTGTCTACTTTTTGGCGATTTCCACGCCTCCTATTTGAACAAACTACTCCTAGGGATTTCGTCCAATCGACTTCATATTGCATGAACATCATCTCAAGACCTTTGTGATCAAAATGTCTTCACAGCTTTGCTCTACGTTAAGGGGCGTGGCCGCTATGCGCCGCCATTTCTCATGCCTCGCCATGGAACATCAAATCCTTATAACTCAATCATGCATTGTGTCAGTGACTTCAAACTTCACATGTGTGATCAAGGCCCGCCCCTGAACACACCTGACCACATCTGGTTGCGCTCGCAGCGCCACCTGGTGGATGACCCGTCAACATGCTGTAACTCCTTCATGCATTGTCCGATTTGCTCCAAACTTCACGTGTGATGAGTCTCTGCCCCTCAATACACCTTACCAGGTCTGGCAACGCTCGTAGCGCCACCCGGTGGATGAGGGAACATTGCATTTTTCCATTTTTTCCAGGTTTCTCCTCTCCTCTCCAGCTTCGGGCCGCGGCCTCCCGAGAGCCGCAGGGCCCTCCCCGACCCGCAGGGGCCTCCCGGGCCGCAGAGGGCCCGCGGTCGCATGTGGCGAGGGCCCGTTCACAGCCGCTTGCGGCTTTAATTATTATTATTATTCCGCGTCTTTGAACTGCAATATGCCCCCTTCGCATGCCCGAAAAGTCACAAAGTTTGACATGCATATTGGGACGGCCCAAAATAGACGTCTGATAGGGTCGTCGCACAGGGTCGACGCAAATTGGCGAAATAGCGCCCCCTTGAAATTTTCGACCTGCGAGCCCCGCCATGTGTTTGACCTACATGCATGAAATTTGGTGAGCTTTTAGAACATGGCAAGACGCAAAAAAAAATCCTCTTATGGCCATGGTGAAATGTCGACAGGAAGTCAGCCATTTTGATTTGTAGTTTTTTCGTATTTAATCGAACTCCTCCTCGGGATTTCGCGCGGACGAGATCGACTTCAGTTTTGGTACGGCCATCTAGAGGACCATGCTCATCAAAATGTGTTCGCAGAATTTCTCTAAGTCAAGGGGCGTGGCTGCTAGGGCCCGCCAAAGTTTGGCGATTTTTCGTTTTCTCGCAATTTCGTTTCGAACGGCTCTCACGCCCACATACTTGATCCCAGCTGCTTCAAACTTGCTGGACATGACGATGGCTCCGCCCTGAACGTTCGATGTATTGACTTCCCACCTTACTCATAGCGCCCCCCGGTGGTAACAGGAAGTGTGCAGCTTTTACTCTAACGTCAATAAATACCACATAGTTGACCCCATTGACTTCGTTCCACTTCTAATACATGCAGGACAAGATGGTGAAGTACATTATTAAGCTTGTCAAGCTGTGACTAATGGCGTCCGTGTGGGGGCGCCGCGACTGTCGATCCCTCGCCACCAATTACGATTGGCTTTTTGATGGCTTTAACAAACTCGTACCAACCTGAACTTTGGCACGCAGGTCAAGACTGACGAGCTCTTCATTTGATATGCGACATGCCCATGGGCGTGGCCAAACGGCTCAACAGCGCCACCTTGAAAATTTCAAAAAACCCTCCCCATAGGGGTTTTTTTGGAGCAGGAAGATGAAACTTGGTAACATGTTTATCTGGTCCAGACGCACAAAAAAGTCTCTTGCACCAATGGTCGGAACCCAACAGGAAGTCGGCCATCTTGATTTACATTGTCAACTTTTTACAGTTTCCACACATCGTATTTGAACGAACTCCTCCTAGAGATTTCGTCTTCCGATCGACTTCATATTACATGAACATCATCTCAAGACCTTTGTGATCAAAAACGTGTTCGCAGATTTTCTCTATCTCAAGGGCGTGGCTATAATTGGGATTATTCAACAACAAAATGTTTGGTGTTTGTTCATGCCTTTAATATGCTCATAGCTTCATGAAAATTGATACACATGTGAGGAGTGGCAAGTCTTCCCCATTGATAGAGGTCTGGCACATGGGCGGGGCCAAATGCCTCAACAGCGCCACCTTGAAATTTTCAAAAACCCTCCCCATAGGGCTTTTTTTGGAGGACACTCATGAAAATGGTACACATGTGTAACTTGTCCAGACGCACAAAAAAGTCTCTGGCACCACTGGTCAGAACCAAACAGGAAGTCCGCCATTTTGATTTTAATGCTCTACTTTTTTTGGCCATTTCATCATGTTTGAAACTTGAATAACTTTGTGTGTGTTTCACCTACAAGCATGGAAAATCGGTAGACTGATAGAACTCATCATCACGCACAAAAAAGGTCATTGGGTTCAAGCTCTAAAGTCAACAGGAAGTCAGCCATTTGACCTCGAAGGTCAAGTTTTGGTGATTTTCCGCCGTTTTGACTTTAATGCTCTACTTTTTTTGGCCATTTCATCATGTTTGAAACGTGAATAACTTTGCGTGTGTTTCACCTACAAGCATGAAAATCGGTAGGCTGATAGAACTCATCAAGACGCACAAAAAGTGGGAGGTTCGAAGCTCTAAAGTCAACAGGAAGTCAGCCATTTGACCTCAAAGGTCAAGTTTTGGTGATTTCTACACACATACTTAAACAAAAATTCTCCTAGGGATTTCATCGGATCGACTTCATACTTCATGGAACATCATCTCAAAACCTTTCTCATTAAACGTTATCAAAACCTTTGCTCTACGTTAAGGGGGCGTGGCGCTATGGCGCCGCCATTTCTCATGCGTCGCCATGGAACATCAAGTCCTTCTAACTCCATCATGCATTGTCCCACTGGCTTCAAATTTCACATGTGTGATGAAGGTCTGCCCTCAATGCACCTGACCGGCTCTGGCAACGTCGGAGTGCCACCCGGTGGATGAGCCGAACATTGCGTTTTTTTTTTCTCTTTTCCGGGTTTCTCCTCTCTTCCCGCTTCGGGCCGCAGGGCCCTCCCCGACCCGCGGGGCCCTCCCCGAGCCGCAGGGGCCCGCGGTCGCATGTGGCGAAGGCCCGTTCACAGCCGCTTGCGGCTTTAATTAGGGTTCTAACCCCGAAGGGGTAGAACCCTTCTAAAAATCCTACCGGTTTATTTATATTATTATTATTTGTCGTCTGCCGCTTGAGCTCAAATTCCCGTGAGCTGGAATAGGCCAGAAAGCTGAAAACTTGGCCTAATGATTGGAAATGATGTGCATCAACTTCTATTAAAATATGAGCCCAGTTGGCCAGATGGTGGCGCTGTAATTAGGCTTAAAAATGACTTGTTTGGAAGGCCACGCCCCTCAGGCCGTAAGTCCGATTGACTTGAAATTTGACACACAGGTCCAGCTCAATGTGCTCTACAAAAAAGCCTCTGGGACCATTAAAGTCGCCATGATAGATTTTTTGCTAATTTGCATAATGTGAAAAACAGTAAAATGAATAGAACTTGTGAAAGATTGACTCTATCAACACCAAATTTGGTATACAGCCTCGGGGGATGAAAATACAAATTTCTATTATAAATGAGCCAGATCGGATCAAAAATATTGCCGCCACGGACCAATGAATCTCCGCGATGGGCGGAGCTTAGAAATGATTGGCCATAACTCCCACACCCCTTGCCCTATCATCACCATCTTGGTGGGTAGGTTCACAACGGGACTGGGAAGCTGCCTACCAAAGCGTTTTGAGCTCAGCCTATAGGGGGCGCTATAAATGCCACACATGCATATCTCAAAGACCATTGAACAGAATTTCACCAAATTTGGTATGCATACTCTAGGGGGGACTGTTAACTTATATCTTGAGTGCCATGTTGATTGGTGAAAGTGGGCGTGGCCTGGTGGTCGTAACTGCTGTTGTTTAGTTTTTTGAATTTATGATGAGCTGGAAGGACCTAGGGACATGAAAATCGGTACATGGATTATAAATGACATGCAAATGCTTGTCAAAAAATTTGACCCCATTCGGCCTAACGGGGGCGCTGTTACATGGCGTGTGAACTTCAAATGGCTCTCCCCGCCCAGATATGAGTGCTATTGACTTGAAAATTTTACACACATGTCCTCCTGATGGTCCTCTACAAAAAAGCCTCTGGGACCATTAGGGTGATTATGACGGATTTTTCAATAATTGGCATAATGTGAAAAACAGTAAAATGAATAGAACTTTTGAAAGATTGACTCTATCAACACCAAATTTGGTATACGGCCTCGGGGGATGAAAATAAAATTTCTATTATAAATGAGCCAGGTCGGATAAAAAACATGGCCGCCACGGACCAATGAATCTCCGCGATGGGCGGAGCTTAGAAATGATCGGCCATAACTCCACACCCATTGCCCTATCGTCACCAATCTTGGGGGTAGGGTCACAAGGTGACTGGGAAGCTGCCTACCAAAGCGTTTCGAGCTCAGCCCATAGGGGGCGCTATAAATGCCACACATGCATATCTCAAAGACCAGTTGGACAGAATTTCACCACGTTTGGTGTGCTATTGACTTGAAATTTTACACACATGTCCTCCTGATGGTCCTCTACAAAAAGCCTCTTGCACCATTAGGTGGTTATGACGGATTTTTTTAATAACTTGCATAATGTGAAAAACAGTATGAATGGAATATAGGGATTTGATAAAAGACTTCAGTGACTGGAGTCACCAGAACTGCCTCATGCTGAACACCTCAAAGACAAAGGAAATGATCATGGATTCCGTAGGTCCAAGCCCACTCTTCAGCCAGTTCAACACTTGTGGATGTGGACATTGAGGTGGTGACAACCTATAAATATCTAGGTGTTCATCTTGATAACAAGTTGGACTGGTCTGTTAACACAGATGCACTCTACAAAAAAGGGCAGAGGTGCCTCTTTTTCCTTAGAAAGCTTAGATCTCTAAACATCTGTAATAAGATGCTGCAGATGTTCTATCAGTCTGTGGTGGCAAGTGTTTTATTTTATGCTGCAGTCTGCTGGGGAGGAAGTTTAGGAAAAAAGCAGGCAAAGAGGCTGGATAAGCTTGTCAAGAAGGCTGGCTCTGTGATGGGAGTAAAGATGGACTCTCTGGAGGAGGTGGTGGAGAGATACACAATGAGGATGGTGGGAGGCCATACTGAACAACACGGATCATCCACTTCATAACACCTTAATGGATCAAAGAAGCAGCGGATGGTGGACGGCTCCTATCTCTTGGGTGCAGGACAGAAAGATACCGTAGATCTTCATACCCACAGCCATCAGACTGTTTAATTCTAATGCAAATGGAAGATGAGCTAAAAGACAAATCAATTTCCCTTTGGGATCAATAAAGTCATTTCTATTCTATTTTATTCTATTCTATTCTATTCTATTTGTAGTGGATGTGATAATAGCCACATATATAGTTTTTTTTTATTAACAGACACCCCCCCTTTTTCATTTTAATATTCGAACCTTTTATTTTTTACATTTTGTAATAACCGTTTGCAACAGTAGAGGGTGCTCCAAGACCAGTGGATCCAAGCATTCTCTGCTCTGCTCTGCTTGCTCTGTGCGGGCGCAGACAATAGAGGCGCTTAGCGGAAGCGACAGCAGCTAACGAGGGAACGTGTCCTATGTTTGGATCCACAGGTTGGTAAAGTGTATGGTTGATACAGTTTTGTTAAGTTGAAATGAGTAACAGCATGTGTTAAAGCACTGAAGTTAAGATGAATGCTTTAAGTTGTGAAATACTTACTATATTGTCGTGGTTCGTGATCGGACGTTCAGTCCCCATGAGGTCGGTTGAACAAGAATGTGTGTGTGTGTGTGCTTGAGAGTACTAGTAGTTGGTACGGTATGTTGTAATGTTGATTATATGGAATGTGAACTTTGAAGAGCGGGCGCAGACGATAAAGGCGCTTAGCGGAAGCAACAGTAGCTAACAAGGGACCGTGTCCTATGTTTGGATCCACAGATTGATTGGTTGCTCAGTCACACCGTAGCTCAGCCGCTCAGTGCCCGCCGCCTGAGGGTTTATGCTGCCGGCCAGGGACCCCTAGCTCTGGCGCCGGTAACATATTCTATTCATTTGTTGTTTCATTGTTTCATTGTTTCATTTCATATCACAGCCACTAGACTTTGCTTCTCCCAGTTGAAGCGCATGTTCTGAAAGTATGTGACTCCCAAAACATTTTCAACTCGGCCAATATGGGGTGTCACAATGTGTGACCGAAAAACCCGGTTTGGAGATATCTGGGCCTGGTAATGGGTGTGTATCGCGTGGAGCCTTTAGGAACGGAGCGGGCGCTGTCGTCGACCGTGGCGGCGAGGGTCGGGGTGGCCGGTTTGGGCCTCAACAGGTTAGAACCCGGGGATTGCCGCTTGCGGCTATATTTATTATTATTATTATTTGTCGTCTGCCGCTTGAGCTCAAATTTCCCGTGAGCTGGAATAGGCCAGAAAGCTGAAACTTGGCCCAATGATTGGAAATGATGTGCATCAACTTCTATTAAAATATGAGCCCAGTTGGCCAGATGGTGGCGCTGTAATTAAGGCTTAAAAAATGACTTTTTTGGAAGGCCACGCCCCTCACACCGTAAGTCCGATTGACTTGAAATTTGACACACAGGTCCAGCTCAATGTGCTCTACAAAAAAGCCAATGGGACCATTAAAGTCCGTCATGATAGATTTTTTGCTAATTTGCATAATGTGAAAAACAGTAAAATGAATAGAACTTTTGAAAGATTGACTCTATCAACACCAAATTTGGTATACAGCCTTGGGGGATGAAAATACAAATTTCTATTATAAATGAGCTACATCGGATCAAAAATATGGCCGCCACGGACCAATGAATCTCCGCGATGGGGGAGCTTAGAAATGATTGGCCATAACTCCCACACCCCTTGCCCTATCGTCACCAATCTTGGTGGGTAGGTTCACAACGGGGACTGGGAAGCTGCCTACCAAAGCGTTTTTGAGCTCAGCCTATAGGGGGCGCTATAAATGCCACACATGCATATCTCAAAGACCATTGAACAGAATTTCACCAAATTTGGTATGCATACTCTAGGGGGGACTGTTAACTTATATCTTGAGTGCCATGTTGATTGGTGAAAGTGGCGTGGCCTGTTGGTCGTTAACTGCTGTTGTTTACGTTTTTTGAATTATGATGAGCTGGAAGGACCTAGGGACATGAAAATCGGTACATGGATTATAAATGACATGCAAATGCTTGTCAAAAAATTTGACCCCATTCGGCCTAACGGGGCGCTGTTACATGGCGTGTGAACTTCAAATGGCTCTCCCTGCCCAGATATGAGTGCTATTGACTTGAAATTTTACACACATGTCCTCCTGATGGTCCTCTACAAAAAAGCCTCTGGGACCATTAGGGTGATAATGACGGATTTTTCAATAATTTGCATAATGTGAAAAACAGTAAAATGAATAGAACTTTTGAAAGATTGACTCTATCAACACCAAATTTGGTATACGGCCTCGGGGGATGAAAATACAAATTTCTATTATAAATGAGCCAGGTCGGGATAAAAAAACATGGCCGCCACGGACCAATGAATCTCCGCGATGGGCGGAGCTTAGAAATGATCGGCCATAACTCCCACACCCATTGCCCTATCGTCACCAATCTTGGGGGTAGGGTCACAAGGTGACTGGGAAGCTGCCTACCAAAGCGTTTCGAGCTCAGCCCATAGGGGGCGCTATAAATGCACACATGCATATCTCAAAGACCGTCGGACAGAATTTCACCACGTTGGTGTGCTATTGACTTGAAATTTTACACACATGTCCTCCTGATGGTCCTCTACAAAAAAGCCTCTTGCACCATTAGGGTGGTTATTAGGGATTTTTTTTAATAACTTGGCATAATGTGAAAAACAGTATGAATGTGAATATAGGGATTTGATAAAAGACTTCAGTGACTGGAGTCACCAGAACTGCCTCATGCTGAACACCTCAAAGACAAAGGAAATGATCATGGATTTCCGTAGGTCCAAGCCCACTCTTCAGCAGTCAAACACTTGTGGAGTGGACATTGAGGTGGTGACACCTAGAAATATCTAGGTGTTCATCTTGATAACAAGTTGGACTGTTCTGTTAACACAGATGCACTCTACAAAAAAGGGCAGAGCCGCCTCTTTTTCCTTAGAAAGCTTAGATCTCTAAACATCTGTAATAAGATGCTGCAGATGTTCTATCAGTCTGTGGTGGCAAGTGTTTTTATTTTATGCTGCAGTCTGCTGGGGAGGAAGTTTAGGAAAAAAAGCAGGCAAAGAGGCTGGATAAGCTTGTCAAGAAGGCTGGCTCTGTGATGGAGTAAAGATGGACTCTCTGGAGGAGGTGGTGGAGAGATACACAATGAGGATGGTGGAGGCCATACTGAACAACACGGATCATCCACTTCATAACACCTTGATGGATCAAAGAAGCAGCGGTGGTGGACGGCTCCTATCTCTTGGGTGCAGGACAGAAAGATACCGTAGATCTTTCATACCCACAGCCATCAGACTGTTTAATTCTAATGCAAATGGAAGATGAGCTAAAAGACAAATCAATTTCCCTTTGGGATCAATAAAGTAATTTCTATTTTATTCTATTCTATTCTATTCTATTTTATTTCTATTCTATTCATTTGTTGTTTCATCGTTTCATTTCATATTTCATATTTCATATCATTTCATATTATTGCATTTCATTGTTTTATTCTATTCTATTCTATTCATTTGTTGTTTCATGGTTTCATTTCATATCATTGCATTTCATTGTTCATGAAGAGGATGATCTGAGTTGTTCAGAATGGCCTCCACCAGCGTGTATCTCCTCCACCACATCCTCAGTGAGTCCATCAGGGAGACATGACTGAAGCCAAGTGCCTCAGGATGTTTAGTCTGTATCCTAGCAACGACTTCATGGAGAATTTCACATGGAACTTTGGCAGTAGCCGTTGGTGGGATGTACACAAGTATTGTTTTGATTTGAAAAAATGTCTACTGCCTGAGTCTTCATCTATATCTCCAGCTCCTCATTATTCTTGTTGGGCAGAGAGTTGATATTTTGCATGATGACTGACGGCAGAAAGGACCTTCACTTCATCTCCACTTCCAAGCCTTTAACCTCTGCACCACCAGCATAGCAACCACCAAAACACCTCCTCATCCCAGATGGAACAGGGTGTCATCCTCCTGAAGAATCTCTCTCCCCACAGAAGTATCCATCAGTAGTTGAGAAAACATACATTGACACAACAAAAAATAAAGCAAAGGTTGAGTAAAACTCACAGCCACTAGACTTGCTTCTCCAGTTGAAGCGCATGTTCTGAAAGTATGTGACTCGCAAAACATTTTGAACTGGGCAATATGGGGGTGTCACAAATGTGTGACCGAAAACCTGGTTTGGAGATATCTGGGCCTGGTAATGGGTGTGTATGGCGTGGAGCCTTTAGGAACGGAGCGGGCGCTGTCGTCGACCGTGGCCGCTCTTGGGTGCAGGACAGAAAGATACCGTAGATCTTTCATACCCACAGCCATCAGACTGTTTAATTCTAATGCAAATGGAAGATGAGCTAAAAGACAAATCAATTTCCCTTTGGGATCAATAAAGTCATTTCTATTCTATTCT
The DNA here is from genome assembly GCA_021432705.1 of Caranx ignobilis. Lineage (NCBI taxonomy): Eukaryota > Metazoa > Chordata > Actinopteri > Carangiformes > Carangidae > Caranx > Caranx ignobilis. Next base: position 11,005,745 of record MU269981.1, on the reverse strand, counting down.
ATTCTATTCTATTTGTAGTGGATGTGATAATAGCCACATATATAGTTTTTTTTATTAACAGACACCCCCCTTTTTCATTTGAATATTCGAACCTTTTATTTTTTACATTTTGTAATAACCGTTTGCACCAGCAGAGGGTGCTCCAAGACCAGTGGATCCAAGCATTCTCTGCTCTGCTTGCTCTGCGCGGGCGCAGACAATAGAGGCGCTTAGCGGAAGCGACAGTATCTAACGAGGGAACGTGTCCTATGTTTGGATCCACAGGTTGGTAAAGTGTATGGTTGATACAGTTTTGTTAAGTTAAGTTGAAATGAGTAACAGCATGTGTTAAAGCACTGAAGTTAAGATGAATGCTTTAAGTTGTGAAACACTTACTATATTGTCGTGGTTCGTGATCGGACGCTCAAGTCCCCATGAGGTCGGTTGAACAAGAATGTGTGTGTGTGTGTGCTTGAGAGTACTAGTAGTTGGTACGGTATGTTGTAATGTTGATTATATGGAATGTGAACTTTGAAGAGCGGGCGCAGACGATAAAGGCGCTTAGCGGAAGCAACAGTAGCTAACGAGGGACCGTGTCCTATGTTTGGATCCACAGATTGATTGGTTGCTCAGTCACACCGTAGCTCAGAGCCGCTCTCCCCAGTGCCGCCGACTGAGCGGTTTATGCTGCCGGCCAGGGACCCCTAGCTCTGGCGCCGGTAACATATTCTATTCATTTGTTGTTTCATCGTTTCATCGTTTCATTCATATCACAGCCACTAGACTTTGCTTCTCCAGTTGAAGCGCATGTTCTGAAAGTATGTGACTCCCAAAACATTTTGAACTCGGCCAATAGGGTGTCACAATGTGTGACCGAAAACCCGGTTTGGAGATATCTGGGCCTGGTAATGGGTGTGTATGGCGTGGAGCCTTTAGGAACGGAGCGGGCGCTGTCGTCGACCGTGGCCGGCGAGGGTCGGAGGGCCGGTTTTGGGCCTCAACAGGTTAGAACCCGGGGATTGCCGCTTGCGGCTATATTTAGGGTTCTAACCCCGAAGGGGTAGAACCCTTCTAAAATCCTACCGGTTTATTATTAGGGTTCTAACCCCGAAGGGGTAGAACCCTTCTAAAATCCTACCGGTTTATTAGGGTTCTAACCCCGAAGGGGAGAACCCTTCTAAAATCCTACCGGTTTATTATTATTATTATTATTATTATTATTTGTCGTCTGCCGCTTGAGCTAAAATCCCGTGAGCTGGAATAGGCCAGAAAGCTGAAACTTGGCCCAATGATTGGAAATGATGTGCATCAACTTCTATTAAATATGAGCCCATTGGCCAGATGGTGGCGCTGTAATTAAGGCTTAAAAATGACTTTTTTGGAAGGCCACGCCCCTCACACCGTAAGTCCGATGACTTGAAATTTGACACACAGGTCCAGCTCAATGTGCTCTACAAAAAAGCTCTGGGACCATTAAAGTCCGTCATGATAGATTTTTTGCTAATTTGCATAATGTGAAAAACAGTAAAATGAATAGAACTTTTGAAAGATTGACTATATCAACACCAAATTTGGTATACAGCCTCGGGGGATGAAAATACAAATTTCTATTATAAATGAGCCAGATCGGATAAAAAACATGGCCGCCACGGACCAATGAATCTCCGCGATGGGCGGAGCTTAGAAATGATTGGCCATAACTCCCACACCCATTGCCCTATCGTCACCAATCTTGGTGGGTCACAGCGGAGAGTGGGAGTGTCAGTCAGAAAGTGACTGGAAGCTGCTACCAAAGCGTTTGAGCTCAGCCTATAGGGGGCGCTATAAATGCCACACATGCATATCTCAAAGACCATTGAACAGAATTTCACCAAATTTGGTATGCATACTCTAGGGGGGACTGTTAACTTATATCTTGAGTGCCATGTTGATTGGTGAAAGTGGGCGTGGCCTGTTGGTCGTTAACTGCTGTTGTTTACGTTTTTTGAATTTATGATGAGCTGGAAGGACCTAGGGACATGAAAATCAGTACATGGATTATAAATGACATGCAAATGCTTGTCAAAAAATTTGACCCCATTCGGCCTAACGGGGGCGCTGTTACATGGGCGTGTGAACTTCAAATGGCTCTCCCCGCCCAGATAGATAGTGCTATTGACTTGAAATTTTACACACATGTCCTCCTGATGGTCCTCTACAAAAAAGCCTCTGGGACCATTAGGGTGATTATGACGGATTTTTCAATAATTTGCATAATGTGAAAAACAGTAAAATGAATAGAACTTTTGAAAGATTGACTCTATCAACACCAAATTTGGTATACGGCCTCGGGGGATGAAAATACAAATTTCTATTATAAATGAGCCAGGTCGGATAAAAAACATGGCCGCCACGGACCAATGAATCTCGCGATGGGCGGAGCTTAGAAATGATCGGCCATAACTCCCACACCCATTGCCCTATCGTCACCAATCTTGGTGGGTAGGGTCACAAGGTGACTGGGAAGCTGCCTACCAAAGCGTTTCGAGCTCAGCCCATAGGGGGCGCTATAAATGCCACACATGCATATCTCAAAGACCGTCGGACAGAATTTCACCACATTTGGTGTGCTATTGACTTGAAATTTAACACATGTCCTCCTGATGGTCCTCTAAAAAAGCCTCTTGCACCATTAGGGTGGTTATTATGGATTTTTTTAATAACTTGCATAATGTGAAAAACAGTAAAATGAATAGAACTTCTGAAAAAACATATATGATACTGCCTCATGCTGAACACCTCAAAGACAAGGAAATGATCATGGATTTCCGTAGGTCCAAGCCCACTCTTCAGCCAGTCAACACTTGTGGAGTGGACATTGAGGTGGTGACAACCTATAAATATTAGGTGTTCATCTTGATAACAAGTTGGACTGGTCTGTTAACACAGATGCCACTCTACAAAAAAGGGCAGAGCCGCCTCTTTTTCCTTAGAAAGCTTAGATCTCTAAACATCTGTAATAAGATGCTGCAGATGTTTTATCAGTCTGTGGTGGCAAGTGTTTTATTTTATGCTGCAGTCTGCTGGGGAGGAAGTTTAGGAAAAAAGCAGGCAAAGAGGCTGGATAAGCTTGTCAAGAAGGCTGGCTCTGTGATGGGAGTAAAGATGGACTCTCTGGAGGAGGTGGTGGAGAGATACACAATGAGGATGGTGGAGGCCATACTGAACAACACGGATCATCCACTTCATAACACCTTGATGGATCAAAGAAGCAGCGGTGGTGGACGGCTCCTATCTCTTGGGTGCAGGACAGAAAGATACCGTAGATCTTTCATACCCACAGCATCAGACTGTTTAATTCTAATGCAAATGGAAGATGAGCTAAAAGACAAATCAATTTCCCTTTGGGATCAATAAAGTAATTTCTATTTATTCTATTCTATTCTATTCTATTCTATTCTATTCTATTTCTATTCTATTTCTATTCCATTCTATTCATTTGTTGTTTCATCGTTTCATTTCATATTCATATCATTTCATATTATTGCATTTCATTGTTCTATTCTATTCTATTCTATTCATTTGTTGTTTCATGTTTCATTTCATATCATTGCATTTCATTGTTCATGAAGAGGATGATCTGAGTTGTTCAGAATGGCCTCCACCAGCGTGTATCTCTCCCCCACATCCTCAGTGAGTCCATCAGGGAGACATGACTGAAGCCAAGTGCCTCAGGATGTTTAGTCTGTATCCTAGCAACGACTTCATGGAGAATTTCACATGGAACTTTGGCAGTAGCCGTTGGTGGGATGTACACAAGTATTGTTTTGATTTGAAAAAATGTCTACTGCCTGAGTCTTCATCTATATCTCCAGCTCCTCATTATTCTTGTTGGGCAGAGAGTTGATATTTTGCATGATGACTGACGGAGAAAGGACCTTCACTTCATCTCCACTTCCAAGCCTTTAACCTCTGCACCACCAGCATAGCAACCACCAAAACACCTCCTCATCCCAGATGGAACAGGGTGTCATCCTCCTGAAGAATCTCCTCTCCCCACAGAAGTATCCATCAGTAGTTGAGAAAAACATACATTGACACAACAAAATAAAGCAAAGGTTGAGTAAAAACTCACAGCCACTAGACTTTGCTTCTCCCAGTTGAAGCGCATGTTCTGAAAGTATGTGACTACCAAAACATTTTGAACTGGGCCAATATGGGGTGTCACAAATGTGTGACCGAAAACCTGGTTTGGAGATATCTGGGCCTGGTAATGGGTGTGTATGGCGTGGAGCCTTTAGGAACGGAGCGGGCGCTGTCGTCGACCGTGGCCGCTCTTGGGTGCAGGACAGAAAGATACCGTAGATCTTTCATACCCACAGCCATCAGACTGTTTAATTCTAATGCAAATGGAAGATGAGCTAAAAGACAAATCAATTTCCCTTTGGGATCAATAAAGTCATTTCTATTCTATTCTATTCTATTTGTAGTGGATGTGATAATAGCCACATATATAGTTTTTTTTTATTAACAGACCCCCCCCTTTTTCATTTTAATATTCGAACCTTTATTTTTTACATTTTGTAATAACCGTTTGCACCAGCAGAGGGTGCTCCAAGACCAGTGGATCCAAGCATTCTCTGCTCTGCTCTGCTCTGCTTGCTCTGTGCGGGCGCAGACAATAGAGACGCTTAGCGGAAGCGACAGTAGGTAACGAGGGAACGTGTCCTATGTTTGGATCCACAGGTTGGTAAAGTGTATGGTTGATACAGTTTGTTAATTTGAAATGAGTAACAGCATGTGTTAAAGCACTGAAGTTAAGATGAATGCTTTAAGTTGTGAAACACTTACTATATTGTCGTGGTTCGTGATCGGACGTTCACGTCCCCATGAGGTCGGTTGAACAAGAATGTGTGTGTGTGTGCTTGAGAGTACTAGTAGTTGGTACGGTATGTTGTAATGTTGATTATATGGAATGTGAACTTTGAAGAGCGGGCGCAGAGACGATAAAGGCGCTTAGCGGAAGCAACAGTAGTAACGAGGGACCGTGTCCTATGTTTGGATCCACAGATTGATTGGTTGCTCAGTCACACCGTAGCTCAGCCGCTCAGTGCCCGCCGCCTGAGCGGTTTATGCTGCCGGCCAGGGACCCCTAGCTCTGGCGCCGGTAACATATTCTATCATTTGTTGTTTCATCGTTTCATCGTTTCATTTCATATCACAGCCACTAGAACTTTGCTTCTCCCAGTTGAAGCGCATGTTCTGAAAGTATGTGACTCGCAAAACATTTTGAACTCGGCCAATATGGGGTGTCACAAATGTGTGACCGAAAACCCGGTTTGGAGATATCTGGGCCTGGTAATGGGTGTGTATCGCGTGGAGCCTTTAGGAACGGAGCGGGCGCTGTCGTCGACCGTGGCCGGCGAGGGTCGGGGTGGCCGGTTTGGGCCTCAAAGGTTAGAACCGGGGATTGCCGCTTGCGGCTATATTTATTATTATTATTTGTCGTCTGCCGCTTGAGCTCAAATTCCGTGAGCTGGAATAGGCAGAAAGCTGAAACTTGGCCCAATGATTGGAAATGATGTGCATCAACTTCTATTAAAATATGAGCCCAGTTGGCCAGATGGTGGCGCTGTAATTAAGGATTAAAAATTTTTTTTTTGGAAGGCCATGCCCCTCACACCGTAAGTCCGATTGACTTGAAATTTGACACACAGGTCCAGCTCAATGTGCTCTACAAAAAAGCCAATGAGACCATTAAAGTCCGTCATGATAGATTTTTTGCTAATTTGCATAATGTGAAAAACAGTAAAATGAATAGAACTTTTGAAAGATTGACTCTGTCAACACCAAATTTGGTATACAGCCTCGGGGGATGAAAATACAAATTTCTATTATAAATGAGCCAGATCGGATCAAAAATATGGCCGCCACGGACCAATGAATCTCCGCGATGGGCGGAGCTTAGAAATGATTGGCCATAACTCCCACACCCCTTGCCCTATCATCACCAATCTTGGTGGGTAGGTTCACAACGGGACTGGGAAGCTGCCTACCAAAGCGTTTTGAGCTCAGCCTATAGGGGGCGCTATAAATGCCACACATGCATATCTCAAAGACCATTGAACAGAATTTCACCAAATTTGGTATGCATACTCTAGGGGGGACTGTTAACTTATATCTTGAGTGCCATGTTGATTGGTGAAAGTGGGCGTGGCCTGTTGGTCGTTAACTGCTGTTGTTTAGGTTTTTTGAATTTATGATGAGCTGGAAGGACCTAGGGACATGAAAATCGGTACATGGATTATAAATGACATGCAAATGCTTGTCAAAAAATTTGACCCCATTCGGCCTAACGGGGGCGCTGTTACATGGCGTGTGAACTTAAATGGCTCTCCCGCCCAGATATGAGTGCTATTGACTTGAAATTTTACACACATGTCCTCCTGATGGTCCTCTACAAAAAAGCCTCTGGGACCATTAGGGTGATTATGACGGATTTTTCAATAATTTGCATAATGTGAAAAACAGTAAAATGAATAGAACTTTTGAAAGATTGACTCTATCAACACCAAATTTGGTATACGGCCTCGGGGGATGAAATACAAATTTTCTTATAAATGAGCCAGGTCGGATAAAAAACATGGCCGCCACGGACCAATGAATCTCCGCGATGGGCGGAGCTTAGAAATGATCGGCCATAACTCCCACACCCATTGCCCTATCGTCACCAATCTTGGTGGGTAGGGTCACAAGGTGACTGGGAAGCTGCCTACCAAAGCGTTTTCGAGCTCAGCCCATAGGGGGCGCTATAAAGCCACACATGCATATCTCAAAGACCGTCGGACAGAATTTCACCACGTTTGGTGTGCTATTGACTTGAAATTTTACACACATGTCCTCCTGATGGTCCTCTACAAAAAAAGCCTCTTGCACCATTAGGGTGGTTATTAGGGATTTTTTTTAATAACTTGCATAATGTGAAAAACAGTATGAATGTGAATATAGGGATTTGATAAAAGCCTTCAGTGACTGGAGTCACCAGAACTGCCTCATGCTGAACACCTCAAAGACAAAGGAAATGATCATGGATTTCCGTAGGTCCAAGCCCACTCTTCAGCCAGTCAACACTTGTGGAGTGGACATTGAGGTGGTGACAACCTATAAATATCTAGGTGTTCATCTTGATAACAAGTTGGACTGGTCTGTTAACACAGATGCACTCTACAAAAAAGGGCAGAGGCGCCTCTTTTTCCTTAGAAAGCTTAGATCTCTAAACATCTGTAATAAGATGCTGCAGATGTTCTATCAGTCTGTGGTGGCAAGTGTTTATTTTATGCTGCAGTCTGCTGGGGAGGAAGTTTAGGAAAAAAGCAGGCAAAGAGGCTGGATAAGCTTGTCAAGAAGGCTGGCTCTGTGATGGGAGTAAAGATGGACTCTCTGGAGGAGGTGGTGGAGAGATACACAATGAGGATGGTGGAGGCCATACTGAACAACACGGATCATCCACTTCATAACACCTTGATGGATCAAAGAAGCAGCGGATGGTGGACGGCTCCTATCTCTTGGGTGCAGGACAGAAAGATACCGTAGATCTTTCATACCCACAGCCATCAGACTGTTTAATTCTAATGCAAATGGAAGATGAGCTAAAAGACAAATCAATTTCCCTTTGGGATCAATAAAGTCATTTCTATTCTATTTTATTCTATTCTATTCTATTCTATTTGTAGTGGATGTGATAATAGCCACATATATAGTTTTTTTTATTAACGGACACCCCCCCTTTTTCATTTTAATATTCGAACCTTTTATTTTTTACATTTTGTAATAACCGTTTGCACCAGTAGAGGGTGCTCCAAGACCAGTGGATCCAAGCATTCTCTGCTCTGCTCTGCTTGCTCTGTGCGGGCGCAGACAATAGAGGTGCTTAGCGGAAGCGACAGTAGCTAACGAGGGAACGTGTCCTATGTTTGGATCCACAGGTTGGTAAAGTGTATGGTTGATACAGTTTTGTTAAGGTGAAATGAGTAACAGCATGTGTTAAAGCACTGAAGTTAAGATGAATGCTTTAAGTTGTGAAACACTTACTATATTGTCGTGGTTCGTGATCGGACGTTCACGTCCCCATGAGGTCGGTTGAACAAGAATGTGTGTGTGTGTGCTTGAGAGTACTAGTAGTTGGTACGGTATGTTGTAATGTTGATTATATGGAATGTGAACTTTGAAGAGAGGTCGCAGACGATAAAGGCGCTTAGCGGAAGCAACAGTAGCTAACGAGGGACCGTGTCCTATGTTTGGATCCACAGATTGATTGGTTGCTCAGTCACACCGTAGCTCAGCGCTCAGTGCCCGCCGCCTGAGCGGTTTATGCTGCGGCCAGGGACCCCTAGCTCTGGCGCCGGTAACATATTCTATCATTTGTTGTTTCATCGTTTCATGGTTTCATTTCATATCACAGCCACTAGACTTTGCTTCTCCCGGTTGAAGCGCATGTTCTGAAAGTATGTGACTACCAAAACATTTTGAACTCGGCCAATATGGGGTGTCACAAATGTGTGACCGAAAACCCGGTTTGGAGATATCTGGGCTGGTAATGGGTGTGTATCGCGTGGAGCCTTTAGGAACGGAGCGGGCGCTGTCGTCGACCGTGGCCGGCGAGGGTCGGGGTGGCCGGTTTGGGCCTCAACAGGTTAGAAACCCGGGGATTGCCGCTTGCGGCTATATTTATTATTATTATTATTATTATTTGTCGTCTGCCGCTTGAGCTAAAATTCCCGTGAGCTGGAATAGGCCAGAAGCTGAAACTTGGCCAATGATTGGAAATGATGTGCATCAACTTCTATTAAAATATGAGCCCAGTTGGCCAGATGGTGGCGCTGTAATTAAGGCTTAAAAATGACTTTTTTGGAAGGCCACGCCCCTCACACCGTAAGTCCGATTGACTTGAAATTGACACACAGGTCCAGCTCAATGTGCTCTACAAAAAAGCCTCTGGGACCATTAAAGTCCGTCATGATAGATTTTTTGCTAATTTGCATAATGTGAAAAACAGTAAAATGAATAGAACTTTTGAAAGATTGACTCTATCAACACCAAATTTGGTATACAGCCTCGGGGGATGAAAATACAAATTTCTATTATAAATGAGCCAGATCGGATAAAAACATGGCCGCCACGGACCAATGAATCTCCGCGATGGGCGGAGCTTAGAAATGATTGGCCATAACTCCCACACCCATTGCCCTATCGTCACCAATCTTGGTGGGTAGGGTCACAAGGTGACTGGGAAGCTGCCTATCAAAGCGTTTTGAGCTCAGCCTATAGGGGGCGCTATAAATGCCACACATGCATATCTCAAAGACCATTGAACAGAATTTCACCAAATTTGGTATGCATACTCTAGGGGGGACTGTTAACTTATATCTTGAGTGCCATGTTGATTGGTGAAAGTGGGCGTGGCCTGTTGGTCGTTAACTGCTGTTGTTTACGGTTTTTTGAATTATGATGAGCTGGAAGGACCTAGGGACATGAAAATCAGTACATGGATTATAAATGACATGCAAATGCTTGTCAAAAAATTTGACCCCATTTGGCCTAACGGGGGCGCTGTTACATGGCGTGTGAACTTCAAATGGCTCTCCCCGCCCAGATATGAGTGCTATTGACTTGAAATTTTACACACATGTCCTCCTGATGGTCCTCTACAAAAAATCCTCTTGCACCATTAGGGTGATAATGACGGATTTTTCAATAATTTGCATAATGTGAAAAACAGTAAAATGAATAGAACTTTTGAAAGATTGACTCTATCAACACCAAATTTGGTATACAGCCTCGGGGGATGAAAATACAAATTTCTATTATAAATGAGCCAGGTCGGATAAAAAACATGGCCGCCACGGACCATGAATCTCCGCGATGGGCGGAGCTTAGAAATGATCGGCCATAACTCCCACACCCATTGCCCTATCGTCACCAATCTTGGTGGGTAGGGTCACAAGGTGACTGGGAAGCTGCCTACCAAAGCGTTTCGAGCTCAGCCCATAGGGGGCGCTATAAATGCCACACATGCATATCTCAAAGACCGTCAGACAGAATTTCACCACGTTTGGTGTGCTGTTGACTTGAAATTTTACACACATGTCCTGATGTCCTCTACACAAAAAAGCCTCTTGCACCATTAGGGTGGTTATTATGGATTTTTTTAATAACTTGCATAATGTGAAAAACAGTAAAATGAATAGAACTTTTGAAAAACATATATGATACTGCCTCATGCTGAACACTCAAAGACAAAGGAAATGATCATGGATTTCCGTAGGTCCAAGCCCACTCTTCAGCCAGTCAACACTTGTGGAGTGGACATTGAGGTGGTGACAACCTAAAAATATCTAGGTGTTCATCTTGATAACAAGTTGGACTGGTCTGTTAACACAGATGCACTCTACAAAAAAGGGCAGAGCCGCCTCTTTTTCCTTAGAAAGCTTAGATCTCTAAACATCTGTAATAAGATGCTGCAGATGTTTTATCAGTCTGTGGTGGCAAGTGTTTTATTTTATGCTGCAGTCTGCTGGGGAGGAAGTTTAGGAAAAAAGCAGGCAAAGAGGCTGGATAAGCTTGTCAAGAAGGCTGGCTCTGTGATGGGAGTAAAGATGGACTCTCTGGAGGAGGTGGTGGAGAGATACACAATGAGGATGGTGGAGGCCATACTGAACAACACGGATCATCCACTTCATAACCCTTGATGGATCAAAGAAAGCAGCGGTGGTGGACGGCTCCTATCTCTTGGGTGCAGGACAGAAAGATACCGTAGATCTTTCATACCCACAGCCATCAGACTGTTTAATTCTAATGCAAATGGAAGATGAGCTAAAAGACAAATCAATTTCCCTTTGGGATCAATAAAGTAATTTCTATTTTATTCTATTCTATTCTATTCTATTGTATTTCTATTCTATTCTATTCTATTCTTCATTTGTTGTTTCATCGTTTCATTTCATATTTCATATCATTTCATATTATTGCATTTCATTGTTCTATTCTATTCTATTCTATTCATTTGTTGTTTCATGGTTTCATTTCATATCATTGCATTTCATTGTTCATGAAGAGGATGATCTGAGTTGTTCAGAATGGCCTCCACCAGCGTGTATCTCTCCACCACATCCTCAGTGAGTCCATCAGGGAGACATGACTGAAGCCAAGTGCCTCAGGATGTTTAGTCTGTATCCTAGCAACGACTTGATGGAGAATTTCACATGGAACTTTGGCAGTAGCCGTTGGTGGATGTACACAAGTATTGTTTTGATTTGAAAAAATGTCTACTGCCTGAGTCTTCATCTATATCTCCAGCTCCTCATTATTCTTGTTGGGCAGAGAGTTGATATTTTGCATGATGACTGACGGCAGAAAGGACCTTCACTTCATCTCCACTTCCAAGCCTTTAACCTCTGCACCACCAGCATAGCAACACCAAAACACCTCCTCATCCCAGATGGAACAGGGTGTCATCCTCCTGAAGAATCTCCTCTCCCCACAGAAGTATCCATCAGTAGTTGAGGAAAACATACATTGACACAACAAAATAAAGCAAAGGTTGAGTAAAAACTCACAGCCACTAGACTTTGCTTCTCCCAGTTGAAGCGCATGTTCTGAAAGTATGTGACTACCAAAACATTTTGAACTGGGCCAATATGGGGTGTCACAAATGTGTGACCGAAAACCTGGTTTGGAGATATCTGGGCCTGGTAATGGGTGTGTATGGCGTGGAGCCTTTAGGAACGGAGCGGGCGCTGTCGTCGACCGTGGCCGCTCTTGGGTGCAGGACAGAAAGATACCGTAGATCTTTCATACCCACAGCCATCAGACTGTTTAATTCTAATGCAAATGGAAGATGAGCTAAAAGACAAATCAATTTCCTTTGGGATCAATAAAGTAATTTCTATTCTATTCTATTCTATTCTATTCTATTTGTAGTGGATGTGATAATAGCCACATATATAGTTTTTTTTTATTAACAGTCACCCCCCTTTTTCATTTGAATATTCGAACCTTTTATTTTTTACATTTTGTAATAACCGTTTGCACCAGCAGAGGGTGCTCCAAGACCAGTGGATCCAAGCATTCTCTGCTCTGCTCTGCTCTGCTTGCTCTGTGCGGGGAGACAATAGAGGCGCTTAGCGGAAGCGACAGTAGGTAACGAGGGAACGTGTCCTATGTTTGGATCCACAGGTTGGTAAAGTGTATGGTTGATACAGTTTTGTTAATTTGAAATGAGTAACAGCATGTGTTAAAGCACTGAAGTTAAGATGAATGCTTTAAGTTGTGAAACACTTACTATATTGTCGTGGTTCGTGATCGGACGTTCACGTCCCCATGAGGTTTGAACAAGAATGTGTGTGTGTGTGCTTGAGCATACTAGTAGTTGGTACGGTATGTTGTAATGTTGATTATATGGAATGTGAACTTTGAAGAGCGGGCGCAGACGATAAAGGCGCTTAGCGGAAGCAACAGTAGCTAACGAGGGACCGTGTCCTATGTTTGGATCCACAGATTGATTGGTTGCTCAGTCACACCGTAGCTCAGCCGCTCAGTGCCCGCGCCTGAGCGGTTTATGCTGCCGGCAGGGACCCCTAGCTCTGGCGCCGGTAACATATTCTATTCATTTGTTGTTTCATGTTTCATCGTTTCATTTCATATCACAGCACAGACTTTGCTCTCCCATGTATCAGCTCAAGACTTTGAGTTGAAGCGCATGTTCTGAAAGTATGTGACTCGCAAAACATTTTGAACTCGGCCAATATGGGGTGTCACAAATGTGTGACCGAAAACCCGGTTGGAGATATCTGGGCCTGGTAATGGGTGTGTATGGCGTGGAGCCTTTAGGAACGGAGCGGGCGCTGTCGTCGATCGTGGCCGGCGAGGGTCGGGGTGGCCGGTTTGGGCCTCAACAGGTTAGAACCCGGGGATTGCCGCTTGCGGCTATATTTATTAGGGCCCGAGCGACGACTGGCAAGTCGTCTGGCGAAGGCCCTATTGTAATTGTACTGTTTATTAGGGCCCGAGCGGTACGACGAAGTCGTCCCGAGGGACCTATTGTAATCGTAATGTTTATTATTAGGGCCCGAGCGGTACGACGAAGTCGTCCCGAGGGACCTATTGTAATCGTAAGGTTTATTATTAGGGCCCGAGCGACGACAAGCGTCGGCGAGGACCCTATTGAAACCTCGCTGTTTATTAGGGCCCGAGCGGTACGACGAAGTCGTCCCGAGGGACCTATTGTAATCGCTATGTTTATTATTATTATTATCTTATTCCCTATATAATCGCATTTTCGGAGCCTTTCCCGTGCTCAAAAACTCACGGAATTCTGGAAAACATTGCGCTCACACGAAAAATTTGATATTTTATGGTCGTTGCACATGGGCAGGACAAAATGGTGAAACAGCGCCCCTTGGAAATTTTGAAAAAGTCCATAGGTGAGATCGCAAAAGTGGACGAAAATTGGTACACAAGTGTATTATACTCAGACGAACAAAAAAGTTCATAGAAAGACCCCCCAAATCTCAACCGGAAGTCCGCCATTTTGTTTTGAAATTTTTACGCTGCGAACGCGCTCCTCCTAGGGATATCGCCCAATCGACTTCAAATTGGCTCAGATCATGTAGAGACGATGCCAATCAAAAGCGCATCAAAAGGATTTCGGCAGGTGAAAGAATGTGGCCGCTAGGGGGCGACAAAGTTTTTATGCTAGCTTTAAAATTTCCTTTTGCTCTCACACGCACATACTTGATCCTAGCAGCTTCAAACTTGGTACACATGTGTACGTGAGTGAGACGCACAAAAAAGTCGGCCTATGTCATGGTGAAATGTCAACAGGAAGTCCGCCATTTTGAATTGAATTTTTTTCGTATTTGAAGTCCTACTCCTACAGATTTCGCGTGATTGACTTCAAATTTGCTACAGACCATCTACTCTCCATCCTAATGAAGTGGTATTAAAAGAATGTCGATAGGTCAAAGGGCATGGCTGCTAGGGGGCGACAAAATTTGGCGAATTTCGATTTCTCGCCGTAAAACTTCGAACGGCTCTCACGCGCACATACGTGATCCTAGCAGCTTCAGCCTTGCTGGACATGATGAGGGCGTCGCCCTGAACGTCCTGATATATTACTTCCTACCTTACTCATAGCGCCCCCTGTTGACGAAAGGAAATGACCAGCTTTACTCCAACATGTATAAATACTACATAGTTAAGCCCATCAACTCCATTCCACTTCCAGTACATGCAGAACAAGTTGGTGAAGCTACATTATGAATGGCGCGAAGCTACGACCAATAGCGTCCGTGTGGCGGTGCGACGACCATCGACCCTTCGTCGTGAAATTACGTTTGGCATTTTGATGGCTTTAACGAACTCGTATCCACATGACATTTCATACACATGTCAAGACTGACGAGCTCTTTCATTTGATATGCGGCACGCCCATGAGCGGGGGCAAGCGCCTCAACAGCGCCACCTTGAAAATTTCAAAAACCCCTCCCCATAGGGGTTTTTTTGGAGTAGCAACATGAAACTTGGTACACATGTGTAACATGTCCAGACGCACAAAAAAGTCTCTTGCACCAATGGTCAGAACCAAACAGGAAGTCCGCCATTTTGATTTCATTGGTCACGTTTTGTCGATTTCCACCATTGGTATTTGAACGAACTCCTCCTAGGGATTTCGCCCGACCGGCTTCAATTTCGGTACAGGTCATCTAGAGAGCATGCTGATCAAAAGTTGTATAAAGAATGTCTGTAGGTCAAAGGGCGTGGCTGTAAGGGCGTGCCAGATTTTGGCGAATTATCCTGTTTTTTGAACGGCTCTCACGCCCAAATACTTTATCCGAGCAGCTTCAAACTTGCTGGACATGACGATGGCTCCGCCCTGAACGCCCTGATATATTAACTTCCCACCTTACTCATAGCGCCCCCCCCGCTGTAACAGGAAGTGTCCAGCTTCATTCTAACACGTATAAATCCTACACATTGACCCCAACAACATCGTTCCACCTAGTACATGCAGAACAAGTTGGTGAAGCTACGTTATGGACGTTGTGAAGCTACGACTAATGGCGTTGCAACGAACAGCGATCCCTCGCCACCAATTACGTTTGGCTTGAAATGGCTTTACAAGCTCGAACCGTCTTGAAAATTGACACACAGGTCAAGAATGATGAGCTCTCACAGCTGATAGGGCCTTTGCCCATGGGCGGGGCCAAATGGCTCAACAGCGCCACCTTGAAATTTTCAAAAACCTCCCCCATAGGGGTTTTTTTACAGTAGGAAGATGAAAATTGGTACACATGTGTAAGATGCCCAGACGCACAAAAAGTCTCTGACACCCATGGTCGGAACCAAACAGGAAGTCCGCCATCTTGATTTTAATGGTCTCGTTTTTTTGACATTTCAACACCGTGTTTGAAACTTGAATAACTTCGCGTGTATTTCACCTAGGAGCATGAAATTCGGTAGGCTGATAGAACTCATCAAGACGAACAAAAAAAGTAGGAGGTTCGAAGCTTTAAAGTCAACAGGAAGTCAGCCATTTGACCTCAAAGGTCAAGTTCCGGTTTTTTCTACACGGCATATTTAAACAGCCACCTTCTAGGGATTTCATCTTACTGACTTCATATTGTGTGATCATCATCTCAAGACCTTTGTGATCACATGTTCTGAAAAGCTTTTCTCTATGTCAAGGGGCGTGGCCGATACGATGCCACCATTTCTGATGCCTCGCCATGCATATTCCAACAGCTCTCTCTCCCACATACTTGGTCCAAACTGCTCCAAAATTTATGGACATGATAAGACCCTCACCCTGACCGCCTCCACATGCTCATAGGTGACCTCACTCATGGCGCCGCTTTGTGGAAACAGGAAAAGCCACATTTTACATTGACTAACACCAACCCCAACCTCCTGACCTCATCATCTCTATTTTGTGGCCATGTGACAATCAGGTTGATGAATCACCACAGGACACAAGCCTTGTGTCATGTGACAGGCTGCCCGTGGAAGCAGTGGCGGCTTTCTATCCCTCGCCATGGAACATCAACTCCTTATAAATCCAACATGCATTGTCTGATTTGCTTGAAACTTCACATGTGTGATGAGTGTTGGCCCCTGAATGTAACTGCATACATTTAGTTATGCTCTTAGCGCCACCTGGTGGATGAATATTCACCTTGTCGTTACTCCATCGTACATTGGCAGATTTGGCTGGTGACATGTGTGATGAGGGTTAACCCCTGAACGCACCTGCAGGTGCCTCTGGGGCCACAGGGGCTGTTACGCAAAGGGCAGTGGGTACGGTGGGGCGTGGGTGCGGCGGGGCGTGGGCGCGATCAAGCGTCGGTACCGCGAGGGCCCGTCAACGCCGCTTGCGGCTTTAATTATTATTATTCTTACACGTAAACGACTGCCTTTTTGGGGACTTTCCCATGCTCGAAAAGTCAGGAAAATTTGCACACATGTCCGGACTGCGCAAAAATTCGATATTTTGGGGTCGTCGCGCATGGTCGACATGAAATGGCGAAATAGCGCCCCCTAGAAATTTTCAAAAACCCCTCCGCATTGGGGTTTTTTTGGCGTAGGAGAACGAAATTCGGTACACATGTCTACCATCCCAAGACGCACGAAAAAGTCCATTAACGTCATGGTGAAATGTCGACAGGAAGTCGGCCATTTTGATTTGTAGTTTTTTCGTATTTGAACGAACTCCTCCTAGGGATTTCGCCCGATCGACTTCAATTTTGGCACAGGTCATCTAGAGGCCATGCTCATCAAAAGTTTATAAAAGAATGTCTGTAGGTCAAAGGGCGTGGCTGGTAGTGCCCGCCAAAGTTTGGCGAATTTTCGTTTTCTCGCAATTTCGTTTTGAACGGCTCTCACGCCCACATACTTCATCCCAGCGGCTTCAAACTTGCTGGACATGTCGATGGCTCCGCCCTGAACGTTCCGATGTATTGACTTCCCACCTCACTCGTAGCGCCCCCCGCTGGTAACAGGAAGTGTGCAGCTTTTACTCTAACGTCAATAAATACCACATAGTTGACCCCATCGACTTCATTCCACTTCTAATACATGCACAACAACATGGTGAAGCTACATTATTAAGCTTGTCAAGCTACGACTAATGGCGTCCGTGTGGCGGCGCCGCGACTGTCGATCCTCGCCACCAATTACGATTGGCTTTTTCATGGCTTTAACAAACTTGTACCAACGTGAAATTTGGCACGCAGGTCGAGACTGACGAGCTCTTTCATTTGATATGCGGCACGCCCATGGGTGGGGCCAAACGGCTCAACAGCGCCACCTTGAATTTTCAAAAACCCCTCCCCATAGGGCTTTTTTTGGAGTAGGAAGTTGAAACTTGGTACACATGTCTATCTTGTCCAGACGCACAAAAAAGTCTCTTGCACCATGGTCAGAACCAAACAGGAAGTCGGCCATCTTGATTTTTATTGTCAATTTTTCGCAATTTCCACGCATCCTATTTGAACGAACTCCTCCTAGGGATTTCATCCGATCGACTTCATATTGTATGACCATCATCTCAAGACCTTTGTGATCAAAAGTTATTAAAAGCTTTTCTCTATCTCAAGGGGCGTGGCTATAATTGCAATTATTCAACAACAAAAATGTTTGGTGTTTGTTCATGCCTTTAATACGCTCATAGCTTCATGAAAATTGGCACACATGTGAGGAATGACAAGTATTCCCCAGTGATAGAGGTCTGGCACATGGGCGGGGCCAAATGCCTCAACAGCGCCACCTTGAAATTTTCAAAAACCCTCCCCATAGGGGTTTTTTGGAGTACACTCATGAAAATTGGTACACATGTGTAACTTGTCCAGACGCACAAAAAGTCTCTGGCACCACTGGTCAAAACCAAACAGGAAGTCCGCCATTTTGATTTTAATGGTCTACTTTTTCTGGCCATTTCATCATGTTTGAAACTTGAAAACTTTGCGTGTGTTTGACCTACAAGCATGAAAATTGGTAGGCTGATAGAACTCATCAAGGCGCACAAAAAAGGTCATTGGGTCCCAGCTCTAAAGTCAACAGGAAGTCAGCCATTTGACCTCAAAGGTCAAGATTTGGTGATTTTCCGCCGTTTTGATTTTAATGGTCTACTTTCTTTGGCCATTTCTTCATGTTTGAAACTTGAATAGCTTTGCGTGTGTTTCACCTACGAGCATGAAAATCGGTAGGCTGATAGAACTCATCAAGACGCACAAAAAAAGTAGGAGGTTCGAAGCTGTAAAGTCAACAGGAAGTCAGCCATTTGACCTCAAATGTCAGGTTTTGGTGATTTCTACACAACATACTTAAACAAAATCTTCCTAGGGATTTCATCAGATCGACTTCATACTTCATGAACATCATCTCAAGACCTTTGTGATTAAATGTTATCAAAACCTTTGCTGTACGTTAAGGGGCGTGGCCGCTATGGCGCCGCCATTTCTCATGCGTCACCATGGAACATCAAGTCCATCTAACTCCATCATGCATTGTCCCATTGGCTTCAAATTTCACATGTGTGATGAAGGTCTGCCCCTCAATGCACCTGACCAGCTCTGGCAACGCTCGTAGCGCCACCCGGTGGATGAAGGGAACATTGCGTTTTTCCTCTTTCTCCAGGTTTCTCCTCTCTTCCCGCTTTGGCTCGCAGGGCCCTCCTCGACCCGCAAGGGCCTCCCCGAGCCGCAGGGGCCCGCGGTCGCATGTGGCGAGGGCCCGTTCACAGCCGCTTGCGGCTTTAATTATTATTATTAGGGCCGAGCGGTACGACGAAGTCGTCCCGAGGGACCTATTGTAATCGTAATGTTTATTATTATTATTATTATTATTCTTATTCCCTATATAATCGCATTTTCGGAGCTTTCCCGTGCTCAAAAAACTCACGGAATTCTGGAAAACATTGCGCTCACACGAAAAATTGATATTTTATGGTCGTTGCACATGGGCAGGACAAAATGGTGAAACAGCGCCCCCTTGGAAATTTTGAAAAAGTCCATAGGTGAGATCGCAAAAGTGGACGAAATTGGTACACAAGTGTATTATACTCAGTCGAACAAAAAAGTCCATAGAAAGACCCCCAAATCTCAACCGGAAGTCCGCCATTTTGTTTTGAAAGTTTTACGCTGCGAACGCGCTCCTCCTAGGGATATCGCCCAATCGACTTCAAATTTGGCACAGATCATGTAGAGACGATGCCAATCAAAAGCGCATCAAAAGGATTTCGGCAGGTCAAAGAATGTGGCCGCTAGGGGGCGACAAAGTTTTTATGCTAGCTTTAAAATTTCCTTTTCCTCTCACACGCACATACTTGATCCTAGCAGCTTCAAACTTGGTACACATGTGTACGTGAGTGAGACGCACAAAAAAGTCGGCCTATGTCATGGTGAAATGTCAACAGGAAGTCCGCCATTTTGAATTGAATTTTTTCGTATTTGAAGTCCTACTCCTACAGATTTCGCGTGATTGACTTCAAATTTGCTACAGACCATCTACTCTCCATCCTAATGAAGTGGTATTAAAAGAATGTCGATAGGTCAAAGGCATGGCTGCTAGGGGGGACAAAATTTGGCGAATTTCGATTTCTCGCCGTAAAACTTCGAAAGCCTCTCACGCGCCATACGTGATCCTAGCAGCTTCAACTTTGCTGGACATGATGAGGGCGTCGCCTTAACGTCCTGATATATTAACTTCCTACCTTACTCATAGCGCCCCCTGTTGACGAAGGAAATGACCAGCTTTTACTCCAACATGTATAAATACTACATAGTTAACCCCATCAACTCGATTCCACTTCCAGTACATGCAGAACAAGTTGGTGAAGCTACATTATGAAGGCGCGAAGCTACGACCAATAGCGTCCGTGTGGCGGTGCGACGACCATTCGACCCTTCGTCGTGAAATTACGTTTGGCATTTTGATGGCTTTATCGAACTCGTATCCACATGACATTTCATACACATGTCAAGACTGACGAGCTCTTTCATTTGATATGCGGCACGCCCATGGGCGGGGCCAAACGCCTCAACAGCGCCACCTTGAAAATTTCAAAACCCCTCCCCATAGGGGTTTTTTTGAGTAAGTAGCAACATGAAACTTGGTACACATGTGTAACGTGTCCAGACGCACAAAAAGTCTCTTGCACCAATGGTCAGAACCAAACAGGAAGTCCGCCATTTTGATTTCATTGGTCACGTTTGCGGCGAGTACACCATTGGTATTTGAACGAACTCCTCCTAGGGATTTCGCCCGACCGGCTTCAATTTCGGTACAGGTCATCTAGAGACCATGCTGATCAAAAGTTATCAAAAGAATTTTTGTAGGTCAAAGGGCGTGGCTGTAAGGGCGTGCCAGATTTTGGCGAATTATCCTGTTTTTTGAACGGCTCTCACGCCCAAATACTTTATCCGAGCAGCTTCAAACTTGCTGGACATGATGATGGCTGCGCCCTGAACGCCCTGATATATAACTTCCCACCTTACTCATAGCGCCCCCGCTGGTAAGGAAGTGTCCAGCTTCATTCTAACACGTAGAAATCCTACACAATTGACCCCAAAACATCGTTCCACTCTAGTACATGCAGAACAAGTTGGTGAAACTACGTTATGGGACGTTGTGAAGCTACGACTAATGGCGTTGCAATGAACAGCGATCCCTCGCACCAATTACGTTTGGCTTGAAATGGCTTTAACAAGCTCGAACCGCCTTGAAATTGATACACAGGTCAAGACGGAATCACCACAGTGATACAAGCCTGTGTCATGTGACAGGCTGCCCGTGGAAGCAGTGGCGGCTTCGGGATCCCTCGCCACAGAGCATCAAGTCCTCATAAATCTATCATGCATTGTCTGATTTCCTTGAAACTTCACATGTGTGATGAGGGTAAGCCCTGAACACAATGCCCATGTCTGGTTGCGCTTCTAGCGCTACCTTGTGGATGAGCCTTCACCTTATCATAACTTTAACATGCGTTGCCTGATTCAGCCCAGACTTGATGTATGTGATCACGGACGGCCCTGAATGTAACTGCACACATTTGCTTATGCTCTTAGCGCCACCTGGTGGATGAATATTCACCTTGTCGTTACTCCATCGTGCATTGGCAGATTTGGCTGTTGACATGTGTGATGAGGGTTAGCCCTGAACACACCTGCAGGTGCCTCTGGGGCCACAGGGGCTGTTACGCAAAGGGCAGTGGTTACGGTGGGGCGTGGGTGCGGCGGGGCGTGGGCCGCGATCAAGCGTCGGTAGCGAGGGCCCGTCAACGCCGCTTGCGGCTTTAATTATTATTATTATTATTATTTTAAGTCCCTCTTAAATCGCATTTTCGGAGCCTTTCACGTGCTCAAAAACTCACGGAATTCTGGAAAACATTGCGCTCACACGAAAAATTTGATATTATTTATGTTGTCGTTGACATGGGCAGGGACAAAATGGTGAAACAGCGCCCCCTTGGAAATTTGAAAAAGTCATAGGTGTGAGATCGCAAAAGCGGACGAAAATTGGTACACAAGTGTATTATACTCAGACGAGCAAAAAGTCTCTACAAAGACCCCCCAAATCTCAACCGGAAGTCCGCCATTTTGTTTTGAAATTTTTACGCTGCGAACGCGCTCCTCCTAGGGATATCGCCCAATCGACTTCAAATTTGGCACAGATCATGTAGAAACGATGCCAATCAAAAGCGCATCAAAAGGATTTCGGCAGGTGAAAGAATGTGGCCGCTAGGGGGCGACAAAGTTTTTATGCTAGCTTTAAAATTTCCTTTTGCTCTCACACGCACATACTTGATCCTAGCAGCTTCAAACTTGGTACACATGTGTACGTGAGTGAGACGCACAAAAAAGTCGACCTATGTCATGGTGAAATGTCAACAGGAAGTCCGCCATTTTTGAATTGAATTATTTTCGTATTTGAAGTCCTACTCCTACAGATTTCGCGTGATTGACTTCAAATTTGCTACAGACCATCTACTCTCCATCCTAATGAAGTGGTATTAAAAGAATGTCAATAGGTCAAAGGGCATGGCTGCTAGGGGGCGACAAAATTTGGCGAATTCGATTTCTCGCCGTAAAACTTCGAACGCCTCTCACGCGCACATACGTGATCCTAGCAGCTTCAAACTTGCTGGACATGATGAGGGCGTCGCCCTGAACGTCCTGATATATAACTTCCTACCTTACTCATAGCGCCCCTGTTGACGAAAGGAAATGACCAGCTTTTACTCCAACATGTATAAATACTACATAGTTAACCCCATCAACACGATTCCACTTCCAGTACATGCAGAACAAGTTGGTGAAGCTACATTATGAATGGCGCGAAGCTACGACCAATAGCGTCCGGGGTGGCGGTGCGACGACCATGACCCTTCGCCGTGAAATTACGTTTGGCATTTTGATGGCTTTAACGAACTCGTATCCACATGACATTTCATACACATGTCGAGTCTGGCGAGCTCTTTCATTTGATATGCGGCACGCCCATGGGCGGGGCCAAAAGCCTCAACAGCGCCACCTTGAAAATTTCAAAAACCCCTCCCATAAGGGTTTTTTTGGGAGTAACAAATGAAACTTGGTACACATGTGTAACGTGTCAGACGCACAAAAAGTCTCTTGCACCAATGGTCAGAACCAAACAGGAAGTCCGCCATTTTGATTTCATTGGTCACGTTTGCGGCGAGTACACCATTGGTATTTGAAGAACTCCTCCTAGGGATTTCGCTCCGACCGGCTTCAATTTCGGTACAGGTCATCTAGAGACCATGCTGATCAAAAGTTATCAAAAGAATTTTTGTAGGTCAAAGGGCGTGGCTGTAAGGGCGTGCCAGATTTTGGCGAATTATCCTGTTTTTTGAACGGCTCTCACGCCCAAATACTTTATCCGAGCAGCTTCAAACTTGCTGGACATGATGATGGCTGCGCGCCTGAACGCCCTGATATATCAACTTCCCACTCTTACTCATAGCGCCCCCCGCTGGTAACAGGAAGTGTCCAGCTTCATTCTAACACGTATAAATCCTACACAATTGACCCCAACAAACATCGTTCCACTCCTAGTACATGCAGAACAAGTTGGTGAAGCTACGTTATGGACGTTGTGAAGCTACGACTAATGGCGTTGCAACAAACAGCCATCCCTCGCCACCAATTACGTTTGGCCTTGAAATGGCTTTAACAAGCTCGAACCGTCTTGAAAATTGATACCACAGGTCAAGACGAATCACCACAGTGACACAAGCCTTGTGTCATGTGACAGGCTGCCCGTGGAAGCAGTGGCGGCTTCGGATCCCTCGCACAGAGCATCAACTCCTCATAAATCCATCATGCATTGTCTGATTTCCTTGAAACTTTACATGTGTGATGAGGGTTAGCCCCTGAACACAACTGCCCATGTCTGGTTGCGCTTCTAGCGCTACCTGGTAGATGAGCCTTCACCTTATCATAACTTTAACATGCATTGCCCAATTCAGCCCAGACTTGACGTATGTGATCACGGACGGCCCCTGAATGTAACTGCACACATTTGGTTATGTTCTTAGCGCCACCTGGTGGATGAATATTCACCTTGTCGTTACTCCATCGTGCATTGCAGATTTGGCTGTAAATTGACATGTGTGATGAGGGTCAAGCCTGAACGCACCTGCAGGTTGCCTCTGGGGCCACAGGGCTGTTACGCAAAGGGCAGTGGGTACGGTGGGGCGTGGGTGCGGCGGGGCGTGGCGCGATCAAGCGCCTGGTACGCGAGGGCCCGTCAACGCCGCTTCGGCTTTAATTAGGGCCCGAGCGGTACGACGAAGTCGTCCCGAGGGACCTATTGTAATCGTAATGTTTATTATTAGGGCCCGAGCGAGACGACGAAGTCGTCCCGAGGGACCTATTGTAATTGCGTGTTTATTATTAGGGCCCGAGCGGTACGACGAAGTCGTCCCGAGGGACTATTGAATCGTAATGTTTATTATTATTATTATTATTATTATTATTTTATTCCCTATATAATCGCATTTTCGGAGCCTTTCCCGTGCTCAAAAACTCACGGAATTCTGGAAAACATTGCGCTCACACGAAAAATTTGATATTTATGGTCGTTGCACATGGGCAGGACAAAATGGTGAAACAGCGCCCCTTGAAATTTCCAAAAAGTGCATAGGTGAGATCGCAAAAGTGGACGAAAATTGGTACACAAGTGTATTATACTCAGTCGAACAAAAAAAGTCCATAGAAAGACCCCCCAAAACTCAACCGGAAGTCCGCCATTTTGATTTGAAATTTTTACGCTGCGAACGCGCTCCTCCTAGGGATATCGCCAATCGACTTCAAATTTGGCACAGATCATGTAGAGACGATGCTAATCAAAAGCGCATCAAAAGGATTTCGGCAGGTGAAAGAATGTGGCCGCTAGGGGGCGACGAAGTTTTATTGCTAGCTTTAAAATTTCCTTTTGCTCTCACACGCACATACTTGATCCTAGCAGCTTCAAACTTGGTACACATGTGTACGTGAGTGAGACGACAAAAAAAGTCTGCCTATGTCATGGTGAAATGTCAACAGGAAGTCCGCCATTTTGAATTGAATTTTTTCGTATTTGAAGTCCTTACTCCTAGAGATTTCGCGTGATTGACTTCAAAATTGCTACAGACCATCTACTCTCCATCCTAATGAAGTAGTATTAAAAGAATGTCAATAGGTCAAAGGGCATGGCTGCTAGGGGGCGACAAAATTTGGCGAATTTCGATTTCTCGCTGTAAAACTTCAAACGGCTCTCACGCGCACATACGTGATCCTAGCAGCTTCAAACTTGCTGGACATGATGAGGGGTCGCGCCTGAACGTCCTGATATATTAACTTCCTACCTTACTCATAGCGCCCCCTGTTGACGAAAGGAAATGACCGCTTTTACTCCAACATGTATAATACTACATAGTTAACCCCATCAACTCGATTCCACTTCCAGTACATGCAGAACAAGTTGGTGAAGCTACATTATGAATGGCGCGAAGCTACGACCAATAGCGTCCGTGTGGCGGTGCGACGACCATCGGCCCTTCTTCGTGAAATTACGTTTGCATTTTGATGGCTTTAACGAACTCGTATCCACATGACATTTGATACACATGTCGAGTATGGCGAGCTCTTTCATTTGATATGTGCACGCCATGGGCGGGGCCAAATGCCTCAACAGCGCCACCTTGAAAATTCAAAAACCCCTCCCCATAGGGTGTTTTTGGAGTAGCAACATGAAACTTGGTAGACATGTGTAACGTGTCCAGACGCACAAAAAGTCTCTTGCACCAATGGTCAGAACCAAACAGGAAGTCCGCCATTTTGATTTCATTGGTCACCCTTTTGTCGATTTCCACCATTGGTATTTGAACGAACTCCTCTAGGGATTTGCGCCCGACCGGCTTCAATTTCGGTACAGGTCATCTAGAGAGCATGCTGATCAAAAGTTGTATAAAGAATGTCTGTAGGTCAAAAGGGCGTGGCTGTAAGGGCGGCCAGATTTTGGCGAATTATCTGTTTTTTGAACGGCTCTCACGCCCAAATACTTTATCCGAGCAGCTTCAAACTTGCTGGACATGACGATGGCTCCGCCCTGAACGCCCTGATATATTAACTTCCCACCTTACTCATAGCGCCCCCCGCTGGTAACAGGAAGTGTCCAGCTTCATTCTAACACGTAGAAATCCTACACAATTGACCCCAACAACATCGTTCCACTCCTAGTACATGCAGAACAAGTTGGTGAAGCTACGTTATGGACGTTGTGAAGCTACGACTAATGGCGTTGCAACGAACAGCGATCCCTCGCCACCAATTACGTTTGGCCTTGAAATGGCTTTAACAAGCTCGAACCGTCTTGAAAATTGATACACAGGTCAAGACGGAATCACCACAGTGACATAAGCCTTGTGTCATGTGACAGGCTGCCCGTGGAAGCAGTGGCGGCTTCGGATCCCTCGCCACAGAGCATCAACCTCATAAATCTATTCATGCATTGTCTGATTTCCTTGAAACTTCACGTGTGATGAGGGTAAGCCCCTGAACACAAAACTGCCCATGTCTGGTTGCGCTTCTAGCGCTACCTGATGGATGAGCCTTCACCTTATCATAACTTTAACATGCGTTGCCCGATTCAGCCCAGACTTGACGTATGTGATCACGGACGGCCCCTGAATGTAACTGCACACATTTGGTTATGCTCTTAGCGCCACCTGGTGGATGAATATTCACCTTGTCGTTACTCCACCGTGCATTGGCAGATTGGCTGTCAATTGACTGTGTGATGAGGGTAAACCCTGAACGCACCTGCAGGTGCCTCTGGGGCCACAGGGGCTGTTACGCAAAGGGCAGTGGGTACGGTGGGGCGTGGGTGCGGCGGGGCGTGGGCGCGATCAAGCGTCGTACCGCGAGGGCCCGTCAACGCCGCTTGCGGCTTTAATTATTATTATTATTATTCTTTCGAACACGTCAAGTCCAATTTGACCCTTTACCGACCTCGAAAGCTCACGAAATTTGGCACACGCGTCCAGTCTGGCGAAAAATTTAACATTTTGGCAACCTTCAATGAGGGCGGGGCAAAATGGGGAAATGGCGCCCCCTTGATTTTTGAAAGTGTGGGCCCCTCGGCCGCGTTTGACCTACATGCATGAAATTTGGTGAGGTTATAGAACATGCCAAGGCGCACGAAAAAGTCTCTTGGAGCGAAGCCCTAAACCAACCGGAAGTCCGCCATTATGGCGTGAAATTTCACGTTTGCGGCGAGTACACCATTGGTATTTGAACGAACTCCTCCTAGGGATTTCGCCCGATCGACTTCAATTTTGGTACAGGTCATCTAAGGACCATGCTGATCAAAAGTTATAGAAAGAATTTCTGTAGGTCAAAGGGCGTGGCTGTAAGGGCGTGCCAGATTTTGCAAATTTTCCTGTTTTTCGCCATCGGCTTTTGAACGGCTCTCACGCCCAAATACTTTATCCGAGCAGCTTCAAACTTGCTGGACATGATGATGGCTGAGTCCTGAACGCCCTGATATATTAACTTCCCACCTTACTCATAGCGCCCCCCGCTGGTACAGGAAGTGTCCAATTTGTACTCTTAGATGTATAAATACTACATAGTTGACCCCATCAGCTTCATTCCACTTTAGTACATGTAGAACAAGTTGGTGAAGCTACGTTATTAAGGCCGTGAAGCTACGGACTGATGGCGTCCATGTGGTGCCGCGGCGACTATCGACCTTTCGTCGTGAAATTACGTTGGCTGTTTGATGGCATTAACGAACTCATATCCACATGAAATTTGATACACAGGTCAAGACTAGCGAGCTCTTTCAACTGATAGGGCGGCACGCCCATGGGCGGAGCCAAACGCCTCAACAGCGCCACCTTGAAAATTTCAAAAACCCCTCCCCATAGGGGTTTTTTTGGAGTAGCAACATGAAAATTGGTACACGTGTGTAAGATGCCCAGACGCACAAAAAAGTCTCTTACACCCATGGTCGGAACCAAACCGGAAGTCCGCCATCTTGATTTTAATGGTCTCGTTTTTTTGGCCATTTCATCATGTTTGAAACTTGAATAACTTTGCGTGTGTTTCACCTACGAGCATGAAATTTGGTAGGCTGATAGAACTCATCAAGACGAACAAAAAAGGTCAGGGGGTCCAAGCTCTAAAGTCAACAGGAAGTCCGCCATTTGACCTCAAAGGTCAAGTTTTGGTGATTTCTACACGACATATTTAACAACCCTTCTCCTCGGGATTTCATCTTATTGACTTCATATTGTGTGATCATCATCTCAAGACCTTTGTGATCAAAAGTTATGAAAAGCTTTTCTCTATGTCAAGGGGCGTGGCCGCTACGATGCGCCATTTCTGATGCCTCGCCATGCATATTCAGCAGCTCTCTCTCCCACATACTTGGTCCAACCTGCTTCAAAAATTTATGACATGATAAGGGCCTCACCCTGACCGCCTCCACTTGCTCATAGGTCACCTCACTCATGGCGCCACCTTGTGGAAACAGGAAAAACCATATTTTACATTGACTAACACCAACCCCAACCTCCTGACCTGATCTTCTGTATTTTGTGGCCATGTGACAATCAGGTTGATGAATCACCACAGTGACACAAGCCTTGTGTCATGGGACAGGCTGCCCGTGGAAGCAGTGGCGGCTTTGGATCCCTCGCCATGGGACATCAAACTCCTTATAAATCCATCATGCATTGTCTGATTTGCTTGAAACTTCACATGTGTGACGAGGGTCGGCCCCTGAACGCACCTGCCTATGTTTGGTCATGCTCCTGGCGCACCTGGTGGACGAACCTACACCTTGGCATAACTTTAACATGCATTGGCCGATTTCAGGCCAAACGTGACATGTGTGATGAGGGTAACACTCACACGCCACCTACTGAAAGCAGGAAGTAAGTCTTTACAGACTTTTGTCCCATTTCAATCAGAACAGACTACTAAGAATGGAATGAGACATGATGTCATGCAGAAAGACATTTATTGTGTACAAATAATTTTGGTGCTTAGGCCCCAGGGAGTAGATCAGCTTAGAAAACAGATTGATGGATGTGAAGCTTCTATCTGAAGAGGACTTCCCCTGGGCCCAGACACCAATGGTGGTAGGGATGACGCCTCCTGACATGGAAGCCTCTGGCTGAAGATGGAGATGGCCTAGATGTTGAGAGGTGAAGGGGAGGAGGTGGGTTGAGAGATTTCATGTGCTGGATGACAGCTGGATGAGAGTAAAGAGAGAGCACTTTAAACATGACAGCTGATTGGACAAGGAGAAAATGTAACAGATTCGACTTGGATGAGGAGAAGTGATGAGGGTGGATCAAAACGGAAACGAGAGACATAGAAATAGACTCAGTGAGCATGCTTAAAGAGATAGTCTTCCTGGCTGAACTTTCACTGAGGTTCATTTCACTTATATATGCCTTCTGAGGAGTTGCAGGGGAGTCGGGGGCCGCAGGAGACTCAGGGGCCGGGGGGCCGCAGGGGCCGCAGGGAACGGGTGACCTGAGGCCGTGCGCAGCCGGCGGGGCGTGGGTCGCGGTCAAACGTGTGGCGAGGGCCCGTCACAGCTGCTTGCAGCTTTAATTAGGGCCCCGAGCGAGACGACGAAGTCGTCCCGAGGGACCTATTGTAATTGCGCTGTTTATTATTATTATTATTATTATTCTTTCGAACACGTCAAGTCCAATTTGACCCCTTTACCGACCTCGAAAGCTCACGAAATTTGGCACACGCGTCCAGTCTGGCGAAAAAATTTAACATTTTGGGCAACCTTCAATGAGGGCGGGGCAAAATGGGGGGAAATGGGCGCCCCCTTGAAATTTTGAAAGTGTGGGCCCCTCGGCCTCGTTTGACCTACATGCATGAAATTTGGTGAGGTTATAGAAATGCCAAGGCGCACGAAAAAGTCTCTTGGAGCGAAGCCCTAAACCCAACAGGAAGTCCGCCATTATGGCGTGAAATTTCACGTTTGCGGCGAGTACACCATTGGTATTTGAACGAACTCCTCCTAGGGATTTCGCCCGATCGACTTCAATTTCGGTACAGGTCATCTAGAGACCATGCTGATAAAAGTTATAGAAAGAATTTCTGTAGGTCAAAGGGCGTGGCTGTAAGGGCGTGCCAGATTTTGGCAAATTTTCCTGTTTTTCGCCATCGGCTATTGAACGGCTCTCACGCCCAAATACTTTATCCGAGCAGCTTCAAACTTGCTGGACATGATGATGGCTGAGTCCTGAACGCCCTGATATATTAACTTCCCACCTTACTCATAGCGCCCCCCGCTGGTACAGGAAGTGTCCAATTTGTACTCTTAGATGTATAAATACTACATAGTTGACCCCATCAGCTTCATTCCACTTCTAGTACATGTAGAACAAGTTGGTGAAGCTTACGTTTATAAGGCCGTGAAGCTACGACTGATGGCGTCCATGTTGTGCCGCGGCGACTATCGACCTTTCGTCGTGAAATTACGTTTGGCTGTTTGATGGCTTTAACGAACTCATATCCACATGAAATTTGATACACAGGTCAAGACTAGCGAGCTCTTTCAACTGATAGGCGGCACGCCCATGGGCGGAGCCAACGCCTCAACAGCGCCACCTTGAAAATTTCAAAAACCCTCCCCATAGGGGTTTTTTTTTGGAGTAGCAACATGAAAAATGGTACACGTGTGTAAGATGCCCAGGACTGCACCAAAAAGTCTCTTACACAATGGTCGGAACCAAACCGGAAGTCCGCCATCTTGATTTAATGGTCTCTTTTTTTGGCCATTTCATCATGTTTGAAACTTGAATAACTTTGCGTGTGTTTTCACCTACGAGCATGAAATTTGGTAGGCTGATAGAACTCATCAAGACGAACAAAAAAGGTCAGGGGGTCCAAAGCTCTAAAGTCAAACAGGAAGTCCGCCATTGACCTCAAAGGTCAAGTTTTGGTGATTTCTACACGACATATTTAACAACCTCTCCTCGGGATTTCATCTTATTGACTTCATATTGTGTGATCATCATCTCAAGACCTTTGTGATCAAAAGTTATGAAAGCTTTTCTCTATGTCAAGGGGCGTGGCCGCTACGATGCCGCCATTTCTGATGCCTCGCCATGCATATTCCAGCAGCTCTCTCTCCCACATACTTGGTCCAACCTGCTTCAAAATTTATGGACATGATAAGGGCCTCACCTGACCGCCTCCACGTGCTCATAGGTCACCTCACTCATGGCGCCACCTTGTGGAAACAGAAAAAACCATATTTTACATTGACTAACACCAACCCCAACCTCCTGACCTGATCTTCGTATTTTGTGGCCATGTGACAATCAGGTTGATGAATCATCAACAGTGACACAAGATTGTGTCATGTGACAGGCTGCCCGTGGGAAGCAGTGGCGGCTTTGGATCCCTCGCCATGGGACATCAACTCCTTATAAATCCATCATGCATTGTATGATTTGCTTGAAACTTCACATGTGTGACGAGGGTCGGCCCCGAACGCACCTGCCTATGTTTGGTCATGCTCCTGGCGCCACCTGGTGGACGAACCTACACTTGGATAACTTTAACATGCATTGGGCCGATTCAGGCCAAACGTGACATGTGTGATGAGGGTAACACTCACACGCCACCTACTGAAAGCAGGAAGTAAGTCTTTACAAACTTTTGTTCCCATTTCAATCAGAACAGACTACTAAGAATGGAATGAGACATGATGTCATGCAGAAAGGACATTTATTGTGTACAAATAATTTTGGTGCTTAGGCCCCAGGGAGTAGATCAGCTTAGAAAAACAGATTGATGGATGTGAAGCTTCTATCTGAGAAGGACTTCCCCTGGGCCCAGACACCAATGGTGGTAGGGATGACGCCTCCTGACATGGAAGCCTCTGGCTGAAGATGGAGATGGCCTAGATGTTGAGGAGGTGAAGGGGAGGAGGTGGGTTGAGAGATTTCATGTGCTGGATGACAGCTGGATGAGAGTAAAGAGAGAGCACTTTTAAACATGACAGTGATTGGACAAGGAAAAAATGTAACAGATTCGACTTGGATGAGGAGAGAGAAGTGATGAGGGGTGGATCAAAACGGAAGCGAGAGACATAGAAATAGATCAGTGAGCATGCTTAAAGAGGATAGTTTCCTGGCTGAACTTTCACTAAGCTTCATTTCACTTTATATATGCCTTCTGAGGAGTTGCAGGGGAGTCGGGGGCCGCAGAGCACAGGTGCCTCGCGGTCGCAAGGAGACTCAGGGGCCGCGGGGGCCGCAGGGAACGGGTGACCTGAGGCCGTGCGCAAGGCCGGCGGGGCCGTGGGTCGCAGTCAACGTGTGGCGAGGGCCCGTCACAGCTGCTTGCAGCTTTAATTATTATTATTATTCTTTACGCCTAAACAATCGCATTTTCGGAGCCTTTCCCGTGCTCAAAAACTCACGGAATTCTGGAAAACATTGCGCTCACACGAAAAATTTGATATTTTTATGGTCGTTGCACATGGGCAGGACAAAATGGGTGAAACAGCGCCCCCTTGGAAATTTTGAAAAAGTCCATAGGTGAGATCGCAAAAGCGGACGAAAAAATTTTGTACACAAGTGTATTATACTCAGCGAACAAAAAAGGTCCATAGAAAGGACCCCCCAAATCTCAACCGAAGTCCGCCATTTTGTTTGGAAAGTTTTACGCTGCCAACGCGCTCCTCCTAGGGATATCGCCCAATCGACTTCAAATTGGCTCAGATCATGTAGAGACGATGCCAATCAAAAGCGCATCAAAAGGATTTCGGCAGGTCAAAGAATGGCCGCTAGGGGGCGACAAAGTTTTTATGCTAGCTTTAAAATTTCCTTTTGCTCTCACACGCACATACTTGATCCTAGCAGCTTCAAACTTGGTAACACATGGTACGTGAGTGAGACGCACAAAAAAAGTCAGCCTATGTCATGGTGAAATGTCAACGGAAGTCCGCCATTTTGAATTGATTTTTTCGTATTTGAAGTCCTACTCTACAGATTTCGCTGTGATTGACTTCAAAATTGCTACAGAACATCTACTCTCCCATCCTAATGAAGTGGTATTAAAAGAATGTCAATAGGTCAAAGGGCATGGCTGCTAGGGGGCGACAAAAATTTGGCGAATTTCGATTTCTCGCCGTAAAACTTCGAACGGCTCTCACGCGCACATACGTGATCCTAGCAGCTTCAAACTTGCTGGACATGATGAGGGCGTCGCCCTGAACGTCCTGATATATTAACTTCTACCTTACTCATAGACGCCCCTGTTGACGAAAGGAAATGACCACCTTTTACTCCAACATGTATAAATACTACATAGTTAACCCCATCAACATGATTCCACTTCCAGTACATGCAGAACAAGTTGGTGAAGCTACATTATGAATGGCGCGAAGCTACGACCAATAGCGTCCGTGTGTGGCGGTCTGCGACGACCATCGACCCTTCGCCGTGAAATTAAGTTTTGGCATTTTGATGGCTTTAACGAACTAGTATCCACATGACATTTCATACACATGTCGAGTTGGCGAGCTCTTTCATTTGATATGCGGCACGCCCATGAGCGGGGCCAAACGCCTCAACAGCGCCACCTGAAATTTCAAAAACCCCTCCCCATAGGGGTTTTTTGGAAGTAGCAACATGAAACTTGGTACACATGTGTAACGTGTCCAGACGCACAAAAAAAGTCTCTTGCACCAATGGTCAGAACCAAACAGGAAGTCCGCCATTTTGATTTCATTGGTCACGTTTTGCGGCGAGTACACCATTGGTATTTGAACGAACTCCTCCTAGGGATTCGCCCGACCGGCTTCAATTTCGGTACAGGTCATCTAGAGAGCATGCTGATCAAAAAGTTATCAAAGAATTTTTGTAGGTCAAAGGGCGTGGCTGTAAGGGCGTGCCAAATTTTGGCGAATTATCCTGTTTTGAACGGGCTCTCACGCCCAAATACTTTATCCGAGCAGCTTCAAACTTGCTGGACATGATGATGGCGCGCCCTGAACGCCCTGATATATTAACTTCCCACCTTACTCATAGCGCCCCCGCTGGTAACAGGAAGTGTCCAGCTTCATTCTAACACGTAGAAATCCTACACAATTGACCCAAAAACATCGTTCCACTCCTAGTACATGCAGAACAAGTTGGTGAAGCTACGTTATGGACGTTGTGAAGCTACGACTAATGGCGTTGCAATGAACAGCGATCCCTCGCCCCAAATTACGTTGGCCTGGATAATGGCTTTAACAAGCTCGAAACCGTCTTGAAAATTGATACACAGGTCAAGACGGAATCACCACAGTGACACAAAGCCTTGTGTCATGTGACAGGGCTGCCGTGGAAGCAGTGGCGGCTTCGGATCCCTTGCCACAGAGCATCAATCCTCATAAATCCATCATGCATTGTCTGATTTCCTTGAAACTTACATGTGTGATGAGGGTTAGCCCTTGAACACAACTGCCCATGTCTGGTTGCGCTCTAGCGCTACCTGGTGGATGAGCCTTAACCTTATCATAACTTTAACATGCATTGCCCGATTCAGCCAGACTGACGTATGTGATCACGGACGGGCCCCTGAATGTAACTGCACACATTTGGTTGATGTTCTTAGCGCCACTGGTAGAGAATATTCACCTTGTCGTTACTCCATCTGCATTGGCAGATTTGGCTGTAAATTGACATGTGTGATGAGGGTTAAGCCCTGAACGCACCTGCACGTGCCTCTGGGGCCACAGGGGTGTTACGCAAAGGGCAGTGGGTACGGTGGGGCGTGGGTGCGCGGGGCGTGGGCGCGATCAAGCGTCGGTACCGCGAGGGCCGTCAACGCCGCTTGCGGCTTTAATTAGGGCCCGAGCGGTACGACGAAGTCGTCCCGAGGGACCTATGTAATCGCTATGTTGTATTATTATTATTATTCTTATTCCCTATATAATCGCATTTTCGGAGCCTTTCCCGTGCTCAAAAACTCACGGAATTCTGGAAAACATTGCGCTCACACGAAAAAAATTGATATTTTATGGTCGTTGCACATGGGCAGGAAAAATGGTGAAAACAGCGCCCCCTTGGAAATTTTGAAAAAGTCCATAGGTGAGATCGCAAAAGTGGACGAAAATTGGTACAAAAGTGTATTATACTCAGACGAACAAAAAGTTCATAGAAAAACCCCCAAATCTCAACCGGAAGTCCGCCATTTTGTTTTGAAATTTTTACGCTGCGAACGCGCTCTCCTAGGGATATCGCCCAATCGACTTCAAATTGGCTCAGATCATGTAGAGACGATGCCAATCAAAAGCGCATCAAAAGGATTTCGGCAGGTCAAAGAATGTGGCGCGCTAGGGGGCGACAAAGTTTTTATGCTAGCTTTAAATTTCCTTTTGCTCTCACACGCACATACTTGATCCTAGCAGCTCAAACTTGGTACACATGTGTACGTGAGTGAGACGCACAAAAAGTCGGCCTATGTCATGGTGAAATGTCAACATGGAAGTCCGCCATTTTGAATTGAATTTTTTTCGTATTTGAAGTCCTACTCCTACAGATTTCGTGTGATTGACTTCAAATTTGCTACAGACCATCTACTCTCCATCCTAATGAAGTGGTATTAAAAGAATGTCGATAGGTCAAAGGGCATGGCTGCTAGGGGGCGACAAAATTTGGCGAATTTCGATTTCTCGCCGTAAAACTTCGAACCGCTCTCACGCGCACATACGTGATCCTAGCAGCTTCAAACTTGCTGGACATGATGAGGGCGTCGCCCTGAACGTCCTGATATATTAACTTCCTACCTTACTCATAGCGCCCCTGTTGACGAAAGGAAATGACCAGCTTTTACTCCAACATGTATAAATACTACATAGTTAACCCCATCAACTCGATTCCACTTCCAGTACATGCAGAACAAGTTGGTGAAGCTACATTATGAATGGCGCGAAGCTACGACCAATAGCGTCCGTGTGGCGGTGCGACGACCATCGACCCTTCGTCGTGAAATTACGTTTGGCATTTGATGGCTTTAACGAACTCGTATCCACATGACATTTCATACACATGTCAAGACTGACGAGCTCTTTCATTTGATATGCGGCACGCCCATGGCGGGGCCAAACGCCTCAACAGCGCCACCTTGAAAATTTCAAAAACCCCTCCCCATAGGGGTTTTTTTGGAGTAGCAACATGAAACTTGGTACACATGTGTAACGTGTCCAGACGCACAAAAAAGTCTCTTGCACCAATGGTCAGAACCAAACAGGAAGTCCGCCATTTTGATTTCATTGGTCACGTTTGCGGCAAGTACACCATTGGTATTTGAACGAACTCCTCCTAGGGATTTCGCCCGACCGCTTCAATTTCGGTACAGGTCATCTAGAGACCATGCTGATCAAAAGTTATCAAAAGATTTTTGTAGGTCAAGGGCGTGGCTGTAAGGGCGTGCCAGATTTTGGCGAATTATCCTGTTTTTTGAACGGCTCTCACGCCCAAATACTTTATCCGAGCAGCTTCAAACTTGCTGGACATGATGATGGCTGCGCCCTGAACGCCCTGATATATTAACTTCCCACCTTACTCATAGCGCCCCCCGCTGGTAACAGGAAGTGTCCAGCTTCATTCTAACACGTATAAATCCTACACAATTGACCTCAACAACATCGTTCCACTCCTAGTACATGCAGAACAAGTTGGTGAAGCTACGTTATGGACGTTGTGAAGCTACGACTAATGGCGTTGCAACGAACAGCGATCCCTCGCCACCAATTACGTTTGCCTTGAAATGGCTTTAACAAGCTCGAACCGTCTTGAAAATTGATACACAGGTCAAGACGGAATCACCACAGTGACACAAGCCTTGTGTCATGTGACAGGCTGCCCGTGGAAGCAGTGGTGGCTTCGGATCCCTCGCCACAGAGCATCAACTCCTCATAAATCTATCATGCATTGTCTGATTTCCTTGAAACTTCACATGTGTGATGAGGGTAAGCCCCTGAACACAACTGCCCATGTCTGGTTGCGCTTCTAGCGCTACCTGATGGATGAGCCTTCACCTTATCATAACTTTAACATGCGTTGCCCGATTCAGCCCAGACTTGACGTATGTGATCACGGACGGCCCCTGAATGTAACTGCACACATTTGGTTATGCTCTTAGCGCCACCTGGTGGATGAATATTCACCTTGTCGTTACTCCACCGTGCATTGGCAGATTTGGCTGTCAATTGACATGTGTGATGAGGGTTAAGCCCTGAACGCACCTGCAGGTGCCTCTGGGGCCACAGGGCTGTTACGCAAAGGGCAGTGGGTACGGTGGGGCGTGGGTGCGGCGGGGTGTGGGCGCGATCAAGCGTCGGTACCGCGAGGGCCCGTCAACGCCGCTTGCGGCTTTAATTATTATTATTATTATTTTTTCCGAAAGAATCGCATTTTTGGAGCCTTTCCCGTGCTCAAAAACTCACGGAATTCTGGAAAACATTGCCCCCACACGAAAAATTTGATATTTTAAGGTCGTTGCACATGGGCAGGACAAAATGGTGAAATAGCGCCCCCTTTAAAATTTTGAAAAAGTCCATAGGTGAGGTTGCAAAAGCGGACGAAAATCGGTACACAAGTCTATTATACACATTTGAGCAAAAAAGTCTATAGAACCCCCCCCCCCAAACCCACAGGAAGTCCGCCATTTTGATTTGAAATTTTTACGCTGCGAACGCGCTCCTCCTAGGGATATCGCCCAATCGACTTCAAATTTGGCACAGATCATGTAGAGACGATGCCAATCAAAAGCGCATCAAAAGGTTTCGGCAGGTGAAAGAATGTGGCCGCTAGGGGGCGACAAAGTTTTTATGCTAGCTTTAAAATTTCCTTTTGCTCTCACACGCACATACTTGATCCTAGCAGCTTCAAACTTGGTACACATGTGTACATGAGTGAGACGCACAAAAAGTCGACCTATGTCATGGTGAAATGTCAACAGGAAGTCCGCCATTTTGAATTGAATTTTTTTCGTATTTGAAGTCCTACTCCTACAGATTTCGCGTGATTGACTTCAAATTTGCTACAGAACATCTACTCTCCATCCTAATGAGTGGTATTAAAAGAATGTCAAAAGGTCAAAGGGCATGGCTGCTAGGGGGCGACAAATTTTGGCGAATTTCGATTTCTCGCCGTAAACTTCGAACGGCTCTCACGCGCACATACGTGATCCTAGCAGCTTCAAACTTGCTGGACATGATGAGGGCGTCGCCCTGAACGTCCTGATATATTAACTTCCTACCTTACTCATAGCGCCCCCTGTTTGACGAAAGGAAATGACCAGCTTTTACTCCAACATGTATAAATACCACATAGTTAACCCCATCAACTCCATTTCACTTCCAGTACATGCAGAACAAGTGGTGAAGCTACATTATGAATGCCGCGAAGCTACGACCAATAGCGTCCGTGTAGCGGTGCGACGACCATCGACCCTTCGTCGTGAAATTACGTTTGGCATTTTGATGGCTTTAACGAACTCGTATCCACATGACATTTCATACACATGTCGAGTCTGGCGAGCTCTTTTCATTTGATATGCGGCACGCCCATGGGCGGGGCCAAACGCCTCAACAGCGCCACCTTGAAAATTTCAAAAACCCCTCCCCATAGGGTTTTTTTGGAGTAGCAACATGAACCTTGGTACACATGTGTAATGTGTCCAGACGCACAAAAGTCTCTTGCACCAATGGTCAGAACCAAACAGGAAGTCCGCCATTTTGATTTCATTGGTCACGTTTGCGGCGAGTACACCATTGGTATTTGAACGAACTCCTCCTAGGGATTTCGCCCGACCGGCTTCAATTTCGGTACAGTCATCTAGAGACCATGCTGATCAAAAGTTATCAAAAGAATTTTTGTAGGTCAAAGGGCGTGGCTGTAAGGGCGTGCCAGATTTTGGCGAATTATCCTGTTTTTTGAACGGCTCTCACGCCCAAATACTTTATCCGAGCAGCTTCAAACTTGCTGGACATGATGATGGCTGCGCCCTGAACGCCCTGATATATTAACTTCCCACCTTACTCATAGCGCCCCCCGCTGGTAACAGGAAGTGTCCAGCTTCATTCTAACACGTAGAAATCCTACACAATTGACCCCAACAACATCGTTCCACTCCTAGTACATGCAGAACAAGTTGGTGAAACTACGTTATGGACGTTGTGAGCTACGACTAATGACGTTGCAATGAACAGCGATCCCTCGCCACCATTACGTTTGGCCTTGAAATGGCTTTAACAAGCTCGAACCGTCTTGAAAATTGATACACAGGTCAAGACGGAATCACCACAGTGACACAAGCCTTGTGTCATGTGACAGGCTGCCCGTGGAAACAGTGGCGGCTTCGGATCCCTCGCCACAGAGCATCAAGTCCTCATAAATCTATCATGCATTGTCTGATTTCCTTGAAACTTCACATGTGTGATGAGGGTAAGCCCGAACACAACTGCCCATGTCTGGTTGCACTTCTAGCGCTACCTGGTGGATGAGCCTTCACCTTATCATAACTTTAACATGCGTTGCCTGATTCAGCCCAGACTTGATGTATGTGATCACGAACGGCCCCTGAATGTAACTGCACACATTTGCTTATGCTCTTAGCGCCACCTGGTGGATGAATATTCACCTTGTCGTTACTCCATCGTGCATTGGCAGATTTGGCTGTTGACATGTGTGATGAGGGTTAAGCCCTGAACACACCTGCAGGTGCCTCTGGGGCCACAGGGGCTGTTACGCAAAGGGCAGTGGGTACGGTGGGGCGTGGGTGCGGCGGGGCGTGGGCGCGATCAAGCGTCGGTACCGCGAGGGCCCGTCAACGCCGCTTGCGGCTTTAATTAGGGCCCGAGCGGTACGACGAAGTCGTCCCGAGGGACCTATTGTAATCGTAATGTTTATTAGGGCCCGAGCGGTACGACGAAGTCGTCCCGAGGGACCTATTGTAATCGTAATGTTTATTATTAGGGCCCGAGCGAGACGACGAAGTCGTCCCGAGGGACCTATTGTAATTGTACTGGTTATTATTAGGGCCCGAGCGAGACGACGAAGTCGTCCCGAGGGACCTATTGTAATTGCGCTGTTTATTATTAGGGCCCGAGCGACGACTGCAAGTCGTCTGGCGAAGGCCCTATTGAAATTGCGCTGTTTTTAGGGCCCGAGCGTACGACGAAGTCGTCCCGAGGGACCTATTGTAATCGTAAGGTTTATTAGGGCCCGAGCGGTACGACGAAGTCGTCCCGAGGGACCTATTGTAATCGTAATGTTTATTATTAGGGCCCGAGCGGTACGACGAAGTCGTCCCGAGGGACCTATTGTAATCGTAATGTTTATTATTATTATTATTATTATTATTATTCTTT
Source organism: Caranx ignobilis (assembly GCA_021432705.1). Classification (NCBI taxonomy): domain Eukaryota; kingdom Metazoa; phylum Chordata; class Actinopteri; order Carangiformes; family Carangidae; genus Caranx; species Caranx ignobilis. Next base: position 10,965,818 of record MU269981.1, on the reverse strand, counting down.
ACGCCTAAACAATCGCATTTTCGGAGCCTTTCCCGTGCTCAAAAACTCACGGAATTCTGGAAACATTGCGCTCACACGAAAAAATTTGATATTTTATGGTCGTTGCACATGGGCAGGACAAATGGTGAAACAGCGCCCCCTTGGAAATTTTGAAAAAGTCCATAGGTAGATTCGCAAAAGTGGACGAAAATTGGAACACAAGTGTATTATACTCAGACGAACAAAAAAGTCCATAGAAAGACCCCCCAAATCTCAACCGGAAGTCCGCCATTTTGTTTTGAAAGTTTTACGCTGCGAACGCGCTCCTCCTAGGGATATCGCCCCAATCGACTTCAAATTTGGCTCAGATCATGTAGAGACGATGCCAATCAAAGCGCATCAAAAGGATTTCGGCAGGTGAAAGAATGTGGCCGCTAGGGGCGACAAAGTTTTATGCTAGCTTTAAAATTTCCTTTTGCTCTCACACGCACATACTTGATCCTAGCAGCTTCAACTTGGTACACATGTGTACGTGAGTGAGACGCACAAAAAGTCGGCCTATGTCATGGTGAAATGTCAACAGGAAGTCCGCCATTTTGAATTGAATTTCTTTCGTATTTGAAGTCCTACTCCTACAGATTTCGCGTGATTGACTTCAAATTTGCTACAGACCATCTACTCTCCATCCTAATGAAGTGGTATTAAAAGAATGTCGATAGGTCAAAGGGCATGGCTGCTAGGGGGCGACAAAATTTGGCGAATTTCGATTTCTCGCCCGTAACTTCGAACGCTCTCACGCGCACATACGTGATCCTAGCAGCTTCAAACTTGCTGGACATGATGAGGGCGTCGCCCTGAACGTCCTGATATATTAACTTCCTACCTTACTCATAGCGCCCCCTGTTGACGAAGGAAATGACCAGCTTTTACTCCAACATGTATAAATACTACATAGTAACCCATCAACACGATTCCACTTCCAGTACATGCAGAACAAGTTGGTGAAGCTACATTATGAATGGCGCGAAGCTACGACCAATAGCGTCCGTGTGGCGGTGCGACGACCATCGACCCTTCGCCGTGAAATTACGTTTGGCATTTTGATGGCTTTAACGAACTCGTATCCACATGACATTTCATACACATGTCGAGTCTGGCGAGCTCTTTCATTTGATATGCGGCACGCCCATGGGCGTGGCGAAACGCCTCAACAGCGCCACCTTGAAAATTTCAAAAACCCCTCCCCATAAGGGTTTTTTTGGAGTAACAACATGACTTGGTACACATGTGTAACGTGTCCAGACGCACAAAAAAGTCTCTTGCACCAATGGTCAGAACCAACAGGAAGTCCGCCATTTTGATTTCATTGGTCACGTTTGCGCGAGTACACCATTGGTATTTGAACGAACTCCTCCTAGGGATTTCGCCCGACCGGCTTCAATTTCGGTACAGGTCATCTAGAGACCATGCTGATCAAAGTTATCAAAAGAATTTTTGTAGGTCAAGGGCGTGGCTGTAAGGGCGTGCCAGATTTTGGCGAATTATCCTGTTTTTTGAACGGCTCTCACGCCCAAATACTTTATCTGAGCAGCTTCAAACTTGCTGGACATGATGATGGCTGCGCCCTGAACGCCCTGATATATCACTTCCCACCTTACTCATAGCGCCCCCCCGCTGGTAACAGGAAGTGTCCAGCTTCATTCTACACGTATAAATCCTACACAATTGACCCCAACAACATCGTTCCACTCCTAGTACATGCAGAACAAGTTGGTGAAGCTACGTTATGGACGTTGTGAAGCTACGACTAATGGCGTTGCAACAAACAGCGATCCCTCGCCACCAATTACGTTTGGCCTTGAAATGGCTTTAACAAGCTCGAACCGTCTTGAAATTGATACACAGGTCAAGACGGAATCACCACAGTGACACAAGCCTTGTGTCATGTGACAGGCTGCCCGTGGAAGCAGTGGCGGCTTCGGATCCCTCGCCACAGAGCATCAACTCCTCATAAATCCATCATGCATTGTCTGATTTCCTTGAACTTTACATGTGTGATGAGGGTTAGCCCCTGAACACAACTGCCCATGTCTGGTTGCGCTTCTAGCGCTACCTGGTAGATGAGCCTTCACCTTATCATAACTTTAACATGCATTGCCCAGTTCAGCCAGACTTGACGTATGTGATCACGGACGGCCCCTGAATGTAACTGCACACATTTGGTTATGTTCTTAGCGCCACCTGGTGGATGAATATTCACCTTGTCGTTACTCCATCGTGCATTGGCAGATTTGGCTGTAAATTGACATGTGTGATGAGGTTAAGCCCTGAACGCACCTGCAGGTGCCTCTGGGGCCACAGGGGCTGTTACGCAAAGGGCAGTGGGTCAGTGGGGCGTGGGTGCGGCGGGGCGTGGGCGCGATCAAGCGCCGGTACCGGCGAGGGCCCGTCAACGCCGCTTGCGGCTTTAATTATTATTATTATTATTCTTTACGCCTAAACAATCGCATTTTCGGAGCCTTTCCCGTGCTCAAAAACTCACGGAATTCTGGAAAACATTGCGCTCACACGAAAAATTTGATATTTTATGGTCGTTGCACATGGGCAGGACAAATGGTGAACAGCGCCCCCTTGGAAATTTTGAAAAAGTCCATAGGTGAGATCGCAAAAGTGGACGAAAATTGGTACACAAGTGTATTATACTCAGTCGAACAAAAAAGTCCATAGAAGACCCCCCAAATCTCACCGGAAGTCCGCCATTTTGTTTTGAAAGTTTTACGCTGCGAACGCGCTCCTCCTAGGGATATCGCCCAATCGACTTCAAATTTGGCTCAGATCATGTAGAGACGATGCCAATCAAAAGCGCATCAAAAGGATTTCGGCAGGTGAAAGAATGTGGCCGCTAGGGGCGACAAAGTTTTTATGCTAGCTTTAAAATTTCCTTTTGCTCTCACACGCACATACTTGATCCTAGCAGCTTCAAACTTGGTACACATGTGTACGTGAGTCAGACGCACAAAAAAGTCGGCCTATGTCATGGTGAAATGTCAACAGGAAGTCCGCCATTTTGAATTGAATTTTTTTCGTATTTGAAGTCCTACTCCTACAGATTTCGCGTGATTGACTTCAAATTTGCTACAGACCATCTACTCTCCATCCTAATGAAGTGGTATTAAAGAATGTCAATAGGTCAAGGGCATGGCTGCTAGGGGGCGACAAAATTTTGCGAATTTCGATTTTCTCGCCGTAAAACTTCAAACGCCTCTCACGCGCACATACGTGATCCTAGCAGCTTCAAACTTGCTGGACATGATGAGGGCGTCGCCCTGAACGTCCTGATATATTAACTTCCTACCTTACTCATGCGCCCCCTGTTGACGAAAGGAAATGACCAGCTTTTACTCCAACATGTATAAATACTAAATAGTTAACCCCATCAACACGATTCCACTTCCAGTACATGCAAAACAAGTTGGTGAAGCTACATTATGAATGGCACGAAGCTACGACCAATAGCGTCCGTGTGGCGGTGCGACGACCATCGACCCTTCGCCGTGAAATTACGTTTGGCATTTTGATGGCTTTAACGAACTCGTATCCACATGACATTTCATACACATGTCGAGTCTGGCGAGCTCTTTCATTTGATATGCGGCACGCCCATGAGCGGGCCAAACGCCTCAACAGCGCCACCTTGAAAATTTCAAACCCCTCCCCATAGGGGTTTTTTTGGAGTAGCAACATGAAACTTGTACACATGTGTAACGTGTCCAGACGCACAAAAAAGTCTCTTGCACCATGGTCAGAACCAAACAGGAAGTCCGCCATTTTGATTTCATTGGTCACGTTTGCGACGAGTACACCATTGGTATTTGAACCAACTCCTCCTAGGGATTTCGCCCGACCGGCTTCAATTTCGGTACAGGTCATCTAGAGACCATGCTGATCAAAATTTATCAAAAGAATGTCTGTAGGTCAAGGGCGTGGCTGTAAGGGCGTGCCAGATTTTGGCGAATTATCCTGTTTTTTGAACGGCTCTCACGCCCAAATACTTTATCCGAGCAGCTTCAAACTTGCTGGACATGATGATGGCTGCGCCCTGAACGCCCTGATATATCAACTTCCCACCTTACTCATAGCGCCCCCCGCTGGTACAGGAAGTGTCCAGCTTCATTCTAACACGTATAAATCCTACACAATTGACCCCAACAACATCGTTCCACTCCTAGTACATGCAGAACAAGTTGGTGAAGCTACGTTATGGACGTTGTGAAGCTACGACTAATGGCGTTGCAACGAACAGCGATCCCTCGCCACCAATTACGTTTGGCCTTGAAATGGCTTTAACAAGCTCGAACCGTCTTGAAATTGATACACAGGTCAAGACGGAATCACCACAGTGACACACTTGTTGTGTCATGTGACAGGCTGCCCGTGGAAGCAGTGGGCGGCTTCGGATCCCTCGCCACAGAGCATCAACTCCTCATAAATCCATCATGCATTGTCTGATTTCCTTGAAACTTTACATGTGTGATGAGGGTTAGCCCTTGAAAACAACTGCCCATGTCTGGTTGCGCTTCTAGCGCTACCTGGTGGATGAGCCTTCACCTTATCATAACTTTAACATGCATTGCCCAATTCAGCCCAGACTTGACGTATGTGATCACGGACGGCCCCTGAATGTAACTGCACACATTTGGTTATGTTCTTAGTGCCACCCTGGTAGATGAATATTCACCTTGGCGTTACTCCATCGTGCATTGGCAGATTTGGCTGTAAATTGACATGTGTGATGAGGGTTAAGCCCTGAACGCACCTGCAGGTGCCTCTGTGGGCCACAGGGGCTGTTATGCAAAGGGCAGTGGGTACGGTGGGGCGTGGGTGCGGCGGGGCGTGAACGCGATCAAGCGTCGGTACCACCGCGGGCCCGTCAACGCCGCTTGCGGCTTTAATTATTATTATTATATTTTTCGTGCCTATATAATCGCATTTTCGGAGCCTTTCCCGTGCTCAAAAACTCACGGAATTCTGGAAAACATTGCGCTCACACGAAAAATTTGATATTTTATGGTCGTTGCACATGGGCAGGACAAAATGGTGAAACAGCGCCCCCTTGGAATTTTGAAAAAGTCCATAGGTGAGATCGCAAAAGTGGACGAAAATTGGTACACAAGTGTATTATACTCAGTCGAACAAAAGTCCATAGAAAGACCCCCCAAATCTCAACCGGAAGTCCGCCATTTGTTTTTGAAAGTTTTACGCTGCCACGCGCTCCTCCTAGGGATATCGCCCATCGACTTCAAATTTGGCTCAGATCATGTAGAGACGATGCCAATCAAAAGCGCATCAAAAGGATTTCGGCAGGTGAAAGAATGTGGCCGCTAGGGGGCGACAAAGTTTTTATGCTAGCTTTAAAATTTCCTTTTGCTCTCACACGCACATACTTGATCCTAGCAGCTTCAAACTTGGTACACATGTGTACGTGAGTGAGACGCACAAAAAAGTCGGCCTATGTCATGGTGAAATGTCAACAGGAAGTCCGCCATTTTGAATTGAATTTTTTTCGTATTTGAAGTCCTACTCCTACAGATTTCGCGTGATTGACTTCAAATTTGCTACAGACCATCTACTCTCCATCCTAATGAAGTGGTATTAAAAGAATGTCGATAGGTCAAAGGGCATGGCTGCTAGGGGGCGACAAAATTTGGCGAATTTCGATTTCTCGCCGTAAAACTTCGAACGCCTCTCACGCGCACATACGTGATCCTAGCAGCTTCAAACTTGCTGGACATGATGAGGGCGTCGCCCTGAACGTCCTGATATATTAACTTCCTACCTTACTCATAGCGCCCCCTGTTGACGAAAGGAAATGACCTTTTTACTCCAACATGTATAAATACTACATAGTTAAGCCCATCAACTCCATTCCACTTCCAGTACATGCAGAACAAGTTGGTGAAGCTACATTATGAATGGCGCGAAGCTACGACCAATAGCGTCCGTGTGGCGGTGCGACGACCATCGACCCTTCGTCGTGAAATTACGTTTGGCATTTTGATGGCTTTAACGAACTCGTATCCACATGACATTTCATGCACATGTCAAGACTGACGAGCTCTTTCATTTGATATGCGGCACGCCCATGGGCGGGGCCAAACGCCTCACAGCGCCACCTTGAAAATTTCAAAAACCCCTCCCCATAGGGGTTTTTTTGGAGTAGCAACATGAAACTTGGTACACATGTGTAACGTGTCCAGACGCACAAAAAGTCTCTTGCACCAATGGTCAGAACCAAACAGGAAGTCCGCCATTTTGATTTCATTGGTCACGTTTGCGGCGAGTACACCATTGGTATTTGAACGAACTCCTCCTAGGGATTTCGCCCGACCGCTTCAATTTCGGTACAGGTCATCTAGAGAGCATGCTGATCAAAAGTTATCAAAAGAATTTTTGTAGGTCAAGGGCGTGGCTGTAAGGCGTGCCAGATTTTGGCGAATTATCCTGTTTTTTGAACGGCTCTCACGCCCAATACTTTATCCGAGCAGCTTCAAACTTGCTGGACATGATGATGGCTGCGCCCTGAACGCCCTGATATATTAACTTCCCACCTTACTCATAGCGCCCCCCGCTGGTAACAGGAAGTGTCCAGCTTCATTCTAACACGTAGAAATCCTACACAATTGACCCCAACAACATCGTTCCACTCCTAGTACATGCAGAACAAGTTGGTGAAACTACGTTATGGACGTTGTGAAGCTACGACTAATGGCGTTGCAACGAACAGCGATCCCTCGCCACCAATTACGTTTGGCCTTGAAATGGCTTTAACAAGCTCGAACCGTCTTGAAATTGATACACAGGTCAGACGGAATCACCACAGTGACACAAGCCTTGTGTCATGTGACAGGCTGCCCGTGGAAGCAGTGGCGGCTTCGGATCCCTCGCCACAGAGCATCAAGTCCTCATAAATCTATCATGCATTGTCTGATTTCCTTGAAACTTCACATGTGTGATGAGGGTTAGCCCCTGAACACAACTGCCCATGTCTGGTTGCGCTTCTAGCGCTACCTGGTGGATGAGCCTTCACCTTATCATAACTTTAACATGCGTTGCCCGATTCAGCCCAGACTTGACGTATGTGATCACGGACGGCCCCTGAATGTAACTGCACACATTTGCTTATGCTCTTAGCGCCACCTGGTGGATGAATATTCACCTTGTCGTTACTCCATCGTGCATTGGCAGATTTGGCTGTTGACATGTGTGATGAGGGTTAAGCCCTGAACGCACCTGCAGGTGCCTCTGGGGCCACAGGGGCTGTTACGCAAAGGGCAGTGGGTACGGTGGGGCGTGGGTGCGGCGGGCGTGGGCGCGATCAAGCGTCGGTACCGCGAGGGCCCGTCAACGCCGCTTGCGGCTTTAATTTATTATTATTATTATTCTTACGAACCCTTTTGCCCCAATTTGGCCCCTTTCCCAAACTTAAAAATGCTTCAATTTTTGCACGGACGACCGGTCTGGTGAAAAATTTGACAATTTGGTCGTCGCACAGGGTCGACGCAAATTGGCGAAATAGCGCCCCCTTGAAATTTTGAAATGCGAGCCCCGCCTATGTGTTTGACCTACATGCATGAAATTTGGCGACCTTTTAGAACATGGCAAGACGCAAAAAAATCCTCTTGCTGTCATGGTGAAATGTCAACAGGAAGTCCGCCATTTTGATTTGTAGTTTTCGCGTATTTGAACGAACTCCTCCTAGGGATTTCGCCCGATCGACTTCAATTTTGGTCCAGGTCATCTAGAGACCATGCTCATCAAAAGTTATTCGCAGAATTTCTGTAGGTCAAAGGGCGTGGCAGCTAGGGCCCGCCAAAGTTTGGCGATTTTTCGTTTTCTCGCAATTTCGTTTCGAACAGCTCTCACGCCCACATACTTCGTCCGAGCGGCTTCAAACTTGCTGGACATGACGATGGCTCCGCCCCGAACGTTCCGATGTATTGACTTCCCACTTCACTCATAGCGCCCCCCGCTGGTAACAGAAGTGTGCAGCTTTTACTCTAACGTCAATAAATACCACATAGTTTACTCCAGCGACTTCGTTCCACTTCCAATACATGCAGGACAACATGGTGAAGCTACATTATTAAGCTTGTGAAGCTATGACTAATGGCGTCCGTGAGGCGGCTCCGCGACTGTCGATCCCTCGCCACCAATTACGATTGGCTTTTTGATGGCTTTAACAAACTCGTACCAACATGAAATTTGGCACGCAGGTCGAGACTGATGAGCTCTTTCATTTGATATGTGGCACGCCCATGGGCGGGCCAAACGGCTCAACAGCGCCACCTTGAAATTTTCAAACCCCTCCCCATAGGGCTTTTTTTGGAGTAGGACGTTTAAACTTGGTACACATGTCTATCTTGTCCAGACGCACAAAAAGTCTCTTGCACCGATGGTCGGAACCCAACAGGAAGTCAGCCATATTGATTTTTATTGTCAACTTTTCGCCATTTCCACGCCTCGTATTTGAACGAACTCCTCCTAGGGATATCGTCCGATCGACTTCATATTGCATGAACGTCATCTCAAGACCTTTGTGATCAAAACTTATTTGCAGATTTTCCCTATCTCAAGGGGCGTGGCCGCTATGGCGCCGCCATTTCTGATACCTCGCCAGGAACATCAAATCCTTATAACTCCATCATGCAATGTTCCATTGGCTTGAAACTTCACGTGTGTGATGAAGGTCCGCCCCCCAACGCACCTGCGCACGTCTGCTTGCGCTCGTAGCGCCACCTGGTGGACGACCCGTCAACGTGCTGTAACTTCTTCACGCATTGTCCGATCTGCTCCAGACTTCACATATGTCATGAAGGTCTGCCCCTCAATGCACCTGACCGGCCCTGCAACGCTCGTAGCGCCACCCGGTGGACGAGCCCAACATTGCGTTTTTTCCTCTTTTCTCCGGTTTCTCCTCTCTTCCCGCTTCGGGCCGCAGGGCCCTCCCCGACCCGCAGGACCCTCCCCGGGCCGCAGAGGCCGCGGTCGCATGTGGCGAGGGCCCGTTCACAGCCGCTTGCGGCTTTAATTATTATTATTATTATTCTTTCGAACACGTCAAGTCCAATTTGCCCCTTTACCGACCTCGAAAGCTCACGAAATTTGGCACACGCGTCCAGTCTGGCGAAAAATTTACATTTTGGCACCTTCAATGAGGGCGGGGCAAAATGGGGAAATGGCGCCCCCTTGAATTTTTGAAAGTGTGGGCCCCTCGGCCGCGTTTGACCTACATGCATGAAATTTGGTGAGGTATAGAACATGCCAGGCGCACGAAAAAGTCTCTTGGAGCGAAGCCCTAAACCCAACAGGAAGTCCGCCATTATGGCGTGAATTTCACGTTTGCGGCGAGTACACCATTGGTATTTGAACGAACTCCTCCTAGGGATTTCGCCCGATCGACTTCAATTTCGGTACAGGTCATCTAGAGACCATGCTGATCAAAGTTATAGGAATTTCTGTAGGTCAAAGGGCGTGGCTGTAAGGGCGTGCAGATTTTGGCAAATTTTCCTGTTTTTCGCCATCGGCTTTGAACGGCTCTCACGCCCAAATACTTTATCCGAGCAGCTTCAAACTTGCTGGACATGATGATGGCTGAGTCCTGAACGCCCTGATATATTAACTTCCCACCTTACTCATAGCGCCCCCCGCTGTACAGGAAGTGTCCAATTTGTACTCTTAGATGTATAAATACTACATAGTTGACCCCATCAGCTTCATTCCACTTCTAGTACATGTAGAACAAGTTGGTGAAGCTACGTTATTAAGGCCGTGAAGCTACGACTGATGGCGTCCATGTGGTGCCGCGGCGACTATCGACCTTTCGTCGTGAAATTACGTTTGGCTGTTTGATGGCTTTAACGAACTCATATCCACATGAAATTTGATACACAGGTCAAGACTAGCGAGCTCTTTCAACTGATAGGCGGCACGCCCATGGCGGAGCCAAACGCCTCAACAGCGCCACCTTGAAAATTTCAAAAACCCCTCCCCATAGGGGTTTTTTTGGAGTAGCAACATGAAAATTGGTACACGTGTGTAAGATGCCCAGACGCACAAAAAAGTCTCTTACACCCATGGTCGGAACCAAACCGGAAGTCCGCCATCTTGATTTTAATGGTCTCGTTTTTTTGGCCATTTCATCATGTTTGAAACTTGAATAACTTTGCGTGTGTTTCACCTACGAGCATGAAATTTGGTAGGCTGATAGAACTCATCAAGACGAACAAAAAAGGTCAGGGGGTCCAAGCTCTAAAGTCAACAGGAAGTCCGCCATTTGACCTCAAAGGTCAAGTTTTGGTGATTTCTACACGACATATTTAACACCCTCTCCTCGGGATTTCATCTTATTGACTTCATATTGTGTGATCATCATCTCAAGACCTTTGTGATCAAAAGTTATGAAAAGCTTTTCTCTATGTCAGGGGCGTGGCCGCTACGATGCCGCCATTTCTGATGCCTCGCCATGCATATTCCAGCAGCTCTCTCTCCCACATACTTGTCCAACCTGCTTCAAATTTATGGACATGATAAGGGCCTCACCCTGACCGCCTCCACGTGCTCATAGGTCACCTCACTCATGGCGCCACCTTGTGGAACAGGAAAAACCATATTTTACATTGACTAACACCAACCCCACCTCCTGACCTGATCTTCTGTATTTTGTGGCCATGTGACAATCAGGTTGATGAATCACCACAGTGACACAAGCCTTGTGTCATGTGACAGCTGCCCGTGGAAGCAGTGGCGGCTTTGGATCCCTCGCCATGGGACATCAACTCCTTATAAATCCATCATGCATTGTCTGATTTGCTTGAAACTTCACATGTGTGACGAGGGTCGGCCCCTGAACGCACCTGTCTATGTTTGGTCATGCTCCTGGCGCCACCTGGTGGACCGAACCTACACCTTGGCATAACTTTAACATGCATTGGCCGATTCAGGCCAAACGTGACATGTGTGATGAGGGTAACACTCACACGCCACCTACTGAAAGCAGGAAGTAAGTCTTTACAGACTTTTGTTCCCATTTCAATCAGAACAGACTACTAAGAATGGAATGAGACATGATGTCATGCAGAAAGACATTTATTGTGTACAAATAATTTTGGTGCTTAGCCCCAGGGAGTAGATCAGCTTAGAAAACAGATTGATGGATGTGACTTCTATCTGAAGAGGACTTCCCCTGGGCCCAGACACCAATGGTGGTAGGGATGACGCCTCCTGACATGGAAGCCTCTGGCTGAAGATGGAGATGGCCTAGATGTTGAGGAGGTGAAGGGGAGGAGGTGGGTTGAGAGATTTCATGTGCTGGATGACAGCTGGATGAGAGTAAAGAGAGAGCACTTTTAAACATGACAGCTGATTGGACAAGGAGAAAATGTAACAGATTCGACTTGGATGAGGAGAAGTGATGAGGGTGGATCAAAACGGAAGCGAGAGACATAGAAATAGACTCAGTGAGCATGCTTAAAGAGATAGTCTTCCTGGCTGAACTTTCACTAAGCTTCATTTCACTTATATATGCCTTCTGAGGAGTTGCAGGGGAGTCGGGGGCCGCAGAGCACAGGTGCCTCGCGGTTGCAGGAGACTCAGGGGCCGTGGGGGGCCGCGGGGCCGCAGGGAACGGGTGACCTGAGCCGTGCGCACGGCCAGCGGGCGTGGGTCGCGGTCAACGTGTGGCGAGGGCCCGTCACAGCTGCTTGCAGCTTTAATTAGGGCCCGAGCGAGACGACGAAGTCGTCCCGAGGGACCTATTGTAATCGTGTTGGTTATTATTATTATTATTATTTCGAACACGTTAAGTCCATTTGACCCCTTTCCCGACCTCGAAAAGTCACGAATTTTGGCACACGCGTCCAGTCTGGCGAAAAATTTGATATTTTGGCAAACTGCAATCAGGGCGGGGCAAAATGGGGAAATGGCGCCCCCTTGAAATTTTGAACGTGTGGGCCCCTCGGCCGTGTTTGACCTACATGCATGAAATTTGGTGAGGTTATAGAACATGCCAGACGCACGAAAAAGTCTCTTGAAGCGAAGCCCTAAACCCAACAGGAAGTCCCCATTATGGCGTGAAGTTTCACGATTTTGGCGAGTACACCATTGGTATTTGAACGAACTCCTCCTAGGGATTTCGCCCGATCGACTTCATTTCGGCTCAGGTCATCTAGAGACCATGTTGATGAAAAGTTATAGAAAGAATTTTTGTAGGTCAAAGGGCGTGGCTGTAAGGGCGTGCCAGATTTTGGCGAATTTTCCTGTTTTTCGCCATCGGCTTTTGAACGGCTCTCACGCCCAAATACTTTAGCCGAGCAGCTTCAAACTTGCTGGACATGATGATGGCTGGCCCTGAACGCCCCGATATATTAACTTCCCACCTTACTCATAGCGCCCCCCCTGGTAACAGGAAATGACCACTTGTTACTTTGCCTGCAGCCAATGTGACAGAGATGGCCCTATTCACTTCATTTCTGCTCTAATAGATGCTCAACAAGTTGGTGGAGCTGCAGGACGACCGCTGTGAAGTTTTCCTGTAACGGCGTCCCCGTGGCATCGCCGCAAAGTGCTATGATGTGTCCTTGAGGCGCCACAAAATTTCGAACGGCTCTCACGCCCACATACTTGATCCTAGCAGCTTCAAACTTGCTGGACATGATGACGGCTCCGCCTGAACGGCTCGATATATTAACTTCCCACCTTACTCACAGCGCCCCCCGGTGGTAACAGGAAGTGTCCAGCTTCATTCTAACACGTATAAATCCTACACAATTGACCCCAACAACTTCGTTCCACTCCTAGTACATGCAGACCAAGTTGGTGAAGCTACGTTATGGACGTTGTGAAGCTACGACTAATGGCGCCGCAACGAATAGCGATCCCTCGCCACCAATTACGTTTGGCCTTTAAACGGCTTTAACAAGCTCGAACCGTCTTGAAAATTGACACACAGGTCAAGAGTGATGAGCTCTCACATCTGATAGGGTCTTTGCCCATGGGCGGGGCCAAATGGCTCAACAGCGCCACCTTGAATTTTCAAAAACCCTCCCCCATAGGGTTTTTTTTACAGTAGGAAGATGAAAATTGGTACACATGTGTAAGATGCCCAGACGCACAAAAAGTCTCTGACACCCATGGTCGGAACCAAACAGGAAGTCCGCCATCTTGATTTTAATGGTCTCGTTTTTTGACCATTTCCACACCATGTTTGAAACTTGAATAACTTCGCGTGTATTTCACCGAGGAGCATGAAATTCGGTAGGCTGATAGAACTCATCAAGACGAACAAAAAAGTAGGAGGTTCGAAGCTGTAAAGTCAACAGGAAGTCAGCCATTTGACCTCAAAGGTCAAGTTCCGGTTTTTTCTCTACACGGCATATTTAAACAGCCACCTTCTAGGGATTTCATCTTACTGACTTCATATTGTGTGATCATCATCTCAAGACCTTTGTGATCACATGCTCTGAAAAGCTTTTCTCTCTATGTCAAAGGCGTGGCCGCTACGATGCCCGCCATTTCTGATGCCTCGCCATGCATATTCCAGCAGCTCTCTCTCCCACATACTTGGTCCAAACTGCTCCAAATTTAGACATGATAAGAGCCTCACCCTGACCGCCTCCACATGCTCGTAGGTGACCTCACTCATGGCGCCGCCTTGTGGAAACAGGAAAAGCCACATTTTACATTGACTAACACCAACCCCAACCTCCTGACCTCATCATCTCTATTTGTGGCCATGTGACAATCAGGTTGATGAATCCCCACAGTGACACAAGCCTTGTGTCATGTGACAGGCTGCCCGTGGAAGCAGTGGCGGCTTTCTATCCCTCGCCATGGAACATCCTCCTTATAAATCCATCATGCATTGTCTGATTTGCTTGAAACTTCACATGTGTGATGAGGGTTGGCCCTGAATGTAACTGCATACATTTAGTTATGCTCTTAGCGCCACCTGGTGGATGAACCTTCACCTTGTCGTTACTCATCGTGTATTGCCTGATTTGGCTGAAACTTGACGTGTGGGATGAGGGTCGGCCCCTGAACGCAGCTGCCTATGTTTGGTCATGCTCCTGGCACCACCTGGTGGACGAACCTTCACCTGGCATAGCTTTAAACATGCATTGGTCGATTCAGGCCAAACGTGACATGTGTGATGAGGGTACTACTCATACGCCACCTACTGAAAGCAGGAAGTAAGTCTTTACAGACTTTTGTTCCCATTTCAATCAGAACAGACTACTAAGAATTGAACAAGACAGGATGTCATGCAGAAAGACATTTATTGTGTACAAATAATTTTGGTGCTTAGGCCCCAGGGAGTAGATCAGCTTAGAAAACAGATTGATGGATGTGAAGCTTCTATCTGAAGAGGACTTCCCCCGGGCCCAGACACCATGGTGGTAGGGATGACGCCTCATGACATGGAAGCCTCTGGCTGAAGATGGAGATGGCCTAGATGTTGAGGAGTGAAGGGAGGAGGTGGGTTGAGAGATTTCATGTGCTGAATGACAGCTGGATGAGAGTAAAGAGAGAGCACTTTTAAACATCACAGCTGATTGGAGAGGAGAAAATGTAACAGATTCGACTTGGATGAGGAAAGTGATGAGGGGTGGATCAAAACGGAAGCAAGAACATAGAAATAGACTCAGTGAGCATGCTTAAAGAGATAGTCTTCCTGGCTGAACTTTCACTGAGCTTCATTTCACTTATATATGCCTTCTGAGGAGTTGCAGGGGAGTCGGGGGCCGCAGAGCACAGGTGCCTCGCGGTTGCAGGAGACTCAGGGGCCGTGGGGGCCGCGGGGACGCAGGGAACGGGTGACCTGAGGCCGTGCGCACGGCCGGCGGGGCGTGGGTCGCGGTCCACGTGTGGCGAGGGCCCGTCACAGCTGCTTGCAGCCTTTAATTAGGGCCCGAGCGACGACTGCAAGTCGTCTGGCGAAGGCCCTATTGAAATTGCTCTGTTTATTAGGGCCCGAGCGGTACGACGAAGTCGTCCCGAGGGACCTATTGTAATCGTAATGTTTATTATTATTATTATTATTATTATTATTTTTCGTGCCTATATAATCGCATTTTCGGAGCCTTTCCCGTGCTCAAAACTCACGGAATTCTGGAAACATTGCGCTCACACGAAAAATTTGATATTTTATGGTCGTTGCACATGGGCAGGACAAAATGGTGAAACAGCGCCCCCTTGGAAATTTTGAAAAGTCCATAGGTGAGATCGCAAAAGTGGACGAAAATTGGTACACAAGTGTATTATACTCAGTCGAACAAAAAGTCCATAGAAAGACCCCCCAATCTCAACCGGAAGTCCGCCATTTTGTTTTGAAAGTTTACGCTGCCAACGCGCGCTCCTCCTAGGATATCGCCCAATCGACTTCAAATTTGGCTCAGATCATGTAGAGACGATGCCAATCAAAAGCGCATCAAAAGGATTTCGGCAGGTCAAAGATGTGGCCGCTAGGGGCGACAAAGTTTTTATGCTAGCTTTAAATTTCTTTTTGCTCTCACACGCACATACTTGATCCTAGCAGCTTCAAACTTGGTACACATGTGTACGTGAGTGAGACGCACAAAAAAGTTGCCTATGTCATGGTGAAATGTCAACAGGAGTCCGCCCATTTTGAATTGAATTTTTTTCGTATTTGAAGTCCTACTCCTAGAGATTTTGCGTGATTGACTTCAAATTTGCTACAGACCATCTACTCTCCATCCTAATGAAGTGGTATTAAAGAATGTCAATAGGTCAAAGGGCATGGCTGCTAGGGGGCGACAAAATTTGGCGAATTTCGATTTCTCGCCGTAAAACTTCGAACGCCTCTCACGCGCATACGTGATCCTAGCAGCTTCAAACTTGCTGGACATGATGAGGCGTCGCCCTGAACGTCCTGATATATTAACTTCCTACCTTACTCATAGCGCCCCCTGTTGACGAAAGGAAATGACCAGCTTTTACTCCAACATGTATAATACTACATAGTTAACCCCATCAACACGATTCCATTCCAGTACATGCAGAACAAGTTGGTGAAGCTACATTATGAATGGCGCGAAGCTACGACCAATAGCGTCCGTGTGCGGTGCGACGACCATCGACCCTTCGCCGTGAAATTACGTTTGGCATTTTGATGGCTTTAACGAACTCGTATCCACATGACATTTCATACACATGTCGAGTCTGGCGAGCTCTTTCATTTGATATGCGGCACGCCCATGGGCGGGGCCAAATGCCTCAACAGCGCCACCTTGAATTTTTCAAAAACCCCTCCCCATAGGGTTTTTTTTGGAGTAGCAACATGAAACTTGGTACACATGTGTACGTGTCCAGACGCACACAAAAGTCTCTTGCACCAATGGTCGAACAAACAGGAAGTCCGCCATTTTGATTTCATTGGTCACGTTTGCGGCGAGTACACCATTGGTATTTGAACGAACTCCTCCTAGGGATTTCGCCCGACCGGCTTCAATTTCGGTACAGGTCATCTAGAGACCATGCTGATCAAAGTTATCAAAAGAATGTCTGTAGTCAAAGGGCGTGGCTGTAAGGGCGTGCCACTTTGCGAATTATCCTGTTTTTTGAACGGCTCTCATGCCCAAATACTTTATCTCCGAGCAGCTTCAAACTTGCTGGACATGATGATGGCTGCCCCTGAACGCCCCGATATATTAACTTCCCACCTTACTCATAGCGCCCCCCGCTGGTAACAGGAAGTGTCCAGCTTCATTCTAACACGTATAAATCCTACACATTGACCCCACAACATCGTTCCACTCCTAGTACATGCAGAACAAGTTGGTGAAGCTACGTTATGGACGTTGTGAAGCTACGACTAATGGCGTTGCAACGAACAGCGATCCCTCGCCACCAATTACGTTTGGCCTTGAAATGGCTTTAACAAGCTCGAACCGTCTTGAAATTGATACACAGGTCAAGACGGAATCACCACAGTGACACAAGCCTTGTGTCATGTGACAGGCTGCCCGTGGAAGCAGTGGCGCTTCGGATCCCTCGCCACAGAGCATCAACTCCTCATAAATCTATCATGCATTGTCTGATTGCCTTGAAGCTTCACATGTGTGATGAGGGTAAGCCCCTGAACACAACTGCCCATGTCTGGTTGCGCTCTACCGTTACCTGGTGGATGAGCCTTCACCTTATCATAAATTTAACATGCATTGCCCGATTCAGCCCAGACTTGACGTGTGATGTGATCACGGACGGCCCCTGAATGTAACTGCACACATTTGGTTATGTTCTCAGCGCCACCTGGTGGATGAATATTCACCTTGTCGTTACTCTATCGTGCATTGGCAGATTTGGCTGTCATTGACATGTGTGATGAGGGTTAACCCCTGAACGCACCTGCAGGTGCCTCTGGGGCCACAGGGGCTGTTACGCAAAGGGCAGTGGGTACGGTGGGGCGTGGGTGCGGTGGGGCGTGAGCGCGATCAAGCGTCGGTACCGCGAGGGGCCCGTCAACGCCGCTTGCGGCTTTAATTATTATTATTATTATTATTCTTACTCGTCAACGACTGCATTTTTTGGGACTTTCCCTGCTCGAAAAGTCAGGAAAATTGCGCATGTGTCCAGACTGCACAAAAATTCGATATTTTGGGTCGTCGCACAGGGTCGACGCAAAATGGCGAAATAGCGCCCCCTAGAAATTTTCAAAATGCGAGCCCCGCCTCTGTGTTTGACCTACATGCATGAAATTTGGTGAGCTTTTAGAAGATCCCAAGACGCAAAAAAAATCCTCTTGTTGTCATGCTGAAATGTCGACAGGAAGTCGGCCATTTTGATTTGTAGTTTTTAATTTTGGAACGAACTCCTCCTTGGGATTTCGCCCGAGTGACTTCAATTTCGGTACAGGTCATCTATAGGTCATGCTGATCACACATTATCAAAAGAATGTCTGTAGGTCAAAGGGCGTGGCTGCTAGGGCCCGCCAAAGTTTGGCGAATTTTCGTTTTCTCAGCAATTTCGTTTCGAACGGCTCTCACGCCCACATACTTGATCCCAGCTGCTTCAAACTTGCTGGACATGACGATGGCTCCGCCCTGAACATTCCGATGTATTGACTTCCCACTTTACTCGTAGCGCCCCCCGTGTAACAGGAAGTGTGCAGCTTTTACTCTACGTCAATAAATACCATATAGTTGACCCATCGACTTCGTTCCACTTCTAATACATGCAGACAAGATGGTGAAGCTACATCATTAAGCTTGTCAAGCTGTGACTAATGGCGTCCGTGTGGGGGCGCCGCGACTGTCGATCCCTCGCCACAATTACGATTGGCTTTTTCATGGCTTTAACAAACTCGTACCAACCTGAACTTTGGCACGCAGGTCGAGACTGACGAGCTCTTTCATTTGATAGGTGGCACGCCCATGGACGTGTCCAAACGCCTCAACAGCGCCACCTTGAAAATTTCAAAAACCCTCCCCATAGGGTTTTTTTTGGGTGGAAGTTCAAACTTGGTACACATGTCTATCTGGTCCAGACGCACAAAAAATCTCTGGCACCACTGGTCAGAACCAAAGGAAGTCCGCCATTTTGATTTAAATGGTCTACTTTTTTTGGCCATTTCATCATGTTTGAAACTTGAATAACTTTGTGTGTGTTTTCACCTACAAGAATGAAATTGGTAGGCTGATAGAACTCATCAAGACGCACAAAAAAGATCATTGAGTCAAAGCTCTAAGTCAACAGGAAGTCAGCCATTTGACCTCAAAGGTCACGTTTTGGTGATTTCTACACAACATACTTAAACAAAATCCTCCTAAGGATCTCATCGGATCGACTTCATACTTCATGAACATCATCTCAAAACCTTTGTGATTAAACTTATCAAAAGCTTTGCTCTACGTTAAGGGGCGTGGCCGCTATGGCGCCGCCATTTCTCATGCCTCGTCATGAACATCAATCCTTATAACTCCATCATGCATTGTCCCAGTGGCTTGAAACTTCACATGTGTGATGAAGGTCCGCCCCCCAACGCGCCTGGACAGGTCTGCCTGCGCTCGTAGCGCCACCTGGTGGATGACCCATCACATGCTGTAACTCCTTCGTGCATTGTCCGATGTGCTCCAAACTTCACGTGTGTGATGAGTCACTGCCCCCAATGCACCCGACCAGCTCTGGCAACGCTCGTAGCGCCACCCGTAGACGAGCCCAACATTGCGTTTTTCCTCTTTCTCCGGGTTTCTCCTCTCTTCCCGCTTCGGGCCGCGGGCCCTCCCTGACCCGCAGGCCCTCCCCGGGCCGCAGGGGCCGCGGTCGCATGTGGCGAGGCCCTTCACAGCCGCTTGCGGCTTTAATTATTTTATTATTATTTTACGAACACGTCAAGTCCAATTTGACCCCTTTCCCGATCTCGAAAAGTCCCGAAATTTGGCACACGCGTCCAGTCTGGCGAAAAATTTGATATTTTGCAACCTTCAATCAGGGCGGGCAAAATGGGAAATGGCGCCCCCTTGAAAATTTGAAAGTGTGGCCCCTCGGCAGTGTTTGACCTACATGCATGAAATTTGGTGAGTTATAGAATATGCCAAGGCGCACGAAAAGTCTCTTGGAGCGAAGCCCTAAACCCAACAGGAAGTCCGCCATTATGGCGTGAAATTTCACGTTTGCGGCGAGTACACCATTGTATTTGAACGAACTCCTCCTATGGATTTCGCCCGATTGACTTCAATTTCGGTACAGGTCATCTATAGACATGCTGATCAAAAGTTATAGAAAGAATTTCTGTAGGTCAAAGGGCGTGGCTGTAAGGTCGTGCCAGATTTTGGCGAATTTTCCTGTTTTTCGCCATCGGCTTTGAACGGCTCTCACGCCCAAATACTTTAGCCGAGCAGCTTCAAACTTGCTGGACATGATGATGGCTGAGTCCTGAACGCCCTGATATATTAACTTCCCACCTTACTCATAGCGCCCCCCGCTGGTACAGGAAGTGTCCAATTTGTACTCTTAGATGTATAAATACTACATAGTTGACCCCATCAGCTTCATTCCACTTCTAGTACATGTAGAACAAGTTGGTGAAGCTACATTATTAAGGCCGTGAAGCTACGACTGATGGCGTCCATGTGGTGCCGGCGACTATCGACCTTTCGTCGTGAAATTACGTTGGCTGTTTGATGGCTTTAACAAACTCATATCAACATGAAATTTGATACACAGGTCAAGACTAGCGAGCTCTTTCAACTGATAGGCGGCACGCCCATGGGCGGAGCCAAACGCCTCAACAGCGCCACCTTGAAATTTCAAAACCCTCCCCATAGGGTTTTTTTGGAGTAGCAACATGAAAATTGGTACACGTGTGTAAGATGCCCAGACGCACAAAAAGTCTCTTACACCCATGGTCGGAACCAAACCGGAAGTCCGCCATCTTGATTTTAATGGTCTCGTTTTTTTGGCCATTTCATCATGTTTGAAACTTGAATAACTTTGCTTGTGTTTCACCTACGAGCATGAAATTTGTAGGCTGATAGAACTCATCAAGACGAACAAAAAAGGTCAGGGGTCCAAGCTCTAAAGTCACAGGAAGTCGCCATTTGACCTCAAAGTCAAGTTTTGGTGATTTCTACACGACATATTTAACAACCCTCTCCTCGGGATTTCATCTTATTGACTTCATATTGTGTGATCATCATCTCAAGACCTTTGTGATCAAAAGTTATGAAAAGCTTTTCTCTATGTCAAAGGGCGTGGCCGCTACGATGCCGCCATTTCTGATGCCTCGCCATGCATATTCCAGCAGCTCTCTCTCCCACATACTTGGTCCAACCTGCTTCAAAATTTATGGACATGATAAGAGCCTCACCCTGACCGCCTCCACGTGCTCATAGGTGACCTCACATGGCCCACCTTGTGGAAACAGGAAAGCCACATTTTACATTGACTAACACCAACCCCAACCTCCTGACCTGATCTTCTGTATTTTGTGGCCATGTGACAATCAGTTGATGATCACCACAGTGACACAAGCCTTGTGTCATGTGACAGGCTGCCCGTGGAAGCAGTGGCGGCTTTGGATCCCTCGCCATGGGACATCAACTCCTTATAAATCCTCATGCATTGTCTGATTTGCTTGAAATTTCACATGTGTGACGAGGGTTGGCCCCTGAACTCACCTGCCTATGTTTGGTCATGCTCCTGGCGCCACCTGGTGGACGAACCTACACTTGGCATAACTTTAACATGCATTGGCCGATTCAGGGCAAACGTGACATGTGTGATGAGGGTAACACTCACACGCCACCTACTGAAAGCAGGAAGTAAGTCTTTACAGACTTTTGTTCCATTTCAATCAGAACAGACTACTAGAATGGAATAAGACAGGATGTCATGCAGAAAGACATTTATTGTGTACAAATAATTTTGGTGCTTAGGCCCCAGGGAGTAGATCAGCTTAGAAGACAGATTGATGGATGTGAAGCTTCTATCTGAAGAGGACTTCCCCTGGGCCAGACACCAATGGTGGTAGGATGACGCCTCCTGACATGGAAGCCTCTGGCTGAAGGTGGAGTGGCCTAGATGTTGAGGAGGAAGGGGAGGAGGTGGGTTGAGAGATTTCATGTGCTGGATGACAGCTGGATGAGAGTAAAGAGAGAGCACTTTTAAACATCACAGCTGATTGGAGAAGGAGAAAATGTAACAGATTCGACTTGGATGAGAGAAGTGATGAGGGGTGGATCAAAACGGAAGCGAGAGACATAGAAATAGACTCAGTGAGCATGCTTAAAGAGATAGTCTTCCTGGCTGAACTTTCACTGAGCTTCATTTCATTATATGCCTTCTGAATTTTCAGGGAGTCGGGGGCCGCAGAGCACAGGTGCCTCGCGGTCGCAGGAGACAGGGGCCGTGGGCCGCGGGGGCCGCAGGGAACGGGTGACCTGAGGCCGTGCGCACGGCCGGCGGGGCGTGGGTCGCGGTCAACGTGTGGCGAGGGCCCGTCACAGCTGCTTGCAGCTTTAATTATTATTAGGGCCCGAGCGACGACTGCAAGTCGTCTGGCGAGGCCCTATTGTAATTGCGCTGTTTATTATTATTATTCTTACGAACATTCAACCCCAATTTGGCCCCTTTCCCATGCTCAAAAACGCACCAACTTTGGCAGGGACGACCGGTCTGCTGGCGAAAATTTGATATTTTGGAGTCGTCTCACATGTTCGAAGCGAATTGGCGAATAGCGCCCCCTAGAAATTTTAAAAGATGAGCCCCTCTTAGCTGTTTTACCTACATGCATAAATTTGTACAGTATGTATCATCCCAAGACGCACAAAAAAGCCTCTTAATGTCGTGGTGAAATGTCACAGGAAGTCCGCCATTTTGATTTGTAGTTTTTTCGTATTTGAACGAACTCCTCCTAGGGATTTCGCCCGATCGACTTCAGTTTTGGAACAGGGCATCTAGAGACCATGCTCATCAAAAGTTATTAAAAGAATGTCTGTAGGTCAAAGGGCGTGGCTGCTAGGCCCGCCAAAGTTTGGCGAATTTTCGTTTTCTCGCAATTTCGTTTCGAACGGCTCTCACGCCCACATACTTGATCCCAGCTGCTTCAAACTTGCTGGACTATGACGATGGCTCGGCCTGAACGTTCCGATGTATTGACTTCCCTTACTCATAGCGCCCCCCGGTGGTAACAGGAAGTGTGCAGCTTTTACTCTAACGTCAATAAATACCACATAGTTGACCCCATCGACTTCGTTCCACTTCTAATACATGCAGGACAAGATGGTGAAGCTACATTATTAAGCTTGTCAAGCTGTGACTAATGGCGTCCGTGTGGGGGCGCCGCGACTGTCGATCCCTCGCCACCATTATGATTGGCTTTTTGATGGCTTTAACAAACTCGTACCAACCTGAACTTTGGCACGCAGTTGAGACTGGCGAGCTCTTTCATTTGATATGCAGCACGCCCATGGCGTGGCAAACGCCTCAACAGCGCCACCTTGAAAATTTCAAAAACCCCTCCCCATAGGGGTTTTTTTGGAGTAGGAGTTGAAACTTGGTACACATGTCTATCTTGTCCAGACGCACAAAAAAGTCTCTTGCACCAATGGTCAGAACCAAACAGGAAGTCGGCCATCTTGATTTACATTGTCAACTTTTCGCAATTTCCACGCCTCGTATTTGAACGAACTCCTCCTAGGGATTTTGTCCGATCGACTTCATATTGCATGAACATCATCTCAAGACCTTTGTGATCAAAAGTTATTAAAAGCTTTTCTCTATCTCAAGGGGCGTGGCTATAATGTGATTATTCAACAACATGTTTGGTATTTGTTCATGCCTTTAATATGCTCATAGCTTCATGAAAATTCATACACATGTGGAGGAGTGCAAGTCTTCCCCATTGATAGAGGTCTGGCACATGGGCGGGGCCAAATGCCTCAACAGCGCCACCTTGAAATTTTCAAAAACCCCTCCCCATAGGGGTTTTTTTTGAGTACACTCATGAAATTGGTACACATGTGTAACTTCTCCACGCACAAAAAGTCTCTGGCACCACTGGTCAGAACCAAACAGGAAGTCCGCCATTTTGATTTTAATACTCTACTTTTTTTGGCCATTTCATCATGTTTGAAACTTGAATAACTTTGCGTGTGTTTCACCTACAAGCATGAAAATCGGTAGACTGATAGAACTCATCATCACGCACAAAAAAGTTCATTGGGTTCAAGCTCTAAAGTCAACAGGAAGTCCGCCATTTGACCTCAAAGGTCAAGTTTTGGTGATTTTCCGCCGTTTTTGACTTTAATGCTCTACTTTTTTTTGGCCATTTCATCATGTTTGAAATGTGAATAACTTTGCGTGTGTTTCACCTACGAGCATGAAAATTGGTAGGCTGATAGAACTCATCAAGACGCACAAAAAAGTGGGAGGTTTGAAGCTCTAAAGTCAACAGGAAGTCAGCCATTTGACCTCAAAGGTCAAGTTTTGGTGTCTACACAACATACTTAAACAAATTCTCCTAGGGATTTCATCGGATCGACTTCATACTTCATGAACATCATCTCAAAACCTTTGTGATTAAACATTATCAAAAACCTTTGCTCTACGTTTAAGGGGCGTGGCGCTATGGCGCCACCATTTCTCATGCCTCGCCATGGAACATCAAGTCCTTCTAACTCCATCATGGCATTGTCCCGCTGGCTTCAAATTTCACATGTGTGATGAAAGTCTGCCCCTCATGCACCTGACCGCTCTGGCAACGCTCGCAGCGCCACCCGGTGGATGAAGGGAACATTGCGTTTTTCCTCTTTCTCCATTTCTCCTCTCTTCCCGCTTCGGGGCCGCGGGCCCTCCCAGACCCGCAGGGACCTCCCCGAGCCGCAGGGGCCCGCGGTCGCATGTGGCGAGGGCCCGTTCACAGCCGCTTGCGGCTTTAATTAGGGCCCGAGCGGTACGACGAAGTCGTCCCGAGGGACCTATTGTATCGTAATGTTTATTATTATTATAGGGCCCGAGCGGTACGACGAAGTCGTCCGAGGGACCATTTTGTAATCGTAATGTTTATTATTAGGCCCTGCGACGACTGGCAATCATTGTCTGGCGAAGGCCCTATTGTAATCGCGCTGTTTATTATTATTTATTATTATTCTTACACGCCTTTAATCCCCAATTTGGCCCCTTTCCCAAATTCAAAAATGCACGGATTTTTCTATTTTCAAGCGTTCACTTCAAAAATTTGATATTTTGGTGTCTTCACATGGGCGTGGCAAAATGTCGAAACAGCGCCCCCTTGAATATTTCGAAAAAGTCCATAGGACAGGTGGCGTAAATGGACGAAAATCGGTATATGTATGTATATCATAGAGATCTAAAAAAATTACATTGGAGACCCCTCCAAAACCGACAGGAAGTCGGCCATTTTGATTTCAATTTTTCACGCTCAAAACGAACTCCTCCTAGGGATTTCACGACGATTGACTTCAAATTTGTACAGATCATCGGCTAAGTATCAACATTAAAAGTTATCAAAAGAATGTCGGTAGGTCAAACGGTGTGGCCGCTAGGGGGCGACAATTTAGCTTATTCGCTAAAATATTTCAAACTGCTCTCACGCCCACATACGTGATCCTAGCTACTTCAAACTTGGTACACATGTGGACGAGAGTGAGACGCACAAAAATGTCTCAGGTTGTATTGGTCAAAACCAAACAGGAAGTCCGCCATTTTGAATTGAATTTTTTTGTATTTGAAGTCCCTACTCCTACAATTTCGCCAAATTGACTTTCAAATTTGGTGCAGACCATCTACTGCCAATGATGATCAATGCTAATTAAAAGAATGTCTGTAGGTCAAAGGCGTGGCTGCTAGGGGGAGACAAAATTTGGCGAATTTCGACTTCTCGCTATCAAACTTCGACGTTCTCACGTGCAGATACTTGTCCTACCAGCTTCAACTTGCAGGACATGATCAGGGCTTCGCCCTGAACGTTCGATATATTGACTTCCCACATTACTCATAGCGCCCCCTGTTGGCAACAGGAAATGTGCAGCTTTTTACTCAACATGTATAAATACTACATAGTTTTACCCATCACTCCATTCCACTTCCAGTACATGCAGAACAAGTTGGTGAAGCTACATTATGAATGGCGTGAAGCTACGACCAATGGCGTCCGTGTGCGGTGCGACGACTATCGACCTTCGTCGTAAAATACGTTTGGCTTTTTGATGCCCTTAACGAACTCGTACCCACATGAAATTTGACGCGCAGGTCGAGACTGACGAGCTCTTTCATCTGATATGCAACTCACCCATGGGCGGGCCAAACGCCTCAACAGCGCCACCTTGAAAATTTCAAAACCCCTCCCCATAGGGGTTTTTTTTGGAGTAAGAAGTTGAAACTTGGTACACATGTCTATCTTGTCCAGACGCATAAAAAAAGTTCTTGCACCAATGGTCAGAACCCAACAGGAAGTCGGCCATTTTGAATTTTATTGTCAACTTTTCCAATTTCCACGCTCGTATTTGAACGACCCCTCCTAGGGATTTCGTCCGATCGACTTCATACTTCATGAACATCATCTCAAGACTTTGTGATCAAAAGTTATTAAAAGCTTTGCTCTACGTTAAGCGGCGTGGCCGCTGTGGCGCCGCCATTTCTGATGCCTCGTCATGGAACATCAAGTCCTTGTAACTCCATCATGCATTGTCCCAGTGGCTTGAAACTTCACATGTGTGATGAAGGTCCGCCCCCAAACCGCCTGACAGGTCTGCCTGCAATCGTAGCGCCACCTGGTGGATGACCCGTCTGCATGCTGTAACTCCTTCATGCATTGTCCCATTTGCTCCAACTTCACGTGTGTGATGAGTCTCTCCCCTCAATGCACCCGACCGGCCCCTGGCAACGCTCGTATCGCCACCCGGTGGACGAGCCCCAGTGTGTTTTTTCCTCTTTCTCCGGGTTTCTCCTCTCTTCCCGCTTTGGGCCGCAGGGCCTCCCCGACCCGCAGGCCCTCCCCGACCGCAGGGGCCCGCATTCGCAGTGGCGAGGGCCCGTTCAAAGCTGCTTGCAGCTTTAATTATTATTAGGGCCCGAGCGGTACGACGAAGTCGTCCGAGGGACCTATTGTAATCGTAATTTTTATTATTATTATTATTATTATTATTTTTTCGTGCCTATATAATCGCATTTCGGAGCCTTCCCGTGCTCAAAAACTCACGGAATTCTGGAAACCATTGCGCTCACACGAAAAATTTGATATTTTATGGTCGTTGCACATGGGCAGGACAAAATGTGAAACGCGCCCCTTGGAAATTTTGAAAAAGTCCATAGGTGAGATCGCAAAAGTGGACGAAAATTGGTACACAAGTGTATTATACTCAGTCGACAAAAAGTCCATAGAAAGACCCCCCAATCTCAACCGGAAGTCCGCCATTTTGTTTTGAAAGTTTTACGCTGCCAACGCGCTCCTCTAGGGATATCGCCCATCGACTTCAATTTGGCTCAGATCATGTAGAGACGATGCCAATCAAAAGCGCATCAAAGGATTTCGGCAGTTCAAAGAATGTGGCCGCTAGGGGGCGACAAAGTTTTTATGCTAGCTTTAAAATTTCTTTTGCTCTCACACGCACATACTTGATCCTAGCAGCTTCAAACTTGGTACACATGTTACGTGAGTGAGACGCCAAAAAAGTTGGCCTATGTCATGGTGAAATGTCAACAGGAAGTCGCCATTTTGAATTGAATGTTTTCGTATTTGAAGTCCTCTCCTAGAGATTTTGCGTGATTGACTTCAAATTTGCTACAGACCATCTACTCTCCATCCTAATGAAGTGGTATTAAAAGAATGTCCAATAGGTCAAAGGGCATGGCTGCTAGGGGGCGACAAAATTTGGCGAATTTCGATTTCTCGCCGTAAAACTTCGAACGCCTCTCACGCGCACTAAACGTGATCCTAGCAGCTTCAAACTTGCTGGACATGATGAAGGCGTCGCCCTGAACGTCCTGAGATATTAACTTCCTACCTTACTCATAGCGCCCCCTGTTGACGAAAGGAAATGACCAGCTTTTACTCCACATGTATAAATACTACATAGTTAACCCATCAACACGATTCCACTTCCAGTACATGCAGACAAGTTGGTGAAGCTACATTATGAATGGCGCGAAGCTAACGACCATAGCGTCCGTGTGGCGGTGCGACGACCATCGACCCTTCGCCGTGAATTACGTTTGGCATTTTGATGGCTTTAACGAACTCGTATCCACATGACATTTCATACACATGTCGAGTCTGGCGAGCTCTTTCATTTGATATGCGGCACGCCCATGGGCGGGGCCAAATGCCTCAACAGCGCCACCTTTAAATTTTCAAAAACCCCTCCCCCTATGGTTTTTTTTGAGTAGCAACATGAAACTTGGTACCATGTGTAACGTGTCCAGACGCACAAAAAGTCTCTTGCACCAATGGTCAGAACCAAACAGGAAGTCCGCCATTTTGATTTCATTGGTCACGTTTGCGGCGAGTACACCTTGGTATTTGAACGAACTCCTCCTAGGGATTTCGCCCGACCGCTTCAATTTCGGTACAGGTCATCTAGAGACCATGCTGATCAAAAGTTATCAAAAGAATGTCTGTAGGTCAAAGGCGTGGCTGTAAGGGCGTGCCAGACTTTGGCGAATTATCCTGTTTTTTGAACGGCTCTCATGCCCAAATACTTTATCCGAGCAGCTTCAAACTTGCTGGACATGATGATGGCTGCGCCCTGAACGCCCCGATATATTAACTTCCCACCTTACTCATCGCCCCCCCGGTAACAGGAAGTGTCCAGCTTCATTCTAACACGTATAAATCCTACACAATTGACCCCAACAACATCGTTCCACTCCTAGTACATGCAGAACAAGTTGGTGAAGCTACGTTATGGACGTTGTGAAGCTACGCTAATGGCGTTGCAACGAACAGCGATCCCTCGCCACCAATTACGTTTGGCCTTGAAATGCTTTAAAAGCTCGAACCGTCTTGAAAATTGATACACAGGTCAAGACGGAATCACCACAGTGACACAAGCCTTGTGTCATGTACAGGGCTGCCCGTGGAAGCAGTGGCGGCTTCGGATCCCTCGCCACAGAGCATCAACATCCTCATAAAATCTATCATGCATTGTCTGATTGCCTTGAAGCTTCACATGTGTGATGAGGGTAAGCCCCTGAACACAACTGCCATGTCTGGTTGCGCTTCTACCGTTGACTGGTGTATGAGCCTTCACCTTATCATAAATTTAACATGCATTGCCCGATTCAGCCCAGACTTGACGTGTGTGTGATCACGGACGCCCCCTGAATGTAACTGCACACATTTGGTTATGTTCTCAGCGCCACCTGGTGGATGAATATTCACCTTGTCGTTACTCTATCGTGCATTGGCAGATTTGGCTGTCAATTGACATGTGTGATGAGGGTTACCCCTGAACGCACCTGCAGGTGCCTCTGGGGCCACAGGGGCTGTTACGCAAAGGGCAGTGGGTACGGTGGGGCGTGGGTGCGGTGGGGCGTGAGCGCGATCAAGCGTCGGTACCGCGAGGGCCCGTCAACGCCGCTTGCGGCTTTAATTATTATTATTATTCTTTTACGCCTAAACAATCGCATTTTCGGAGCCTTTTCCCGTGCTCAAAAACTCACGGAATTCTGGAAAACATTGCGCTCACACGAAAAAATATTATATTTTATGGTCGTTGCACATGGGCAGGACAAAATGGTGAAACAGCGCCCCCTTGGAAATTTTGAAAAAGTCCATAGGTGAGATCGCAAAGTGGACGAAAATGGTACACAGTGTATTATACTCAGACGAACAAAAAAGTCCATAGAAGACCCCCCAAATCTCAACCGGAAGTCCGCCATTTTGGTTTTGAAAGTTTTACGCTGCGAACGCGCTCCTCCTAGGGATATCGCCCATCGACTTCAAATTTGGCTCAGATCATGTAGAGACGATGCCAATGAAAAGCGCATCAAAAGGATTTCGGCAGGTGAAAGAATGTGGCCGCTAGGGGCGACAAAGTTTTTTATGCTAGCTTTAAAATTTCCTTTTTGCTCTCAACGCACATACTTGATCCTAGCAGCTTCAAACTTGGTACACATGTGTACGTGAGTGAGACGCACAAAAAAGTCGGCCTATGTCATGGTGAAATGTCAACAGAAGTCCGCCATTTTGAATTGAATTTCTTTCGTATTTGAAGTCCTACTCCTACAGATTTCGCGTGATTGACTTCAAATTTGCTACAGACCATCTACTCTCCATCCTAATGAAGTGGTATTAAAGAATGTCGATAGGTCAAGGGCATGGCTGCTAGGGGGCGACAAAATTTGGCGAATTTCGATTTCTCGCCGTAAAACTTCGAACTGCTCTCACGCGCACATACGTGATCCTAGCAGCTTCAAACTTGCTGGACATGATGAGGGCGTCGCCCTGAACGTCCTGATATATTACTTCCTACCTTACTCATAGCGCCCCCTGTTGACGAAAGGAAATGACCAGCTTTTACTCCAACATGTATAAATACTACATAGTTAACCCCATCAACACGATTCCACTTCCAGTACATGCAGAACAAGTTGGTGAAGCTACATTATGAATGGCGCGAAGCTACGACCAATAGCGTCCGTGTGGCGGTGCGACGACCATCGACCCTTCGCCGTGAAATTACGTTTGGCATTTTGATGGCTTTAACGACTCGTATCCACATGACATTTCATACACATGTCGAGTCTGGCGAGCTCTTTCATTTGATATGCGCACGCCCATGAGCGGGCCAAACGCCTCAACAGCGCCACCTTGAAAATTTCAAAAACCCCTCCCCATAGGGGTTTTTTTGGAGTACACTCATGAAAATTGGTACACATGTGAACGTGTCCAGACGCACAAAAAAAGTCTCTTGCACCAATGGTCAGAACCAAACAGGAAGTCCGCCATTTTGATTTCATTGTTCACGTTTGCGGCGAGTACACCCATTGGTATTTGAACGAACTCCTCCTAGGGATTTCGCCCGACCGGCTTCAATTTCGGTACAGGTCATCTAGAGACCATGCTGATCAAAAGTTATCAAAGAATTTTTGTAGGTCAAAGGGCGTGGCTGTAAGGGCGTGCCAGATTTTGGCGAATTATCCTGTTTTTTGAACGGCTCTCACGCCCAAATACTTTATCCGAGCAGCTTCAACTTGCTGGACATGATGATGGCTGCGCCCTGAACGCCCTGATATATCAACTTCCCACCTTACTCATAGCGCCCCCCGCTGGTAACAGGAAGTGTCCAGCTTCATTCTAACACGTATAAATCCTACACAATTGACCCAACAACATCGTTCCACTCCTAGTACATGCAGAACAAGTTGGTGAAGCTACGTTATGGACGTTGTGAAGCTACGACTAATGGCGTTGCAACGAACAGCGATCCCTCGCCACCAATTACGTTTGGCCTTGAAATGGCTTTAACAAGCTCGAACCGTCTTGAAAATGATACACAGGTCAAGACGGAATCACCACAGTGACACAAGCCTTGTGTCATGTGACAGGCTGCCCGTGGAAGCAGTGGCGCTTCGGATCCCTCGCACAGAGCATCAACTCCTCATAAATCCATCATGCATTGTCTGATTTCCTTGAAACTTTACATGTGTGATGAGGGTTAGCCTTGAACACAACTGCCCATGTCTGTTGCGCTTCTAGCGCTACCTGGTGGATGAGCCTTCACCTTATCATAACTTTAACATGCATTGCTCGATTCAGCCCAGACTTGACGTATGTGATCACGGACGGCCCCTGAATGTAACTGCACACATTGGTTATGTTCTTAGCGCCACCTGGTAGATGAATATTCACCTTGTCGTTACTCCATCGTGCATTGGCATATTTGGCTGTAATTGACATGTGTGATGAGGGTTAAGCCCTGAACGCACCTGCAGGTGCCTCTGGGGCCACAGCGGCTGTTACGCAAAGGGCAGTGGGTACGGTGGGGCGTGGGTGCGGCGGGGCTTGGGCGCGATCAAGCGTCGGTACCGGCGCGAGGGCCCGTCAACGCCGCTTGCGGCTTATTATTATTAGGGCCCGAGCGGTACGACGAAGTCGTCCCGAGGACCTATTGTAATCGTAAGTTTTATTATTATTATTATTATTATTATTATTATTTTAGTCCCTCTTAAATCGCATTTTCGGAGCCTTTCCCGTGCTCAAAAACTCACGGAATTCTGGAAACATTGCGCTCCACACGAAAAATTTGATATTTTATGGTCGTTGCACATGGGCAGGACAAAATGGTGAAACAGCGCCCCCTTGGAAATTTTGAAAAAGTCCATAGGTGAGATCACAAAAGCGGACGAAAATCGGTACACAAGTGTATTATACTCAGATGAGCAAAAAAGTCTCTACAAAGACCCCCCAAATCTCAACAGGAAGTCCGCCATTTTGATTTGAAATTTTTTACGCTGCGAACGCGCTCCTCCTAGGGATATCGCCCAATCGACTTCAAATTTGGCACAGATCATGTAGAGACGATGCCAATCAAAAGCGCATCAAAAGGATTTCGGCAGGTGAAAGAATGTGGCCGCTAGGGGGCGACAAAGTTTTTATGCTAGCTTTAAATTTCCTTTTGCTCTCACACGCACATACTTGATCCTAGCAGCTTCAAACTTGGTACACATGTGTACGTGAGTGAGACGCACAAAAAAGTCGGCCTATGTCATGGTGAAATGTCAACAGGAAGTCCGCCATTTTGAATTGAATTTTTTTTCGTATTTGAAGTCCTACTCCTAGAGATTTGGCGTGATTGACTTCAAATTTGCTACAGACCATCTACTCTCTCATCCTAATGAAGTGGTATTAAAAGAATGTCAATAGGTCAAAGGGCATGGCTGCTAGGGGCGACAAAATTTGGCGAATTTCGATTTCTCGCCGTAAAACTTCGAACGCCTCTCACGCGCACATACGTGATCCTAGCAGCTTCAAACTTGCTGGACATGATGAGGGCGTCGCCCTGAACGTCCTGATATATTAACTTCCTACCTTACTCATAGCGCCCCCTGTTGACGAAAGGAAATGACCAGCTTTTACTCCAACATGTATAATACTACATAGTTAACCCCATCAACTCCATTCCACTTCCAGTACATGCAGAACAAGTTGGTGAAGCTACATTATGAATGGCGCGAAGCTACGACCAATAGCGTCCGTGTGGCGGTGCGACGACCATCGACCCTTCGCCGTGAAATTACGTTTGGCATTTTGATGGCTTTAACGAACTCGTATTCACATGACATTTCATACACATGTCGAGATCTGGCGAGCTCTTTCATCTGATATGCGGCACGCCCATGAGCGGGGCCAAACGCCTCAACAGCGCCACCTTGAAAATTTCAAAAACCCCTCCCCATAGGGTTTTTTTTGGAGTAGCAACATGAAACTTGGTACACATGTGTAACGTGTCCAGACGCACAAAAAAGTCTCTTGCACCAATGGTCAGAACCAAACAGGAAGTCCGCCATTTTGATTTCATTGGTCACGTTTTTGTCGATTTCCACCATTGGTATTTGAACGAACTCCTCCTAGGGATTTCGCCCGACCGCCTTCAATTTCGTACAGGTCATCTAGAGACCATGCTGATCAAAAGTTATCAAAAGATGTCTGTAGGTCAAAGGGCGTGGCTGTAAGGGCGTGCCAGATTTTGGCGAATTATCCTGTTTTTTGAACGGCTCTCACGCCCAATACTTTATCCGAGCAGCTTCAAACTTGCTGGACATGATGATGGCTGCGCCCTGAATGCCCTGATATATTAACTTCCCACCTTACTCATAGCGCCCCCTGCTGGTAACAGGAAATGACCACTTGTTACTTTGCCTGCAGCCAATGTGACAGAGATGGCCCTATTCACTTCATGTCTGCTCAATAGATGCTCAACAAGTTGGTGGAGCTGCAGGACGACCGCTGTGAAGTCTCCTGTAACGGCGTCCCCGTGGCATCATGCAAAGTGCGATGATGTGTCCTTGAGATCTCTCCCCTATATTTGGTTCAAACTGCTTCATAATTTATGGAGATGATAAGAGCCTCACCCTGACCACCTCCACATGCTCATAGGCCATCTTACTCATGGCGCCACCTTGTGGAAACAGGACATGCCATATTTTAAATTGACAAACACCAACCCCAACCTCCTGACCTGGTCTTCTGTATTTTGTGGCCATGTGACAATCAGGTTGATGAATCACCACAGTGACACAAGCCTTGTGTCATGTGACAGGCTGCCCGTGGAAGCAGTGGCGGCTTTGGATCCCTCGGCACAGAGCATCAACTCCTCATAAATCCATCATGCATTGTCTGATTTCCTTGAAACTTCACGTGTGATGAGGGTTAGCCCCTGAACGCAACTGCCCATGTCTGGTTGCGTTTCTAGCACCACCTGGTGGATGAGCCTTCACCTTGTCATTACTTTAACATGCATTGCCCAATTCAGCCCAAACTTGATGTGTGTGGTGATGGTCCTCCCTGAACATATGTGCATGCACCTAATTGTTTACTCTCATAGTATCACCTATTGAAAAAGGAAAGACACCTTTACTCATTAAATCACAGGACCAAAAAAAAAAAAAAAACATTAGGTTGTGTGTTTCTGTATCTACAACCAATTAGTACATGAAATATTTCAGCAACTGCTGAACAAAGTCTACAGACTATTGGCTAGTAATTACTAAAATATGATCACATAGAATAATATTGCCTTGCCTTCAGCATGTGAAATAATCCATACCACATTTTGTTATTACAAGATCTACCTATTCCACACTGAAGACCTGTATCCAGTGCTTGAAAGCAGGGGAGCAAAGACTTTATTTTAACAATGAGAAACCTCCAGATTTTGCTTCTGCTGTTTTAAAGCATAGCTCAATGAAATAAAATCCCAAGGATGGTCACAAGCAATGTTATTATAATAACAATAGCAGAAGAAACAGCAACTTTGTCCTTGAGAAGGAGGAAACCACCTAGTGTACCACCTACTGGGGTTTAGCTTTTTGTTCCTACATGGACAGGCAAAGCTAACCTGCATCACATACAGGATATCTATGTTGTTATCTAATAACAAAATGATATTTTTTTTCTCAAAGTGGGGTGACTAATCATTAATATTACATTTGAATATGTATTAAATTTTTTTTTATTAAATTTGGTTCATTAATAATTAGTGACATTTCTATTTATGTAGTTAATTTTTCTCAGTTCAGACTATACAAAAGTGCTTCTGTAGTGCAGGAAAGAAACCTTTACACATGAAATCACAAGGCAAAAAAAAAAAAAAAAAAAAAAAAGGGCACAATAAAATATAATTAAATCCAATTTTATTTATAAAACAAATGAATGTACAAATACAAATAAATACAAAGGTTTTAAAAATGCTATACAGTAAAATACACAAATAATAGTACAATACAGTACAATAAAGAAATACATACAAATACAAACACAAACACAGCTTTTAAAAATGCTGTACAGTAATATACAGATATTAACACAATACAATAAGCAAATAAATACCTATGCAAGAGGTTGAACACAAATAAATAAAGCTTTTAAAAATGCTGTACAGTAAAATACATATATTAACACAATACAATAAGCAAATAAATAGTTATGCAAGAGGTCAAAACACAAATAAAAGGTTTTAAAAATGCTTTACAGTAAAATACACAAATCAATAATACAATACAGTACAATAACAGTACAGTAAACAAATAATAAAAGATTAAATACTATGGTAAAAAAATAAAAGAAATAAAACATTTGTGCACATAAAACGAACAACCTATGTAGTGCATAAGCCATAGGAAAGACATAGAGGGCAGGGGGAGGAAAGCCAGATGAAGCTCATGGTGCAGGATGTCCAGAGTGTGGAAGGTGACTCACCTACTTCAACAAAGCAGAACAGAAACAAAGACAACAAACAGCAAGTGCACTGAACATGAACTATGTCAACAGTTGCTTAAGAAAACTTACAAATTATTGCCTCGTGATCACTAAAATATATTGGTAAAACTGTTGCTTCTACATTGTATTCTGTACTTTTAACATAAACATGATCAATTAATGTGCCCTTTTCTGTTGTGGCCTCTGTCACTAACTGAACATATCCTCTGTCAGTCATTAACTGAGCAACGGATGATGATTTCAAAATGTCATCATTAAAATCTCCAATAATGGCAATGTTTTCACTGAGAGAATGTAGCCAATCCAAAAACTTCCCTAGATACTGCTTAAACAAAGTCAGAGGATACGATGGTGGACGATAAATGATTACCAACACAATATTAAAACTAACAAAACGATACATTAAACACTCAATGTTGACGTCTGTTACATTCACAATCTCACCTGTAACATTTTCATCACAATAAATGCCAACACCACCATGTTGTTGTCCTTTTATTTCATTCAACACTGGATGGCTGGTACTATATGATACACTTCGTGGACAGTGGTTGAAACTGTAACCATCGATCTGTATCATATCTAATGAGGAGTCTTCAGAAAGCCACGTTTCTGTTACAGCAATGCAGTTAGGCTGCAAATGCTGTGTACACACTGCCAAATCTGCTACATGCCGAGCTAAACTTTGAACATTAATATAGAACACAGTTAAACTTTGAGGACTAGATGTGTACCTTGGAATATTGTCTTTAAGAAACGGGCGCATACTATCAATAGCATCCTTAATGCCATCTTTACAATATACACTTTTTTCCAAAATTCTTGAATAATTAACCCTGACAGACTCCTAACACGGCTTAAAGCCACATATGCTTGCCCAGCTGCAAATATTTTCTTTAGACAAACTACAGCACTATCAACAGTGATGCCTTGTACTTTATGTACTGTACAGGCCCAAGCAAGTTTTAACGGAAACTGACGTCGCATTCCACCCTTTTTTGTGGCCCTTTCCTCCTCAGGTTGAATGGCTACAGACTCAGCTAAATCTAATGACAGACTCTGACTTTGTTTCTTCCTCTGTGTTCCAACACAATCATGATCGAACTTAACAAACACTTTGGAAGGAAATTTACTCTTTTCTGTGAAAACAATATGAGTCACTTTGCCACACACACCATTGACAAGACCATCAGCAATATCAACATTTTTACATAACATCACACGAGCGCCACTGCCTAAAAGCAGTTGTTCTGCCAAACAAGTGTTGGAAGCTTTGGCATGATGACCCTCTAACAATTTCAGTCTCCCCGTTTTTTTATCATTAACAAAGTCTTGTGCCTCTACAACAACATAGTCAGGACAGGTCTTTAACAACTGTTGATCATTATGCTCATTGACTTGTTTGTTGGTTGCAAAGATATGCAAGGCTGAGCTGACCTCGCCAGTTTCACAGCGCTTTAACAATTCTACATCACCAGCCAGCATTGGTGTCGCCTTTGAACGAGTTCTAACCCTATTCAACAACTCTGCAAACACACTGTCTTTTTGCCTCATTATTTCCCTCAACTCAACGACTCTGAACAGATTAGACCATAAACCGCTAGCAGCACCATCAACATACAGTGGCTTCCCTTTAACAGGAGGCAACTGGAAAAAGTCTCCAACAGCAACAACAGTAACGTTACCAAAAGGGGAAAAGTCACCGGTTTGTTTTATCTGTCGTAACCGACCATGAATGTAGGACAACAGATTGTGATCTACCATGGATATCTCATCAATAATTAACAGCTGTAGATCACGATACTTGGCACGAAGAGAACTTAACTTCTCTTCACCCAAAGGAGTGTATGGTAGGCGTACATCTATGCCAATGCTAAATGTGGTGTGAATTGTTGTTGCCTGCAAATTGTATGCTGCAATTCCAGTAGGTGCAGCCAACAGCACACAAATTGAATCTGGATGAGTACAAGTTGGTGACAACAGCCTCATTGATTCGTATTGAATTGCCTTTATTAAATGACTTTTTCCAGTACCTGCACCGCCTGTAACAAAGACATGCAACGGTTCAGGATTTTTGCCACTGATCCTATCTAAACACCAACGTCTAATTTCATAAAAAACAGACAACTGTGTCTCATTGAGAGACCTAACAAGATCCAAACCATCACCTCTAGACAAAATGTTGCTTCTTTTTTCTATATGTGCAACTTGTTCACTAGTAACAGCCAGGTCTGGAATGTTTTCCTCCTCCCCTTCTTGTGTTTGTGCTGTCTCCTTCAACTCATCTAGGCACTCCAGACGTTCTAACTCCTGCTCTGGACAAAGCTCACACCAGGAATCTTCAATTACACCATCATCATCTCAATTGAGTTCTGAATATTTTCTAATTCATCTGCGTCTATTTCAAAATGCTTCTATTTAAATCAACTATCGACCTAACAGAATGTATGGATCCATCACTAAACCTGACTTGCTTGCATTTAAAAATCTCCTCAAAAGTTTCACAATTGAAATGTGTTGGCTTTATGTCACGTCTATGTGGCAAAAACAACTGGAGAATACTCTGATAAAACTTCTCAGGATTCTTTGTCTTTGAAAAACGCGCATAACGGACGACTGCTGGCTGTGTTCGTGTTCCTTTTAGTTACAAAACCGAAGCCATTATTCAATTCTATCCGAGACGCACACTTTTCATTTTTAGTCACTACACGATACTCTGAAGCAAACGTTGCCAGACACATGTCATTGAACGTACTATCATTCGGCCTATTCTTATAACGATCCATTAAACTAGTCATCCACATGTCATCTGTACTAACATCACCTGAAGCTGCTTTCTGCCTCAAAACACTCAAAGGTAAACTCATTTTAACAAAACTGTCTCCTGTTGGAATAAACACCACTTTTCTAGAGCACTCCTTCAGATGCATGTTTGTCAACCTATACACAGCCTCCTGAGCACAAACATCCCTATTATGCAAGTAGACACTGCCAAGACTTTTTAAAGCTTCTTTAGCATCAACATTGCCTTCTTTCTGTGCCTCTTTGTAGGCATTTCCTAACAACAAACCCATCTCCTTTTCTGCTTTAGAAATATATGATATAATGTAAACTACACACGCATAAGCGTCAACAACAAACTGAATATCTAAATTAGCGTTCCAGCAATTTAACAACGGCTTACTATATTGATTTATCCAAGCCTCATCAATCTGCCTTCTCAACACTACATGAGTGTTTCTACTTAAACGATTGTATGCAGTCTCAAACAACTCTTGACTTAGACCGAGGCTGCTAAACAACTGTTCTACACTGTCAAAAGAGCAATTCTCCTCTGAAAGAGCCTTTTTAATATCTGATAAAATGTTATTTGCCAGCTCTTTTTTCATGAGTGTGCTTTTGGGCAGACATGAACATGGAACAGCTGCACATGTGCACTTCACTTCAACTATCTCAGGCTTACGACTGATAAATGTGCGTGCTGACACGGGTCTTGGAAAATTGAAACGACACACAGTTTTGTTCTTTTTACATGTCTTTGAATGTCGTTTTGAGTGTTGCTGTACAGATGTGACAGTGTTCAATAATGTGTCATCATCTGAAGGTAGTTCACATGTTACATATTTATCAATAAAGTGAACTACCTCTTCATCTGTATTCTTATCTATTAAAGGCGCATTTTCCACCCAAAACAAACAGTGCACATGAGGCGAACCACGCTGCTGGAACTCAACCCTATAAAAATGATCCTTTATTTTGCCAATGGGATGTGAAGGCGACATCAAAACTTCCCTCAAAAAGCAATGCCAACGAAAATCAAACATCCTGGCTGCAGTAACAGGATTACGACGCAGTAAGTCACACCTGTCAGCCCACTCTAACTGTTCAACTGTCTCTGTCCTGCCCTCCTGTTTTAAAATGCTAATCAGAAGATTCTGCCAACGCATATCAGCAGAGGAAAATGAACAAAACCATGTGGGGATACCAAGTTGACGCACACAAGCCAACAGGTCCCGCTGTGCTCCTTGCCAAAATGCAGGAGTTCCTCTAATAGGTTTTAAAAACGATAACCATCATCAAACTCTAACAGTTTTTTTAGAGACTCTTCATCCTGCAAAATATTAACTTTATCAGATGTGCCACCCCCCTTCCCTTTACGTAAGGCTATTGACACGTTTGAAACAACCTTTCAACCTCTGACATATA
Source organism: Caranx ignobilis (assembly GCA_021432705.1). Classification (NCBI taxonomy): domain Eukaryota; kingdom Metazoa; phylum Chordata; class Actinopteri; order Carangiformes; family Carangidae; genus Caranx; species Caranx ignobilis. The sequence continues at coordinate 10,926,157 of MU269981.1, read as the reverse complement.
TTGCGCAAAAAAAATATATTCTACATTTTGAGCAAACCTGCCATCAACATGAAGAAGCCTGTTATTAAAATATCGAGACAATGTCAAACGATGTTGTCTATCACTATGGTATGTAAAGCGTCCCCGTGGAAACAACACTGGAAAACATTTGGCTTCATTAGCATGATCAGACAGCAGCTTAACAGGATTATTTCCCTCTCCTGGTGCTACATTTACAACATCATCAAAATACTGGTCCAACACTTCCTGACCAATGTCCACAGGCATAAGACAAGTATCCTGGAACATACAATGCTGCTGTCTGTCATGAAGAAGCTCATCCTGACCCTCCTCAGCAACAACAGCATCACTATCAACATGCTGATCACTATCTGTCCCTGAAACAACATTATCTTCCTCCCTACAAAACTCATTTATCCATGCATCATTGAACTCACATCTTTGTAATGTGCATTATGTTGTTTTAAATATTGCAACGCCCGTCTAACACGCATTGTATCCACAACTGATATTCATAATGACCTTTATATGTAAGTTTACGCTTCAATTTTACACGCAAGCAGTGACCCATCCATATTGGAACGAGGCAACACATTAGTAGTTTCTACTATGTTGGCAGGAACACATGTCACTGGACCATGCACTCCATTTTGCCCACCTTTGGGCAATGCCAACATCTTCATAAATGGAATATGTAAAGCTACCAAATGCTGCTCTAAACTATTTAAACAGGCCAATTCTTGGGAATAGCAGGAACCATTAAATTGTTCCCTGCATATTCTGGTGGTACTTCACCTTTATTAATCTTATAGTGACATGTGTAACAAATCCACAGTTGTCCTCTAGCTGAATCCCTCCATTGACAAGGCGTTAAACAGTGCTCATTACAAGTGTGCAGATAGTGTTCATTAATACATTGCTCTGCAATTAAAGCTGTTGCCTTTTTGCTATTATATTGTTCTTTTTTACAGTTTAACACCTGGTGTCTAACAACAAACGATTACAAACACAACACACAAAATCAGGCCCATCTTTAACTTTATCCATAAACTGCTGCATAACAACATCAAATTGTTCTGTCAGTTTTTTTTTCTGCTGTTTCTTTAATTTCATAGCCGATGAACACGCTGTTTATGTACAGGATTATTTTGTACTTCCTAATGCTCAAGCTTTAACGCTCTGCCTATGTAAGATATTTAATTTGTATTTCTGTTGACTTGCAGCTTTAACGCTCTGCCTATGTAAGATATTTATTTGTATTTCTGTTGACTTGCAGCTTTAACACTCTGCCTATGTAAGATATTTAATTTGTATTTCTGTTGACTTGCAGCTTTAACACTCTGCCTATGTAAGATATTTAATTTGTATTTCTGTTGACTTGCAGCTTTAACACTCTGCCTATGTAAAATATTAATTTGTATTTCTGTTGACTTGCAGCTTTAACACTCTGCCTATGTAAAATATTTAATTTGTATTTCTGTTGACTTGCAGCTTTAACACTTTCCCTATGTAAGATATTTAATTTGTATTTCTGTTGACTTGCAGCTTTAACACTCTGCCTATGTAAAATATTTAATTTGTATTTCTGTTGACTTGCAGCTTTAACACTCTTCCTATGCAAGATATTTATCTGTATTTTTGTTTACTTGCAGCTTTAACACTCTGCCTATATAAGATATTTAATTTGTACTGTTGTTTAACTGCAGCTAAAACTTTTTCTTGATGAATTTAGACTGATATTTTGTGAAACCTTTTTCTTTTTCAAATACTTAGAAAGAGTCGAAGTTGGCGGCTTAATATCAATTGTGACCTCACCCACAAGCCCACTATTATTTTTACTCTGTTGTCTAAAATTGTATCTTTTTAAAACAGTGGTGTTAATTTTACAATATCCATAACAGGTCTGTTGCTGAGGTTGCAGAACACAAACCACATTCTCATAATGATTCCCATTAACATTGTCTAAAAACACACCCTGATGGGATAAATTTGTTTTCTTACACCTATATTCAAGCCAGCGATCATTGTAAAATGTAAACACACTAACACCCAAATAATCAGCTGTAGCTTGAATCTCTAATTCAGTTGCCCAGCTACCAACATAGCGCATCCTTGACATATCAAGGTATTCTGACATGGAGGAATACTCACTTCTCAGAATACCCTGGTATGTCGCAGGATTGCTGTGTAACTGCTTCACTGCTGCAAGTCTAATTTTCCTATGGTACTTCTGTGTACCACTAATGGCCTGACTAACTGCCCTAAAGAAACAGTTACCATCACCCACAACCTTCTCTGTCTTACATGGAATCCCTAAGGGCCAACAGCAGAAGATGCAGCATCAACTCTCTCTGATTCTATGTTAAGCTGCTTACAAAGAGCAAGGGCAACATCTTTAGAAAGGGGATGAAATTCTAAGTTTTTACATGCTACATCCCCAACAAACACAACATCTGAATTTAGTCTATTATCAGAACTCTTTGCCTTTTTAGATGTGCCATCTTTTGGTGTGAGTTTACGTTTCTCGCCTTTCTTAGTGGCTGCACAGACCACTGGTGCAACAGGACTGTCCACAGCAGGAGCAGTAACCTGTTTCTCTCTACACTCAACAGCTGCACTAGCACCCAAGGACAAAGTACTTCTTTCACTTGGGCCTTTCACATCAACACCGCAGATTTCAAACAGCTTATGAGTTGTCGAAATAAGTCTGCAAACTTACTAAAATGCTCAAAAAGATGCTGGAGCGAAGTGAAGTAGAGCACAACGCTCTTCCCTGAACTGTCGACCATCCCATCAGCACTGCGAGCATGAGAATCCACTACAGCATACTGGCCATTCTCACTAATAATGGCACAAGTATTGCTATTTAACGTGAAGATGCAAGTGTTGTATTGTGTGCACATTGTAGTCAAACCATCAGAAAGACTGCTGAACACAAATTTAAACTCTTCATCAACAACACCAGCGTCTCCAATTACAGGGTCACTAAACTGTAAATCAAATGTCTGTCCCTCAAAACATACTGCTTGGGTAACTCTGGAACACAAAGGTAATCAAACCCAGCAGCAATCAGGTTGCCCTCCTTCAGGGATGTGTACAGCTCATCACCTGAGACCACAACCTGGTCCAGTGTATCAGGCTGCCAAGAAAACACACTGTGTTTGGTGTGTTTACCAGAGCAACCAAACTAATGGCCATACACTGAGAACCACCATATCTAAACCTTTGTCACCTTGATGAAAACTTCCTCTAACGGAAGTGCGACCGTGAGACTGAACAAGAGTGACACACTCCTCCACAGAGATTCTGCTGACACCAAACCAGTCTGAACCTAACGACTCCTTCAGATTCAGGACGTGAATCATCAGGTCATTCCAGCACGTGTTAAACACAACAACAGACCGACCAACATTCGAATACAACCCCAAAGCATTACGCTCCCCACAATCCACCACTACCAAGTAGTCCCCGTGCTGGATGATCAAGTTCACTGCTCCATGGAGGTGCAAAACACACATCCCATCCCTCAACACATGCTGCTGCAGCTCCCCCCGCAACTCACTCCCATCATCGAATTCGCGATAAACTGCCTGACCCACATCCACCCTCCACTTCCTGTCAAACAGATCAACCTGCTGCCCACTGAACCCACCACTTCCCCTCCCAACCCGATCAACCAACTTCCACCCCTCAACACAAACATCGTCGATGTCTGCGCCACCCCAGTTACAAATCGGAACAATGCTATGCCTGACTGCTGCTACAACGCTGCACGACACGTAAGCATCAACATCAAAATGAGACGATTCTTTGCGCACACTGCTCCCTGTCACTACTGAACACTGCAATTTCTCCAAACACCTGCAAGGCAAGGAGAGGATACGCTGACCTTGAGTGGCTCCTGGCGTGTCCCCTGTAGCTCCTTGAGTGTCCTGGTTTGGCATCACACCAACAGCAGCAGGCTGGACAGACTCAGGGACAGGAGAATCCACGACAGGATGGGTAGCCACATCCAGAGGAAGAGCGGTCGTCGACACAGCACAGGTCGACACAAGGCCTGGTGTCGCCTCCACCTGCAACATAAAGAGAATAAAAACATTAACAAGGGCATACACAGACATGATCATACAACTGTCACACTACTACAATAGCCACAACACTACACACAGCTTCACATGGATCCTTTAAATAACTTGACTTACCTTCTGCTTCAACACCGGGGCTTCAGGATGAGCTGTCAACGTGGATGTAGACATCTCAACCTAGAGAAAAAAAGAACACATACATTTTCAAGCAAGGTGTAAAAAAATTCCACTTCACTTTCTTCACTTGTACTTCTTGAACAAAACTGCGCCTACCTTCTTCCTTGCCATCTCCTTCCTGGCACTGGTAGACAACCGAGCTCTTGGTGTCGACACCACCTACAAATACAAGAAATACAAATTATAAACACCCCATAAACATACTGAATCTCTTACTTCATCTTTCTTGCACAACAACTTAACACATGTTAAATATTGATTGCTGATCAAATGTTCAACCTTCAACACAATCTCCATAACATTACATACCTGCTTCCTACCACGTCTGGGCTTCAGGGAAACAGGTTTGGAGTGGCGCTCCACAAACACTGGCTAATGTGAGAAAACAAAATGAAATTGTCAAATATTTGGACAACAATCCCTTGTAAACAAACTCCACTGGCTTATATCAAGTCTATAGATGGGGAAACAATTTTACTAAAATGCTTCATCTATCACATATAATTTTCAGGATAAATACCTTGTTGCCTGTGGGAACACCACCATGACCCGATGGAGCAGCTTTCTCCATGGCAACCAACACCTCTGGCGAAAAGCAGGCAGGATTCAGTGGAATGAAACACTCCCTGAAGGCCATTGGAGCGCCATCCACCTAAATGACAAACATGTACATTACTTCTAACACTGTTCATTTTCTTACACAAAGCACAAAAACTATCACTGTCATGTAAACATAACAATTAAATGAGAGTATAACATACCATATGATGAACCACTTGTCTCTTAGATGAACCAGAGCCACGCTCATGTCCATCAGAGTGGTTCCTCTGTAATGACAAAAAACACAAAAAATTAAAATCAATTCACAGCTTCCTTATTCCTTTCATGAAAACATGTTTTCAAAATTCACCCTCTTACCTTCCTGCCTGACTGCACAGTCATCCACTCAGGAGGGGGGGGCCGTGGAGCTGCAACCTCCCCCACCACAATCACACGGGGAACCACCCACGGCAAAGGTTTTGGTTTCGGCTCAGAAGACACAGGACATGGCACCTGAGGCATAGGTGCTGGTGTCTCCAGGTGCTGTGTGGTGGCAGCCAACAGCGACTCTACAAGGACAGGCATCCCCATGTCGTCACTGAGGTGCACCTACAAAGAGGAAACAAAGAAAATATGATTAAATATCATTTTAGAAATGTGACTTTGACTGTCAAGTATACTGCGTTGTATAATTTTATATTGGTGACATTAAAATGATATTCTACTTACACCATCACGGCACCACAGCTTACGGTTGCTCAGGGGGAAGTGGTCAGCATGGTGATAAAATTTCACACCTTAAAAGAAAACAAGAAAAAACACATTTCAAAAAAGGCAATGTCATTCAAATACCATAATGGATATAATATTATAAATAATAATTATTCAATGATATAATTATCAAACACCATAATGCAACTGTTCAGAGCCACATATAATCTTACCAAGACGTGCTGACACACGATGAAACTCCTGTCGGAAAATTCCTGGACATCCCCTGGCACCGTCAGGCGTGGAACAAAGTCGACAACAAAAACCTACACAAATAATAATGGTTAATGACAAAATTATATTGGCCTGTACACACCAACCTTATTGAAGATATATTTAAGATGCTTACCTGTGCAGCCGGCCAGATGGTACAAACAGTAGCCAGGTATCGGCCAAAAGCAATGCCCCCCTGTTCAGGCGTGCGACTGGCTGTCAGGTTGTTGCTTGGGGCAATGACACAGACAGCATCAGGAGTCCGGGGAAGAACGACATGCTCAACCTCAGTCTTGAGCTGGCCTGCACATGCCCCTGGAGTGGACATGACACCAAAGCTGTACCGATCCTCTGGCATCAACACAATCCCATCTGCAATGGAGCGCAGATGGGACGCCCCTACAAGAAGAACAAACTGGAACAAAAGACAGGATTTCTTTTAGTCTGAATACAAACAATTAAACTTTGAATCATCAGTGTGTTCTTTATGAATTCGACATACCTTCTTGCCTGGGACCTCAGCTGGAATGACCAACTTGTGCTGGCGCCCAGTGTGCGCAGAAATTGGCCATTTGTGCACCTTGTGGCGCCACCCTGTGCCACGAGCTGTTGAAGAACATAAAAAGACCAACTTGAAACTTCAGGCATTTAAATACAGTATATAAACATTTCAACAGTTGATTTAAAAAAAAAAAAGAACAGGAAGACTACTTACATGCACCAGCATCACTGGAAGCCAGCTGAGGTGCAAGCACCTCAGTACGCTGCTCCACCAACCTCCTCCTAGCTGCCTCAGAGCGGCGGTAGGACTTACCACGGGCATCTGAAAATAAAAAGAAACCCACTTATTGAGCATATTAATATAAATACTGCACAGTTGTACACAACCTCTGATATTTAATTGAAACCTCTCAACTCTATTGCACTGACCTACCTATACATGTATGTATCACTTATTTCACACATGCAAAGGTATTAACTCCATGGCACAGTAAAAACAAGGGTCCCCCAGTTGGGGGACTTAAGTTTCGTTGAAACCCCCCCCCCCCCCCCCCCCCCCACGCCACCGACACAATGTATTGTCTATAAGCGCGACACGAAACTCCGCCATTTTGTCTTGAATACACACGATAAAAATGCGAAGTAGTGCTTCACAAAACACCACACTAGTGTATTTGCAGCTGCTTAAACAAAGCACATTAACAATTACCTGCAAGCTGCACATACAAACTATACCATAGTCAATCACTTCATAACTCTAAAACAATCACTGTGAGCTCACAAAACTCCATAGTTATCGAATGCCTGTGAGCTTGGATTCGGCGCCCCCCCCACCCCACCATGTATTCTCAAACAACAACAACAACAACAACAACACCCCGCCATTTTGTACAGTAGAATAAAGCCTCAACTTAGTCTTACACTTAAAACTCCACACACAGCGTTTTCAGCAACATCGAGCACATTAAAAATAGCTGCGAATGATGTGGATATACATCATTCGCTGCAGGTACCGAATATTCCACAATTTATCACTCCATGACTTCAAAAACAACAGCGTGAGCTTACACAAAGCCGCCCTCTCCTGCTAAGAAGAACTTACTACTCGCTATACTACGTTACTGAACTGATCTCACTGTGATTTATATACAGAACGTACAAAGTTAGACACACAAAATACATATAATATCACGAGCACAACGAACATTAAGAACATACCGATACAAGCAAACTCCAAACACGATGCACTTACTGTAATAAGTGGTGTGTCCTTCGATGAAAAAAATCCAATGAACGGAACTCCGGGTGGTAGAAATCCGCAGTGTGTGATGTGTAGTGTATGTGTGTGTGTGTCTGTCTGTGTGTCTGTGTGTGTGTATGTGTGATGATGAAATTTTTTCAGCAAAAAGCCTCCAAAATAGTTTTCCTCAGCAAATGCGTCGAAAATCGTTTTCCTCAGCAAAAAGCGTCGAAAATCGTTTCTCTTAGCAAAAAGCCTCGAAAAGTGTTTGTCTCGCTCTCTGAGTCTCAGTAGCCAACACCAGGTGTGCTCGTCAACTCGAAAGTTTGAAACAAACTGAATGAAAAAAGGTAGGGATGAGTATTTATACGGCTTAATTTGCATTTATCGCAACCAATCAGAGCACGGCGGGGGATGGACAAGAAGCGGACTAAGCCCCGCCCACCGTGGTTACTGTTGTTTCACAGGCTTTCACTGCCACCTAACTCTTTGCGTAACAAATATGAACTTTCACAAGTAAATATAAACAATTTCTTAGAACAACTGTTCTAAGATATCACAAAAAGCAATTAAAAATCATTTAAGATGTTGTAGATAGATACATGCTAGTGGAAGCCATTTTAAACAACTCAGATCATCCTCTTCAAACCACCTTGATAAACCAAGAAACAGCAGTGGTGGACAGCTCATCTCTCTTCACTGCAAGAGCAAAAAAATATAAAACATCCTTTGTACCTTCAGACATCAACCTTCTTTATTTTTCTACAAATGGTTGATGAACTCACAAACTGAATGAATTTCTCCTTGGAGATCAATAAAGTAATTTGAATTGTATTGTATTCAACAACTTCTGTGCTGTGTTCTTATGTTTGATCCAACCTTGATGCAATAACAAATGGTTTACTTTTCTATTAAATATCTTCCCCTACAACTAAAGAATAATGGAAATATCGTACCACATGATAACTACTGCTACTGAATATAGCAATAACCTCAAAAATAGTCTTACATTAATTTGGTCTCACACCTAGACTTCTTCTTACACCCCCTTGGTCCTGATCTTGATTCAATCTCAAAACATTCAAACTCTTAATCTTGGTCATCACTTAATCTCAAATTAGGTCATCTTCACCACAACATTATGTTTGACTTATTACATTTTCATCTATTTTATAATTTGTATGTATACAAACTGACTTTAAATATTATAAAGCACTCCAAAACTAAAATGAATTCTTTTCATCAACATCACATGACCCCCACCCCCACCCCCACACTTTCACAGGGTGTGGTCATGTGACTCTAGTTTCACCCGAAACCGCCACTCAGGGTTTAAATACTTGGCTTTCCTGCAACAGCCTCAGAACTGAAGAAGCCTCTTGGATGAGAGGCGAAACATCTTCAAACAAGATATAAGTTCAGTTGCCTTATTTTCTACAACCCACAGCTCAAAGACAAAGAAATGATCATGGATTTCCATAGATCCAAGCTCACTCTGCAGCCAGTGAACACTTCTGAAGTGGACATCAAGGTGGTGACAACCTCTAAGTATCTACATGTTCACCTTAATAAAAGTTGGACTGGTCTGTTAACACAGATGCACTCTACAAAAAAGGGCAGAGCTGCCTCTTTTTCCTCTTTTCCTTAGGAAGCTCACATCTATGCTACAGATGTTTTATCATTCTATGGTGGCACGTGCTTTATTTTATGCTGCAGTCCACTGGGGTGAAACTTCAGGAAAAAAGCAGGCAAAGAGGCTGGATAAGCTTGTCAAGATGGCTGGCTCTGTCGTTGAAGTAAAGATGGACTCTCCGGAGGAGGTCATGAAACATGCTCAATGAGAATGATGGACGCCATACTAAACAACACAAATCATCCACTTCATAACACCTTGATGGATCAAAGAAGCAGCAGTGGTGGACACTCCTCTCTCTTCAATGCAGAACAGAAAGATACCAAAGATCTTTCATACCCACAGCCACAGACTCTTGTATCATTATGCAAATTTACAATGAACTATTAGACAAATGAATTTCCCTTTGAGATCAATAAAGTGTTTTCTACTCTGTTCTATTTCTATTCTATTCATTGATACTGTCCTTACAATCCCACAATATCATTTACCTTTATAGATAAAACAACACAAAACATTTGTTATTTTTATTATTAATTAATTTATTTACCAACAAACCAAATATCCAACCTTTTGCTTCTTGGCCCAAATATTTCTGACACTTTCACCAAAAACTCTATAGTGTCCCCTTTCTGGCAAGTCCTCATTCATGCTGTAATCAAACTGCTGCAAACCTCACTCATTATAATTTTTTGACAAAGAAATAAAATGTTTTTGCTTCAAAATAGTATAGAAGGAAATCAAGTTTAACTAATTCATCAAATCCATCTTAAGACCTGCATATGCTGCAAACCTTGCAATAGGAGGAAAGATACAAATACTGAAAGTGCCTTCAAAGCTTCATGTGCCTCAAACATCAAGGGCTCTTACACACAGGTCATCATACAGCAAACCTGGGCTACTGAATCATAGACACACCATGCAGTGAAAGCTGCAGGTGCGTCTGGGGCCACAGGGGCTGTTACGCAATAGGCAGTGGGTACGGTGGGGCATAAGCGCGATCAAGCGTCGGTACCGCGAGGGCCCGTCAACGCCGCTTGCGGCTTTAATTATTATTATTATTATTATTTTTCGTGCCTATATAATCGCATTTTCGGAGCCTTTCCCGTGCTCAAAAACTCACGGAATTCTGGAAAACATTGCGCTCACACGAAAAATTTGATATTTTATGGTCGTTGCACATGGGCAGGACAAAATGGTGAAACAGCGCCCCCTTGGAAATTTTGAAAAAGTCCATAGGTGAGATCGCAAAAGTGGACGAAAATTGGTACACAAGTGTATTATACTCAGTCGAACAAAAAGTCCATAGAAAGACCCCCCAAATCTCAACCGAAGTCCGCCATTTTGTTTTGAAAGTTTTACGCTGTGAACGCGCTCCTCCTAGGGATATCGCCCAATCGACTTCAAATTTGGCTCAGATCATGTAGAGACGATGCCAATCAAAAGCGCATCAAAAGGATTTCGGCAGGTCAAAGAATGTGGCCGCTAGGGGGCGACAAAGTTTTTATGCTAGCTTTAAAATTTCCTTTTGCTCTCACACGCACATACTTGATCCTAGCAGCTTCAAACTTGGTACACATGTGTACGTGAGTGAGACGCACAAAAAAGTCGGCCTATGTCATGGTGAAATGTCAACAGGAAGTCCGCCATTTTGAATTGAATTTTTTTCGTATTTGAAGTCCTACTCCTACAGATTTCGCGTGATTGACTTCAAATTTGCTACAGACCATCTACTCTCCATCCTAATGAAGTGGTATTAAAAGAATGTCGATAGGTCAAAGGGCATGGCTGCTAGGGGGCGACAAAATTTGGCGAATTTCGATTTCTCGCCGTAAAACTTCGAACGGCTCTCACGCGCACATACGTGATCCTAGCAGCTTCAACCTTGCTGGACATGATGAGGGCGTCGCCCTGAACGTCCTGATATATTAACTTCCTACCTTACTCATAGCGCCCCCTGTTGACGAAAGGAAATGACCAGCTTTTACTCCAACATGTATAAATACTACATAGTTAACCCCATCAACTCGATTCCACTTCCAGTACATGCAGAACAAGTTGGTGAAGCTACATTATGAATGGCGCGAAGCTACGACCAATAGCGTCCGTGTGGCGGTGCGACGACCATCGACCCTTCGTCGTGAAATTACGTTTGGCATTTTGATGGCTTTAACGAACTCATATCCACATGACATTTCATACACATGTCAAGACTGACGAGCTCTTTCATTTGATATGCGGCACGCCCATGGGCGTGGCCAAACGCCTCAACAGCGCCACCTTGAAATTTCAAAAACCCCTCCCCATAGGGTTTTTTTGGAGTAGCAACATGAAACTTGGTACACATGTGTAACGTGTCCAGACGCACAAAAAAGTCTCTTGCACCAATGGTCAGAACCAAACAGGAAGTCCGCCATTTTGATTTCATTGGTCACGTTTGCGGCGAGTACACCATTGGTATTTGAACGAACTCCTCCTAGGATTTCGCCCGACCGGCTTCAATTTCGGTACAGGTCATCTAGAGAGCATGCTGATCAAAAGTTATCAAAAGAATTTTTGTAGGTCAAAGGGCGTGGCTGTAAGGGCGTGCCAGATTTTGGCGAATTATCCTGTTTTTTGAACGGCTCTCACGCCAAAATACTTTATCCGAGCAGCTTCAAACTTGCTGGACATGATGATGGCTGCGCCCTGAACGCCCTGATATATTAACTTCCCACCTACTCATAGCGCCCCCCGCTGGTAACAGGAAGTGTCCAGCTTCATTCTAACACGTAGAAATCCTACACAATTGACCCCAACAACATCGTTCCACTCCTAGTACATGCAGAACAAGTTGGTGAAACTACATTATGGACGTTGTGAAGCTACGACTAATGGCGTTGCAACGAACAGCGATCCCTCGCCACCAATTACGTTTGGCCTTGAAATAGCTTTAACAAGCTCGAACCGTCTTGAAATTGATACACAGGTCAAGACGGAATCATCACAGTGACACAAGCCTTGTGTCATGTGACAGGCTGCCCGTGGAAGCAGTGGCGGCTTCGGATCCCTCGCCACAGAGCATCAACTCCTCATAAATCCATCATGCATTGTCTGATTTCCTTGAAACTTTACATGTGTGATGAGGGTTAGCCCTTGAACACAACTGCCCATGTCTGGTTGCGCTTCTAGCGCTACCTGGTGGATGATCCTTCACCTTATCATAACTTTAACATGCATTGCCCAATTCAGCCCAGACTTGACGTATGTGATCACGGACGGCCCCTGAATGTAACTGCACACATTTGGTTATGTTCTTAGCGCCACCTGGTAGATGAATATTCACCTTGTCGTTACTCCATCGTGCATTGGCAGATTTGGCTGTAAATTGACATGTGTGATGAGGGTTAAGCCCTGAACGCACCTGCAGGTGCCTCTGGGGCCACAGGGGCTGTTACGCAAAGGGCAGTGGGTACGGTGGGGCGTGGGTGCGGCGGGGCATGGGCGCGATCAAGCGTCGGTACCGCGAGGGCCCGTCAACGCCGCTTGCGGCTTTAATTAGGGCCCGAGCGAGACGACGAAGTCGTCCCGAGGGACCTATTGTAATCGCGCTGTTTTTTATTATTATTATTATTTCGAACACGTTAAGTCCAATTTGACCCCTTTCCCGACCTCGAAAACTCACGACATTTGGCACACGCGTCCAGTCTGGCGAAAAATTTGATATTTTGGCAACCTTCAATGAGGCGGGGCAAAATGGGGAAATGGCGCCCCCTTGAATTTTTGAAAGTGTGGGCCCCTCGGCCGTGTTTGACCTACATGTATGAAATTTGGTGAGCTTATAGAACATGCCAAGACGCACGAAAAGTCTCTTGGAGCGAAGCCCTAACCCAACAGGAAGTCCGCCATTATGGCGTGAAGTTTCACGATTTTGGCGAGTACACCATTGGTATTTGAACGAACTCCTCCTAGGGATTATGCCCGATCGGCTTCAATTTCGGTACAGGTCATCTAGAGACCATGCTGATGAAAGTTATCGAAAGAATTTTTGTAGGTCAAAGGGCGTGGCTGTAAGGGTGTGCCAGATTTTGGCGAATTTTCCTGTTTTTTCGCCAACGGCTTTGAACGGCTCTCACGCCCAAATACTTTATCCGAGCAGCTTCAAACTTGCTGGACTTGATGATAGCTGCGCCCTGAACGCCCTGATATATTAACTTCCCACCTTACTCATAGCGCCCCCTGCTGGTAACAGGAATGACCACTTGTTACTTTGCCTGCAGCCAATGTGACAGACATAGCCCTATTCACTTCATTTCTGCTCTAATAGATGCTCAACAAGTTGGTGGAGCTGCAGGACGACCGCTGTGAAGTTTCCTGTAACGGCGTCCCCGTGGCATCGCCGCAAAGTGCCATGATGTGTTCTTGAGGCGCCACAATATTTCGAACGGCTCTCACGCCCACATATTTGATCCTAGCAGCTTCAAACTTGCTGGACATGATGACGGCTCCGCCCTGAACGGCTCGATATATTAACTTCCCACCTTACTCACAGCGCCCCCCGGTGGTAACAGGAAGTGTCCAGCTTCATTCTAACACGTATAAATCCTACACAATTGACCCCAACACTTCGTTCCACTCCTAGTACATGCAGACCAAGTTGGTGAAGCTACGTTATGGATGTTGTGAAGCTACGACTAATGGCGCCGCAACGAATAGCGATCCCTCGCCACCAATTACGTTTGGCCTTTAAACGGCTTTAACAAGCTCGAACCGTCTTGAAAATTGACACACAGGTCAAGAGTGATGAGCTCTCACATCTGATAGGGTCTTTGCCCATGGGCGGGGCCAAGGCTCAACAGCGCCACCTTGAAATTTTCAAAAACCCCCCCCATAGGGGTTTTTTACAGTAGGAAGATGAAATTGGTACACATGTGTAAGATGCCCAGACGCACAAAAAAGTCTCTGACACCCATGGTCGGAACCAAACAGGAAGTCCGCCATCTTGATTTTAATGGTCTGGTTTTTTTGACCATTTCCACACCATGTTTGAAACTTGAATAACTTCGCGTGTATTTCACCGAGGAGCATGAAATTCGGTAGGCTGATAGAACTCATCAAGACGAACAAAAAAAGTAGGAGGTTCGAAACTGTAAAGTCAACAGGAAGTCAGCCATTTGACCTCAAAGGTCAAGTTCCCGTTTTTTTCTACACGGCATATTTAAACAGCCACCTTCTAGGGATTTCATCTTACTGACTTCATATTGTGTGATCATCATCTCAAGACCTTTGTGATCACATGCTCTGAAAAGCTTTTCTCTATGTCAAAGGGCGTGGCCGCTACGATGCCGCCATTTCTGATGCCTCGCCATGCATATTCCAGCAGCTCTCTCTCCCACATACTTGGTCCAAACTGCTCCAAAATTTATGGACATGATAAGAGCCTCACCCTGACCGCCTCCACATGCTCATAGGTGACCTCACTCATGGCGCCGCCTTGTGGAAACAGGAAAAGCCACATTTTACATTGACTAACACCAACCCCAACCTCCTGACCTCATCATCTCTATTTTGTGGCCATGTGACAATCAGGTTGATGAATCCCCACAGTGACACAAGCCTTGTGTCATGTGACAGGCTGCCCGTGGAAGCAGTGGCGGCTTTCTATCCCTCGCCATGGAACATCAACTCCTTATAAATCCATCATGCATTGTCTGATTTGCTTGAAACTTCACATGTGTGATGAGGGTTGGCCCCTGAATGTAACTGCATACATTTAGTTATGCTCTTAGCGCCACCTGGTGGATGAACCTTCACCTTGTCGTTACTCCATCGTGTATTGCCTGATTTGGCTGAAACTTGACGTGTGGGATGAGGTCGGCCCCTGAACGCAGCTGCCTATGTTTGGTCATGCTCCTGGCACCACCTGGTGGACGAACCTTCACCTTGGCATAGCTTTAACATGCATTGGTCGATTCAGGCCAAACGTGACATGTGTGATGAGGGTACTAATCATACGCCACCTACTGAAAGCAGGAAGTAAGTCTTTACAGACTTTTGTTCCCATTTCAATCAGAACAGACTACTAAGAATGAACAAGACAGGATGTCATGCAGAAAGACATTTATTGTGTACAAATAATTTTGGTGCTTAGGCCCCAGGGAGTAGATCAGCTTAGAAAACAGATTGATGGATGTGAAGCTTCTATCTGAAGAGGACTTCCCCCGGGCCCAGACACCAATGGTGGTAGGGATGACGCCTCCTGACATGGAAGCCTCTGGCTGAAGATGGAGATGGCCTAGATGTTGAGGAGGTGAAGGGGAGGAGGTGGGTTGAGAGATTTCATGTGCTGGATGACAGCTGGATGAGAGTAAAGAGAGAGCACTTTTAAACATCACAGCTGATTGGAGAAGGAGAAAATGTAACAGATTCGACTTGGATGAGGAGAAGTGATGAGGGGTGGATCAAAACATAAGCGAGAACATAGAAATAGACTCAGTGAGCATGCTTAAAGAGATAGTCTTCCTGGCTGAACTTTCACTGAGCTTCATTTCACTTATATATGCCTTCTGAGGAGTTGCAGGGGAGTCGGGGGGCCGCAGAGCACAGGTGCCTCGCGGTTGCAGGAGACTCAGGGGCCGTGGGGGCCGCGGGGCCGCAGGGAACGGGTGACCTGAGGCCAAGCGCACGGCCGGCGGGGCGTGGGTCGCGGTCCACGTGTGGCGAGGGCCCGTCACAGCTGCTTGCAGCTTTAATTAGGGCCCGAGCGACGACAAGCGTCGGCGAGGACCCTATTGAAACCTCGCTGTTTATTAGGCCCGAGCGAGACGACGAAGTCGTCCCGAGGGACCTATTGTAATCGTGTTGGTTTATTATTATTATTATTATTTCGAACACGTTAAGTCCAATTTGACCCCTTTCCCGACCTCGAAAAGTCACGAAATTTGGCACACGCACGCGTCCAGTCTGGCGAAAAATTTGATATTTTGGCAAACTGCAATCAGGGCGGGGCAAAAATGGGGAAATGGCGCCCCCTTGAAATTTTGAACGTGTGGCCCCTCGGCCGTGTTTGACCTACATGCATGAAATTTGGTGAGGTTATAGAACATGCCAAGACGCACGAAAAAGTCTCTTGGAG
Organism: Caranx ignobilis; assembly: GCA_021432705.1. NCBI lineage: Eukaryota > Metazoa > Chordata > Actinopteri > Carangiformes > Carangidae > Caranx > Caranx ignobilis. The sequence continues at coordinate 10,909,883 of MU269981.1, read as the reverse complement.
CGAAGCCCTAAACCCAACAGGAAGTCCGCCATTATGGCGTGAAGTTTCACGATTTTGGCGAGTACACCATTGGTATTTGAACGAACTCCTCCTAGGGATTTCGCCCGATCGACTTCAATTTCGGCTCAGGTCATCTAGAGACCATGTTGATGAAAAGTTATAGAAAGAATTTTTGTAGGTCAAAGGGCGTGGCTGTAAGGGCGTGCCAGATTTTGGCGAATTTTTCCTGTTTTTCGCCATCGGCTTTGAACGGCTCTCACGCCCAAATACTTTAGCCGAGCAGCTTCAAACTTGCTGGACATGATGATGGCTGCGCCCTGAACGCCCCGATATATTAACTTCCCACCTTACTCATAGCGCCCCCCGCTGGTAACAGGAAATGACCACTTGTTACTTTGCCTGCAGCCAATGTGACAGAGATGGCCCTATTCACTTCATTTCTGCTCTAATAGATGCTCAACAGTTGGTGGAGCTGCAGGACGACCGCTGTGAAGTTTCCTGTAACGGCGTCCCCATGGCATCGCCGCAAAGTGCTATGATGTGTCCTTGAGGCGCCACAAAATTTCGAACGGCTCTCACGCCCACATACTTGATCCTAGCAGCTTCAAACTTGCTGGACATGATGACGGCTCCGCCCTGAACGGCTCGATATATTAATTTCCCACCCTACTCATAGCGCCCCCCGGTGGTAACAGGAAGTGTCCAGCTTTATTCTAACACGTATAAATCCTACACAATTGACCCCAACAACTTTGTTCCACTCCTAGTACATGCAGAACAAGTTGGTGAAGCTACGTTATGGACGTTGTGAAGCTACGACTAATGGCGCCGCCACGAATAGCGATCCCTCGCCACCAATTACGTTTGCCTTTAAACGGCTTTGACAAGCTCGAACCGTCTTGAAAATTGACACACAGGTCAAGAATGATGAGCTCTCGCAGCTGATAGGGCCTTTGCCCATGGGCGGGGCAAATGGCTCAACAGCGCCACCTTGAAATTTTCAAAAACCCTCCCCATAGGGTTTTTTTTTACAGTAGGAAGATGAAAATTGGTACACATGTGTAAGATCCCAGACGCACAAAAAGTCTCTGACACCCATGGTCGGAACCAAACAGAAGTCCGCCATCTTGATTTTAATGGTCTGGTTTTTTTGACCATTTCCACACCATGTTTGAAACTTGAATAACTTCGCGTGTATTTCACCTAGGAGGATGAAATTCGGTAGGCTGATAGAACTCATCAAGACGACAAAAAAAGTAGGAGGTTCGAAGCTCTAAAGTCACAGGAAGTCCGCCATTTGACCTCAAAGGTCAAGTTCCGGTTTTTTCTACACGGCATATTTAAAAGCCACCTTCTAGGGATTTCATCTTACTGACTTCATATTGTGTGATCATCATCTCAAGACCTTTGTGATCACATGTTCCGAAAAGCTTTTCTCTATGTCAAGGGGCGTGGCCGATACGATGCCGCCATTTCTGATGCCTCGCCATGCATATTCCAGCAGCTCTCTCTCCCACATACTTGGTCCAAACTGCTCCAAATTTATGGACATGATAAGAGCCTCACCATGAACCGCCTCCACATGCTCATAGGTGACCTCACTCATGGCGCCGCCTTGTGGAAACAGGAAAAGCCACATTTTACATTGACTCACCAACCCCAACCTCCTGACCTCATCATCTCTATTTTGTGGCCATGTGACAATCAGGTTGATGAATCACCACAGTGACACAAGCCTTGTGTCATGTGACAGGCTGCCCGTGGAAGCAGTGGCGGCTTTCTATCCCTCGCCATGGAACATCAACTCCTTATAAATCCATCATGCATTGTCTGATTTGCTTGAAACTTCACATGTGTGATGAGGTTTGGCCCCTGAATGTAACTGCATACATTTAGTTATGCTCTTAGCGCCACCTGGTGGATGAACCTTCACCTTGTCGTTACTCCATCGTGTATTGCCTGATTTGGCTGAAACTTGACATGTGGGATGAGGGTCGGCCCCTGAACGCACCTGCCTATGTTTGTGTGATGTGTGTGATGAGGGTACTACTCATACGCCACCTACTGAAAGCAGGAAGTAAGTCTTTACAGACTTTTGTTCCCATTTCAATCAGAACAGACTACTAAGAATGGAACAAGACAGGATGTCTGCAGAAAGACATTTATTGTGTATAATAATTTGGTGCTTAGCCCCAGGGAGTAGATCAGCTTAGAAACAGATTGATGGATGTGAAGCTTCTATCTGAAGAGGACTTCCCCTGGGCCCAGACACCAATGGTGGTAGGGATGACGCCTCCTGACATGGAAGCCTCTGGCTGAAGATGGAGATGGCCTAGATGTTGAGGAGGTGAAGGGGAGGAGGTGGATTGAGAGATTTCATGTGGAGGATGACAGCTGGATGAGAGTAAAGAGAGAGCACTTTTAAACATCACAGCTGATTGGAGAAGGAGAAAATGTAACAGATTCGACTTGGATGAGGAGAAGTGATGAGGGGTGGATCAAAACAAAGCGAGAGACATAGAAATAGACTCAGTGAGCATGCTTAAAGAGATAGTCTTCCTGGCTGAACTTTCACTAAGCTTCATTTCACTTATATATGCCTTCTGAGGAGTTGCAGGGGAGTCGGGGCCCGCAGAGCACAGGTGCCTCGCGTCGCAGGAGACTCAGGGGCCGTGGGGCCGCGGGGGCCGCAGGGACGGGTGACCTGAGGCCATGCGCACGGCCGGCGGGGCGTGGGTCGCGGTCAACGTGTGGCGAGGGCCCGTCACAGCTGCTTGCAGCTTTAATTAGGGCCCGAGCGACGACAAGCGTCGGAGGACCCTATTGAAACCTCGCTGTTTATTATTATTATTCTTACACGTAAACGACTGCCTTTTTGGGGACTTTCCCATGCTCGAAAAGTCAGGAAAATTTGCACACATGTCCGGACTGCGCAAAAATTCGATATTTTGGGGTCGTCGCGCATGGTCGACATGAAATGGCGAAATAGCGCCCCCTAGAAATTTTCAAAAACCCCTCCGCATTGGGGTTTTTTTGGCGTAGGAGAACGAAATTCGGTACACATGTCTACCATCCCAAGACGCACGAAAAAGTCCATTAACGTCATGGTGAAATGTCGACAGGAAGTCGGCCATTTTGATTTGTAGTTTTTTCGTATTTGAACGAACTCCTCCTAGGGATTTCGCCCGATCGACTTCAATTTTGGCACAGGTCATCTAGAGGCCATGCTCATCAAAAGTTATTAAAAGAATGTCTGTAGGTCAAGGGCGTGGCTGGTAGTGCCCGCCAAAGTTTGGCGAATTTTCGTTTTCTCGCAATTTCGTTTTGAACGGCTCTCACGCCCACATACTTCATCCCAGCGGCTTCAAACTTGCTGGACATGTCGATGGCTCCGCCCTGAACGTTCCGATGTATTGACTTCCCACCTCACTCGTAGCGCCCCCCGCTGGTAACAGGAAGTGTGCAGCTTTTACTCTAACGTCAATAAATACCACATAGTTGACCCCATCGACTTCATTCCACTTCTAATACATGCACAACAACATGGTGAAGCTACATTATTAAGCTTGTCAAGCTACGACTAATGGCGTCCGTGTGGCGGCGCCGCGACTGTCGATCCCTCGCCACCAATTACGATTGGCTTTTTCATGGCTTTAAACAAACTTGTACCAACGTGAAATTTGGCACGCAGGTCGAGACTGACGAGCTCTTTCATTTGATATGCGGCACGCCCATGGGTGGGCCAAACGGCTCAACAGCGCCACCTTGAAATTTTCAAAAACCCCTCCCCATAGGCTTTTTTTGGAGTAGGAAGTTGAAACTTGGTACACATGTCTATCTTGTCCAGACGCACAAAAAGTCTCTTGCACCAATGGTCAGAACCAAACAGGAAGTCGGCCATCTTGATTTTTATTGTCAATTTTTCGCAATTTCCACGCATCCTATTTGAACGAACTCCTCCTAGGGATTTCATCCGATCGACTTCATATTGTATGACCATCATCTCAAGACCTTTTGATCAAAAGTTATTAAAGCTTTTCTCTATCTCAAGGGGCGTGGCTATAATTGCAATTATTCAACAACAAATGTTTGGTGTTTGTTCATGCCTTTAATACGCTCATAGCTTCATGAAAATTGGTACACATGTGAGGAATGACAAGTATTCCCCAGTGATAGAGGTCTGGCACATGGGCGGGGCCAAATGCCTCAACAGCGCCACCTTGAAATTTTCAAAACCCCTCCCCATAGGGGTTTTTTTGGAGTACACTCATGAAAATTGGTACACATGTGTAACTTGTCCAGACGCACAAAAAAGTCTCTGGCACCACTGGTCAAAACAAACAGGAAGTCCGCCATTTTGATTTTAATGGTCTACTTTTTCTGGCCATTTCATCATGTTTGAAACTTGAATAACTTTGCGTGTGTTTGACCTACAAGCATGAAAATTGGTAGGCTGATAGAACTCATCAAGCGCACAAAAAAGGTCATTGGGTCCCAGCTCTAAAGTCAACAGGAAGTCAGCCATTTGACCTCAAAGGTCAAGATTTGGTGATTTTCCGCCCGTTTTGATTTAATGGTCTACTTTTCTTTGGCCATTTCTTCATGTTTGAAACTTGAATAGCTTTGCGTGTGTTTCACCTACGAGCATGAAAATCGGTAGGCTGATAGAACTCATCAAGACGCACAAAAAAGTAGGAGGTTCGAAGCTGTAAAGTCAACAGGAAGTCAGCCATTTGACCTCAAATGTCAGGTTTTGGTGATTTCTACACAACATACTTAAACAAAATCTTCCTAGGGATTTCATCAGATCGACTTCATACTTCATGAACATCATCTCAAGACCTTTGTGATTAAATGTTATCAAAACCTTTGCTGTACGTTAAGGGGCGTGGCCGCTATGGCGCCGCCATTTCTCATGCGTCACCATGGAACATCAAGTCCATCTAACTCCATCATGCATTGTCCCATTGGCTTCAAATTTCACATGTGTGATGAAGGTCTGCCCCTCAATGCACCTGACCAGCTCTGGCAACGCTCGTAGCGCCACCCGGTGGATGAAGGGAACATTGCGTTTTCCTCTTTCTCCAGGTTTCTCCTCTCTTCCCGCTTTGGCTCGCAGGGCCCTCCTCGACCCGCAGGGGCCTCCCCGAGCCGCAGGGGCCCGCGGTCGCATGTGGCGAGGGCCCGTTCACAGCCGCTTGCGGCTTTAATTAGGGCCCGAGCGACGACTGCAAGTCGTCTGGCGAAGGCCCTATTGAAATTGCTCTGTTTATTATTATTATTATTATTATTCTTACTCGTCAACGACTGCATTTTTGGGGACTTTCCCATGCTCGAAAAGTCAGGAAAATTGGCGCATGTGTCCAGGCTGCACAAAAATTCGATATTTTGGGGTCGTCGCACAGGGTCGACGCAAATGGCGAAATAGCGCCCCCTAGAAATTTTCAAAATGCGAGCCCCGCCTCTGTGTTTGACCTACATGCATGAAATTTGGTGAGCTTTTAGAACATCCCAAGACGCAAAAAAAAATCCTCTTGTTGTCATGCTGAAATGTCGACAGGAAGTCGGCCATTTTGATTTGTAGTTTTTAATTTTGGAACGAACTCCTCCTTGGGATTTCGCCCGAGTGACTTCAATTTCGGTACAGGTCATCTATAGGTCATGCTGATCACACATTATCAAAAGAATGTCTGTAGGTCAAAGGGCGTGGCTGCTAGGGCCCGCCAAAGTTTGGCGAATTTTCGTTTTTCGCAATTTCGTTTCGAACGGCTCTCACGCCCACATACTTGATCCCAGCTGCTTCAAACTTGCTGGACATGACGATGGCTCCGCCCTGAACATTCCGATGTATTGACTTCCCACTTTACTCGTAGCGCCCCCCGGTGGTAACAGGAAGTGTGCAGCTTTTACTCTAACGTCAATAAATACCACATAGTTGACCCCATCGACTTCGTTCCACTTCTAATACATGCAGGACAAGATGGTGAAGCTACATCATTAAGCTTGTCAAGCTGTGACTAATGGCGTCCGTGTGGGGCGCCGCGACTGTCGATCCCTCGCCACCAATTACGATTGGCTTTTTGATGGCTTTAACAACTCGTACCAACCTGAACTTTGGCACGCAGGTCGAGACTGACGAGCTCTTTCATTTAATATGTGGCACGCCCATGGGCGTGGCCAAACGCCTCAACAGCGCCACCTTGAAAATTTCAAAAACCCCTCCCCATAGGGGTTTTTTTGGAGTAGGAAGTTGAAACTTGGTACACATGTCTATCTGGTCCAGACGCACAAAAAAGTCTCTGGCACCACTGGTCAGAACCAAACAGGAAGTCCGCCATTTTGATTTTAATGGTCTACTTTTTTTGGCCATTTCATCATGTTTGAAACTTGAATAACTTTGTGTGTGTTTCACCTACAAGAATGAAAATCGGTAGGTTTGATAGAACTCATCAAGATGCACAAAAAGATCATTGAGTCAAAGCTCTAAAGTCAACAGGAAGTCAGCCATTTGACCTCAAAGGTCAAGTTTTGGTGATTTCTACACAACATACTTAAACAAAATCCTCCTAAGGATCTCATCGGATCGACTTCATACTTCATGAACATCATCTCAAAACCTTTGTGATTAAACATTATCAAAAGCTTTGCTCTACGTTAAGGGGCGTGGCCGCTATGGCGCCGCCATTTCTCATGCCTCGTCATGGAACATCAAATCCTTATAACTCCATCATGCATTGTCCCAGTGGCTTGAAACTTCACATGTGTGATGAAGGTCCGCCCCCCAACGCGCCTGGACAGGTCTGCCTGCGCTCGTAGCGCCACCTGGTGGATGACCCATCAACGTGCTGTAACTCCTTCGTGCATTGTCCGATCTGCTCCAAACTTCACGTGTGTGATGACTCACTGCCCCCAATGCACCCGACCAGCTCTGGCAATGCTCGTAGCGCCACCCGGTGGACGAGCCAACATTGCGTTTTTCCTCTTTCTCCGGGTTTCTCTCTCTCTTCCCGCTTCGGGCCGCGGGGCCCTCCCCGACCCGCAGGGCCCTCCCCGGGCCGCAGGGGCCGCGGTCGCATGTGGCGAGGGCCCGTTCACAGCCGCTTGCGGCTTTAATTATTATTATTCTTACACGTAAACGACTGCCTTTTTGGGGACTTTCCCATGCTCGAAAAGTCAGGAAAATTTGCACACATGTCCGGACTGCGCAAAAATTCGATATTTTGGGGTCGTCGCGCATGGTCGACATGAAATGGCGAAATAGCGCCCCCTAGAAATTTTCAAAAACCCCTCCGCATTGGGGTTTTTTTTGGCGTAGGAGAACGAAATTCGGTACACATGTCTACCATCCCAAGACGCACGAAAAAGTCCATTAACGTCATGGTGAAATGTCGACAGAAGTCGGCCATTTTGATTTGTAGTTTTTTTCGTATTTGAACGAACTCCTCCTAGGGATTTCGCCCGATCGACTTCAATTTTGGCACAGGTCATCTAGAGGCCATGCTCATCAAAAGTTATTAAAAGAATGTCTGTAGGTCAAAGGGCGTGGCTGGTAGTGCCCGCCAAAGTTTGGCGAATTTTCGTTTTCTCGCAATTTCGTTTTGAACGGCTCTCACGCCCACATACTTCATCCCAGCGGCTTCAAACTTGCTGGACATGTCGATGGCTCCGCCCTGAACGTTCCGATGTATTGACTTCCCACCTCACTCGTAGCGCCCCCCGCTGGTAACAGGAAGTGTGCAGCTTTTACTCTAACGTCAATAAATACCACATAGTTGACCCCATCGACTTCATTCCACTTCTAATACATGCACAACAACATGGTGAAGCTACATTATTAAGCTTGTCAAGCTACGACTAATGGCGTCCGTGTGGCGGCGCCGCGACTGTCGATCCCTCGCCACCAATTACGATTGGCTTTTCATGGCTTTAACAAACTTGTACCAACGTGAAATTTGGCACGCAGGTCGAGACTGACGAGCTCTTTCATTTGATATGCGGCACGCCCATGGGTGGGGCCAAACGGCTCAACAGCGCCACCTTGAAATTTTCAAAAACCCTTCCCCATAGGGCTTTTTTTGGAGTAGGAAGTTGAAACTTGGTACACATGTCTATCTTGTCCAGACGCACAAAAAGTCTCTTGCACCAATGGTCAGAACCAAACAGAAGTCGGCCATCTTGATTTTTATTGTCAATTTTTCGCAATTTCCACGCATCCTATTTGAACGAACTCCTCCTAGGGATTTCATCCGATCGACTTCATATTGTATGACCATCATCTCAAGACCTTTGTGATCAAAAGTTATTAAAAGCTTTTCTCTATCTCAAGGGGCGTGGCTATAATTGCAATTATTCAACAACAAAATGTTTGGTGTTTGTTCATGCCTTTAATACGCTCATAGCTTCATGAAAATTGGTACACATGTGAGGAATGACAAGTATTCCCCAGTGATAGAGGTCTGGCACATGGGCGGGGCCAAATGCCTCAACAGCGCCACCTTGAAATTTTCAAAAACCCCTCCCCATAGGGGTTTTTTTTGGAGTACACTCATGAAAATTGGTACACATGTGTAACTTGTCCAGACGCACAAAAAAGTCTCTGGCACCACTGGTCAAACCAAACAGGAAGTCCGCCATTTTGATTTTAATGGTCTACTTTTTCTGGCCATTTCATCATGTTTGAAACTTGAATAACTTTGCGTGTGTTTGACCTACAAGCATGAAAATTGGTAGGCTGATAGAACTCATCAAGGCGCACAAAAAAGGTCATTGGGTCCCAGCTCTAAAGTCAACAGGAAGTCAGCCATTTGACCTCAAGGTCAAGATTTGGTGATTTTCCGCCGTTTTGATTTTAATGGTCTACTTTCTTTTGGCCATTTCTTCATGTTTGAAACTTGAATAGCTTTGCGTGTGTTTCACCTACGAGCATGAAAATCGGTAGGCTGATAGAACTCATCAAGACGCACAAAAAAAGTAGGAGGTTCGAAGCTGTAAAGTCAACAGGAAGTCAGCCATTTGACCTCAAATGTCAGGTTTTGGTGATTTCTACACAACATACTTAAACAAAATCTTCCTAGGGATTTCATCAGATCGACTTCATACTTCATGAACATCATCTCAAGACCTTTGTGATTAAATGTTATCAAAACCTTTGCTGTACGTTAAGGGGCGTGGCCGCTATGGCGCCGCCATTTCTCATGCGTCACCATGGAACATCAAGTCCATCTAACTCCATCATGCATTGTCCAATTGGCTTCAAATTTCACATGTGTGATGAAGGTCTGCCCCTCAATGCACCTGACCAGCTCTGGCAACGCTCGTAGCGCCACCCGGTGGATGAAGGGAACATTGCGTTTTTCCTCTTTCTCCAGGTTTCTCCTCTCTTCCCGCTTCGGGCCGCGGGGCCCTCCCCGAGCCGCAGGGGCCTCCCCGAGCCGCAGGGGCCCGCGGTCGCATGTGGCGAGGGCCCGTTCACAGCCGCTTGCGGCTTTAATTAGGGCCCGAGCGGTACGACGAAGTCGTCCCGAGGGACCTATTGTAATCGTAATGTTTATTATTATTATTATTATTATTATTATTCTTATTCCCTATATAATCGCATTTTCGGAGCCTTTCCCGTGCTCAAAAACTCACGGAATTCTGGAAACATTGCGCTCACACGAAAAAATTTGATATTTTATGGTCGTTGCACATGGGCAGGACAAAATGGTGAAACAGCGCCCCCTTGAAAATTTCCAAAAAGTGCATAGGTGAGATCGCAAAAGTGGACGAAAATTGGTACACAAGTGTATTATACTCAGTCGAACAAAAAGTCCATAGAAAGACCCCCCAAAACTCAACCGGAAGTCCGCCATTTTGATTTGAAAGTTTTACGCTGCGAACGCGCTCCTCCTAGGGATATCGCCCAATCGACTTCAAATTTGGCACAGATCATGTAGAGACGATGCCAATCAAAAGCGCATCAAAAGGATTTCGGCAGGTGAAAGAATGTGGCCGCTAGGGGGCGACAAAGTTTTTATGCTAGCTTTAAAATTTCCTTTTGCTCTCACATGCACATACTCGATCCTAGCAGCTTCAAACTTGGTACACATGTGTACGTGAGTGAGACGCACAAAAAAGTCGGCCTATGTCATGGTGAAATGTCAACAGGAAGTCCGCCATTTTGAATTGAATTTTTTTCGTATTTGAAGTCCTACTCCTAGAGATTTTGCGTGATTGACTTCAAATTTGCTACAGACCATCTACTCTCCATCCTAATGAAGTGGTATTAAAAGAATGTCAATAGGTCAAAGGGCATGGCTGCTAGGGGCGACAAATTTGGCGAATTTCGATTTCTCGCCGTAAAACTTCAAACGGCTCTCACGCGCACATACGTGATCCTAGCAGCTTCAAACTTGCTGGACATGATGAGGGCGTCGCCCTGAACGTCCTGATATATTAACTTCCTACCTTACTCATAGCGCCCCTGTTGACGAAAGGAAATGACCAGCTTTTACTCCAACATGTATAAATACTACATAGTTAACCCCATCAACTCGATTCCACTTCCAGTACATGCAGAACAAGTTGGTGAAGCTACATTATGAATGGCGCGAAGCTACGACCAATAGCGTCCGTGTGGCGGTGCGACGACCATCGGCCCTTCGTCGTGAAATTACGTTTGGCATTTTGATGGCTTTAACGAACTCGTATCCACATGACATTTCATACACATGTCGAGTCTGGCGAGCTCTTTCATTTGATATGCGGCACGCCCATGGGCGGGGCCAAATGCCTCAACAGCGCCACCTTGAAATTTTCAAAACCCCTCCCCATAGGGGTTTTTTTGGAGTAGCAACATGAAACTTGGTACACATGTGTAACGTGTCCAGACGCACAAAAAAGTCTCTTGCACCAATGGTCAAACCAAACAGGAAGTCCGCCATTTTGATTTCATTGGTCACGTTTTGTCGATTTCCACCATTGGTATTTGAACGAACTCCTCCTAGGGATTTCGCCCGACCGGCTTCAATTTCGGTACAGGTCATCTAGAGAGCATGCTGATCAAAAGTTGTATAAAGAATGTCTGTAGGTCAAGGGCGTGGCTGTAAGGGCGTGCCAGATTTTGGCGAATTATCCTGTTTTTTGAACGGCTCTCACGCCCAAATACTTTATCCGAGCAGCTTCAAACTTGCTGGACATGACGATGGCTCCGCCCTGAACGCCCTGATATATTAACTTCCCACCTTACTCATAGCGCCCCCCGCTGGTAACAGGAAGTGTCCAGCTTCATTCTAACACGTATAAATCCTACACAATTGACCCCAACAACATCGTTCCACTCCTAGTACATGCAGAACAAGTTGGTGAAGCTACGTTATGGACGTTGTGAAGCTACGACTAATGGCGTTGCAACGAACAGCGATCCCTCGCCACCAATTACGTTTGGCCTTGAAATGGCTTTAACAAGCTCGAACCGTCTTGAAAATTGATACACAGGTCAAGACGAAATCACCACAGTGACACAAGCCTTGTGTCATGTGACAGGCTGCCCGTGGAAGCAGTGGCGGCTTCGGATCCCTCGCCACAGAGCATCAACTCCTCATAAATCTATCATGCATTGTCTGATTTCCTTGAAACTTCACATGTGTGATGAGGGTAAGCCCCTGAACACAACTGCCCATGTCTGGTTGCGCTTCTAGCGCTACCTGATGGATGAGCCTTCACCTTATCATAACTTTAACATGCGTTGCCCGATTCAGCCCAGACTTGACGTATGTGATCACGGACGGCCCCTGAATGTAACTGCACACATTTGGTTATGCTCTTAGCGCCACCTGGTGGATGAATATTCACCTTGTCGTTACTCCACCGTGCATTGGCAGATTTGGCTGTCAATTGACATGTGTGATGAGGGTTAACCCTGAACGCACCTGCAGGTGCCTCTGGGGCCACAGGGGCTGTTACGCAAAGGGCAGTGGGTACGTGGGGCGTGGGTGCGGCGGGGCGTGGGCGCGATCAAGCGTCGGTACCGCGAGGGCCCGTCAACGCCGCTTGCGGCTTTAATTATTATTATTATTATTATTCCGCGCGTTTGAACTGCAATTTGGGGACTTTCCCATGCTCGAAAATGCACAGATTCTTGCATTTTCAAACTTTGACCCCAAAATGCGATATTGTGGTGGTCTTGCACATGGGCGTGGCAAAATGGCGAAATAGCGCCCCCTTGAATATTTTGAAAAGTCCATAGGAAGGTTGGCGTAGGTGGACGAAAATCAATACATGTATGTATATCATAGAGATCTAAAAAAAAGTACATTGGAGACCCGTCCGAAAACTGACAGGAAGTCGGCCATTTTGATTTCAATTTTTCACGCTCAAAACAAACTCCTCCTAGGGATTTCACCCGATTGACTTCAAATTTGGTACAGATCATTGGCTAAGTATCAACATTAAAAGTTATCAAAAGAATGTCGGTAGGTCAAACGGTGTGGCCGCTAGGGGGCGACAAATTTAGCTTATTCGCTAAAATATTTCAAACTGCTCTCACGCCCACATACGTGATCCTAGCGACTTCAAACTTGGTACACATGTGTCCGTGAGTGAGACGCACAAAAAAGTCGGCCTATATCATGGTGAAATGTCAACAGGAAGTCCGCCATTTTGAATTGAAATTTTTTTGTATTTGAAGTCCTACTCCTACAAATTTCGCCAAATTGACTTCAAATTTGGCACAGACCATCTACTGCCAATGATGATCAAACGTTATTAAAAGATGTCGGTAGGTTAAAGGGCGTGGCTGCTAGGGGGTGACAAAATTTGGCGAATTTCGATTTCTCGCAATCAAATTTCGAATGGCTCTCACGCGCACATACTTGGTCCTAGCAGCTTCAACTTGCTGGACATGATGAGGGCTTTGCCCTGAGCGTTCCGATATATTGACTTCCCACCTTACTCATAGCGCCCCTGCTGGCAACAGGAAATGTGCAGCTTTTACTCCAACATGTATAAATACTACATAGTTTACCCCATCAACTCCATTCCACTTCCAGTACATGCAGAACAAGCTGGTGAAGCTACATATGAATGGTGTGAAGCTACGACCAATGGCGTCCGTGTGGCGGCGCCACGACTATCGACCCTTCGTCATAAAATTATGTTTGGCTTTTTGATGGCCTTACCGAACTCGTACCCACATGAAATTTGACATGCAGGTCGAGACTGACGCTCTTTCATTTGATAGGCAGCACGCCCATGGGCGGGGCCAAACGCCTCAACAGCGCCACCTTGAAATTTTCAAAAACCCCCCCCATAGGGCTTTTTTTCCAGTAGGAAGTTCAAACTTGGTACACATGTCTATCTTGTCCAGACGCACAAAAAAGTCTCTGGCACCACTGTCAGAACCAAACAGGAAGTCCGCCATTTTGATTTTAATGGTCTACTTTTTTTGGCCATTTCATCATGTTTGAAACTTGAATAACTTTAGGTGTGTTCACCTACAAGAATGAAAATCAGTAGGCTGATAGAACTCATCAAGACGCACAAAAAAGATCATTGAGTCAAAGCTCTAAAGTCAACAGGAAGTCAGCCATTTGACCTCAAAGGTCAAGTTTTGGTGATTTCTACACAACATACTTAAACAAAATTCTCCTAGGGATTTCATCGGATCGACTTCATACTTCATGAACATCATCTCAAGACCTTTGTGATCAAACTTTATTAAAAGCTTTGCTCTATGTTAAGGGGCGTGGCCGCTATGGCGCCACCATTTCTCATGCATCGCCATGGAACATCAAGTCCTTCTAACTCCATCATGCATTGTCCATTGGCTTCAAATTTCACATGTGTGATGAAGGTCTGCCCCTCAATGCACCTGACCAGCTCTGGCAACGCTCGGAGCGCCACCCGGTGGATGAACCAAACATTGCGTTTTTCCTCTTTCTACAGGTTTCTCCTCTCTTCCCGCTTCGGGCCGCGGGGCCCTCCCCGAGCCGCAGGGACCTCCCCGAGCCGCAGGGGCCCGCGGTTGCATGTGGCGAGGGCCCGTTCACAGCTGCTTGCAGCTTTAATTAGGGTTCTAACCCCGAAGGGGTAGAACCCTTCTAAAATCCTACCGGTTTATTATTATTATTTGTCGTCTGCCGCTTGAGCTCAAATTCCCGTGAGCTGGAATAGGCCAGAAAGCTGAAACTTGGCCCAATGATTGGAAATGATGTGCATCCAACTTCTATTAAAATATGAGCCCAGTTGGCCAGATGGTGGCGCTGTAATTAAGGTTTTAAAAATTATTTTTTGGAAGGCCACGCCCCTCACACCGTAAGTCCGATTGACTTGAAATTTGACACACAGGTCCAGCTCAATGTGCTCTACAAAAAAGCCAATGGAACCATTAAAGTCCGCCATGATAGATTTTTTGCTAATTTGCATAATGTGAAAAACAGTAAAATGAATAGAACTTGTGAAAGATTGACTCTATCAACACCAAATTTGGTATACAGCCTCAGGGGATGAAAATACAAATTTCTATTATAAATGAGCTAGATCGGATCAAAATATGGCCGCCACGGACCAATGAATCTCCGCGATGGGGAGCCTAGAAATGATTGCCATAACTCCCACACCCCTTGCCCTATCATCACCAATCTTGGTGGGTAGGTTCACACGGGACTGGGAAGCTGCCTACCAAGCGTTTTGAGCTCAGCCTATAGGGGGCGCTATAAATGCCACACATGCATATCTCAAAGACCATTGAACAGAATTTCACCAATTTTGGTATGCATACTCTAGGGGGACTGTTAACTTATATCTTGAGTGCCATGTTGATTGGTGAAAGTGGGCGTGGCCTGTTGGTCGTTAACTGCTGTTGTTTAGTTTTTTTGAATTTATGATGAGCTGGAAGGACCTAGGGACATGAAAATTGGTACATGGATTATAAATGACATGCAAATGCTTGTCAAAAAATTTGACCCCATTCGGCCTAACGGGGGCGCTGTTACATGGCGTGTGAACTTCAAATGGCTCTCCCCGCCCAGATATGAGTGCTATTGACTTGAAATTTTTACACACATGTCCTCCTGATGGTCCTCTACAAAAAAGCCTCTGGGACCATTAGGGTGATTATGACGGATTTTTCAATAATTTGCATAATGTGAAAACAGTAAAATGATAGAACTTTTGAAAGATTGACTCGATCAACACCAAATTTGGTATACAGCCTCGGGGGATGAAAATACAAATTTCTATTATAAATGACCAGGTCGGATAAAAAACATGGCCGCCACGGACCAATGAATCTCCGCGATGGGCGGAGCTTAGAAATGATCGGCCATAACTCCCACACCCATTGCCCTATCGTCACCAATCTTGGTGGGTAGGGTCACAAGGTGACTGGGAAGCTGCCTACCAAAGCGTTTCGAGCTCAGCCCATAGGGGGCGCTATAAATCCACACATGCATATCACAAAGACTGTCGGACAGAATTTCACCACGTTTTGGTGTGCTATTGACTTGAAATTTTACACACTGTCCTCCTGATGGTCCTCTACAAAAAAGCCTCTTGCACCATTAGGGTGGTTATTAGGGATTTTTTAATAACTTGCATAATGTGAAAAACAGTATGAATGTGAATATAGGGATTTGATAAAAGCCTTCAGTGACTGGAGTCACCAGAACTGCCTCATGCTCAACACCTCAAAGACAAAGGAATGATCATGGATTTCCGTAGGTCCAAGCCCACTCTTCAGCCAGTCAACACTTGTGGAGTGGACATTGAGGTGGTGACAACCTAGAAATATCTAGGTGTTCATCTTGATAACAAGTTGGACTGGTCTGTTAACACAGATGCACTCTACAAAAAAGGCAGAGCCGCCTCTTTTTCCTTAGAAAGCTTAGATCTCTAAACATCTGTAATAAGATGCTGCAGATGTTCTATCAGTCTGTGGTGGCAAGTGTTTTATTTTATGCTGCAGTCTGCTGGGGAGGAAGTTTAGGAAAAAAGCAGGCAAAGAGGCTGGATAAGCTTGTCAAGAAGGCTGGCTCTGTGATGGGAGTAAAGATGGACTCTCTGGAGGAGGTGGTGGAGAGATACACAATGAGGATGGTGGAGGCCATACTGAACAACACGGATCATCCACTTCATAACACCTTGATGGATCAAAGAGCAGCGGATGGTGGACGGCTCCTATCTCTTGGGTGCAGGACAGAAAGATACCGTAGATCTTTCATACCCACAGCCATCAGACTGTTTAATTCTAATGCAAATGGAAGATGAGCTAAAAGACAAATCAATTTCCCTTTTGGGATCAATAAAGTCATTTCTATTCTATTTTATTCTATTCTACTCTATTCTATTCTATTCTATTTGTAGTGGATGTGATAATAGCCACATATATAGTTTTTTTTTTATAACAGACACCCCCCCTTTTTCATTTTAATATTCGAACCTTTTATTTTTTACATTTTGTAATAACCGTTTGCACCAGTAGAGGGTGCTCCAAGACCAGTGGATCCAAGCGTTCTCTGCTCTGCTCTGCTTGCTCTGTGCGGGCGCAGACAATAGAGGCGCTTAGCGGAAGCGACAGTAGCTAACGAGGGAACGTGTCCTATGTTTGGATCCACAGGTTGGTAAAGTGTATGGTTTATACAGTTTTGTTAAGTTGAAATGAGTACAGCATGTGTTAAAGCACTGAAGTTAAGATGAATGCTTTAAGTTGTGAAACACTTACTATATTGTCGTGGTTCGTGATCGGACGTTCACGTCCCCATGAGGTCGGTTGAACAAGAATGTGTGTGTGTGTGTGCTTGAGAGTACTAGTAGTTGGTACGGTATGTTGTAATGTTGATTATATGGAATGTGAACTTTGAAGAGGGCGGGCGCAGACGATAAAGGCGCTTAGCGGAAGCAACAGTAGCTAACGAGGGACCGTGTCCTATGTTTGGATCCACAGATTGATTGGTTGCTCAGTCACACCCGTAGCTCAGCCGCTCAGTGCCCGCCGCCTGAGCGGTTTATGCTGCCGCCAGGGACCCCTAGCTCTGGCGCCGGTAACATATTCTATTCATTTGTTGTTTCATGGTTTCATGGTTTCATTTCATATCACAGCCACTAGACTTTGCTTCTCCAGTTGAAGCGCATGTTCTGAAAGTATGTGACTCGCAAAACATTTTGAAATCGGCAAATATGGGGTGTCACAAATGTGTGACCGAAACCCGGTTTGGAGATATCTGGGCCTGGTAATGGGTGTGTATCGCGTGGAGCCTTTAGGAACGGAGCGGGCGCTGTCGTCGACCGTGGCCGGCGAGGGTCGGGGTGGCCGGTTTGGGCCTCAACAGGTTAGAACCCGGGGATTGCCGCTTGCGGCTATATTTATATTAGGGTTCTAACCCCGAAGGGGTAGAACCCTTCTAAAATCCTACCGGTTTATTAGGTTCTAACCCCGAAGGGGTAGAACCCTTCTAAAATCCTACGGTTTATTATTATTATTATTATTATTATTTGTCGTCTGCCGCTTGAGCTCAATTCCCGTGAGCTGGAATAGGCCAGAAAGCTGAAACTTGGCCCAATGATTGGAATGATGTGCATCAACTTCTATTAAAATATGAGCCCAGTTGGCCAGATGGTGGCGCTGTAATTAAGGCTTAAAAATGACTTTTTTTGGAAGGCCACGCCCCTCACAACCGTAAGTCCGATTGACTTGAAATTTGACACACAGTCCAGCTCAATGTGCTCTACAAAAAAAGCCTCTGGGACCATTAAAGTCCGTCATGATAGATTTTTTGCTAATTTGCATAATGTGAAAAACAGTAAAATGAATAGAACTTTTGAAAGATTGATTCTATCAACACCAAATTTGGTATACAGCCTCGGGGGATGAAAATACAAATTTCTATTATAAATGAGCCAGATCGGATAAAAAACATGCCGCCAGGACCAATGAATCTCCGCGATGGGCGGAGCTTAGAAATGATTGACATTGCCATAAGCACACCCCCCTTGCCCTATCGTCACCAATCTTGGTGGGTAGGTTCACAACGGGACTGGGAAGCTGCCTACCAAAGCGTTTTGAGCTCAGCCTATAGGGGGCGCTATAAAAGCCACACATGCATATCTCAAAAGACCATTGAACACAATTTCACCAAATTTGGTATGCATACTCTAGGGGGACTGTTAACTTATATATTGAGTGCCATGTTTGATTGGTGAAAGTGGGCGTGGCCTGTTGGTCGTTAACTGCTGTTGTTTACGTTTTTTGAATTTATGATGAGCTGGAAGGACCTAGGGACATGAAAATCGGTACATGGATTATAAATGACATGCAAATGCTTGTCAAAAAATTTGACCCCATTCGGCCTAACGGGGCGCTGTTACATGGCGTGTGAACTTCAAATGGCTCTCCCCGCCCAATATGAGTGCTATTGACTTGAAATTTTACACACATGTCCTCCTGATGGTCCTCTACAAAAAAGCCTCTGGGACCATTGGGGTGATTATGACGGATTTTTCAATAATTTGCATAATGTGAAAAACAGTAAAATGAATAGAACTTTTGAAAGATTGACTCTATCAACACCAAATTTGGTATACGGCCTCGGGGATGAAAATACAAATTTCTTTATAAATGAGCCAGGTCGGATAAAAAACATGGCCGCCACGGACCAATGAATCTCCGCGATGGGCGGAGCTTAGAAATGATCGGCCATAACTCCCACACACCCTTGCCCTATCGTCACCAATCTTGGTGGGTAGGGTCACAAGGTGACTGGGAAGCTGCCTACCAAGCGTTTCGAGCTCAGCCCATAGGGGGCGCTATAAATGCCACACATGCATATCTCAAAGACCGTCGGACAGAATTTCACCACGTTTGGTGTGCTATTGACTTGAAATTTTACACACATGTCCTCCGCCTGATGGTCCTCTACAAAAAAGCCTCTTGCACCATTAGGGTGGTTATTAGGGATTTTTTTAATAACTTGCATAATGTGAAAAACAGTATGAATGTGAATATAGGGATAAGATTAAAGCCTTCAGTGACTGGGAGTCACCAGAACTGCCTCATGCTGAACACCTCAAACAAAGGAAATGATCATGGATTTCCGTAGGTCCAAGCCCCCTCTTCAGCCAGTCAACACTTGTGGAGTGGACATTGAGGTGGTGACAACCTATAAATATCTAGGTGTTCATCTTGATAACAAGTTGGACTGGTCTGTTAACACAGATGCACTCTACAAAAAGGGCAGAGGCGCCTCTTTTTCCTTAGAAAGCTTAGATCTCTAAACATCTGTAATAAGATGCTGCAGATGTTCTATCAGTCTGTGGTGGCAAGTGTTTTATTTTATGCTGCAGTCTGCTGGGGAGGAAGTTTAGGAAAAAAGCAGGCAAAGAGGCTGGATAAGCTTGTCAAGAAGGCTGGCTCTGTGATGGAGTAAAGATGGACTCTCTGGAGGAGGTGGTGGAGAGATACACAATGAGGATGGTGGAGGCCATACTCAACAACACGGATCATCCACTTCATAACACCTTGATGGATCAAAGAAGCAGCGGTGGTGGACGGCTCCTATCTCTTGGGTGCAGGACAGAAAGATACCGTAGATCTTTCATACCCACAGCCATCAGACTGTTTATTCTAATGCAAATGGAAGATGAGCTAAAAGACAAATCAAATTCCTTTGGGATCAATAAAGTCATTTCTATTCTATTCTATTTCTATTTGTAGTGGATGTGATAATAGCCACATATATAGGTTTTTTTTATTACGGACACCCCCCCCCTTTTTCATTTTAATATTCGAACCTTTTATTTTTTACATTTTGTATAACCGTTTGCACCAGTAGAGGGTGCTCCAAGACCAGTGGATCCAAGCGTTCTCTGCTCTGCTTGCTCTGCACGGGTGCAGACAATAGAGGCGCTTAGCGGAAGCGACAGTAGGTAACGAGGAACGTGTCCTATGTTTGGATCCACAGGTTGGTAAAGTGTATGGTTGATACAGTTTTGTTAAGTTGAAATGAGTAACAGCATGTGTTAAAGCACTGAAGTTAAGATGAATGCTTAAGTTGTGAACACTTACTATATTGTCGTGGTTCGTGATCGGACGTTCACGTCCCCATGAGGTCGGTTGAACAAGAATGTGTGTGTGTGTGCTTTGAGAGTACTGGTAGTTGGTACGGTATGTTGTAATGTTGATTATACGGAATGTGAACTTTGAAGAGCGTGCCGCAGACGATAAGGCGCTTAGCGGAAGCAACAGTATCTAACGAGGGACCGTGTCCTATGTTTGGATCCACAGATTGATTGGTTGCTCAGTCACACCGTAGCTCGGCCGCTCAGTGCCCCGCCGCCTGAGCGTTTACGCTGCCGGCCAGGACCCCTAGCTCTGGCGCCGGTAACATATTCTATTCATTTGTTGTTTCATCGTTTCATCGTTTTCATTTCATGTCACAGCCACTAGACTTTACTTCTCCCAGTTGAAGCGCATGTTTCTGAAAGTATGTGCTCCCAAAACATTTTAAACTCGGCCAATATGGGTGTCACAAATGTGTGACCGAAAACCCGGTTTGGAGATATCTGGGCCTGGTAATGGGTGTGTATCGCGTGGAGCCCTTTAGGAACGGAGCGGCGCTGTCGTCGACCGTGGCCGGCGGAGGGTCCGGGGTGGCCGGTTTGGGCCTCAACAGGTTAGAAACCCGGGGATTGCCGCTTGCGGCTATATTTATTATTATTATTATTTGTCGTCTGCCGCTTGAAGCTCAATTCCCGTGAGCTGGAATAGGCCAGAAAGCTGAAACTTGGCCCTGATTGGAAATGATGTGCATCAACTTCTATTAAATATGAGCCCAGTTGGCCAGATGGTGGCGCTGTATTAAGGCTTAAAAATGACTTTTTTGGAAGGCCACGCCCCTCACACCGTAAGTCCGATTGACTTGAAATTTCACACACAGGTCCAGCTCAATCTGCTCTACAAAAAAGCCTCTGGGACCATTAAAGTCCGCATGATAGATTTTTTGCTAATTTGCATAATGTGAAAAACAGTAAAATGAATAGAACTTGTGAAAGATTGACTCTATCAACACCAAATTTGGTATACAGCCTCGGGGATGAAAATACAATTTCTATTATAATGAGCTAGATCGGATCAAAAATATGGCCGCCACGGACCAATGAATCTCCGCGATGGGCGGAGCTTAGAATGATTGGCCATAACTCCCACACCCCTTGCCCTATCATCACCAATCTTGGTGGGTAGGGTCACAAGGTGACTGGGAAGCTGCCTACCAAAGCGTTTTGAGCTCAGCCTAAAGGGGGCGCTATAAATGCCGCACATGCATATCTCAAAGACCATTGAACAGAATTTCACCAAATTTGGTATGCATACTCTAGGGGGACTGTTAACTTATATCTTGAGTGCCATGTTGATTGGTGAAAGTGGGCGTGGCCTGTTGGTCGTTAACTGCTGTTGTTTACGTTTTTTGAATTTATGATGAGCTGGAAGGACCTAGGGACATGAAAATCGGTACATGGATTATAAATGACATGCAAATGCTTGTCAAAAAATTTGACCCCATTCGGCCTAACGGGCGCTGTTATACATGCGTGTGAACTTCAAATGGCTCTCCCCGCCCCAGATATGAGTGCTATTGACTTGAATTTTACACACATGTCCTCCTGATGGTCCTCTACAAAAAAGCCTCTGGGACCATTAGGGTGATTATGACGGATTTTTCAATATTTGCATAATGTGAAAAACAGTAAAATGAATAGAACTTTTGAAAGATTGACTCTATCACACCAAATTTGGTATACGGCCTCGGGGGATGAAAATACAAATTTCTATTATAAATGAGCCAGTCGGATAAAAAACATGGCCGCCACGGACCAATGAATCTCCGCGATGGGCGGAGCTTAGAAATGATCGGCCATAACTCCCACACCCATTGCCCTATCGTCACCAATCTTGGTGGGTAGGGTCACAAGGTGACTGGGAAGCTGTCTACCAAAGCGTTTCGAGCTCAGCCCATAGGGGCGCTATAAATGCCACACATGCATATCTCAAAGACCGTCGGACAGAATTTCACCACGTTTGGTGTGCTATTGACTTGAAATTTTACACACATGTCCTCCTGATGGTCCTCTACAAAAAAGCCTCTTGCACCATTAGGGTGGTTATTACGGATTTTTTTAATAACTTGCATAATGTGAAAAACAGTAAAATGAATAGAACTTTTGAAAAACATATATGTACTGCCTCACACTGAACACCTCAAAGACAAGGAAATGATCATGGATTTCCGTAGGTCAAGCCCACTCTTCAGCCAGTCAACACTTGTGGAGGGACATTGAGGTGGTGACAACCTATAAATATCTAGGTGTTCATCTTGATAACAGTTGGACTGGTCTGTTAACACAGATGCACTCTACAAAAAAGGGCAGAGCCGCCTCTTTTTCCTTAGATAGCTTAGATCTCTAAACATCTGTAATAAGATGCTGCAGATGTTTTATCAGTCTGTGGTGGCAAGTGTTTTATTTTATGCTGCAGTCTGCTGGGGAGGAAGTTTAGGAAAAAAGCAGGCAAAGAGGCTGGATAAGCTTGTCAAGAAGGCTGGCTCTGTGATGGGAGTAAGATGGACTCTCTGGAGGAGGTGGTGGAGAGATACACAATGAGGATGGTGGAGGCCATACTGAACAACACGGATCATCCACTTCATAACACCTTGATGGATCAAAGAAGCAGCGGTGGTGGACGGCTCCTATCTCTTGGGTGCAGGACAGAAAGATACCGTAGATCTTTCATACCCACAGCCATCAGACTGTTTAATTCTAATGCAAATGGAAGATGAGCTAAAAGACAAATCAATTTCCCTTTGGGATCAATAAAGTAATTTCTGTTTTATTCTATTCTATTCTATTCTATTGTATTTCTATTCTATTCTATTCTATTCATTTGTTGTTTCATCGTTTCATTTCATATTTCATATCATTTCATATTATTGCATTTCATTGTTCTATTCTGTTCTATTCTATTCTATTCATTTGTTGTTTCATGGTTTCATTTCATATCATTGCATTTCATTGTTCATGAAGAGGATGATCTGAGTTGTTCAGAATGGCCTCCACCAGTGTGTATCTCTCCACCACATCCTCAGTGAGTCCATCAGGGAGACATGACTGAAGCCAAGTGCCTCAGGATGTTTAGTCTGTATCCTAGCAACGACTTCATGGAGAATTTCACATGGAACTTTGGCAGTAGCCGTTGGTGGGATGTACACAAGTATTGTTTTGATTTGAAAAAATGTCTACTGCCTGAGTCTTCATCTATATCTCCAGCTCCTCATTATTCTTGTTGGGCAGAGAGTTGATATTTTGCATGATGACTGACGGCAGAAAGGACCTTCACTTCATCTCCACTTCCAAGCCTTTAACCTCTGCACCACCAGCATAGCAACCACGAAAACACCTCCTCATCCCAGATGGAACAGGGTGTCATCCTCCTGAAGAATCTCCTCTCCCCACAGAAGTATCCATCAGTAGTTGAGAAAAACATACATTGACACAACAAAATAAAGCAAAGGTTGAGTAAAAGCTCACAGCCACTAGACTTTGCTTCTCCCAGTTGAAGCGCATGTTCTGAAAGTATGTGACTACCAAAACATTTTGAACTGGGCCCATATGGGGTGTCACAAATGTGTGACCAAAAACCTGGTTTGGAGATATCTGGGCCTGGTAATGGGTGTGTATGGCGTGGAGCCTTTAGGAACGGAGCGGGCGCTGTCGTCGACCGTGGCCGCTCTTGGGTGCAGGACAGAAAGATACCGTAGATCTTTCATACCCACAGCCATCAGACTGTTTAATTCTAATGCAAATGGAAGATGAGCTAAAAGACAAATCAATTTCCCTTTGGGATCAGTAAAGTCATTTCTATTCTATTCTATTCTATTCTATTCTATTTGTAGTGGATGTGATAATAGCCACATATATAGTTTTTTTTTATTAACAGACACCCCCCCTTTTTCATTTTAATATTCGAACCTTTTATTTTTTACATTTTGTAATAACCGTTTGCACCAGCAGAGGGTGCTCCAAGACCAGTGGATCCAAGCATTCTCTGCTCTGCTTGCTCTGCTTGCTCTGTGCGGGCGCAGACAATAGAGGCGCTTAGCGGAAGCGACAGTAGCTAACGAGGGAACGTGTCCTATGTTTGGATCCACAGGTTGGTAAAGTGTATGGTTGATACAGTTTTGTTAAGTTGAAATGAGGTAACAGCATGTGTTAAAGCACTGAAGTTAAGATGAATGCTTTAAGTTGTGAAACACTTACTATATTGTCGTGTTTCGTGATCGGACGTTCACGTCCCCATGAGGTCGGTTGAACAAGAATGTGTGTGTGTGTGTGTGCTTGAGAGTACTAGTAGTTGGTACGGTATGTTGTAATGTTGATTATATGGAATGTGAACTTTGAAGAGCGGGCGCAGACGATAAAGGCGCTTAGCGGAAGCAACAGTAGCTAACGAGGGACCGTGTCCTATGTTTGGATCCACAGATTGATTGGTTGCTCAGTCACACCGTAGCTCAGCCGCTCAGTGCCGCGCCGCCTGAGCGGTTTATGCTGCCGGCCAGGGACCCCTAGCTCTGGCGCCGGTAACATATTCTATTCATTTGTTGTTTCATTGTTTCATGGTTTCATTTCATATCACAGCCACTAGACTTTGCTTCTCCCAGTTGAAGCGCATGTTCTGAAAGTATGTGACTCCAAAACATTTTGAACTCGGCCAATATGGGGTGTCACAAATGTGTGAGCGAAAACCCGGTTTGGAGATATCTGGCCTGGTAATGGGTGTGTATCGCGTGGAGCCTTTAGGAACGGAGCGGGCGCTGTCGTCGACCGTGGCCGGCGAGGGTCGGGGTGGCCGGTTTGGGCCTCAACAGGTTAGAACCCGGGGATTGCCGCTTGCGGCTATATTTAGGGTTCTAACCCCGAAGGGTAGACCCTTCTAAAATCCTACCGGTTTATTATTAGGGTTCTAACCCCGAAGGGGTAGAACCCTTCTAAAATCCTACCGGTTTATTATTATTATTTGTCGTCTGCCGCTTGAGCTCAAATTCCCGTGAGCTGGAATAGGCCAGAAGCTGAAACTTGGCCCAATGATTGGAAATGATGTGCATCAACTTCTATTAAAATATGAGCCCAGTTGGCCAGATGGTGGCGCTGTAATTAAGGTTTAAAATTATTTTTTTGGAAGGCCACGCCCCTCACACCGTAAGTCCGATTGACTTGAAATTTGACACACAGGTCCAGCTCAATGTGCTCTACAAAAAGCCAATGGAATCATTAAAGTCCGCCATGATAGATTTTTTGCTAATTTGCATAATGTGAAAAACAGTAAAATGAATAGAACTTGTGAAAGATTGACTCTATCAACACCAAATTTGGTATACAGCCTCAGGGGATGAAAATACAAATTTCTATTATAAATGAGCTAGATCGGATCAAAAATATGGCCGCCACGGACCAATGAATCTCCGCGATGGGCGGAGCCTAGAAATGATTGGCCATAACTCCCACACCCCTTGCCCTATCATCACCAATCTTGGTGGGTAGGTTCACAACGGGACTGGGAAGCTGCCTACCAAAGCGTTTTGAGCTCAGCCTATAGGGGCGCTATAAATGCCACACATGCATATCTCAAAGACCATTGAACAGAATTTCACCAAATTTGGTATGCATACTCTAGGGGGGACTGTTAACTTATATCTTGAGTGCCATGTTGATTGGTGAAAGTGGGCGTGGCCTGTTGGTCGTTAACTGCTGTTGTTTAGTTTTTTTGAATTTATGATGAGCTGGAAGGACCTAGGGACATGAAATTGGTACATGGATTATAAATGACATGCAATGCTTGTCAAAAAATTTGACCCCATTCGGCCTAACGGGGGCGCTGTTACATGGCGTGTGAACTTCAAATGGCTCTCCCCGCCCAGATATGACTGCTATTGACTTGAAATTTTACACACATGTCCTCCTGATGGTCCTCTACAAAAAAGCCTCTGGGACCATTAGGGTGATTATGACGGATTTTTCAATAATTTGCATAATGTGAAAAACAGTAAAATGAATAGAACTTTTGAAAGATTGACTCTATCAACACCAAATTTGGTATACAGCCTCGGGGGATGAAAATACAAATTTCTATTATAAATGAGCCAGGTCGGATAAAAAACATGGCCGCCACGGACCAATGAATCTCCGCGATGGGCGGAGCTTAGAAATGATCGGCCATAACTCCCACACCCATTGCCCTATCGTCACACAATCTTGGTGGGTAGGGTCACAAGGTGACTGGGAAGCTGCCTACCAAAGCGTTTCGAGCTCAGCCCATAGGGGGCGCTATAAATGCCACACATGCATATCTCAAAGACTGTCGGACAGAATTTCACCACGTTTGGTGTGCTATTGACTTGAAATTTTACACACATGTCCTCCTGATGGTCCTCTACAAAAAAGCCTCTTGCACCATTAGGGTGGTTATTAGGGATTTTTTTAATAACTTGCATAATGTGAAAAACAGTATGAATGTGAATATAGGGATTTGATAAAAGCCTTCAGTGACTGGAGTCACCAGAACTGCCTCATGCTGAACACCTCAAAGACAAAGGAAATGATCATGGATTTCCGTAGGTCCAAGCCCACTCTTCAGCCAGTCAACACTTGTGGAGTGGACATTGAGGTGGTGACAACCTATAAATATCTAGGTGTTCATCTTGATAACAAGTTGGACTGGTCTGTTAACACAGATGCACTCTACAAAAAGGGCAGAGGCGCCTCTTTTTCCTTAGAAAGCTTAGATCTCTAAACATCTGTAATAAGATGCTGCATGTTCTATCAGTCTGTGGTGGCAAGTGTTTTATTTTATGCTGCAGTCTGCTGGGGAGGAAGTTTAGGAAAAAAGCAGGCAAAGAGGCTGGATAAGCTTGTCAAGAAGGCTGGCTCTGTGATGGGAGTAAAGATGGACTCTCTGGAGGAGGTGGTGGAGAGATACACATGAGGATGGTGGAGGCCATACTGAACAACACGGATCATCCACTTCATAACACCTTGATGGATCAAAGAAGCAGCGGATGGTGGACGGCTCCTATCTCTTGGGTGCAGGACAGAAAGATACCGTAGATCTTTCATACCCACAGCCATCAGACTGTTTAATTCTAATGCAAATGGAAGATGAGCTAAAAGACAAATCAATTTCCCTTTGGGATCAATAAAGTCATTTCTATTCTATTTTATTCTATTCTACTCTATTCTATTCTATTCTATTCTATTTGTAGTGGATGTGATAATCCCATATATAGTTTTTTTTTATTAACAGACACCCCCCCTTTTTCATTTTAATATTCGAACCTTTTATTTTTTACGTTTTGTAATAACCGTTTGCACCAGTAGAGGGTGCTCCAAGACCAGTGGATCCAAGCGTTCTCTGCTCTGCTCTGCTTGCTCTGTGCGGGCGCAGACAATAGAGGCGCTTAGCGGAAGCGACAGTAGCTAACGAGGGAACGTGTCCTATGTTTGGATCCACAGTTGGTAAAGTGTATGGTTGATACAGTTTTGTTAAGTTGAAATGAGTAACAGCATGTGTTAAAGCACTGAAGTTAAGATGAATGCTTTAAGTTGTGAAACACTTACTATATTGTCGTGGTTCGTGATCGGACGTTCACGTCCCCATGAGGTCGGTTGAACAAGAATGTGTGTGTGTGTGTGCTTGAGAGTACTAGTAGTTGGTACGGTATGTTGTAATGTTGATTATATGGAATGTGAACTTTGAAGAGCGGGCGCGCAGACGATAAGGCGCTTAGCGGAAGCAACAGTAGCTAACGAGGGACCGTGTCCTATGTTTGGATCCACAGATTGATTGGTTCTCAGTCACACCGTAGCTCAGCCGCTCAGTGCCCGCCGCCTGAGCGGTTTATGCTGCCGGCCAGGACCCCTAGCTCTGGCGCGGTAACATATTCTATTCATTTGTTGTTTCATGGTTTCATGGTTTCATTTCATATCACAGCCACTAGACTTTGCTTCTCCCAGTTGAAGCGCATGTTCTGAAAGTATGTGACTCGCAAAACATTTTGAACTCGGCCAATATGGGGTGTCACAAATGTGTGACCGAAAACCCGTTTGGAGATATCTGGGCCTGGTAATGGGTGTATCGCGTGGAGCCTTTAGGAACGGAGCGGGCGCTGTCGTCGACCGTGGCCGGCGAGGGTCGGGGTGGCCGGTTTGGGCCTCAACAGGTTAGAACCCGGGGATTGCCGCTTGCGGCTATATTTAGGGTTCTAACCCCGAAGGGGTAGAACCCTTCTAAAATCCTACCGGTTTATTATTATTATTATTATTATTATTTGTCGTCTGCCGCTTGAGCTCAAATTCCCGTGAGCTGGAACAGGCCAGAAAGCTG
Organism: Caranx ignobilis; assembly: GCA_021432705.1. Lineage (NCBI taxonomy): Eukaryota > Metazoa > Chordata > Actinopteri > Carangiformes > Carangidae > Caranx > Caranx ignobilis. Next base: position 10,881,481 of record MU269981.1, on the reverse strand, counting down.
AAACTTGGCCCAATGATTGGAAATGATGTGCATCAACTTCTATTAAAATATGAGCCCAGTTGGCCAGATGGTGGCGCTGTAATTAAGGCTTAAAAATGACTTTTTTGGAAGGCCACGCCCCTCACACCGTAAGTCCGATTGACTTGAAATTTGACACACAGGTCCAGCTCAATGTGCTCTACAAAAAAGCCTCTGGGACCATTAAAGTCCGTCATGATAGATTTTTTGCTAATTTGCATAATGTGAAAACAGTAAAATGAATAGAACTTTTGAAAGATTGACTCTATCAACACCAAATTTGGTATACAGCCTCGGGGGATGAAAATACAAATTTCTATTATAAATGAGCTAGATCGGATCAAAAATATGGCCGCCACGGGCCAATGAATCTCCGCGATGGGCGGAGCTTAGAAATGATCGGCCATAACTCCCACACCCCTTGCCCTATCGTCACCAATCTTGGTGGGTAGGTTCACAACGGGACTGGGAAGCTGCCTACCAAAGCGTTTTGAGCTCAGCCTATAGGGGGCGCTATAAATGCCACACATGCATATCTCAAAGACCATTGAACAGAATTTCACCAAATTTGGTATGCATACTCTAGGGGGGACTGTTAACTTATATCTTGAGTGCCATGTTGATTGGTGAAAGTGGGCGTGGCCTGTTGGTCGTTAACTGCTGTTGTTTAGGTTTTTTGAATTTATGATGAGCTGGAAGGACCTAGGGACATGAAAATCGGTACATGGATTATAAATGACATGCAAATGCTTGTCAAAAAATTTGACCCCATTCGGCCTAACGGGGGCGCTGTTACATGGCGTGTGAACTTCAAATGGCTCTCCCCGCCCAGATATGAGTGCTATTGACTTGAAATTTTACACACATGTCCTCCTGATGGTCCTCTACAAAAAAGCCTCTGGGACCATTAGGGTGATTATGACGGATTTTTCAATAATTTGCATAATGTGAAAAACAGTAAAATGAATAGAACTTTGAAAGATTGACTCTATCAACACCAAATTTGGTATACGGCCTTGGGGGATGAAAATACAAATTTCTATTATAAATGAGCCAGGTCGGATAAAAAACATGGCCGCCACGGACCAATGAATCTCCGCGATGGGCGGAGCTTAGAAATGATCGGCCATAACTCCCACACCCATTGCCCTATCGTCACCAATCTTGGTGGGTAGGGTCACAAGGTGACTGGGAAGCTGCCTACCAAAGCGTTTCGAGCTCAGCCCATAGGGGGCGCTATAAATGCCACACATGCATATGTCAAAGACCGTCGGACAGAATTTCACCACGTTTGGTGTGCTATTGACTTGAAATTTTACACACATGTCCTCCTGATGGTCCTCTACAAAAAAGCCTCTTGCACCATTAGGGTGGTTATTAGGGATTTTTTTAATAACTTGCATAATGTGAAAAACAGTATGAATGTGAATATAGGGATTTGATAAAAGCCTTCAGTGACTGGAGTCACCAGAACTGCCTCATGCTGAACACCTCAAAGACAAGGAAATGATCATGGATTCCGTAGGTCCAAGCCCACTCTTCAGCCAGTCAACACTTGTGGAGTGGACATTGAGGTGGTGACAACCTAGAAATATCTAGGTGTTCATCTTGATAACAAGTTGGACTGGTCTGTTAACACAGATGCACTCTACAAAAAAGGGCAGAGGCGCCTCTTTTTCTTAGAAAGCTTAGATTTCTAAACATCTGTAATAAGATGCTGCAGATGTTTTATCAGTCTGTGGTGGCAAGTGTTTTATTTTATGCTGCAGTCTGCTGGGGAGGAAGTTCAGGAAAAAAGCAGGCAAAGAGGCTGGATAAGCTTGTCAAGAAGGCTGGCTCTGTGATGGGAGTAAAGATGGACTCTCTGGAGGAGGTGGTGGAGAGATACACAATGAGGATGGTGGAGGCCATACTGAACAACACGGATCATCCACTTCATAACACCTTGATGGATCAAAGAAGCAGCGGTGGTGGACGGCTCCTATCTCTTGGGTGCAGGACAGAAAGATACCGTAGATCTTTCATACCCACAGCCATCAGACTGTTTAATTCTAATGCAAATGGAAGATGAGCTAAAAGACAATCAATTTCCCTTTGGGATCAATAAAGTCATTTCTATTCTATTCTATTCTATTTGTAGTGGATGTGATAATAGCCACATATATAGTTTTTTTTTATTAACAGACACCCCCCCTTTTTCATTTGAATATTCGAACCTTTTATTTTTTACATTTTGTAATAACCGTTTGCACCAGCAAGGGTGCTCCAAGACCAGTGGATCCAAGCGTTCTCTGCTCTGCTTGCTCTGTGCGGGCGCAGACAATAGAGGCTTAGCGGAAGCGACAGTAGCTAACGAGGGAACGTGTCCTATGTTTTGATCCACAGGTTGGTAAAGTGTATGGTTGATACAGTTTTGTTAAGTTGAAATGAGTAACAGCATGTGTTAAAGCACTGAAGTTAAGATGAATGCTTTAAGTTGTGAAACACTTACTATATTGTCGTGGTTCGTGATCGGACGTTCACGTCCCCATGAGGTCGGTTGAACAAGAATGTGTGTGTGACTCGCTAAATTCCAACTGTAAACGTTACTCGCTTAGTGTTATTTTTTTGTAATATTATCTTGAGAGTACTGGTAGTTGGTACGGTATGTTGTAATGTTGATTATATGGAATGTGAACTTTGAAGAGGGGCGCAGACAATAAAGGCGCTTAGCGGAAGCAACAGTAGCTAACGAGGGACCGTGTCCTATGTTTGGATCCACAGATTGATTGTTGCTCTGTCACACCGTAGCTCAGCCGCTCAGTGCCCGCCGCCTGAGTGGTTTATGCTGCCGGCCAGCCCCTAGCTCTGGCGCCGGTAACATATTCTATTCATTTGTTGTTTCATGGTTTCATTTCATATCATTGCATTTCATTGTTCATGAAGAGGATGATCTGAGTTGTTCAGAATGGCGTCCACCAGCGTGTATCTCTCCACCACATCCTCAGTGAGTCCATCAGGGAGACATGACTGAAGTCAAGTGCCTCAGGATGTTTAGTCTGTATCCTAGCAACGACTTGATGGAGAATTTCACATGGAACTTTGGAAGTAGCCGTTGGTGGGATGTATACAAGTATTGTCGGCCGGCGAGGGTCGGGGTGGCCGGTTTGGGCCTCAACAGGTTAGAACCCGGGGATTGCCGCTTGCGGCTATATTTATTATTATTATTTGTCGTCTGCCGCTTGAGCTCAAATTCCCGTGAGCTGGAATAGGCCAGAAAGCTGAAACTTGGCCCAATGATTGGAAATGATGTGCATCAACTTCTATTAAAATATGAGCCCAGTTGGCCAGATGGTGGCGCTGTAATTAAGGATTAAAAATTATTTTTTTGGAAGGCCACGCCCTCACACACCGTAAGTCCGATTGACTTGAAATTTGACACACAGGTCCAGCTCAATGTGCTCTACAAAAAGCCAATGGGACCATTAAAGTCCGTCATGATAGATTTTTTGCTAATTTGCATAATGTGAAAACAGTAAAATGAATAGAACTTTTGAAAGATTGACTCTATCAACACCAAATTTGGTATACAGCCTCGGGGGATGAAAATACAAATTTCTATTATAATGAGCCAGATCGGATAAAAAACATGGCCGCCACGGACCAATGAATCTCCGCGATGGCGGAGCTTAGAAATGATTGGCCATAACTCCCACACCCATTGCCCTATCGTCACCAATCTTGGTGGGTAGGGTCACAAGGTGACTGGGAAGCTGCCTACCAAAGCGTTTCGAGCTCAGCCCATAGGGGGCGCTATAAATGCCACACATGCATATCTCAAAGACCATTGAACAGAATTTCACCAAATTTGGTATGCATACTCTAGGGGGGACTGTTAATTTATATCTTGAGTGCCATGTTGATTGGTGAAAGTGGGCGTGGCCTGTTGGTCGTTAACTGCTGTTGTTTAGTTTTTTTGAATTTATGATGAGCTGGAAGGACCTAGGGACATGAAAATCGGTACATGGATTATAAATGACATGCAAATGCTTGTCAAAAAATTTGACCCCATTCGGCCTAACGGGGGCGCTGTTACATGGCGTGTGAACTTCAAATGGCTCTCCCCGCCCAGATATGAGTGCTATTGACTTGAAATTTTACACACATGTCCTCCTGATGGTCCTCTACAAAAAGCCTCTTGCACCATTAGGGTGATTATGACGGATTTTTCAATAATTTGCATAATGTGAAAAACAGTAAAATGAATAGAACTTTTGAAAGATTGACTCTATCAACACCAAATTTGGTATACGGCCTCGGGGGATGAAAATACAATTTCTATTATAAATGAGCCAGGTCGGATAAAAACATGGCCGCCACGGACCAATGAATCTCCGCAATGGGCGGAGCTTAGAAATGATCGGCCATAACTCCCACACCCATTGCCCTATCGTCACCAATCTTGGTCGGTAGGGTCACAAGGTGACTGGGAAGCTGCCTACCAAAGCGTTTCGAGCTCAGCCCATAGGGGGCGCTATAAATGCCACACATGCATATCTCAAAGACCGTCGGACAGAATTTCACCACCTTTGGTGTGCTATTGACTTGAAATTTTACACACATGTCCTCCTGATGGTCCTCTACAAAAAAGCCTCTTGCACCATTAGGGTGGTTATTAGGGATTTTTTTTAATAACTTGCATAATGTGAAAAACAGTAAAATGAATAGAACTTTTGAAAAACGTATATGGTACTGCCTCATGCTGAACACCTCAAAGACAAAGGAAATGATCATGGATTTCCATAGGTCCAAGCCCACTCTTCAGCCAGTCAACACTTGTGGAGTGGACATTGAGGTGGTGACAACCTAGAAATATCTAGGTGTTCATCTTGATAACAAGTTGGACTGGTCTGTTAACACAGATGCACTCTACAAAAAAGGGCAGAGCCGCCTCTTTTTCCTTAGAAAGCTTAGATCTCTAAACATCTGTAATAAGATGCTGCAGATGTTCTATCAGTCTGTGGTGGCAAGTGTTTTATTTTATGCTGCAGTCTGCTGGGGAGGAAGTTTAGGAAAAGCAGGCAAAGAGGCTGGATAAGCTTGTCAAGAAGGCTGGCTCTGTGATGGGAGTAAAGATGGACTCTCTGGAGGAGGTGGTGGAGAGATACACAGTGAGGATGGTGGAGGCCATACTGAACAATACGGATCATCCACTTCATAACACCTTGATGGATCAAAGAAGCAGCGGTGGTGGACGGCTCCTATCTCTTGGGTGCAGGACAGAAGATACCGTAGATCTTTCATACCCACAGCCATCAGACTGTTTAATTCTAATGCAAATGGAAGATGAGCTAAAAGACAAATCAATTCCCCTTTGGGATCAATAAAGTCATTTCTATTTTATTCTATTCTATTCTATTTCTATTCTATTCTATTCTATTCTATTCTATATTCTATTCTATTCATTTGTTGTTCATCGTTTCATTTCATATTTCATATCATTTCATATTATTGCATTTCATTGTTCTATTCTATTCTATTCATTTGTTGTTTCATGGTTTCATTTCATATCATTGCATTTCATTGTCATGAAGAGGATGATCTGAGTTGTTCAGAATGGCCTCCACCAGCGTGTATCTCTCCACCACATCCTCAGTGAGTCCATCAGGGAGACATGACTGAAGCCAAGTGCCTCAGGATGTTTAGTCTGTATCCTAGCAACGACTTGATGGAGAATTTCACATGGAACTTAGGCAGTAGCCGTTGGTGGGATGTATACAAGTATTGTTTTGATTTGAAAAAATGTCTACTGCCTGAGTCTTCATCTATATCTCCAGCTCCTCATTATTCTTGTTGGGCAGAGAGTTGATATTTTGCATGATGACTGACGGCAGAAAGGACCTTCACTTCATCTCCACTTCCAAGCCTTTAACCTCTGCACCACCAGCATAGCAACCACGAAAACACCTCCTCATCCAGATGGAACAGGTGTCATCCTCCTGAAGAATCTCCTCTCCCCACAGAAGTATCCATCAGTAGTTTGAGAAAAACATACATTGACACAAAAAATAAAGAAAGGTTGAGTAAAAGCTCACAGCCACTAGACTTTGCTTCTCCCAGTTGAAGCGCATGTTCTGAAAGTATGTGACTACCAAAACATTTTGAACTGGGCCAATATGGGGTGTCACAAATGTGTGACCGAAAACCTGGTTTGGAGATATCTGGGCCTGGTAATGGGTGTGTATGGCGTGGAGCCTTTAGGAACGGAGCGGGCGCTGTCGTCGACCGTGGCCCGCTCTTGGGTGCAGGACAGAAAGATACCGTAGATCTTCATACCCACAGCCATCAGACTGTTTAATTCTAATGCAAATGAAGATGAGCTAAAGACAAATCAATTTCCCTTTGGGATCAGTAAAGTAATTTCTATTCTATTCTATTCTATTCTATTCTATTTGTAGTGGATGTGATAATAGCCACATATATAGTTTTTTTTTATTAACAGACACCCCCCCTTTTTCATTTGAATATTCGAACCTTTTATTTTTTACATTTTGTAATAACCGTTTGCACCAGTAGAGGGTGCTCCAAGACCAGTGGATCCAAGCATTCTCTGCTCTGCTTGCTCTGCTTGCTCTGTGCGGGCGCAGACAATAGAGGCGCTTAGCGGAAGCGACAGTAGGTAACGAGGGAACGTGTCCTATGTTTGGATCCACAGGTTGGTAAAGTGTATGGTTGATACAGTTTTGTTAAGTTGAAATGAGTAACAGCATGTGTTAAAAAGCACTGAAGTTAAGATGAATGCTTTAAGTTGTGAAACACTTACTATATTGTCGTGGTTCGTGATCGGACGTTCACGTCCCCATGAGGTCGGTTGAACAAGAATGTGTGTGTGTGTGCTTGAGCGTACTAGTAGTTGGTACGGTATGTTGTAATGTTGATTATATGGAATGTGAACTTTGAAGAGCGGGCGCAGACGATAAAGGCGCTTAGCGGAAGCAACAGTAGCTAACGAGGGACCGTGTCCTATGTTTGGATCCACAGATTGATTGTTGCTCAGTCACACCGTAGCTCAGCCGCTCAGTGCCCCCGCCTGAGCGGTTTATGCTGCCGGCCAGGGACCCTAGCTCTGGCGCCGGTAACATATTCTATTCATTTGTTGTTTCATCGTTTCATGGTTTCATTTCATATCACAGCCACTAGACTTTGCTTCTCCCAGTTGAAGCGCATGTTCTGAAAGTATGTGACTCGCAAAACATTTGAACTCGGCCAATATGGGGTGTCACAAATGTGTGACCGAAAACCCGGTTTGGAGATATCTGGGCCTGGTAATGGGTGTGTATCGCGTGGAGCCTTTAGGAACGGAGCGGGCGCTGTCGTCGACCGTGGCCGGCGAGGGTCGGGGTGGCCGGTTTGGGCCTCAACAGGTTAGAACCCGGGGATTGCCGCTTGCGGCTATATTTATTAGGGTTCTAACCCCGAAGGGGTAGAACCCTTCTAAAATCCTACCGGTTTATTATTATTATTATTATTATTATTATTTTTGTCGTCTGCCGCTTGAGCTCAAATTCCCGTGAGCTGGAATAGGCCAGAAAGCTGAAACTTGGCCCAATGATTGGAAATGATGTGCATCAACTTCTATTAAAATATGAGCCCAGTTGGCCAGATGGTGGCGCTGTAATTAAGGCTTAAAAATGACTTTTTTGGAAGGCCACGCCCCTCACACCGTAAGTCCGATTGACTTGAAATTTGACACACAGGTCCAGCTCAATGTGCTCTACAAAAAGCCTCTGGGACCATTAAAGTCCGTCATGATAGATTTTTTGCTAATTTGCATAATGTGAAAAACAGTAAAATGAATAGAACTTTTGAAAGATTGACTCTATCAACACCAAATTTGGTATACAGCCTCGGGGATGAAAATACAAATTTCTATTATAAATGAGCTAGATCGGATCAAAAATATGGCCGCCACGGACCGATGAATCTCCGCGATGGGCGGAGCTTAGAAATGATTGGCCGTAACTCCCACACCCCTTGCCCTATCGTCACCAATCTTGGTGGGTAGGTTCACAACGGCACTGGGAAGCTGCCTACCAAAGCGTTTTGAGCTCAGCCTATAGGGGGCGCTATAAATGCCACACATGCATATCTCAAAGACCATTGAACAGAATTTCACCAAATTTGGTATGCATACTCTAGGGGGACTGTTAACTTATATCTTGAGTGCCATGTTGATTGGTGAAAGTGGGCGTGGCCTGTTGGTCGTTAACTGCTGTTGTTTACGTTTTTTTGAATTTATGATGAGCTGGAAGGACCTAGGGACATGAAAATCGGTACATGGATTATAAATGACATGCAAATGCTTGTCAAAAAATTTGACCCCATTCGGCCTAACGGGGGCGCTGTTACATGGCGTGTGAACTTCAAATGGCTCTCCCCCCGCCCAGATATGAGTGCTATTGACTTGAAATTTTACACACATGTCCTCCTGATGGTCCTCTACAAAAAAGCCTCTTGCACCATTAGGGTGATTATGACGGATTTTCAATAATTTGCATAATGTGAAAAACAGTAAAATGAATAGAACTTTTGAAAGATTGACTCTATCAACACCAAATTTGGTATACGGCCTCAGGGATGAAATACAAATTTCTATTATAAATGAGCCAGGTCGGATAAAAAACATGGCCGCCACGGACCAATGAATCTCCGCGATGGGCGGAGCTTAGAAATGATCGCCATAACTCCCACACCCATTGCCCTATCGTCACCAATCTTGGTGGGTAGGGTCACAAGGTGACTGGGAAGCTGCCTACCAAAGCGTTTTGAGCTCAGCCCATAGGGGGCGCTATAAATGCCACACATGCATATCTCAAAGACCGTCGGACAGAATTTCACCACGTTTGGTGTGCTATTGACTTGAAATTTTACACACATGTCCTCCTGATGGTCCTCTACAAAAAAGCCTCTTGCACCATTAGGGTGGTTATTAGGGATTTTTTTAATAACTTGCATAATGTGAAAAACAGTATGAATGTGAATATAGGGATTTGATAAAAGCCTTCAGTGACTGGAGTCACCAGAACTGCATCATGCTGAACACCTCAAAGACAAAGGAAATGATCATGGATTTCCGTAGGTCCAAGCCCACTCTTCAGCCAGTCAACACTTGTGGAGTGGACATTGAGGTGGTGACAACCTATAAATATCTAGGTGTTCATCTTGATAACAAGTTGGACTGGTCTGTTAACACAGATGCACTCTACAAAAAAGGGCAGAGCCGCCTCTTTTCCTTAGAAAGCTTAGATCTCTAAACATCTGTAATAAGATGCTACAGATGTTCTATCAGTCTGTGGTGGCAAGTGTTTTATTTTATGCTGCAGTCTGCTGGGGAGGAAGTTTAGGAAAAAAGCAGGCAAAGAGGCTGGATAAGCTTGTCAAGAAGGCTGGCTCTGTGATCGGAGTAAAGATGGACTCTCTGGAGGAGATGGTGGAGAGATACACAGTGAGGATGGTGGAGGCCATACTGAACAACACAGATCATCCACTTCATAACACCTTGATGGATCAAAGAAGCAGCGGTGGTGGACGGCTCCTATCTCTTGGGTGCAGGACAGAAAGATACCGTAGATCTTTCATACCCACAGCCATCAGACTGTTTAATTCTAATGCAAATGGAAGATGAGCTAAAAGACAAATCAATTTCCCTTTGGGATCAATAAAGTCATTTCTATTCTATTCTATTCTATTCTATTTGTAGTGGATGTGATAATAGCCACATATATAGTTTTTTTTATTAACGGACACCCCCCTTTTTCATTTTAATATTCGAACCTTTTATTTTTTACATTTTGTAATAACCGTTTGCACCAGCAGAGGGTGCTCCAAGACCAGTGGATCCAAGCATTCTCTGCTCTGCTTGCTCTGCTCTGTGCGGGCGCAGACAATAGAGGTGCTTAGCGGAAGCGACAGTAGCTAACGAGGGAACGTGTCCTATGTTTGGATCCACAGGTTGGTAAAGTGTATGGTTGATACAGTTTTGTTAAGTTGAAATGAGTAACAGCATGTGTTAAAGCACTGAAGTTAAGATGAATGCTTTAAGTTGTGAAACACTTACTATATTGTCGTGGTTCGTGATCGGACGTTCACGTCCCCATGAGGTCGGTTGAACAAGAATGTGTGTGTGTGTGTGCTTGAGAGTACTAGTAGTTGGTACGGTATGTTGTAATGTTGATTATATGGAATGTGAACTTTGAAGAGCGGGCGCGGACGATAAAGGCGCTTAGCGGAAGCAACAGTAGCTAACGAGGGACCGTGTCCTATGTTTGGATCCACAGATTGATTGGTTGCTCAGTCACACCGTAGCTCAGCCGCTCAGTGCCCGCCGCCTGAGCGGTTTATGCTGCCGGCCAGGGACCCCTAGCTCTGGCGCCGGTAACATTCTATTCATTTGTTGTTTCATCGTTTCATCGTTTCATTTCATATCACAGCCACTAGACTTTGCTTCTCCCAGTTGAAGCGCATGTTCTGAAAGTATGTGACTCGCAAAACATTTTGAACTCGGCCAATATGGGGTGTCACAAATGTGTGACCGAAAACCCGGTTTGGAGATATCTGGGCCTGGTAATGGGTGTGTATCGCGTGGAGCCTTTAGGAACGGAGCGGGCGCTGTCGTCGACCGTGGCCGGCGAGGGTCGGGGTGGCCGGTTTGGGCCTCAACAGGTTAGACCCGGGATTGCCGCTTGCGGCTATATTTATTATTATTATTTGTCGTCTGCCGCTTGAGCTCAAATTCCCGTGAGCTGGAATAGGCCAGAAAGCTGAAACTTGGCCCAATGATTGGAAATGATGTGCATCAACTTCTATTAAAATATGAGCCCAATTGGCCAGATGGTGGCGCTGTAATTAAGGCTTAAAAATGACTTTTTTGGAAGGCCACGCCCCTCACACCGTAAGTCCGATTGACTTGAAATTTGACACACAGGTCCAGCTCAATGTGCTCTACAAAAAAGCCTCTGAGACCATTAAAGTCCGTCATGATAGATTTTTTGCTAATTTGCATAATGTGAAAAACAGTAAAATGAATAGAACTTTTGAAAGATTGACTCTATCAACACCAAATTTGGTATACAGCCTCAGGGGATGAAAATACAAATTTCTATTATAAATGAGCTAGATCGGATTAAAAATATGGCCGCCACGGACCAATGAATCTCCGCGATGGGCGGAGCCTAGAAATGATTGGCCATAACTCCCACACCCCTTGCCCTATCGTCACCAATCTTGGTGGGTAGGTTCACAACGGGACTGGGAAGCTGCCTACCAAAGCGTTTTGAGCTCAGCCTATAGGGGGCGCTATAAATGCCACACATGCATATCTCAAAGACCATTGAACAGAATTTCACCAAATTTGGTATGCATACTCTAGGGGGGACTGTTAACTTATATCTTGAGTGCCATGTTGATTGGTGAAAGTGGGCGTGGCCTGTTGGTCGTTAACTGCTGTTGTTTAGTTTTTTTGAATTTATGATGAGCTGGAAGGACCTAGGGACATGAAAATCGGTACATGGATTATAAATGACATGCAAATGCTTGTCAAAAAATTTGACCCCATTCGGCCTAACGGGGCGCTGTTACATGGCGTGTGAACTTCAAATGGCTCTCCCCGCCCAGATATGAGTGCTATTGACTTGAAATTTTACACACATGTCCTCCTGATGGTCCTCTACAAAAAGCCTCTGGGACCATTAGGGTGATTATGACGGATTTTTCAATAATTTGCATAATGTGAAAAACAGTAAAATGAATAGAACTTTTGAAAGATTGACTCTATCAACACCAAATTTGGTATACGGCCTCGGGGGATGAAAATACAAATTTCTATTATAAATGAGCCAGGTTGGATAAAAAACATGGCCGCCACGGACCAATGAATCTCCGCGATGGGCGGAGCTTAGAAATGATCGGCCATAACTCCCACACCCATTGCCCTATCGTCACCAATCTTGGTGGTAGGGTCACAAGGTGACTGGGAAGCTGCCTACCAAAGCGTTTCGAGCTCAGCCCATAGGGGGCGCTATAAATGCCACACATGCATATCTCAAAGACCGTCGGACAGAATTTCACCACGTTTGGTGTGCTATTGACTTGAAATTTTACACACATGTCCTCCTGATGGTCCTCTACAAAAAAGCCTCTTGCACCATTAGGGTGGTTATGACGGATTTTTTTAATAACTTGCATAATGTGAAAAACAGTATGAATGTGAATATAGGGATTTGATAAAAGCCTTCAGTGACTGGAGTCACCAGAACTGCCTCATGCTGAACACCTCAAAGACAAAGGAAATGATCATGGATTTCCGTAGGTCCAAGCCCACTCTTCAGCCAGTCAACACTTGTGGAGTGGACATTGAGGTGGTGACAACCTATAAATATCTAGGTGTTCATCTTGATAACAAGTTGGACTGGTCTGTTAACACAGATGCACTCTACAAAAAAGGGCAGAGGCGCCTCTTTTTCCTTAGAAAGCTTAGATCTCTAACATCTGTAATAAGATGCTACAGATGTTCTATCAGTCTGTGGTGGCAAGTGTTTTATTTTATGCTGCAGTCTGCTGGGGAGGAAGTTTAGGAAAAAAGCAGGCAAAGAGGCTGGATAAGCTTGTCAAGAAGGCTGGCTCTGTGATGGGAGTAAAGATGGACTCTCTGGAGGAGGTGGTGGAGAGATACACAATGAGGATGGTGGAGGCCATACTGAACAACACGGATCATCCACTTCATAACACCTTAATGGATCAAAGAAGCAGTGGTGGTGGACGGCTCCTATCTCTTGGTGCAGGACAGAAAGATACCGTAGATCTTTCATACCCACAGCCATCAGACTGTTTAATTCTAATGCAAATGGAAGATGAGCTAAAAGACAAATCAATTTCCCTTGGGATCAATAAAGTCATTTCTATTCTATTTTATTCTATTCTATTCTATTCTATTTGTAGTGGATGTTATAATAGCCACATATATAGTTTTTTTATTAACAGACACCCCCCCTTTTTCATTTTAATATTCGAACCTTTTATTTTTTACATTTTGTAATAACCGTTTGCACCAGTAGAGGGTGCTCCAAGACCAGTGGATCCAAGCATTCTCTGCTCTGCTCTGCTTGCTCTGTGCGGGCGCAGACAATAGAGGCGCTTAGCGGAAGCGACAGTAGGTAACGAGGGAACGTGTCCTATGTTTGGATCCACAGGTTGGTAAAGTGTATGGTTGATACAGTTTTGTTAAGTTGAAATGAGTAACAGCATGTGTTAAAGCACTGAAGTTAAGATGAATGCTTTAAGTTGTGAAACACTTACTATATTGTCGTGGTTCGTGATCGGACGTTCACGTCCCCATGAGGTCGGTTGAACAAGAATGTGTGTGTGTGTGTGTGTGCTTGAGAGTACTGGTAGTTGGTACGGTATGTTGTAATGTTGATTATATGGAATGTGAAGTTTGAAGAGCGGGCGCAGACGATAAAGGCGCTTAGCGGAAGCAACAGTAGCTAACGAGGGACCGTGTCCTATGTTTTGGATCCACAGATTGATTGGTTGCTCAGTCACACCGTAGCTCAGCCGCTCAGTGCCCGCCGCCTGAGCGGTTTATGCTGCCGGCCAGGGACCCCTAGCTCTGGCGCCGGTAACATATTCTATTCATTTGTTGTTTCATCGTTTCATCGTTTCATTTCATATCACAGCCACTAGACTTTGCTTCTCCCAGTTGAAGCGCATGTTCTGAAAGTATGTGACTCGCAAAACATTTTGAACTGGGCCAATATGGGGTGTCACAAATGTGTGACCGAAAACCCGGTTTGGAGATATCTGGCCTGGTAATGGGTGTGTATCGCGTGGAGCCTTTAGGAACGGAGCGGGCGCTGTCGTCGACCGTGGCCGCGAGGGTCGGGGTGGCCGTTTTGGGCCTCAACAGGTTAGAACCCGGGGATTGCCGCTTGCGGCTATATTTAGGGTTCTAACCCCGAAGGGGTAGAACCCTTCTAAAATCCTACCGGTTTATTATTATTATTTGTCGTCTGCCGCTTGAGCTCAAATTCCCGTGAGCTGGAATAGGCCAGAAAGCTGAAACTTGGCACAATGATTGGAAATGATGTGCATCAACTTCTATTAAAATATGAGCCCAGTTGGCCAGATGGTGGCGCTGTAATTAAGGTTTAAAAATTATTTTTTTGGAAGGCCACGCCCCTCACACCGTAAGTCCGATTGACTTGAAATTTGACACACAGGTCCAGCTCAATGTGCTCTACAAAAAAGCCAATGGAACCATTAAAGTCCGCCATGATAGATTTTTTGCTAATTTGCATAATGTGAAAAACAGTAAAATGAATAGAACTTGTGAAAGATTGACTCTATCAACACCAAATTTGGTATACAGCCTCAGGGATGAAAATACAAATTTCTATTATAAATGAGCTAGATCGGATCAAAAATATGGCCGCCACGGACCAATGAATCTCCGCGATGGGCGGAGCCTAGAAATGATTGGCCATAACTCCCACACCCCTTGCCCTATCATCACCAATCTTGGTGGGTAGGTTCACAACGGGACTGGGAAGCTGCCTACCAAAGTGTTTTGAGCTCAGCCTATAGGGGGCGCTATAAATGCCACACATGCATATCTCAAAGACCATTGAACAGAATTTCACCAAATTTGGTATGCATACTCTAGGGGGGACTGTTAACTTATATCTTGAGTGCCATGTTGATTGGTGAAAGTGGGCGTGGCCTGTTGGTCGTTAACTGCTGTTGTTTAGTTTTTTTGAATTTATGATGAGCTGGAAGGACCTAGGGACATGAAAATCGGTACATGGATTATAAATGACATGCGAATGCTTGTCAAAAAATTTGACCCCATTCGGCCTAACGGGGGCGCTGTTACATGGCGTGTGAACTTCAAATGGCTCTCCCTGCCCAGATATGAGTGCTATTGACTTGAAATTTTACACACATGTCCTCCTGATGGTCCTCTACAAAAAAGCCTCTGGGACCATTAGGGTGATTATGACGGATTTTTCAATAATTTGCATAATGTGAAAAACAGTAAAATGAATAGAACTTTTGAAAGATTGACTCTATCAACACCAAATTTGGTATACGGCCTCGGGGATGAAAATACAAATTTCTATTATAAATGAGCCAGGTCGGATAAAAAACATGGCCGCCACGGACCAATGAATCTCCGCGATGGGCGGAGCTTAGAAATGATCGGCCATAACTCCCACACCCATTGCCCTATCGTCACCAATCTTGGTGGGTAGGGTCACAAGGTGACTGGGAAGCTGCCTACCAAAGCGTTTCGAGCTCAGCCCATAGGGGGCGCTATAAATGCCACACATGCATATCTCAAAGACCGTCGGACAGAATTTCACCACGTTTGGTGTGCTATTGACTTGAAATTTTACACACATGTCCTCCTGATGGTCCTCTACAAAAAAGCCTCTTGCACCATTAGGGTGGTTATTAGGGATTTTTTTAATAACTTGCATAATGTGAAAACAGTATGAATGTGAATATAGGGATTTGATAAAAGCCTTCAGTGACTGGAGTCACCAGAACTGCCTCATGCTGAACACCTCAAAGACAAAGGAAATGATCATGGATTTCCGTAGGTCCAAGCCCACTCTTCAGCCAGTCAACACTTGTGGAGTGGACATTGAGGTGGTGACAACCTATAAATATCTAGGTGTTCATCTTGATAACAAGTTGGACTGGTCTGTTAACACAGATGCACTCTACAAAAAGGGCAGAGGCGCCTCTTTTTCCTTAGAAAGCTTAGATCTCTAAACATCTGTAATAAGATGCTGCAGATGTTCTATCAGTCTGTGGTGGCAAGTGTTTTATTTTATGCTGCAGTCTGCTGGGGAGGAAGTTTAGGAAAAAAGCAGGCAAAGAGGCTGGATAAGCTTGTCAAGAAGGCTGGCTCTGTGATGGGATTAAAGATGGACTCTCTGGAGGAGGTGGTGGAGAGATACACAATGAGGATGGTGGAGGCCATACTGAACAACACGGATCATCCACTTCATAACACCTTAATGGACCAAAGAAGCAGCGGATGGTGGACGGCTCCTATCTCTTGGGTGCAGGACAGAAAGATACCGTAGATCTTTCATACCCACAGCCATCAGACTGTTTATTCTAATGCAAATGGAAGATGAGCTAAAAGACAAATCAATTTCCCTTTGGGATCAATAAAGTCATTTCTATTCTATTCTATTTGTAGTGGATGTGATAATAGCCACATATATAGTTTTTTTTTATTAACAGACACCCCCCCTTTTTCATTTGAATATTCGAACCTTTTATTTTTTACATTTTGTAATAACCGTTTGCACCAGTAGAGGGTGCTCCACCACCAGTGGATCCAAGCGTTCTCTGTTGGTGGGATGTATACAAGTATTGTTTTGATTTGAAAAAATGTCTACTGCCTGAGTCTTCATCTATATCTCCAGCTCCTCATTATTCTTGTTGGGCAGAGAGTTGATATTTTGCATGATGACTGACGGCAGAAAGGACCTTCACTTCATCTCCACTTCCAAGCCTTTAACCTCTGCACCACCAGCATAGCAACCACCAAAACACCTCCTCATCCCAGATGGAACAGGGTGTCATCCTCCTGAAGAATCTCCTCTCCCCACAGAAGTATCCATCAGTAGTTGAGAAAAACATACAAAAACACAACAAAATAAGCAAAGGTTGAGTAAAAGCTCACAGCCACTAGACTTTGCTTCTCCCAGTTGAAGCGCATGTTCTGAAAGTATGTGACTACCAAAACATTTTGAACTGGGCCAATATGGGGTGTCACAAATGTGTGACCGAAAACCTGGTTTGGAGATATCTGGGCCTGGTAATGGGTGTGTATGGCGTGGAGCCTTTAGGAACGGAGTGGGCGCTGTCGTCGACCGTGGCCGGCTCTTGGTGCAGGACAGAAAGATACTGTAGATCTTTCATACCCACAGCCATCAGACTGTTTAATTCTAATGCAAATGGAAGATGAGCTAAAAGACAAATCAATTTCCCTTTGGGATCAGTAAAGTAATTTCTATTCTATTCTATTCTATTCTATTCTATTCTATTCTATTTGTAGTGGATGTGATAATAGCCACATATATAGTTTTTTTTTTATAACAGACACCCCCCCTTTTTCATTTTAATATTCGAACCTTTTATTTTTTACATTTTGTAATAACCGTTTGCACCAGCAGAGGGTGCTCCAAGACCAGTGGATCCAAGCATTCTCTGCTCTGCTCTGCTTGCTCTGTGCGGGCGCAGACAATAGAGGCGCTTAGCGGAAGCGACAGCAGCTAACGAGGGAACGTGTCCTATGTTTGGATCCACAGGTTGGTAAAGTGTATGGTTGATACAGTTTTGTTAAGTTGAAATGAGTAACAGCATGTGTTAAAGCACTGAAGTTAAGATGAATGCTTTAAGTTGTGAAACACTTACTATATTGTCGTGGTTCGTGATCGGACGTTCACGTCCCCATGAGGTCGGTTGAACAAGAATGTGTGTGTGTGTGACCATTATCTTGAGAGTACTGGTAGTTGGTACGGTATGTTGTAATGTTGATTATATGGAATGTGAACTTTGAAGAGCGGGCGCAGACGATAAAGGCGCTTAGCGGAAGCAACAGTAGCTAACGAGGGACCGTGTCCTATGTTTGGATCCACAGATTGATTGGTTGCTCAGTCACACCGTAGCTCAGCCGCTCAGTGCCCGCCGCCTGAGCGGTTTATGCTGCCGGCCAGGGACCCCTAGCTCTGGCGCCGGTAACATATTCTATTCATTTGTTGTTTCATCGTTTCATGGTTTCATTTCATATCACAGCCACTAGACTTTGCTTCTCCCAGTTGAAGCGCATGTTCTGAAAGTATGTGACTACCAAAACATTTTGAACTCGGCCAATATGGGGTGTCACAAATGTGTGACCGAAAACCCGGTTTGGAGATATCTGGGCCTGGTAATGGGTGTGTATCGCGTGGAGCCTTTAGGAACGGAGCGGGCGCTGTCGTCGACCGTGGCCGGCGAGGGTCGGAGTGGCCGGTTTGGGCCTCAACAGGTTAGAACCCGGGGATTGCCGCTTGCGGCTATATTATTATTATTAGGGTTCTAACCCCGAAGGGGTAGAACCCTTCTAAAATCCTACCGTTTTATTATTATTATTATTATTATTATTATTTGTCGTCTGCCGCTTGAGCTCAAATTCCCGTGAGCTGGAATAGGCCAGAAAGCTGAAACTTGGCCCAATGATTGGAAATGATGTGCATCAACTTCTATTAAAATATGAGCCCAGTTGGCCAGATGGTGGCGCTGTAATCAAGGCTTAAAAATGACTTTTTTGGAAGGCCACGCCCCTCACACCATAAGTCCGATTGACTTGAAATTTGACACACAGGTCCAGCTCAATGTGCTCTACAAAAAAGCCTCTGGGACCATTAAAGTCCGTCATGATAGATTTTTTGCTAATTTGCATAATGTGAAAAACAGTAAAATGAATAGAACTTGTGAAAGATTGACTCTATCAACACCAAATTTGGTATACAGCCTCGGGGGATGAAAATACAAATTTCTATTATAAATGAGCTAGATCGGATCAAAAATATGGCCGCCATGGACCAATGAATCTCCGCGATGGGCGGAGCTTAGAAATGATTGGCCATAACTCCCACACCCCTTGCCCTATCGTCACCAATCTTGGTGGGTAGGGTCACAAGGTGACTGGGAAGCTGCCTACCAAAGCGTTTTGAGCTCAGCCTAAAGGGGGCGCTATAAATGCCGCACATGCATATCTCAAAGACCATTGAACAGAATTTCACCAAATTTGGTATGCATACTCTAGGGGGGACTGTTAACTTATATCTTGAGTGCCATGTTGATTGGTGAAAGTGGGCGTGGCCTGTTGGTCGTTAACTGCTGTTGTTTAGGTTTTTTGAATTTATGATGAGCTGGAAGGACCTAGGGACATGAAATCGGTACATGGATTATAAATGACATGCAAATGCTTGTCAAAAAATTTGACCCCATTCGGCCTAACGGGGGCGCTGTTACATGGCATGTGAACTTCAAATGGCTCTCCCCGCCCAGATATGAGTGCTATTGACTTGAAATTTTACACACATGTCCTCCTGATGGTCCTCTACAAAAAAGCCTCTTGCACCATTAGGGTGATTATGACGGATTTTTCAATAATTTGCATAATGTGAAAAACAGTAAAATGAATAGAACTTTTGAAAGATTGACTCTATCAACACCAAATTTGGTATACGGCCTCGGGGGATGAAAATACAAATTTCTATTATAAATGAGCCAGGTCGGATAAAAACATGGCCGCCACGGACCAATGAATCTCCGCGATGGGCGGAGCTTAGAAATGATCGGCCATAACTCCCACACCCATTGCCCTATCGTCACCAATCTTGGTGGGTAGGGTCACAAGGTGACTGGGAAGCTGCCTACCAAAGCGTTTCGAGCTCAGCCCATAGGGGCGCTATAAATGCCACACATGCATATCTCAAAGACCGTCGGACAGAATTTCACCACGTTTGGTGTGCTATTGACTTGAAATTTTACACACATGTCCTCCTGATGGTCCTCTACAAAAAAGCCTCTTGCACCATTAGGGTGGTTATTAGGGATTTTTTAATAACTTGCATAATGTGAAAAACAGTATGAATGTGAATATAGGGATTTGATAAAAGCCTTCAGTGACTGGAGTCACCAGAACTGCCTCATGCTGAACACCTCAAAGACAAAGGAAATGATCATGGATTTCCGTAGGTCCAAGCCCACTCTTCAGCCAGTCAACACTTGTGGAGTGGACATTGAGGTGGTGACAACCTATAAATATCTAGGTGTTCATCTTGATAACAAGTTGGACTGGTCTGTTAACACAGATGCACTCTACAAAAAGGGCAGAGGCGCCTCTTTTTCCTTAGAAAGCTTAGATCTCTAAACATCTGTAATAAGATGCTACAGATGTTCTATCAGTCTGTGGTGGCAAGTGTTTTATTTTATGCTGCAGTCTGCTGGGGAGGAAGTTTAGGAAAAAAGCAGGCAAAGAGGCTGGATAAGCTTGTCAAGAAGGCTGGCTCTGTGATGGGAGTAAAGATGGACTCTCTGGAGGAGGTGGTGGAGAGATACACAGTGAGGATGGTGGAGGCCATACTGAACAACACGGATCATCCACTTCATAACACCTTAATGGATCAAAGAAGCAGCGGATGGTGGACGGCTCCTATCTCTTGGGTGCAGGACAGAAAGATACCGTAGATCTTTCATACCCACAGCCATCAGACTGTTTAATTCTAATGCAAATGGAAGATGAGCTAAAAGACAAATCAATTTCCCTTTGGGATCAATAAAGTCATTTCTATTCTATTCTATTCTATTCTATTCTATTCTATTTGTAGTGGATGTGATAATAGCCACATATATAGTTTTTTTTTATTAACAGACACCCCCCCTTTTTCATTTGAATATTCGAACCTTTTATTTTTTACATTTGTAATAACCGTTTGCACCAGTAGAGGGTGCTCCACCACCAGTGGATCCAAGCGTTCTCTGTTGGTGGGATGTATACAAGTATTGTTTTGATTTGAAAAAATGTCTACTGCCTGAGTCTTCATCTATATCTCCAGCTCCTCATTATTCTTGTTGGGCAGAGAGTTGATATTTTGCATGATGACTGACGGCAGAAAGGACCTTCACTTCATCTCCACTTCCAAGCCTTTAACCTCTGCACCACCAGCATAGCAACCACGAAAACACCTCCTCATCCCAGATGGAACAGGGTGTCATCCTCCTGAAGAATCTCCTCTCCCCACAGAAGTATCCATCAGTAGTTGAGAAAAACATACAAAAACACAACAAAATAAAGCAAAGGTTGAGTAAAAGCTCACAGCCACTAGACTTTGCTTCTCCCAGTTGAAGCGCATGTTCTGAAAGTATGTGACTACCAAAACATTTTGAACTGGGCCAATATGGGGTGTCACAAATGTGTGAGCGAAAACCTGGTTTGGAGATATCTGGGCCTGGTAATGGGTGTGTATGGCGTGGAGCCTTTAGGAACAGAGCGGGCGCTGTCGTCGACCGTGGCCGGCTCTTGGGTGCAGGACAGAAAAATACCGTAGATCTTTCATACCCACAGCCATCAGACTGTTTAATTCTAATGCAAATGGAAGATGAGCTAAAAGACAAATCAATTTCCCTTGGGATCAGTAAAGTAATTTCTATTCTATTCTATTCTATTCTATTCTATTTGTAGTGGATGTGATAATAGCCACATATATAGTTTTTTTTTTTTATTACAGACACCCCCCTTTTTCATTTTAATATTCGAACCTTTTATTTTTTACATTTGTAATAACCGTTTGCACCAGCAGAGGGTGCTCCAAGACCAGTGGATCCAAGCATTCTCTGCTCTGCTCTGCTTGCTCTGTGCGGGCGCAGACAATAGAGGCGCTTAGCGGAAGCGACAGTAGGTAACGAGGGAACGTGTCCTAAGTTTGGATCCACAGGTTGGTAAAGTGTATGGTTGATACAGTTTTGTTAAGTTGAAATGAGTAACAGCATGTGTTAAAGCACTGAAGTTAAGATGAATGCTTTAAGTTGTGAAACACTTACTATATTGTCGTGGTTCGTGATCGGACGTTCACGTCCCCATGAGGTCGGTTGAACAAGAATGTGTGTGTGTGTGTGCTTGAGAGTACTAGTAGTTGGTACGGTATGTTGTAATGTTGATTATATGGAATGTGAACTTTGAAGAGCGGGCGCAGAGACGATAAAGGCGCTTAGCGGAAGCAACAGTAGCTAACGAGGGACCGTGTCCTATGTTTGGATCCACAGATTGATTGGTTGCTCAGTCACACCGTAGCTCAGCCGCTCAGTGCCCGCCGCCTGAGCGGTTTATGCTGCCGGCCAGGGACCCTAGCTCTGGCGCCGGTAACATATTCTATTCATTTGTTGTTTCATCGTTTCATCGTTTCATTTCATATCACAGCCACTAGACTTTGCTTCTCCCGGTTGAAGCGCATGTTCTGAAAGTATGTGACTCCCAAAACATTTCGAACTCGGCCAATATGGGGTGTCACAAATGTGTGACCGAAAACCCGGTTTGGAGATATCTGGGCCTGGTAATGGGTGTGTATCGCGTGGAGCCTTTAGGAACGGAGCGGGCGCTGTCGTCGGCCGTGGCCGGCGAGGGTCGGGGTGGCCGGTTTGGGCCTCAACAGGTTAGAACCCGGGGATTGCCGCTTGCGGCTATATTTATTATTATTATTATTATTATTATTTGTCGTCTGCCGCTTGAGCTAAAATTCCCGTGAGCTGGAATAGGCCAGAAAGCTGAAACTTGGCCCAATGATTGGAAATGATGTGCATCAACTTCTATTAAAATATGAGCCCAGTTGGCCAGATGGTGGCGCTGTAATTAAGGCTTAAAAATGACTTTTTTGGAAGGCCACGCCCCTCACACCGTAAGTCCGATTGACTTGAAATTTGACACACAGGTCCAGCTCAATGTGCTCTACAAAAAAGCCTCTGGGACCATTAAAGTCCGTCATGATAGATTTTTTGCTAATTTGCATAATGTGAAAAACAGTAAAATGAATAGAACTTTTGAAAGATTGACTCTATCAACACCAAATTTGGTATACAGCCTCGGGGGATGAAAATACAAATTTCTATTATAAATGAGCCAGATCGGATAAAAAACATGGCCGCCACGGACCAATGAATCTCCGCGATGGGCGGAGCTTAGAAATGATTGGCCATAACTCCCACACCATTGCCCTATCGTCACCAATCTTGGTGGGTAGGGTCACAAGGTGACTGGGAAGCTGCCTACCAAAGCGTTTTGAGCTCAGCCTATAGGGGGCGCTATAAATGCCACACATGCATATCTCAAAGACCATTGAACAGAATTTCACCAAATTTGGTATGCATACTCTAGGGGGGACTGTTAACTTATATCTTGAGTGCCATGTTGATTGTGAAAGTGGGCGCGGCCTGTTGGTCGTTAACTGCTGTTGTTTACGTTTTTTGAATTTATGATGAGCTGGAAGGACCTAGGGACATGAAAATCAGTACATGGATTATAAATGACATGCAAATGCTTGTCAAAAAATTTGACCCCATTCGGCCTAACGGGGGCGCTGTTACATGGCATGTGAACTTCAAATGGCTCTCCCCGCCCAGATATGAGTGCTATTGACTTGAAATTTTACACACATGTCCTCCTGATGGTCCTCTACAAAAAATCCTCTTGCACCATTAGGGTGATTATGACGGATTTTTCAATAATTTGCATAATGTGAAAAACAGTAAAATGAATAGAACTTTTGAAAGATTGACTCTATCAACACCAAATTTGGTATACAGCCTCGGGGGATGAAAATACAAATTTCTATTATAAATGAGCCAGGTCGGATAAAAAACATGGCCGCCACGGACCAATGAATCTCCGCGATGGGCGGAGCTTAGAAATGATTGGCCATAACTCCCACACCCATTGCCCTATCGTCACCAATCTTGGTGGGTAGGGTCACAAGGTGACTGGGAAGCTGCCTACCAAAGCGTTTCGAGCTCAGCCCATAGGGGGCGCTATAAATGCCACACATGCATATCTCAAAGACCGTCAGACAGAATTTCACCACGTTTGGTGTGCTGTTGACTTGAAATTTTACACACATGTCCTCCTGATGGTCCTCTACAAAAAAGCCTCTTGCACCATTAGGGTGGTTATAACGGATTTTTTAATAACTTGCATAATGTGAAAAACAGTAAAATGAATAGAACTTTTGAAAAACATATATGATACTGCCTCATGCTGAACACCTCAAAGACAAAGGAAATGATCATGGATTTCCGTAGGTCCAAGCCCACTCTTCAGCCAGTCAACACTTGTGGAGTGGACATTGAGGTGGTGACAACTTATAAATATCTAGGTGTTCATCTTGATAACAAGTTGGACTGGTCTGTTAACACAGATGCACTCTACAAAAAAGGGCAGAGCCGCCTCTTTTTCTTAGAAAGCTTAGATCTCTAAACATCTGTAATAAGATGCTGCAGATGTTTTATCAGTCTGTGGTGGCAAGTGTTTTATTTTATGCTGCAGTCTGCTGGGGAGGAAGTTTAGGAAAAAGCAGGCAAAGAGGCTGGATAAGCTTGTCAAGAAGGCTGGCTCTGTGATGGGAGTAAAGATGGACTCTCTGGAGGAGGTGGTGGAGAGATACACAATGAGGATGGTGGAGGCCATACTGAACAACACGGATCATCCACTTCATAACACCTTGATGGATCAAAGAAGCAGCGGTGGTGGACAGCTCCTATCTCTTGGGTGCAGGACAGAAAGATACCGTAGATCTTTCATACCCACAGCCATCAGACTGTTTAATTCTAATGCAAATGGAAGATGAGCTAAAAGACAAATCAATTCCCTTTGGGATCAATAAAGTAATTTCTATTTTATTCTATTCTATTCTATTCTATTCATTTGTTGTTTCATCGTTTCATTTCATATTTCATATCATTTCATATTATTGCATTTCATTGTTCTATTCTATTCTATTCTATTCTATTCTATTCTATTCATTTGTTGTTTCATGGTTTCATTTCATATCATTGCATTTCATTGTTCATGAAGAGGATGATCTGAGTTGTTCAGAATGGCCTCCACCAGCGTGTATCTCTCCACCACATCCTCAGTGAGTCCATCAGGGAGACATGACTGAAGCCAAGTGCCTCAGGATGTTTAGTCTGTATCCTAGCAACGACTTCATGGAGAATTTCACATGGAACTTTGGCAGTAGCCGTTGGTGGGATGTACACAAGTATTGTTTTGATTTGAAAAAATGTCTACTGCCTGAGTCTTCATCTATATCTCCAGCTCCTCATTATTCTTGTTGGGCAGAGAGTTGATATTTTGCATGATGACTGACGGCAGAAAGGACCTTCACTTCATCTCCACTTCCAAGCCTTTAACCTCTGCACCACCAGCATAGCAACCACGAAAACACCTCCTCATCCCAGATGGAACAGGGTGTCATCCTCCTGAAGAATCTCCTCTCCCCACAGAAGTATCCATCAGTAGTTGAGAAAAACATACAAAAACACAACAAAATAAAGCAAAGGTTGAGTAAAAACTCACAGCCACTAGACTTTGCTTCTCCCAGTTGAAGCGCATGTTCTGAAAGTATGTGACTACCAAAACATTTTGAAATGGGCCAATATGGGGTGTCACAAATGTGTGACCGAAAACCTGGTTTGGAGATATCTGGGCCTGGTAATGGGTGTGTATGGCGTGGAGCCTTTAGGAACGGAGCGGACGCTGTCGTCGACCGTGGCCGCTCTTGGGTGCAGGACAGAAAGATACCGTAAATCTTTCATACCCACAGCCATCAGACTGTTTAATTCTAATGCAAATGGAAGATAAGCTAAAAGACAAATCAATTTCCCTTTGGGATCAGTAAAGTAATTTCTATTCTATTCTACTCTATTCTATTTGTAGTGGATGTGATAATAGCCACATATATAGTTTTTTTTTATTAACAGACACCCCCCTTTTTCATTTGAATATTCGAACCTTTTATTTTTTTACATTTGTAATAACCGTTTGCACCAGCAGAGGGTGCTCCAAGACCAGTGGATCCAAGCATTCTCTGCTCTGCTCTGCTTGCTCTGTGCGGGCGCAGACAATAGAGGCGCTTAGCGGAAGCGACAGCAGCTAACGAGGGAACGTGTCCTATGTTTGGATCCACAGGTTGGTAAAGTGTATGGTTGATACAGTTTTGTTAAGTTGAAATGAGTAACAGCATGTGTTAAAGCACTGAAGTTAAGATGAATGCTTTAAGTTGTGAAACACTTACTATATTGTCGTGGTTCGTGATCGGACGTTCACGTCCCCATGAGGTCGGTTGAACAAGAATGTGTGTGTGTGTGCTTGAGAGTACTGGTAGTGGTACGGTATGTTGTAATGTTGATTATATGGAATGTGAACTTTGAAGAGCGGGCGCAGACGATAAAGGCGCTTAGCGGAAGCAACAGTAGCTAACGAGGGACCGTGTCCTATGTTTGGATCCACAGATTGATTGGTTGCTCAGTCACACCGTAGCTCAGCCGCTCAGTGCCCGCCGCCTGAGCGGTTTATGCTGCCGGCCAGGGACCCCTAGCTCTGGGACCGGTAACATATTCTATTCATTTGTTGTTTCATCGTTTCATGGTTTCATTTCATATCACAGCCACTAGACTTTGCTTCTCCCAGTTGAAGCGCATGTTCTGAAAGTATGTGACTCGCAAAACATTTTGAACTCGGCCAATATGGGGTGTCACAAATGTGTGACCGAAAAACCGGTTTGGAGATATCTGGGCCTGGTAATGGGTGTGTATCGCGTGGAGCCTTTAGGACGGAGCGGGCGCTGTCGTCGACCGTGGCCGGCGAGGTCGGGGTGGCCGGTTTGGGCCTCAACAGGTTAGAACCCGGGGATTGCCGCTTGCGGCTATATTTATTATTATTATTATTATTTGTCGTCTGCCGCTTGAGCTCAAATTCCCGTGAGCTGGAATAGGCCAGAAAGCTGAAACTTGGCCCAATGATTGGAAATGATGTGCATCAACTTCTATTAAAATATGAGCCCAGTTGCCAGATGGTGGCGCTGTAATTAAGGCTTAAAAATGACTTTTTTGGAAGGCCACGCCCCTCACACCGTAAGTCCGATTGACTTGAAATTTGACACACAGGTCCAGCTCAATGTGCTCTACAAAAAAGCCAATGGGACCATTAAAGTCCGTCATGATAGATTTTTTGCTAATTTGCATAATGTGAAAAACAGTAAAATGAATAGAACTTTTGAAAGATTGACTCTATCAACACCAAATTTGGTATACAGCCTTGGGGATGAAAATACAAATTTCTATTATAAATGAGCTACATCGGATCAAAAATATGGCCGCCACGGACCAATGAATCTCCGCGATGGGCGGAGCTTAGAAATGATTGGCCATAACTCCCACACCCCTTGCCCTATCGTCACCAATCTTGGTGGGTAGGTTCACAACGGGACTGGGAAGCTGCCTACCAAAGCGTTTTGAGCTCAGCCTATAGGGGGCGCTATAAATGCCACACATGCATATCTCAAAGACCATTGAACAGAATTTCACCAAATTTGGTATGCATACTCTAGGGGGGACTGTTAACTTATATCTTGAGTGCCATGTTGATTGGTGAAAGTGGGCGTGGCCTGTTGGTCGTTAACTGCTGTTGTTTACGTTTTTTGAATTTATGATGAGCTGGAAGGACCTAGGGACATGAAAATCGGTACATGGATTATAAATGACATGCAAATGCTTGTCAAAAAATTTGACCCCATTCGGCCTAACGGGGGCGCTGTTACATGGCGTGTGAACTTCAAATGGCTCTCCCTGCCCAGATATGAGTGCTATTGACTTGAAATTTTACACACATGTCCTCCTGATGGTCCTCTACAAAAAGCCTCTGGGACCATTAGGGTGATAATGACGTATTTTTCAATAATTTGCATAATGTGAAAAACAGTAAAATGAATAGAACTTTGAAAGATTGACTCTATCAACACCAAATTTGGTATACGGCCTCGGGGGATGAAAATACAAATTTCTATTATAAATGAGCCAGGTCGGATAAAAAACATGGCCGCCACGGACCAATGAATCTCCGCGATGGGCGGAGCTTAGAAATGATCGGCCATAACTCCCACACCCATTGCCCTATCGTCACCAATCTTGGTGGGTAGGGTCACAAGGTGACTGGGAAGCTGCCTACCAAAGCGTTTCGAGCTCAGCCCATAGGGGCGCTATAAATGCCACACATGCATATCTCAAAGACCGTCGGACAGAATTTCACCACGTTTGGTGTGCTATTGACTTGAAATTTTACACACATGTCCTCCTGATGGTCCTCTACAAAAAAGCCTCTTGCACCATTAGGGTGGTTATTAGGGATTTTTTTAATAACTTGCATAATGTGAAAAACAGTATGAATGTGAATATAGGGATTTGATAAAAGACTTCAGTGACTGGAGTCACCAGAACTGCCTCATGCTGAACACCTCAAAGACAAAGGAAATGATCATGGATTTCTGTAGGTCCAAGCCCACTCTTCAGCCAGTCAACACTTGTGGAGTGGACATTGAGGTGGTGACAACCTAGAAATATCTAGGTGTTCATCTTGATAACAAGTTGGACTGGTCTGTTAACACAGATGCACTCTACAAAAAAGGGCAGAGCCGCCTCTTTTTCCTTAGAAAGCTTAGATCTCTAAACATCTGTAATAAGATGCTGCAGATGTTCTATCAGTCTGTGGTGGCAAGTGTTTTATTTTATGCTGCAGTCTGCTGGGGAGGAAGTTTAGGAAAAAAGCAGGCAAAGAGGCTGGATAAGCTTGTCAAGAAGGCTGGCTCTGTGATGGGAGTGAAGATGGACTCTCTGGAGGAGGTGGTGGAGAGATACACAATGAGGATGGTGGAGGCCATACTGAACAACACGGATCATCCACTTCATAACACCTTGATGGATCAAAGAAGCAGCGGTGGTGGACGGCTCCTATCTCTTGGGTGCAGGACAGAAAGATACCGTAGATCTTTCATACCCACAGCCATCAGACTGTTTAATTCTAATGCAAATGGAAGATGAGCTAAAAGACAAATCAATTTCCCTTTGGGATCAATAAAGTAATTTCTATTTTATTCTATTCTATTCTATTCTATTGTATTTCTATTCTATTCTATTCTATTCTATTCTATTCATTTGTTGTTTCATCGTTTCATTTCATATTTCATATCATTTCATATTATTGCATTTCATTGTTCTATTCTATTCTATTCTATTCATTTGTTGTTTCATGGTTTCATTTCATATCATTGCATTTCATTGTTCATGAAGAGGATGATCTGAGTTGTTCAGAATGGCCTCCACCAGCGTGTATCTCTCCACCACATCCTCAGTGAGTCCATCAGGGAGACATGACTGAAGCCAAGTGCCTCAGGATGTTTAGTCTGTATCCTAGCAACGACTTCATGGAGAATTTCACATGGAACTTTGGCAGTAGCCGTTGGTGGGATGTACACAAGTATTGTTTTGATTTGAAAAAATGTCTACTGCCTGAGTCTTCATCTATATCTCCAGCTCCTCATTATTCTTGTTGGGCAGAGAGTTGATATTTTGCATGATGACTGACGGCAGAAAGGACCTTCACTTCATCTCCACTTCCAAGCCTTTAACCTCTGCACCACCAGCATAGCAACCACCAAAACACCTCCTCATCCCAGATGGAACAGGGTGTCATCCTCCTGAAGAATCTCCTCTCCCCACAGAAGTATCCATCAGTAGTTGAGAAAAACATACATTGACACAACAAAATAAAGCAAAGGTTGAGTAAAAACTCACAGCCACTAGACTTTGCTTCTCCCAGTTGAAGCGCATGTTCTGAAAGTATGTGACTACCAAAACATTTTGAACTGGGCCAATATGGGGTGTCACAAATGTGTGACCGAAAACCTGGTTTGGAGATATCTGGGCCTGGTAATGGGTGTGTATGGCGTGGAGCCTTTAGGAACGGAGCGGGCGCTGTCGTCGACCGTGGCCGCTCTTGGGTGCAGGACAGAAAGATACCGTAGATCTTTCATACCCACAGCCATCAGACTGTTTAATTCTAATGCAAATGGAAGATGAGCTAAAAGACAAATCAATTTCCCTTTGGATCAATAAAGTAATTTCTATTCTATTCTATTCTATTCTATTCTATTTGTAGTGGATGTGATAATAGCCACATATATAGTTTTTTTTTATTAACAGACACCCCCCCTTTTTCATTTGAATATTCGAACCTTTTATTTTTGACATTTTGTAATAACCGTTTGCACCAGCAGAGGGTGCTCCAAGACCAGTGGATCCAAGCATTCTCTGCTCTGCTTGCTCTGTGCGGGCGCAGACAATAGAGGCGCTTAGCGGAAGCGACAGTATCTAACGAGGGAACGTGTCCTATGTTTGGATCCACAGGTTGGTAAAGTGTATGGTTGATACAGTTTTGTTAAGTTGAAATGAGTAACAGCATGTGTTAAAGCACTGAAGTTAAGATGAATGCTTTAAGTTGTGAAACACTTACTATATTGTCGTGGTTCGTGATCGGACGTTCACGTCCCCATGAGGTCGGTTGAACAAGAATGTGTGTGTGTGTGTGCTTGAGAGTACTAGTAGTTGGTACGGTATGTTGTAATGTTGATTATATGGAATGTGAACTTTGAAGAGCGGGCGCAGACGATAAAGGCGCTTAGCGGAAGCAACAGTAGCTAACGAGGGACCGTGTCCTATGTTTGGATCCACAGATTGATTGTTGCTCAGTCACACCGTAGCTCAGCCGCTCAGTGCCCGCCGCCTGAGCGGTTTATGCTGCCGGCCAGGGACCCCTAGCTCTGGCACCGGTAACATATTCTATTCATTTGTTGTTTCATCGTTTCATTTCATATCACAGCCACTAGACTTTGCTTCTCCCAGTTGAAGCACATGTTCTGAAAGTATGTGACTCCCAAAACATTTTGAACTCGGCCAATATGGGGTGTCACAATGTGTGACCGAAAACCCGGTTTGGAGATATCTGGGCCTGGTAATGGGTGTGTATGGCGTGGAGCCTTTAGGAACGGAGCGGGCGCTGTCGTCGACCGTGGCCGGCGAGGGTCGGGGTGGCCGGTTTGGGCCTCAACAGGTTAGAACCCGGGGATTGCCGCTTGCGGCTATATTATTTGTTATGTAGTTTTGGTGTTTGTTTAAAATGATTGCTCATCTATTTGAAATGTTAGCATCCTTTATCTGTTTTCATCGGCAGAGTTTGATCAGCCTCAAATATGGCAACCTGCTAGTGAAGATAAACACTAGGTTACTTACTCAATGCTGTATCACATTCATTTGTGTAATGTGACATGTACTTTTATTCTCCTGGTGAACAGAACGCAGTTTGGAAGTAGCTACAGCAGGTATTTGTTTGTTGCCGTGGTTTGGCAGATTGATGGTCATTTTAGAGGCTGTTACCACTGTCCATACACAGAAGCAAATTCAACATACACAAAAATGTGAGGCACAACCAGCCTTCATTAAAGACTTCAAGGCCAGTGTCGTCAGAACAAGTGGTCAGTTGCATCAGGCTGACAACTCTTCAGACAGTCTGTGGATACAGACCATGATCATGAAACCCTAAGTTGTGGTGATGCTGCAGAATTGCAGCTGCCAAATTTCATAGAAACAGAAAATTGCTTGCATTTTATTGAAGTTGGAAAAACAAAATTCATTTTCATGAGGCAGCCAGTGATGCAGCCCTGTCTGAATGTTAAATGTTAACTACAGCATCTTTGCCTGTCACAGGGGCTATTGTTCCTGGAGTATTTCACAGTCATGAACCCAGTAGCTGATGAGTTCTCCTCTGTTCTATGCAAATCTACAGTACAGCAAAAGATGACCTTTGAACTAATGCATGTGAACTCACACAGTTCTATACCTCTCATGGAGCCAGTTACTAGATGCCCTGAGGAGAGTACGACATTTCAGTGCTTCCCTCATCACAATATAGTTGATCTTTGTGTTGAAATTTGTAATCCTTTTGGGACACCTCGTAAGAGACTCAACCTCTGTTAGTTTTGGGGTAATTTGTCAGGTTCTATTGTCCTGGTCCCATTTACTACCCCCACCCACCCCCCCTTTTTTTTTTTGGTGTAGTAATCGCAGTGGTGACATAATGACAACAGGTGTTACATACAGGACAGACATCTATATGACAACAAAAACAAAGAGAGAAAATTGATGATAAGATGTGCATGATTTGAGTCTGTAATATATTTGCCTGTGTGTTCAGATGTTCTGATGTAAATGTAATGATAATGATAACATATATATCAAAGACATTAAAAAATAGTAAAACAATAAATTGATTTAAAGTTTTATTTTTACAAGGTTATCAACATTTTTCAAATACATTTACTTCATAAATGATTTCAGTAAAGAGATAATTCTGATAATGTCAATTGTGACCGGCCTTGCCTGAGTTCTGTGGGGATTGTTTGTGGTGTTTTGGATCGTCTGTTCTCTTCTAGGTACGTTGTGTTCCCCTGGCCTCTCTCTCTGATATTATTATCATCAGTACCACGGTGTTGATGTTAATTAAAAAAAAAAAAAAAAAAAGTTTCAGCACATCACCTTTCACTTCTTTTTCGACATTGCACATGATCATAAGGTTTTCTCTACATAGACAGAGAGATGGGTATTGGGAGCCAGAGAATGTTGCGCTGTGATTGAAGGCAACTAAGTCCTACATAATGCAGGCAATGTCAGTGTAGTGTTTGAGCTCATTTATTTTCTTGATCTAAGACTTCCAGACAACCTCAAACACACTCTGAGTCTTTCCACAAGGTCAGGATGAATGTGGATGGGTACGGGCTGATACAACAGCTGAAACTCAGTTGTTTACATAAGGGGTGAAAAACAGGTGATGAAGTGCAGTGTCAAGTTTCCTTATCAGATCTTAGGAGTTGTTTTCATTTTGTTTTCTCACTTTTAATCTGCTGTCCAGTCGGTGACTAACAATGCTCACTGACCTCCTGGATGTTTTCCTTGTGCTGACATTTTGAGAGCATTGACTGTGCTGTGCACGGGCAGCCCAGAGGCTGTAATATGCCGAACGTCATGAGTGATTGTAATCCGCTGTTTAAATATAATGGTATATATTTGATATGCAGCTATGGGGGCTGGCTGGGGATGGATGGGTATAAGGCTGGAATTTCAATGTGTTGGAGTGAGAGTTTATGCATGGAAACTTTGCCCACTTCATGTCCCGAGCTGCTATGTTGTGACTCCACGTTCCATCTGACTGTTCCATCTTTTTTTCTAGCTGTCAATAATTACTTACTTTATTTGTTCATTTTTGCAGGGACAGTGCACGTTAATCAACATTTCTTTAAATGTGCCAGTACTGGCTAAGTGGTTAGTTTTCAACTGCAGTCCCTGGGCAACATACATGTTACATGATAAATCCCTACAATAATACTACATACATACATAAGTACGGACATATATCACTAAAACACTAATCTGTACAGATACAGGTATAGTATCAAATAAGTAGATATAAAAAATAAGATTGTGTGTATGTGTATGGAAAGGCAACATTGTGACACATGACTTGCTGTTTCATAGAGCAAAAAAGGAGTTGACAAAGCCCCTGACATTTCATTAAACAAAGCTTTCCTTTATTTGCTGTCCCAGAGGAGCAGTGAATGACGTAACAGATGTGAAGTTCATCTGGTGAGCAGGAGCAGCTTCCTTTCTCCCGCTAGGTCTCGGCTGATGGCGCGTTGAACAGACTGCTGGGATTACACAGTGACAGCGAGTTCTCACTGCCAACAGTCATTCTGCCTGCGTCGAATCCACTGCGTGGAATCAAGCTTCGACTTTGAGTGACTAAAGAAGCACTGAATTGTGATGTTTCCGTATATCTCGTCCTGGCCGGCTTCATCTCTCACCTCTCCTTTTCTTTTTTGCACCCTGCCTCACACTTTTTTCTCCTCTGATTTTGCAGGGAATCTGAGCAGCATGTGAATATAGCTCCAGACAGAGCGTCTTGTTTTCTTGTTTCCTCCTCTTTTGCCCCGTCAGTTTCTCCCTGTGTTGTTTCCTCTTTTTCATTCCTCTGCTTTAATCTGCATTTGTTGCAGCGAGGGCTTGTGCTGTGGTGCATCAATTCCTGCTGCTCTCGCTCCGCTTGCTCTGTCCGTTCTTCTTAACCTCACAGTGCCACCCAGTGGTGAGGAAACAGAGGCCAATGAATCATTGGAATGATGAAACATAAAAATCAAAGGGTAGATAGGATTTTAGAGGTGAAGACATCTGCTCTTTCACTGTAGGACCAAAGGTAATTTCTATGTATTCTGCAATATTCAGATTAGAATACACAGTATTAGTGAGTGACAATGATGTTACGTTGATTCACAGTATCTTTTAACGCTTATGGTATAATATCCCTCGATTATTCCTATGGGGTAGTATTCATGTGATGAATGTGACATTTATAAGAGAGCCATCCTAAATTAAATTAATACAGCTATTACTGCCTAATACAGAACAGGGCACAGTCACTTTCTCCATCCCATGAGGCAGCTAAAGTTGATTAAATATGAGTGAATGAATAGAAAATGACAGTCAGGAACTTCCCTTCCATTTGATAACTTCACTTTTATAGCTTTGGCTCCTGCAAACAGTGACAGACACACATTTAACTTCTTTTGACCACAGAACATTAGGTGAAGCAGAGCTGAGAGAAAGGTTTGCTATAAGTCAGGAAGTGTTCACCCACACCCAGCCTCTGCCTGCCCTTAAACTCCCAGGTAAAATAAAGTTAAAGAAGACATTTGTCAAAGGTCAGGGCATAGGATTCACTTGCAAGGTAGCTCATGGGCAATAATGAGCTATGGAGCCATTCTCGGCCTGCTGCTTCCTATATCAGGTTGACTGATTGACTGCATCTGACGCAGCACGTGCCTCTTGCCCTTTGAATCATTACAGTCCGCAGTCACGCTGACTGCACGTGGCTCCTTATTGATGAATGCCTTGTTGGTCTGTGTGACCCCCTGATACCAATCAGCCTCTTAACTGTTACTTCTTCTTCTTCAGCTTCCTCACTGTGGTCTGGAAACGCAGCAGAGACTTCACTTTCACCCAACAGTTGATAAAACATGTATTTTCAAAATGAATTTAAATATGAATACAAGAAGAACAAAACAGAAGAGAACAACTCAGCCCTCTTCCCATAGCAGCAGAGAGACTTAAAGACATTGTTTGGGAGTTTTCTCTGCCACCAAATGTTGTTTCTTGCTGGGAGCAGGTGGTGGTTATTGTCGCTTGACAAGAGCTTCAGCCATCATAGTTTTTAAAAGACAGGAGGATTTCAAGGCAGACTGGAAGCCAAAGTGAATCACAATCAGAAAGTGAAGAGACAGGCTAGGGCTAGCTGGTTAGCACACTTCTACCTTCTGTAGAGGAGGATTGTCTCAAGCTTGATTTACTGCTACATGTCGGGGGCGACGCAGGCCACCAGGGCTGTGATTGGTCTGCTCAGGACATCATTTCTGGTATTTAGCTTCCCTGGTTTTTACCTCATGGTATACCATTGTTTGAAGGTGTTTGTAGCATTTGTTGTTCCACATCAATCATCTCCAACTCCAAAAACACTCTTTTCACTGTTGCTGTGCGAGGAGGAACGAAGCAGAAAGATAAACAGACGTTTCTTCATAAATGAAATGAATAGTGTTATCGTTACCCGCGTGGTCTGTAGGGCTCTTATTGTTGTTTTGGTGGAGTCATTGAAAGCAAAATGGTATTGTCCTATAGCACCATTTCTCACGTCCTTCCAATCTAGAGTCAACAATGAAAATGGCTGACAAGATGGAGGCTTCATCTTTGTGTTGTTTCCACAGTGATTTAGAGTTAAATGTTTCTCCAAAGTAAGAACCAGCGGTGGACCTCCTCAAGAGAAGCAGTGGCCACAAGCCCCCCGAATCATAAATGGTCTGGAAATTGAGGTGGTGAGCCACAGCATCCTCTTCTCTAAAGTTTGACATCAAAACAGCAAAGATTTTTCCACATTATCTTCCACATCACAGGAAAGAAATAGTGCAATTTGATCATAAATACACAATAAATGTATGGTTGGACAGCACCTCAGGTCATGACAAGAAATATAAAGACAAAGTGCTCACACAGCCCTTACATAACATGAGCGGCCCTCCACCTGCTAGACAATACACAGCACAGTAACAGAGTGGCGACCAATACAGTACTTTTAATTTTCCATCCATCCATTGGCAGGGTCATGGGGGCTGGAGCAGATCCCAGCTGACATGGACAGGTCTCCAGTCTGTCTCAGTGCTGACATATATAGAGAAAAAAAAAACAACAAACTTACATACAAACATACAGGAGATTTGGGATGTATTCAGAAGTGTGGCTTGTTTACTTTGTAAACAAGTTTGCAGGGGCTAAACAAATCCAATTGTGGCATTTTTCTTTTTGGGTGGTTTGCGTTCACAAAGTGGCCAAAAGAGACAAAAACAAGTCTGGGGCCCAACCCAGCCTGACCGAACCCGAGTCATATTTACAGCCTGAACCAGCGTGTCTGTTAAAAAACCATGGAACATCAGCAGCGTGTTGTGTGTTGTGTCAGTTGCTGAGTTGATTACGTTGGCAGTCTCGGCCCACTTGTTTGATCCGAGCGTGATTGCTGCATTCACATCTGCCCAAACAAACAAATCTTTGGGGTTAAACACTCCCTGTTTTGGAACAACTGCTCCAAACGAGCCAGGTCTGAGTACACCCTTAGAGTGGAGAGAACTGGAGAGAACCTACACAGGCAAACTCCACAGAGAAAGGCCCAAAGCTCAGGGACTAAACCCAGAAGCTTCTTGCTGTGAGGAGACAGTGCTAATCACAAAACCACCATGTGGCCAATTTTTTTTTATTTTTCTCCCTTTTTTTAAGACCTTCTATGCACAAAAGTTTTCACAGTTCATGTTTTTGGGGAGTGTGTGTGTTTTATGTAAGCTCACTACAGAGAAAACCTACTAATTAAATACCGAGACTTTAATCTTGAACTCATCATTCGAAGCTACTGACTTGGCCACACAATAATACACTGAGCTCTGCTGTGGAAACAAGGCCAAAATAAAGATGTCTGCCACTAACAACGACTAATGCCAACTTGCAAACATTGTCCTCTTTTGTTTTGCTGTTTTTGCCACACAACAGCTGGGACTGGACAGTCTGTCTCCCTTTTCAAAAATCCTTTAATTCAACTACTGTAGCTGTGTGAGCGGGAGCTGACTGAGTGGACCCCTGCTGTGACTAATCAACACACACCAGCACTGTCATTGTCTGTGATCCGGGAGTTTTCAAAGCAAACTAGATGATGTCTGACTGTCGTTATGATCCTCTGTCACTGTAAAGTCATAGAAACCCTTCCCCCTGCTATTATCATTTGATTCTGGATTGTTAGGCTCCGCACAGTGGAGAACTGATTGTGAAGGAAATAATCACTTTGTATGATGACATTATACACTCAAAAATACAATCGACTGGTGGAAGAGATGTTCAGATTCAGCTTCTTTTTTCATAATGGTAAAAACACAGAAATGGAATTAAAAAAACACATCGAGCTTCACATTAAAGTGAAGTAATTAAGTGAAGTTGAAGGAACTGAAAGTGCAGACATTGTATCAGTACATTGTATTTAAAAAACCTTTAGTGTCTCCTACCACTGAACTAAACAGGGCCTGGCTTCCCAAAGCTTTGTAACGCTACATCGTTCTTAACCTTTACTTTTTCTCTACCTTAACATTTCCATGTGTTTCCTGAAGCATTCTTTGCTAAGAATATCTTCCTACAACATTTGCTGGTAAGGTTGGTCTGGAGCTCTCTTACACTCTTCTTAGGCTATATGAGTGATGTTTCAACTCACGTTGCCACACACAACACCCATGTTTAGAAATCATTATAAAGAAAGAATTATTTTGGAAACTTTTTCACTAAACAAGTGCAGCCAAACTAGAAGCTTAATTCATCTAATAAGATGACAGTTGGTTAGTTATTTTAATAAGATTAGTGATAGTCATCGACAATATGGCCAACAATTACAGTGTCATTAGGTATATGCTGCGGTGAGGGTTAGATGGCTAAAAAAAAAAAAGGAACAGAAAGGATGTACTGCACTGTCCAGGCTCATCTGCAGCTCACAGGAGGAGCTCCCTGCTTTATCTGTTCTGCACATATTTAATTTATATAGCACATTAACACAGGGTTTGGAAACGCTGATCATCTCATCTAATAATGTAAGCACTCGATTAATGTTTTATTTTCAAAGAACGCAAACACTGTCAATCACTCACCTCCGCTTGAAGTGAAAATCAATTCCTGAGCAATCAATACCAGCCAATCTTTAGCACCTTCTCGTGGACAGTGCACCTTACTTCAGTCATAGGGCCTACTTGAGCAGGGCTGTGAAACTCATTCCACAAAGGGCCGGTGTGGCTGCAGGTTTTTGTTCCAACCAAATCAAGGGCACACAGTTTGACCAATCAACTGTGTGAAGACTGAGCTCAGTTGATTAACTGAGTCAAGTCTGGTGTGCTGCTGCTTGGTTGGAACAGCCCTGACAGCCCTGGTCCTGAGGAAGTTCCTGAGAAACAGAGTGGGAACCAGGCGTAGAAAGGTAAACAACTTTGTTAAGATATACCTTTTGAATCTTCTTAGCACACTAAGAAAGAACGTTATCAGGAAACCGACCCCAGATTATCATAATGTATTTTGTAACACATGTTATTTCTGCCCCGCCTCATGTGTTGTATCATTACACCAGTGCACACTTTAAGGTCACGTTAATTAGCAGCTCTGAATTACCCACAGGAGTGAAATTAACTGCATATGGTTGCCTGTCACAGTGAACCACCTGTGGTAGACTGTGTGAACCACCTGTGATAGACTGTGTGAACCACCTGTGATAGACTGTGTGAACCACCTGTGATAGACTGTGTGAACCAACTGTGATAGACTGGCGACAACCTGACAGAAGTGGTTGAGCCGTGCAGCTCCATTCAACCACAATACAAACTTATTTGTAAACTCGGAGTATCTCCCCCCACTGTGGCGCGCCTCCACTTTTTTGTGTGCAGCTGTCCAGCTACTGCTGCGGTGATAAAGAGCAGCTGATTGATTAATCCTCTCCAGCTGAGCGAATCAGCTCAAATACCATTTTCAATACTAAAGGGGAAAAACTATAAAAGACACACGTATGCCATAGATCCGCTCGCACACAAACAGACACCAATACAAATGTGAATGACACCACTGATGTTAGAATCTGTCTAGCTGACGTGACCCATGCATAACAAGTGCCCAACATGTTGACAACTTACACTCGCGGTTGCACATACATGCGCTGTGGCCTCCTGTCCTGGACAACTAACAGGTTGCAGGTAGTTTTTACAAGCGGATGGAGTGACAGCAGGAACAGCCAATCACATGTACGTTAGCGAGAAAGCGGCAGAGCCAGTCAGAGAGCGATATTTAGGTTAGAGGTGGGACTTCTAGCAGAGACTGACTGTTAACCCTTGGTGGCAATAATAATTGACTACCCACTATGGACAGCGGTTGTATTGATACGGACTATACAGTCATCTTGGTGGTCTTCACACAGGGTGCATCCTGTTCAAAGGCTGCCCCTGCCAAATCTATGATTGGACATTTGAGATGTCATGTGATTTTGATCATGCAATATCACAGCTTTTGTGAGCCCACAGTTACATTAAGTTTATTTTGCTAGAGGTCCCATATTGGGCTAATTCACCCTAATATGAGCATTTTAGCTCAATAGCTTCCAGGTCATGTGACCTATCAGCTCAACATCAGTGTAGGACAGTAGAGCTGCACTTGTTGTATGAGACATGCCTTTAATGGTGGTGACCATCACCTTTACCCTGCGCTGAAGAGTGGACTGAGAACATTCATCAAGTCCTGGTCAACAACCTTAAGTGTGGGACTCCACCAACCTCAATAATCTCCTATGTTCTTGGCTCCTTCATTCTGTCTTACTTCCACTGCTTTCCACATTCTTTTCCTACCTATTTGCTTTTTTTCTTTCCATGGTTTTCTCTCATTGCCTTACTCTTCTTTGCCATTGTAATCTGAAATATATTATATTTAATGACTAAAAATGTGTGATCCATTTATAACTCGTAAACTCAAACATTTATCATGGACATTATCAAAAAACACGAGATTTAGGAACAAGAAAAAAAAAACCTGAGCCATTTTACCACTTTATCAGTATTACGGCCACACAGTTTTACCTAAAAAAAGCACTGTCCCACATAAGGCAAACCACCTGTCCTGCTTTAGGAAGGCATGTTCCCTGAAGTGGGACAGTAGAAATTTTGATTGAAATTCTAGATATTGAGAATGGTTACAATATATAAGATATATTTAAATGCATAAACATGTTATTAACACATTCTGATAAAGAAATAGCAATAATGTTGTTTTTTCAAAGAAATGATGCCCTTAATATTGATTTTGTTAAAACCCTATGTCACGTAGTGGCTGGATATGGGCAGGGATGTGTCCCTACTGTCCCTAACCCAATTCCACGCCCCTGAACAACATTATTACAATTTTTTATTATTTTATTACAATTCAAGTTGTCTGACATCTGAAAAAAAAAGTAAACGTTATAATGTTAAGGTTAGGGCTGGGGGTATGAGACATGAGACAATATTTTGATGTTGTCTGAGGCAGAGCAAAAAACAACAATAACCTCACTGTAAGATGCATACAACAAATAATAAATAACAATTACTACATTATAGTAATAGCTCTGCAACCTCCAGCCAGCAGCACGTGCACCGTCACCTCTCTGCTGCTTGTTTGTTCCTCACCTCCCTATTCACTGAAGCAGCTCCACTGCTTTAAACACTATAGAATTCCAAGGGTCCAGGAGGATTTCATTCACTCTGAACAGTTCCAGGATAATGTAAGGTGTTGTTGTGCTCACATTTCACGAGTGAAATCATTAGCAGCCCATTGATATTAATGAGTGTGTGTAAGCGATATCTTTAGCCTTTCCCTGGATGCTTGCCTCATATGCAAAATACTTCCAAACAGCCCAGCTTTTTTTAAACTGCAGCTAAAACTGGTGAAAGTGGCTGTGTGCCTATTTTCAACAACCCTAATGAATGCCCCTGAAAGGTTTTACCTGTATCTTGTGAACCCCTTTAATCTTCCCGGGCCTTTATGTTTTCCTCATTTTAACTCAGCAAGTTTCCTATAATCACGGAACCAAGTGCTGGTATTTTAAAGTGGCAGCAAAAAAGCTTAATGGCAATAAGAGTTTAGTGTCAGTTCACTATTTAAAAAGAATCTAGAGAATCGAATGCAATCATTAGCATTTAGATTTAGAGTGGAAACAAAGCAGACCCTGGTAACTTCAGGTGACATTCTCAAACTTTTAATAGCTCTGCCACTTTCTAACAGTCAATGCTAATCAGTGCCAACAATCACTGACTGTGGTTTAGTTGCTTCTCCTACATGGAAATATTTCAATCACATAGAAGCGTTTCTGACATTGAGCTCAAAACACATGCAAACATGTCCAACGACGCCTTCAGGATGACATGCAGGTGTCCTGCAGCGGACGTCAACAGAAAACTGATTTAACGTGTCTTCTTCAATCAGAGTAAACTAAACTTGCTTTGCAAAGAAAGTGATTAAGACAAATGAGATTGCAATTAAGACAATTACAACTAACGATTAGCACTAATGATTGCTAACAGAGGGCTTCAGCAGAGTGGTGCCCATACAGCAGCTGCAGAGGAGGAGAGTGCAGACAATAAATACCACAGGAAGGCAGGAAGCCATTAGAGTGTGGGCAGGGTAATAACTTCACCAGAGTTGACGCAAGATGACAAAACATAACAGCACTGACACCTTCTACAGCTGCGGCTGTAAGTCTTGGACAAGATGGCGACTGTCACATGTATTGGCATCTGGCATTTGTTTAGTTAATTGTATAATGGATTTAAGCCACAGCACTGCAAGTGGTGTGTCCTTTTCCCAAGTGAAAAATCACTGCAGCAACTTTTAACTCTGGTTGTTTCCTCCCCAAGCTCTTGTGCCATGTGATGTGCAGGTTACAGGAACAAAAAAAGTACCATATTTTCCTGTGCTGAAGCCAGGAGCCTTGTTAGAGGAGAAAGTTGGTATTCCAGAGTAGAATTTTAGATTTTTTTTTTTTTTTTGCCAAAAAGTAGAAACATTTTCCAGAGTCAAGTGATTCTTCAACTCTTTAACTACTCACTCCTTGAGTTCTTGGGATCATATAGACATTGGTGGTGGCGCAGTAGGGATGCCAAAGAGCCTGGCTTACTGTCAGACAATCTTAAATGTATTATTCGTTGTCGCTGACTGCAGCTTTCTCATCTGGCTTCATGCACCTTCCTTATGTTTTATTGAAACACTATATACACAGTATGATCAAAATCCTGATAAGATTCATAGACAAGCATGTACGGCAAAGTTATGTGTGCAGGTGCATCCTTGTAAAAATGACCAATAATTGAAGTCATGATAGTATACAGCATACAATAGGAT
Source organism: Caranx ignobilis (assembly GCA_021432705.1). Classification (NCBI taxonomy): domain Eukaryota; kingdom Metazoa; phylum Chordata; class Actinopteri; order Carangiformes; family Carangidae; genus Caranx; species Caranx ignobilis. Next base: position 10,839,235 of record MU269981.1, on the reverse strand, counting down.
TATAAAATAATAGAATCAAAAGTGAAAGTTTGCATCAATTTTAGCCAGATTTCAGTGGTGAACCACAACTATGGAGAGTCACTGTCACATGTCAACGTTAACGATATCTTTCCTTTCTAAATTCAAACAGATTCTGTTGAAATTTAAAAAACAAGATATATTTTAAAAGATGTTTAAAGTAAACATTAACAAGAAGAAACACGTGAAACAGAGTATGTTAGACACGTGATACCAAAGTGACTTAACAGAGAAGTTTTTATTGACACTGATTGTGGACATGTCACAGTGGTGGTGCTGCTGATCTGACTCTGGATTTAATTTTCTTTAGGTCTGTCAAAAGTTGAGTTTGCCTCTCCTTGGGTCCCTTTCACATTATGGGCTCTAATTTCATACCAGTGCAGTGGTACCTGCGCAGTGGTAACTTCGTCCAGTCAATTTGGTAGACCGAGGTGCAAGGTGGTAGTTTGGCTGAGTGGCGCACTGTGCGCGCACGTCACCAAAACCTCACAGGCAGGTTTCCAGAATGTCAGACACATTTCAATGCAATGAATAATCACAACGACCACTATTCAATGTAACTACCTGAATCAGCACATACATTTATATCTATATTGACTGTCCCGTCACATCTGACGTCAGATCAAAGGCAGCTGCCATGTGTAATAGAAACTCAACCTGACTGAATGAACAAAGCTGAAACTGTGATGCAAACTAACAAGTTCACATCTCTCTCAGCCACAAACAGCCTCAGCATCAGATAGTGAGTAAATATTCAGCATCTCTCATCTCAGAGAATTCAAAAGAAAAGAGAAAGAGGGAGACGCTCGCTGACAAGGACCAGGCCACGGAGCTTGGTGATACGTCCTTTACGCACAGGTGCTTCAGATTTCATCCCAGTTACGCATGGTATTTGTAGTGATCTGTGAACACTACTCATCTTTGTTACACAGATTTAAATAAGTGTCTTTATTAGCGGAAAGAGGGTTTTTTTTTTTGTTTTTTCACACTGGGCAGCAGTGATTAACAATATGAGTAACCTCCTCCAGACTACTTCTGCTTCATCAGTCTGTTCATGTTACCATATATTCAGCCACTGTGAGCTTGGACCTCCTGGACCAGAACATCAGTTTCTTCTGGGAGAAGTCTGGCCGTCTGGTGTCACTGTCTCCTTTGTCCATGTTGAAATATAAAATGACAAAAGTGCAGTGCGCCCCGCCCGCAGAGGATTTAAAGGTGAAGAGAGGAGCTCATTTGGTTGGTGAAGATCTGAATCGGCTGTGTTAAACCCACTGCCCTCCCTCTTTCCCACTTGTGCCAGTAGGAGGGACGGAGGTGGGAAAGAGGAGGACTTACTTGCACTGGGGTGTGCAGCGCACGAAAATTGGAAAGTGCGCCTGGAGACGCCCCGTTGGCACTTGCGCTGCGCTTCGCTTTCACCAGGTCTACGAAATTAGAGCCCCATGACCCAGTCCCAGTCCCCTAAAGACTGGAGCCCTGAACCCTCACTGACTCACCTGATGTCAGCTGTAAGTGACTGAGTGTGAGAGTCTGTGAGGATCCAGATGCTGTAAACAGGAATGGAACAGCACTTACCCTCTTTTCATGTTACCTTGACAACAAAATGTTGTTGACACTGGCCGGTCTGAGACTGCAGAGCACACACAAGGTGTGTGAGGGACAGACTCAAAACAAATGTTCTTGGATCAGATGTAATCATCATCAATAATCACAAACTACACACCACTGTGACGAGCAACGTTAGTAATGACAGTAACTCCGTCCATTAACATAAAGAGACCTGGGAGCTCTCTGTCTACCTTTGCTTATTTAACTTTTTTTTTTTTTTAAACACTCACGTTCTGACAGTATCCCATGTATTTGACTGTGGGTAATTTCCATACGTTAAGTCAGCATCAATGCTGACTTACGATAAGGGGCATAGAGGGTTCATTCACTGACTCACTGACATGATGATCTGACAATGGAACAGCCCTCACACGCTCACGGACTTCCCATGAACGTGCCTCTAAGTCAGTGAGTCTGTAAGCGGCCGGATTGGAGTTGGGCCTGTGTCTCTTATTCATAATTAATTCATACCTGGTTTAGGTAGGTTCTACATTGGCCATTAGTGGATATGGACGAATGGACCCCTGAGGACCTCTAGAAATTTAAATGTCAGTGACGAGAGTATTCAAATAGAGACAGAAATGCCTGGGTTGAATATATATGTGGGTGGGTGTTTCAGAATACCCACCATAAGACAGCAGCAGCTGATGGGGATGAGTTATGATATGAACCAATCTGAAATAACTCTGCTGTTACTGCTGTTAAAGGTGACATGAAGGACAATGACTCACACAATAAGATGGAATGTGAGTGGTCACATACCAGTGACTGACTACTGCTAACTTCCTAATACATTATGTTTTCAAGGTTTGCAAAGACTGGGCTTGTGAATGCAACTTGTTTGAAATTGTGCAGCACTTGAAAAATCAGTCAGAGTGCCCCTGAGCAAGACACTTAATCTCTGTAGCTGCTCTGCTCGGGAAGCTCAGTGGGTGACTAAAGACTGAGGTTGGACTCTGCACATGTAAGAGTGAGCGTGGAGCTGCATGCTAGAAGGGACTGAAACAGTGTAATCACAGGCCTCTGGTCTGGAGAAAAACTGCTGAAAGAAATATTCCAAGCTATGAATCGAACAAAAATGAAAAAATGGATGAAACTAGAGATTCCCTCCTGTCACAAACTGCAATGTACAGCTCTAACTAACTTCAAAAAGCCCTGTGTTGAGATAAAACTTTCCTCTCAGTTGCTTTAAAGACAACTTTGATCTTCCTGAACAGTACTTTTTTTTCATGAGAACAACAGAAAAGTAGGCAGGGATGCACACCAATCCATTTGGACCCCACACAGCAGTAAACACATTCATACATCTCTCTCTGTCAGACACACAGGCAGACAATAAGGAGCTGTTTTCACATCTTTACTTTGTTTTTGTCTGTTAAATCTTCCCTAGTCATCATTCTTTGTTTGAAACTACTTGAAGGCTTTCAACATAATCAGCCTCTTGTTTTCTCTTCCACAGTCTTAAAGGTGGGTGAGCTGCGATGAATTCCACCTGCAGCTCCACACAGTCCAGACAGCCAGGTGGGGTAGAGCATTGTTGTAACACAGTGACTTTGTCAGAAGTGCTGTGTTTTACACTTTTCAGGTGTTTTATGGAAGACTTGATCCATAAACTATATCTGTGGTCAGATAAGATCGATCACAACAGAGCATTTGACCTTCTCTGATTGGCTGACTATTTGTTCAGAGTCAGCAAATACAAACAGAGCAGATTTCAGGTTAACACTCAAAGAAACTAAACCCTGCAAACTTGGATTCTGGGTCCACGTATGACGGAGCAGCTGCTTTCTTCACAAAGTTACAGAAGTCCTGACAGCTTGTTTTAAGGCTCGATTACTGAATAAACTGTGCATTTCTCTGTGGTGTGAGGCTTTCACACTTACACTGTATTAACATAGGACCAGGACGTGCTTTGTAGTCGAAGAGGACATGGGAACTTAAAGAAGGAGTTGCATGTTTGGAGCAACTCACATTTGAAAGTTAGTTAAGGTATTTATGGTATTCATGTTGTGAAGAAGAAAATAATGAGGAAGAAATAATGATAATAATAATATAAAATATAACATCAAATGAAGACGTTAAACATAGTGCAAATGTGAACAGTTTTAACATTTGCTCCTGCTTTAAACTCTGATTTTAACCCAAAGAATAAGTGAATGTTTTCCCTGATCTTCTTCACACCTCCAGCTCCAGCCAATGGCATCCCCTCGATAGTTCACACCCTTTTTTTTAACCCTTTGATGCACAACGTGAGTCAAAAGTGACCTGAGTTTTTATGTGCTATATCTTTGCAAAAACATTTATTTGATCATATAGTATTTCAGGAATTCCTCAATTAACTTGTTTTTGATCATAAAACATCCTTATTTTGTGTTTTTCTTTTTTACTTTTTGAATAAAAACACATTTTGTATCACTACCCCTCTAATGCACAGCATGGGTCAAAAATGACCCACAGTCATTTTCAATGTGAGTGTTTCAATGCCATATCTGTGAAACTATGAAATTATGTGTGCTAAAAAAAGAGGAATTTTAAAGTAAAGCACAGAAAGTAGAGTAAATGAGAAAATACATTTACTCTCATGTACTTTACTTTAAATATTCCTCTTTTTAGCACAACCATATTTACTTGTTTTACAAATATTCCAAGTTTACCTAAAGAAACATTTGATAACTCGTTAAACATAACTGTGCATAATTCATTAGGTTTAAATGACCTTGAATAATATTAGCTAGCTAGCTAACTGTTGACATAATGACATATTCTAGCTGTTGACTACAATAGAATATTATTCTATTGTAGTCAACAGCTAGAATATGTCAACACCTAGCCAGCTACCTGTTGACATGTTCTGCAGTAGAATGTCGAACATGTTGACAGCTAGCTGGCTAATGGTCCACTCACTTGGACATTTTCTTCATTTGTTCATAAAATAAGAAAGGAAAATTGAAATAATACCCTGCACTAATTAAAAACAAGATATTCACATAATACTTGGAAGATTCAATCATAAAATAAATTGATTTCAAAAAGATACAGCAAAGAAACCCTCACTCAGCATGAAATCACATGGAAAATGAATGTGGGTCATTTTTGACCCATGTTGTGCATTTGAAGGGGAGTGCATATGTTGTGCATCAAAGGGTTCAAAAAAAATGGTGCAGTAAAAGTCAAGATGGCGGCTCACCGTACTAAAGCAGAAGCATCAGTGTCTGTCTGGCCGTGTATCCACCTCCTCAGCACCGAGCCTGTCTCTGGCTTTTGAAAAAAAAAAAGTCCTCGTCCAAGTCGTGTTGACCGTCGCCCTCCTAGACCCATGCTGTATTATTAAAGCCACACCAGGATCTTCAAGCACCTGAGCAACACAGGCCCATACATCCGCACACCTATCAGAGCGTGTTGTTAGCGGACATCCTCCATGTGTTTCTTTTGGGAAGAGGAGTTACTCGGTTCTGGTTCAGGTACCTCATCAAACATTGTTTTGTTGAGGAAGAGGGGTCACTTGGAGGATATTTATGGGACTGGGTTTAACTGAACTTTCTTGACCAAATTGAACTTTCTCTGTTGCTGCTGCTGCTGTGGGACGTTTTGAACATTTTTCTTGTGTGGTTTTGCCTGTTATTGGTGCTTGAACTTTAATACACATGGTTTTAACAGTGCTGCGTTGTCAGCTGTCTCTTTTGCTTGTCCTGGTCATGTCTTGTCTTGGTGGTTGATTGGAGGGAGGTCACATGATACAGGGTCTAACGTGGCTGAGTTGTGTATCTGTGTAGGGATTTTCTTGTTGATGGAGAGGGTTATTTTATAGACTTTGAATTGAATTTTCTTTAGAATGAATTGAAGTGACTTTGTTATTAGTGGTGTGGGACATTGTGAACATTTTGCTTTGTGGTTACACCTCAGAAGGATGCTTGTGTTTGAGATTTTTGCTTGGAATTTGTCTTTCCTTCTGAACTTTCATATTTCCCTGTCCTCCATCTTAATAATGAGGAACGTTCAGAGGGCTTTTATTCTGAAATGCTACATCAGATTGACCATGGTGACACCCCTGAGGTTGTTTTTTGAAGCTTGCTTTTACTTTGAAATCAGTCCTTCCTCTCTCTTGCCATGTGTAATATATGCGTACACTGCAAACAACGTGGGGTTAACCAGATGTTTCAACGTGGGGGCTGGCTTGGCTTCAGTAAAGGTACTGATATTCCCATCAGCCTCAAGGTTGCATGGGCGAACTATACGGCTGTGTTAGTGTTACCCCTCTATTCTGGCAGGTTTGATTTTCTCAGCTGGGGAGGTATTAAAGCCTGCTCATCCTCTCCCTCTCTCTCTTTCTCCTTGTTTGTTGCCTTATTGCTCATGTTCAGCACTGTATTCTTTGCGTATTTATGCTCCAACTTGCATTACTGACTTCACTGAGTTATTAAATCTTGGCATCTTTATTTAAATATTTTTAATAGATCACTGGCTTTTGTTTCTGAAGCTGGATTCTGTTTGTAACAGAAGAAGCAGCAGATATTCAGTTAGCGTGGCTTAACTTAGACAGTGAATATCAACTAAACATCAGGTTTTACAAAACTGGTGGGATGCTAGAAAGATGAGTATCCAGTCATGACTGAAGAGGTCGAAATAGCAGCTGATTGGTTTATCATTGGCTAAAGAATTACATTGTTTTCAGCCAATCCAAAACCAGTGTTTTAAAGTGTGGAAACTAAAACTTTATCTTCAATGTCATAAATCTACCATATAATGCTGCTGGAAGAGGGCTTTATGGTCAGTGCTGCCTTTTTACTTTTACGCAAGCTGAGCACATATACGGGCTAGTAGAACTTACCAAATGTGAAAATAGTTCTCCTGAGTAACAGATCATAAATAAATATTTTGACTATGGGCTGAATTTTGGATGTGTGGGATTGTGTGGGTGTGTATTATTGCCTCTGCATGTGCAGTAGCCTGTGTAATGAGCCCCATCATCTCCGAGCAGAACGTGTCTAGGCAGCAAGTGACCACTGGTAATGAAAAGAGAAGAGTGATGGATAGGAAAGGTTGAGCAGAAGAAAATTATAATCCACACTGGTGTTGGAAAACCAATATAGCAGTAAGTATTGTACATTAGCTCTCCCTCCATAGACAATTGTGTTTGTGTTTGTGTGTCAGGGTGTCAATAGCAGAGCATCTATCTTTGAGACGTGAGCTAAAATAATGTAAATTTTATGATGATTATTTCTGAATTGTCATTGATTCATATTACCATCACCTCACAGTGTGCATTTTGTTGCTAATACATAATGGATGTTGTTACTGGGGCACTTTTTCCCACAGCCATTATCCCAATTACCACTGCACTTTACTCCACCATTACCGTCATTGTAATTATTACATAGTGGGCTGGGATGAGAATTTTATAGTTCACTTTCTGCCCCGTTGCCATTAGAGTGTCAGGGCTAATTTCTGAAGGCTCATCCCATCGTGAATTTCTCCTGCATCTGTCTGCTTTTAGTGCTGAGGTCTCTCCCTTATAGCGACAAAGGAAAAGAAAGACATTTGAAGAGCCTTCGTTGTTGACAGTCAAGAGGTGAGCGGCAAAAACGGCCATAGAGTCTGGATACGAATGTGCTTTGACAGATAACTTTCATTTCAGTGTGAGCAGAAGAATATCTCAGTCAAAATGCATCCTGGGTTTAATTTTGGAGAAGAGTCTAAACATGAGGAGGAAAATTTATTTGCATGGTTTTATTTTAAGCTTTAACTACTACTTTTCATCTTTTTTTTTTTAATTTTATGTGACTTCTGGAATCATCTTGCGACCCCACCCTCAATGCCTTGCGACCCCTGGTCTAAATGACCCCACCTCCTTCACCCCTCATGCAAACTAATGCCATCTGGGAGGAGAGGTAGGAGAGATCCAACTTGGCAGGAACAAAATTTCTGAATACAGGATGCGGACTGAGGCTTTGATACTGTCACAATATGGAACCTTAACCTGCTTTATAACCAGAAAGTCTGGAAATCTCACTTTATACAATAGGGGACCTATAATTATTGCATATGTGAGGTTATCAGTTATTGTGTGTGGTCTATTGGATGTAGTATTTGTAACTAAGTCTGACATTGACCGGACAAAAGACCTGCTATCTCTCATACATGTCGCTGAAGAAGCCCCTGCACAGAGTGGGAGATGTTCTCCTGATATCTTGGCCATCAGCCTCCTGTCACCACCTCCCTCCACTGGGATGAGAAGGGGGCATCCCAGGACGCAGCTGACCTTTTTAATCAGTTTGCTCAGTCTTTTCCTTTCAGCAGTGGGAGATGTTGCTGACCCAGCAGACCACAGCTGAGAAAACAGCTGATGCCACCACAGAGTGAAAGAAGGTCATCAGGAGTGTCCCCCGCACCCCAACAGACCTCAGTCCCTTGGGAAGATTATGTTCTGTCCTTTATCGTAAAGAGCATCAGTGTTGTCAGCTCGGTCCAGTTTATTATTCAAGTGAGCTTGCAGGTACTTACATTAATAGTATCACATTCTTTATATTTGTCCTTGTCCTGTCAACACTCAGCTCTCTTTGTGATGCTGCACTGTTATGGATGGCTGTCATATACGGTTAGTTCTTCTTATCTATATGCAGTGTAAACAGGAACAGACAAAGTTGTCATCATGGATAATCTAATCTAAGTCATTCTGGTTTGATACAGTTTTAATTTGATGTGACAGAGATACAGTAAGTGGGTATACATAATGGATTGTGCTCATTATTACCTCATCATCACTTGAAGACAGTTGCCTATTTACACATGCAGCAGATTTAGAGCAACCATTCATTTCATATGGTGTTTCTGGTGATGTGAAAATGTTAGTGTAAAATTCAGAGATTTTTCTTTTCCCTCTGTACTGGTGGGAATATGTTGGTCTTAAGCAGCTAAATGCTCCACCATGTTCACCAGCTGTTTGCGAAATTTGTCTTCCTGCAGTTTGGTGCTTAGGAAGTTGTGTACAATGGTTTGCTCAGAGAGCTGAGGCAAACTGTAGAGCCTGGTAATAATTCTTTGTGGTTGTGAGTAGTAACACTATTTATCAACAAGGTTAACAATATTAGAGCCATCTGTTTTGTAGAGTTATGTCCATCCAGTCAAGGCAGATGGCCACCAACCCAGGGCCTGGTTCTGTTGGAGGTTTCTTCCTCAGCTCTGTTGTCAAGTGTTGCTCTTTATGGAAACTGTTGGATTTCTTTCTTTAAATGTTAAGGTTGGGGCAAAGGAACAGAAAGGACGCAGTGCAAGGTAAAAAACAAAACAAAAAAAAAAAAAAAAAATCACTGGTAAAAGATACGTCACTACACAGTTGGATTTAAGCCACTTCTGAATCACAAGGAGTACTATGGAAATGAAAGTCTGTTCCTTTTCATAGAGCTCAACAGTGAGCTGAAGTTAGAGTGAAGATTGTAGTTGAAATTAGTTGAATATTCATGATGTGACATGATGACTTCTTAGTTTTAGGATTGTTGTTCATTCAGAAGTTTTGGTTGATTTCCAACTTATATAAACAACACAACTAGTTCTGATGAAACATATCCCAGCTCTAATGCGTCCTTCCCCAAAGCTGGGGACTGCTTGCAGGAAAGGGAGGGAAAAAGACATTCACTCTCCTGTGTATGAATGAGTGTATTCACATAGAGTATAATAAATCTCTGCTGAATGTGGGATCATTTCTACTTTTATTTCTCATTAATATAGCTCCTTTAAACTTCATTTTCCCTATAAAAATATCTTCATCACACTAAGCGGCAAAGGTACCCTAGAGCTAAGAGATCATTTCAAGTTTTCTGAGACAACTGTCTCTTACTGTAAGGCCGAGGTGACAACCACAATCATAAACGTCTCTCCGCTGCATGAAAATGTCCTTGAGTAAAAAGCTGCTGTAATCCTCCGGCATTAGAACACTTTTCATTCGAAGCGGGTACAACTAATTCCCCATGTAAAGGAGTGGAGATAACGCATGTGCCTGTAATTCTCATTCAGGGCGTGTACAAGGATTATGAGTCACACTATCATTTAAAATAGCTGAGGGGGCATACAGATCTGCACATCACTTGTCAGCCTCCACACACGCACACACATTCACACTCACGGAGGAGAGATAACACGGCGTATAACAAGTGTAGTAGTCGGGGAGAGAGGCGTGCTTTAATTTTCATTATTCAGGAAAAGGCCTGACACTTTAAATGGCAACATAATGAGGAGAGATGGGAAGAGGGGAGTGGCAGGGAAACAAGAGTGGTGACTGAATAACACTTTAACTGGAGGAACAAGGAGCTGAGGTGGGGGACACTATCAGGGAGGGAACACTGGGAATGAGTGATACATTACACTTTAAATCGTACTGTCAAAGACAAACAGAGAAGTCTGAGGCCCAACACTGATGTGTTTGAAGCATTTTGATCATAAATCGCAGTAAAACTTTGTCCTGTGTGAACCTGCTCTGATGAACATTCTGCACTTTTTGTCTCTTTTGACTTTTTTACCATCCAAAAGCTGAGGTAAACACAATAGTCCTGTTTGCAGCCTTCAAACACTGATCCATCACCAGGCTGAGTGTGAGGAGCTGTCCCTGGTGCTGAAATACTGCTGAGCTCTGGGTTTGTGAGGTTTTGTTACAGGACTCACTTCTGTTACTTTGCGATGATAACAGTTGTTGGGCTTATCTTAACCTGGCACAGGCACTTAAGGATTGTACTGACTCTCTTAATGTAGATTTAGCATAGTTGCCATATTCTGACAACTATGATCAAAGCATATTGACAGAGAACGTCTGTGACAAAGTCGCTATATCCACTCATGTTACACTGCAAACACCAGTCTGGCACAGATTTATGAAATGATTTGAGATGAGAGTTGTGTGATCAGTAAATGTTACTAGCTTTCTGACTGATTGAGTGAATGTTTTCCCCGTTGTATCCATCTATCCTTTTGCTATACAACCTATCCATTCAGGAGGGTGGAAGCTTCCCAAGGCTGGGTACCCACCAACAGCTGAAGGCTGCACTTACCATCTTTTTTTCCCGGCTTCTCAGGGAACAGAGTGGCATTTCTGATTCTCCGAGTCTCATTTAGTAGGTTTTGACCTAGTCTTACTTGAAGCAGCGAAGAGGCTGGGGTGGATCACAACTTTTTATAGCAACATACAGTGTTTGTAATGTTTATGTGACCTTGAAGTTGTATTCATCTTTAAGAAAATGACCTGTGATGTGAGAGGATCCATGATTACTTTAATGAATAGAGATAATCATCTTCTTTATCATTACTCCCATCAACCTCATTTTCAGCCAGAGCAGGCAGCAGGTGCCTCCAGAAGACTTTGTAAAGGTGATAATAGTATATGTCAGTGTTGTTGTAGTGTGTCCTTTTTTTCCATGTATGAGTGAATGAATGATGAAGATGAGTGGAGTGGTAACTGACACTAAACCTTTATTCAAATGGTATCACCCTGCAAATGTGAGGCATCAGATCAAGAAATCAATGAGGGTTTTTTTTTAATGTGTTTTAATGAGTTAGATAATATTATCATAAGCATAACAAGCATAACAGCATAACATCTCAACTTGCAATTTTTCTTCTAGTAAATAATCAACTGGTATGTGACAATAGCAAAACTGACCAATACCTTCTTTTAATGGCTGATACTATCTATTAGGGTCAAGGGTCATGGAATCTTCAAAGGTCAAACACACATGACAAACAGTAAGCAAACATTAGGTTATAGTGCAACAAACCATGTCAGACAGTCTGACCAATAATATGACAGCAATGGTTCTAAGATTAAATTTCAATCATAATTTCCTTTACTCACATCATGTATTTTGTTGCACTAGATAAAACAGTAGAGTTGTTAACACAAATGTTTAAAAAACTGAGTTAATCAGTGCAGCCGTTTCTCTGTTTCACGATACTCTCACAGAAATGAAACCCCGCTGACGATGAGCAAATCTGATCTCATCTAATTATCCTCCAACAGACAGAGGAACTTCTTTACTTCCTGTCTGTTCTTTTTCTGTTGTTATTTTGTCATCTTTTTTCTTTTACTTGTTTTTTATTGTTGCCTTTTCTTTCCGTTTATTTGATTTTTACACTTTTAATTCCTTCTCTTCTTTACCCCTCTCTAAACATGTGTGTCTCTCTGTAGGAATGTGAGGTTCCATTAGGTGAGAACAATTTTCCAATCAGGCACCAGTTTGATTAATTAGAGAAGATGAACAGCTCACACTGAGAATTTATCACCACCTCACCAGCTATGAGAAGGATGTTTACTGTATGATACTTAAAGCAACACTATGTAGTTTCTCGAACTTAAAAAAATGTTTCTAAACTCATTCAAGTGGTAGAAAAATGGTTAATAGGATGAATCGTGGCAGTGCTACAGCCTGAGCGGGGTTGTGCTGGCTGCAACTGCACTCTATAACTTTCCTGTGCGGGCACAGGAAATCTGCTGTGAAGGTGATGCGTGTGACCAGCTTTACAAACATCCCCATTGGTGCCAAAGGAAAGCAAAGAGGGTTTTGTCAGAGGAGGCAAAGAAAAAAAGGGGAGAAAGTGATCGAACACGAGCCTATACAAGAAATGTCAAAGCCTCAGTTCACTGAGAAATGTATAAACCTGTACTCAGGAATGGAGCAGTTAGCACCAGCATTAGCATTAACAGTTGCATGCTAGTCATGTCAATGGCTTCAGTCATTGTTAAGTTTACAACAGAAGAGGTCATAATACATCCTAAGTAAGTGGTGCTTCTCCTTTCAGGACTGACTCAGTGTCACATGGACTCAGTATTGGAGCATTTATGAAACGTGTGGACAAGGCCAGGGCTAGCTGGTGACCCTAACCCTAACTGCAGTGAAAAAGAAGATGGAGGAAGTTTTTGTGAGTAATGTAATAAACTTTGATGTCAAGCTCACAACATTTCCTCTAGACTGATAAGTAAACGTCTGCTAATGCTAATGTTGGCTATGTAGCAATAGCAAAAACTTACACATACATCCCATACAATGAAGCATTAGAACTTACGTAACTCTGTGATGTCACAACAAAGCAGTCACCACCCTCAGCAATGCCCCAGGCCTCTCCAGCATGACCACATATCTTTTCCTGCTCATCTTTACAATACAAAGTGCAGCTCATTGTGGATGTTTACAGGTTTCATTTTTGCACAGACACTGACATGACATAATCAGGCATGCTGAGCTGATGTCACTGAGTGCAGCCGCTCTCTTGCCACTCCTCAGGAGCTTGTCATGACGTTACATAAACCTCCTGACAACTTAAGTTCCACCCTTTGGCTTGCCAGAAATTTAAATTGACTTAACTCTGTGCCTCTGAAGAACACTGAGAGCCCTCGAGAGAGTTGTTTGTTTTCTGCTGTCAAAGTTATTTATTGTGATAGAGATGTTGCTGCTTGTCTGCCTTCTAAGAGGACATTGCAAATTAATGGCTGGTGTCGTAAACGTGCCAGAGGAAGCCACACAAAGTGTTTGTTTTTTTTTTTTTCCTTTCTTTTTTTTTCATCATTTCAACTTTAAAAAATCATTAATGTTAAAAAAATTGTCTTTAAATAGTGCGGGAATATGGATGAGCACAGAAACCATCTGATTTTTAGGATTCTTGTTGCGTTCACGGCCTCTGATTTTGACTGTTTGATTTTGATTTGAGTGACTAGATTTCAGGCCTCATGAACAAAATATTTAGTCATAAATAAGTTAGATCCATCATATTCAAAGTGCTGCACATTTGTCGGGGAGTTTAATTTACTAGCCACTTGAGGCTTTAAATATTTACAAAAATAAATTATTCACAAGCCCTTAAAGTGACATTTAAAAACAGGGGAAAACAGCAAACAGTACGTGTCTACTCGACTGTTTCAGGAAACCAAGGCCTGGGATCTCAATGTAAAGTGAATACACAACCAGCCTCGGTATATTGGCACTCGGAGAAAAAGCTCTAAAACAAAGAGCTATGCATCTTTTCATTTCCTTTCAGCAGCCAAATGTTCAGAGGCAGGTCTCATGTGTTGTGCAGGGAAAGAAATTGATGAGCCAAACATGAAAGGTTTTAATAAGATAAGCAACCACACAGAGCAGCTCTGTATTTTACTGAACCTTGCCATTGAATGGCAGCTGCAGACCAAGTATCCTAATGGATAAAGGTACAGACTTCTTAGAGCCTGAGATTGTGCGTGAGTGATTGACAGCAGTGGTGCAGTGGAAGGTGGATAGATTAAAAAACAGTGGACAGTACAGATGCAATATATATATATATATATGTGTGTGTGTGTATGTGTGTGTGTTCTCTGTCGATTGTAAGCCATTTTGCAACACCATGTCTTGCGAGTGTTTTTTTTTTTTTAATTTTTTTTTACGAAAACTCATTCCAGTTTTCTCACGGACTTTATCCTCTCTGGCTTTACTCCTCTGATTCTCTGACTTTCCGTCTGTACATCAGCAGCATTAATGATTGGGTATGGTTGCACTGGAAGTCCAGGGTTGTGGAGGTAAATCTCATTGCTCATTTTGCTCATAGACAGTGTTTGTTCGTATTAGTCGGAGAAAGACAGCTAGAGCTGAAGAAGCCCAGTAATTCTCCCTGTTCTCAATTTATCAGGCCAGTCAAGCTGCACACAGCACAAGCTGCTCCACACTAACCTGGGGAAATCATTCTTCCTCAACCACATTTGTGCTCACACACTACATAGTTATGTAGAGACAGGGAAGACCCTTTTTCAAACTGTTGCCACACAAAGAAGATTTTCTTTCATTGCAACTAAGGGGCCAAGACCAAACTATGAAAGACATTCTCACAAAAACAGACAGAGTATGATGGCAGGCAGGCATTACCACATACTTATGAGAAATACTAACATCCACATGTGTTCCATCCCCATCTTGGTCTAGAAAACATTTGTCACTAAGCTGCAGCTCATGACAATGCCATCGCTTTGGTAAATATTAACATTCCCATGGTTTCTCTGTCTGTCTGTAAACAGTCAGGGAAACCAGTGGCTGCTTTGATAGGCATGGCTGAGGGCGGTGACTGCTTTGTTGTGACATCACAAAGTCACATCAGCCCTGACAGCTTGTCTTGAGGCTCAGTTTTACAGACTGTGTGCATTTCTCTGTGAACTGAAAACTTTAATACTATCATGCTTTATAAAAAAAAACGCATTGATTGACATTGGACCTTTAATATCAGTTATTTCAAACAATGCTTTATTTTTGATAGTTGATTATAAACACACTACTGTATAACCAAGTAATTCAGTGCAGTTCACACTCGTGTTTTACTCACTATGAAATGCCATAACCCTTCTACAAAAACAGTGACATTCATCATGTTGTCTGTGTGGCTAAAATATCTGTATTTACTCCAAACTCGTTTGAAACACAATGAAACACCTCATTGAGTTATTTAGGAAAGATGTGTCCTTCATATCTTCTCCCTGAGTCCATGTACATCAGACATTAAGATCAAATGGAGGAGGCTCATCTCCTGTTTGCTTATGTGTCTTTTATTCTTGATTCAGTGTGTGTGTGTGTGTGTGTGTGTGTGTGCGTTTGTGCACATGCCTTTGTGTGTTTACAGTGCAACACTTGCTTGTTTGCTTCAGGCTTAGTGTGTGTGTGTGTGTGTGTGTGTGTGTGTGTGTGTATGCATGGAGATGTATTCATGTGTGGTGTGTTAAAGTGCATGTTATGCTGAATAGAGGCAAAATGCTGCAGTTTGTTGTCACTGTAACTCTTGGGTGTCTGTCCTGTCAGCTATAGGGCTAATGTATCCAATGTACTACTGAGGATAACCATAAGCAACAGTGACCAATCAGCCACACACACATACACACGGTTACGGAATAAACAAGAAGTCTGACTTCATTGGACAGGCATTGCGCACACACATAAACTGTATAGACAAATTACAACACCAGCACAAGTACACACAAACGTGCTGTTGTTGCGATGAAGTTGAGAGTGAGTCAAAGTTTTGAAAGTGCCCTAGGTAAAATAAATACACAATTAAACTGATGGAGTGTCAGAAGCAGCATTTATCAAACTAAGGAACTACAGTACACAGTCATCTTTCCCCAATATGCATTTAATGGTGATGGGACTGCACTGTGAGAAAACTGCCACCAGCACTGGCGGACGCTTTTTGACAAGGAGCTGTCACTTCAGTGCTTATGGTGCAGGCGAGACTTATTTATTTAACATTTTATGTAAGAAGAGGAAGATCAAAAATGATTCTTGCATTAATGTTTGAGCAGAAAGCGAGGATGTAGAGACTTGTGGAGAAAAATGAGACTGCTGGGACTGATGCTTTACAGAGGTCCTTCATTTTATAGCTGCACATTGCAGAATTTAAACATAAAATCTTAACTCAATTAAACAGCTGGAGTCACTATCGTCCCTCCTGCTTGTCTTAAGATAACTTAGGAGAGCTATGTTTCCAAAATGAAACATTGGATGCAGGTTTTTTCACATCTTCACCCACAGGAAATGGATTTTTTTTTGTTCATGTTCATTTCAACAGGGACCTCATTAAGCATTTGTTTCAACTGCTGTTTGGTTGTGAATGTGTTTGGGCACTGTGTTGTCCCTCAAGATGGTGTGGTGTAGAGCTAAACTTCCAGTAATATCAGGTCTGCAGCGAAATTAAAGACTGGGGTTTCAAGGAAAAGTTGTTTGTGGTTTGTTAACGGCCTCTGCTTTCTCTTTGAATCCAGTGTTTTTATGTTTTGTCAGCTTCTAGTGATTTAACTGTAAACCTTGCTGTTAAGATGTATTAGTGTTCTCCAGGGGGTACTTTTACATTGTGATACCTCATTCTCAGGTGTGGTTGCTGGGACACTAGAGCATGTCTGACTCTGACCATGCCCACACCACTTATAGATGTATAGACACACACACAGGCCTTAGATTGGTTGGATCCGTGTGATGGTCACACAGGGTTTACTGTAGGTCAGTTTGGTTTCTCAGGACATCTGAATGAGACTGCTCAAAATTCTGTGAATGCCTCTTTTCCAGCAATAACCAGGGCCAGAGGCATAACGGTATCTCACTGATGCACTAGTAATTCCTTCAGGGAATTTATACTCTTGCACAGATTCAGACTGACTGCAGAATTAGTTGGTGTGAAATCTATGCATGGAGTGTTTTTTCCGTCATAACATGTCACTCAGCTGGAGTGGGTGCTCACCACACAAGTTGCCCTTGATGTTAAGGTCCTATATATTTCACCCTTTGTTACTTGAACACTTAGGAGAGGCTTGTCATTATTTGGCTGAAAGTATCAGCTGCCTGCAGGGGCTCTGCATGACAGCTACATGAAAGCAGAGGTGAGATATCAGGTGCTGAAACATGAACACAAACTGGGATCGCTCACATGCTGGGTCAGTTGCTTTTTTAGTTGCAGGAGGAAGAAAATCTGAAAACCCTTGCAGCTCTAGGAACAGCTCAAATGCTGCACCAGAGCCCCAGGCCTCTACCACAGGCTAAAGAAAGACATCGCCACAGGGCTGGAAGGGAATGTATTTTCAGTGCAGCATGAAGCTTAGAGAAGATATTATCATGTGAAACGAAGCTTATTGGGCACTGCCCTGTGCTAACTTTTGGAGTGGAGTTTATTATCTGTGTTGGTATCTCTGCAGTTTCCTTTGAATCTTTAGTAACATCTTTAGTTATCTCTCAGCCGCCTAGTTGTGGCTGCAGCCCGGCTGATTGTAGGAGCCAGTCTGAGTCACTGTTAATGCAGATGGAAAGTGGTGCAGCTTCATGTATAACCCACATAATCATGAGCCAGGAGGCTGTGGTCATGTGACCTCTGCACCACAGGCTCTTTCTGTGTGAAAGCAAACAAACAAACAGAAACATTCCCTGGAAAATGCTGCGTTCAAGATGTTTGTAGCATTTTAAAAAGTGTTTTTATAATGACAAATCATTTTCTTCTACCAATAATTCAAAAATAGTAGAGTCGACGCTGCTGACTGAGAATGTGTTGTTTTCCTGGACATCATCCATCCTTGAAAAGTAACAACTCCATTCATCTTTCAGTACCAAGAATCCACCCTTGAAAGAAAGTGTTTGAACGCTGTTGATCAGTGGGGAGGTCTGCATGAATAGGACAATTTTAAAAACTGTTTCTTTTCTGTGACAATTGTGCAAAGACCAAAAGTAGCCTGGTCAAATTTAGTCTTTGCAAATGTTGTGTTTACATAAAGCTAACATGAAGTGGCACATGCATAAAGATAAATATGCCCCCCACCCAAAAAAAACAAAAAAAAAAAAACACTGTGTGGTCACCATTAGTGTGTTAACTAACCCTAACCTTAATAATTAAAAGTCATACGTACATTCAAAGTGAGTAATAGAGTAACATAAATAAGCTTGATGCGTGCGGCTCTTTTCTTAACAGTGCAGTAAATTGGCTGAACAATCTAATGGTTTGCAATGAACTGGGCCAGTATGATCCAGTATCCTTGGTCAGTATCACTTGCAGTTAGTTAATACATTTTTAATATGAGCTTTGTTTTTGGTTATTCTTCCTTAACTCTACAATTCCTCATCCTGAAGGCCATGCTATTCCCAGATCATATAAGCTCATCAATTATGAATAGAAAGGGTAACTGACAATTCTAATATTTATTTATTTTTTTAGAAGGATATTCAGGTTTATATTGATGTAGGCTGTTGTTCTTCAGCTTCTCTATTTACATTTCACACTATGTACATGTCACAAATGATTACATCAAGAGTAACCTCATTATTATTATTATTTTAAATATTAAAAAAAAAAAGACAACTTTGACCACTTCACTTTGAAGGCTGCACAACTGCTCTTCAGATTATCAAATGAGTCACAAATGGAGACCAGTGTCCTCCGCTGTCTGCCTTTGATAGTTTATAGGCCAAAGTGTATGACCTCTAGATCCAATTAAAGCAATACTGAAGAGTTTTCATTTTTGGTTGAGTCTGGCGGCGCTTGTGGAACAAAGTGGTAGTGTTTTGCCTGAAGGAAGACCCCATTTCCCATGAGCACCAGCACATAGTGTCGTAACCATCCTGATCTCCCAGTCGCGTGCAGTTTGATTGGAAATTAACAGAAGACGGGTCCAAACTACGTTTCTGTGTCCAACAGAAAGCAAACAGGTACCTGTGAACCTTTTGATTGATCATCCTCAGATCAGCCACCTGTTTGTAGGGGCTCTGAGTCATTTGGCTTCCTGGTGCTTGTTACGGCCTCGAAGTGGAAGAAACAATGGCTCAAAACACAAGGAGGCCAATAACAGAAATAAAGGACGCCAACAAAGGTTCAAATGTTGAAAAGCAAAGATCCAAGCTTTATTGACACTAACTCAAGCAAAAGAAATATTTAACTCGAAATCAAAGAACTCAAAAAGGAATGTAGGTGCCGGCTAAACGAAACAAAAGGGGGACGGAGGACAGGGACCGACTCCGCAGTGGACGGCGCCAACTACAACTGCCTAACAAAGAAACTACCTAGAAAACAAGAGAACCAAAACTGAAAAGAGCACCACCGGCCACCTGCAGCCCAAACTGAAGCAACAAAGCCCAGCGTCTAAAAGCGCATGGGAAACATGGACAAAGGAAAAGCATGACGCTTGTACAAAACGAAACGTGGCAACAACAACCTCTCCCCGCTGTGATTGGGAGTGTGTGTGGGTGTGTATCCAAGAGAGAGCCGCACCTCTCTCCACCCCTCTAAATACTCACCCCCCCCCCCGTCAGAGCAGAACCTCTGCTCAGGTGTGCATCCATCGGGAGGAGAGAGCCGAGAGGGAGAGGAAGTGAGGACGCACAAAGGAATATAAACAAGGACGCTTATAACAGTGCTATTCTGACAAAATTCTCACATGTTTCTCCTTCTCCTCACAATCCGTTCATCTGATTCTCATTCTTTTTTTATTTGGCATATACTGACAACTTTCTAACAGCATGTACTATTGATAGCCTGATGAAATATATGATGAGTGTGTGAGGGGGCAAATACAAGGCTATTGAGCTATCAATTGTGGATGGCACTGCTAAGGCGTCATTGCACACAGTGGAATGCAGAAGTCGAAGTGAGGGTCCAAAGCAGACGAGGCAACATGGTGGAGTTATTTCACATTCTTTCACAGACACACAAAATGATGTAAATTCATCAGAAACCAACTGTATGCATACTGTGGAGAAAAGAAAAGAAACCATGAGGCTTCGCTACATATTGATTTTTTTCTGAGAAGTACACTTACAAATACAAGACAGGGGTTCAGGCTATTCACTCAGGCTCCTCTTAGCAACAAGCTACTCTCACAGGTTTTTTCTCTACCTCAGTAGTTAAAGAGGAGCCTGTAGATTGAGCACAGAGTGTCTGTCTCAAAGGCTGTATGGAAACATAATAGGATTCCACCATTAGTCTATCCCTGGAGTTGCTAATGCCTGGTCTGAAAGGAGCCACATGAAACAACTTGAGGCCCCTGATGATGTTAGTGGAACCTTGAGGCAAATGATCCTCCACAATGCACTCTCAGAAACATCTAGCAGATCATTTTTTTTATGGAGAAAACAAAGCAGGGGAAAAGCGATAGAAAGAACATCAGGTCAGATTCCTCCAGTGCCATCCACAACGAAAATCCATCAGGTGCTCACTTTCACCCCAGGACAGATGTTGTATCAGGAGGTTAACTGCAGGTGTTCCACACAAAAGTTTTAACACACAACACAACAACAGCAAAAAACAAACAAACAAAAAACTGTGCAGACAGACTTTTTTGGGAGAGTGATGAAATCATTAGAAAATGGTTTGCCTTGAAATGTGACAGCGATCTCTGTATCCAGGGATCAGTCGAAATGAGGTGAAACACATTTCCCAGTGAAGTGGATGCACTGTGCAGGAAGCATCAGGTTCCACTGGCCTGAACAGGATGACGTCCTTTGGAAACTGTTTGGTGATACACTTGAGCTTATTCCAGTGCGAGAGCCTGTGATGTCCCAACACATGGGAAACAGAGACATTTATTTATCACATGTGATGTATCACTGAGACAATACAAAGACGACAACATGACAGTGTATTACTGGCCCTGCTCTTCTACTCTCAATAAGCAAATGCAGATCTGTGGTATTAATGCAACCACATCCACATCTGCATGACAGGGCAAAGGGCAATACTATCTGTGGGCAAAGCTACAGCTGTAGCTTCAGCTTCTGAAGATGGTGAACTGGACCAGCTAATACAGCCAGTCTATTAGCTGTCTTAAACTCTGTACTGTGAATGTATAGAGATGAATTTGTGAGCTGAGTTAGCTGGAAATTAATTAAACTCTTGGGCACAGTACATTTAAATCACAGCAACCACTAATACAGTATGGTGAGACCAGTGGTCACTTAATGACTGGGTTTCTGTTCATCCATTACAAAGAGCCAATTTAAAAGCCATCACATTTGGCTTTAAAGGTTTTCTTTTTCCTCAACATTACAAGTTAAACTGAGACTGTGCTGGAATACTAAATAATACAATATTGTTTCTTTGTACCACTGACAACAACACAAATAGAATACAATGATTTCCTCTGGGAGCTTATATGATTATTAAGAAGAACAACACCTGTAAATCTCTTTCTATATTGCAGCTTTAACTGAGCACTGCCTTCTGAAACTAAATATTCCTGTGCTGCTGTTCCTCAGCTGGAGATACAGTCATCACTTCAGTTTGTTTTACCCTCTGTATGCATTATTTATTAGCTCTTCAGCCTCAGCTTTATGCAGATGCATTTTTTGAAGAACATCAATATGGCTGATTTGAAGCATTCCACAAGAAAAACAATGTGGGATAAAAATGGAGAATATACTGTGTGTCTGTTGAAGGGAAAGGAAACAAGACTGAGTGTGTAAGTGCACTACTATGGTCTGTGTGTCTTAACACAAGGCGCCATGTAGAAGTAGCAAAATTGCATGTAATGATCACTGAAGAACACAATATTTATACCTGGCCCTATTCTGAAAATATCCCTGCACAAAGCATTGAACTAGGATCTGATGATATCTTGACGATGGCATGGTGCAGTGTCACTGCTTAGCAAGAAGGTTCTGGGTCTGATTCCAGGGGCTGGGGCCATTGTGGGTGGAGTTTGTATGTTCTCCCTGTGTCTGTGTGGGTTCTCTGGTTGTGCAAGGTCAAAGGTCAGTGTCACCTCACATGTTTTTGGCCATAACTCATGCTAAATTAACTGGGTAAAATTAACTGCTGACATTTTATGTCCAAGGGGTCAAAGCTCAACTTCATGATGACAAAGAATTCTGTAAATCTGGCCATGATTCAATGCTGTAGCTCAGGAGGAGGAGTTTCCTGCAACTTGGGTGATTAATGGATACAGCACACAGCTGCCAGACTGTAATTCTAGTTTCATCATTGATATACATTGTTCTTACAAGAACACCTTTCTGCTTCACTTCAGCAATTATGTAAAACTTTTTTTTTTAGGGACATCGGTGAATACTCCAAGTATTAGGGGCCCAAGGACAGCTCTATCACAGCTGGTGATAGATATCATACTCATACATACATATATGTATGTATGTATGTATGTATATATATATATATATATATATATATGTGTGTGTGTGTGTGTATATATATATATATATATATATACATATATATATGTGTGTGTGTGTGTATGTATGTATGTATTTTCATTTTCATCATTTATATTTTCAAAATGACAGAAAAGGAACAAGGCCTGCAGCAAAGGTTCAGACACCCTGCATAGTTAGTACCTAGAGACCTCCCTTTGTAAACTATCACAGCTTGTACATAGTAAATTTGTGTGATACCTTGGTCAAAGTTATCTGAGAGCTCCAGTCTACTGGGTTTCCCATTCTTTTGCAGGGTGCTGCTTTGTTTCCCTTTTTCACTCTAATATTGTAGAAAACCAAAAGAATGTGCAATAGTGCAAAGGTTGTTTCATGTTTAACCTTATGCCTTTTGGAGATCATACCATCTTCCACTTGTGTACCTGGTCACAGAAATTTTGACCAGGGATGCCCAAAGTTTTGCATGCCGCTGTAAATGTAAATGAAGAATATGCAAGAGGAGGTCAGGTCTCTCCTCCAAAGAGAGCTAGAAAGAGGACACAAACACACAAGAGACAGAGCTCAAGCCTGTCATTCACACATAGGAGAAAAGAAAGCACACATGAGGACAGAGGCAGGGACAGTACACGCACACAAGGGGAGAGAGAGAGACACGAGGAGGTGTGTGTCTCTGCTGGAGAGACGGAGCTTTGACAGTCACCAGAAACACAATTATATCCCAGTTACTGGGTACCTGAGCTGGGCCACTGTCTCTCCTACAAGAGACTCTCCTGCTGTGTGGGAGGGAGCACCAGTCCACAGTGATAGCCCTGCTGTCAAGTAATGCTACTGTTCACCACCCCTGAATATCTGGTGAAATATAGCTCAGCTGTGTGTTGAACCCGCTGCCACAGTAGAGGAAAGAATCTATTGTCAGTGTCTGGTGGTATCTCTCTATCTTTGAGGGAAGAGTAACAGAGAAGATTAAAGCTGCCAACAGCAATGACCGGGCCCCCAGCCTGCAAGGACCATGTGGTAGCAGAGAAGATGTACTGCTTTTCATGTGCATTCTCACTAGTGTCCACCAGGTGGAGCCAGAGACCAAGCTGCAGTTACACATGGCGGTTTATCAGGCCAGACATAGAAAATGTCATGTAACTGCTGGCACACTTGATTCTTCAAACCTTCACAGATTTGGAGACCACACACTTGATGATAACAAGACAGATCGCACGAGATCTCTCTCTTCTGATCTTATAGTGTGTGGTGTGCACAACGGAGCACACCACACACTAACCGATTCTTCAGCGTAGTATCAGGTTCTTCACGCTCAATATTCCAAATCTCACATGGTCAAACGTGACTTCAGTCTAAATAAACATGGCGGACGAACAGAAGACACAATGGTGGTTGTTTTCGGTCTATTACTGTGTGAAATAACACACCAAAATAGAGGGCTGCATTGGGATTGGGTCCCGCGGGACCCAATGCAAATCTCGCGGGAGTGGCAGTTTGAACTTTGCTGTAGGCGGGAAGATTCAAGTCTTAGCTCATACAAAAAAAAAAAAAAAAACACTGCAGGAGTACAGAATGATGGAGTCAACAAATGAAGTTAAAAAAAAAAAAAAAACTAAATGAAAACAATGAAATAGGAGCGCTATCCCTGACCAGTGCATCAAAAGACATGCAGGCCAGGGAAACAAA
The DNA here is from genome assembly GCA_021432705.1 of Caranx ignobilis. NCBI lineage: Eukaryota > Metazoa > Chordata > Actinopteri > Carangiformes > Carangidae > Caranx > Caranx ignobilis. Next base: position 10,815,305 of record MU269981.1, on the reverse strand, counting down.
ACAACCCCATAATAGTCTATAAAATGATGTGTTTTCTCCTGCGGGACAGAAAAAGACACAAAATCAATGCATCTTTATTATTGTGCAGGAATAAATTCTCAGAATGGACATATACATTGCGGGGTTACAGCGCGAGTTGGAGGAGAGAGATACAGATAGAGAGAGATGTCAGATACAGATACAGACTGATTACAGATAGCTTGGAGAGCAGCGCTGTGCACTCTGGCCCCGATACTGCAAGTCACCATGGCAACGGGTAAATAAAAGGCAGAGCCTCCATTTTAATCGGGTGGAGGCAGAGACATTAATACATGTGTATGTGGACGCTGCACATTTATCTTGATTTTACGTTCATCTTTTCTGGAACTGAAAACTCAGAGCTTCCCTCATCTCATGGTTAACAAACAAATAACAAATACACTCCAGTGCTAGCAAGTCAAATATATTAGTAATGTTACCACAATCATTGCAAACTACTTGCCCAGATGTGCGAGTGGCTACATTTGTATCAGCACAGAATAATTTTAGTAGCATATACTGGCAAAGCAGTGCTGTACAGCCCTGGAGACTGAGAGACATGCACAGTGTCTGTCACAGTGGCTTCCATTTCAGAGGTCCAAGAAACTTTTCTGTTCACCGGCGCCATCTTTTTTGTTTGTTTTTACTTCCTCTTCCATCAGTCAGCTGACTCAGCTTACATCTTCACGGGCTGTTGGTCCAGTACATGTGACATTACACACGGTGTGTGCTCGGCTCCCCGCAGAACACCCCACACACTACAGGATTTCTCGTCGCAAATATACATGTTCATCATTTATGATCTCTCCTTCTTAGGCCTTCTGAGCGGATGGACCGTACAAAATCACTCTGTATGATTGTCGGCTCATTTTGGGCCGATTTGCCACCTATGTGACCATTTTTTGGAGAATCGGGCTGAATTTTGGCTCAATCTTGTGTCGTTCTTCGTGCAGTATACGTGGGGTAACGAGGAGAGGTTAACACCCCACGACGAGATCCTGATCACAAATCCTGTGCTCACAAGAAAATCAAACTTGTTTGAAATCCTGTTCGCTCCTCATGAAGGTATTGCACAGTAGAAGCAGTGCCACGAGCCGATTTGCTTCACCCTCTTGCAAAGAGCATGAGCGACTCTGAAGTGACGTCAAAACAAGTAGACGGAGAAACAGGACAGCGCAGCGAGTCATCTGGCCCCAGGCAATGGAGGCACAGCTAGTTGAACTCTGGCAGGCTCACCTGAGCCTCTTCGATGTGGCCTCACAGAATGACCGCAACAACAGGGAAAAAGTTGGGTGGAGATTGCCACTCAATTGCAGCTGCCTGGTAAAGTCCAGCTCCCAAACACCATAGAAGAAGAAGGATACAAGAGTCCGACGTGTGGTATATAACACACCACACACCACAGGAAAATCAGACACAATGTTGTTTCATCGGAAGGGGGACAAAGATTGTCCCAATTGTCCTGTAGTTTGTACCCTGCTTAAAGGGATAGTTCAACATTTTGGCAAATTCACCCACTGCCTTAATCCCTATAGTTTTAGGAGTAGGTTTGTTACCTTTATTTGTCACTGCGAGCTGTTTTGAGATTGGCGGGGGAGAGATGCGAGCCGCTCAGCTACGAAGGCTCATGGAACATCTGGAGCTCCACAAATACACAATCCAACAACTCCAAAACGCTCTGGTGGGAAGTTGTGCAGGTCACAACTTGTACTACGCTTTCACCATCACCTTTTTTCTGGTAGCCTATTAGAACAATCATACAGTAGGGTATTAGGGCCTTTACAGGTAAAATCAATAAATACAAAAATTTAATTAAATGAATACATCACCAGGGGAGGGAAGCAATATAACCTTAACTTGTTGCAGTCAGTCTAGACTCTGATCTCTATTATGAAAATGACCTGGATGAGACACATCCAAAAGGCTGCAGGAGGAAACACTGGATATACACTAGAGTATCCAAAAACACTTTGAGGAATTTATCAGCCTCATGAACAAGATTTTTTTTCTATCCAGACAGTGAAGAGCGCTGCACAAAACCCAATACTTAAATAAACCAACCCTGCCCTTGAACACTGGAGTCTAGTCTTCCTTTAAAAGCTGTGTGTGAAATTCTGCTTTGCCAACTTTCTTAAACACATGTTTTATCTTGAGAAAAAAAATAGGAGTCCTAGGCAAAAAAAAACAAAAAAAGAAACACAAAGATTTTTCAAATCAAACTTCATATCACGTCCACAGCTAAAGAGTACACCAGTTCTAAAATGGTCAAATCTATCTCTGCTCTGTAGACTGAGAGAACAAGTCCAGCACTGTGAAATCAGCATTTTCCCTAAATGACAATTTCCAGTGTGTATCTGCATGACAAAGAGCTGGTTCAGTATAGATCTATTTACATGGGCACATAACAGCATGATGAATAATAGATGATGGATGTGCCTCACTTAGCTGCTCCAAGACTCAGGGTCCTGGTATTGTTGCAGTGACACTGCAGAGCTGATCCATAAATAGTACCATTAGTAACACCCCTGGTCTTAGCTGCTAAATGCTCCACTCTGCTGCTCAGCTGGTCTCTGTCTGCTGTGTGCTGCTCAGCAGGTAGCGTGTCATTTATTTTACACTGGAGGCCATAGAGTCAAACAATGAGCTGACACTCACTATAAATCTTAGTAAAGCTGAGGGAAGCTGTAGGTTCAGGTGGCCATTTTCTGTATGTGCATCATTATTAGCAGCCCTTTCACACTGTCATATTGACTCTACAGTGTTTCATACAAGGTGTGTTGTAAAATATTCTCTGAATATACAATGATACAATGAGCTACACTCCTGGGGAGTATGGAAAGATGACAGTCAAAGGGCTGTCATCATGCTTCCTTCCTCTGTGTTGGTCAAGGACACACTTTAACAGAACATCTATTACAAGCAGGGTCAATCGTATAAAATTGTATACACCATGCCTCCTGAGTGGGCACGGTCTTGATCAGGTCAAAATGTATCAATAATACAATGTTAGAACAGTGAGAATGTCTGCCTGAGTTTGTAGCTCATTTAACTTGACATCTGATCAACTTACCTCCTCCCCTTGCTGTAAAATATTGTGTGAAAACTTTATCATTTTAACATTTATTGTATAGATCTACTGTAGATATAGGTATAGATAGCACAGCGCTCTGTTGAGTTGTGTGTCGTGTGTGTGGTTGTGTATGCTTGTGCGTGTTTAAGTGTGTGTGTGGAGAAGATGGCTGTATAGTTAGATTGTTTACTTGCATGTCTTGCACTTTGTGATTGATAACTAATTGTAACTGTATTGTAATTACTTGTGAAGCACAATGAGTCTGTCTTGTGCATGAAATGCACTCTTTAAATAAAGTTTGTATTGAACTGAATATAGATATTGATAGGTATGTTTATATATTTATTGAGTCCCTCTGAACACTTTGTATTTAAGTCTTTATCTGTGTTTTTATAGAGCCATGTTCACAACGTTTCTGTTATGGTCATTCTGGTTCTGTAGAATGACAATAAGGAGAAGCTTGAATCTTGAATCACTACCTAAGCAAACAAAGTATGTTTCCTCTCCTGGATCAAATCAAACCAGTCTAATCTTACTCTCTGTTTCCCCTCCAAAAATAGTGAAATAATAATAATACCAATTGTATTATTAAGCAAATAATTACATCAGTGAAACCAGAGCAGAACTGACAGAAGAGTGTTGCTGTGTTGCTGCTTTTGTTGCTGAGACAGAGACAGGTTGATCTGTCATTCTGAAAATGTCAATGTCAGTGACTTATATCATTTTTCCCCATTTTATTTATATATTTATCAATTTATTTAATGTAGTGATGATGAAATATCACTCAGATTTATTTATTTTAATTGGTCCTTCTTGTAAGGGCTGACTGATCCAGCCCATCCCCACCTTAGAAACAGCAGCAGCAACACAATCAGTCAGAGCAGGAAGAAGCTACCTTCACATGTGAAAGTAACACTTGTTGCAGAAGCCTGCAGCTCTCTGCACTGACACTGACAGAACTATGTTTATCCACTCTGAGGTCGGCACATCCGACAGACCCATGCCTTCTGACCCATGCTGCTGATATGGATCATGTTGGTGAGTAACCATCCAATGGGATAATGCTGACACAGCGGAGTGGAGGCCATTGTTCAGGTTCATTTTATCTCTGTATTTATTTCTGGGGTGCGAGTTATAAAGGACATTACAAGCCAATTTTCTGGTTTCCTGGTTCCATCACAGATCATAACAGACAAACACGACTCCATCCCCGCGTGTCTGCAGCTCTACAACACCGCCAGCAAAAAGAATTAGAAAAGGGCAGGCTACTCACATTTATCAGTCCCAGTGATAAGAAAGCACAGTTGTTAGCCAAGGCTCCAAGTGATACACCAGCAGGAGAATCAGTGTCTGATTCCTCAAAGCACACACAGTGAAATGGCTGCAGTGTAAACTACCTGCAGACATGTGGGCCACTGAAGAATACAGACTCACGAGAGGAGGTGGGGTTCTTGATCAGTGCGAGATGACAGTATGAATGTGCCTTAAATCTGAATATGTGGCTACTGAGCGAGCTGTAAGAGCCTCTCAGACGTAGAGCTCCATCTTTAATGGGGGGAGAAGAGGGAGAGGTGCTGGCAGCCTGTCACAACATCACAGACTTATTGTGACAGGCGGTTACTGCATATTTCAAACGGCCTGTGTCAGTCAATCAATCAGCGTAATTTCCCCTTTTTAGTAAGTCATAATTTCATGATGACAGTGACATTCTGTAATATTTTCATTTCAGTGTCAAGCATTTTGAAGTATTCTATTTATAATTTAAGAGAAAGGAGACAGGGGTAATGCAAAGTCTGAGTGAGAAGGAGAGTTTGTGCGCTGTCAGATCATGAGGTGACTTCTGGCAGGCCCAGTAGGCAGGCTGCTGTGGCAGGTGAGCTCACTAATGGCATGCTAGGAAGCCCATAATATACAAGTGCTGGATATACAGCCACATTAGAGAGTCACAGGGGAGCCAAAGGTTTGTGCTCCTGGATCACAATGGCATTTAACACAGTGCACATACGTCCACATTAAGTTTTCCACTTCCTGCCTTCTGATACAAACCATAGGAGCATTTCCTGAAACAGCTCATACAGCAGCAGGTGTATCAGACCTTATCAGGACTTAAGCATGTACCAACTGTGACATTCTGGACCTCCATTGCTCCATCATAGCAAGAAACATGTTAAGGTTTTTGGAATTGTCACTGTGTGGTTTGGGTTAGAAGAACTTCATTTAGCTCATAGTTACCATAACAAACATATGCTGGCTTGATAAGATAAGATACAATACAATAAGATGAAATGACATAAAGTGAAAGAAGTTTAAAAATACATTCAATGCCATTCAACAACTTTACAATAAGAGCTCTCCAAGTTGGTATAAAGAATGAAAACATTCAATTTATTATTTTGTATCTTTTCCTCACAGCTGTCTCCAAATGATGTTTCCTTTCCTGGTGCACTGAATACAGTTAAAAACCCATATTCAGTGACGACTGGTGTGACACACCCAGTCTGTTCTGATAGACACCTTTATTCAAACTGTTTGTCCTGAAAGGTCGGTGCTGTCAAGGCAGTTTGAAGCATATAATGATCCAGACTTACTCTACTGTATTAATTCAACTGAAGTGACGTGATTATGGTCTTAAAGGTCCCTGTTGCAAATATTGTGTGTGTCTGACTGAGTCCCAGGAGGGAGAATCTTGTGGAGCTATGCTTTAGTTTTGAGACAGAGAAACTTCATGGTGAGGCAGACACAGCAAGAGAGAGCACGAAGGACAGAGTGAGTGATGGTGGGAGACAAGGAAGTGATGAAACAGACACAGAACAATGAAAGGATGGAGGGAAAAGCAAGAGAAAAGCAAACCCAGAGTGTCACAGCTGCCTGGTGTGTGCTTTAACCGTTAGGACACCAACAGCAGACTGTTGAAATGAGGAGAAAAAAGTAGTGAACAAGGACAGAGGATGATGAAAGACTGTAAAAGGAAAGGCAGGATGAGAAAAAAAAAACACAGAATAAAAGGTGAGGGATGGAGAACAAAGCTTTCACTTAAACTTAACTAGTTGTCATGGAGAAGAAGTCAGGAAAATGCCAAGTGTAAAAGCCTGGGAGCAATGCCATGACATTAAAAGACAAGGATTAACAATGTGGGGAATAAATGGAAAAAAGGTACAAAAATACAGTTACTCACATTTCAGAGCCAAGCAGCAGGATCCAGCCTCTGACACCAGGTGAACTTTAAAAAAGCCCACAATAGCTGCTGCCACAATATTTCAGGTAGTGAAATGGAAAGCAGAACTCTCACTCCCTCTTACAGTACTTACCTGTGATATTTTCAAAATGAGGTGTAAAAACAGGTTTTATTCCTGGCTCATGGTAATTTAAACTCATGGATCATGACTAGAGGTTATGCACAAAACCCACAGTGAGGCGTGAAGAGATTTTTAATGCTTGTTTTATTATTGTCTGCACCTGAGTTTTTCTTCCAACAGAGAGACAGCTTAATTGTCTCCACAAATTTGTTTTTGAAATCTCTGAAAAAAAAATGGTGTTTGACCTTCTAACAGGCCTACTGTAGCTGTGTTACAAGTGGCCTCAGGGCCTCTTTGTTCATTATAAAATCCAGACCCTATTAATATCCCAATTATTATATTAAATACATTAAGTTTAATGACTAGGTGGAACTAGCCTGGATCCACTCTCCTACATACTTCCGCTCAATTTTTATTTCCTTTCACTACTCCTGGGATTTAAATGCTTTCTCAGCTTTTCTCCTGCTGAGCGTCTACTGACCAATCAGTGAACAGAGGGAGTGGCTGAGAACAATGATGTTGAGGTTATGTGCCAAGTTGTTGGCGGTGGAGATGGATGTTTGCGAAGTAGAACCTGCAGCTGTTTCTGACAGACATCTAGCACACACTTTGCTCTGCTCATTGTGATGCGGGATGGTGGTCGTTTACAGCACGCTGCTGCTTCATTGTGGTCCAGCCAGTTCTGGCACTTGACGTATGTCATGACCAAACATTAGTAATCGGGTAAAGGCAGATCCAATAGTTTTAAACTAAAACTACAGATCAGGCATCTCAAACTGATTCCATAGAGGGCTGGTGTGGCTGCAGGATTTTGTTCCAACCAAGCAGCAGCACCAGACTGGACTCAGTTAATCAAGTGATCTCAGTTTTCAGACAGCTGATTGGTCAAACTGTGTGTTCGGCCCTTTGTGGAATTGGTTTGAGATGCCTGCTATAGATTCTTTCCTCTACTGTGGCAGGTTCAACACACAGCTGGACTATATTTCACCAGATATTCAGGGGTGGTGAACAGTAGCATTATCTTGACAGCAGGGCTATCACCTGGAGCTCCCTCCCACACAGCAGGAGAGCCTCTTACAGGAGAGACACCATTTTTAAACCATCCATCTACCAGGAAGTAAGTGTTTCTCAATCGGATGTGGCCAGTCTCTTTGCAGAAATGGAATGAGGTGCAAGACACCGGTTAGGACCAGGATGAGGTGCAACCCCAGATCACTGAAAATCATATTTGTGATGTATGCACAACTTTCCATATCACCCTGAAGTAAAATGCCTACACTGGAGCACCACTAGCTTCCTTTATAGTGAGAGTGTCTCGGCTGGACAAATGAACAACAAGCAGCAACATACACACTCATTCAGCCTCATACAGGAGATTTACACACACACACACACACACACACACATACCGTTGGAAACATTCGTGCTCTTGTTCTTGTGTTATTCTTTGTTGTTGCTGCTGGTGAGGCTGAACTCTTCATTGTTAATAATGTATCACCTGCTTGTTTAAAAGACTGTTGTATGTGCCAGAGCAACATAATCCATCCTCACAGTAAATCTAATGCAGTAGTGAGTAGGCTGTATTTTGGGCCGTTTTAGTTGGACAGTGTGAATATTAAACACCCAACGCTTGGTCTGAAGGAGGAAGGAGAGTAAAACACCTGCGTCCACACTGTAACTTTATTTCTGAGAACAACTCTGATTGTTTAATATATTTGTATATATATTTGCTTATATATTTTATTATCATTGTATTTGCCAGTACAACTACATTGACCACTCAGAGAGAAAGATGCCTCACATAAAACTAAATGAGGAATCAAACAGCACTGTATCAGCCTTGACTTAACTGAGAGAATCTGACACCCATTCAATTCAAGCAGTATTATGCCATTATCTGAATACCAATGAAATGAATTAATACAAAAGCAGTCCCACAATTGTTGATGCCAAATATGACCACGACCAATACCTGCTGATCTGCATCACAACAAACACCTACTCCACTGTTTTCTACCAGATTTCAATTACAACAATCCTTCAAATTGATTCTTTAATAGACACAAAAGAAATGTCTTTGTGCCTGTGTAATGAAGTGAGTTAATTATGTGAAAGCATTGATTGCAGGTTTTATATTTGAAAACAGCTCCAAATTCATTTTGACTGGAACTTTATTTTGTTGAGCCTGTCCATCTCTCTCCTTCACATCTGTTTCCAGTCACAGCTGGAGTGACATCAGCTCCTCTCTTTTCTTTAACCCTTTAAAAGCAGCAGAGAGTTGAAGCTTCTCTCTGCAGAGACAACAAAACACACAGAACCATTAATGCTCTGTCTAAAAGCTCACCAGTCAAGAACAGAAGAGTTCAGATTAAGTGTTTGTTTCAAGGTGTCCCACTCTAATAACTCATCAGATCATCAGTGAGTACATTTGAGAAAAACACTGCATTGCTGTCAAGTCAAACATCATTACAGCGTCCGATAGTTGCGGCTTCAGCAGTGTGTGTTCCTGTGATGGATGAACACTTGAGGAGTCAGAATATGACAAAAAATGCCTTTTTGATTGTTTTCTTTCTTTGTATTTTTGTTGTATAAAATTGAAAATGAAAATCAGACATTTTTTACTAACCCCTCTTGATCATGAAAAAAACAACTGAAAAACATGTTTGTTTTTTCAGTTTTACGTTTTTGCTTTTCAAAATGAAAATCAAACCACCATTTGTTTCTTTTGGTTGTTGGAATTACAAAAGTATCACCTGCAGTTCTGCGTGTTCACTGAATATTCACTGTGGAGCAGGATTTGGACCTGTAGATGAAGCTTTTGTGAAAGTTTTCCTTCAGATTTTAAATGAACATAGGAACTGTTATTAAACATAAATAACTCCATGTGTTCTCTACATTTATCGTCTTCCTCACTTCTCTCATATATGTCCCATCAATCATGGACTTCTTTCACCCTGATGACTGTGATGGGAAGCTCATTAACGTCTCAGAGAATCTGGTGCATCTGGCCTGTTAGAGGGAATCATCACCAAAGGATGTATTAGAGGAGAAGTGTCCCAAGGTGCTCCATATGTTTCTGTGGACCAGTGTGGATATTTACCAGACGTAGAGCCAGCCAGGACACTGTTATTGTTCAATAAGCAGATGCTTTTAAGATTTTCAGGTTTAAACAGAATGCGTTCGATGTCAGAGCAGACGGCTAAAGATTATTCACATGAACTAACACCTGAGGAAAGGGATGCATTTGCACAGAGATCTCCAATATAGATGACTTGCCCTCCAACTTGATGATGCCAGAGTTGTGTGTGTGTGTGTGTGTGTGCGTGGGGGGGGGGGGTCACCAAGAGGTTGTTTTGTTCGAGGTGTCTTTTTATTCCTTATCACCCTATGCTAAAGTCTCAACATCAGAATGAGGAATCTTCACAACTAGACCTGCAGTGTATCTAGGTCTCTCTTGCCACTGATCCACACAGCCCCATATTTTGGAGGAAATGCAGTGTGTGCATAGCCAACCACAACCTCTGAGGTGATCTGCTGAGAACTATTTTCACACCGTGCATATCTGCATTTTACACTTTAGTGACAGTCTAATAGGCTTCTAGATTGGGAGGACCTTAACTTTAATTGGTTGCACTTGACCTCTAGTTAACCCCATGACTTTGAAAATAGTTTTCTTATTGGGCCATCATATGCAGGGGATTTTAATAAGGGTGATGTGATTGGCTGCACTCAGCCCACACATCAACATAGAATGATGGATTTAAATACCACTACTGGTGCCAGGTACTTGCTGCTCTACTGATCGCTCACTGAATCTGATCCAACACTGTTCACATGTGTGATGGGAGTCGACTGTTCCACAGTGATCTGCAGTGAGGGGGGATTTACAGCCAATCACTGAGGAGCTTCTGGTGCAGCTATGATTAATTTTGTGAGCTACCATCTAGGCCTATATAAGATGAGGAAAATTTGCGATGTTCCATAACACTGGTCTGTATTGCAATGGCATTATGACTTGAATTAAATAAACTAATATTGAAGGGTGCATGTAGGCTGTTGCTGAGGTAACGGTCACTGTCAGTCGTCTCCTTCATCCTCCTCCTCCTCCTCCCTGTGCTGCAGATAACTCTGCTAAGGGGTAGGAGGTCTGCTGTCTCAGGTTGTAGTAGGAAGTTTAAAAGTATCCACAGTCCACTACACAGTCTTTAGCTAATGAGCTAATTGCACATGCAGATGAAAATAGAGATCTATCTCTCAGCACTACTTCCATCATGTTTTAGTTGAAAGGTCAGTTTTTCTGTTCGGTTTCCTCTGAACTTGTGGTTTTCATACTTTGCGTCACAACCCACTGTTGTGGAGCATTGACTCATTATACCACAAGGATATAAGTGAAATAAATGTTTAAAATGATTTAAACTAAACTATCTTTAAGAGGATTAAACATGTTTTAAGGAAACATGTCATTCCTTTGTCACTGTTACAGACCAAGAGAGTAACTTTGCTGTGGATCCACATGTATTATTGTAGGTGCTTGCTTGTTATCTTAGACCCACAATTATCCTGCGTACTGTGTTGTCCTTTATTAATTGACAGATGGATCCATGGTCACTGTGCATGTTTGTGTGCAAAAGAGAGAGAAGGAGAGGGAGAGCTGGAGGGATTGGGTGAATGAAGGTGCTGTAGAATGCTTTTACAATAAGATAAAGTTTTGGAGAAAAAAAAAGAAGAAAAAAGAACGTTTTGGTGTTGAGATCCACATCTGCTGAGATGGATGTCAATAATGGGACCTTAGATGGTTCAGTAAAACATCAGTGAAGAGACTCAACAAGTTCAACATGTTCTCTGGCAACACATGATTTGCCTTCTGTGTTATTATGGGGTTAGATGTGGTCTGCCTAGGAGGTGGTCCGCTGATGATTGTGGCATTCACAATTGAGTTGGAAAAGTTTGGAAAACTTTTTGGATTCCTTTGTGGGGTCTATTTTTCAGACAGGAAATCCTATTTGCATGTGTGATTTGGACTCATGCAGACGTCTTGAAGCGTCCTGCTGAGGCTGTGCTGCAGGTCAGCACCACTTTGAAATGATTTGGACACAAACAACCAAATCAAGTGAGTGAGCTGTTCATGTGGCCCAAGTGAGCTCTTTTGTTTAGAGACGGTTTTTGCTGTGAGATGTTTTATGTTCTCCTCGCAGCTGTCGGATTATTCCCCTCATGTTTCCGCCTTATAAAATTAGACTCTGGTGGAATCCAGTTGCTTTGGATTACTGCCTCAGCCACCTGATGAGATAAATTATTCATTGCAGAAATCAGCAGTTTAATTAAATTGTTTCTAAGTGGGCTGAAGCTGTGGGATGTAAATGCTGGTCTGAAGGAAAGACTGTCTCATCTTTCCCCTGACAATACTGCAGATTCCTTCCAACACTCGGATTTAGATTCAGATTCAGATTCAGATATGTTTATTCATGTACCAGTGTACAGTGTACATTTAATACAGTTATAAGAAAATGTACATGAAAGGGAGCCCTAAAGAAGTAAAAATGCTTGTGGTAGGGGACCCAAACTGTCAACGAGACACGGTCACGCCCACATAAATGACAAAGACTGGGGAAGTCAAGTAGAGGGGAGGACAGCTTGTTTTGGATCTTTGCGCATGCGCATTGCAGACAGTGCTGGGATTTCTGACAGGTGACTGCCTATAGCTGGTTACCATAGCTACAGACAAGCGTGCTTGGTCGAGCTGTGTAGACATATAGTCTACGGTCGGCACAGCTTTCACCGTTCTCAGGTCATTTCAGATATTGCGTGCATTACTGCACATGCGCAGACGTATGGAAACTGTGCTTGTGTTGTTTACCTACTTCAACAACGGTCTTTTACAGTTAGCGGTTAGCAGCTAGCGGTTAGCTGCGTGTTAGAATCGTTTCTCATGTAGACTGGCCACAGGTGTCAGCATGTGTGAGCCCTCAGGGTTAAGGTGAACTGTGGAGTGTCAGGGTTTGAGTTAGCTCCAATAAACTCCCATAAACCCTGATCTGTCTCACTGCTCTTACAGGTTCTGATTGTAGCCTGGTCTGTTGAGACTTCATTCATTCAGCTTACATTTAACAATTCAACATCATTCTTAAGCATTTTGATGCAGATTTGCAGGATGTCCAGGCAGAGTGAGAGAGACTCTGAGCTCGGAGGAAAGGCAGCACACAATCATGAAATTGTGTCTTTTAGTGCGGATGGTTTATTGAACAACTTAATCACACACTGAATTAGTGATTTCTTGTGGGGGTCTTCAGCTCTGCTTGCTCTGCAGCTCTGCTTGCCTATCTGTGACAGTCACTGCACGCCACTGAAATACACATACTCAGGCAGCATCACTCACACAAAATGCATGATTCAGACAGAGATCAATTACACATAACAGGACAGTGATTGCTCTTTAGCTGTGACATTTTAATGAACCTGTTGAGCTCATTCCAAATCTGAGGACCCCTACACACAACACTCAGGCTGGTGCATTTAGGTTTTCGCTTTTGCATGTGTGCAGGGGAGGGGAGATTGGGAGGACTTTGCATAATCATTTATTGAGTTGATTGATGACTTGGTATATAATACAGCCATTGTGATAGGTGTTGAGGTCATGAAGCCTCAGGAGACCATAGATGTAGAAGAGTGAGCCAGAGGGAGCAGTGAAGACAGACCATGTTACTGCACAAATGACTTTCTTTTGTAAAGACTGTAGTTTGATGAGATGACTCGGGAAAGTGTTACACCATATGATATGACAGTAGTTGATATTTGGTAAAAAAAAATGTATATAACAGAGCAGAAAGTGGAACAAAGTACATATAGATATCCTATATATGTATCAGTGATCATTCAATGATGGCCTCCTAATACTGGGGACTGTTCTACCAACTGAGCTATACGACACAATTTTATCCAGTTTTCCACTCTTTTTCCATTTACGATTTTTTTTTTTTTTTTTTTTTTTTTTTTTGCTGTCTTTGCTGTGACAGACTATGGTCAGTCCGTCACTGTCTGCAACCTGTGCACGCATTCAGAGCATTCGTGGGACATGTGCTTGCAGTGCTGTGGAGAGTCAGACTTTACCCAGACTACAAGAAATAGTATTTTACGATTGGCTGATAGATCACTGATTCAAGACAGCCGTATGGATGGACTAAACAGAGCAATCTGCCTTCCATTCATAGTTTTATTATTTCTCAGTGTGAGAAATGTCATGTGTGGCATGTGAGCATGTGAACCTATTGAAATGTGTGTGTCTCAATGCGTGAGACTTGAGAGCCTTGATCAGTGTGAAAACAGATGAAAACAGAACTCACCCACTCTGCTCCAGCCGCTTGTGAGTTGTAGGAAAGCCCTGACGAGTTGATTACCAAATGCATCAGTTCCTGTTCCTATCTGTCCTCCCTATCTGTTACCTAACAATAATTAGCAAGTGTTGACAGGGAAACAAATGGAGCTGAGTTGCTCAAACTATCACAGTCAGCAAAGCATGTGTGTGGAACTAAACTTCGCTGGACTCTTTTCTTTTCTACTGCATTCAGTAATCGACTCGTCAGGGCTTTCCTACAACTCGCAAGCGGCTGGAGACGAGTGGGTGAGTTCTACAACTAGAGATGTTTGCAGTTGGCAAACTTCATCTCTCGAGGGGGTGTTCTACTCGGTGTCAGGGTGTGTTAGACCATGGGTTACGTTTATGCCGGAGTGTCCCTTTAAAGTTAATGAATTCATCAACATGATGCCACAATAACACAATAAAGACAAGGAGTTTGACATAACTCATTCTACTGTGCACTGTCAAAATTGCATTGTCAACATAGCAGGGATTCAGTCCAAAGCATATTTGTACTGTAGCCTACACAAATGAAATTAAGAGAACAACAGTCTAGCTGTGAGAGAAGTTCTTTGGAGCTCGAAAACAAACATGTTCACAGAGTTCATTTTCAACCAGTTACACAACACAACATTTTTGCATAAAGAGCACAGAAAGAATGAGAAACAAATCAATAACTGTGTCTCCCAAGGATGTGGTGGCCAGAGCTGAGCTACAGAAGAATTAATTAGCAAACAGAGCACACTTTTTCAATATCAAGGTTCAGCAGGAGGTTTTGTTCAAGGCTGTGACAAGAAATGTGTCCTCAGTGGAAGGTGAGACTGTCCTGCCCTTTGAGTCTCACACAATACCTGTGACGCAGGAGCAGCTCCACTGAAACACTTCTGAGTTTTTACTGCTTTTAGAGAGAGAGAGAGAAAAAACTTCTTTTATCTAAAGTGGAGGACAAACTGCTACAAAATGAAATAAATGAAAACTCCTAGTGGCACAATGTGTGGGGTGGGGGAGGGGGCTGTGATCTCAGGAAGAAAGAATACATGCTTAAACATTAGGCAGCTCAACCGTAATAAAAGCTGCTTTAAACAGCAAGATCACGTACAGTACTCTTCAACTGACTCTTAGTGGTAATAAATTGAAATGAGTAAAATGAAATTACTAACTTTGTTGACCTGGCAAACCAAAGGATTAATTAGCATATTTTGGGCTAAATTTTGGCATAAATTTGATTTTTTTTTTTTTTTTTTTTAATTTTTAATAAATGAACATCACACAGGAGACTTGACTGGAAATACAGACTCCTTATTTCCCTTCCCAAAAGACTGCAGTCATGGTCTTGAATGGACTGAAGTAAGAACTGACTTTGATTTGAAAAAAAAAAGAAACTATGTAAAACAAGATAAACCCTGCTTTGGTCTAAATGTAATCACTGTGTGCACCCTGACAATACTGATCTACACATATGTGCCCTCTTTACCATGTGAGTGGAGGATGTAGCGAGTATGCTAGCAAACATTGGCTAAATAGCCCTAAACACAAGTAAACTGAGACAGTGGAGTTTTCCTCTGGTTCAACTTATGCAGTTTGGATCTGAAGATGAAGAACTGAAGTCACTAAAGTGAAATTAGCTTATTTTAAAGCCGTATTAGCTGCTATAGCTGTGAGGCTATTTTTGGTTGCTTGACTTTTAAGAAGCCCCCCATGTACATTTTAATCTTTGCTCATGTACAATAAGACTAATCAGCCTCTTGTAGTATCTGGGCTCTGTGTTGTCACAGCAGTTTTCCTTTGCACAGAAAGTTGATGTCTTGGAGATAAGTGTTTACACAGGGCCAGAGACTACAGAGTAAGATGTATTCATGAACCAGATTTTAATAAAGACAGATCACTGATTTCCATTTCTAATTGTTTTAATACACGATGGAAGGCTTGCATTGAAGGTAAACACTTCTAATCCATTACAGTGCTGGAGAGTGTGGGGGAAATTAATATATGGGAGCATTAGGTTAATGATTCAGTAGTTTGTAGCTACATGATTAATTACAGGTGCACACAAACTCATCAGACATAAAAACAAGATGCAGCTCAAACATGCACGCACACCAAGACAGACGCATCTGTTAACAATGTACATGTGCGTGTGACAAACACTGCATACATATAAACCTCTGTTTTGTGCCCCAAGCTCATCATTATGCATGGTAATGACTTCCATCGCTACAAATTCATTATTTTTAACAGATTACAAAAAATAAAGCCTGATTCCATTTACAATTTAGTGTCCATGTGCATCCAAGTAATAATGATGTCAAACACTTAATAAACTATAATTACCACACAGGAGGTAGGATGTGATGTCAGGGTTGTGTGTGTTTTCCTACGGGGGGAAAA
The DNA here is from genome assembly GCA_021432705.1 of Caranx ignobilis. NCBI lineage: Eukaryota > Metazoa > Chordata > Actinopteri > Carangiformes > Carangidae > Caranx > Caranx ignobilis. Next base: position 10,799,179 of record MU269981.1, on the reverse strand, counting down.
TATATGTATTAGTATTGATGCATAAATGAGGGTGTGGCTGCTTTGAATGACAGGTGGCTTAGTTTATTCTTGTCACAATGTTATTGGATTCAGACCCCGGCAGGATGGTAACAATGGAGCAGGGCACAGGGGACTCCAGCATTGCTTCTGAGAAACCTGCAGGTGACATCACAGATGTTATGTCTCCAGTCATCATCTTACACACTGGTATCCCCCTTTACTAAGCTTTTACACAAGCATTTTCTGATCCAGCCGCAAAAAGACACTGTTGTTTTTCTACACTGAACACAAGAGGGTTAAGGTTTGCTTATGAAAACACCTTCCTTAAGGTCTGTGCAAAATTAAAAATGTAATTTTAAATTTAGTGGTTGTCAGGGTGAAAAGAAACCAATTTTGACATGAGATGGGAAGCACGGAGACATCCTCTACGTGACAGTCATTTTGTTGACTCTAAATTGCAGATTTGAACAAAGAACTCTTTTGAAATTCCTCCTCTGTCATGGGACATGGAGGGAAAAACAGAGGCATGGAGCTCTACAGCAGGTGATGCACAGTCTGGAGTGAGAAGGTGAGCTTCTTTTTGAAAGGCCCTGATTTGTGAAACCGCAGGGTAGAATGGTGCAACTAACCATTTATTATTTACCACAGGAAACTCAAGTTGGTCACAAACAAAACATCTCTGAGACTGGATAGTTGCTCAGCTGGCCTTTCATCCAATGCAGCGTTTTCTACTGCTGTCTCTCTCTTCCTTGTGTGCTTTTCCACATGGCATCAACGCAATGATAAATAAAGCTTATGTAACTGATTGTAAGCAAAATGGCAACATAAAGGAAGTAACGTTTGCTGCACAAATCCATGCAGGAAAGATGGGAGTATATTTGTCATAAAAAACCTGCCTAGGAAACAAGCAAGTGTTTTACTAAGGATGCAAATAGAAAAGAAAAAAAGCCTGTAATCTGCATTTGGTAAGGGCATGAGAAATCCAATTTCAGTGCACACTGGAGTTGCATTTTAATGCCATGTATTTAAAGTTATTCAACTATGTCAATAGTCGACAAGCATTTGCTTTAGAGTGTCCAGGATACGATGACATGTTCATTCAAACCGAACATCATCTCTCATTTCAGTGATTACCTCGACTCTGGATGGCGTAGGGCCGCAGAGCACTAAGTCAAATCATATCTACAGCCGGATGTACCACTAAATGTTTCGATGTGATTCAGCAGCACGAGTCCTTTAGAGGCCACTGAGGCAATCAGAGGGTTCATGTCAGACAGTGGATAAAGAAAACACGTGCGAACCGACTGCAGTGTATATGGATGAGGGTTAACATTTATACAATACAGTCCTTCCAGAAAGATGCTCATTTTTTTGTTTGTTTGTTTGTTTGTTTGTTTGTTTGTTTCTGTGGTTGTTGCAGGGAAATATCCTTCATTATGCAGCAGGTTTTCCTAAAAAATGCAATGGAACATGTCGGGGATTGACACAATTTTATGTGATGAAATTGTAAGAATTTGCTGAAACTGTAGAAGCAGGACAAAAGGGGGATTCGATTACCCTAACACTCTGTTCTCACTTGTGTATCTTTTGGGCTGTTTTATGTGTTCACACACACACACACACACACACACACACACACACACACACACACACACACACATCATCATCATCATTTCATACCGCCCCTAAGGCAACGGTGGCGAGTGGCTGCTCCTGTGTGCAGTAAACATGCAACATTCTCAACTTTCTGCAATGATATATGTGACTTTTTTGCAATGGAAATGCAGCATTGTGATATCATGCAAACCCCACATTTTTGCACGGAAATTGGTGTTTTATGTGGCAAAGTGCAGTGTCTTTGAAAAAATGCAAGCCCCCGCATAATGTATGGATTTTGTCTGATTATGCATTGAATTATGTGATCGCATTAATACATTTTTCTGGAGGGACTGACAGTAGGATTCTAGTATGTTTGAGTGTTGTATGAGGTACTTTCTCTACTACAGTATTGAAAGAGAATATATATTAATATGTCTTCATAATTGGACCTAAAAAGGTCAAGTTCAGAGTGTCGCACATACATTTTTAATGCCTCAGCAATGGTGTCATGCTGCCAGAGAAATGACTTCTCCAATGAGCTCCATGCAGTAATGTGGTACTCAATATCTGGATTGAAGTTCTGGATGAGAATCAGGAAAGAAAAAGCTCATTCAGGGACCAGGAGTTCACATGAAAAACGAGACGCTAGTGGCGAGTAAGCACCAGTGGAGCGGTCCGGCCGTCCAGTCGCAGCTGCTGAGAAGCTGAGCCTACAGTGGCCATCACCAGGCTGACTCAAAACAGAAATTTACAAGACAAAAATAGTTTTGAGTTACAAAGAGCTGCATGAGGAGTATACAGGAAGGAGTGCAGCATTACATTTTACTTGCCCGCTCATTGTCTGCAGTGAAAGCAACAGGCCCATAGCCAGTGTCAGAGTTGTTCAGTCATTTTTCATAATATTAATAACCTCAGATCATATAAGAGGTGAACATCTGTGCCTTAATCAGCTCTTCTGTGGACATTAAATATGGGTAATTGTGCAATAGACTTCGACTTAGAGTTAGAAATTTCAAGGTCTTGTATAAGGTGAGTGTTCATGTCCTTTTGTTTTTTCTTCTTTTACTACTTTTACCTGCTGTTGCTTTGGTCAGCAGGACTCTGGCTCAGTGCACGGCTGTGTGCACGCTCTCGTCTCTCAGTTCATTACCAGTGTGTAGCACTTCCATTTCATTATAATGGGCCAAGTCATACATACATGTGCCCTGCTGCATCTGGGAGTGCCACAGCAGAGCAGTAAAGCAATCTCTCACTTTGTTTGAATTCACTTCACACACTCTTCACATGGTCTGTGTACAGTGAGGGACGGTAGATAAAAAGTGGTGCGTGTGTGTGTGCACAAATACATTATCACAATACACACTCTCTCCCGCTCCCTATAGTCCACCCTCGCACTCTGATAAAGTATTATATTATCTGGGTTTAAACCAAACCATGCATTAAGGCCTGGCCTCCAAGCCTGACTCATTCTGCTGCTGGAAACTATACATACACATGGGCACACACACACACACACACACGCTCACGCTCCGAAGCCATCTGGCAGGAAGGACCTACAGGGCTGCTTTTGAGACTGATATGCAGAGCTATGCTGCCCTCCACTCTTTACTTCTTGTACTGTAACACACTCAAGATAATCATCATCACACATATACAGTAATGAGTATGGAAGTGCTCATGGATGATAAAGTGTCCTCTCCTCACGAAGCATGAATGATTGTAATGCTATTGACTATAATTCATATGAGCAACATGGTATAAACCATCTCAAGTGATCTAATACCAGTAGATTAACTTATTTAAGAAGAGTGTATCGTCATTGTGTGTGTGTGTGTGTGTGTGTGCGTGCACGTGCCTTCACAGAGTTTTGACAAGTTTCCTGCATGGTCAGATTTTGTACACAGAGCTTTATAAAATGGAGAAGATGGGACATTCAGCTTCTGACCGCTCAACTTCAGTGGAGCCATCAATCATGAAACGGTCAACAGATAGGAAGACGCTAGATGGGACATCCCAGCAAGTCCGCAGACATCACACTAATAGCTTCCCAGAAGAAAATAGGAGTAGTCAGGTCGGTCTACTGCACAATAACCAAACTAGACAGGTCATCTTGGGTCGTCCAGAACGGGCAAAGCCAGAATCATATTTAAACAAAAGCAAATGAAAATCGGGCCTTTACAGAGCCACCAGCCAGTTAGGAGCAAACAACTGTTTAAGAAAGAAAGCGATGACAGAGCCTGCACTGGAGGAATGACACCACCTGCTCGGATGTTTGTTGTCATCCTCCACTCACATTACATTGTGTAAATTCTGTACATTTGTAGGTGTTGATGTCATCTGACATGAGTAACTTTTCTCATGTTTATGATGCTTGTTTGTTTGATTGTTATATAGCCTATGTTTACCTTCTGGCTGTGTGTGTGTGTGTGTGTGTGTGTGATTTTATGCAAACCTCAGGATGATTAGCAACCTCTGTACTTTAATCTATCTAAAAAAGTAGGCTCAATGAGGCTAAAGGATAGATGACACTATCAACCTCCATCATTTGATTACAAAGACAAAAAACATCACTGGATCAAGTAGCATACAGTTTGTTACCACCAACATGAATGCACAATTACTGCCTCCTAATTCAATCCCAAACATCTCAAATGACCTTGTAGTGAAAATTTGATGGCAGTCATTTAAAAGTCACATGATGAAACAGTAAAGACTTGTATCAGACTAACTTTTTGTAAAATATGAGTTTTGAGAGAGTTTTGAACTCTGAGCCCTGGGCTGCTGGAGGTAGTCCTCGGTGAGGATCAATAATTCAGACCTGTGCAGATACTGTATATTATTGACATTTTGTGCTCTCTCATTGGCCCTTTAACTGCTCAGCAAGAGTATTCTCTTCTTGTAAGAGAGTTTTTTTTTTCAATAGCTGCTCCTTAATTGAATAACATGTCAGAATACTGGTTTGTAATGTGCAAACTGTAACCTTGACAGGACATAGCGTGTGTGTGTGCAGTGAGAACCTGGCAACAACACCACATTCACATTAGTGATGATTAGCATCAAGCACCTGGATATTCTCATCAGCAACAGCTAAAATGAAGTATGTGATCTACATATCCATTCCTCTTCATGACACAATTACAATTAGCAAAGACCGTGGCGAGAAAACAGAGATACTAAGCTACTGTAGCCAATAAGCTGGTGTGATGGGGATTCCAGGATTTTTCACTAACATTATCTATTAAAACGAACAGTTTGGTGAGGTGATCCATATCAAACCTCAGCTTGACCCTGACGCATCTGCTCCAGAACACCCACTGGCATAACTACTTCCACGTCTTAAAAAAGGAGAATTTGTAGCTTAGGAAGAAGAGGATAGCACACCCTGTCTCTTACACGCCAAAATTCACTGAATTCACTAGCAGTCAGTCGTATCTTTGTTCAGTGCAGTCTGCTCAAGGATTCTGTAGTTGTGACTGTTCTTGGTTGGGTTTGACCAGTTACATAGTGGTTGTAGTGTTAACTAGATATTACTGTGTAGGCAGCATTACTGCTTCTTTATGGCCCCATGTTCTTAGTCACATTGCCTAATAATGATGTCAAAGGATTCATTCTAGGGGAATTAAGTTTGCTATCATCTTGTAATTGCCTGTAATGGCAAGTTAATAATGGAGTCCTCCTTCAAGTTATTATTGACGCCAGTGTTTCTGCTGCAGTGAGAGGGGTCTTAAATGAACAAGGCTGATGTTGTCATTGGTGGCTGTGTTAAAATCACAGTAGTCCACCATTAGATCTGCTAGACTCAGCTATTAGAATAAAAGCAGGGGAAGTAAATTCATTGAGAGTCTATGTTGTACAAAAAAAAAAAAAAAAGAGAGATGTCTGTTGCCATGTTTTTTGACAGCCAAACCACATAATACATTAATATTGTGAATCCATGGGTAGCCCATACTGACAAACTGTGCCTTAAAATATACAAACATGAATGTAAATGCACATAAAAAGGATAAAATGTGGAAGTGCTTCTCAAACCTTTTCACATCAAGGACACAAACTGATAGTGTTTGAAAACAATGACCAGAATAGTCATATATCCCCTCCCCTTTTTTTTGCTGGGAACCCCAGAAGGACCCCTGGTGATCCTCACTCCAAGAACCTAGGTGAGTACAATTTTCATCATCATGCAAACATCAACTATAGTAACTAAAGTAGATAAATGCTTGTAATTATGTGAGGTCATAGAATTGTATGGACCAATGAGAATCGTAAAGGTTGCACCGAAATGCTGCAACGAAACTGATAGGACAGTGAGAGAGAAGTCAAACACACAGTTACACTCACAGACCTGGGATGCAAAGCTTTTAACATTATTTTTGTCAAGCTGCAGTGTCACACTATGAGTTGTAGGGAGAGGTGAACTAAATGAATAAACTAAATGAAACTTCTGGACACGATAATATGTTCACGTCCTCAGCTTCAGTCTGGCCCAAATACAACTCCTCCATGTCAGGGTAGACTCTGTTGTCCATCATTTCTGTGTGACAGCTGCATCATTTTCTGCGTGCCATTAGCCACCATATACCGGAGAACTGTATATAATATGGGCCATGGAGTCAGACATATATTGGGCTGCAAGAAAACAAGAGTGTGGCCAAGAACGGTCCAGATTTATTTTGTTGTAGTAAATTTATTATAAGATATGTACATAGTAATTGTGCATCAGTGTAAGTAAGCATAATTTTTGCCAGCATAATCATGAATAAAGTACTTGCAGGAAATAAAAAGAGAAATCGGATTAGTATTTGTGGCCAAAGTGTCTTGTGTCTGCAGAGAGCAGTGTTAGCAGGATAATGAAATAGCAAGAACTGCTTCAACAACATATTTTTCTGTAACGCTGATTTAAATTCCACATTTGTCTGACCTTTCCACTGGCCATTTGTCTTTATCTTCACTTTAGATTCATTTGTAATCCGGGTCACTGACTAGCTCAGTTGAATCAAAAGATTTTATTATTTCACACAACATACTGTATTTATTATAACTTCAATATATTGGGGGGTATTTATCCTTGCATCCCTGATCCATCTCATTATTTCTTGAACATTAGAAACTGCATTGAGAGTCATAGCTTGCTGTCTGTGTGTCTGTCTGATATGGCCAGTAGAGGGTGTATGTCATAACCTGAAACCACCACCATACAGTACATGCACACTATACTATCTCAGTAAGAGATATAGGTGACTGCAGCTGCCTCTCAGCAGATGGCCTTTCTACTGGAGCTGCAATTATGAAGTTATTTAGTGGATACTGTTTACTGTAAAAAGGATATTGGCATGATGTATGAGTATGGACACAGCTGGGCTGTTAAAGAAAAGAATGAGTGGCTGCACACACACTATGCAGACATCAGTGCATGTTGCCAAGTGTTGCACTAACTGTTTATTTAACACAACATAGACACTGGAAATGGCAATGAGCCCAGCTGGACATGATGTATACCAGCAGGAGGCTGCACCAAGAAGGGAGAGAGGCAGCACATACACATAATGTACTGCTCCATATTAAGGGCTCTTGCAGGCTGCCACTAAGTGAATATAGTTGTATAAAGTATAAGTGGCCAGCTGGATCTGTGCTGTGTAAAAATCACTAGAGTGGAGAGAGAAGAAGACACAGAGAAAATGAATGAGAATGTTAAAAAAAAAAGGGGGGGGGGATAAAAAAGAAGAGAGATAATGCTAAAGAAATAGAGAGGGAGAGGTTGGACTGCAATGCTGCAAGGTGTATTGGTAGTATTTGAAGTTATACCTGCCGCTCAGGAGGCATCAGTAAACCTCTACTGCCACATGCTGGACAAGTCAGGTAATACACTCACCATTTCCTCTGTTTCCTCTAGTGCAGGGGTGTCAAACTCATTTTAGTTCAGTGGCCACATACGGCGCAATTTGATCTCAAGTGGGCCGGACCAGGCAAATAACAGCATAATAACCTCTAAATAACATGAACTCTAAACCTTTCCCTTTGTTTTACTGCAAATAAGAACAAATACATGATTAAGATGTTTACAATTACAGCAACACTTACCTTTACCAAATTTCTTGAGAAAATGTGTGCAAATATGTGCAACTTCCACAATATTAAACATCTTCTGTGTCTATGTAATTTTCATACTTGGCAAATTCATCCTGCGGGCCAGATTGGACCCTGTGGCGGGCTGGTTTTTGGCCCGTTTGACACCCGTGTTCTATTGTTGATAGGCACACTTTAACTTACTGTAACCTGAGGATGTCCACTTTCTGATGCTTGCTTGTATACACACACAAATATTGGATAGTTGTATCCATCAGACACAGAGAAATGCACATGTATATTAAACACAATATATTGCTTAAGATTAGAAACACTGAGTCTTGATCCTGACCTCTTAAGTTAAGATTCCCTTTTGGGTGTTTATGAGTTCTTTGCAGTTCCATCAGACATCTTGAAATGCGATCTTGATGTTGACAAAGATGATGACTTCCACGGCCGATTTCATGATGACATAATCTCTCTTTAGCCCTTTTTACAGCAACCATATCAATCATCACTACAACCTCAAAATTCACCGTAACTAATCTAATGCAAATGCGATCATTGAATTTCGACTCCATTTGCAACTGCCAACTGCAAACACTGCCTGCAGTAAAAATTCTGCACTAACTACTACCAACACAAAGGACTATGACAGATGCACTGCAAGCATCAGCTACAGTTCATGTTCCATAATAACAAGCATTAAAATGAGTCACTGACTTATCCTTGCAAGTGTATACACCTGGTTTTCTTGGCAGCAAAAATTCCTGTTTGACTCCTTGAATTGCAGAGTATCCATGTCGCTCGCACTCGCAGGTGGACAGGTCTGCATTCCTGCTATGACAAACCCCTAGGCCCACTTTGGCTCAGTAAACAGGAATGGTGTCATCCCCAGCTCTGGTCTTGTGCTCACAGCAGCTGATGCACCCTCAGTATAATTCCAATAAATAATTTAAAGGGACAGAAGCATCCTAATATTGTATGATACCTTATTACCTTTCTGATCTATCTTATGACTTTTGGAGATGGCCGAACCTCAGGCCTGAAACCATTTGGAAACCTAACTATATGAACGTAGTGAGCAATATGCTCCAAATGTAGGAGTATAAACAGCCTGATGTCATTTATTATAGTGAGTGATTTTTCTGTCAAACTGTGATTTGATTTCACTACAGGTCTTTAGTTTGTAATAGTTTAGTACAGAATGTGGAAATAAATTTACCACAGCAAAGTGAATCTTGACCACATGCTAACTGTGTGATTGACTTCTCTTTCACAGTCCCATTAGTTTTGTTGCAGCAATTAGGTACAACCTGTGGTTGTGTGGAGTATTTCCAAAGGTTGTTTTTGTTTCATGGTTTTGATTTTTGGAGAATATGTTTTTATATATCACAGCAGGGAAATTACAGGTCTAAAAAATTCAATAATTTTAAATGGCCGAATTGCATTTAGACGTTTCGGTCTCAAGGTTATGCTGTTAGTCTTGCTCTCTCACTTGCTGGAAATCTAAATGTATGCTGATCATGTCTGTAGGTCTAAGTTTTACCAGAGACAAAACATGTAAGGTGACTTTAGAAAGTGGACGCCATCACTTCATGCACACTTTATTGTGTTATAGATGTGCAGTGGTTTTATTTTATTTATAGCACTCCATATCACAGCAGAAGTTATCTCAGGGCACATATTATTTACAGAAACCCAAAATCCCCTCATGAGCAAGCAGCAGTGGTGAGAAGAAACTGTCCTTTCAGAGGCTGAGCACAGAGCAGGCAGCTGTCTGCCTCAACAGATGGGTCAAGGGAGATGGAGAGAGAGCACGGGGGGAAGTGGACATAGCGTAATGTAAGTTACACATAGAGAAGTGTAGGAAGAATGATAATAATGACAGTATCCAGACTCTGCAGCTTCCAGGGGCAGAAACACCTGCAGAAACAGTGACAGGAGGAGAGAGCGAAGAGGGTGCCCAAAACTACAGGAGAGAGAAGAGGCAGAGTTAATATCATGCATTATTGGAATATGACTGGGTACAGATGGAGAGGGAGAGGGGGAGAGAGGAGCTTTGGTGCATCATGGGAGGTCCCCCAGCAGTCTAGGACCACAGCAGTATAACTAGTGCAAGGTACAGGCAAGTCTGAGCCAACTCTACAGTAACTAAGTTTTCTTAGGAAGTAAAGTTTTAAGAGTTTTCTAAAAATAGCGCTGTCAGATTTACTCTGATGTCAACTGTGAACAGGAAATCAAGTCTAACAGGAAAAGAGGCATTCTTAAAATCAATGCATCATTCATTATTACATACAAATATTTGTTTGGCTGTGTCTTCTCTCAGAAACTATAAGGCTTTGGTGATAGCAGTTATGATTTATTACTGGTGAGCCAAAGTATGAGAGGGATCTTTCACATAAATTGTCATCCCAGTCAACAGTAACTAAGCAATTGAAATCACCATGGCAACCTCTGAGTGAAAGAGGGGGGACAAACAAACAGCTATTTCAAATGAGATGATTAGAGATGTTGCTGATGTCTGAGGCGCTTACCAAACATTTGACTGACATTTCTGTGGCAAATCGACCAAAAAGAAGGAAAAAAAAAAACACAAAACAGCAAATATTTTGCAGTTTACCTTAATTTTTTTTTACCAGACACTAAAATCTCCCTAAGACTACCACCAGACCTGGTCCCTGCCTCAGATTCAGAGATACTAAAACAGTACCAGGTTAATGACTTTTTAAATGCAACACTATGATATAAACATATGAGGATGGGCAAGGTGAGATAGAGATTAAAAAAAATCCAGCAATTAGGTTTATACTGTAGCAGCATAACTAAGAGATGGTTCAGGGTTGACCTGAGCCAGCAACAGAGAGGAGAGTTTGATGCCTGATCCTAAATGTAGAGATGGATTCTGCCCCCTGATCCCAGACTGGGAACTGGTTCCACAGGAGAGGGGGATGATGCTGTCATCCTGTAGTACCCCGTTTGACCAGTAGGTGTTGCAATTGGATTCTATGTAGCCTGGTTGTTGTAAAATGTGGAGTTTGTTGTGCTTTTGCTTGAAGTTGCTCTGTTGGGCAGTTAAACCAGCTGCAGCTTCAGTATTTCCTTATACACCCTGAAATATAGTCTGGTAAATATATGACACACAGAGTCATAATGTGACATTGAGGTCATCATTTGGAGAAAACCCCTGTCTCATTAATTACTGAACTCTAAGATCTTCTGTGGAGATCTGTCATGAGCTGTGATAGAAAATATTTCCAGCTCTCCATCTTCTATGTGCAGCACACAGAGGTTCTAAAGCGCAAAAGACAGATGCAATGTGTGTTCATGTGTTTTCATTTAAGGGACGATAAGGGCTTTAAATGAGGAACTACAGCACAGATAACAGTAAAATTTTAGTAATTTGAGTCATGATGTTATTAACAATAGTAACTAATTCTTATACCTTCAGCTCCAACAGTGTTTCTGCTTCCAAGGCCTCTGTCAAGGGGCAGGATTAAGACAACAGGAAAGAACACCCAATGACAGACGCACAGACAGGACAGGTCGAGTTATCGTCAGGATAATGACAACTGGAAAATGTCAGGAGGAGCTGTATGACACCACAACAACCTGCAGCAAAGCAGCGTGGGAACGGACAGTGTTACACAGTAGAGCTTGAGGAGGTCATGAGGGACAGATGTACAGGCAGCAGTAGAGGATGGTGACTGTCAGGGGCAGAAAGCTCTAGAAGGAAAGTAGGTGGGCCAGCAAGCCTGACACAAATGAGGGAGAAACAGTCTAAGCAGCACTGTCACAGTCCCACTCATACCTGTGCATTAGCTAGTTTATTAGTTTATATGTGTTTACTGACTACTTTCCCTTGCCTGTATCTTTTTTGGCTGATATGTTCAAGTTATTTGATTCACAAATACACACACACACACACACACACACACACACACACACATACACATACATATAATAAATTAATAAATCAGTCATGTATGAAATGTCTCAAAAAAGACCAAGCGTGATGTGTCCCAGTCATGTGCACTTGCTTGACAGATTAATGTTTGAGGAGAAATAGAAATATTTTTTGATTTTACACCAAATCCTTGACCAGATTTTAATCAAATCAATTTTTTGTTTGTTTTAGGTTTTTAGGGAAATTTCATTAATTATACTGGAAACAATTTTTTATATTGATTGATGATTCTAGTGATAAAAGAATATAAGCTTAACCTCTGTATTGATTAATTTCTGGCTCACTTTGGGTATTGTGTGCTTTCAGTGTGGTTTCACTTTAGCTACTCTACATTAATTAACCCCTCATATTGTATTAATCACATGTTCATCCTCTCCTCATGCACATTTTCTGTCTTGTCTTTATCTGTTGTACCTTGTAATTTGGCCTTGGTGTCTCTCTCACTCATTATGTGTTATGTGACCTTAACTCCTCTGCGCCAACTGCCCCACCTGGGTGCGGGATCCCTTTTCTTGGGAGTTTTTCCTCAGTCGATGTGAGGGTTTAAGGGCAGAGGATGTTGTCATGATGCTGTGTAAAGCCCTTTGAGACAAACTGTTGTAAAAACAGGCTATACAAATAAAATTGCCTTGCCATGCCATAAACCTTCAGGCACAATGCAGTCAATGCGGTCCTGCCAGCTGAGAGTGAAAGTACTAATAAGTAATCAGAGCAAGGAGACAGATGTTGAGGATCAACAGCTGGAATGCTTTCTGTCAATGGTTGTGAAAAACATCATTTCAAATCTACATAAAAATCTAAATAAATCATCAGTATCTGGGTGTCATGTATCTGGGTGAAATCATGCTTCTAAGATCTAAGAGCAGGATGGTCTGTTTTTATGTCAGTCTAAATGATTTATAGCAGCTTTTGATCGTTGATCCAACGCTGGCTCTGCTATTGTTTTATGTGACTGTAAGTTGATATTAACCTCAGAGAGAAAGAAGCTTCTACCACACTTCAGACACATTTTCTGGACAGACAGACACGCATCACGGGAATGATTTAAGTAAGTGTAACTGATTTATTCATTCGCACACTCAAACTCAAACGTGTCCTCCTTACATCCTTATAAAAAACATGTAGTTTCATATAACAACTTAATGTTCAGGTTTAATTATTAATCTACTGTACAAATGCATAACCTGTATAACTTGTGGATATCATCTGAAGCAGAATTCAGGCATAATATTGGTCATATACTGTAAACTGCGATACAACCTAATTATAACCTGTTTCATTTAAAACGTGCAAATATGGTAATGGAAATGATGGTGTAAAATGATATCGAATGGATTTTATTGCAGTTTTGGGTAGTAATGATAGCTAATAATTCTTTCTCTCTCTCTCTCTCTCTCTCTCTCTCTATTTTTGTTTTAACAGTGAGCCAGCCAGTTATTTCTAATATGGAAAGGTATGGTCAACACTTTATATCACACTAACTGTCAGGAAAAAGCTGGAGATGTTTTAGTTCACTATAGCTGAAAGACCTTGGACTTTGATACGGGACTTTCGGAGCTTTTATCAGCAAAGGTTTATGAGTGATTATTATAGTGTTCGTTGTGCTTTCCAGTGACACTGATCAAACAGCAAGATGGTTAATGTGCAACAGTGTAATATTTCAGAGACTTACATTTGTCTCAGATTGCATTACCTACCAAAACAGGTCTTACATCATGACACTTAAACATCATTACTGTAGTTTGGTTTACAATAAAATGTTTTTTGTTGGGTGGAACAGGAAAAGTATGAAAACTTAGCTACAGCAGTAAGTTAACATCCAGCTGCTCATGTGGCCAGAAAGGGTTATTCTTCTCTCCCACGTCGCCTTCATCAGTGTCCATCAGAATCATAGTCAGAATCTGATTTATTAGAAAGTAGGTTTAAAGCATATGAGGAATTTGCTAACTCAGTGACAGTACAGAGCTCAAGCCATTTACAGTTTTTCACAATTGTTAAACACATTTTTTTGAATCCTCCTGCCCTTTTCTCAGAATTGTAAACACAAAACTCTTTTCTCAAACTACATTCACAAAAACCCTTATTCTTTTTGCAAAACCAAACCATCACCTCAAAATAGTTTTACCTGTGCTCAAAACCAAACAGATCTTGCACTAATCAGTCAAAATAGAAACACTGCTAATCAGTCATTACGCACTACACCAAAAAATGGAAAACACAGTGTCCAGGGTATGTATCTCATGGAGAAATGTTTACTGATCACATTCCAGTATAGCACATGCATCTTGCATCTCTAAAAGAAAGATATAAATAAACTGTAGTACAGCAATAGGTACTGTGAAAAAAAATCCATCCTGAAATTGAAAAATACAAATGAAAGTCTACAACCTATAATGCTCTGTAAAAGGTAGAAAAATCAAAAGGCTGTACACAATTGTACATGCAGTCATCAAGCTTCGTCTCACCTTTGGGTTGGGTCAGGCCACAGCACTTTCACTTGCTATATTTGCCCTATTTACACTTCACTTAGTGTACTGTAATGGCATTGTTTTGATGGACCATCTCAACTACAGAGGTCTCCTGCTGGGGTGTGAACATAGGTGTCCTCCCACCCCTGTATGGCAGTCATGCAATTCTACAAAAAGTGAATGTGCAAAATATCTGTAATATAACGTTCTGAAATATATATATATATATATATATATATATATATATAATGTTCTGAAAATATATATATGGTATATATATATATATATATATATATTACAGATACAGAACATTATATTACAGATAAGCCTGAATGTCAACTGAAATGAATGACTACTCCTTGTTTTCTTGCACTCTGAACTGGCTTATATTGGTTGTCACATCATGAGAAACACATGTGATCAATTTTGAGGTCTTGTTTTGACAGATGCCGAATGTGTTTTATTTGTGTTTATGTTTTGCCACTTGTCTTTACTATTATGCATTGCATGTGCATCACAGTGAAAATTGTGTTTTATTGCATGAGAATGTGTTCAGAGTTTTGCAAAAGGAATGATCTGCAAATAGTGTTTTACTGCGTGACGTTATGGTATTGTCAAAAGGATATTCACTCAGTGAATGATTTTAGACAACTGAGCAATTGATTCACACAACAGTGTGGTGTTAGTGTTTAAGCAATTCAGAAAAACTGAAGTGAACTGCAGCCAAAAAGCTGTAGTGGTGAGATGTTCCTGACTCAAACAGTTAGTGTGCAAGTCCTGGAGAGATGGCAGGTATATATACCATCTACTTGGTAGAGTCAATGATACCCTGCAGCTGTCTCTCGTCTCAGCAGTGGCAGCTGTGTACCAGGTGGTGATGAAAAAGGAGATGCCTCTGAACCTGCACCCAGCCAAGTGTCCATGAAAAGTGACCGGTCAAAGGACGATTTATATGATTTTAAAGAAGATCCCTCACCTGGACAAAGGCAAGCTGCTTTTCTTGATACAATGCTAATCTATGCTAAAACCAACACTACTGGTTTGTTGATGGTTGAATTGCAGAGAAATTGCAATGTTGTGCATTTTTGACAGGGGATATTTATATATTCTGCTAACTTGTATTTTCAATCACTGTTAACATTGTGTGCAAGCAAGTGAAACAACCTGTGACTAGCTCAGACAGTGATGTTGGTAACAGACTGGCTATCACTTGAATCTGCTAAGGCCACATCAAGTGGTTGTTTTGTTGTTTTCCCTGTTTCTTCACTGACAAAAATGTCATTGTGTTAAGGTAAGGATTATAAAAATGTTTTTGAATAAGACAAACAGAGGTTTGAAGCACTGAACCAGCTCAGAATCTTCTGTGTCAATTCCGATAAGACTCCTCTGTAGTTTTTACAGACCCTTTACATGCAGGGTTGTCAGGAGTTCTCAGAGCAACTGAGGATGATGTGGTTCATAATGAGAGAAAATATTTAATCTTTCCTTCACAGAGATGACCAAGGAGTGATGGAGAGTCACAGAGATCTGCCTGTCCAGGAACATCAAACAGATCTGAAATCCATATTCACGGTTTGTATCAGAGAAGAGCATAAATGAACTACACATGAAATGAAACTAAAGGATATGCACAATGGGTTGGAGGATACTGTTTGGAATTAATTTAATCCTTGTTAATTATGTTCCAGATGATTGAAGACAACATTGTCATATTTGTGAAGAATGAGATGAAAAGGTATTGGAGGATCCTGAATCAAAATGATGAAACCTGCTTTGAAACACTTGGGGACTGTGAGGAGGTGGATGGTGATGAGGATGAAGAGCAAATGAAGAGCAGCAGAGATGGTTTTTTGAAGATAATTCTGAACTTCTTCAGGAGATTTAAGCAAGAAGAGCTGGCTGATTCTCTGTGGGAGAGTAAGATAATGTTAATTTACTGAATGTGTGATAATTAAAAGAACAAAACTGTTACAGAATCCTATCAATACTGTAGCTATAAATCAGTCACAAACATATATGACAAAATGAATGCAACATATATACTGTAATATCTACTGACTGATTTTATTATTTGGTTCTTTGTTCAGAAATCCATCGTTCCATGAGCCAACATGAACTTAAATCTAGTTTTAAAAACAAATTCAAACATGTTTTTGAGGGGATCACTAAGGCAGGATACCCAACCCTTCTGAGTCATATCTATACAGAGCTCCACATCATAGAGGGGGGGGCGGGAGTTGTCAGTGATGATCATGAGGTCAGACAGATTGAAATAGCAAACAGGAAACCAGACAGAGCAGAAACAACCATCAGACAAGAAGACATCTTTAAAGCATCACCTGGAAGAAATGAACCCATCAGAACAGTGATGACAAAGGGAGTGGCTGGCATTGGGAAAACAGTCTTAACACAGAAGTTCGCCCTGGACTGGGCTGAAGACAAAGCCAACCATGACATACAGTTCACATTTCCATTCACTTTCAGGGAGCTGAATGTGCTGAAAGAGAGAAGGTTCAGCTTGGTGGAACTTGTTCATCACTTCTTCACTGAAACCAAAGAAGCAGGAATCTGCAGGTTTGATCAGTTCCAGGTCGTCTTCATCTTTGACGGTCTGGATGAGTGTCGACTTCCTCTGGACTTCCACAACACTGAGATCCTGACTGATGAAACAGTGTCCACCTCAGTCAACGTGCTGCTGACCAACCTCATCAGGGGGAAACTGCTTCCCACTGCTCGTCTCTGGATAACCACACGACCTGCAGCAGCCAATCAGATCCCTCCTGGGTGTGTTGATATGGTGACAGAGGTCAGAGGGTTCACTGACCCACAGAAGGAAGAGTACTTCAGGAAGAGGTTTAAAGATGAGGATCAGGCCAGCAGGATCATCTCCCACATCAAGACATCACGAAGCCTCCACATCATCTGCCACATCCCGATCTTCTGTTGGATCACTGCTATAGTTCTGGAGGATGTGTTGAAAACCAGAGAGCAAGGGGAGCTGCCCAAGACCCTGACTGAGCTGTACATCCACTTCCTGGTGGTTCAGACCAAACTGAAGAGCATCAAGTATGATGGAGGAGCTGAGACAGATCCACACTGGAGTTCAGAGAGCAGGGAAATGGTTGAGTCTCTGGGAAAACTGGCTTTTGAGCAGCTGCAGAAAGGAAACCTGATCTTCTATGAATCAGACCTGACAGAATGTGGCATCGATATTAGAGCAGCCTCAGTGTACTCAGGAGTGCTCACACAGATCTTTAAAGAGGAGAGAGGGTTGTATCAGGAGAAGGTGTTCTGCTTTGTCCATCTGAGTGTCCAGGAGTTTCTGGCTGCTCTTCATGTCCACCTGACCTTCATCAACTCTAGGGTCAATCTGCTGTCAGCACCACAGACAACTTCATCACGGACGGAAATATTCAAAGACCTATGCTCACCAAAACAGTTTTACCAAAGTGCTGTGAATGAGGCCATGAAGAGTCTAAATGGACATCTGGACTTGTTCCTCCGCTTCCTCCTGGGTCTTTCAATGCAGTCCAACCAGACACTCCTACGGGGTCTGCCGACACAGACAGGAAGTACCACAGAGACCATTCAAGACACCACCCAACACATAAAGAAGATGATTGAAGATAATCCATCTCCAGAGAGAAGCATCAACCTGTTCCACTGTCTCAATGAGTTGAAGGACCATTCACTAGAGAGGGAAATCCAGTTTTATATGAGTTCAGGTGTTCTCTGCACAGATAGACTCTCTAGTGCTCAGTGGTCGGCCCTGGTCTTCATCTTACTGTCATCAGAAAAAGAACTGGATGTGTTTGACCTCAAGAAATACTCAGCTTCAGAGGAAGCTCTTCTGAGGCTGCTGCCAGTGGTGAAAACATCTAAGACAGTTCTGTAAGTATACATTAATGGATTAGTTCTTAATTAAATACATAAGGACATAATTATTCTTTCAACATGAGATACATTTATTTATTTTTATTTTTTGTATAATTTGATTTTGTTCCCAGACTGAGTGGCTGTAACCTCTCAGAGAGAAGCTGTGAAGCTCTGGCCACAGTCCTCAGCTCTGAGTCCTCCAGTCTAAGGGAGCTGGACCTGAGTAACAACAACCTGCAAGATTCAGGAGTGAAGCTGCTTTCTGCTGGACTGGAGAGTCCACACTGTAGACTGAAAAGTCTCAGGTCAGGATCCATCAATCCACTAAACTGTGGGAGGTCTTAACTGAAAAAAAGAAGTTCTTAATAAATGGCATATACATTTACCTTTTAGTGACTCTGCTGTTGAATGTAATAATATCAAAAGCAATCTATTGTTTGCAGGCTGTCAGGCTGTATGATCACAGAGGAAGGATGTACTTCTCTAGCTTCAGCTTTGACCTCCAACCCCTTCCATCTGATGGAGCTGGACCTGAGCTACAATCATCCAGGAGACTCAGGCATAAAAAAGCTGACTGCCAGAGTTGAGGATAGAAAGTGTAGACTGGAGACTCTGTGGTAAGGAGAGACTTAAAATCAAGGAGGAAAAAAAAAACCAAAAAAACATTCGAGAACAATGTCCTGTATTTTCATGTAAGCTTTACCCCAAACAATGGGAGGTATCTAAAGTGTACCTTAATTAGCTAATATTCAGCTGCATCTCCTGACAAAAGACTGTCATAGGCATCATTATTGGATATTGATTTTATCAATACTGTTGTGTCAAATTATAAACACTTTGACAATTCTGTTCATCTTTATCAAAGTTGTACACCACAAAACATAATAGTGTTGATTTACAAGCAGCATATGCATTGGTCATGAAACATGCTTGTCTCATATTGAGTATATCTTTCTCCAGTGTGGACTATGGTGGAAACTTGAGGATGAATCCCGGTCTGCGGAAGTGTAAGTGTATTTTTAAGTTTGTTCCTGAATACATAATATTGATGGTTAGATTAAGGAATCTAATTCTGCATCTTAAATATTGTTTACACTTCTCTATCCATTACAGCTTGACTGTATGATCGTATTTATGTACAATGATATCCTGTACTTGATCCCCTGGCAAATAGGCAGGTGATGGGGAAATTGTAAGGTCTGATATGCACTCTGGACATGCCCTTTCCAAGGTTAAAAAAAAAAAATCTGATTATTTTTTATATTATTTGGCTGTATTTTTACAGCCAAATTTTTACTGTTTGGCTGTAAGAATTGTGGTGTAATGGCTTTTTGCCCCTGATGTCACAGATAAAGTATTTGGTAAATGATTGGATAAGCTTAAGCCTAAGCTTTGTCAGAGCTGGGTCAAGAAAAACCTTCCATCCTATCATAGGTAACAATCAAACAACCAAAGGAAAAGAAAAAAAAACTCCTTTGTGTCATTACTACAGGACATACCTGTGAGACAAGTATGTTGGTGGTGAGGTTGAAGCTACTGTATTAATGTTTGATTATGAAAAGTAAGTCGAATAAGTAGAATGAGAAGGTGATGTTCTGATGACAGGTGTAATATGTGGAACGTGTAATGAAAAGTGTTGTATCCGATAACCACAGATTGTGTTGCACAAAAAAAAAAAAAAAGAAAAAAAACACACAAAAGAAACAGCCCTGCATTAAATAGAATTTCAATTGCATTATTTTGCATTCTTCCCTGGTTTTAGATACATGTGAAGTTGAAGTGGACCCGAACACAGCACACAGAAACCTCTTCCTATCTGACAACAACAAAAAGGTCACTTTGGTGAGAGAGGACCAGCTATATCCAGATCACCCAGATAGATTTAACCAGTGGAAACAGGTTCTGTGTAAAAGTGCTCTCACTGGTCGCTGTTACTGGGAGGTTGAGTGGAAAGAAGAACTTCTCATAGCAGTGTCGTACAAAGGAATCAGAAGGAAGGGAAGCCATGCTGACAGCAGTCTCGGAGGGAATGATCAGTCGTGGAGTCTACAGTGCTCTAACCATGGTTACTCTGTTTTTCACAAAAACAGAGTAACAGCCATACGCCTTCCCACCTCCTGCTCTGTTTCTAACAGAATCGCAGTGTATGTGGACTGTCCAGGTGGCATTCTGTCCTTTTACATGGTGTCCTTTAACACAGTGACCCACCTCCACACCTTCAATGCCACATTCACTGAACCTTTGTATCCTGCATTTGGGTTTAGGTCTGAGCTCAAGTTTGGGAGTTTTGGTAACTCAATGTCTCTTTGCCAGCTTTGAGTGGCAGAGGCAATTTCTGTGTAGAGAAACACACTGCCTGTTGGTTTAGTCCATACACAGACACAGACTCAAATACAGAATGTATTTGATCACCAGAAATGTTTCAAACCCTGACCCCTCAGTCTTAGCATTATCATCCTCCAGATCTATAAACCAAGTAAACACAACTATCATGATCTGTGAGGCTCAAGTAATCTAAAAAGACCCATGAGCTAAACTACAAGATGAATTTTAGACAAAGTCACAGATACATGGTTAATCTTTTAACATTGTCATATAGGCTACAGAGAATCCCGATTTGAATCCCGAATCTGGTGGTCCTTTGCTCCATGTCTTTCCCCCCCTCTCTCCCTCCCCATTTCCTGTCTCTCACAACTATCCTATCAGTTAAAAGCAAAAAAAAAAAAAAAAAAAAAGACCTTCTTAATCAGTTCTTCACAACTTTTCTATGGCTATCAGCAGATCATCGCACTGTCACTTGACTACATTGTATGGAAATGTAGGCCTGTATACAAGCCTGTGGGAGACAGCAGTACTTTAGAGAAAGGCTGTGTTTTTACTGTGTATCACTTTGGAGTAGATGTGTGGTAATTGCATTTTTTTTTTTTTTTTAATTTGTGCATTTAGGAAAAAGTGTGTGTATTAAACTTTTTGTAAATTTGAAGAATGAACTGTAAAACTTATGGAAGCAAAATGATTAAAAAACAAAACAAAAAATAAACTCAAAGACGGCAGTTATGATGGAGTTAATTCACAGCACATGTTGGCTAATACATGTGACTGGCCTTGCTCTTTTATGCATAAAGAAGGTGATTTTAAAACTCTAATACAATGCAAGTTTTCTCCGTTGTTTTGATGCAACTTATCAGACGCGTCATTCTCAATAACCCCGCCCTCACACACCACTTTCATTTCCCTGTTTTACTTGGACCCATGTTGTGACGCAGTTTTTTTTACTCCATATGGAGGTAAAGTGTAACCGTTTTCCATGTTCTTCTAACACTCAACTTAGACATCTGACGTCAAGTTGTTGTTAATATTGTTAACAACGTACATTAATATTTATTAATATTAACATTAATATTACCCTGTGACGGAGTCAGCCGTAACTGTCAAGTCCGGATCGACGTTATGTGCGTTATGTGCGCACGTAGAAACGATAGGATACCAGCGGAAACAGAGGAGTTCGAGGTCAAGCACTGAACGTGGATTCTTGTTGCCCCACATGCAGAGTACCGAGGCCCCTCAGCTCCACCGCTGTCTGACACAGTAAATGCGGCTCGAGCCCGGCCGCGGAGCCGTTGGAGCTCTGACTGTCGTTAGATTTTCACTCCAGGCCGATGTGGGCAGCGTGGCGGTAGGGAATGTGTTGAAATACAGTCAACACTGCAAATAAGTCCTCCAACAGGAACTGGTGCTGCAATAACGAGGATCCGATTCCTCAACAGCTGTATAAAGGAACTGAGTCACCACAGCCAAGATGTGATGTTCAGATACTTTACCTAAGTCCAGGTGATGTATAGTATTTTTTATTAATTACAGTATATGCATAGTCTTTAGTTTAAATACTTGTACTGCACCTCATGCACTTTACACATGTCGTTACACAGTCGTAAGCGAGGCTCCAGTCGAGCGGTCCATTTATAAAACGAAATGCGTTACAAATAACCTGCGTGCTTGTGTACGTGTGTCTCCATTGTTAAAGTTTAGTGTTCATTTTTTTAATGTAAACGTTCCGGTCAGTCGTCATGGAAACATGACGTTCTACCTGTGGTGGTGTTTGGACCAGCGTGAAACCAAGCGTGTGTACTAGTTGAAAATGAAAGTGTCTCACTGTATAATGCACCAGTGTGTGAAAACGTCCTTGTGGCTGCACTTCATCAGTTTTTAAAGGAACTGTTATTTATTCCCAGATTTCTTTTTCAGTTGTGTCTGACTGTCAAACTCAGACAATGAAAGAAAGTTACATTATTTTGCTGTACTCATCCATGTTTTACAAATGGTTTAACCCCAACTAGGCCTGACAACAATAATCATCATATCACATCCACACAGGCTTAGTACTATACACACACACTCTGTATAATATATATACATACATACACACACACAAACACACAAAATGGTCTCAAAATATACACATTGTGTAATTTTATATAGCCTAAGTCTGTTTGGGACCAAAATCAAACCCCCCCCCCCCCAAACCCAAAAACTAGGGGAAACACTGGCTATAGCTGGGCTCCTCAACACCACACTGCACCATCAGGGCACCATCTACAGCAGTGGTTCTCAAATGGGGGGTACAGGTGCCCCTGGGGGTACTTGAAGGCACCCCAGGTGGTACGTGAGATTTTTAAAATATATATATATTATATTATATGTATATATATATATATATATATATGTATATATATATATATATATATATGTGTGTGTATGTATATATACATATATATATATATATATATATATATATACATATATACTAAAAAATAGCATAAATTCAAAAATCCTTTAAAAATATTATTTAAATATTTCAATGAAATATAAGTGTTAGTTCATAAACTGAATTATATATTCATTATGCTATGCAATTTCATTATCCTAAAAACCCCAGAGTCTTCATACCACGATGGTTTGACCCAACCTGGGGCATGCCACATGGCATCAGCTGTCAATCACTGCCACCTTGACAACTCAAACAATGAGGTCGTGGTTGAGGCGTACCTGAAATGCTGCTGAAAACACAGAAGAACAAGTGGCAAAGAAGGCAAAATCATAGCCAGCAAAATTCTGACAGTATTCAGAAGAATTTGGTTTAATGGGGTTTCTGTCCACAAGCTGCTGTTGTAACTGAGTTCATGAATTTGGTTTAAAAACAGATCTTGATTATAATCCTAAAAGAGGGCACTTTAAGTTGATCATTATTTTTATGTACAAAACTCTTTATCACTAAGTTAATTTTCAACAAGTTGTACAAAGTTTAATAAATCAGACACTGATGACACAGGTTTTTTATGGGGTACATCACTGAAAAAAGGTTGAGAAGCACTGATCTAGAGGACTGGTAATAGACTATGGTGGCAGCTTCCCCTGACTGTAGTCTGACTTTATTCAACCAACACTTATGAAAGATAGAATTGCTCAATGGAGGAGCAGATTATTTTATTGGGGAAACAATGTAAAGGAAGATTTCATTTGATGTGCAAATGAATGATTTGTGTCTCTCTCCACTGTGAAGGTACAAAGTGCATGTCAGCTGATGTTGGAGTGAACTTATCAGCATGGAGCACTGTGATAGAGGAGAGGAGGGAGCTCCTATCTCTAACACCACTCAGGAGAGCCAGACCAGAGCTAAGAGGTGAGATGGAGATCTCTACCCCTGCACACCGAGTAGAGGACCCCCTCAAGGAATTAGGTTTGCCAACCGCAAACTTCTCTAGTTGTAGTGACTTCAGCAACTTCGTCAACACTAAAAAAGAGTCCCAGCACATAAAATGAGGCATCAATCATCTGCTAGCTTTGCCTGGTTTCTATAGGAAAGAGACGTGAACAGAACTCACACACTCGCCTCCAGCCACTTGCTTGCTTGGAAGACCTCACGAGTAGATTACCGAATGCATTGGTGTTCCTATCTGTCTTGCCTGTTTCTAACAATAACTAGCAAGTGTTGACAAGGAAATGGACTGAGCTGAGTTGCTCAACCTGTCACAGCAAAGCATGCATGCGTTTTTGAAACTAAGCCACACTGCCTTACTTTTCTACTGCATTCGGTAATCGACTCGTCAGGGCTTTCCTACAACTCGCAAGCGGCTGGAGGCGAGTGTGTGAGTTCTGTTTTCCTCTCTTTCTTATAGAAACCAGGCAAAGCTAGCAGATGATTGATGCCTTTGCTTATGTGCTGGGACCCTATTTGTACTGGTGATGAGGTTTGGTGCTGTTCTGAGCATTATCTGTGGCTATGAGTGGCTTTTTGGTCTTCGGTCTTTGCTGAAGTCGCTACAACCAGAGACATTTGCAGTTGGCAAACTTCATTTCTTGAGGGGTTGTTCTACTCTGTGTCATGGTGCGATAAACCATTGGCTACATTTACGCCGGAATATCCCTAACCTAAAGTTTTAAGATGATCTGTGATTAGAAGTATTTATTCCGAGCTACTGGTCATCTATTTTTTGGTATCAGTTGTATCAACAAATCAGTGCACCCCTAATTTTTGTCTTGAACATATTTGCAGTTTTTATCCAACACGTTCTGGTTTTGTTTCAGGATCCAGCAGCAGAGACCACATTCCCCCGAACCCAGCTGTCTGTCTATAAAGAGTGACTCGTCTACGGATACTATTACTGATCTTAAACACCAATTCTCTGTTAAAGAGTTAGTTGTTTTTAGCATATAAATATGAAAAATAATTTGTGTTTTATAAATTAGAACTATTTTTGCATGAATAGAAATTACTCAACAGAGAGGTTCCATCTGTTTTTCTGTCAGGATCCATGCCAGACCAGACACGATTGGACCTGAACCCAGCTCTGTGTCCTTCTGCAGCGACTGGTCAAAGGATATTTTTACAGATTTTAAACAACACCATTTATCTGACGCAATGTAAGTTCCCATTCCCTCAGTCCAAACACATGCACAATTGGTTGAGTGGTCACTTAAATGGCCCTTAGGTGTGAATATGAGTAGAGTATGTGTGTGTTTTGTTCGTCTTTATATATGTGTGATAGACTGGTGATCTGTCCGTGATGTACACCGCACTCACCCTATATCATCTGGATTGGCTCCAGCTCCACCCGTGACTCTGCACAAATAAGTCATGGATGGATGGATGGTCCACAAAGAACTCAGTGGCTGGAATTCAATTTTACCACCAGCACTTTCAAGAGGACTGCTTCAGAAACTAAATACAGTTCTGCACATTCTAACCTCAATTGGCCCAAGAGGAGACTTAGGCTGCCTCGTCTACATTATTATCTGTGGATTTGTGATGTTTAACTGAGTTTCTCAAGTCAGTTTTTACCCGCAAAGCAAGTTGCCATAAGTTGTGGTTAAATTACAAGGGCTGATTCCATTCCTTATTTAAAAATCGCTGTTTTCTTATATAAAATTCAAAGCTATTTCCAAAGTCATAGAATTATTAATATACTTGTCTAATGTAATACTCTCTGTCCCTCTTTCTGTTTATATTTGCACATTAGAAGAGCAAGGGAGGTACAAATGAGCAAGTCAATCACAGATGCCATCATACTTACAGATTTAAAAACATAGAGATTAAATGACAACGCATATTGTTAAATTAACACAGGACCTGGTCTGATTCTCTGTTCAAATGCAAAAATGACTTCATGGAATTTTATCTTGTGTCTGTCTCTGTGTGGACAGGAATTGCTTTAGCTAACGTGTCTTGCTTCCTCCGCAGAGTGGACCAGGAGATCTCAGAGGGTACCAGTGGTCTGTCTACCCATCAAACACACCTGGATTCCATATTTATGGTGTGTACATATACCACAACTACTTTTACATGAGACAAGAACAGTGGGATGGATTGACAGTCTGTTCTGAGATCTGTTGTTTCATTGTGTCCTATAATATACTGCTTTTTGTTCCAGCTGCTGGAGGACAACATTGTCACTTTTGTGAAGAAAGAGCTGAAAGTGTTCCACAGGGCTCTGAGTCAAGATTACCCAAAACACGTAGGAAGTCAGAGGGAAGATGATGTATTGGATGGTGAGGATGGAGAGCAGAGCAAGAGCAGCAAAGAGGCATTTTTGAAGATCACAGTGAACTTCCTGAGGAGAATGAAGCAAGAGGAGCTGGCAGATTGTCTACAGAGCAGTAAGGGGATTTCACTAAGATAAGAGATGTACATCATGACATTTACTAACATCTCAGCAGAAGGAGAAATCTGTTCAAGTGTGTTCATGTCTGAATCCTTTACAATGATTTTACAAATATACTTAATTTATGAATCCATCATAGGTTTTACTTGTCATTTGTTATGTGTTTTTTTGTGTCCCTCAATTAGATACAGATGAAATCTGAGCAAGGGAGGGTCAAGGGTTCATGATTATAAGCTATCAGTGTGATTTTAGTTAGAGTTCCACTTGATCCTCTTGCAGATTATATTATATTTAACAAAATATGCTTTTGTGTTCCTTCAGAATCTCCCGCTATGTGCCAACCTACACTTAAATTTAATCTGAGGAAGAAGTTCCAGAGTGTGTTTGAAGGGATTGGCAAAGCAGGAAACCCAATACCTCTGAATCAGATCTACACAGAGCTCCACATCATAGAAGGGGGGACTGGAGAGGTCAATGATGAGCATGAGGTCAGACAGATTGAAACAGCAAACAGGAAACCAGACAGACCAGAAACAACCATCAGACAAGAAGAAATATTTAAAGCATCACCTGGAAGAGATGAACCCATCAGAACAGTGATGACAAAGGGAGTGGCTGGCATTGGGAAAACAGTCTTAACACAGAAGTTCACTCTGGACTGGGCTGAAGACAAAGCCAACCATGACATACAGTTCACATTTCCATTCACTTTCAGGGAGCTGAATGTGCTGAAAGAGAGAAGGTTCAGCTTGGTAGAACTTGTTCATCACTTCTTCACTGAAACCAAAGAAGCAGGAATCTGCAGGTTTGATCAGTTCCAGGTCGTCTTCATCTTTGACGGTCTGGACGAGTGTCGACCTCCTCTGGACTTCCACAACACTGAGGTCCTGACTGATGAAACAGTGTCCACCTCAGTCAACGTGCTGCTGACCAACCTCATCAGGGGGAAACTGCTTCCCACTGCGCGTCTCTGGATAACCACACGACCTGCAGCAGCCAATCAGATCCCTCCTGGGTGTGTTGATATGGTGACAGAGGTCAGAGGGTTCACTGACCCACAGAAGGAGGAGTACTTCAGGAAGAGGTTTAAAGATGAGGATCAGGCCAGCAGGATCATCTCCCACATCAAGACATCACGAAGCCTCCACATCATGTGCCACATCCCGATCTTCTGCTGGATCACTGCTACAGTTCTGGAGGATGTGTTGAAAACCAGAGAGCAAGGGGAGCTGCCCAAGACCCTGACTGAGCTGTACATCCACTTCCTGGTGGTTCAGACCAAACTGAAGAGCATCAAGTATGATGGAGGAGCTGAGACAGATCCACACTGGAGTTCAGAGAGCAGGGAAATGGTTGAGTCTCTGGGAAAACTGGCTTTTGAGCAGCTGCAGAAAGGAAACCTGATCTTCTATGAATCAGACCTGACGGAGTGTGGCATCGATATCAGAGCAGCCTCAGTGTACTCAGGAGTGTTCACACAGATCTTTAAAGAGGAGAGAGGGTTGTATCAGGAGAAAGTGTTCTGCTTCGTCCATCTGACTGTCCAGGAGTTTCTGGCTGCTCTTCATGTCCACCTGACCTTCATCAACTCTAGGGTCAATCTGCTGTCAGAAGAACAGTCAACCTCCCAGAAGACTGAAACAAAGCAAGACAAATCTGCAGAGACAAACTTCTACCAAAGTGCTGTGAATGAGGCCATGAAGAGTCCAAATGGACACCTGGACTTGTTCCTCCGCTTCCTCCTGGGTCTTTCAATGCAGTCCAACCAGACACTCCTACGGGGTCTGCTGACACCGTCAGGAAGTGGTTCACAGACCAAACAGGAAACAGTGGACTACATCAAAAAGAAGATCAAAGAGACTCCCTCTGCAGAGAAAAGCATCAATCTGTTCCACTGTCTGAATGAACTGAATGACCATTCTCTAGTGGAGCAGATACAACAGTACCTGATATCAGGAAATCTCTCCACAGATAAACTGTCTCCTGCTCAGCTGTCAGCCCTGGTCTTCATCTTACTATCATCAGAAAAAGAGCTGGATGTGTTTGACCTAAAGAAATACTCAGCTTCAGAGGAAGCTCTTCTGAGGCTGCTGCCAGTGGTGAAAACATCTAAGACAGTTCTGTATGTACAGTAAATTGCTAGTTTAATTCATAATTAGATATGTGAAGAAGTAATTGTTTTTTCAACAAGAGAAAATAAATAACTTAACAGATTCTCTTTTTTTCTTCTTTTATTTGGACTATATATCTTCCCAGACTGAGTGGCTGTAACCTCTCAGAGAGAAGCTGTGACGCTCTGGCCACAGTCCTCAGCTCCGAGTCTTCCAGTCTGAGGGAGCTGGACCTGAGTAACAACAACCTGCAAGATTCAGGAGTGAAGCTGCTTTCTGCTGGACTGGAGAGTCCACACTGTAGACTGAAAATTCTCAGGTCAGGAATCATCAATCCACTAAACTGTTGGAAGTTTTGATTGATTTTTATGTTTTATATTTTATGTTTTGGTCTGGAGGTGTACAGGTTTTGTCTGAGATAAATGGCGATCATCTGTCCAGCTCAACTTGAGTTTGAGATATGCTTTGGGTAGTGAGTTACTTCAAAGCTTTTTCATTCTGGGAAAGGCATGTGGAGTGTCCCTTGACAGGCATAGCAACATGTTAAATGGTTGGTTGGGTTAGCCTCACAGAACTACCACCATGATTGTTTTGTTTTGCTCTGCAGGCTGTCAGGCTGTATGGTCACAGAGGAAAGTTGTGCTTCTCTGGCTTCAGCTCTGACCTCCAACCCCTTCCACCTGATGGAGCTGGACCTGAGGTACAATCATCCAGGAGACTCAGGAGTGAAGCTGTTGTCTGCCAGACTAGAGGACCCATATTCAAGACTGGCCACTCTCAGGTATCAAAAGGTCTCCTGTAGCCACAAACATAGTCTGATGTAGGCAGACTTCATCTCACTAATGTCATTCAGTCAACCCATGTCTCATCCCCATAACCAAAACACTGCCACATGTAAAGAATGATTTCTTAAGGAGATAAGATGTATTTGGTGGAGAGGTACATCAATGATGGAAGAATCTATTATAGAATCTTACACCAGACGTTTTATTCTTAGTCAACCAGTTACTAACATTTTTTTTGGTCAATAGTCATAGGGGTCATCACAGAAAGTGAGCTGAGCCCTCTGCTCCCCCATTTGCTGAGGTCTTATTATCTCGGCAGGAAGGACCTCCTAAGTCTGTCTGTGAAGCAGTTCAGTGAGAGCAGCTTCCCACTGAACAAGCCCCTCTGCTCCACCACCAGTTCATGCAGTGGGTGGCTGCTGTTATCAGTGAGGGAGAGTAGTTTGGAGAGAGTTCTGTCAGCCACTGACACCACAGAGTCCTGCTTTGCACCAATGACAGAGGTGGCCTTTTTGATCAGCTTGTCCAGCCTCTGATAGCCAAACTGGTGTGGGTCCTGGGCCTGCTGCACCTGAGGTGTAATGATGCGCAGAATCAGTCGCTCCAGTTTGTTCATTACATGAGAAGTGAGCACAACTGGTCTGAAGTCGCTGAGGTCACTTGGTTGTCCCTTCTTTGGCACTGGGATGATGCAGGATGTTTTCCAGAGCGTCAGAACCTTCCCCAGATGCAGGTTCAGTTGGAAGTTGTGCTGCAGGGGCTCAGCCAGCTCCGCAGCACAAACCTTCAGCAGCCCCGGACATAGTCTGGATTAGCTGCCTTGCGGGGGCGGAGTCTCTTGAACCAGCACATATGTAGTGGTAGATAAAGGTTTCTACAGCAATGCCAGTGACAAACATTATTAGATTGTGGCTAGGGCATTGAGAGGGGGTTTTTTGGCTAACCTCAAAGAGGTTCTGGAGAACCAGTTACCTTAGGAAGGGGAACCAGGGCTTAGGAAATCTGCTAAATTGGGCTGAGGATATCATTTGCCAGAGAAAGGACACTTTAAAGCGACATTGTGTAACATTTTCAGTTATTAATTGGCCAAAATCAATGTCCTAATTCATATACATGTCATCATAGGTATATTATGACCTTTGCCAATAATTTGACTAATTCTCGTAAGCGAATACTTTCAGATTTGTTTGTACACAGGGTGGGTAAGTGAACTGGGGAGCTCCATGGCGGTCTGCCATCCGGAAGCTACATCTGCTGGCAAGGGACATATAGCACAGCCAGAGAGCGCCTTCAGCATTTACCTTGAAGGCCAGGGCTGCATTACTGAGACACTGAAGGAGATCAGCAAGAGCATCTTGCTACTACCACTGCAAATTTGAAAGTCTGCACTACTGCGGCATAATGCAGGATCATGCATATGCAGCAGCACAGGAAACAGAAACCTCAATGCCAAGAAAGTGCAAAAGGGAATAAAAAAAGGCAACACGACCACCGTATTCAAAAACGAGGGTCAACATCGGCGTAGCCTTCCCCAGGTGCAAAGAGCTAATGAGGGAGAAAGATGTTAAAAGGGGCGCTGAAGTTGCCAGGTTTCTCCTCAGCAGGTAAACTGTACTGCCTAAATGAGCCTACAGCTAGCTTTTTTTCATTCGGTTTGGTTAGACAGTATGGTTCATTACCATCGGCAGCATAACTGTAGAACATCATAACACACATTGCAAGGAAGAAACATCATGGTTGACTTCTGTGTCTAATGTATACAACTGTGTTTAGTGTTTTGTAAACCACTGTGTGTATTGTTTTGCAAATAAGTGTGAGGCTGACATTGTGCCAAGAGTGGTGCAAATCTGGGTTTTGCTCCTGAGGTTTTGAAAATTGTGTAACACTTTTGATTTTAGTGTTTATGCAGTCAATAAACTGTAATAATTAGTTCTACCTCTCTTTGAACTTGACATGCACAGGGCAAGGCTTTTCAGAAATTGATGAGTGTGTTTATAACAATTTTTAACCTTTTATTTTCAGGGTGGAACCTGCTGGAGTCAGGTGGTTGAGACCGGGTCTGAGGAAGTGTAAGTGTGTTTTTAAACTTGATTCATTCGAGTTGTCAGTTGTCAATAAATGAAGAGACAGTAGGTTAATAACTGCAGCTGTGCCTCATTCTCTCCATCAGATTCCTGTGAACTCACACTCGACATAAACACAGTGAACACAAACCTCAAACTGTCTGACAACAACAGAACGGTGACATGGGTGCAAGAGGATCAGTCATACCCTGATCATCCAGACAGATTTGACCGGTGGCCTCAGCTTCTGTGTGGAGCTGGTCTGACTGGTCGCTGTTACTGGGAGGTTGAATGGAAAGGATTAGTTCATATATCACTGAGTTACAAAGGAATTAGCAGGAAAGGAAACAGTAAAGACTGTGTGTTTGGAATGAGTGATAAGTCCTGGAGTCTGAGATGCTCTGATGGTGGTTACTTTTACTGGCACAATAACACACAAAAATCCATCTCCTCCTATTCCTCCACCAAGTCCACCACCTCCTCAATCTCTGACAGAGTAGCAGTGTATGTTGACTGTGATGCTAGCACACTGTCCTTCTACAGAGTCTCCTTTGACACACTCATCCACCTCCACACCCTCAACAACCACATTCACTGAACCTCTCTATCCTGGATTTAGGTTCTGGTGGTCAGGTTCCTCAGTGTCTCTGTGTTCAGTGTAGCAGACTCTTCTGTTGAAGAAATATTCTCACTGTTATCTGTAGATGTCTGTCCCATCAGATTGATGTATTTAATCACTTAATTGCTTAAACTAATTCAGTAAACAAATAGATCTCTTCTTCTAGTCCTTCAGAGACAGAAGTTACAGTTGCTACAGTGTATAAATGTCATTGACTCTCTTGGCGACTACTTTTTTTTCTTGATTATGTTGATGTGGTCTTATAATTTCACAATCAAAGCATCCCTTTGAACATATGTCTCTGAATTACAGGGCAACTGAACTGATTGATTTCAAACTAAAAATGTATATTATGTGTGGGGGGCAGTTCAGCTGTCAAGATGTAAAGAGTTTTTCATTTTATATCATACAAAACACCAAAAATGTGTATAAATGAAAATGATGTGCTTAAAGATAAAATAAAAACATTGTTTTGGAAGAGTATCTTTTCTTAACCTCTTAGAGTTCCTGTAAAATTCACCAACAAACGTTAAAGCCAGTCATTGGCACCACACCCACAAATATCTATATCTATACAAGTATCTATATCACCCCTGGTGGTTGACTGTGGTACAAGCAGAGCATAGGAGCCTCACTAACAAAGGGTAAAAATGCCTTGTAAGAAAATTAAAATATCAAACTACATTATTAAGCAACAATGTGAATTGAATTTAATTTGAATGTCCAGCCTCCCAAGGTGTCTGTTGAGAAAATCATGAGGGAGGCTGCAGAAACAGTAAGTTACTGTAACAGAATTCTTCCTAGAACCAGTGGTGAAGTTGCAAAATGTACATGATACATGTCTGACTGTATATATTTATTTAAACTCATAGCTTGGCTGGAGAAAAAACTGGCGAAGTTTCGAGTGATAGTAACTGCTGGCATGTAAGCACTGAGCTCAGTCTCTGCTGCTTCGCTGCAGGCTATGTAATGACGACACTGCTGTTGTAACACACTAGTACAGGCATGTCCAAACTATTCCACAAAGGGCCGTGCGGCTGCAGGTTTCTGTTCCAACCAATCAAGAGCACACAGTTTGACCAGTCAACTGTCTGAAGACTGAGACCAGTTGATTAAATGAGTCAGGTCTGGTGTGCTGCTGCTTGGTTGGAAAGAAAACCTGCAGCCACACCGGCCCTTTGTGGAAAAGTTTGGACATGCCTGCACTAGCACATTAACAAAGTTAAAATCACATTGACCCCAAGAGCCACCAGCTCTGTTAATTCAGCTCCAGTGGTGAATTATTATCAAAGAGGCTTTCTATCCATTATAAAATATTTCAGTCGGGAAATTGGCAGTGCAAGATAACCTCTTTGAGCTGTTTAAAATTAGCTGTAAGGATGACAACAACATGACAAAAGTCAGCCACTATGGGTTTACTTCGTCATGTAAGATGATGTGGACATGACCTAATTCAAAGTTAATAGACTGATGCAACTCAAAATACACATTACATATCATCAGAGCTCTGAGTGAGTTAATCTTTTGCACTTTATTCTATGTAATTTATAAGACTATGGTGATTTGGTCTAACTTATTGTTCACATTGTAATTCATGTATCAAAAATGTATTTTAAAAAATATATCAAATATCATAAAATCAAATCAGTACATCAAAATACAAAGTTTAATTTCACACTTTCTACTATTACTAAAGTTAGTACTGCATTTGAATTGATTTTTAATAGATACATGAATGCTTATACATATTTTCCTGTAATGCTTAAAGGTGTTCGGAAAAGAAAATTTTATTTGCTCCCACTATGGGTCTTACAATTAACGTAATCACTCATCTATCAGACGATGTAGCCAACACTTTGTGCAAAATTCTACTTTTGAGTAAATCCGGGATGAAAGTGGGGTAGTTTTTTTTTCGCATTGGATAATGCAGGCATGCAAATTATACGTCACATCGCCCGCGATTCATCAGCCAATGATATCAGGACCTGTCATCCGTCAATCAAACGTCTGAGAAAAACCAGGAAGCTTTGACAGAGAGTAGTGGTTTTTGCAGGAGTAAGTGGTTTGGAGTTGTAGTGAGCAGTTTTTTCACTTTGGGGGTAGGGTTGGAGATCCTGGAAAACAGTTCTAGCAGGCCACATTTTGAAAATACACAAGTCAGAAGTCTCAGCCCCTTTCCTCAGACTTCTCTCTGAGCCACCAGACTGGAGTGTGGCTTTTCTGCGGACGTAGGTGAAGGCACTGATCGCACACGCCAGAGGAGGGAGAGAGATGGCAGCTTGATTGGGTGTAGTAGGCAGAACTACACATGAAAACATCTGAATGGTTTTTGCCTTTCGGAGTGTAAAGCATGGATTGGTCAGAGTTTTGTCCTGCAGCTGCCACAGAGCTCTGATTATTTCCGTTCCTTTTTCTGAATGCATAATGTATTGACTACTCTCAGGATAGAAGGAGCATTTCACCCAGTATAACAAAAAGTGTTTCTGAACATGATTACCAAACACAACTTTAAAGCAAGCACATATATAACACTTTTATACACTTTTCCTCTAAAGAATTCTTTGTCCATTTCAGAAGAAGTGCCTGGAGCAACTGAACTCACAGTTTTTCACTGAACTGCAGCTTTGTCAACACAGGCTTCAAGCATATCAGAGGTGAGATAGCCTTCTTCAATATTTTTTGAATGTACATCCATGTTCTGTCCTTCTGACAGGGAAGTTGTTTGTAGATTACTTCCAGACCATGTCACATCGTCTGAAATATATGATAATGAACTGAAATGCCCTGACCCTCAGTTTTAAATCCACTGATGACCAGGGTGCTCGTCCAGCCAGGTGATGAGCTGTTTTAACTGATGCTTTTCAAATTTTTTTGTTGTCTCATTTTTTCCCAAACAGGTCCATGAAGTGGTGTTAGTATAATAACACATATTTTATTGCACTTTTCAAAATATCACTTAGTGCCTCAATTAGACGGGGGGGGGGGGGGGATTGACCATTTGCCACAAAAATATACCACTTTGCTAGACCACTCTGAAACACTTGGTGGCACTGTTGCTCTGTGATTGTAGTATAACAACAGTAGAAAGACAACAGTGAACAAGACATGAGAGGTTGTCCATCATGTCCTGGATCCTAAACCTCATCTCCTTCATCTCCTTCTTCTTTCCCTGCATCCCTCCATGCTTTAGTCTGTTTCAGACATTACTAAAATGTCATTACCTTCTTTTTTAATTCCTGTTTCAAAGCAAAGCACGTTGCTATGGCACACTGTGTTGTGTTACACACAACCAGGTTCAGTCAGAGGAAGACATACATATGGTACCCAACTTGACATATCATTAGCAAACAGTGTGTCGTCATGGGAATATGGGGATGGATGGACTCTGCTTTACCTTTTCCCACATTGCACCAAGTGTTTGGTGATGATTTCTCACAGGACACGAGGAGATGTTGCACAAGGGGGAATGGAGGAAAAGACAGAGGAAGGAATGAACGGGATGAAGGGATGGATGCCAGGGAGGGTTAGAATGAAGAGCTGGAGTGTCAGAGCAGACAGAATGTCAGACAGAAAAGCATCAGTCATGGAAAGATGGCATAGATGGATGGGTGGATGAGGATGGTGGGATATGGCAGAGCAGGGGTGGGGGTGTTGCACATTACCGGAAAGTCACACTTAGAGCACATATTAGTCATAGCAAGCCATGTTGTCTGCCACCCTCACTCTCTTTTCCTAATGTCTGTAGCTTTCATCTTCTGCTTTTTGTCCCCCCATTTTCTCTGGCTCAGAGTAAAAGTAGTAAAAGTAATCTTTTTTTCTGCTCTCTCCTCCTTTACTCCTCCCCTCTCCATCTCTTTCTTTCCCTCCCTCTCTGTGTTGGGTGTGATGGACTGCTGTAGTTTGCAAGGGCTTTCGCTTCAGATAATGTTCTGCCTCGGGCTGTGCGTAGAGTTTGCTTTCCAGGAGACACCAATTTGCAAAGCATTGCAAGTCAAAGGTCACTAATTTCATTCAAAACTCTTTATGGAAAATAACATTAAATATAGATAATAGTGAATAGGTGGAGATGAATTGTGAGGGGTTTTGTGTCATCATTAACCATACTGAGTGCCTGAACATTGTATTTGGTGTTTTTTTTAATTTTATTGTTGCCTTACTTTGGCTGTGTTAATACAAAAGGCATCATTTTGGCCAGGTTGTGTACTTGGAGGTGAGTTTTAATTTTTCATGATTTTTTTTCTTCAAGTCCTTTATATGCCTTTTAAACTCAACAGAGCAATCTGTGTCCCTTTGGCATTTTTGTGCCATTGACTGGCATTCAAAACGTTTTTTTTTTTTTTTTTTTTTTTTTTAATACAGTGCCATTGTGATAGCAATTCTTTCTTCTTCTTTTTTCATTCTCTGGTGTTGAAATCACCTCAAAATGTCATGTTTTACAGTTTCCATTGTTTTTTCATGCACATGCGCCCGCACAGACGCCCATACACACTCGTACATGCATTCTTCAAGTAATCAAATCATCAGGTATCTTGAAGGATTTCAAAGGCTTCCCCATTAAGTGACCCCAGGTAAAAGCCTGGTAAAGTCTTTGTTTACGTTGGTGCAATTGCAGGTAAACACATAATGCATTTCACTTGGTTTGGGCTTATTTCATCCTGACTGTCAAGATGAGCAGACACAGCCTCAGATGCTGCTATAATGTGGCCCAAGCCCTTAATTTTTGGTGAGGACTGAGGTTAATAATGGCATTCATTAAAAAAAACCCTAAAATATATATTAATACATAATATTTCTACAATCTTACAAAGAGCATTTTGGGACCCAAGTGGAGCATTTTTTTTTACAAACTACTTTGCACCAAAAAATAAAAATTGTTCAGAATCAATGTTGTCTCTCCCAGGCTCTGATAATGGGTCACAGGGGCCTGGAGCCAATCCAAGCTGCCATAGGGCAAGGGCAGAGCACACCATCATCAGGTCACCAGTCTATTACAGGGCTGACATGTAGAGATGAACAACTCACACACACTCATGTGCATGCCTGCACTCTCAGCATTGTCTCTGGACTATGGGAGGAAGCTGCAGAACCCAGAGAGAACCAATGCAAGCCCAGGAATTTAACCCAGAACCTTCTTCCTGAGAAGAAAGGGTGCTAACCACTGCATCACTGTGCTGCCACTGCATGGAATTCACTCATGAATGTACATCAGTGACTATTCATCTAGCTAATCAGCAAGACAGATTTGTGATGAAGTAACTACAGGACACCTGTTGCAGTGCATTGTTTAGCCTCTACAAAGACAGTAGGTAGGTGCATGGCCAGATCCAGGCTGACACCATTAACAGTGCCTTCATGTGTGCACTGCTGGTGTATACAGGAAATCAAGAAGATGCAAGGAAGAGGAATGTGCAGCAGAGCTATTCAGAAAGAGACATTTGGATTATTTCATGTTTGGCATTGTTTAATCATGTCAGCAGAAATGCTGACAATATTTTTGACTCTTCAACATCTTGTTAGAGGGGACTCATCTTTGTTAATGAACAAAAGACTGTGTCAATTAGACGTCATTATGGTGCAATTACATGTGAAAAGGGAGGTAGTTGTGCAGGGAGTGAGGAAACCCCCCAGGGCTGAGACACTGGTGCTGGCTCTGAAGATAGGTGTGGTCGTGATGATGACTTCGGCCTGACTGCATATAAAGACTAGAGGTGAATGAAGAAGATGCTGTCGGTGAAATCCACTGGATATCAGGACCAGAGGTGAAAGGGGCAGGAGTGTTGCAGCAGGCACACTGAAATGACAGCACACAGCAGGAGAGAAACAGCTGACTTTATACTAGTACAGGACAAATCGATTGGCTGGTGCAGATCGTGGCAAGATCTGATGCAGAATACTTGGAGTCTGCTGATTAAGAGAAGTAGGGCAAGAGAGAAAGAAAAGCAGAGGATGAAGAACAGAAGTAATGTAGAGGAAGTCTCCCTGAATGATGTTAAGCTTCATGTGACAAATGCACTCTCTGTCAGATCCAACACTATCAGGCAGGTTGCATGATGGATGCCTGATGAGCTGTATCCAGACTGAGGCGTAACATCAGCTGGCACCACCCATCTTATTTAGAAAAAAAAAACATCAAATCGAGCTCCGGCAACAGTACTGGACAAGACGCAGTGCTCGACCAGCCGCTGCGTCCTGCATTATACCACACTGTGCTCCACTTGGCTGGTTTGCAGAAATCTAGTGCAGCAGCGTTGATGTCGGCCCTACAGTAAAGTTTGTGATAAGTTTGAGAGAATCTTGACACTGGCTTTCTATTGTTGGCCTAAGTCCCACACTGCACTTGAATTACTGACCAAAGATTTCATCATGTTCTCTTTTAAAGTCAACTTTCCTCTGGGACAGCCCAAAGTCACATAGTACGCGTGGACCTTCAGGGACTGAAGAGTCACTGAAGTCATCAGGATTAATATTCTGTTCTGCTGCTGGGAGTTTACAATCCACTTGAGATCCCTGTGGAAGCGGTGACAGAAGTTGGACTGGGGTGGCTGGGCTGAAGATCTTTGTCAGGTACTTAATGAGACGCGTGTTTATTCTGAACTTTGTCTCCTTTGTAGATTATACTGCTGTTGTTGTGGTGACAGGTCTATGCTGAAGGCACATAGGAATTACTGTGGGGGAAAACAGGAATATATAAAAAGCATTAAGAGACAATCCTGGAGACACACTCCTGTTTGCTGTTGAAAACATACCTCCCTAGACAATACACTTCCCACGGGACACCGCTTCTCAGATAGCTGTTGCTCCAGATTTTTAGTACGTCTTCAGTAGTTAAAAGTCGAACTTTTTCAGTGCTATTTATTAATATTTGTTGTTTCTGCCTAAATTGTCAATGCAGTTCGATTGGACGTTATCATCATCGTCAATGACTATTTTTAAATTGCTGCTGCAGTCAAAATATAAATTATCCTGAATTTAATGCATGACTTGAGCTGAGATGTTAAATGAGATGATTTTCACTTAATCTCGAGTCCAGGTCAAGAGCTACTATATGTCTGGACTGTCTGCGGTCAAATCCTGATTTTAATACTGTCACGTCTGACAAAATCTCCAGTCACACACATTAAGAACTCTGTGCGGTGGTTTTGGCTGTACTGAATTATAAAAATGATCACACAGAGAGGAAGTCATAGGAGACAGACTTTCTTTCAGCTCGCTGCCTCCAGCTGGGATCCACAGTGGTTTTTCTTTTATTTCCAACCTCAGGATGTTAAACAGACTTTCATTAAGGCCAGGTCTTTACATCTAACTGCAGTAGATCTGTTCGATATCTATGATTGGTAAGACCTGTACTTTGGTACAAAACCTTGTTTTCAGTCACTCACATTTGTTGCATTAAAGTTACAGCACTATGTGGTGATAAAAACTCATTTCTTCCTGTGACTATTTCAAATTAAAAGTCCCTTGGGGCGCCACTGCTCTGGGCAGCGTGGGGCAGCTCCTCCTACCTG
This sequence comes from Caranx ignobilis, assembly GCA_021432705.1. Classification (NCBI taxonomy): domain Eukaryota; kingdom Metazoa; phylum Chordata; class Actinopteri; order Carangiformes; family Carangidae; genus Caranx; species Caranx ignobilis. The sequence continues at coordinate 10,759,964 of MU269981.1, read as the reverse complement.
TCGCTGAGTTTACCTCCCTGCCACCTTGTCTGGTTCAAAACTTAAGACACGTTTGCCAGGTAGAAGGGGGGGGGGGGCTCTCGGGCCATCCCGTCGTACAGGCTTTTGTTCTTGTCTGCAGCTTTCTGTAAGCATAGTGTAACTGTTCCTTGTGCCTGGCACCAAGTCCATCGTACTGTGAGGTGTAGCAGGTCCATCAGGCCCAGCCATCATGTCAGCAGGGATCCTCAAGTGTCAGCAGAACATGAGAAAGGCTGGTACATAGCCTGTGGAGCTATGAACAGTGTTATTGTATGCTTGGACAAGTCGAGGTAAGTACACCCACCTCTTTTGTTTCCTCAGGACGTTCACAACGGTCTGGTTGAACCTCTTGCAGGCCCCATTCCCCACTTTTACAACACTCACAGATTTGGCACACTTCTTAGATCAACTTTGACTTGAATGTCCCAGAGCAGCACTCCCAACCAAGGCGATCTTCACCGCATGTCATTCTCCTGAGTCCCTCTCCCTGCTTTCCTCTCTGTCCTCACTGTTCAGTCAGACAAAGACAACCGTTACAGTTACAGAATTATTGGACTGTGTTAAACTGGATTTTGTTGTACTCGTAAAAATCAAAGGATATGGCAGCTACAATTTCTGCCTTTGTTATCAGCCAGTCCCACAGAAAAAGCCACACTAACAATGTGTTGGTGATATTCTCTGTGGCCGTCGGCCCCTCCTACTGTGACTGTTTCCAAAAAATAATTCTGGATCAAATGAGAACTCAGTTTTGTTAGAACTGACTTTAATCCAGCCCATGTAGCCCAAATGTAAAATGTGCATTGCAGAATAGACGTGATTTCATTTGGCAGCCTCTGCCTCACTGGGACACAAACAAGATGCAACAGGATATATAACATATATATGTAAATCTGTAAATACAGATCATACAGATTTTATCTGTATTGGAATATAACATCCTTTAGTCATTTCTCTGGAACTGGTGTGTAGTGTATCTTTAATAATACTTTCACACAAATATTAAGAATGTTTTTGTTGTTGTTTTTCGTATTTCTCATTCAGTTTCTCACTTATTTAAATAATACAATTGGAATGAATGATAATTATAAAATGTGTAAGCATGTGGTTTTGCATTTTGTCCGTTTGCTGCAAACACAAATAGTTTTTAAATGCGTAACACTGCCAGTTTTGTTTGGTTTTTAACTCAGCAGCCATCCTCAGAGCCAAATTCATTACCACCTTAATCCAGCTCTCTTTTCATCCCAGCAACCCATTAAATGCTCTCACCCACTGAATCCTTAATATTATAACTTTCACTTTCTGTGTCTGTTGCTCCCCAGACCCTCCCCCCTCCAACACACACACAGACACACAACAATGCCTTTCTTAAGAGCACGCTTATTGTGCATTTAAATTAAGCCTCATTCAAACAAATAAGCACTTGGACATGACTCATTACACAGAGCCAAATTGGTTGTTCCAGAGGGCTATGTTTTACCCCGGTCAAACAGAGAAATTGTTCTAGGCTCAGATTGGCTTTCACAATGTAATTTGATCTCTAAACAAGAAAACAAAGATTTGAATTAGCAATTTTGTGAGCTTTCACTGATGGCAGTGGCCACCAGGAGAGGGGCAGGATGCCTGATGAGTGGTTTGTGCTTTGTTATTGGAATTTATTTGACTTTTTAGGTGGGGCACCCATTTGCAATTTCAACAAATTTGTTTTAATCGATTTGCCTTTTCAGGCATAACTCAACATCAGTACTCTTAAGTTTAAAAGGGATACAGATGCTGTGACTGGCTTCAGTTTCTATAGTTTTCTTCCTTCAACAATGAGCACTGGTTTTCAGTATGAGACTGGATCACTGACAGAGACCAAAACTCACCTCAGTTTTAACGATGAGGATAGAAGGAGAATAATGTTGAATCAATGCTGTGGAATTAGCTCCCCCTCAGGGAAACTGAGATCCTTCCTAGATATGATAAAGTGCACATGGTATGGCTGAAGCCTTAGCAGAGCTAAACACGAAAGATCTTTGCTTTGCTGTTTCATTCAAAAGTCATAAAGAACGTGAGTTAGTACGACATGTGTAGCGGTTACCACAGATAAGTATAGTAATGATAGTTGAATATTAAGCCAGAATCAGTAAGGTCCAGGAACGGCTGCAGAGAGACCAGACACATACAGAACTGATGGTTTGAATTTCAATGTATTGTACACACAATAATAAACATGAAATCACAGACCCTGCCTAACTAAGCCGGCTTCCTGCTGTGAATCGCACAGTGAATGGGCCCAGAAACATAAAGTTAAATAATGGTGTCCCTTTGGAGGTTTGCTCACAAAAAGTAATACAAAGTTTGATATCTGATTTGCGCTGCTCCTTTATGGAAAGGAGCTAAGTTCTCTTGTGTAAATGTGTGTGTTTGAACTACCCGGCTAGATTTTTGAGGCTCGATCTTATCTGTTTGCGGATGAAGAGAGGAATCAGTGATGTTGCCTTCTGTAGATGGATCCTGCGGCTGGCCACACCGCGTTGCTGGCTCCTCCACAGTCAAATCTTCACTCTATGCTGGCTCGCCACTGAACAAGTTCATGTCCCGACTAACCGACTAGCCTGGGTAAAAACCAATCTATGCACATAGTGCAGAATGCATGACTCACAATCATTTCCTCTCTATTGATCTCCTTAACTCATTGTCATTCAAGTTCCTTTTCAAGTGTAATCCACACTCTACAACAATCAAATCATTATGAATGAAAAGGTACAGTACACATCACACAAGATATTTTAGCACCAATGAGCAACCATGTGCTCTTATTTCACAGTATCCATTCAAACACACAAATAAAATCATAGAATATATCTGAAAATGACTCTTCATGTTTTTAACATCTTAGATCATTTATGCTTTTTAACATCTTAAATTTATTTATGCTTTTTAACATCATGTATAACATTTTTTAAATCACACACACATCTTTTTTAACAGTAAAAATGAACTGCATTCGCTCCTATTGATTCAAATCCATATCCAACACCCACATATTTTAACCATTAAATGACATAAATAAAACACATCCAACATATGGTCAGTAAAAGGGCAAGTACTCCCTCAACAAATAACTTTTAACTCCACCAGCTAAATTTAATGCACATTTAATGGTGTGAAACACTGTCACTGCTCTGCTTACAGCGCTACTGTGGTTGCTAGCTTAACCGAACTAGCAGGATGTGTGAATCAATATGGTTAGCATTACAAAGCTAGCGATTAGCTAGACGCTAACGTAATTAAGGATCTTTTCCAGTCACTCGTCACAACTTTGAGAAGGATCTGCATCTGTATCTGTGTAGTATTTAACACCTGGGGACAGTATCACAGCTCCGGTTGGTTATTTAGGGAGCCAACATGGCGCTCGCGTTAGCATTTCTTACCGGAGCTAAGGCCCGCTAACAGGCACGTCTCATTCCACTTCAACCACAGTGTTTCATCCTGCCAACAAACAACGTATTTACAGTTGGCACGAGAGTATATTTCTCTTCTTTTGTGAATTTCTGAGTCTAATAGTGCATTTCCACACCAGGAGTTCTCAGCAGGTCCATTGTATGCTCTCGGGGTAACGTCTCCATCCATAGAGGGTGAATATAGGCTGAGTCTTCTATAACGTACGCGCCACCCTGTGGTGGACCAGGGATTTACATCACTTCACAAAGGCAAACTCAGTACCCTCATCTGGGTTACACATGGGAAAGGTAGCACCATTCTGCATCCCACTTTCTCCATCAGTCATTTTAATTGGAAGTGAAAAGCAAGGCAAAGTGGGTGTAATGTAAATGTCTGTCATAAACCCTTTTGTTGTTCATCTTTTTTTTCTCTTCCAAATCCCAAATAGGTGTTTGGTTCCACTTGGAAGCAGTAAAATTATAATTTGTGGTCAGCTGGGAAAATCAGAAAACAAAAGAACACTTGCAATAGAAGTCAGAAACTCTGAGCTCAGAATGGTGTCACATCCAAGTTGAGTGTTTCCAGATGAAAAAATAACCCGGACGTCAGAAAAATGGATGATTAACATATGGAAATGAAAATGCAACCATTTCATACTTGCAGATGTTAGATTCCAATGCTACAATGCTAACAGTGTATAATGTTTTTTTTTTTTTTTTTTTTTTAAGCCTTACATATTTACCAAAAAAAAAAAAAAAAAAAAAAAGCGTTGGAAAAATGTCCAGAGATAGAAGTGAACACAAGATGACTTTAATGTGATACAATTACAAGAGCAATAAAGTAAAATTGTGAGTGTTCACCACTGTTTTCGTGACTAGCAGGATACTTATGTCAGGGCTGGCACTTGTCCAACTTTCTGGGTTGGAGATTTGACTTCCAGATTAAAATTCTGTCTTGGAATGCACTGGAATGCACCATAACATCACCTATAGTTGATATGACTGACATGTTAGCAAACTGTTGCTGATTTGGAAAATCCAAGGGCATGAGAAACATTAGCATTACTGTTATGACACCAGAAAAGTTATTTTTATTATTGTTGTTCTTATGATTATTATCATTATTAGTAGTATTAGTAATGACACATAAGCCTCAATGGCTGAAACTGAAGTACATTGATACAGGATAACTGCTTTGCATCAGTGTGAGCCTTGTCTAAGTGTCCTGAATTTTCCAGTATGCCTCTTGCAGCTTTCAGCCAAACCACAACAATATTAATGTCACTGACTTAAGTATTTGAAGTTAACAGTTCATCTCAGATAAACAGGACATTGTATCACATACCCTAATATATGTGTCACAGTGCTTGCACTCCCATTACTGCTTCCTATAACTTTCTAATGAACAATAAACAGACAGATACGGGCTGTTCCCACTGGTGGTACAGCCTGCATTACCATCACAGCAGGGATCCTTGAAAACACGAACTGTCTACCCCCAGCTGCTCCTGCTGCAAAAGACAGTAGAGAGAAAACAGTGCCGCAGGCTCTCTATTTAGTCATCTGCATAATTCAGAGGCAAAAATGCAGGTCAAAATTAATGAATCTCATCATCTAACGTGCCTGGGAAGTTAAAAGCTGTTTGCTGCTCCTGCATCACTTGGCCATTTATGCTGGACCCTCCTTCCTCCTTTTTCTTCTTTCTTTTATTTCCTTCTTTGACTCTACTCCACTTTCTTCTCTTTCATTTTCTTGAGACTGTCTTTACTTTCTCCTCCTCCCTTTCTACTTTTTTGTCTTTCAAAATATATTAGGAAGAATTTGCTGAATATTTGACACTTGCATTGTTCTTACACACACACACACACACAACACTTCATAACAGATGGTCAGGCTAATTGGCTACTCTCTCAGCTTGGTTGCCCCTGTGTGTGTGTGTGTGTGTGTCTGTGTGTGTGTGTGTGTGCAGTGTGTGTGTGTGAGTGAGTGAGTGTGGGAGTGAGAGTGTGCGCCCCCATGCGCGTGTGTATGTCCAAACTGCTATGTTATTTTGCTTAACATGTCAATGAAGAGTACTTGTGTGTGTTGTGAGGAACCATGCTTCATTTTGCTTAATTTAAGTCACAGGAGCACAGCATTGTGTGTGTTTCCCTCCAGTCAAGCTCTTCCAGAATTAACACACCATCTATACAATTTGAACATATGTATGTAAATGTGCAAGCATGTCTGCTTCTGTCTATATGACTGTAGCTAGCTGTTTTTATGTAAATCACTTTATACTGCTTTGTTGTTTTTGCATGAGATGGTGCTTTACAAATACATTTTGAATTACTGTGTGTGTGTGTGTGTGTGTGTGTGTGTGTGTGTGTGTGGAGCACAAGAGTGTTGTGCACTGAATGCTTGACAGACGTATACTATGTTGACATGAGTGAACAGTATGCACACACTCTAGTAAGTCAAAATGTCCACACACACACACACACACACACACACACCTGATATAGGGGATGATAGCTCTCCGGTGTGCTGCTGTGTCTGTCACAAAGAGGGTCAAGCAGAAGGATAATGGCTGTATGAATTATGTATTCTCTCCTCTGAGTGTTAGTATTAGCTACAGTGAACAGCCACAGTGAACATTAGTGGCATAATTAGACTTTTGTTATTTCAGTTGACTTCATGACAGGAGGAAAAGTCTCAGGAGACTGTTACGTTGTTTTTTGGGTTGTTTATTTGTCCTTTTTTTCTGGACAGCTCAGATTCTTGATCTGAATCAGAAACAGAATCTGAAACAACTTCTTAACATTTAAATGAGATACAATTAAGAGTCCTTAACATAACATAGTGTAGCAGAATGAGTGTTTTCTCTTTCTCTCTCTTTTCATTGTTACTATGGTTTCTGTTTTCCGATTCCGCCAATCATTGTGCCACTATATAAAAGCAGACGGTAGCTTAGACCATAGATAATAAAACTAAATGACTCACCTAATGCTGCTGCCCAATGACACAGCATCGCAACATGGCTGCCAGAAATGCAGTTATGATTCTGCATACTTAATATGAAGAATTTTCATCATGTACTTTTCTATGAAAGTAACATTTTAAACTTAAACTTAACTTGAACTTTATTTATTTATACAGCACCTTTCATACATAAAAAATGCAACACAAAGTGCTTTACAAGTTAAAAAAGAGAGAAAAGAAAACCCAACCCCTCCCCCACACACATACACACATGCGCACATACACACAAACATGCACAAACACTCATTCACTCAGACATGCACACACAAACGCAAACTTGCACTCGTTAAAATAGGGTATAGGATGTGGCTGGTATGGCTGGGCACTGAGGATCCTGGAGAGGAAAGCATTACTGGGGAGGCCGTCCACGCCGGGAAGTTTTGCAGAGCCACAGCCACAGGGAGGAGCCCACACCGCAGTGCGGCCCCCCCCCATCCATCCAAGGAAGGGCAGCCCCCAGGGCGACACCCCCATGGAGCGCCCAGACTCAACCCCTGGCGTGGAGGGCCCCCCATGAGGAAGACACTAGAGCTAGAAGGTAAAAGAAAAGCAGGGTAAAATCAACCATAAAAGTAGTTAAGAGTGGTTAGAATCATCACTAAAAGAAATGATAGTAACTATAGAAACTATAGTAACATTATGCATTTAGATTAAGTTATGAGTAGTTTCTTTGTGTAGATGACTGGATGACTTACTGCAGCCAGAGTCAGAGGGAGTGGACTGGCGCAAGATGGCCACCTGTAAGTAACATCTGAGTGTAGTCCGATCCACCCCTTTGGATTAGACCCGTCCTTTCCCAGCATTCGGTGTGCGCTTCCCTTTGTGGGTTACCTGGTTTCTTGCTCCTCCGGTCCAGTTGCATATTCCTCTCTGAAAGACACAGGTAGATGCTGGCAGTGCCAGTGCCAAACACACGCTCAGCTCCCTCTCTCTCCTCCTGGTGGCCGAACCACACGACCCTGTTGACTTTAAGCATGAGGTTGTGACACATAACTGGCACCAGCTACCACAAATGCCACCACCACTCTGCTGCTGCTGCTTTCTGAGCCTCATCGCTTCTGGAGCAATGCATGTTTGATTTATTTGGTTCCCATTTGTATGATTTTGTGTTACATCATCTTTTTGTTGTAGTGCTTTTTGTGCCCCTCATGATTTACATAATTTGGTTTTGTTTTTGATGATTTTGCATTTGAAAACTTATGTTTATGGCACATTGTTGATCGATTTGTTTGATTTATTTTCTTAATTGCCGGTTGCTTTGATATTTTCTTTAGTTCAGTCAGACAACTCTGGAATGACGATAAATAATTTATTGGACATAATCATGGCAAGCTGAAGCACAGCATAGGAGCAGCAGGTTTGGCATCAGGCTCTGTCTCAGTTATTCATCCCCTGAATAATGATCTGTTTTGAAAGACATAAAAGGGAATGAAAGCGACCCCCCCAAACTGCAGCCCCCCAAATGAGCTTGAGATACAGAGCCTGACTCTGCATGCAATAGGAATGGTGTAGCTTCTGCCATGATCGAGTCGATTTTTTGGCAGCCGGAGCCTGTGTATGGGAACAGAGAATAAGATTCCAACAGATCCGCCCTCCTGAGGAAGGAGACAACATCCTAGAGAGACGAATAGAAAGCAACAGAACATTTATTGAAGGCAGATTACACGGCATCAGCATGAGCATGATCTTTTGAGGCTGCAGAATTTCATTTTTGTTGAAACGAATATGTCTGACGTAGGTGGCCGAGGATCAACGACCAGAGACTTTAGGGAAGGTGTGGGCACGAGCAGAGCAGCAGTTGTAGCAGCCCCAATCTGGAGGGAGTGAGCGGTGTACAGGTCCGGAGACAGCCCACAGCTTGAGCAGAGGTCCCGCAGCCTTGCGGAAAACCAGGTCCAGGTCATGGGCTTGCTGCCTCGATGACAAAAAGTGGGTCGCTGGGAGCAGGTGCAGGTCGGGTTCTCAGGTATTGCAGCATGGAGGCAAAAGGGCAAAAAGCAGAAATCTTCCTTGCAATGACCACATGTGTTCCTAAATGCATCTTATCAGTTTTAGAGTGGTTTTGCAAATAGACATTGAAGTGATCTGCTTCTAGCTTTAAATCAGAAAAGCAGAGGTCATACAGAGGGTTGAAAGCCAGAGATCTGGTGGTGAATTCTCCACATTGCATAAACCCGTAGAAAGCCATTAACAGGACTTCCAGCATCTTATTTATGTGAGGAGTGAATACCCCAGATCTTAACTTGGAAATCATTTTTTGGACCAAGGTGAGAGTGAGAGGTAAACGTTTATCATTGACTGGGGGACGCTCTTTTTAGACCGCTGAGAAGCAGACGAATACAGGGGTTCTTTAAGAGGCTGCAGACTGAAGCATCTTGACAGCGCAGGTGGAACTGAATGCCAGCTATTAGTGCTTTAATTAAGGGAGGCTGCAATTTGCGAGACCCAAAAGAGTGGACTATAAATGCACAAAGCATGGGGATATTGATGGGTAAAGTTGGGCAGGAAAATCGAGAACAGAAAGAAGAGAAAAACCACCAAGCTGAATCCTAAGCTTTTCATGTGTTTTTGGAGAGACCTTTCTGCATGTATTTGGCGGCGGAGCTCAGCAGAGAGGACAGAGGGCCTTCGTATCCTAATCTAGGATGGTTTGAGGGAAGGGAGGGCAAGGCAGGCTGCTTGGCTTGGCATGTGGACACAGAGATTTGAATTTCTGGAATTTAAAACCAGAAAGAGCGTCAGCTATGCTGTTAACGTGCCCAGGAATGAAATCTGGGCGCATGATAAAATTACCCGTCACACATGTCCAGGTGGGGCATCTGAGAAAGCAATTAATTGTAGGTGTGTTAGAGCGCCCTTTGTTCATCATTATTAACTGTAGCTTCATTATCGCACAATACTCCAATCCCAGGTGAAAAAATACTAGAATTATACTTTTGCAGACTGTACTAAGTACACATTTAGTATGTTGTATGCTTTTTTGTCACCTTAATTTGTAATTAAGAGCACTCAAGTAATCAGTAGTACTACTTGATTACTACTTAAATACCCTAAAGTGTAAATAGTATGTTAAATTGGAACAACTTTTTACAAACTTTAAATGTACTAAAGTATACCTGCTCAAGTACGCTGTCACCTGATTTAAAATACACTTGCAGTGCAATTTTACTAGACCACCAGTATGTTCAAAATATACTTAAAAAGCCTTAAAATTAAATTGATGTGTGTAGTTGAGTAGGATGGTATTTTTAATGCACTTTTCATTATTCTTTATAATAATTAAAGTGCATTTCTGACTACTTATATTACTTTTCAAGTGTGCACTGTGATGTTAATTAGAATGCATTTATAGTGAAGTAATATCACAATTTAAGCATCAAAAAGGTATGTACTTCAAGTATAATATCATTATACTATGATGTAAGGCTTAGAAGTGTATTTGGAGTGCAGTAGGTGCTGCAGGCATTAGTACTGTATAGTACACTGTGTTAGTGGTGTAGCGGCACACTTGGATTAACCACACGAGATGCAGAGAGCTTCGATTGGTCCAACTTTAATTCTCTCCTCCTTTTTTCACCAGTGGCTCCTTGACACTGTGAAAACTATAAAATGGACAAAAATACAAACGCCATAGTACCATATTTCCACAAATAATACATAGAAATCATGTTTACATTTTTTAACTTACCACTCTTTTGACAGTAAGTACATCATCAGTCTCCTCCTACCTCCTTCTGCTTCCAAGGGCGCTAAGTTTCAACTCTGCTTGCCAGCAGCCCATCTTCCACACACACCTCGCAGTGACAGTCCTAACACGCGACATACAAGTGACACAAAACAAAGCCAGCCACAATAAAAATAACCTCTCACAGGTTTCAAAACAGAATAAGACAAGCAAACTCTGGAGCAACGACCGCGTGTCGTTTCCTCAAGACGGGAGCAGGAAGTCTAGCGTCAGCAATAACAGGAAGTCATAGAAGAAGAGCAGTGATCTTCAAATAAAAGCATGAAAACAGAACATGACAGAGCTGCATCATTTAGCTGCCATTTACAGTTGTGGTCAAAAGTTTACATACACTTGTAAAGAACATAATGTCATGGCTCTTTTGATTTCCCGTTATTTCTACAGCTCTGATTTCTCTGATAGAGTGATTGGAACAGATACTTCTTTGTCACAAAAAACATTCATGAAGTTTGGTTCTTTTATGACTTTATTATGGGTTAACAGACAAAGTGATCAAATCTGCTGGGTCAAAATATACATACAGCAGTGCCAATATTTGGTTACATGTCCCTTGGCCATTTTCACTTCAATTAGGCACTTTTGGTAGCCATCCACAAGCTTCTGGCAAGCTTCTGGTTGAATCTTTGACCACTCCTCTTGACAGAATTGGTGCAGTTCAGTTAATTTGATGGCTTTCTGACATGGACTTGTTTCTTCAGCATTGTCCACAAGCTCTCAATGGGGTTTAAGTCAGGACTTTGGGAAGGCCATTCTAAAACCCTAATTCTAGCCTGATTTAGCCATTCCATTACCACTTTTGATGTGTGTTTGGGGTCATTGTCCTGTTGGAACACCCAACTGTGCCCAAGATCCAACCTTCAGGCTGATGACTTTAGGTTATCTTGAAGAATTTGAAGGTAATCCTCCTTCTTCATTATCCCATTTACTCTCTGTAAAGCACCAGTTCCATTGGCAGCAAAACAGCCCCACAGCATAATACTACCACCACCGTGCTTGACGGTAGGCATGGTGTTCTTGGGATTAAAGGCCTCACCTTTTCTCCTCCAAACATATTGCTGGGCATTGTGGCCAAACAGCTCGATTTTTGTTTCGTCTGACCACAGAACTTTCCTACAGAAGGTCTTATCTTTGTCCATGTGATCAGCAGCAAACTTCAGTCGAGCCTTCAGGTGCCGCTTTTGGAGCAAGGGCTTCCTTCTCAGTCCATGGAGATGCAAAACACGCTTGACTGTGGACACTGACACCTGTGTTCCAGCAGCTTCTAATTCTTGGCAGATCTGCTTTTTGGTGGTTCTCGGTTGAATCTTCACCCTCCTGACCAATTTTCTCTCAGCAGCAGGTGATAGCTTGCGTTTTCTTCCTGATCGTGGCAGTGACAAAACAGTGCCCATGCACTTCATACTTACAAACAATTGTTTGCACTGTTGCTCTTGGGACCTGCAGCTGCTTTGAAATGGCTCCCAGTGACTTTCCTGACTTGTTCAAGTCAATGATTCGCTTTTTCAGATCCATGCTGAGCTCCTTTGACTTTCCCATTGTAGCGTTTGTGGGCGTTTGTATCCAATGAGCCCTATTTAAATGGCTCAGAGAAGTCACCAGCTCAGTCACTCATAATCACTCAAAAGTTAAGAGGCCATGCTATGAAGTTCATTTCACTGACACAACTTTCTAAGTCGCCAAAATTGCTAATTCATGTTGCTGTATGTATATTTTTGACCCAGCAGATTTGATCACTTTGTCTGTTAACCCATAATAAAGTCATAAAAGAACCAAGTTTCATGAATGTTTTTTGTGACAAAGAAGTATCTGTTCCAATCACTCTGTCAGAGAAAAATCAGAGTTGTAGAAATAACTGGAAACTCAAGAGAGCCATGACATTATGTTCTTTACAAGTGTATGTAAGCTTTTAACCACAACTGTACAACTGGTACAGAAGTCTACTTAATGTCACCACATGCACTTCAATCCACTTAATTTCTGGTACCACTAGTACACTAAAAGTGTGCTACTCAGTTCTATGAAAGAAATCCACTTATTGATAGAACAAAAAGGTATCCAGGAAATTAAACAATGCTGCATGAAGGCAACAGTGAAAAACTTAAGGCAAGGCAAGGCAATTTTATGTGTAATAGCCTGTTTTTACAAACAGTTTGTCTCAAAGGGCTTTACACAGCATCATGACAACATCCTCTGCCCTTAGACCCTCACATCGACTGAGGAAAAACTCCCAAGAAACCCTTTTAACAGGGAAAAATGGAGAAACCTCAGGGTGAGCAACAGAGGAGGGATCCCTCACCCAGGACGGCAGAGACGTGCAATAGATGTTGTATACAGAGAAGAAAACAGTTTACAACATGGAATATGGAAAACATGGAAATGGAATCAGTCAGTTAACGAAAAATGATGAAGGCAGCTCCTGGTGGGCAGGGAGGGAAGGCCAGCTTAATGGGACTACTGGATGGCAGACTGGGTCGTGAGCAGGGAGTGCAGGCCGGTTTAACAGCAGAAGAAAGGAGGTGATGGAGGCAGCGGTTGGTTGGTTGGTGCGGGGGGATGGAGCTCTGGAGAGATCTGTGGAAATACAGAGAGTGCGAGACACCAAGGCCAGACTACAAAGTGCAACAGTTAATGACAGTTCAAAATGTGTGAGGGCAGAGGAGAGGAGAGAAGAGGATGGATAGGGCTCCGTGTAACCTGATGGGCCCCCCAGCAGTTTAGGTCTATAGCAGCATGGCTATAAAATGGATCAGGACTACCTGAGCCAGCCCTAACTAAAAGCTCTGTCATAGAGGAAGGTCTTAAACCTGGACTTAGATGTGGAAAGAGTGTCTGCCTCTCTGACCCATGGAGAGAGCTGGTTCCATAATAGAGGAGCCCGGTAACTGAAGGCTCTACCTCCCAGTCTGTTTTTAGAGATACTGGGGTCACTAACAGACCTGCATTCTGGGAGCGAAGTGCTCTGGTAGGACAGTATGGGATAATGAGGTCTTTCAGATAAGTTGGAGCTTTGTCATTAAGAGGCAATTTTATTTTATAGCCGTTTTTACTAAACGGTTTGTTTCAAAGGGCTTTACACTATTATGACAACATCCTCTGCTTAGACCCTCACATCGACTGAGGAAAAAACTCCCAAGAAAACTTTAACCAGGAAAAAAATGGAGAAACCTCAGGGTCAGCTAACAGAGGAGGGATCCTCACCCAGGACGGGCAGACGTGCAATAGATGTTGTATACAGACAAAGAAAACATTTTAACACATGAAATACGGAAATCATGAGATGGAATCAGACGTTAACGAGAAACGAAAATGATTGAAGGCAGCTCCTGGTGGCAGGGAGTGAGAGCCAGCTTAATGGACTACTGGACGCCAGACTTGGGTCATGAGCAGGGAGTGCAGCCGGTTTAACAGCAGGAGAAAGGAGGTGATGGAGGCGGCGGTTGGTTGGTTGGTGCAGGGGGATGGAGCTCTGAAGAGATCTGTGGAATACAGAGAGAGTGCGAGACACCAAGGCCAGACTACAAAGTGCAACAAATAATGGCAGTTCAAAATGTGAGGGAGAGGAGAGGGGAGGAGAGGAGAGGAGAGGAGAGGAGAGAGAGAGGAGAGGAGAGGAAGGAGAAGGCTCCATGTAACCTGATGTGTCCCCCAGCAGTTTAAGCCTATAGCAGCGTAGCTATGGAATGGATCAGGCTACCTGACCCAGCCCTAACTAAAGCTCTCTCATAGAGGAAGGTCTTAAGCCTAGCCTTAAATGTAGAAAGAGTGTCCTGCCTCTCTGACCCATGGAGAGAGCTGGTTCCATAATAGAGGAGCCCGGTAACTGAAGGCTCTACCTCCCAGTCTGTTTTTTAGAGATACTGGGGTCACTAACAGACCTGCATTCTGGGAGCGAAGTGCTCTGGTAGGACAGTATGGAATGACAAGGTCTTCAAATAAGTTGGAGCTTTGTTATTAAGAGCCTTGTAAGTAAGTAGAAGGATCTTGAAGTCTATTCTATATCCTACAGGAAGCCAATGGAGAGAAGCTAGAATGGGAGAGATGTGCTCTCTCTTATTAACTCTTGTCAATACCCTCGCTGCAGCATTCTGGCCAGCTGGAGACTCTTCAGAGAGGTTTTTGGGCATCCTGACAAAGAGAGTTACAGTAGTCCAGCCTAGAAGTAATAAATGTGTGGACCAGTTTCTCAGCATCACTCTGAGAGAGGATATTTCTGATTTTAGACATATTGCGCAGGTGAAAGAAGGCAGTCCTAGTCACATGCTTTATGTGAGAGCTGAAGGAAAGATCCTGGTCAAAAATGACTCCAAGGTTCCTCGCTGTTGGACTGGAGTTAAGGTGATGCCATCCAGAGTAGCAATCTGATTGGAGAATGTGTCCCTGAGATGCTTGGGTCTAATCACAATAACCTCTGTTTTGTCAGAGTTCAGTAGAAGGAAGTTAGAAGACATCCAGGATTTGATGTCTTTCAAGCAATCTTGCAGATTGATGAGGCGGCTTCTATCATCTGGCTCTATTGATAGGTAGAGCTGAGTATCATCAGCGTAACAGTGGAAATTGATGGAGTGCTTATGGATTATATCCCTAATGGGAGCATGTAAAGAGTGAAGAGAACTGGCCCTAAAACTGAGCCCGCGGCACACCATACATAACTCTGCTGTACTTTGAATGGACATTATTAACATTAACGAATTGACATCGGTCAGATAAGTATGAAGCAAACCATTTTAGAGCAGATCCTTTGATCCCGATTTCGTGTTCTAGTCTATTGCAGTAAGATGCTGTGATCGACGGTATCAAATGCAGCACTGAGGTCCAGAAGTACAAGTACAGAGACAAGACCTCTGTCGGAAGCTATAAGAAGATCGTTGGAAACTTTGACCAGTGCTGTTTCAGTGCTATGGTGTTCCCTAAATCCAGATTGGAAAGCTTCAAAGAGCTCGTTACTGTGCAGATGTTCATGAAGCTGCATTAGGACAACCTTCTCAAGGATCTTAGAGACATAGGGAAGGTTGGATATAGGCCTATAGTTGGCTAATGCATCTGGATCAAGACAGAGAGGGTTTTTTAAGCAGAGGATAATGACAGCCACCTTAAAGGCCTGTGGCACATAGCCTGTGACTAAGGAAAGTTGATCGGTTCAGTATAGCAGCGTTAACTAAGGGGAAGACATCCTTGAGCAGTCTTGTTGGACTGGGTCAAGCAGACATGTAGCTGATTTGGAGGAGGTGATTACAGAAGTTAAGTCTGACAGGTCGATGGGACGAAGCTGTTCAAGTATGCACCAAGTCTGGGAGGTGCTTTCGTAGGGGCTGTAATCTGTGGTCCACTACTGCCGATCCTTGTTCTGATATTTACAATCTTTTCAGTAAAGAAATTTAGGAAATCGTTGCTGCTGAGAGTCGGAGGGATGCATGGCTCAACAGCACTGTGGTTCTTAGTCAGCCTGGCCACAGTGTTAAAAAGGAACCTGGGATTGTTTTTATTCTCTTCAATTAAAGATGAAAAGTATGTACTCCTGGTGCTGCGAAGCTCTTTTTTATATATTAATAAACTATCTTTCCAGGCTCGATGGTCTTCCTCGCGCTGGCTGGAGTGTGTTTTCCTTTCCAGCTGTCTGGTCTTCTGCTTCAAGATGCGCAGATTTGAATTGTACCAGGGAGCTATTCTCTTCTGGTTGATGACTTTCTTTCTCAGAGGGGCCACAGCATCAAGTGCCCCAAGGAGTGTTGCTGCAGTGTTGTCCACAAGATAATCTACCTGCGAGGGAGTAAGATCAGCATAGCTGCTCATCGTATTACCAGAAGGTGTGGCAGCAAGCTCTGCTGGAATGAGCTCTTTAAATCTAGAAACAGCAGTGTCAGATAAGCACCTACTGTAGTGGTATTTTTTCCCAGGCGAGGTGTAATTTGTTAAGTAAATCCAAAGTTATTAGAGATGGTCAGACAAGACCGGGTTCTGAGGGAAAACTGTGATGTGATCTACTTCTATTCCATAAGTAAGTACCAGATCAAGGATGTGATTAAAAGAGTGAGTGGGCTCATGTATCCTCTGGGAGAAGCCAATTGAATCTAAAAGCAACTTGAATGCTGAGGCCAGACAGTCGTCATCGACGCCACGTGAATGTTGAAGTCGCCCACTATAATGACTTTGTCTGAGTTCATTGCTAAATTTGACAGAAAGTCAGGGAATTCTTCCAAGAACTCAGAGTAAGGAGCAGGAGGACGATACACCACAGCAAGTAAGAGTGGTTTCTCTGCTCTCCAGTCTGGTGAGAGAAGCTGAGCATAAGGCTTTCAAATGAGTTATATGAAGCATTAGGTCGAGGGTTAATAGGCAGATCTGACTGATAAACTGCAGCCACTCCTCCTCCTCTACCAGTGTTACGAGGCACATGGTAGTTAATGTAACTGGGAGGGGTAGATTCATTTAAACTGACATATTCATCCTGTTGCAACCAAGTTTCAGTAAGAGTTAGTAAGTCGATTGGTGATTGGTGATCAAATCATTTACTAGCAGAGACTTGGATGAGAGAGATCGAATATTTAGCAAACCACATTTAATAGTTTTATTTGTTTGGTTTGCTGATGTAGCGGTTTTGATTTTAACTAAGTTGCTATAATTGGCTCCTCTAGCTTTGGGTTTAGGCTATTACAGCCTCGAGGCAGACACAGTTTTTATGGGGTATAAGCAGGGTTGGGTGGGTGGCAGCACATAAGAACCTGCAGAGGGGCGTGTAAGACTGCGGCTCTGCTTGCTGGTCTGAACTCTGGGTGATTGTCAGGGGTTAGAATGACTAACACAACGTGCTATGTTTCTCGATAAGAGAGATGCACCATCCAAAGTAGGATGGACGCCATCTCTCCTAACCAGACCAGGCTTTCCCCAGAAACTCTTCCAATTATCTATATAGGCCACGTTGTTTGCTAAGCACCACCTAGACATCCAGCGATGGAACCACCACATGCGGCTAAACATGTCGTCACTAGACAAATTGGGCAGCGGGCCAGAGAAAACTACGGAGTCCGACATTGTTTTTGCGTAGTTACACACCGATTCTATATTGACCTTAGTCAACTCCGACTGGCGAAGTCGGGTGTCATTAGCGCCGACATGGATTACAATTTTACTGTATTTGCGTTTACTTTTTGTCAGCAGCTTCAAATTTGCCTCAACGTCGCCCGCTCTGGCCCCTGGGATGCACCTAACCATGCTCGCCGGAGTCTCTACCTTCACGTTCCGGAGAAACAGAGTCGCCAATGACTAATGTCGGCTTCCCGGCGGCGGTGCCGCTGAGAGCATCAGAGCCAACATGCCAGTTTGGGTCTCAGCGGGTGTGTCGCTGAGTGGGGAAAATCTATTGAACACATGAAGGGGTTGGTGATGCAACACGGGCCGTGTGGACTTGTGCTTCCTACGTGCTGTCACCCAGCGAGCCTGGCTTCCCGGCTGCTCGGGAGCTGCGGGGGAGCTGTTAGCGGCGGCTAGGCTAGCTGGCTCCGCAGTGGCTAAGGGGACCTGAGACGCTACCTGAGCTACAGGGCTAGCTTCCATGGTGCGGAGCGGGACTCTAGCTCACTAAGCCTCGCCTCCAGGACTGCAAACAGGCTACACTTGTTACATGTACCATTATCATTAAAGGAGGCAGAGGAATAACTAAACATCAGGCACACTGAGCAGGGAGAGAGGAGAAGTGGAGGAGAGAAGCAGAGGGAGAGAGAGAGGCCATAGCTATGCTAGGTAAGTTTGCGTTTCTAGGACGTTGAGTGCAGCAGTACAGATAGGGTCCTGTGATAGACCAGAGTTATAAAGACTTGTGTAGTGAACTAAGCGTAGCGTGCAGTGGTGCTTAAAGTGATTAAGTTAGCAGAAAGCTAGACGGAGGATTGAGGGAGAGCGTCTAACTCAACAGGCACACACAACAGGAAATGACGTAATACGCTCACCGTAGCAGGAAGGCGGCAGTTCGACTGCGGCAGTTCGACTGTATGAAATACTGTACTGTAAGAGTCTTGTAAGTAAGTAGAAGGATCTTGAAGTCTATTCTATATCCTACAGGAAGCCAATGGAGAGAAGCTAGAATGGGAGAGATGTGGTCTCTCTTATTAACTCTTGTCAGTACCCTCGCTTCAGCATTCTGAACCAGCTGGAGACTCTTCAGAGAGGTTTTTGGACATCCTGACAAGAGAGAGTTACAGTAGTCTAACCTAGAAGTAATAAATGCGTGGACCAGTTTCTCAGCATCACTCTGAGAGAGGATATTCCTGATCTTAGCTATACTGCGCAGGTGAAAGAAGGCAGTCCTAGTCACATGCTTTATGTGAGAGCTGAAGGAAAGATCCTGGTCAAAAATGACTCCAAGGTTCCTCGCTGTTGGACCGGAGTTCAGGGTGATGCCATCCAGAGTAGCAATCTGATTGGAGAATGTGTCCCTGAGATGCTTAGGTCCAATCACAATAACCTCTGTTTTGTCAGAGTTCAGCAGTAGGAAGTTAGAAGACATCCAGGATTTGATGTCTTTCAAGCAATCTTGCAGATTGATGAGGCAGCTTCTATCATCTGGCTGGAGACAAGACCTCTGTGGGAAGCTATAAGAAGATCGTTGGAGACTTTGACCAGTGCTGTTTCAGTGCTATGGTTTTCTCTAAATCCAGATTGGAAAGCTTCAAAAAGCTTGTTACTGTGCAGATGTTCATGTAGCTGCACTAGAACAACATTCTCAAGGATCTTAGAGACATAGGGAAGGTTGGATATAGGCCTATAGTTGGCTAGTACATCTGGATCATGAGAGGGTTTTTTAAGCAGATGATTAATAACAGCCACCTTAAAGGCCTGTGGCACGTAGCCTGTGACTAAGGAAAGGTTGGTCTGGTTCAGTATGGCCGCGTTAACTAAGAGGAAGACATCCTTGAGCAGTCTTGTTGGGATTGGGTCAAGCAGACACGTAGCTGATTTGGAGGAGGTGATTACAGAAGTTAAGTCTGACAGGTCGTTGGGGAGAAGCTGTTCAAGTATGCACCATGTCTGGGAGGTGCTTCCGTAGGGGCTGTAATCTGTGGTCCACTACTGCCGACCCTTGTTCTGATATTTACGATCTTTTCAGTAAAGAAAGTTAGGAAATCGTTGCTGCTTAATCTAACAAAATAAAACAAAAAGAGAAAATACTAACAATACTAACAATATATTACAAAGAACTATCTACATCTACATCTATACTAACAATATATCACAAAGAACTATCTACATCTACATCTATACTAACAATATATCACAAAGAACTATCTACATCTACATCTATACTAACAATATATCACAAAGAACTATCTACATCTACATCTATACTAACAATATATTACAAATAACTATCTACATCTACATCTACAAATTCATTAAGTATAAATTAAGTGCACTTTAGTAAAGTATATTAATAAGAGTCCTCCGTGGCAGCAAGGGAAGCTCTGCCGATGACATCGACGGTTCTGCGCCCGAAGCCGAAGTGGACTGCAGACCTGCAGAGTTAGACTCAAGCAAAACAAGAGGGTTGTTAAAGCTAATTAATGATAACTTGAAGGCTGACAACACTTAAGTGTTGGGCTGAGAAGCTGGCAGAGCGGGAGCAGTCGACTTTCTTTTCTTCCGGGGGGGAAGTTAGCCGGAGTTTTCCCCTATGGTATGTTATACTTCCTCCATCATTAATTTGCACAAAATGTTGAGAGTACACCAACATTAGATCAATTATGTCAAATCTGTTACAGTCCTATTCTAGTTAATCCTACAGTTTTAAAAACAATGATATGATGAAAACTAACACTAACACTAATCTTAGCAAATGCTGGAAATGTTAAGTTTAAAGTATTCTCAATGAGAATGAAACAGGTTTAATGGAAAAAGTGATTCTTGTGTTTTGTTGTTTGTCTAAACTTGAAATGTACCCGCAATTCTGAAATGGGCCATTCACACCTATACGTTCAAGTTGTCAGTTATCTGACTTCAGTCTGATCACTGAAAACGCATGTTAATGCCAGGTGTAAACAGGGTTGACAGTTACCTTGGTCTATAGGTCGCACCGGTCTATAACCCGCACCCAACATTTTAGATGAAAAAAAAAGAGGGATAAAAGTGCGACTACATTGAATTCTATCGGTATACACCGCAGAAGAAGGAGGAAGGAAGAAATCTCTAGTAGAAGGTTAAGAGTGTGTAAAGGTGCATATGCATCATCAATCTGATGCCTGTGATTTTGTACAATTCAGCGATGAGAAGAATCGGATAATCCTCTTCTTTATTCCTCGAAACCTTCTTGTGAATCTTTCAGTGGTGCTGGAGGCAGAGGAAGTTCCTTCATTTGGTCCTGCTGCTGTCTTCTTAGCATCATCTACACCAGTCTTCTTTGGTGGTTTAATGTGATTGTGATTAGTGGTTCCAGCTGTACCTCGGGTGGTTTCCTTTTGCTGGCTATTTTCTAACACTGATACGGCTGATGTCAGGTAAGAGTTGCAATCAGCACTTCGTAAATGTTCCATGGTAATGAAACAGTGTCTTAGACCTTCACTGGGAGTGAGCCTTAGCTCAGGGTTTAAATCCAGCATTTCTTGGAGGATGCTTAAAAGGCCCATGCGTCCTCAATTTCAATGCGATCTGCTGGCTTTGAGCGAGTCTTTATAATTTGATTGAGATCAGTAAAGTTGTGCCTGATGTATTGCGGAATGGTGTCCAGGCCCGATAAAGACCTGTATTCTTCCATTGTCTTCAGCCTCCATGAATTGGTTGTGAGGTGTCTGGTGAAATAGTAGGCGGTATAAATTCCAGACTGCAGCAAGTGTGTCTCAGGCATACCATGCAACTTCACAATGGTTTCATTGCGTGATATCTACATCTTGTAGGATACAGGTTCCAGCCGAGGTACAAATAGGCCAAAACGCACCCAAGAGACCACATGTCTATGGCCTCGAAAAGTGGAAGACCCAAGAAAACTTCAGGGGCCCTGTAACCAATAGGCTGAATTAGACGGCCAATGGATAGATTGGAGGCATTATCAGCCAAACCAAAATCAATCAGTTTCACCCTAAAGGGTTGCTGTTGGTGATTAACCAACATTATGTTGTCTGGCTTGATGTCTGTATGTACTATACCTATGCTTTTAAGGGCATCCAGAGCCACCAGCATTTGTCGTGCGATTACTCGAATCTCAGACAGATGCAGTGGCACGAAGTTCCTGCTTTCAAGGAAGTCATACATATCCATTTGCAGCATTTCAAATACGATACAAACTTGTCCTCTGTATGTAAAACTCTCAATAAACTTGACCAAGTTATTCTTGTCTTGGTCAAGTATCCTGAGTTTTTCAAGAATGGCTACCTCTCTTTTCCCAGCCATGTCCTTCCTCACAAACTTCACAGCCAACTTTTCTTTGGTTACTTTGTTTGAGCATTGGGTTACTGTTCCATACACACCATTTCCCAGGACTTTGTCCAGTATGTATGTATTTGAATCACTCTGCAGTGTGGTAATGTTTTTTAATGAGCACAGTTCATCCATGTTCAAACTTCCACACTTTGCTCCCATTTCAAAAGGTTAGCTTTTGTAAATGCAATGTAAATTTATCTCACTGCAATTTGTACTCTCCAACTTTCTGTGTGTGTGGTAGTGTCGCTTGCCTGGTGTTACAATAAATTATTCACATGCAGTGACATCATTGATGACATCACATTCTATGTGATACCTTCATCTGTGTTGCTGATGATGTCATATGTAGATGTCTGGTATGTGCTTGCCTGGTGTTGACAAATTCTTCAAAGGAATGTTAAATGACATCACATTCTATGTGACATCATCATCAAAAGCTGTGTTACCATGGCAACATTAGGTGCCATGGTAAATGATATATAGAGATATATTCTGTGACATTCTGTGACATCATCATCAAAAGCTGTGTTACCATGGCAACATATATATATATATATATATATATATATATATATATATATATATATATATATATATATATATATATAGACAGATTGTTTTGTATTACAGTTATATGAATTGTGTAGGAATAAAGTTTTTTTTTCCTATTGTTATTCTAGAGTGTATTTGACATTACTTATTGATTTCTTATTGATTGATCAACCTCTTCCTGCAGCCCCTCCACAACCACAGTCAGCTGCTGATTGTTGGCATGAAATAGTGTTGAATGATTACTTGCATTTGCAATTTAAATCACAATATGATGAAACACGATTTCGTAATTTCACAGGCTGTGATTATGTTCTAGTTATGTGTCATGCAAGGGAGAATGGAGCTGACAGTGAAAAGAAGCAACACCGCCACACTGTTACCTGTTTATATTGGCATCAGGCTCAGCTGAACATAGCACTGCGGACACGTTAATGTCAGACAGGAGCAGTACGTCAGCTGTGGAACTATTCCAGTTTAATCAAGAATATATTGCACAGCATCAGGTGTGCAGAACCTGCCATAGTGCTGTTGTGACCGCACGGGGCAACACCACCAACTTGTATCAGCACTTAGAACACCACAAAGCTGTGTATGAGCAATGAGTGGCTAAAATGTCTTTGCAAGTCTAACAAGTCAAATAGCCACTGACACAGGTCAGTGACTGAAGAATTTGAAAAGATAACTTCACATGAATGCAGCCCAAAATGGCCCAGTGTCTCTCAGCACAGTGAATAAGCCCTGATGAACGCTTGGGATCAGCAGTATGGCGTGTCCTGCATATATTTTAGCTGGGTTGCTATACCAGAGCTTTGTTTAAAAAAAAAAAAAAAAAACACAAGGAGACCAAGAAACCAGAAAAAACACAATTTGTTCATTTCATGGTCAAAAAAAAAATCTGTAGTATAGCTCTTAAGATTAAATTCAAACTTTTTATTTTATTACCCTTCTTATTTTTTCATAGCTTATGTTGATAACCTGTGGGTAACTTGCACCCAATCTAAGATCCCCCTGAAGTGGCTGAAGAGCAGTGAAACAGTTAAACAGACTGAGATTCCTGGATAACGAGGTTCATATGTTAAGGGTAGAAGGTTCATCCAATGGAAACGTTAAACAGCCTACACCTGACTACACCATCATTATTATGAATCCCACGTGATTTCACACAAGACCTGCCCTATTCCCTCAGTGATTGGGTGTGACAATAAATGGTAGTACCTTAATGACAGCACAACAGGCTCAGCAGGCAGAGATTAGAAGAACAAGGCAGCCTGAGCATACAGAGGTCCATTAACTGTCCATAAACAAGTGTTTTGGTGACGTTTCATGTATTTGCATGTTCTGTTCCAAAGAATCACTCATTGAAATGACTGTTAAGCTTCAGCAGTGCCTGGCTCCCGAGGTTCTTACTGTCAAGCTGCAATATTTTAATGGTGAACAGGAGTCCTCCATTACTAAAAAGTCTCTCATAGGCCGTAGATACTGGAAGACCTGTGTTGACTTCCAGTGACAGTATCTTGATTTGAGGAAAGGAATGCGGGAGAGCCATACTTCCGTTGGATGATCATGAAAGGTGCCTCTCCAGCTCTGCTGTTTTAGTGATGGGCAAAGCAGTTCTTGAGAAGTTACTGAATCACTTGATTCAGTTCATTAAAAAATGTGTTCACCAAATCGTTCAGTGGTTAGCTGGAGCCCTGACTGCGGAGCGAGTAGTTTGACTCACTGAACTGACACACAGCTGATTCAGTTCATGACTCAGCCCTGAGGCTCACATTCACTGTGTAGCACATCCACTGAACGTACTGATAACATGGTACTTTCTCTGAACAAACTGAACGTACACCAACCTTCTATTGTTCGCAACAACAACAACACATTTCACAAACAACACAACATTAATGTCTTTTCATTACTGGCGAGTCTAACGTTGTAAGTTTGTTTCTTTGGAAACTAAGTCTTTTAAAACGATGGGGAGGTCTGTGTTTGTATTCATGAGGCTTGACTCACAGCTACATTAGCCATTAGCTTGGAGAAAAACAGTCTTCATGAAAGTGTATCCCTGCAAAGAATTTGTTCGCAGAGAACGAATCATGACACATTCATTGGCGAGTGGCAAGTGATTCATCCTTCGCACTGACCAAATCATGAATCAGCAGTTCCACTCCCCACCTGCATGCCCCCCCACTGAGCTCTCCTTAACACTAAGAGCCTTCAAGACAGCCTCATAGACCGTTTGGGTTTTTCTCATGGAGATAACTTTGCATTTACATAAAAACTACAGGTCTCTGTGATTTTTCCTAAATATTCGTGTTTAATGGTTTCTGAAGCTTACAACGTATTTAAATGAAACACTTTTGATTTCTGAGCATTTATACCTCAGATGGCCACAGGCAGTCCTACAGACCGTTGCATATTAACGGCAGTTATAGACCACTGTGTCCAGCTGTGGTCACAGCAGTTATTACACTGTTTCCATTTTGTGGTTTTTGCATGTCTTTTTTTCCTCACCTGTTATTGTTTTCGTATAAATATTTATTTGTATATGCAGATCAGGAGCGAGCAAGGAGCGCCTGCATGCACACAGAAAGAAGGCATCGGGCGTGTACGGGCAAAAACTGAAACGGGCCGGTTAGAAACGAAGAGAGGAAAATCACAGAATATGACATATGTCCAGGAGACTTGTCTCCTCAGGACATGAAGGAAGGAGGATGGGATGGTGGCTCAGGTAATGACCTCAGGTAGCGATGAGGAAACTGTCACTGTCAGCTACACATCTGTCAGCTGCACATCTGTCAGCAGGTGTGCTCCATGCAGACACTTCACTAACTTTGTTTTGTGGACTAAGGACAGACTAGATCTTGATTATGTTGGATATAAAGCGCCATGTACTTGCCCTCGTTTATAATGATTATTGAAATATAACATAACCTGATAAATCTCTCAGCTGCTGTCCAGTCCGGTGATAATGGTCTTTGTGCTATGTCATCTCCAGGTAGAACAACTGTGAAGGACCTGGAGTTGATTAAAAAAAACACAGCAAAAATAACTATCCAGTGAACAGTGACATCGACTCTTGACATGAGAGCAGCACATGTGTCCAGATGTGTCAACTGAACAGGCACATGTGGTGCTGTATGTGCAACAGATGGTGCTGTCACATCACTCATTCCAAAAGTTTGTCACTGATGCAATATAAACCTAAGTGGCGATAACATTGCATAGATTTATACACACTCAACCTATTCATTGGGGATACATGTACAATAAAATGCAATCTACTACAAAAGCCATGTCATGAATTTTAGTCAGAGCTCATCATTGTCCAGGTTTTGTTGACAACAACAAGGTTACAGTCCTCACGATCTCAACAATAAACATAAATCAATACTTCTCTGACAGTGTCAATTAAAACTTTAAGTTCTTATTCTAAAAGGCAAAATTTATGTAATTTTATCAAATTAGATTGTACAAGTGGGCCAGGTGAATGTTTGTCAAGGTGTACTGATTCCAGATTTTAAGGCATTCTCATCAGTGGTCCTGGATGCCCTGGACTTTGGTAGGAGTATAGCTGCTGCAATCAGCTCAGGTTCTAATAAAAATAAAACAGGAAATGACCAGACAAAACATGGAGACAGGACAAAACACAACTTGAACTCACCACGATGTGACACTGCCTAGCTATTTGATACATATATTTATTGTCCATTATGTGTGTAAAATAAACATACAAATACATTAAATGAATAATCTATGTCCTCCCAATCAACTACAATTAAAACACAATCATGTAAAAAAAAGCTATATTATGTTGCATTATATTGACCTTGAGACAGGTGGATGCACCCACATTAATCAGCAAAGCTGACAGCTGTTTCATTACGCTTAAAGCTATGTTGTGTAATTTATTTGACAGTTTATTAGCAAAAATCATATATTACTTTCATAAATATGTATTTATTAAAGTATAATTACATTTGCATACAAACAGAAGCTTTCTCATAGGCTTAGTTTGAGTTGTCTATATATAAATATAAGCGGGCGTGCAGTGCAGGAGGCTAGCGTAATGTGTTGAATATTCTATTCTTTGAATATGGTTCCTAAACTGGGACAAAAGTCTGCCTTGCCGTGTTGCTGGAAGACGGTGAATGTGAAGCAACCAGAGGCAGTTGTACGTCCGAATGCGCCAAATTTGAACCTGCTTAGCTCTTCAGTGATTCTGTTGTACTTTAAATGGAGCAGCACACACATCCTTTGCCCTGTGAGAGGAAAACAACGCCATCAAAGAAAAGAAAAAGACCCAATGACCGTCGACAATGGGATAAAACAAGAGTAAATATCGCTGGCACACTGGAACATGTTTTCAGTGGGGGGAGCTGCCATCTGAATGCAGAATGTGTGACATCACATTGTTGTGTTGTTGCACCACCGGGCGGCAGGACTCTGCTCCGTGTCTGGAGATGGACCGCAACACACGTTGTAGAAATGCTCTGATTGACTTGAATGGGAGCAAAGTGCTACAGCATGTGCAACAGAGACAGAGACCCAGCTCCGACAGTGCAGCGAGAACAACAGCACGAGGAAGATGAAGATCATCAGATCCATCATCGGGGGGGCGGACGCTCTGACAAGGGGGGCTGCAGCCCCAGCAGCACCCAACTTCCCAAACTAATATAGACTGGGTAATTCAGTCTGGCGTAATGTTAGCACAGTGTAGTCCAACAACTATGTTTCCCTCTGGTCTAACTTGGAGAACTTGCTGTCGGCTAGATTTGTTAGCTACATTAGCACATACAAAGGCCCAGTATAAGAGCACCGAACATAATATCCATACATAATTATCCAGAACATGCACTTCAACTGGGAGCAGCAAAGTCTGGTAGCTCTGAGCTTTTACTCAACCTTTGCTTTATTTTGTTGTGTTTTTGTATGTTTTTGTCATATTTTGTCAACTACTGATGGACACTTCTGTGGGGAGAGGAGATTCTTCAGGAGAGGAGATTCTGTCATTGAAAATGGAGCAAGTCTGGAGGATGCCACCCTGTTCCAGCTGGATGAGGAGGCGCTTTCATGGTTGCTGTGCTGGTGGTGCAGAGGTTAAAGGCTTGGAAGTGGAGATGTACTGTAGGTCCTTTCTGCTGTCAGTCATCATGCAAAATATCATATAATATATAAATCATATATAAATATCATATATGGTGCACCAATGTTATCACACTACACGCACAACTTTCAACTGATCCGTGGACCACTTGCATACTGATCCATGGAGAGCGATCTGAATGGATCAAGGATCAACAATGATCCGTTGCACCAGGCATGTCATGGAGAAAAAATAAAACCTGTGTGAACAGCAAAACTGCTGGACTCTGTTGTTGTGTAGATTCAAAGGCAAGACCAGCAATGCAAAACACCACACAGTTCAATGGATACTTTGGTTGTGGCTTCTGTTTCCACCCTGGAACTCTTGTAGACAAACAGGTCAAGTGCAGCATGACTGCCACAGAATATCCTGAAAGAGAGGCCAAAGAAATGGCAGATATGGAGCAAGGAGGAGCACTAAACCGAAATGTGAGAGGAGTGAAGGGACCATCACCATTCATAAACATGCCTTATTTTGATATAGTGGAGATTTGTTCTGGATTATATGCTGTATTACTTGTCATGAGACGCTAGATGGCTCACAGAACTTCTTCTGAGCAACAGTGATCAGAACTATTACATGGGAGTCCCAGTACAATGAGGGTAATAGAAAACAGGGTCAAGGACATAAAAGCACTGCACTTGATTACAGGACTGCCCAGACCCCTTGCAGATTTGAAGTATTGGAAGGCGTGCTCATGTTTTACAGCTGTCCTGTCCTCAGTGGTGAGCTGCAGCCATGTTATTTGAAGCACCGAGGCCTACTGGTGTCTGCAGTATTCCTACTTCTCAAAGACAGAATCACTTTGGAGGAAATCAACAAAGCAGGTGAGATGCTGTTTGAGTTAGTGGCAAGATTTCAGATGATGTACGGGGAAACATCAATGACAGTCAATTCATCTTGCAAAGTCAGTGAAGTTGTGGTTATGAAGTTGCAGAGAACAATACCACTCTTCACCACATGGTATGCAGTTAGTGAACAGGTGAAGGAGTTCTGTGTGGAACTGACAAATACCCCAAGAGTTAAAAGTGTCACAATGTCAGGATACAACTGTGCTAGATAATGGCAGGGTGAATCAAACAACACCTTTGAATTTGCACAGAAACAGGCATCTGATGAAGTTGTGGTGCAGGTGAGGATGGTGTACGGAGGACTGGTCTACACTAGCAAAAACTACAGCCTCAATAAGAGACTGAGGGACTGTGTTACTAAGCTCAGTGATGGATGATTCTGTGATTCAGAACATCACCAGCTCTCCCTCAGACTAGATGTACAGAAATTGCTCTTCTCTTCAAAGAACTGCATATGAATACATGCTTCCCTTTGTCACAAGTAAATGGGCTTGTGTCCCATATCAGACTTGTAAGTGAAAGTGTGTTCTCTCCACTTTCTCTCCACATATATATATATATATATATATATACACACACACACACACACACACACACACACACATACATATATATACTGTATATAAATATATATATAGCACGTGCTGTATATAGTGCTATATATAGCACATCAATCCTAGTCCTAGCAATAGGTCAGTGCCTCGTTGCATTAATTTAAGTTAATTAATTAATTAACTTGTCAGTGACTGGACAAAAAATTCAAGGAAAAAAATACCTTGTGTAAGCTGTTAGTGTGCAAACATTAAATGATAATAACATGAATACTTTGTGTCAGTAAAAAGTATATTATAGAAATGCTTTTGGACCTGACTGTCAGCCCTGAATTTAAATTGGCAGCAAAAGGACCACACAGCAGGTACTCTGAAATCACAGGCCACCAGTTGTACCCTGGATCCTTTCTACAAACAACTGTCTGCTCCATCTAACACGACCGTGATATGTCAAGGACCTTGAGAGGCTGCTATTATTGTTAGCGTGTTGCCAAAGGTCAGCTGAATGAAGGTAACCTGAGCAGTGAATTACACACAGCTGGAGCCTTTATATCTCTGCTCTGTAAGAACCAGCACAGCCTGCACCTCCGTTGGCCTGGCAGGTCTGTTTCTGTTGGATTGTCTTCCCTGCTCATAGAGCTGAATGCCACCACAAGGGGAGGCCGCCTCCTGGTCAAAGGCACGGCTCTGGGTCTTTGTCAGTTAGTTTCTGACCCTGTCTGTGGAGGCTACTGAGGAAAAAAAGGAACTGTGACCAACTGAGTGGCTGACTGAGGATCTGCTCAGACAGCAGACGGCTGGCAGCAGGTTGCCTTTCTCAGTGGTTCTCAGTATAGGAGACCCTTGCATTAGATTTGATGCAGTTTTTAACGGACTTCAAGGAGCCAAGATAAATGGTTTTATACAGTGTCCCCCAGCTCTCTACACATTCAGACAATCTATCTTCACGTTTCTTACTCTGCACTAAGGATGGGAAATGTTAAACCTCCTACTGGATTTGGGTTTAATTAGTAATTTAGATTCTTGTTGACTGTTGGTTTTCCCAGCAGCTTTCATATTTTATTGCTTTTAGCATCCTGGCTCTGGACATCCCCATCCTGGCCCTGACAGTGCAGGTCCTGCTGCTGCTGCTGATTCCTTCTGTCCTGTTAAAGGGGAACTATTCAAGTTGTATGGTTCCTCTTTAATCACTGAAGAGTTTTTTTTCCTGCCTTTATTTGATAGCACAATATGAGAGAGATAGGACATGGGGAGGCAGAGAGAGGGGGAATGACATGCAGTAAAGGGCCACACGATGCGGAATTCGAACCGGGGCCGACTGCAGCGAGGACTGTAGCCTCTGCATATGGGACAACTGCTTAACCTTAACCCACTGCACCACACGGCGCCCCACTGAAGAGTTTTATATGATTTTAGTTTTCCTAGTTTTACTGTTTGTCTTTTCACAAAGTCTCATGCTGTCCACAGCTCTTGTTCTCTGAGGAGCAGACATCATTTCTGTTCTCCAGTCTCACTCAGTTATTTTTATGATTTGAGAAAGAGAAAATACAATGTTTAATCTAAACCTGCTAAATCCACTTATTCAGTGTATTTGACAACATTTCTGACTGTTGGTGATTCCATTGTTGTTCCTCCTCTTTATCTTCTTTGCTTCTTTTCATTTGTTTTGTTTTGTTTTTTTAAACATTTTTATGCCTTTATTTGACAGGAAAAAGGGAGAAAAACAGGAAATGTGAGAGAGTGAGACTGGTGTGTGACAGCTGGGAGACAGTACTGTAGACTCTTAACCATTTCAAGCCTACATAAAACTAAAAATGCCTGGAAGGAGTTTTTTTTTTTTTTTTTTTTTTTCCCAATTATGACCTTATTTTTTATATAATTTTTTATGTCAATAACAAACACTAACAAAGTGCTTCACAACAGTAACAATAGATAATAATTGTTATAAAAGATGAAATAGTAATAATAATGATGACGATGATGACGATGATGATGATGATGATGATATAACAATAACAAACATGTAACAAAGTGCTTCACAACTGGCAACAGCTGGGGTCAAAATAAGGCTGAGGTAAACTGTTATGACTACAGTTCACCATTGTGTATGTTCATGGTTCTGCAGCACTGGCCGCTCCTAAAGGAGCCTTCCTGTCATGCCATTCTGCAAAGCAGTGTCTGTATGCCACCAGACAGCACAATGTCACAATGATGGACCACATCGGTCCGGACTTTAACACCTGTGGGTCGGGCGGGGTCGTGTTTTAATTTTCAGGGCTGTTAAGAACTCTATCACAGAGCCTGCAGTACAGTTAGCAACTGGATGCTCGTGTAGCTTGTGGAGGCTATTATCTGGCATTTCATTACCACTGCCACCATTAAGTACGTTGCAGTAGACAATAATCATACCAGCAATAGAGTGGACTTAGGTTTACTGCCCCATGCTCGAACTGAACAGTTCACATTACATCGGCGCAGACGGAGAGGTGCACATGTGACTTCCTGTGTTTAGGGTGTGTTAGAGCTGTTAGCCTGAGCCCCCAGTCCTCAGTGACAGTATGTTCACTGTGTGTAGTATGTTCACTGAATGTACTGATGAATGGTACATTCACTGAACTTACTACACACAATGGTACACTTGTGAACGACAAACACTACTTTGAGTAGTATGTTCAGTGAATGTGAGCCCTCAGCCCTGAGTGACAGTACGTTCTGTGAAAGCAAAGCTGAGCAGAATGTGCAACGTACTCTCGCAACAATGGTACGCAACCAGGTCTGCGAGTGACTGTGAGAGAGAGATAGCTTTCATTGCAGACTACTCAGTCTTTAGTACTAAAGTGGCAGAGTAGAAGAGGAAGGGAGCAAACAATGAGGGGAATGTGAGTATTTGAGAACTTACAGATCATTTGAAAATAAACTTAATTAAATTAAAATTTTATCTTCACAGCAATTAAAACATGAACTTGAAACAGTGAAAACTGTATAATCAGAAGAATCAATCTAATATCTGCCCTTCATCTTTCCTCATAACTGGATTCTTGGAAGCATGCAACGGTGCCGCAAACCAAATGCTGCTGCAGGTGGTTTTACTGATTGCCTCCTTCTTTCCGGATAAAAGTGGAACCAGTAAAATCAGTTGCGATTAACTAACTACCACAGTGCACAGAGTGATGAGTTGTGGCATCAACACAGTGTACACAAGATGGCACAAAACAGCCATCATGCACGTCATCTAAAACACACAATCATACCTTTATTGCTAAAAGGCGTGTTTTAATGGGCTGAAACTGAAACTTATTTCCTGCTTTAAAGCAAAGACAACTTGAGGATGACTCACTTGCCGTTAGTGCCATAAACAATTTGTTGATACAAGCGTTGCCTGCATTCTCAACGGCAAGTATCATCTGCCAGCTGGATTTTAAAAAGTCATTTCCTGCTTTGTATCACAGGGAACTGAGAGGAAAGCCACTAAAATAGGCCAACAAGACAAGTAATGAGTCCCAAACAAGGGGCATGAATTAATGACAGGAAAAAAAAAGAAGTTCCATTACCGTGGGCTACCTCAAGTACTGTGTTTCCTCCTTGTTTCTCTCCAGGGGGAGACACAGCGACAGCTAATTACCATTGCTTTTCTTTCTCTCTCTCTCACTGTGACTCAATCACACTCATTCTACCCCTCTCTCATCTCCATTTTACTCTCTCTGTGTCTCACCATGTCTGTCTCTCTCCCTAGAGTGGAATCTATTAACCATTTATCTATCTCTCCTTCTTGATTGCTTTGTACTGCCCTCTCCATCTCTTACCGTACTCACTCCCCAGAGTGCTGTGGCGCCAGAGGATCGAGACGACAAACACACACCAGCCCACCCACGCGCATGCACACACACGCAGAGTCCAGCGCGGTACAGCTACCATCACCATTTGTTTTCCATCCATGTAAATTAGGAAACACTCTGCGAGTGCTGTAGCGGCTCTGAAATGCTTTTAATGTCGTGCTAAGTTGTCACAATGGTACGATGCTTCTTTACTCCTATCTCCCGGTAATGGGTTTTTCTGACTACACAGTGCAGATTAAAGCACAGTGTCACAAAGAGTATGGTGTTGTGCGTCACTAGAATGTTATGCTTCATTGATTCCTGTTGGAAAATTCTCATTTTACCCACTTACACAGTACATGAAGGTCAGAGACAGAGCAGCGCATGTGAAGAGATACAGCGTCTTCCTCTGGAACTCCTGAGGGTTGAATCTAGCAACATGGGATTTGAAGCTGTGCTGTGGCACTCACGTCCATTTCTGGCACAGTTTAGCTGGAATCTGAGATTTATTTCCAGATGGAGAAGAATAGTTTCATATCACCTACTGCGTGTTCAGACAGAACTCAGAGATAGATAGATAGATAGATAGATAGATAGATATTAGGGATGTCCAATAATATCGGCCCCGATATTAGCACAAAAATGTAATATCTGTCCACATCCTTACACGATTTTCTGCCCATAATGAAAACCCGATAACGTAATGTTTAGTGAATATAGTTGGAATGGTCCACCACTACTTTATTATTGACACTGCTGCTTCAGACGCACAATAATAACCCACTACACGCTGTTCTATTGTAAACAAACACCTATGGCAATGGTGCTGCAGTACACAGCTGCAGGGCCTAAAGTGAACTTTTTTGGCCACCACCCACTGTGGCAGGTGGATTTCAAAATCCACCTGCCACAGTGGCTTTTCACCAGCCACATTTTTTTGTGCCATAAATAAAGGTGGACAACACAGAAAATACACATTAAAGTGCTGTCTATCTCCTTAATGACTAGGCCTAATGACTTATAATTGTATCTGACCTGGCAGCAGGCCTTTAGAATAGAAAATAACAGAAATAGAAACAGCCAATCATCTCACTGATAGTCTCATTGTGAGTCACAGTGAGTCTGCAGTAAGTCAGCAGTCTGGAAATGTGTGTTTCTCTTCTATAATACACATAGGAAACAGTACAGCCCAAGGGGAACCAGGGTCTGGGAGAAGCAGGTTCGTGGAGCTGTGTGCCGCGGATGTGCACAAAATACAAGCATGTCACACTAAATGTGCAGCACTACTGCGTCACTTTGGGTGGTGAGAGTGCATGACGCACGCCACCTGTGTGGACGACACATGCTTGCGAGCCACAGCAGTTCATGCATAAGCAAAAGACGGGCCCCAATGCACGCACACACACTTTAACCAAGGTGGTGGACAGAATCATCCAGGTGGCCCGTTTTAGCTTTAGATTGACATGAAAAATCTGAGATGTAACTGATACGTCAACAACACAACAGTTGGTCAGTGGTCATTGGCTACATGCCAACGTGGTGGGTAGATTGACATTTTCACCCGCCAATTGCAAAATGTACCCGCATTTGGCGTGTGGTGTTAATTTCATGCCCTGCACAGGTCTTAAATTATATGATAGGCTGCTTCAATGAGCCAGGCAGGGAGCACACGTGAGACTGTCTGTTAGATGATTGGCTGTTTGCACGTCACTCCCCGATTTCCGCTTCGTTTGTCGCCACTGCACACACCGTAGCAATGCAGCCCCATTCAAGTCAATCAGTGTGCGCTGCGGTACAGCACACAATGCCTGCTGTGGGTGACAATCTGATTGTCATAGTCAGGGAGCTGTGTGTGTGTGTGTACAAATAAACAATGTTAATTTGTTGAATGTATCCAGTGGGACATTAAAATAAAAGTAGGCATATTGTGTTAATACCCAACAGGAGATATGTGATGTATTGGGGGGAAAAAGCCTGCATATCTGTATCGGGTGAAATTAAGCACCGCCGACCCAGTGTCCCAGCTATCGTCTCTGCGCATCACGACACAAACATGCACCGTAACCTGTAATCTTCCGTTTATGACGGTTTAGACTACATGTCGGGACATCGTATATGTTATAAAACATTATCCAGCGCTCCATGGATTGTTTTTTTCACTGGCTTCATTAAAAACAAATGCACATGGCCCAGAGGAGGGTTAGCAAAACAGAGGAAAAGCGACCAGACTTGCATAGTTCCTCTTTAATGTACCAATCTAAGTTAAAAAGCATTTTTTCATAGCACACCTTGAACATGGAATAATCTGCAGAGAGATCCAGAATTGAGATAGATTTATGCTGATTGAAAACTTTAATTGCATTATAAAGAATGTGGGAAAGGAGACTTTTTTTCTTGCTTTGTCATTGTTTAAAGTGGTAAGTTTGTTTGGCTGCTTGCCAGGGCTCTCACGTAAGAGAAGTGTTTCTTTTAAAAGATGTGATTTTCTGGTAAAACAAAGCAAAAAACAAAGAGTAGCAATATACTCTAGGGTGCTCTGTGGTTGAGTGGTTATAGCACATACCATGCTGGCATTGCCTAAAACAGTGATGTCCTGTCTAATAAAGGCATACAAATGTCCCAAAAAAAGAAAAGAAAGGAAAGAAGAATAGCAGTATTGGCCAATGCTTCCTTGGGATTGTTAGCTTTGTAGAGTAAGTAATACCACAGGTATTTTGAGTTTTGCATGGTTCCTGATCCTGTTGCATTTCAAACTCAAAGTTAGTATAAGACCCAAGTTGAAATAAATCAAAATCCTTCAGTCTGGGCGGTCCTGCACATATTAATTCTTAAAAATCATTTTAGGTTCTGGGGTATCATCCCACTCATCAGTGCTGTGATGTAGCTGAAACAAATTCCATTTCAAAACTGATGCATTTGTATAATCAAACATTAGCTGTCTGTGACGGCTTGTGTGGTTCTTACAATCTGCCTCTGGTAATGAATATGATCACACGGTGCTGAGAGGCATTGTGCAGCACTCTCCAGGCCCTATAAGTGAGAGAAAAAAAAAAACAAAAAAAAAACATTTGCATTCGTATTTAACAGGGAGATTCACACTTTCTCATACTGAGATCACAAAAATATCAAAATCCAGAAACAAGTGAGCTTCATTTGAAGTCAGTTACAATTACACTGGTTAAATTCACAGTGCATTGATTATTTGTATTACGAGAAAATCCAGCCTGAAGCATTATGCATGTTTTTGGACTTAAGCCACACAACCAAGCTTAAAACATATACTCTTCACACAAGGTAGCTACTATGACAACTGGTTTACTAGAATAAAATCAATGCCTTTAGACTCAGAGAGAGAGAGTGTGGGCTGAGCTTTGGGCATGAAGAAGGAAGAAATATAACTAAGCTCTTATTCATTCTGTGACCCATCACTCCAACCTATCCCAAGTTTCACTGTGCACCAGTAATAGAATCTAATATTGCAGCAAACAAGAGCAACACAGAGTTTGAGAATTACACTTCTAACTCTATGCACAGTGGTTTGGTCTTTTAGGTCCATGATAGCAGCAGGATCAGGGTGTGGAGATGGTCAAGGTCTGCAGATGGAGGCTGAGGCGGCGGAGTGTGGAGTAGCGCCACGCCCACAACACCATGTGCCTGGTGGTGCTTTGTATCTAGTTATCTGCCAATGCTGAAGACTGTTCAGTTTGTAATTCGATTTGATTTTGACAGTTGTTTATGTCCATTGTAGGGGTGAAACGACTCCTCGAGTAATTTGAGTACCTCGATTACAAAAAATGATCGAGGAATCTTCTCTGCCTCGGGGAACCGTTTATATAATTGTAAACCTCAAGGGACGCACGGGCTACTTTTAATGTGGCGCAACGTGCTTATGTCATCTACGCAAGGGAAGAAGGAGGAGGAAGCGGATGTATTTGACTGAAGACTGAGATTAACGTTAATGTACCTTACTAACATATGTTAGCCCTGCAGAGGGCTAGGTTTCTGTTAATAATGACTACTGTCAAATTTGTGGCTAGTTTATTACGATGGGGACAAGTATGCCCATGACTATAACGTGACTTCATACAGGGTTTATTTAATCTATTAAAGGACAGAACTGTGCAGTGAAGAAGATGGAAATAACAACATGATAAAGTTAACTGAGCAGTCAGGAGCTGGTCACTTCTAGCAGACGATACTGTGTGGTGGAACAAGGAAGTGTGTTTCACTCTCTTGGTTGATGGATAAAATATCAAGGAGCACTGGTGCCTAATGTGCTCCAATATGGTGTCTTGATTTTAGTCTGAACACTGCAAAAGCTTCAAATCTTATAAAGAATAATTGTCTTATTGCTAGTCAGCTGGTCTAAGATCTAAAATGCACAGCCATGAACCTACTGTATTATTGTGTCATTTAGTCATATGTCATGTCAATTAACTAATTATTATCTTTCTCTTTTTCAGTAAATCATCACAGTCTCAGGTGGACAAGTTTATCTACAAAGCACCATTATGTAGCCCTGATCAAGCAGCTGAGCTAATAAATAGCATTTTAAACATGATCCCACTGAGCATGGTGGAGGATGACGGTTTTACAGCAATGATTTCAACTTTCCATCCCAAGTACGAGCTTCCATCAAGAACTTTTTCACAAAACAGATGGCGAAAAAGTATGAAGATGTCAAAGCCAAGATGAAGCAGGCCCTGCAAGAGACTGAGAGCACTGCACTCACAACCTATACTTGGATGAGCATTGCAACAGAGGCTTATATGGGGGTGACATGCCACTATTTTGAGAAGAATTGGAGCATTGTGTCCCACTGCCTGACAACGATGCCCCTTGAGGAGAGATTCACAATGTGAATTTAAGAAATAAAAACTGTCTGATTATCTATAAAAAGAAACCAATTGGTCCTTCATTATTAAGTGAAATGTCTTATTTTTTTCTCTTGTGTATTCATAATTGCTCTTTAACCAAGCAAAAATATATTTTATCCGAATACTCGATTAATCGATGGAATTTTCAGTAGAATACCCGATTACTAAAATATTCAATAGCTGCAGCCCTAGTCCACTGTGGATGATGTAGAGTTGGAAGCTGTATTACATTGTGCAGAGGTGTTCCTCTTATTTAGCCTGCTCTCATTGATTTAAATGAGTTGGATGAAATAATAGAAACACTTTGATGCCTCAGCAAGGCTTCCCAAGTGACAATATTGTGTTGCACTGAAATAGCCATATTGGTTGATCACTAAAACTCTCTCTCTCTGTCTCTCTCACACACACCCACACACACACATACAGACCAACATAGAACAAACTACAAACAAATGTTTAAAAAAAAGAGAAAAAAAACATTTTTACCAAACCATGCACGTAAACTTTTTTCTATTGCTGGTCTGTTGAACAACACGGAGGCCTCAGTTATTTTGGTGGTGATTTGTTAAACAGTATTACCTACTGCTATTTCCTTTAAAAGTCTCTATGTTCTCCATAAGGTATCATTTACAAAGTAAAGGTGTTCATTTTCCTCTCTCCTGAGTTCGCTCTGTGCTTTGTCTGCTCACCTTTGTTTACTAGCTCTCTCTTCCCCCTCTCTCTCTGAGAAGACCTGTGGTGACAGAGTGTAATGGAGAAATGCTCCGCTGTGTCTTCTCATTGTTACTGACTGCACTTGCATCACTGCCCAACAGGCAGGGGTTCCACATGCACATGCACACAGCGAAGTGCAGCCCACTGCTGCAGAGATCAGAGAGGATCCAGCTGGTGCTGGAAGATGGGACTGGTCAGAGGTTAATGGAGAGAAAGTAGAGGAGAGGAGGATGAAAGGGGCTGGATGGGTGGCAGAGAGAGGGGGTAAAAAGGAGCATTGGCAAGACTGAAAGATAAAGAGGGGGATGAAAGGGAAAGAGACGCAGGGCAAATAGCGCAGAGGGTAAAGAGAAAGCAAATGTATATCAGGTGAGGTGGGGGAGATAAAGACAAGAGTTAGATCAAGGGGGGGGGGGTCTAAAAGCAGGGGAGATGAGGCAAGATGAGGAGAGCAGAGTTGTGGGTTCAGTGCCTTACTTAGGTATATTTTGACTCTACTTTGGTATAGAGGTGGATAGACATGAGCCAAGAAGGAAGGTGTGTCTTGATTTTAAAAAACAACATCTTACTTACAGAACTTTTCCAGAGCCTTTCTGTAGCTCATGATCCTCCGAGGAGTGAATTTCTGTTTCCTGGATCAGTAACAAACTTTAAGGAAATAAAATGTGACTGACATTCAACTGAGATTTGCTTTGAGTGTTCAGTTCAGTCTGAACGCACAACTCTCTTTCTTGTTCACACGTGCACTTTTCTCTTTTCAGGTGAGCTGAATTTGTCCTATAATACTCACAGATGCATATTCTCCAAGAACGTAGAAACAGCTTCTGCTAAATGAATCCAGCACTCTGACTGGTTCAACTCAACTGAACAGCAGCAGAAAAAGCAACACAGCTGAAAATGAAAGGACAGAGCACTCACTCCTACGGTTTCTCTAAACCAGAGAACATTGTTTTTTAAAGACGTTTTACCTGGCTCAGTTACTAACTTATTAAAGATACTCTGTGAGGTTTGCTTTTGGTTATAAAAGAGTCTCATATTAATGTGGATGAATCTACATTACCCACTCTTGTTTATGTGTCCATTTTCAATAAATATATTGTTTTATCTTTGTAGTTATTTTGATATTATTATTTAGTGGTCGACTCGCCCAGCATTTCCTCAGAAAGACAGAGCGATTTACGGCATGTGCCGACAGAGAATAGCAAAGCCAATTCGATTTTCAAACTCCCACTCTTCGCTCTGGCCAGCTCACTCATTTTCGACCAGTTTGCCACCATGCGCGTGGAGGCTCATGGGAAATGTAGTGTGAAAACACTTCCACTTTCCGAAACCCCTCATAGTCCCTTTAACTTATGTGTTATGTTATGTGCTGTGCAAGTTTATTGTTATGTATCTGTGAAGAATGCACAGTATAGTTTTACAACCCCCCCACCCACCCCTCTGTATTCCTTCAGTGTTTTCCTGTGTATACTTCCTTCAGCTTTCTTTTACATTTGCAGAATCCCCGGCAGGCAGAGTCTCCTGAGTCCTGTTCTCCCTCTGTGTGGTTACATTAAGTCTAATCGTGTGTAGCCAGGTGTCACTTTGCACTCAGCACTCAGAGTGTATCCCCTCTTTGATTTTGGTGTTGGTAATGTATCTCAGTGTGACAGTGTTGCACAGTACGTTTTGTGACATAGTCAGAGCAGCCTTTGAAAAGTTACATTAGTAGAGGAGACCAGTGACTTTTAGATCAATAGTCCCAGACTCCCAGCCTGTCTTTCCCTCCTTCGCTTCCAATGATCCTTCACTTTACTGTTTTTGCTCGAGTGTTCATGTCTCCTCTCTGACAGATTTAGCTGCGTCCTGCTTCAGCCACTGGATTGTATGAGGGACGTGGACCATGACAGAGAATCCTTTGGAGGCCTTGATGGGAAAGCTTAAACTGTGCCTCACAAAGACTAAAGCTACTGATGCATTTGGGCATGTCACCGTGTTGGCTTAAGACAAATATTTGCTGTCCGGCCCTTGCTGATCCCCTCAAATGTGCAACCAACACACACTAGATGGTGGTTTAATATGTATGTTCATGTTCTGTCTGTCCCTCCATCTGTCTGTCTGTTTGTCCAATTGTCCATCTAACTTAGTTTTGGGCTGATTGTGCAGTCAGTAATTCAGTCTTGGTGATCACCTTTGACACTTCTCCGTGCAGTCAGAAATTAGGGAACTGACTGAAGTCAGTCTGGACCAACAAACCCACAGCCCCACTGACAGACTGACATTACCATCTTTGAAGTCATAACTGCCATTATCAGTCACATGGCTAAAATGAAGTGAATTTCTCCATCATCTGTTACCACCTGTAGTGGTTCTGAAATGATCAGCTGATGAACAAAAAATCAATGAATTATCATTTGTCAACACAAAGTGTTGAAGGATTCCTGGTCCCACTTTCTGTCTTAGTTTCAGTCTCATGTCTTTGCACTTGACATAAAAATGACTCACCTAAATGTGAGTTTAAAATGTGTGTGATGGTTCTGAGAGACTGGGAAAGCTGAGCCATCAGCACTGTATGGGTCATTGTTATTCTCACTGCCCTTACATCAGTGAGACTGCCCTGTCAAGTCTGAACATGAGTTTTGGACATTTAGTCACACACCATCTGCGCTTAGGTGATTTGGGGGCATTTTTTATTTATTTTCATTTCCGTTCCTAAACAATGAATCCAGGAAGTGGCAGAGGAAATGGCAGTTTAGTTGGTGAATATTAAATAGAAGTAATCATTAGTAGCAGCCTTCATCTTCAATAGGTATGCAGATGCCCTTCAGGTTTTATTTGGGAGATTTTCACTTGAAAATTGCATTTTCATTGTCTGTGTGTAGATGGCCCAAGATTTCTCTGAACCAATCAAGACAAAAACAATGGTCCTGTCTCGTCAGTCAAAGACAGCTAAAATAACTAAAACAACACTGACAGGGTCCGACCTTCTCTATACAGACAAACATACCGCCTTCATGAGAAGAATGCAGTCTTTTACTGTTGCTATCAGAGCAACTCCACTGGGCTCCATAGCCTGAGGAGAGCTTTACAGAGCTCAGAGAGTTCTGTCTTCATTGATGTGTCCCTGACTATAACATTGATATGCTGCCACAACAGGTCCCTGGTGGAGCCCACAAATCTGAGGCCTCTACTTCTCACTCTCACTCTGCCCAAATCTACACTAAGGCAGAGTTGCCTTACTTTACTTAAACAGTTGAACTCTGAGATTAGTTAGCCTTCAAATGAAAGCTATTGAGCCCTATTTTCAAAGTAACTGCTTTGGCCTCACATAACCCACAATGTCTTATCCTTGCTTCATTATAGTTTTTTTTTTCTTTTCTTTTATTGTGCGTCTAATGCATTTACAGCCTGAGTTTATACAAGCAGGCACTCAGAG
This sequence comes from Caranx ignobilis, assembly GCA_021432705.1. Classification (NCBI taxonomy): domain Eukaryota; kingdom Metazoa; phylum Chordata; class Actinopteri; order Carangiformes; family Carangidae; genus Caranx; species Caranx ignobilis. The sequence continues at coordinate 10,718,437 of MU269981.1, read as the reverse complement.
TCATTTAAGGACGTACTGTATGGTTTCTATTTGGTCCTCCAGAGTGAGCACTTTAGTTGTGCAAATTTGTGCCTTAATCAAACATGATTATGTTTACGGACATTGTTAAGTACTGTAGGAAGTGAAAAGTTTGGTCATTTAAGGACAATTACACAAAGAGCTGCAGGATATACACATCCGCATTTCTTGCAGGTATCTAACTTTCAACTCTTCAGGGTTGTTTTTTTTTTGTTTGTTTGTTTTTTGTTTTTTTTTAGTTGAAGAGTTACTAAATTAAAGTGCACCTGGAAATCCCTGGCGTGAAAAACACACTATACAATTTGACAGGCTGTGTCACTGATGCATTTCCATTTGTCTGAATGTGATCAAAGTAGAGGGAGATTTTCAGGGTGTGTGTGTGTGTGTGTTTCCTACATCGTTCATGTACATTTAAAGGAAGATCAGACACATAATGGAGGAGGACATGTTTAGAGAGGCTCATTATGTATGCATTCGACTGAAGTCATGCAATATGTGAAAGTCAGTTTTATTGGAAAAGCTCTCTGAGGACCACATGCAAACACACAGAAGATGGGATTCATAAGGAACCACAGATAGAAGCTGAATATAGAAGATGAAGATATTAAATATGGACTTTTACATCACACGCATGGGATGAGAATCAGCACCTCCAAGTCTGAGGCCATGGTTCTCGACCGGAAAAAGGTGGTTTGCCCTCTCCGGGTCGGGGGAGAGTTCCTGCCTCAAGTGGAGGAGTTTAAGTATCTCGGGGTCCGGTTCACGAGTGAGGGAAGGATGGAGCGTGAGATCGACAGGCGGATCGGTGCGGCGGCCGCAGTAATGCGGTCGTTGTATCGGTCCGTTGTGGTGAAGAGAGAGCTGAGCCGAAAGGCAAAGCTCTCGATTTACCGGTCGATCTACGTTCCTACCCTCACCTATGGTCATGAACTCTGGGTCATGACCGAAAGAACAAGATCCCGGATACAAGCGGCCGAAATGAGTTTCCTCCGCAGGGTGGCGGGGCGCTCCCTTAGAGATAGGGTGAGAAGCTCTGTCACCCGGGAGGAGCTCAGAGTAGAGTCGCTGCTCCTCCACATCGAGAGGAGTCAGTTGAGGTGGCTCGGGCATCTGTACCGGATGCCCCCTGGGCGCCTCCCTCGGGAGGTGTTCCGGGCATGTCCCACCGAAAGAGGCCCCGGGGAAGACCCAGGACACGCTGGTGTGACTATGTCACCCGGCTGGCCTGGGAACGCCTTGGGGTCCCTCCGGAAGAGCTGGAGGAAGTGTCTGGGGAGAGGGAGGTCTGGGGATCCCTGCTCAGGCTGCTGCCCCCGCGACCCGGCCCCGGATAAGCGGAGGAAGATGGATGGATGGATGGACATCACACGCACACACAAAAAAAAGAAAAAAAAGTTTTTATTTTTTTTCAGGTGGTCAGGTAACAACTACCACTAATCCTCTGTACTGAGGAAACAGATCTGTGATGTATTAGCAGTACCCATCATTCTGATGTTTTTTTTTTTTTTTTTGTTCAAGGAGTCCTCTTGCCAGCAGCACTTCCTCCAATAAGCCAATTTACTGCCCCACATGTCCTCGGGCTGCGTCCTCCTGGACTTTATGCACACAACCAAAGATAATCAGTCTTTCGCTGTGAGGCATCCAGACAACAGGAGGCACTGCCTTAGGAAATTAGGCAAACTTCAAGCATCCAGGTTCCTTCAATCTGCAGGAGAGCACAAGTTAGTTGTTGCATTTTGTATGTTTTGTCTTGTTTAGAATGAAATTACAAGCGAGATGTGACTTGTTCCTCTCTAATGTAGTGGGAGAGAGGGCTTTGATACATTCAGTGTTTTAATGTTAAAAAGTTGTCACTGGTTTATCATCAGTTTTCTTGATAAGCATATGAATCATATTGTGTATGTAGTTTCTAAACAAATGGATATGCTTGTCAGTTCTATATACACACACACTATGCATGTTCAATTATCTAACATTATTTATATATAGTTTTATAGGCAGGTTCATACAAATGGAAGTCACAAAAGACCATCATCCTGATCTTCTAAAGACATATGACAGTCAGCTGTGACCGGATGACACAAATGTCTTCTCTTCAACTGTGATATACAGTAATTATTTCATGGCATCTAGCAGCCATGAAGTCTCCACTGGTTTCCCTTATGACTTCACAGTGATAAAACAGCAGGAGGTCACTGCAGCAGGCCAAGAAGGAGGCTGGTGATTTCCTCCTAACTCATTTCTTTATGCACAGCTAATTGGCACCATAGTTAATTCACAGGCATGAGCGAGGTGTTGGTCTCATCTGATTCTTGACCAGAAAGCTAATAAGCCTATTTCTCAAATATGCTGAAATACTGATTTAACAGCACTTAACAGATCCATTCAATTCAGTTTTATGAATGACACCAAATCATAATATACAATCAAGGCACTTCACAGAGGGTTATAATATGAAAGATAGGATCCGAACAGTTCTCACCATGGGAGTGGAAAGTGAAAACTCCCTGTTAACAGACAGTGATCTCTCACAGAACTGGACTCAAGGTGAGCTGCTGTTTACTCTGGCTGGCTGGGCTGAGAGGAGACAGGCAGACAGACAGGAACAGCTGTGCTCATATGATGTTGGATTCAACAACTCATTCCACAAAGGACCGCTGTGGCTGCAGGTTTTTGTTTCAACCAATCAAGAGCACACAGTTTAACCAATCAGCTGTCTGAAGACTGAGATCAGTTGTTTAACTGAGTCAGGTCTGGTGTGCTGCTGCTTGGTTGGAACAAAAACCTGCAGCCACTGCAGCCCTTTGTGGAATGAGTTACCTATCCCTGATCTAAACACACCCACCATGTGACTCGTAAGTTGTTCTTTAGTCTTCAAAAACTGTCAGCAAGCAGGCTAACAATAGAGAAATTGTGTTGGTTAGTGAGGAGAGACAAATGACAAACTGATACCTGCAGCTTTTCACAGCTAAACCTGGTACACACATGAAGATAATCTGGCTGATTTTGGCCCGATTTCCCCCTTGCAGCCAAGGACAGCAAATGTCCAGTTATCTGATGGCTCTAAATGTTATCCTAGGAGACTATCCTGTGGCGTGTGTTAAGAGTCAATTTCTCCTGACGACCTGCTTGGAAAGTGGTCGGGGCCGATGATCTTAAATGTTAAACCTGTTCAATATTTACAATCAAAAGTCCTCTTGTGTGTGGGGGAAGCAACAATCCCAAGTCACTGACTTCACGGATTGTGATGTGAAATTGAATGTCATTGAATGCCAATAAAGAAGGGAGCTGACTGAAGAACACGAAAGTATCACAAACCAGTATGGCTAATATCTCCATGGCTACCATCAACAAAGCCAAACTCAAAGTCCGATGGTCTTCAGAAATGGAGGACCAACTTGTAGAGCAATGGCAAACACGTGAGTGTTTATACAACATGTGCGCCAAATCCTACCACAATAGGAATGAAGTTAAGATAACAGCTAGTCTAGCTCCAGTGATCTAACTTGATCCGTGTAAACATGTGTGTATATGTGTGTGTGTACGTACTGTATATGTGTATGTATGTGTGTGTGTGTGTGTTTGTGTAATGCATGTGTGTGCATGTTTGTGCACGGTATATGTTTGTTTGTGTTTGTGTGTGTGTGTGAGAGAGAGAGAGAGAGAAGGGGGAGAGAGACAAACAGACATAGAATGAAAACATTATTTGTCAGTGCTCATAATTGCAGTGGAAGAAGTACGTGCAAGAGCCACATCATTGAGAACCCAGTATTTCCAGATACTGAAAACCAAACCCAGTGGGAATGGAGACAAGGCTTTAACAAGCAAGCAAAAGTGGATGCTGAAGTCCTTGTTCTTTCTGAAAGCACATGTCCAACGTTATTATGTCCTCTTCTTCCTGCCCGAGGTCACATACGTACACATACATCCACCCTCGGCTGCACAAACGCCTCCTCCACAACTCTTCTCTCCAAATCACACATAATACAAATGAACGACTTCATCACAATTCATTGATTAATTAATCTCACTCCTTCTTGATGGCTGTCAGATTTATTTACATTTATAGTGCTAACAGTCTAGCTAATATCAGCCATAACCCTTTCAGCTCCAGCTCACACAGTAACATATATGGTCCAGGGTCACGCCGTCTCCTACAGGTCAGTCAGGGTACTACACCAGATCACATATGATCACACAAGATTTCTGTCTTGGGGGACGAGACTCTAGTATGTCGTAAGACAAATCTTTATGTGTGTGGTGTGCTGTATTGGGAATATCAGAGCACACCACACACAATACAATCAAAACTGTTCTATCAATGATTTTTTCTTCTTGTGTGAGGTCTCTCACAGATTAAAAAAAGTCTGCTGAGATTTAGAAAATCTTTATGTGTGTACAAGGCTTGACTTGGAAATACAACATTTCTCTATAACATGTACCAGTTCCTGGTTAGTGGAGTCACTCAGTCCGTCAGCACTTGTATCCTCCACTAAATTAAATGTAGCTAATGCATAAGTTCATGTTTATAACTTCATACACCCAGTAAATGTGTGTATCACTCAAGTGATATACTGAAGTTATGGCTATATGGAGAAATATTTAACAAAAGGTTCAGCTGCTGAAAAGGCTCCAAACTCAGTTTAACACAACATTTTGCTTTACACCGATTATAACTGCAAACATTTCAGACTAAATTAGGGTGCCGTCCCCACTGTGGTAGCACTATGCTACCACAGTGGGGTAGCATAGTGCTACCCCACTGTGGCATAGTGTGATCAGGGACTACTGTGGCTCACATGTAAGTGGTTCTGATGGGTGCTTCTTCACACATACTGAGCAGATAAGTCTGCATTTCATGAGCAGTAGGTACAGTACGAAATGTTTCTGGCTGCGCCGGGTATTGATTCTACAGATGGTAATACATTTCTGAGAGGATCAGGGATGCGCTTGCAAGCTGAGGTATATCCAATTAAACATAAGTTGGTTGAATGTTCCTCCCTGCCTCTCAAGGCCACCCTACACCATGTACTGTATGTGTGATCACACTCACACACACACATACACTTTCTCTCAGACTAAGACCAATACTATTCCACCACCATCTGTGTCCACTCGATGCTGATTTGATTCATTACATGGGAGTCTGGGATAGCTTCAGTAATGTGTGTGTGTGGGTGTGTGTGTGTGTGTGTGTGTGTGTGTGTGTTTTCCACTCTGCAGCACTAGAGTCAAGATGAATATGTGTGTAAGCACAGCCAGTCTGATTTCTCTCATCTATATTTCATATTTCATACATGTCCTGTCTAATTCCCCTCTTTTAGACTCTCTCATGCCATCATACGACCTGTCTGCTGGACTGCACACCAACCCCCTCCAAGACAAAACTACATCATTGTCCCAGCAGTCATACATGAGAAATGCTTCACTTGCTTCATGGAAATTTCTTACGACATTCAAAGAGGCTTGGATAAAACTTCTGTTCAAAACACCTTCCCTCTACCCTGCTGAAGGTGAGAGCTGTCAGCCAGTCTTGTGACTTCCATTTTCATCTAAATCTATTAAAATGTTTTTACACAGGTCTCAGAGTTCCTCTCATGACCCTTGATCCAGATCAGTCAAGCCTTCAGAGTAGCCACCCCAATAAACCAGCTCTGTTGTCTGAGACAGAAGTACCAAGAGCAGTGAGAGCTGCAGCGCAGTCCTCTGTTCTTATTTTGTATTCTGCTACCTGGACTGTTTGACATGGGTATCTGTGTCTTTTTCGATGTGTCATGGCAAGGACAAATGCTGTTTCCCTGTGTTCTCACAGAGGTGCAACAAGGCTTTGTGCTGAGGCCTCTGCTTGTTAAAACACACACCATCTTTTTATGTCTGATTATCTGCTTGTATGCATTTTTATATCAGTGCTATGCAGAAGACACCCATACTTGTTATTCCTACTGGACTAGAGGGATCAATTTTGACGACCGCAAACTTGTAGCGACTTCAGCAAAGACTGCACAATAGCAAAATATTCCTGGCATTGTAGCCATGAGCCAAAGCCACTCGTAGCCACAAATAATGCTTATAACAGCACCAAACTTCATCAACGGTACAAATAGGGTCCTGGCACATAATAGGAGGCATCAGACACCTGCTAGCTTTGCCTAGTTTCTATTGAAAAGAGATGAAAACAGAACTCACTCACTTTCCTCCAGCCTCTTACTAATGCTGAAGCCCTAACAAGTCGATTAATGAATGCAGTAGAAAAGTAAGGAGTGAGGCTTAGTTCCAAAAATGTACGCACGCGTTGCTGACTGTGATAGTTTGAGCAACTCAACTCTGTTCATTTCCCTGTCAACACTCACTAGTTATTGTCAGAAAGAGATAGGGAAGACAGATAGGAACCCACAACTAGCAAAAGACTGGAGCAGAGTGGGTGAGTTCTGTGTTTGTCTCTTTTCAATAGAAATCAGGCAAAGCTAGCAGCATCCAAAGCTTGGATGTCCCTATGTCTTTTTATCTTGACTCATCTGTTGAGTGCAAACCCACTCATGTCACCTCTAACATTCTAACAAGTCCAACTGACTTACTGTGCACTTTGTTTTTTTTTTTTTTTTTTTTACATAATCTCCTTGCACTTTTGGTTTCCAAGCTAACGCTTTTTACATTCTCATACTGACTCAGGCTTTAGTGATGTCCCTCAGTTCTATAAAGTAAGTTAATGTAAGCTAAACATGGAATCAATATTTTCAGATGTTTACATGTAATCAGATGCAAGTCATCTTTCATGTTTGAATGTTTACTTTTACTACCAATGCTAGATCCAACAACACACAGTCGACCTGGCTGCTGCTTTCTACCATTTTGAGTTGATGAAACAGAGGTTCAGAGCAAAACAGAGTGGTGTGTTAGAAAAAATAACACAAATATTTCTCCCTATATCCAGGGAAATCTAAATTTACTGTTTCTTTTGACCCAGAGAAATTAAGTTTGCAGAGGTGAAATTATTTAGGATACTTTAAATGCACACAGGGAAACTTGTTGGGGAAAAAAACATTGTAGAGAATGGCATGTAGCTCTTGCTGCCTCTAGCAAGACTGGAGGTAGCCATATAAGGACAGTCATGTGAGGCAGTCACAGATCACACATTACCTTTACACTTTTAAAAGTGTCAAAAAACACATGTTATTCCTATGGCCCTGTGCACAGCAACACTCTCTCTGTTCTGCCACTCTCTGTCTTTATATAACTACCTCACACAAACTCACTCATTTCATAAAATTCATGGTTATATGTTTCATTTAGTAAAGTGCTTAAGTGCTCTCTATGACCAGAAAAGAAAAGTGCAGGCCGTTTACCCCATTTCTTGAATCTTCACAATGGAGCTTGTACAGTGAGAAATGACACTATTATAAGCCTAAAGTGAAAAAAAAAACTTTTTTTAAGGCTACGTACAGGCATTTGTAGGGCTTGGCTCAGTCGATGGAAAGATCATGGTCTGGTTTCACAAAAGTTCTGGCTGGCCTGTCACTTCAGGTCAAAATCCTGAGATAAAGAAAGGAAGACACTATAAAGCCATGCATTACTGAAAAAAAGATGGGCAAGTGAAAGGAGAGAAAAAAGGGAGGGAAATGAATTAAGAGAGGAGTGACAGACAGACAGCGGGGTAAGGAAGCAGAAAGTGAAACTGAAGGAGAGTGCAGAATGACATCACTTTCACAATGGTCTTTGAAAGCTATGATCCGGGAAAGTGCTTCATAACTGCCATGATTTCCACTGCTGCCTTTGAAAATGTCAGTCAGCATGAAGACGTGGGGGCTGATGAGGACTTACCACAAACCACTGTTTTTTGTGGCTGCTGCTGACTAGTCCCTATTAACTCATGCTATGTTTAGATAAAGAGCCATAACATAGAAACCGGTTTCAATGTGTGTCAACTAACCTTGTAGATTGTTGGTTTTAAATTCCCCAGATCAGCAAAAATCTCAAAAAGGTCTAAAGCAGGGCTGTCAAACTCATTCCACAAAGGGCTGTGTGGCTGCTGGTTTTTGTTCCAGCCTATGAAGAGCACACAGTTTGACCAATCAACTGTCTGACGACTAAGATCAGCTGATTAACTGAGTCAAGTCTGGTGTGCTGCTGCTTGGCTGGAACAAAAACCTGCAGCCACTCGACCCTTGTGGAATAGTCTGACACCCCTGGTCTAAGGCCTCTCAACCACATAGTCGAAAATGTTGTTATGAAACCAAGATTGTAACATTCTGACTACATGGGGGTGCTCACTGCTGCTGATTTTACATAGAATTTCTTTGTTTCCTAATAATATAGCCTATAGGTTTTTATATTTCATCTCTCTCTCTCTCTGATTAGTTATTCTCAATAGCACTAACTTGAAAACTTATGACGTGCAGTGGCTGGTAAAATTTATTTGCTATAATGTGTGTGTGTACTGGTGATGAATATGATAGCAGTTGTTGACAGATGACTTGATGGACAGATAGAAAGGACAGGTTTGGTCTCAACATATTTTCCACATTGTTAACACCACATTTTTCAGGGTGTGTTGATATTTTATACTTTTTACATGCTCTTCCCACAGTGTAGGGTTTGAGTGTAATCTCTGCCTGGGGATGTGGACAAAATATACATGCAACTCTCACTAAAAGGACAGGGGATTGATGATGGAGAAAAATGGACAGCCAGAGGGAGGGATGAATAGATGTGGAGAGAGAGATAGGTCTACATAGATGGATTGATGGAAGGAGGGCCATCGGGAAAGACAAGTATAGATAACTAAATAGATGGATAGAGATGGAGCTACAGGCAGGTTGTGAGATATAAATGAATGGACAGATAGATAGAGGGATTAACAGACATAGAGAGAGATAAGGCTGGATGGTGTTTAAAAGAAGCATGACCCTACACAGCCTGTGCTTCAGTTCTGGCTCCGGCCCTCCAGTAATCTGAGCCATGAGTTCTGTATGTTGTGTTTTTCCATGTGTTTCACCGGAGGAGCTAACAGGATTAAAAGAAGCAAGTTGTTTCTTTCAGTTTCAGTTTCTTTAATTACTCAACACAAAGCAATTAATGATGTATTCCCTCTTTAGAGATAGAGGACATTTTTCCCATGCACCTTTGTCTTCTGTTGGTTCATGCTTTTTGTTCCATATAGTAAATAAATAAATTATATTTAGTAAATGATCATGACATTTTATACAGACATTCATGGTCTCCAGCAGACAGAGCCTGCTGACTTTGGTGAGCCCCTGACTCTTTTAAAAAGGAATTTCAGTAGAACATCTAGACAACCATTGATGGATTATGTTGACCTCGAATGTTCAGACATTTGAGGCCTCCAGAGGATGTAGCCTGATGAATCTTAGAGTCAAAGTTCAATCAGAAAGACCATCCTACAATCTCTGTGAGCCAATCATCTCTTTTCTGTCAGACTTTAACAATTGTTCCCCTCTGCTGTCACAGCTGTCATGTCAGAGTGACTCTCCAATCCATTCACCACCATTTCCCTTTCCAACTATCAATGTCAAGATTCCATTAAATTCCTACTCCTACTTGCTGAGCATGAATTTGATCTTTGTGAACAGGCTGTGAAATGTAATGGCTTTAGAACAAGTATGTAGGGCTTCAGGTTCAGTAATGGACCAGGCTGAGATCACCTGCTGGGGCTGTGAGCAAACTCTTGTTCAAGTTTTCCGGAGTGTGAGCACTTTGGGTTATGATTAATTCTGTAGAAAGAGTCATACTAAGATGCTCTGCATACCATGTGAGGAACCTGGAATATGGTAAAATGGCCACAACTATTGATTTTAAGTATCAAAATGAAATCAGCACATAGGTACATTAGCGTGCTAACGTTAACATTTAACGGGACTTGTGGCAGGATTTGTGACAAATTAAAAAATGCATTTTAAGTTTTTTTTTAATGCTAATGGGTGATGAAGCGTTCAAAACCAAAAATTATGAGCCCACCCACGTATCTCTCCACTGCCTTGAACAGGCTGTGTGCTGCATAATCTACTGCAATTTGGAGTCTGAATTCCCCGTACGCTTCTGCGGACAGATGACGCTGAATGCACATTCTCAACGGCTTTCGACTTGGATACTGGAAGAAAACATGCGCGGTAGTATTGGACTCTGCTATGGTAAACAAACGACCCACCACCACACAAAGTCCACTGAAAAAACAATTACCCGCAACAGCTGTCGTGTCACTATTGAGTCTTATTTCTTGATCTTGCCCCCAAGTCCCTTTAACTCCCTCCATCAGCATCCTCTTGTAAACTCCAGTTCTGTGCTATGTAACAGCAACAAAACTAATCTAACATGTAATTGCTTGTGCCTGAAGAATAAATAAAAGGCCAAAGGAGACATATAGATGATGGATAGGGGTCGCAGTAACCACATAAAATATTGAACATCAGGCAGAAGGATGACAAAAAGCACTCAGTGGATGGATGAATGCTTGGAGACAGGACTTCAAGGAGATCCAGATTAGATTAGATAGACAGGTAGAGAGACCTGCATTTGACATACAGCTCTGGTATTTGTGAAGAAGGGACGGAGGAGATGCATGAATGGATGGGTGGATGAATCTTCGAGAGGAGATAGATGCAGAGGCATGTTCCTGTCCTTGGCATGGTTGTAAATCTAATCCATGACAAGCCCTGTCCATCTGACAGCAGTGACAACCAGACTGGGTCAATAAGAAACACAGTGAAGTAAAACTTTCTAGTAGAGGGAGACAGAAAAAGAGTGAGGCCGGAAGAAGAAAAAGAGAGAAATAATGTCAAGTTTGTCTTCAGGGGGATTGAATGAGGAAGCTCTAAAAGGGCAGGAGGTTAGAGAGGGGGCAGTAAGATGATTTTTTCTCGACTGGAGAGGGGAGGGGAGCACAGACTGAGAACACAGTGTCTACAACTTTCAGAGATGGATCGAGAGGGAAGGCGAGGCAGGCAGGTACAAAGAGAGATGGCTACAGGGGAAGAGAGAGGAGTGTTAACTTGTCTGTTATTGAGCTCCTGCCAAGACAGAAACAGAGGAGCTGAAGTGGCAGTATTGTAGAAAGCCACATTGACGGCTGGGTCTCAGTACAGGAATGTTAAACAGTATAAGCGCTATATACTGACTCTCTGAGCTCCTCATGGGTGGAGCTGAAATGCAGCACTTAACCTTTGTCTGATATTGACTCCTGCATCTCACTTGAGGTGAAATCATATCATATCAAATCATAGCATAGCATAGCATGATAAGAATGTCAGATTTGAGGAATAGATAGAAACTCTCACCTCACCATTTCCTGTCATATCTCCACTGTCTGCAGTGCCTATAATAATAAGAGATTTGGATGATTTTTGTTCCTCCCTGCAGATCAGAGCCTCAACACAAACCTAGGGATGTTCAATACCACTTTTTTCCAGACAGAGTACAAGTACTTGTACGATACCAAGTACCGATACCACTAGTACTTTTGTATTTGTACATATACATATATATATATATGTGTGTGTGTGTACACACACACACACACACACACATATATATATATGTGTGTGTGTGTGTCTGTGTCTCTGTGTGTATTTACACAATGATGGATAATTTTGAACAGACTTCAATCTGCAACAGAGTTTTTGTATTTTGCAGCAGCAGCAGGACCGACCACACACACACACGCACACACACAGAAAGAGAGAGTGAGACGTTGGATAATATGACTTGCAACATCGGTTGCAGCATCATGGCTGTGTGTGTTTATCAATTGAGCAGGGAGAGGAGGAGATTATACACAAAAAGGACATGGTGGTGTTAAACTGTTGGGCTATAATAACCTCATCGGCCTTGTTTATTGATACACCGAGCGTGGGCCAGCGGGGTGAGACAGTTAAGGAGGTTTATATTTAGTGTTCAAGTAATGGTAACCGGTTGTGCATCTGCCTCGACCTGATTCTGAAGTGGCTGCTGCGTTAATGTACATAGCGGGAATAAAGGAAGGAAACTCGATTTTTTTGCTTTGAGTATCGTGGCTGGTATCAGCAGCATTTAATGATTACCAATACTCTGAAATAAGGCCGGTATCGGCCTGATACCTATACCTGGTATCGGTACTCGCCCATCCCTACACAAACCTGTCTCTGAGCTGTACACCAGCTCCTCCAATCTCATGATTTGACTTTTCCTCTGAAACATCGTAAGCTGTGAGTCCTTACAGGTGTCTTTCTTTCCATATCATGTCTAAATCAAAGAACAACAGCAAAGGGAGGCACCTGAGCTACATGTCTAGTGCAAAGCATTCCTTTTTTAATAAATGTGCAACAAATGTGAAATTTCAGCTTTTGCTTCATTTTTCTTGTTCAGTATATTTTATAGGATGTAGATTGGTGAGGATTTTTTTAAAATCTAAGCATAAGGCCAAAAGATAAAGAAGAAAAGAAAAATGCTCTGTAAGTCTGTGTTTTATGATGACCTCAATGTTATCTTAATCACTGCTGTCACATTTCACTTATTATTTAATTACTTTAGTGTTCAGTTAGTGACCAAGAGTCAACTGTTCACTCTCTCCATGTCAGTCCATCACTCACATAAAACCAAACTCATTTTATGAAGGTGACGTTAAGAACTTCATTTGATAAATGAAGTGCAGTCTCCAGACAGAATCCCTTTTTTCTTCTAGTATCTTTCACATTGATGTTGCAGCACCATACTGGTGCTTTTTTGCTAATTTACTAATTTACTTTGATTTGAAAACTCATCTGCTGGCTTTTCTGTGCGTGTGTGGCTCATATTTGTTGTTGTTGTGGTGATGCTGTTATGCATTCAAATGCTGTTTGAACCTCCATCCTCTCAAACGTGAGAGTTGGCAGATGAATAGAGGATTTTTATTTATTTATTCATTTATTGTTTGTTTGTTTGTTTTTAATGGCAGGTTTTAGCATCCTGTTGACAAAATCCATTTCTCTTTCTAACTCTTATAACCTGAGCAGACAGGTACTTTCTTGACTCCTGCCACAGCCTTCCCGTGTCTTTGCTCTTGAACCAAACCTTTCTCGACTACAACATCAACAGCAATAATTATCTCTTCGAAACATGTCAGCACCTTTTCATACTGAAGCTTTTTATGTGCCTTTTTCCTAATTAGCATTTAATTACATGGCCAGGTCAACAAAAACCAATTTCTCTCCTGTCAGCTGTAAAATAAACAAGACCTAACAGCTTCATAAAGCAGACAGCGCCATAAAAAACTGAATCTGCCTCCTATTGTCAGTGGAGTAGCTGCAGGCCTTTTCTCCTGACGACTTTGTTCTATGTGTGTGGAGTTCATTTTAAAGCCTGTTGTTGATAAAGTCTCATAAAACACACACAGTTCCAACCAAACCTCCTATATGTTCCTGGTAATCTCTGCTTTTTCTAATGAAACTTAGCTTTGTTGTGGATTTCCTCCGTGCCCGGGTGATAACAAAAACCTTGTCTCATCCTATATTAGTGTTCAAAGGTCGTTTGTATTAAAAAAGAAAGGAAAAAAAGGCAGATTAATTTCTAATTAGCCTTTGTTCATTAGACTTAAGCGATAATGGGGCGAAGGGTAACGTGCTAATTGGAGTAATATGCTAATTGAAGGTAAACTAATTTTCTCTCACAGCTAGAGGTTTCATGGACCCTGGAGGTGAAAGTAAGGCGTGGGACATCATGTGACTCCTAACCTTGAGCAAAAGTAAAACAGAGAGAGGGAGGGAGAGAGAAGAAGTGAGGGGAGAGAGAGGGAGAATGGATGCTGGTTGGTTGAAAAATTGGTTTTCTTATCAGGCTGACTGCAAAAAAGAATGGAGTAAGTGTTAGGTGTTTTTTTTTTTTTATATTGCTCCTAACAGCAGGTTGAAGAATGTGTTCCAGGTTTGGATGGAGTCATTTCACCGACCGACTCAATCCATGTCAGTCTGAAGAGAGGGACTCAAAACTCATCAAAAACAGTGGATGTGTTGTATGTTGTTATTTTGAAGACATGTGATTTAGCATCTCCAGTGAGTCAGGGTTCAAGTCACCCTCCACTCTTCAAATCTGTGTAAAAATATATTTTGTCAAGTAAAACAATCAAGTCATTTCCCACTGGCAGGCCACTGGAATATGCCTATATAAATGTCATCATAAATGCCAAACAGACATAGTGTACAGGTACAGTACATCTACTGATTGTGTTTCACATTTCGAAGTTGTCCCTCACCACCTACTGTTATTTAGCATTAAAAACTGTATCAACTTATCTGCAATAAAGTTCGCGTTCAGTCAACAGACCAAGTGCAAACAAAGCTGGCTTGTAGAAATGTTATTAAGTGAAGAGAAAATTGAATGAAATGTGGCAGTTTACAGGAGTGAGGAGAGACTGGCTGTGATACAACAGCAATGCCCAACACCAGTGCAGTATGAGAGTTGGATCTGTCAAAGACCATGAAAAATCAAACAGCCATGTCAGAAATGTACAATTTCCAACTGCAACAGTGACATCAACCGTGCAGGCACTCACTGCAATGACTGACCCAACTGGATATGCAAAAGCCTCTTGTTTCTGCTGATGTCTCTGTGTGACCTTCAACAGCAAATGATGCCATCGGTGGAAAAGATAAGCTATTTCTAAATAGTGTAACTCTTTACCTTCAGGACGCAGTGGACAGGTCGGTCCACTGGACTAAACTATGTACAGCACTCAGAACGAAGGAGACGGCAGATTTGACAAGGCTATAAATTAGCCTTGAGTTGTTGAGATACTAGCAACTAAAAATCAAGCTCAATTCCATGGCTCCATGCGCTATATTTTCATTATGGCTGATATTCAGACAGGATCCACAAAGAGAAACCTGCCATTTATGTCCACAGGGGTCGCCAAAAACAACACAAAATGAAAGTTCTTTATAGGGGCTTTAAGGTGAGCAATATTCTTCAGCAGTTCTACATGTGCCTGTACCGTCTCTACCACTGGCAACATACTATTGATGCTGGGCAGTCTCTATGGAGACGACATGTGGCATGCTGTAGAACTTGAGCAGCATTCAGTCTCATCATTTGTAAACTGTTTTGTTCCGGTTGGTGTTACCATAACTGTCACACACACACACAGGTGGTATTTTATTAACGTTTATTACTTTATTTCCTTTAGTGTTTGTGTGCGGTGTTCGACATGTAATGCCATATGGCTCCAGGAGGGGGAATCATGCATGCCTCTCTCCATCATTTGACAGTACAGTTGTGAAGTGGAGAGTGGGTCCTTCCTTTCTTCCCTGTATTAATCCTGCCCTTTTTCAAAGTTCGGCACCACTTGTGTCTCCAAATGTTTATGTTGTTCAGAGTCCATTAGATGTTAGCAATAAACAAGTTAGCTTTGCGTTATCCGTTGCCATGTTAGCAGTAAGCAAGTTAGCCATTTGTTTCCGTTGCCATGTTATAAGCAAGTTGGTTTCATGCCCGTTTTATTTGGAACATGTCTGAATGTGTTTGTATTGAATGTTACTCACTGAAGCGGAGAATGTGTCCTTCCCTTCTTCCCTATATTAATCCTGCCTTTTTTCAAAGGGTATGATACACACACACACACACATGGACACAGAGGTTTGTAACTTTGTTTCTGCTCAGGAACACAATTTTACATAGAAAATGATTGTTTCCTGCTATATTAGTAATATCTTCTTAACAGAACCTTTGATCAATAAAATTAGTGGAATATCCATTTACTGACTGTATGTATTTCATGTTGCATACATATTAATTCCTATGACTATCTTTGACACAAACAGCACTCTGCCCCTGTGTAATGCTGCCTGTCAGCTCTGAGCTTGAGATCATGACAAAGGATGCACTGCAGTCAGTTACCTAGGATATACTGTAGTGGCAAGTGGAGGCAACAGCAAAGACAAGCGAAGAATGAGGAGGACAGGGAGCCATGAGAAACTGCATGCAAAGTTTGTTAGAAGTCAGAGATCGATGGGAAAGAACATTTGATCCATCACACAGGGAGACAGAGTTTGGCGAGAGAGCAAGGCGAATGGCTATGAGTCAAGATAACTCCAGTAAAGAGCTGCGCTGCATTAAATTTAGAGGGACTCAGAGCATCAGCAGCTAAAGACCACGGAGGAGAAACAGAGCAAGATATTGGAGAAAATTGGTTATGGGTCAAGATCAGTGGTAAAGTCTATGTTCCATTAACTTGACAGAGGAGAGAGCAAGCAGAGTGCATTTGAGGCGAGCCTGGCAAGAGGCCAGGTTATTTGAGATTTAGAGCGAGGGTATGGAGAGTGCCATGAGGTGATGATTGGGTCACAAATTACTTTAATAAAATACCATGCATCATTGATTTCTATGTTAGGTGGCAACGTGATATTCATTCATGTGTTATAAAGTACTTTTCAGGAGCAAGTGGCTCAGGAGTGAGTTCAATTTCAGTAATAATATTACAATTATGATGACAAATAAACCTTCACACATTAGACTGAACGTGAAATTAAAAAAAATTAAAGGAGGTGAAGTGTGTAGGGAGAAGGGCATCAGAGAAGAGAACGACTGACGAAGAGGGGGGTGGAAGTGGAGGCATTACAAAGGTCACTGTAAGTGTGAGAGTGTCTGACATGGAAATGAAGAATTACTGGAAAGAAGAAGAAGGAATGGAGGAGGTGGAGGCAAGTGCAGAGTGTTACAGATGTCGCGATCAACCACGGTAGAGAACCTCACTGATCAATACTTTGCACTTACTCTGGTCGATATGAAAAATCCTGCTACAGACTGCTGATCATCAATCAATAAGACCAGTCAAACCAGCGTTTGGCTCAGCACATGGGCACTTTTACTCATCACATATACTGTATTTTATGTGACATCACAACAGCAGGATCTCTCTCTGCCACTGTGAATGTAAAGGTTTATGAGAAACGAGGTCTTGTCTGAGGAGCTAACAGCACTGCATTTTTTTTACTGGCATCATCTCAGACACGTCTGTTACAGGAACATTTCTGTATTTTCAGCGGAAAGATTTTACTATTATCATAATCAGTGCCTTAAAACTACAGAATGACAACAATGGTTCCATCTGTTTGTGGGCAAGACTGTGGACAGTCTACCCATCTCACTCTTATGTGTGCACGTATGCCTCAAACCCGCTGCCAACTTGTCCTGAAAATAGAGTCTGTATGTATAAACAGGTATATACACATAGTGCTGGGGAGTAAATGAAGATATGTCAATATAATCAGTCAAACATAAAACTGTGGTTACAATACTGAGAAATCATTTCATTAAAGTACAGTATTCATTTACCACCCAGTTATGATCAAATAGGACTTTGTAGATATTTTTAGTGAATTAAGTTTTAGAAGTTAGTCATTTGTCATAATTGCATGTCAGTTAGAGCCTCCTGAGCTCTGCGCCTCTCAGTCTTCATTAGAGCCACACCTCTGAACAGAAGAGCATGTGATCCATAGACAGTAGCCCCCCAAATGCAGCACAAGAAGCCAAATAATCCCAAACCACACAAATCTGTTTTTCCTCTCTCAGGTGAATAAAAAGTAAGTCAATTAGGGCAGTTAAGTGGAAAACCACCCAGTCTGGCAATCCCTCACTGTGTAGCTCACAGACTCTGTTTTGGAAATCAGTAGGAAAATTCAGCTGTGTCAGTACTCAGGGGGATAGGGACAACTTCATAGTGAGCTGTTATACCAAAAGTACTCAGTGTCAATAAAATCTAAAATGTCAGTGAAACATCAGGTTATGAAGACCATCACTCTACAGCACTACTACAAGTTTATTTATAGTGTGCCCGATGTCCTGTGGGCGTGGAGGAGAGTTCAGAGTTGGTGCTGAGGATGATATGGCTGGCTGTTAAAAGCAAAGTTTTTCAATTTATTAGGGAAGAGCTAAGTCACTTGAAGTTAGAGACTCTTCAGTTTTATTTTGGTAAGGTCTTTTGTGTGCATGCATGCACACACACACACGCACATCCAGGTATCATCACTTATTTCCCTGCTGCATTTCCTTTTATATATCCCACTACTCTTATTAAACATTGACTTCACAGAGTTTGGATCAATGAGATGTGAAGTGATGACTCTGTAAGTTTAGCCCTCTCCATCATCCATTCTGTCTCTTTGTGAGACACTATTTATTTTGAATATCCTGTATCTGTTTTATTGGCACGGTGTAGGATAAACAGTCGTGATAAATGGAGGTGTATTCCAGTACTTTAGCATGTAGCCTTTCTTTTTCTCTGTCCTCAGTCCCTTCCTGGCAGCACAGGTGAGGTATACTGTGCCAAAGCCCACAGCCTTAGTGCCGCCATCTCTGTGATATATGGCCTCCCCTCCATTGGTAATTAAGTCTAACAGTTATGATTCAGTGAAGCTGGCAATTCAAATTAAAAGCAGTGCATTAGCAGTCTGCGCTAACATAATTAGCTACACTTTCAAGGCAGCTATAATCACAGAGCACGAACCCCTGGGCCATTCTGCCAACACACAGGGTTAGCAACACTGAACTGATTAAAAATCTGTCATGTATGGACAAGGAAGGAGATTTCCATTGGACAACAGACTCAATGGCAAACTGCCTTGTCATTTGGCAGGTGATACAGGCAAAAGGATTAAGCACTGTAAAAACTCATCTGTTAAAGCCGAACTGATAATGTAATGTGTAATGTGAAAGGTGTAATACTTTCTGCCAGACCCACTGGGAATTATCACCTGACTTGGCAGCTGCCCTCGGCTCTGTGGAGCTTCTTAGGCTCATTGTTTGGATTTCTGTGACCTGCAGATTCCACTTTCATCAACCTTGTTTTCAGCCATGACAGGCATCTTTTTGAGTAACTGCTCAGATAAACCTGCTATATCAGACCTGCATCAAATAGCAGACAAGATTAGCAACTAGCTGGTGAATATAAGCTTTTAGCAAACCAGAGCAGTTTTATCAGTTTTACCATTTCTTGTTTGTTTTGGTTTTACGTTGTGTGCAGTGCATCTTTCATATACAAGTGAGGCCATACCTCAACCTGTCTCTTTCCGCTCCTCTCCAGTGGTGGCTGCAGCCCTCAGAGTGGGAGCAATGGAGGCACACCGCCCATCATACATTCACACAGGTTGGCCCACATTTATCAAACATCTGGGTGTAAGTATCTGTATTCTGGCCAAAGTATCAACAGTCATCAATCAGAACGTGAGCGTAGCGTATGCAAAAGTCTCATGTCAGGTCTGAATCAGCGTATTGTGTTGGATAACGAGAAAATTTCCTTGCAGAAATTTTGAGAGCGCCATGGGGGCCACTGCCGCTGGTGCCACCTCTGTCACCATGGGAGTCAAAGAGGAGCTCGATGGTGTGCCGATCCCTTTGTTATTATTTTCTAACATGGGAATCAACCCCATGAACTTAAGGTCAGGACAGAGCTAATCATACACACATAATCATCTTTCTATGAGCATTGATAGTAAAGAGCAGTAATGTGTGTGTGTTGATGTGTGTGGTTGTGTTTTACAGAGACTTCATATAATTGTATGGGAGATGGGGTCAGAAGTAAATAAGCTGCAGAGATATCAGAGGAGCCCCTGATTAATGAATTGGTCTCAGCTGAGACTCTGGCCTGAGGCTCAGAGGTTGCAACTTGAGGTGTTTGCCACAACAATAGAAGCACCCCAGGCTGAGGCAGACAGAAATGTCAAGAAAAAGGCAGCAACAGGGACTCGGAGCATAACTACTTCACAGGTTATTAGCGTTTCTTTTGTTTTGTTTTGTTGTTGTTTAAATTGTTTGGTAAATTTGATCATTTTGATGACTGGGATGCAGAAGAAGAAAAAGAAAAAATGAAAGAAAAATGACACAGGGAGATAACACTGGAGGATTTCACAATTTAGTTTAAATGATAAGGACACCAAGAAAACAACAAAATGGGCCATTACAACCCTGAGAGAGAGAGCCCAAAAACAAATGGACATCAGACAATGGAGTTTTATGTTGCTGTCCAGTCAACCAAGAAAGGTGGGACATACAGTTCGGACAAGAGCTGTGGCTGTGGCTTGTGAAAAACTCATGATTTTAACAGTAAAACACATTCAATTGTAAATAATTGATTCAGTAATTACTTCTTTGGTAAGTTACCATGGTATAAGAGGCATAATGCCCTTTGAGATGTCCAATATATCAGGAGTTAATGGACTTTGCAGAGGCAACCCTCTGACGCAAAGCGCCTCCATGCCATGCATCCAATCCTGATAATTGGACACCTTATGGGGCAGTATCCCATGTTTTCTCATGGCCATGGAAACTGTTGAGAGTGATAACTTGGAGGAATAAAATTATCTTCTTTGTAGCACAGTTGTGGTGACAGCACACTGTCGCCCTCCACAGGTCATATGCAGAATCCTCACGGATGAATCAAATTTCTTCTGAGTGACTCTGTTATGTTGAGTCCAGTGTGATGGAGGAAATCTGCAGCTCTTTGTTTCTGTTAATCCCATCTGTGCCAAGTACAGTTTTCAGAGTTGTAGCTCTAAACTCTGACAGTCGTGCTTGCAAGATGTTTCTTTCTTCAGGATAATTGCAGTAGTGGATCAAAACATGTTTCACAGTCTCTGCCTCTGTACAGCTACTAGGGTGTGTTTCAACCAGTGCCAGCTTGTGTCTGCAGTGACTCCGTCTCAGTAAAGTTATCACAACTCTGTCTCAGCTTTCATTTGGAATGGGCTTCATCATTGGCTGTGTTGTGTATTTTTGCCTTCTGCCATTATCTATGCCAGGGTTATTCATGTTCAATACCAAGTGGGCTGCATAGGAAAATCACTGGGCGTCCAGGCAGAGAATGTCCGACTGTATGGAAACGGGTATACACCCTGTGACTGGCTCATTGCGTTTGAGGGTGGGGCTTAGCCATAGGTCAATTACTTCACTTCATAACGTTCCCAAGGCAACAGGGGGAAAATGGTTGCTCCTGTGTAACGTAAGAATGCAACATTGTTCAACTTTCTGCAATGATATATTTGACTTTTTGCAATGGAAGTGGAGGGATTGTGAAATCATGCAAGCTCTGCATATTTCACACATTTTGAAAATGTGTTAAAGTGCAGCATTTTTTTTTTAAATACAACCCCCCCCCCCCCCCCAAATGCGGGCTTTGGCTGATTAAGCTTTGAATTATGCAATCACATAATCATGTTTTTCTGGAGGGACTGACTGTGCAGTTTTGAGAGGAACACAACTTCTTATTGATGGGCTGTACTTTCATTTCAAATGGTTACATTACATTTAATAAAAAAACATTTTTACTATACCAGTTTTCTTTGCATCTGGTGCTGAGTGATTACTGCTCTGTTGTTTAGCAAACATAGATTTGGTGCCAATTCCAGTTTGGATTACGTTTCTTCTTTTCAATTCTCTTTCATCAGTGTTTGTCTTCCTCTCCCTCTTAAACACCATAGGTTGGGAACCCCTCTGTGCCGCTTTAATCATACGTCCCCTCAAGACAATTTTAAACCTCTGTTCTCCCAGCCTTCAGCTCCATTAGGCTTTTGCTTTTTCTGCAGCAGAAGGTTACTGGCTCCTACTAACATGATTAGTGGAGATTCATTTCAAAGGTGGCCATAATCGCAGACTGGAGGCCTTGGGCTAATCTTCCAGTGGCTGTGGATGAAAACACAGAAGTGATTGAATACACCATATATGGAAGGACGGATAAGGGCAATAATCTAATCAGTTACTGGGTGGCCTCTTTGATCAGACAGTGGCTCAGAACAGGCCAGTGTAATATTGGATGGAAAATAAAGAATTTGGAGGACGTGTTTTCATATTTTATCCTTTTATGATGCACAATATTAATGCTAATGGAGATTCATAAATCCTTTATATGTTGAATTCATCTACTTAATCTTAATACCAATTTATTATTAGATTATTAGATTATAGCTGTGTCCCAGCACACGAAAACTGCTGCCACCTTCTCAGAGAAAAGCCTCCAGCATCTATTTGTGGGAAGCAGTAGCATTTTTGATCATTTCTAATTTGGATTCTAGAGACTACAGAGAGAAGCCAACAACATTATGAAGGATTCTAATGAAGATTGTGTAGTGATTCTTGAACTGCATTAATCTTACTCTGATCTGTCGATACATTCATTTAGAATACACTGATCCCTTTCAGCCAAACAAACAGCTACTGGCATATTCAGCATTATGAGTCAGCAGGAGGTCCTGACCACAGACTAGTCTGTGGGTCAAGGCCAGAGGAGAGAGGGGTGATGAGCTGATCATTTGTCCAGTGGCAGAAGAACACATTGTTCATGAGAGAGTCAGTGCAGACAGAAGTGCTTTTTCAAATGATGCCTCGTGTATTTTGGCCTTACAGTTTTTCTACAGTGTTAACTACTGCATTTCCTCAATTAATAGCCAGGACTCAATTAACAGCTGGGCGCCGCTTACACAAACAAATACAGACTGGCCCCAAACACAGGCCGGGTCAAAAAAAAAAAAATATCCACCACCTGGGACAAACTAAAAAGGATATGATCAGACCACAAACAAGTTGTTAAGAGAAAATTAACTCCCATTCACAAAGCAAAATACACAAGCAAGAGAAGCCAGAATGAAGCTTTGGGTTGTTTGTCAGAAATTGTTAGGTGTGAAATCATGGAGGAAGTTAAAAACAGTAAAGTGTTTAGCATCATTTCAAAAAATGAACAGATTTATTTCATGTTCAGGTACTGTTACAATGGCAGAATCATGGAGAGCTTCTCCATTTTGAATCTGCAGAAAGGCTAGATGCAGCAGATCACAACAGTCCACTTACTGGAACGCCATGGCCTAGACTACGAATATAATCTTGTAGGCCAAGAGTATGATGGCGCTGCTGTAATGAGCAGTAAGCATTCAGGTGTACAGGTGAGGAGAGGATCAAAGAACGGGCTAATCTTGCCTTTTACATCCATTTCAGTGCACACTGTCTCAGTTCAGTGTTAGTTGATGTAGTCCAAGATGTCCCAGAAACAGGGGAGTTCTTTTCTCTGTTACAGACTCTCTATGTTTTTTATGTACATCTGGCTCATCCATGCACCCAAAATGACTGTCTCTGCAAAGAAGTGTATGGCAGACCAAAAGAGATCCAGACTTAAAGAAAAAAGACTACTGCAAGAGATGGCACAAGAATGTCATGGTGAAAAAAACTGTTGAGGCCCGAGGTCTTCTGGCTCTGATTGACCTTGTATTTGTTGTGCATCTTGTTAAGTTGTTTGGGGAGAGAAAGCTGCTGTCTAACATGTTAGTTACAAACTGTGGATTTGTCAAGAGCTGTTGACTTGGTAAATGCTTTAGTCCAGACATTGAAAGACCTCAGGCAGGGGGCTTTTTTGATAACTTGTGGGATGTAGCACTAAATATTTGTGAGCAATGTGATGCTGCAACACAGTCAGTGGCAAAAAAACACTGAGCTCTATAGACTCAATAGCTTCTACACAGCAAGCACTGTTGGTCAGAGGGAGGTAGGACGTGACAAAGGTGTGTTTCCAACCTCATTTTTCTATTCCATCATCGACAGCATGCTCAATGAGCTGGACAGACGTTTCTCCAACACCAGCTGTGAGCTTATGAGAAGTGTACAGTCCCTCAGCCCCCAGAGTGATGCCTTTTTAAGGGACAGCACTTGTTTCTCATTTGGCCGTCTATATAATGCAAACATTGATAAATTAGGACATGAGCTCCATCAGGGTGTGAACGATACTGTGGCTTTGGGGGGGGGGGGGGGGGGGGGGGGGGGGGGGGGGTGGCTCACTTATATTGGGGGGGACGCTTACGCGTGCCTCAGAGCAAGGAGTTACTCAAACCACATCCATTATTACAAGCCTGTTCGCCTACTTTATGTCAGCACATATAAGCACATAGCACATCCAACCTCCACACACACATCAAATCTGAATCAAACCCAAAACATGAGAGTCTGGCGACAAGGAATCAAGTCTGCATTAACATGTGCACAATAACCTCTGAAATACTATAACAGCATCAACAAACCAATAAGTGACACCACACACACATGAGCATCATAGTTAAAACACACGCGGCCAGGCTGCCTACAAGAGGTCCAGTCCTCAGCAACATCATATACAACAGCTATGAGAGGCTGTTTTCACGCAGTCTATTGCGGGTCTTGCTGTCAGTGTCACTGACGGCAGAAAACCCCCTCTCACTCTGATGAGGTGGGGACATATGTCCTGCTTGCTGTACAAAGCTCTTCCAGTGTTTTGCCAGTTTTTTAGCTAGTGTCCGTACTTCATTTTCTCCAGACAGGATCAATGCGTTGCGGTCCTGTGGCCAGAAGTGCTCATCCAGGGGAATTACCTTTTCAGAAAGCACAAGAGTTTTTGTGTCTCTGTAAATTGTGCATCCCAAGTTTCCATCCTTAACAAACAGCCAGGTGTTGCGGGACTTCCGCTCTCTCCACCGCTGGCGGGTCCAGTTAGCCGGGAGCGAGAGGCAGGTGGAGTCACCGTCATCAGCAGCCTCTGAGCTGTCGTTAACCCCACCTCCAGCCTCTGTCGGCTCGTCCGAAATTCAGCGGCTCCAGCGGCTCCAGAGCAAATGGTCAACAGCGGGTCCTTTTTTTTTTGTTTCTTTGATTTAAAGTGACGTTTACGACATAGCGCCCCCACGCTTCAATGGTGAGGACAGGCCGGCATCTTTATTAAAGCGAAATAGTGATGAATCACCCTCATGCGCAAATCATACATTAAAAACATCCAGTATTATGACAACACACAAAAAGAAGGATCAAAACAGACAAAAGCCAGTAGCCATCTCCCCCCACTGAGCCGTACCCTCGAATGTGAGCTCTAAAACACAGTTTCTCCACTCTGAGAGTGGTGTGGTGTCCCTGAGTATAGAATCCAGAGGGTCAAGACCTTGTGTAAATATATTTGTGGACCAGTTTGCCCAGCAGCACAACCGCCGTATCCTGTTGCTGTAGGGCCAGAATTTTGAATGACAGGAAACCAAATAAATCCCTGATATGGCAATATTTGCCAAGAATTAGAGCAATCTAAAATTCAGTTGACCCAGCATTCCACCAGTTCAAATGCTCAAAAATACTGTCACTGTCCACAGTAACACTGACTTCCATGAATGGAAATGGCACACTGCTGTACCCATTTGGTCAACACTACTTTTGTTACATGTGACTGATTTCAAATGTTACTTATGTAACAGCCCAACAGCTGATCTCGAGTTTTGTTTTCTATGAATGAGTAAGTGAAATAAAAGTCAGTGCTTCACTATCATTGTTGTTGTTTTTTAAATGTGCCTATGATTAAACACTGACCCCACCTTGCCGCCCCCCCCCAGTAAAATTTGCCTACTGCCACTGCTCTATGGGCATTAAATCGGCATTCATGTGATTTCAAATTTTCTGTGTTTTCGCTGTATTGACAGAGATCCTGCGATAACGCTTTCCATCCCATGTACCTCTGTTTGGCTACACATGCCATTGCTTTTCTTTCTTTCTTTCTTTCTTTCTTTAAATAAAACATTGTTTATTTATTGGTTTGATTTTGAGCGTCGTCCTCTTGTCATGGTGGTGCAGCTGATTTGCCTTATGACTTTAATTATTTTTGTTAATTGTTCTTTGCATTTATCATTAACACTGCTCTTTATCATTATAGCAACCTCAGTAAACAGGAGGAATTCTGTTCAATATGTGGTGATGTGAAATAACCCACAGTGGACAAACAACCACATAATTCTCAGTCTGTCACTATTACTTCAATTTAATGTCTTTTAATGAGCACTGTCTTTCTTGTATATGCAGTAGTGTCAGAGTCTTGCATATAACATGGCTTTCCCTCACCTTGGCGCTGTACTGAATACTGAATGACTGACAGCTCATTCGAGTGGTAAAGATGTGGTGTTGACACCCACAGAGAGAGGGGGAGAGCATCCAGATGCATCTCAGGAAGGTAAGATGGACAGAAAGGCGTGACAGACAGATGGGCTAATGAACTGTCAATATGGTGTCCTCTTGTCAGCTGACATTTCTGTGAGTGACACTCAACTACAGCAGACCAGATCACAGTACAGCATCAACCTTAGAGGAAAGCCAAAAGTAGAATCATGAGGTTCACATTCATGAGGTTCACATTGTGTTTGTCACAATCAAGGTGGGACATCAGCACCCACCATTGGTCAAATGATGAGTGTGATCAGCCCACAAGCCACTCTGCTACTGTCCTGCCTGAAAACAGCTCAGCATGTTATGATCTCGGGAAAATTCAATCTTGGTAGACAATATATACAACCTTGAATAATAGTCAGAGGTGCTTTTGGCAGAACATTGTGATGTCACCGTGAAATTGAACTTCAACATTTTGTAAATTAAATGACTTGACTTACATGACTGGATTTTATCATGGAAGTCATTTGTAGTGAATAACGTAACAATTAGTATATCCATTTGTGCATTCTGGCCAAAAATATGTTGGATGGTCCGTCAGATAGATGGACACAAACACATGATCCCTGAGGCCCAGGTTGTTGTTGGTGTAAAAAAAAAAAAAATCTTGTATCAAACCTCACACTCTGTTATATATGGCTCTTTATTCTGCGGTGTTTCCACTGGGGACGCCTGGCTGAGACAGGTGCACACACACCTGCTAATTAACCTAATTAGATTTTCTCTAACACATCAAATCTCCTCAAGAACAGAATGAAGGAGCAGTTACCACCAACATATTGTCTGACTGCTGCAGCTGCCCTCAAATAAACACCCATGTCTCAGAGCTAGTTGTCAGATACATCTTATTTTGTAGCTTTCAGCTGTTTTAATATAGGTGTTTCAACACAGATAAAATATTATATTCAGAGAAAAGTTACGCTAAGTCTAAAATACTGAGATTTTCAGCCCTTGTAGGAAATCTGTCATGTGACAGCTCAGACAGGTCCTGCTCGTCTTAAGCTGAGACTTTCCTCCTTTATTTCCTTTTACAACCCACCTCTATTTTCTGCTTTTTTTTCTTCTTCTCTACTTAAAACAAGTGCTTGACTACAGGCATCTCTCTGAGGGCGTAAGTCAGGGTCTGACACCAGTCGCAGGCTGTTACAGGTGTCTGCACAGATCAGGTCAGTGCTGCAACCTGGAGATACTCATAAACTCAAACTCAAATGTCATGTCTGTTGGGGTGGAAACAATACTGGAAGGGAAAACAGGTGAAGCCCCCTCAGACGTCGAGGTTGATTTGTGTGAATTGTACTGTGATATTGCCTTTTCCTGAAAGACACTTTGTGGGAAAAAAAAAAAAAAAAGATAATGGACAAGCCTGTCAACAAACACCATGGTGTAATGATGGCCCAACAGGATCTACTCATCATCCACTTCATTAGCTTGGTTTTACAATAGTACACTTTAACCAAGTTGAGCAGGGCTTTTATCTTGCATTGTATGTACCAGCTGTCCATTCAAGGCTTTGCCTCCCCTGTAGGGATGTGGAGCTGTCTGGCAGGGGTTTTCTCGGCAAACATGGTGTAACACCATATAACAGTTCATACCTGAACAGAATGTGAACTAGCATCAGCAGGTACAGTTCAAGACAAGGACACTGCAGTCCAGGGACACAAGACAGCATACAGATAGTGACTCAGTGACATATTTATACATATGTCTGCAGCTAAAGCTATCATCCATACATCCATCCAGGGAGGGGTACACCTTTGGGCGTACAGAGGTGAACATCCTCACACAGTCACACAGATGGGCAATTTTGAGTCAATCAGCCTACTTGGTATTCTCTGGACTGTGAATGCAAACAAATTAAACTGACCCTGTTTGAGGCAGCAGTAGTATAAATTGAGTTTCCACTCTGAGTCAGGAGGACAAGATCTGAATCTTTTTTTTATTTATTTATTTAAAACGGCTGATTTTTATAAATTTTCCCTGAGTATTGACCAAGGTGTTTATTCTGGTGCTCAAGGACAACATTGAACCTATTGCTTTAAAATGAAAAACATTTCAATGTATTCTGTGAGGAGACTCTGGAATGTAAAACAAGATTGAAAATCAAAGTTATTCAGCTTCCGGGGGACTTGCTGTCTTTATATTTTTTTTTAGTATTTGACTGTGTGTTATGTGCTCAGAAGTGTGCATACAAGGGCATGTAAGTGCTAAATGCTGGGGTGTTTGCGTTAGTTATTGTGTTGTCATTTCTGTGAAACCCCTGTGCAACGGCCATGTATCACACACAGACAAAACCTAAACCATCAGGTCCTAGGAACTCTCTGTAGTCTACTGCAATATAATTGTGACAATGTGTCGCTCAGAGCAAACTGGCCGAACTATGTAACTTTTTAAGAAGGACCTTGATGAGGGTGACTGCTAACAACCCCGACAGTCACTCACAACAGCTTCAGGTGTCTTCTGCTGAGATGGAGAACCTGACAGAAGGACTACCATCTCAATTAGGGCTTTATAATAAAGTGGCTTGATGAGAGTTCAGCCATTACAGTACATCTACACACAGAGATTTAAAGGAGGCTGACAGCATGAGGAAAAAATGATTTTTAAGAACTGAACCATTCAAGCAGAACTCCAAATGCTATGTGTGGAGAACACAGGTAGGCTGGTGACCTGGCAAACAACTGGGTAATACCACCCCTACAGTAAAGCATGGTGGTGGCAGCAATGCATACAGAGGGAGGGTTTCTCAGAAGAGGTAAAGTTAGAAGTATGAAAGCAGCAGGTGGGCAACATCTCACCTTTCAATGCAGCGAGCTGAAGAGCACAGCCAAGCCTCTTACTGGAGTGGTCCAGTCAAACCTCATCTTAAACCACAAAGAATATCTTTAGATTGACCTCAAGATGGAAGTTCACAGACATTTTCCACATAATCCGATGAAGCTCAAGAGGATCTGCCTGGAAGAATGTGATATACTTCCCCAATCTTGAAAGACTCTATGCAGTATCAAGCAGACGGAACACAGGACTGGGTTTAGTGATTGGTTATTGGGAGTAGACTAATAGGAAAAACTGCCATTTCAACAATTTACTATCTACAGCACAACAAACTGGGGGAATTGTGGGGTCTGAAAGCTGAATAATTCACAAGCTACAGTATATGCAGACACACATAAAGGAAATGTATAGTATAATCTATCAGGTCCTGAGGCACGCGCACACACACACATAGTCCTCTCACACAGCTATATTTCAAACACCAAGAAGTGCAGCAGGAGTGGCAGTCAAGGGCAAATCCACACAATTGGTCTTTTTCTCCACAGACACAAAGGCAGAAATCCCATTACTCCCCCTAGGTAGTCCTGAAGAACACACACACACACACACACATGTTAACACACTTTTCCCTGCTATGGCTGTGTGCTGAAAAGTCAGAAGTTATTTCTCTGTCAGTGCAGGGTAGACAGGGTCATTTACAAATCCCTCACCATGATCATTACCTCAGGGCCTACCCCTGACACACACACCCACACACACACACTGTATTTCATTCATCCATTTGTTTGATCACATTCTGTGCTGTTCGGCTTTTTCTGTGTTTTCATCACATATCTGCTCATCTTTCTGTCCATATTTTTGACAAAGTATGAACAGAAGCTTTTTGTTTTTTTTACTGGTCAAAGTGAATTCAATACAGTGAATCAAACCTGAGTAATGAAGATAGTATATACGCACACACACACAAAAATCATATTACCTGAATGGATTGTCATGAAATATTCATTTTTCAATGATAAGACATTCAAGGTCCCTCAAACTAAACTGATGACATTCCCATCAGCCCCAGCTGTGTGTTTGTTCATTTCTTATTTGCAAGCATCAGCATTCTTATATTAAGCAGATGAAGATGACGCCGTACAAACTGTTGTTGCGGTGGTGGACCAATCACATGGCTCATTGAATCAAAGAACTGCGGTGATTGGCTTCAAGCAAAACCATAGAAACAGTTGTTTTTCTTGATCTGGGTACAAAAAGAACCGATTGCAGGTATCGTTTGACAGGTGTGGTCGAAACCTGAAAGGTTTCAAGTGCTGATACCCAGCCCTATCTTCGTTAGAAGTGGAGCTTTTGTTGGTCTGCAACCTTGCAGTCTATTCCTGTGCAAAGCTCTTGTGATTGTCTTCTTTGAGACTGCAATTCCCAACTTGGCTAAGTCATTCACTAGTGTCTTGGCAGTTGCTCTGTGGTCTCATGTAGATGGAAGGAATCATGAAGAAAGAAGGATATGTGAAGATTTTGAAAGAAAATGTCAGCAGTCAGCAGTAAAACTGTGTCTGGGTCATTGCTTTGTCTTCCAACATGACAATGAACAAAAACATACGTTGCTCTTGGTGAAGAACTACCTCCAGAAGACCAAAGTGAACGTTATTGACTGGCCTGCACAAAGCCCTGACTTGAATCCCATTGAAAATGTGTGGGGTCAGACCAAGGTCCATGCCAGAACGCCATCAAAACTGGAGGAGCTTGAGAAATTTCCCAAAGAAGAATGAGCTAGGATTCCTCAGGAGACATGTCAGAGACTTGTTGAAAGCAAGTAAACAGTGGAAAGGACTTTAGAAAAACACTGATTTATTATTTTCCTGGCTGATTGCCACAGTGTGGAAAGTAATGGTGTGCATAAGAAAGTGCTTTTTGCTGCCGAATTCTGTTAAAAGCAAGACGCTTGTGGAACTACAGGTGGCCCTTCATCCTACAAGCTGAAGCTGAAGACTGTGTGAGGATATATATATATTAAAAAAACCCTTCCTGCTGTGAACTCAACAAAAACATCATCATTTGGATAAAAACTTAACATGGTGCACTCCTTTATTTCTGTAGATAGATAACAACATAATGCAGTGCTGCTGCTTCTTGTCACACTAGACTGGAGCTGTTGTGAGCAAAGGGGGGAATAAGTCAGGAAAAATACGCAGGAGGGCCTGTTGGAGACATCGGTACGAGGTAACACTGTGTGGAAAAAGTAATGTGTTGTTGCTTTCTTGCTCTTTTGTCTTGTGTTTTGGTGCTGAGTGGATTTAAGTCCATAAAAGTGAAAAATATCTTTTAACAGATGTTCCAATTCTTCTCTCCAGCTCTCTCACTCACATGATCTCTGATTAACACTGACAGCTGCTTATTTCCAGATGTTGATGCAGCACTGCCTTAGTGATTCGAACCCTCAGCACAGTGCTTTATTAAATAATGGCAAATGCAATTTACTGCAATTTAGTGCTTACTGCTTACAAATGTATCCGGTGTAAATAACCATGTTAATCTTATACTGTAGGATGGGAATAAATGAAAGTTGTTCCTAAAATAAAAATACTAATAATAATAGTAATCATTTTTGGTTATGTAAAAGATTCTGAAAAATCAGTGCTACCATTAGACTGACATCTTTACTAATAACAGCAATAATAATGATACATACTGGCCTTTAAAACCAGCTGTGTGTGTGTCTATACCTACCCTGCTGTCTCCCTTGTTTCCATCTCCTGTTTGTCTTGTCCAGTCTGTGTCAGCTGATGTTTATCTTATTATTGCTCGGGGCCTCAGGCTGTGTGATCAACAGGTTATTTCTAGTGTAGTTCCATCAGCTCTGAGCTTTGTGGAGAGAAAGAAAAGAATTAAGAGCTGTTAATATCAGCCTCATTTCATTTTAATATTTTCTTTGCTTGTACCACACTTTACCTACTCACTTGTTATATATTAAGACGAGACATGCAAACACTAATCTACAGCAACCTTCAGCAAAATAATAAATTTGTTATTTGCAATTTAAAAGTGTTAACTCCTGTTTCATGCATTCGGAGCAGTCCTCTCATATTAATCCTGTTTTTATACTGTGATTATGGCCATGGTTATTGATTACAAATGTGTCTCACTTGTACAATTTCTTTTTTGCAGTAGGGCGTTTTCCAACCTGTTTGATTCTGTGTGTCGTTGTCCATTTAGTTCAGATTTTTCAGGTCTGTGTGAAAACTGTCAATCAAACTGTTGTGGATCGAAGCACTGCACTGAGACCATCTGAAAAGGAGGAGCTCCAAGCTGACTCTTGTGTGATTTGTTTGGGGTAATGGTGGATATGTGACCCCCATCTAATCCTGGGCATGTGGGAGGTCACGAAGGGGGATCAACTGATGAATGACAACTCCCAGAGAAGACCTGTGTCTGTGGGACAAACCGATTAATATATAGGGGGTGAACAAAGCTGGAAACACTTTTCCTGTGCTGTTGTGAGTGTGGGTTAGAGTGGGTTATAATGGAAAAGAAGTGGTTCACAAGATGTATGGTCTGACCATGTTGGAGGTGAAATGTTCATCTCTTATCTGATTGGCCACAGTAGAAAGTGGAGTGAAGAGCTGAATGTAACAGAGTGATGAAAAAGACATTTTTACTCTAGCTGACATAGTGTTGTGTTAACATGAAAAATGACATATGTAGTTGTGTAAAAAATCAAAATGGCCAGACAATGACCCACTAATCCATCATCAGAGAGGTATGGGGAGGAGGGTACTATTCAATCATCCAATATGCAGTTGTGATGGGTACACTGGCTCCTTTAGAGAAGCTATTTCTACAATTTAGCCACCATTAGCATCAGCAGTTTTTTTTTGTGACAAGTGTAGCATCAAACTTCACTCTTGAACTCATTAAGAGTTGTCTGCAGAGGAGGAAAGCAGTCCTCGTGGTTTGCTCATGCTCACCACTACCTTCATGCTAACAGCTAGTCCCGGTCTGGGTCGGACCATGTCTTCACCTCCAGCACTCTGTCACTGAAGGAGTGACACTGCTCAGAGGGCAGATTAACCTCTTGTCTCATAAAAATACAATGATGGCTGAAGCTCCTGTCGAGGCTGGTACATAAACAGCTGTTAATGCTAACATTAGCTTCGTAGCAACAGCAAAACTTAAAAGTGCCTCTAAACTGGTGCGTACAATTAGCTAAAACTAGTGTCAAATTGTTTACACACATTTACTGAATCTGTTTCCTCGAAACTGCTTTCGCACATACACACGTTATATTAACTATATTTAAGTTAATTTAATTATCTAATAATGATAATTAAATGTTATGTCCTTGTGTTAAGGGGGAAAAAGGCTCGAATATAAGTCTGTTAAGGCTGATCTTTGAGTCACTTCTGTAATGACATTTCCTGGGGCCCTTCAAAAGTAGAATAAAGCAATCCAGAATAAGTGGAAAAGTGAGGCTAGACAAAGTCTCATAAGACCGTCCTGACTTAATTGGTTGTTCGAATGCTGAGCCAGGCTGAGGAGGGACGGCTATGTCAAGCCAGGCATAACTAATTCGAATAAGTGTGCGGTCTCGGCTCTCTTAAACAGACCACAGAGACTGATGACAGATTCACCGATGGACAAATGGAGAGGACACGTGCGGCAGACTTTTCCCCCAGTGAACAGCAGCTGTTAGTGGCGGTGTTTCCTTTTTTGTTTTTGAGGTGTTTCATCTCCTCATGTCCTCAAGTCTCCACTATCATAAAGCTGAGAGAGAGTGCGTGGCAGACAATGGCGGAGCGATTGAATGAGCAAGTAATCTTAAAAAATATACACTTGTTGCACCAATGAAGCTGTCATTGTGACGGCCGCTGCGTTGTCTGTGTGTGTAACCAGTGGGAATGTGACATAGTGTGGGTGTGTCTAAAAGACCTGTGTTCTTTCCAAGGTTGTCACAGAACCTGAGTTAATGATTGGTCTCCAAGCCTGATGTGGAACGCCTGGGCCCAGCGCCCTGCCCCTGATCATCCCTGACTCTCTCTCTGATGTTGTCTTTGTTTCACTTAACAACACTATTACATTTACACACGCAGCCACATCCACACTACTGAGGGACGTTTGACCCGAACGTGGGTGCAGTCCAGCTTACCGGTGACATTAGGGAAAGCTGTAACAAAAAAGACCTGTGTAGCCAATCCCACTATATATAAAGACTTTTTGTAATACACAAACATGCCGCGAAAAAACGGAGCACAACCCAGACCATCCATGGAGCCGTCACTGCACAGCTCTGTGCTGTGCAGTGCTGGATTTTTGGACCAGCACTCTGCACAGATAGCAGATGACCTCCACTGAAAATGGGGAGCGCTCGTATAGATGGGTCCAACCTGTCCCAAAGCAATGCCCCTTGTAGAATTAGTGCCTCTTTGTCCACAACATAATTCAAGTAAGCACACGACATTGTGAAGGAAGAAACGCACACACATGTATGGGAGTCAATATATTGCCCTCATCACTGACTTGACTGAAAACACCATTGCAACTTGTGCAGCCATTTCTAATCATCTCAATAACTACAATAATATCAGCTACTTGAGCTATCAAACCTCTGACAACAATATGAACGGCGGTGAACATACAGTAGATGCAATAAAACTGATAATGATAAACAGTAATAGACCTAATTATGAAAAAAAAGCCTAAGAAATATTTTACGTTTCATGTTTTTCCTTATTATGGATGTATTTTGTTTAAAAACAAGGCCAATACGTAAGAACATGGAATAACTGTATGAGACAGACTGGTTTCTGATCAGAGTGACTGCTGCACAAGACAACAGAATGGACTAAACATGGCTGTTAGCCTGGTCTGGAGCGGGCTAGCTGCAGAGAATAAATCACCATAGTAACTTGACCGGGATAAGTTTGACCTGCTTTCAAACAACCGATTGGAGGCCAAATTCAGCCAGGATTATCTAGGCTTTGAACAACGAGCCCCTGGGTGTGTCTGCTGGTTGCTCTGCTTCCTGTCTCACTGTGCTTCCCGCCTTCTGTGATTGCCTGCCCCACCCCAATTAGTTGCACCTGTGTCTCATTAGCTGCTCTGCAGGTGTGTATGTCATCTCTGTGTTCCTGTAACTCTGTTTGTTTGTTTGTTTGTTTGTTTGCTCCTGTTCTCTGTGGATTGCCCGCCTGTGTTGTGTTATCAGTTTGGTTCGTGGTTGAATCCTTGAGTTTCCCACGTGTTTATTTTTCTGTTGTTCATGCTTTTGGATTCTTAGCTTCTTCTTATTCACTGGTAAAACAGCCTGTTTCGCTCATCCAGCAGCCCTCTGCATTGCTATATTTACAGCAGAAGCTATCTCTTTTCAAATAGGTGAAGACTTTCTATTTGTAATATTATTTTCAGTCCCAGCAAGAGGAGCGCTTGACAGTGGGAAGAAAAATGTCTTCTTTCGAAGAGGAATCCACCAATAATTACAGTGGTATTGTTAAATGTAATGCTATTCTTGTTGTTATTATTAGTACTATCATATGATAATGATAACGGTTGTCTCTGCCCTCCAGTGTCCCATTCAGCAGTTAGCAGATATAAGAAGTAGGAGTGGAAGCCCAGTCAATGAGAGGGCCCAGTGTGAGGCAGTGGGGCCAGTCCTCACTGTGACTGAGGGGGCTCTTTGTTTCCTGTACACCTGCACTTTTCACTTCACAATGTATCTCTCTTCTTTTGTTCTTTGATCGTTGGTGTTTTCTAATATCAGTCCAGGTTGTTGTAGGGTTAGTCATAGTTATTTGAAACCAGAGCTTCTATTTGCCTTTTGCCATGTTTGAATTTACAGTAATAATAAGATTGTTGTTTTCTTCACACATTCACAAGCACACATATTTACCTCCGAGGGTTAGGGTTAGGTTAGGGTATCTTTCTTTCCTGCCTGGACACATTTTTATATTAGTTACCTCCCCAGGTTCCACATCAGGGAGCATAACAACACTGATTACAGTGTTTGATGTTGAACCTGTGTTTGGGTTTAAGTGGTGTACTACTCCTCAGTCAGGTAGAGCAACTCAGTAGGTTTTGCAGAAATAAATATACTTGAACACATAGTGCACTGTTATTTACCTGTGATGTATAATGATAAACACAGGTAGCAGGAGTCAGACACAATCAGAGCAAAGTGTAACAGCGTGAACACAACAGCTCAAAACAAAACTGTTCACGCTTTCTGCAAATGATATTGTGAAACCAAACCAGGTGACATCCACTTAAACTCAGCAGCAAAACTTTTAGTGTTTGCAGTGTATGAATCCAAAGATTCATAACTTTACAACAACCTATACGTCCTATAGACTGTAACTGTTACTGTGTTGTGAGTATTTTTTAGAAAGCATAAATGATCTTCTCTGTATTATGAAGGATAAATATTTCTGGAACTACATGGTCTTCATTTTCCTCTGGAGTGTGTATTGAACGTTCAGTAGGGTTCTTATTTTGATTTGATTGGCATGTGATCAAACTGGAGTCAGGAGTTGGTGAAAGTAGTTTGACTGTTGAGTTTTAGTGTTTAGTTTTGAGAAAAGCACAGACGTTTAAAAAAAAAAAGAAAGAGAAGTGTTTTGGTAATTGTGAAAACCTGATCATCATCATGGTGGTGGTGAAAAATGTTTCTCTCAAACAGCACATGAGTGTTTCATAGAGTGTGGATCTCTTCTTCTGCACCCAGGCCCTCTCACAAACTGTGAAGCTTTGAGTGACTGCCCTGAAACACACACATGCACAGTCAGGTTTTAGGATGAAACAGGGTCACAGCCTCAGTTTACTCTTCATCCTCTGCACTGACACAAACAAGCTGAGTGTGTCTGTTGAGTTCATGAGAGCACACAGCCTTTGTTTTGAGGGGATCAGAGCTTGAGATGGGGGGGGGTTCCTCAGGGAGTCTCTGAACTATGCATCTACAGCTTGTACAGCTTGTGTTGAGCCTCTCCTGACCTGTTTGTTTCTGCTGAGTGAACTTGCTTTGGCACATTTTTCATCTATGTTTGAGTGAGAGGTATTTTTTTTGGAGAAAACATCTGCAGCCTTGATCTCAATCATGTCAGCTCTGTGTGCATCAGAACCGGACACCACGGTGACAAAGCAAACAAACAAACAAAAGCAAAAAAACGAATCCAAATTGATTCAGATTTCTCCAGGACCAGCCCCTCATCTCGTGTTCAACCCCAGGGTGAAAGCTGTCCTCTTACATGAACCTCCCTCATGAGTTTTAATTTGATGCTCTGTCAGCAGTGCTGTTGCTACACTCCCTGTTTTCTGAGTCCATTCAGAGCATGGTGTGCTCTGGGTCTGCCCCCTGTCTGAGCCCAGGATGTAAACAGATGTGAAGTCTGTTGAACCTCTCCCAGCTATGCCCTCAGATGTGCTTGTCTTCTTTAACAGTGTCTTCTCACCAGGTCCTCATGGTTGGAGTCCAACATGACATTGATTACATATGGTACACAAATGGTTAATATTTCATGATTCTAAAAACATGATTGTGACCTGGAACTAGTAGAGTAGTAGAGTATTTCTAGTTTCTTTGTTGTCATATTATCTGTTTTAATGTGTTTCTTCAACAGTTTTTACTATACAGTGACAAGGTTTTATTGATGTTACTGTGCTTGTCAACCAACTTATTTTGTGTATATTGGATGATGATGTGTTTAGCTGACTGTATTTTGCTTGTTTCTTATTTAGACCAAGGACAAAATATGAGACAGCTGTCTGAGTTACACTCCACAGCAAAACAAAGAGAACGGCATCATGAACTGCAGCGTAACTTTTTTCTCTCCCTGATTGGAAATACATTCATACAAAATGACTGAGTTAAACAGTATTACACACTATTATTTGTAGAGTTACAGGTGGAGTCAGAGTTTGTTCAAGCTCACACCCAGTCTCCCTGCTCCTGTAACCTACACACGAGCGCCCAGTGCTGGGCTGCACGGCCGGCTAGCTTCCCCTCCAGAGCTCCAGCGACACACAAAACCCTCTTTGCTTGGAACCAGCTCCATCAACATATTCACGTAGGCTACTGTGCTTCTCCGGGGATGATCATACAGCATACAGTACAACACAGGTAGCAGACAGTCACCCTTCTCAACCAGAGTACTAAATCTTACATTGTGTTGCTTTAAAGAGACCATGACCAAATGACCAAATTTCCATTTTCCCCATTCTGTGTTCACACCTCAGATATTTACTCAGCACAGTCACATGTAGCAGCTCCATGTTTGGGTGTTTCTTGCCAAAATGCAACTTGAAAAACTCAGTTAACTTCCTCTGCAAACTAAGAATTTTATGAATACTGGCTTGTACGTTTATCAAAGAGAGAGAGAGATTTTCTAACACACTTGCTGACCCTCTGTATGGGCAGAGTTTCATGTGTTTTAAGCTTTAGAAGAGATCTAACTGTAAGTCACATGACATTTTTGCGTAATAACAACTTTTACCTCCTGCTGGGATGGCACCAGGGGTTTACAGGCCTTGAGTTCATGTTGGACACATGGTTTAGCATCATGTGCCCTGTTCTGATCAGGTGAAACTCTCTTATCTCTTCCTTCGCACTGCAGAGCACATGATCATACCTGATCATCTGATTATAGGTGAAGTCCATATTAAACTGGTGCCACTCTTACTTAATCTTAACTGTGTGGATGTGAGGAGGAGGTGGTACCAGGTCTACATACTGAACAATAATGGAATAAGATGCAAGAAAGACTTTCACTTGGAGAACATGATGAGAGGGAATCCACCTGACAAAAGTCAGTTTTTCAAAATGGCTTCCCAGATCCACACAGAAATGATGTGTGTCCCTGCAACCTTCACATGTCTTCTCATAATTTGTTTGAACAAGCACAGCGCTCCACACCTCCGGTCGACTCTACAGCGCTAATTCTGCATACCTTAACAAAATAAGCTCCCTCTTGCCAATTAAACGCACATTAGCCTAATCACCCAGTGAAAACTACTCATCCATTATTGCTCACTTTGTAAATTTTATCGGTGCATTTCACCAGAGAAATGGCTCTGCTGCACTGCGAGGGCCCCGTAAGTCATTAGCGAGTCTGCATGTGTAGTAATAGAGATGGAAGCAATTGTGTTGACAAATCAAATCACGCACACTGATAACCGGGAATTACGATCGACCAGATCTGTGTCTCTTTCTAAATCGGGGTAATTTTGTTTAAGTTTGTGTGTGGTAGGTGGGGGGAGAGGTCTGCGTTGCAAGATCAGATATGAGGTTTACAGTAATTGTCTGCATGCAGCACAGGGACAGATACTATATGTGACCTCATCAATATGTCTTCGCCACTGATGACGTCCTGATATAAAGTGTACCCCTTTGTGTGACTTATCTCAGCCTAATTCTCCAGACTGTGTCGCACACACACACACACACACACACACGCGCGCGCGCATGCACACACACACACGTGCACGCACACACACAATCATAGAAATAGATAGCCATCTCTCTAGCAAGCCCAGGTGCTATTTAATCCCTTTATTCTGTATTTTATTCACAACGTTGGTTTTTGTCAATGGTTGGTCCTCACAACTATATAAAGACAAACACGCGCGCGCGCATGCACACACGTGCACGCACACACACAATCATAGAAATAGATAGCCATCTCTCTAGCAAGCCCAGGTGCTATTTAATCCCTTTATTCTGTATTTTATAGATTGTGTTGTATTTCAAATACAGAACTCCAGCAGTGTCTAACTACACCACATAGATCCACATACATTAGCAGTGTTTTTAAGTGATCATGATTGTTTTTAGGTCTGTGCAATAATGTCATACACAATCAGGATTTACCCTAGTTTTCAGATGAATCATAGAAATTGTGTCAGAAGTTTTCATATTTAGATATTAAATTTTAATGACTAAAGTTCAGTTGCTAAGTCACCAAGAGGGTGGAGTTGCAGTCTGTACATGAAACAAGAGCCTTGTCTGCAGGCACAAAAACAAGGAAGGACTGATCCACTGCAGTGGCTGAATTTTCAAATTTCAATTTCAACCTTTATACTGTATAGCATCTAAAACAGAGATGGGCAACTCATTCCACAAAAGGCCGCCGTGGCCTCCGATTTTTGTTTCAACCAATCAAGAGCACACAGTTTGACCAATCTGAGTTAAGTCTGGTGTGCTGCTGCTTGGTTGGAACAAAACCCTGCAGCCACAGTGGCCCTCTGTGGAATGAGTTGCCCGGCCCTGATCTAAAGGTACAGATTGCACTTCTGTGCATTCACATTGCACATTCTGTATATGCTGTAAATATTTATGTATCAATCCATACCTTGTACTTCAGCATATTTATATCACCTTGTCTGCTTGCATTTATGGTTAGCAGTTGATGTCATGAAATTTTGGCCCTGCTGCAAAGACCAACACAGCTTAAAGTAATAAAACTGATAATGGACATGTTTCATTTGGTACCATGTCCATGAAAATGAAAATCTCCTGCCAAATTTGAGCTGTAACACTTCAGTCATGTGGTGTGAGTCTTGGCTCCATTAAGAAACCATCAAGATTAACCTTTGATTTTAGTGTCCTGCACACCCACACATTTTTTTCTGTGTGGCTAATCAGACTTCCACTGAGGCTGAGGCTGTGAATGTGCACCACAGATATAAATACAATGCACCCGTTCACCAAAGACACTTTGACATGTCACAGTGGGAGAGGCAGAGGTGTGAACAATGGAATTAATTATGACTGAACTCTATGACTTAGACTTATGTCCAAAACAAATAAAAAGTCATTATGATTATGTAAATTCCCTATTGCCTAATAGAAAAACTGAATGTTGAGTATGAATATGTAGAAACTGAATGTATTTGTCTATATTTATTCACTGTATTGCTCCAGAGCTGATTGAGTGGTTGTTCTGTGACCTCTTGTTGAGAGATGCTGTGTTTTGCTATACCTCAGCCCAGATCACCTGATTCATCCTTATCCATCTCGAACAAGCCTGCTGTCTGCTGTGGAAAACAAGGTGGAAGTTGTCCTGTCCTGTGCAACAGAACAAAACAAAACAAAACAAAAAAGACGAAGGCAACAATTTTCTATCAAACACATTGTGTGGTGTGTACACAGTGTCGAAGAGTCTGGGGAATAAGTGAAAGCACCTGCCTGTGTGGGTACAGAGAGGGTCAGGGTTGTATAGACAAACTGTCTCTGAAACAGTCAGTGAATGCACCTCAAACAACCACATTTGAACTTGAAAAGTAATCATCGGCCCGATGTGGAGGGGAGGTAGTAGAGGTCGAGCAGTTTGTTCACTAATCACAAGGTCATCCGCTTTATTGTTGGTTCTGCCAGTCCACAGGTCAAAGTGTCACCGGGCAAGACACTGATCCTCCAGCTGACCCTGATGTATCATCAGTGTGTGCGTGTGATGTAAAAACTCTGAATCTATACAAAAAGCACTATGTCATTAGATGTATTTACGTGCAATCCATCCACATTTAGATGTCAGGATGCTGATGCTAAAGTGTCTTTTTGCTGGAGATGGTGTTTGTAGCAGATGTGCTGGGGACTCAGTGGGCCTTGTCCCTGTTCCTTCAGAGGAGAGACACCACAACTGATGCAAACCAACATGAACACAGCGTGTGTGAAGGAGGAATTTGAAAGTGACGGAGGTCCTCTGAAGGCTAAGCTCTTTCATGAACGTTTTTCTGGCCTACAACATTGAGTGCAGGCTGGATGATTCCACAAATATCTGTGCTACAGCTCCTCCAAGTCCATTAGTTCGGCTGTCTGAATACGTTACTGTATCCTGCTGTGTTGCAGGTTTTGATCTTAATGCTCATATTTGTGAAACATGCTACAAATAAACATATTTTATTTACCTCTCGCAAACTAAGTGTTGAGGCCACAACCAGGTCGACACTCCTCATGGAGAAAGGAGAAGGGTACCCATGATCATCATATTTCCTCTTCCAGTTTTTTTCTACCTCTATTTTCTACTTTCCTTTCATTTTGCACTGCATTTGTCAAATTACTGAAACTTTTATTGAAGTAGCCTTGGTTAAATTTCCTGTTTTTCTGTC
This sequence comes from Caranx ignobilis, assembly GCA_021432705.1. NCBI lineage: Eukaryota > Metazoa > Chordata > Actinopteri > Carangiformes > Carangidae > Caranx > Caranx ignobilis. The sequence goes on along the minus strand of MU269981.1, from coordinate 10,676,614 downwards.
CTCCTGCTTTTATTAGGATGGTTTTATATCTCTTCAAATAGTTGGTAAAAAAATGAAGTAGAAGAAGACGATTAATGCTGTTCTTTTTCTTAATCAACTGCTGGCATTATCTTCTGCTGAGTTCAGGCTAAATGGGAATAATGCCTTCAGTACACCAACACTAACTGCCAAAAAAGCTGAAAAGTCTTTGGACCTGTAAGAATTACTCAGAACATTGATGAAAGCAGTGTGCTGGATAAATGTATAAACAACCATAAAAAGCAGCCACACATCGCTGCACAGCCAAGTGGTTATTAGCCTCTGGGAAATTGAGGGCTTTGATGCAGGGGGGAGCGATGAAATGTCTCTGAACATGGCACAAAAGGTGCAGCCTCTGATTGTGCTTTTAGCCTCACTACGTCGCAAAGTACTGATAAACTGATGAGTGTAAAAGTGTGTGATATCTCAGGGGGGAACAACCTTAATTAGCATGTTGATAGGATGGTGTTTGATCCAGCCACAGATCTGGATATTTGCTCAACCAGTCAGTTTGAACAGTGGATAGAGATTGAAGTTAGTGTTGTTGTGAGTAAAATGCAAAGAAAAGGAAAAAGTGGCTCAGTTTGGTTCAGATTCAACAGTGATACAAGCACATCTAAATCTGTGATATGATTTCAAATCAATACCTTGATTAATTAAATGAAAGTGTGATTGAGGAGAAGTTTGAAGCTAAAGGTCAAAGGTCAAAGGTTACTTTATTTATACCCTCAGGTAAATTTTGTTTGCAGTGAATCAGCTTTAACATTCACATTTATGACATTTACAAACAGCACAGGTCATGTAATGGGACATACATATAAAGTGACAACAGTGCTCAGGGGTAAAAGACTAAAAGGAAACAAATAAAACCAAATAAAAACCAATAGCTCTCAAAGTTTCTTCCCCATGTTAATTTGACAGATGGCTGCTGGAGTAAAACTATTTTTGTACCGCTTAGTTTTGCAGGCTGGTATCATGAGCCTCCTGCCTGATGGGAGCAACTGAAACTCAGTGTTGAGAGGGTGGGAGCCATCGTTTAAAATAGAGCCAGCAATCCTCTGTAACTGTTTTGTGTACAGGGATGGTGGATAAAGCTGGGCCTCCAATCAGCCTGCTTGACCATTTCACGATTTGGTTCAGGCAGTTTTGGTTTTTGCGCGGAAGGGTTCCAAACCATGACACAAGCCAAAAAGATAAAACAGATTCAATAAAAGCCCAATAAAACAAGGTTAACATGGTTCTGTCGATGTGGAAAGACGACAGTTTCCTCAAACAGTGCAGGTGCTAGTGGCTCCTCTTACAAACAGCTTCACAGTTTGCCTCAAAGTTCAGTTTGTTGTCAATGACAGTTCCAAGATATTTATGTGTTGAAACACTCCACCATCTGATGGTTTAAAGTTTGAAGCAATCAATCATCTACTTTGTCATATCAGTCTTTTCCTTTTAGTTAGCCACGATTTAACCAATATGTGATGTCACTATTGGTTATTATCCATGCTGAATTCACCGGTAATTGTGACTGATTACACTCTGTCAGAGTTTAAACTCTGTCAGCTTGTTGTCTACTCTGCGAAATATGACTGAAGGCACGAGTGGGAGTCTGCACGCATGTCAACACGCCCACATGAGTTGATTGACATAGCTACTTACAAAAAAATTAACTGATTGTATGAACCGATCAAAGTTCTTATTTTCTCTTAACGGTTTAAGAGGAACTATGCAGGGTTTTTAACCTAACTATACTACATTTTTTACCTTAATTAAACAGCTTCAGAGTAACTCTGTTGGTTATATTTGACTTGTACCTTGTTACAGGGAGAATGGATGCTCTCTGCCTTCCACCTGGCATCTCTTGGCAAAAAAACAACCCTGCAAGCTCAGTGCCTCCACCCAGGTGTCCCAGCTTTGTCTCAGCAACACCACCACAGAAATGCACCCCGTGACCCATCTTGTTTATGACAGATAAGACTACACAAATATACATGTTGTAACATCATATATGATATATAATATTTTCCACCGTTCTATTGATTGCTTTCTCGATAGCTTCATTGACAAAAAAATGCACATGGCCGGGAGGAGGGTTAGCAAAACATTGGAAAAGCGACCAGACTTGCATAGTTCCTCTTTAATCTTGTCCATCCCTAAATCCAAACAAATATCATGTAGATTCTAAGAATCATTTGGCATTGTTGAGCATCTGTATCTCCAATGTAGCTTAGTGACTGGCAGAGGGATTAAATACTCTTTTATGTCAATGGTGGCAGTAGCTAGCACGATGACCTGTGTAGTCAAGTGCAAAAAGAGACACTCATTCATACTGAGTCAGAATAAACAAATTAAAAGACTAATTGTGGGATTTGGGATTTTTTTAATTAACAAAATGTGCCATGGCTCAAAAAAGGTTGGAAGACATTGGTCAATTAAAACTAAAGCACTGATGTGAGTGGAGGCTGAAGCTCGATGTTTACACTTGTGGCTTTCATATCAATCGTGATATGATCATGCACTGATATTATGTGGATGGGATGGAGGAAAGCGGAGCAATATGAAGCCCAGCCCTAATGTGATGTGTGATATCCTCTTCAATATGAAAAGTTGAAGAATAGAATAGAAAAAAACTGAAGCCAGTGTCTGCAGTTGGTGGGCTAATAGCTCAGGGTAATTTGAAGTAACACACCCACGCCTCATTTACTCAGACGCACCTAGTCTGAGAAGGAGGAAATTATTTATTTAATAGTTGGCCACTTGCTGGCTGCAGACCAAGCTGAACACATTAACATATCAAAATGTAAGCTGGCATGTGAGCAAAAAGTTACAAATTTCCTCTTCCAACAGGCACAGAGCAACATTTACATTCATATCTACTCATTTGTCACAGGCCTTTATCTGAAGTGACAAATATCCAGCAGGAGATGAACCAGAAACATGACTTCAAATCAATACCAATGCCTCGCACTTGTTAGACAATATTAACTCTCCTCTGGCTCTGTTTTTAGTTTCTGCCACCACCTGAAAAGAATAGATATGAATCTGGAACCTGAAAATAAATGAGGTTTACCGACAAAAGCCTGTTTTACAATAATAACCCTGCTGGGTTTTTCTGAGACTAGGCATACTAGGCAGATGTTCTGCCATCAGTCTGTGGTGGCAAGTGTTTTATTTTATGCTGCAGTCTGCTGGGGAGGAAGTTTGGGAAAAAGTAGGCAGAGAGGCTGGATAAGCTTGTCAAGAAGGCTGGCTCTGTGATCGGAGTAAAGATGGACTCTCTGGGGGAAGTGGTGGAGAGATACACAATGAGAATGGTGGAGGCCATACTGAACAACACGGATCATCCACTTCATAACACCTTGATGGATCAAAGAAGCAGCGGAGGTGGACGGCTCCTCTCTCTTCATTGCAGGATGGACAGATACAGAAGATCTTTTATACCCACAGCCATCAGACTCTTTAATTCTTCTGCAAATGGTAGAAGAGCTAGTAGACAAATGGATTTCAATTTGCGGATCAATAAAGTATTTTCTATCTTCTCTATTTCTATTTCTAATCCAGTGACCAGTCACGGAAGGGTCAGGGATTTGAGTACACTCCATCACCACATCCAGTCCCATATTTACCATGTCCCCTCCAGTTGCTGCCTGTTATTCCCTGAAAGTCTGCTCCTCCTTAGTGTAAGTGCCCAGCAAAGCCTTTTTCATTCTGTCTAAATAATCCATAAACCTTTTAGACCAGTAAAGATTGAGGGCTAATTCATTGGAACATTAGCATCTACTCCAGCATCAGGAACTTGCCCATGAATGTATTAGTGCCAGATATGCTGGCTCTCTTAGACACATAGCTTAAGTGCAGTACCAGTGACTCAGAGATGGTCTTACATGATTATACCCTCTTTAGAATCAACAAAATTGGCCGAGGTGGTGGGGTGGTTATTAATGCCTGATCCAGTATTTCCTCTTCTGCTGTTCATGCTGTTGCAGCATAAAAATGTTTTGGATTCACTCACCGCAAAGGTAAATTGTGGGTCCAACAATCCCATTGTTGTCATTTGAATTCACAGACCTCCTTCAGCTGATGCTAGCTCTATTGATTATTTGGCAGAGCGACTCTCTCGGTGTACTAAGTCGGAAATGATAGTCTTGGGAGATTTTAACATTGATTGGCTGACTAATGCTTCTGATTATTTAAAGCCTCGATTTATCTCAATTGATCAATGAACCCACCAGGCCTCATCTAAAGAAGCATTTAAGATCCACTCTAATTGATTTAATTCTCTAAGACCAGTGACAAAATCATTGTGAGTGGTGTTTTCGATTTAGGGATTAGTGATCATTGTCCTATTGCATATATTAGGAACACACACACCTGGATTTATCTTGCATCTGAAATGGCTTTACTTATATATTTATTTTTACACACAAACTCCTCTTCCAGTTTCAGAATGGAGAGACCTTTAAAAAAAAGTGGACAAAGGGATCTAGTCCATAATTTTCCCCAGTATTATCATTCGTATAAAGCTTTGTCCCTCGCTGCACAGACTAGAGAAGTGTCCCACTGGGCTTCATTTAGAGAGATTAGAATCAAATGCACATCTCTTGTGAGAAAAACTAAATCTGACTTTAACTGGAGTTTTGTTTCTAAGCTCTTATGCATACCCAGCACAGTTCTGAAGGGTGGGAAAATGAATCATTGCACCACACTGGCTCTGTACCTGCTCATGTTGAGTTTGATGATTGTTGTATTCTCTATAATCACAGTGAGATCTGATTTTAAAAAGATATTTTGCACCACATGGTCAACTTTGAGGATGAGAACAATGGACCCCCTCCTTCTATGTTCCATGTTTTTATTAATCATAATGATGAAGCTAATTCAGGTTTCTCTTGACCCTGTCCCTCAGCACATTGGTAATGAGGACATTTTGAATCCACTTTTCATCTTCCTGCTGCATACAGCTCATTTCACAGTGCTACTAACTGTTTTGTAGTGAGCTCAGAGCAGGAGACTCAGGCCTATACACAGCATCATTTCTTCCATCACTTCATGGATGTGAATGACTTTGTGCTGCCATCTTTGACGGAGTCTGACACATGCAACCACCTCATTTATGCCTTTCTTAACATTTCCATTGATTAACTGTGAGAACCTGCAACATTCATATAATACTGCTCAATTTATTACTAATATACTTAATCATCACAAATTCGTAAATGTACGTTTAACCAACTTTATATCGTTGTCTAAAGCTATAATGGTTGGTGGTGGTTGTGGTGGTGGGGGGAGGACTTGTGTTTTCACTGTACAATTGATCAATAATATCTAGTATCTCGCTGTTTGAATAAATGGCAAATTCATATTCATGTATCATGTAGACAGTGTGTTCAAGAAATTAGAAATGACTTTCCTATGGTTTGTAGGAAAAAGATTACCATATCATTTCTCTTTGTTATGAATGATGGTGTTGGTGTTGTTATCTGTGGGAATGCCTGTGCCTCCACGATGCTGTTTATCATTCTGCCCTCAGGTTTAATGCTGGTAATGTTCACAGTATTCATCATTATAATCCTGTGTAAAAAAAGGTGGATGGTCCGGAGAGACATGGTAGGTATGTATATTTATTTATTCATTTATCTACAAAGCCTTTGGGTTCTCTTTTATCATATTTGTGCTGGGTGCTCTGTGCCATGTTAGACTCACTGGAGGTTCCTTACAAGTCTGTACTGACCACCTCTCCACCACCTGGAACTCTTAAAGGCCCAGTGGCATGAAAAATACAATTTTGGGTTATTTTTTCATGATTGGGAATGTCTCTGGGCCATGTATAGGCATCAAACTTGTCATAAACAGAGAAATGCACACAGGCCATTTGTAGGAACTCTCTCTTTTTAGCTGTCTGTTGGAATGAAAATAACTCTGATTGGCTAAATGACCTGCGCCTGGTAGAGCCTTGGAAGGAGGCTACAGAAAGGAGCTGTAAAATGATATTAAGTGGATCACAGGTACTCCAAACCATTGATACATCTTGTTGCGGATGTCAACACCCTGCACAGAAAAGTGCACTGCAGGAGGTCTTTAACAAAGCAGAGAATTCTTTGGTAGTTTACAGTTAATCCATAATCACAAACCATCCATTTTATGTTTGTACCTGTTTTAATTTTGCCTTTCATCTCTGTACCATGTATCTGTTCAAGTTTCATTTCTTAAATGCAATCGACCTGTTTCAAATCTATAATCTGAAACTCAATTTAAGAGGCACATTTGTCATGAAGAACACATAGGCTACAATGTTACTCACGGCTTATTGGCCACTCAAACTTCATCCTCCACAAGTAATGTGAGCTGCTCAGAGGGTCTGGGATAGAGATGTGCTGTATTTCATCAACAGTGAATAATCATTTTGTTGGTTGAGTTGATGTTTCTTTTTTGTAAATTATTTGAGTTTAGGAATTTACACATTTGGTTCATGTAGTTTTTTTTTTTTTTTTAAGTATATTTTTGGGGCATTTTTGCCTTTATCAGATAGCACAGTGTAGAGTGACAGGAAATGGGGAGGCAGAGAGAGGGGGAATGACATGCAGCACATGGCGCCCGATGCAGGATTCGAACCAGTGCCGACTGCAGTGAGGACTATAGCCTCTGTATATGGGGCGCCCGCTTAACCCCTGGTTCATGTAGTTTTGGTTACAATATTAACCATATTTTAGCATATTGATTGAAGTTGAATAGAAGAAGCCTGTAACTACTTTTAAATGCTCATTGATGAATTTTGCTTAATGTGACTTGGGAAAAAAAAGACTCAAAAGGTTAAAATGATACAAGGGTTAAATGGGGACATAGAGCAAGTTATACCTGGCCACTTGACATGAAGTGGCCTCCACAGCTGTGAGTGTGACATAATGTGAAGTGATGGTCTGTAATCAGGGGCTACTTGGAAGGACCAGTCTGTGAAAATACACAACTCCAGGCCGAGTACAAATTCCACTTCAGGTACTTGATGACACTGAACTGGCACTTAGCAGCCAGAGCAAACATGTGGGCCCCAAGCAGCTGCTGTGTCCCAATTCAAGGGCCACACTCATGGGCCCAGCCTTCTGGAAACACTAATGATGCAGTGGCTGTGTCTAAATCACTTCCCTAATAAATCCCCCCCCTTCCAAAAAAAAAAAAAAAAAGGTCATCCTGAGTAAACACTATCATGAAGACGATTATCACCTGACTGTTAACTAAGGGGTTTCCATCCAGCTGTGAGGAGTGCTTTATTAAAAGCAACATCATCAGAAGCATGAGTGAAGCATTTCATCAAAGAGATGAAGCAGTAACATTTGCAGATAATGATAGTGAATATGTTGAAATGTGACTTTTCTTCTAATGATTGAAGATGATGATAATGGACATGGGAAATGTACATTTAATCCTTAATTTACCCAGAATGCACTGTACCACAGTCCAGTCCATCATTTAGAGGCTTCTGGAAACTTCTGTTTTCGTTTGGGCTGTGGTAACGGTGACACTGAGGCTAACGGTTGTGATGAGGTCTGTCTGATCCAGGGACAGAAAGAGAAAGAGAAAAGCAGACTGTGTCATTGTGTATGAATTACGGAAAGTTCTTTCTCTATTTGAGAGAGGTGCAGCCATCCATCTAAATATTATGGTAAGTCCTTTGGACCTTCTGGTGCTACAGTATTTGGGTCTAATTGACCTGGGACATTATTGGAGTTTTCAAAAAGACCACAAAAAGAATAAAAGTCCCTTTTGTCTGCTGTCTATCTGTAGTAGATCACATTTAACCATGAAAGCATCATTCAGTCTTGTGATATAATTTGTGTAAGAAAATACACTACAATAAAGACTTTGGTGACGTAAATCCAGGACAAGTTGAAAAGAGACAATGTTCAGTTAATGTTTATTAGAATATTATTAAAAGACAAGAACCAATATTTATTGCAGTCGCTATGAAACAGAAGCTCTGAACAATACATTTTGAGATACAGATGAGCAAAATGTTTACAATTTAAGTCACTGATTTGGGGTATTTATCCATACCTGTTAATGCTGCCATTTGTTTCTGACAGTCTGTCTAGTGCTAAATCATTTGATCAGGTGACTGATATCTGCTACTGCTCCAGAAAAGGTCCTCTGGCCCAAGGGGAGAGATGTCGTGCCAGCCATGGTCCAGGACCCTGTAACCCAACTGGTAAAGAAGAACAGTGTAAATCTCCTGGGGACATAAGAGTGGCAGCTTTATAAATGATGGACACACAGATGGATGGAGTATGACATGTACACTGCAAGATACAGGCCATTGAAACCCTGGCTGTGTGTGGTCCCATATATCCAGTGTCAACAAATACAAAGCAGCAGCTCTGAGCCCAGGCACTGCTGTATGTAAAAACTGCACAGAGATCAGGCTTTGTTTGTCTTTTTTTTTTTTTTGACATAATAATATCAAAGACCAAAGATGTGTAGATGTACAACTTTTGTTTAAGGGCATATTCTTTCAGAATCTGGACTTCAACAACATCCTCTACCAGAGAGTATGATTTGTCCCTGAGTTGAAGACACCAGTTACTTTGGAAGTGGGTTCCAACACATGACAAACCAGAGACATGTCTGATTTTGACACTTTATAATTTTATAACAGGCTGTGGTCTTCAATTATTCAGTCAATATGTGATATCTGAATATGCAGTTAGATTAGTGATAATCACAGTGATCATGGAATGACACTAGAAAGGACACCAGTGTCTTTTCCCTGTTCCCACCATATGGCAGTTAGAATAAATACAGTGTTTCCATGACTTCATGGATGGTAGTTGTTGATGTTCTCTACAGTCCAGTCACACTCGTCCTCTGGATGCAGCTTTAACAAATTCAGTGTCACTGATGATGACTCTGATGATGAAGAGCCTTCTGCTTCAGATAGATACAGCTCTGAACCAGCTCCTCTGCAGTTTGAGAGAAGCTAAATCTAATTCTCACCATTAGATACATTGAAGATAAATCACTGATGGTTACTGACTGATGGCGACAATGGAGTGAATCATAAGGAAAAGCAGTCAGGTCCTTGATAATAATAATCAACAACATCAAGATTCATGCCATTTGCACCCAAACAAAACCATCCCAGAGGACCAAGAACAACCATCAGCCGTGAGGACCCTAAGAACCCAGAGGACTATGAGGTCCTAAAGCATCCCCAGAGGCCCTAATAACAAGACAAGATCCAGAAGACCAAAAAAATCCAGCAGACAGTCCACATCCACAGAGGTCTGGTCAAACACCATAATAACAAAGTCAAACTGGGGGGGGGGGGGTCATTGATTTTTCATCAATAGCAGCCATGACAGCAGGTTAATTTTTCTTTGTGAAATCAGCAGACAATGTCCTCCCCCACCTCTCTCTCTCTCTCTCTCTGGGTTTCTTTATAAAGTTTTCTAAATTATGTGGTGAGACATTTTCTTTGTTTGTTTGTTTTAAATGCAAGAAAATTTGCATGAAAAATAACTCCCCCATTGAGTTTGGATTTTTCATACCACTCTAACTTAGCCCTGTAAAACCCAAATATAGAAAAACACACACACACACAAAAAAAAAAAAAAAAAAAAAAAAAAAAACCATCAACCATTCAGATTGTTGTAGGAGGCCTTTGGGGCTGAAAATGAGTGTTTTCAAAAATTTTATGTTTTAGTAAATTTTTACAGAAATGTTGTAATACGGTGGGCTCAATGGGGAGCAGAATCTCCTGTATTTCCACTCACTGTCTGAACAACAATACAGAACTAAGGACTCTTTTGCAGGGTTTAGCTTTTCCCAAACCAGTATATAACATGAATAATAATCTCAGTCATGTTGTTATGAAGAGAGTCATGTTGTTTATTCCAACAAGAAGAACTTTTATGATATTTATTTACATTATTTACAGTGATAGTTCCAGCAGTTATTGTCCTCTGAAAAACAGAGGCAGACATCCAACCCAGTCTCACAGCATCACAGCATCACACTTGCTTATATACACTTTCCCGCAATGTCTGCAGTGTACTGTCTTCGTCTTCAGTGGAAAATGTCCAGTGAAGTCTGTGTGCACATCCACATTTATTTACAGTGATAGTCCCAGAAGCAGTTCTTGTCCTCTGAAAAGCAGAGACGGACATCACACTTGCTGCATCGGGTATTAGTATACCCTTTACTGCAATGTCTGCAGCGTCCTCTCTTTGTCTTCAGTGGAAAATGTCCAGTGAGGTCCCTGCGCACATCCAGAGGGGGGTGTGCACATGATTTTTTGGAAGAGGGACCGTTAGGACTCCCATCACCTACGGATGGCTTCTTTCCAGCATTCAAAGGGCTCCCTGCTGCATCTGGGCTCCCGTTGCCTGAAGATGGTTGTCCTCTCTTTGGAGTTGTGGGTGTGTCCACCTGATTAGAAAAAAAAGAATATATCAATATCATATACATCTCAAATATGCATGAAGATACCAGTCAAATATATCACAAACAAGGCAAACAGCAGAAATAGATAATTACCAGAATGAGAGAGGATGCCAGCTGTGCCTGGAACTGTCTCATGTTCAGTATCTCCTTCTTTGGCATCTTGAGAGCTTGGCAGTGCCGCTTGTAGAGGAGCCAGGCGTTGACCACAGCGAGGGTGATGGTGTGCCAGAAGATGTACATGTACCACCGCTGGGATTTCAGGGTGTACTTGTATTTCACTGTAAATGAGTCCAATGGGTGTGGCTTGCCTCGAATAGGTATCATCATCGGAGAGGTATCATCATCTCATCCACAGAATTGTGCTCTTCTGGTAACACCTGCAGGCAGTTCTCTCTGAGTGAATCAAGCCATGGTCTGAGTTTCCAGAGTTTGTCCCTCTTTTCAGTCTCTGGCACTGTCAAATTGTTTACAAAATGTAATGTTGTCAACAGCGATTGGAATCTGTTGCATGACATCACATCAGCAACAGGTACCGTGTGTCTGTCTCCCAGTACATACGGGTTCCAGGCATTTGTACCAGGCCCATCCTCAGGTACATGCCCAACGCTATCTGTATTTCTTTTGTATTAGTGTTAACTGATCTTCCGTAATTTTGAAAGCTGTACTCATTTGTATTTGTTGCCAGAGCTTGAAGCATGTCTTCTGACACAAACTTTTTGAAGTATTCCAGTGGTGTGTGGAGGGAGGTGACATCATCTGTGAGAGCTGGACCAGAGAAATCAGTATTGGGACTGATAAAATCTCTTTTTGCCAGCGATATCTGTCACAGGGCATAGTGTGTTTGTTGGATTGGGGCTCAATGTCCACATAATCAGTAGGTCCTTCTTGGTTTTCTTTGTCTACAGCCAGCGCTATCCGATTCTTCATCACGCAGTTGTCGAAATCCATGTCCACATCACTCTCCTTTTGGACGATGGCAGTTACATCCTGCACACTGTACGAGGATCTCTCCTTGCTGGTGGCATTCTGAAATAAAATAAAATTGAAACAAATGTATATACAAATAGCACACATGCTTACTAGAGTCTAGATGACCAGCAGGAAAGATGGGGTGGTGGGGAGACTGATTTCATTATGATATGTTCACACATTGCACTGAAGTAACCTTTCACACATGTCACTGGTCACACAATACTGTAAGGTTGACCTATTGCAGACTGTGATTATCATCCTAATAGGAATGTATGTGGCCTCTAGCTTACAACCACACCTTACATCATGAACAGTAACACCTGTTCCAGAACAATGCCACAAATGCACCAGGAGCATCACCCACAAGTGCTTTGACTATGAATTGATAGGAACATTCACACATTTCACTGGTCATACAATACTGTATGGTTGACCTATTGTAGACTGTGATTATCATCCTAATAGGAATGCATGTGGCCTCTAGTTTACAACCACACCTTACAGTCATGAACATTAACACCTGTTCCAGAACAATGCCACAAATGCACCAGGAGCATCCCTGCTTTGACTATGAATTGATAGGAACATTTTCTTATCATTGAGACTGGGCAGACATGCACAAACAGAATTTATTTGTTAGAAGTCCTGCATTCTGTGATAAGGAGAAAATACTGGGAGTTTTGAAGGTGGTTAGAAATCATTTAAGTAAATGAAAACAGCAATATATCTTTGCACTTTAGTTTCTAATACAATCAAATATGTGAATATGTAATCCAATATAAGGCTAAAGGCTAAAATGTGTAAATCATGTGTAGTTTAAAGTTATATTGTGAAAATTTTAATTTAAGTTCCTCTCAAGACGTTCCTCTCAAAAACAGGGCTGTTTTGACCACCACTCTGACCAACGTTGTAATATTGCAACAACTATAAAACAAGCTCTAAATAAAATGTAGGGCATATTTTCCACAATAACTACATATGTTCATGTTCTAGACTTCTAGACACCTCATTTACACCTGGCATTAACATACGTGTCTAATACCAGGTGTAAACAGGGTGTATGGTGCCCCCCCCCACAATCCTCTATAACAGCCATGGTCCATCCAGGTAAAACACACTCATTCCATTGTAGGATTAGACTAATTATATTTTTGTCCCACTCAACTTTTGGGGTCATAATGTCACACTCCATCACAGATATGCTGTAATACTGCAAGGCAAACAAGTAAACAAGCAAACAAAGCCTGCAAATCCAGATTACATTCTGTTGTGGTGCTGTTTGTTTTCTGTGCTGGAAAAAAAAAACAGCTTTGTAAGCTCAAAGCCTCAGTGACGCAGCCGGCTCACTACAAATGTCATCCCTCTTCAACAACAACTGAAACACTGCAGGAGAGTGTCAAACTCAGTTCAAACCTGTCCTGTCATTGCAGAAAGATAACGTCTGGAATTTACAAGTTTTACATGTGTGTGCACACACACACACACACACACACACACACACATACACTGTTGAGCAGATGTCTCAAGCTAGTCCCAGAGCTGATGCTCCAAAAACCAGCTTTCTCTTCACACACTGGAAACGTAATTCTGTGATGTTCAACTCACAGCATCTCTCTCACTCCTCCTTTCTTTTCTTCCTCTTATACTCTGAACCTGACAGATCAGACTAACAAGATGTTACATACATGTCACATACTCTTGTCCAGCCTGTAACTGTAGACCAAAAAAAAGAGAAAGTTTTTAACAGCATTAGAGAGGGGACAGCAAGAGCAAAATTAGACACCCATGATTGTTTCAGTGTGAACGGACAGTAAGGAGTGGAATCTACATTGCTCCTGCCCTCGGGTGGCACCTCTGGCCAGTGGCCACAATATCATACATTTGGCTTGTTAAATGAACCGGAGTAATTTAGTTATTTAGTTATTATTTATCTATTTATTAATGACAAAGAGGAAGTGAGTCTGGGATAACTGCCATGATAGAGATCCATTTAGCAGCAGGCATTGCGGGCTGACTACAGTGCAGCTGTGGGCCTGATGTGAGACCATTTGTTCTCTCTCAGCATGAATAAAAGTGGAATAAGAAGTCATCAGCTTTTCTCTGGTCACTTTTGGCCCTCAGGCTGCAGCTGTCTAACCACTGCTCAAGGCTTTATCAAATTCCATTTGAATCTTTTATTTCTGTTTTGCTTGTGTTTGACAGTGTAAAATGGTACACAGCATGCAAATAGTGGAATTTTGATTAGGTTCCTATTCATTAAATTCATAAATTACAATTTTAAGTTTACTTCCAGTAATATCTACCCATGTATCCCATTTGTGTTAATTAAATCTGGATCCAAGAGGTCCAGTAGTTGAGGGAAACACAGATCTTGTGCACGCAGCTCATTTGGTCAGAGCAGACCGTGTAACCACAATATCAGAGTGAGATCATGTCCTTGTTGTGGATCAGATAAAGGCAGCAAAGCCATGTCAGACATGGAGAATCGCAGCATGTGTTTATAATCTCCCTCAGCCACCTGTCCATGCAAATTCCCCTAGACTGGCCTTCATATTCAGTAGCCTACTTCCTATATGACACACTTAAGATGAGTGAGATAACTAAGTGGATATAATACAAATATAGCACTTCAACAGTAAATAAATAGTGAGTTTATAAAACTAGTGGATTAGATTCAGAAGCATGGGGGTTTTGAGTGAAGGGCTCTGCTTATGTAATGCACAGCTGGCATCTGGATGTGGTCAGGCTGGGTGGTGGATGTACAGACACTGAAGCTTACACTCTAAGTCCTGTATGTGGTTGGGTTTGGGCTGAAAAAGCACTTTGGTGATTCAGGTTTGTGGGTAATAAAGTCAACATGGCTTGTCTCATGAAAGGCCACAGTCGTTCCCTATTAAACTGCAAAACAAATGATGTGCTCTTAATGGATATTTCCAGATAAGTCAAGTATGATTATGCAACAGACATTCATTAAAACATCTGGTCATTAAAACTGTTTTTAGACAGCATCATTTTCTGCAACAAATGAAAATATAATCATAAATTGGTTGAACTAATCTCTTTCATTTGACTGTGTTCTACAGTCTGACACCTGCAGCGGTCTCTGCCAAATGGGTTTCCATCACAGACTCGTACTGATTTAAAGCTGGTGATCATTTTTTATTTGTATTTTTCATCTTCTAAACAAAAACATACACACATTATTCATGACCAAAACCATTCACACTAATGAGCTTCAATTTTAATAGTTTCCAAGCTTCTAAAATTGAGAAATGCTTTCATTTAAAACCCAGGGGCTGTGTTTCAGTGTGGACGGGCAGGAACAGAGCCAGCAGAGGGAACCGCACACCTGCTTCAGTCCAGTGGTTTATGGAGGAGATGATCCAGGAGGAGCTGTGGATGAACAGTGGTGCATCCTGTCTGACCTGATGTGGCTGTTGCCTGGGTTTGAGGTTAAGTCACCTCAAACCCCCTGCTCAGGCTATCACTATGAATTACATATCTAGATTGAAAACTGGGATCTACAGATTAATCACACAATACAATACAAAACATACATTTTGGGGGGGATTTCATGTTTTCAATTGATAGAACAGTCAGAGACAGGAAATGGGGAAACAGAGAGGGGTAGCAAAGACAGAGAGGGGCAGCAAAGACCCTCTGGGGGAATTGATGGGGGCAGCTGAAGCAAGGACTATACTGTATATGGGGTGCCTGCTCAACCCAGTGAGCTATACAAGACCACACAAACAAACAAACAAACAAAATGCTACTACTACTAATAATAATAATAATAATTTTCACATCTTTCATGCGTTTATGTTCTAATATACATGGCTCAAGTTTTACTATTGCACTGTTGCATTTGTGTGATTTATTTTGTTCTCTTCCTTGCTCCTCCTGCACTGTCTGTCTCTCACTGCCTGTTGTTCCCTCTCTCTGTCTCTCTCTTCATGTCTCTACCTGTTTCTTGCCTGCTGTCATTTGCGATCCTGACAATAAACCCAGCCACCTTAGGAGCAGAGAGCACTGCTGTCACATTTGCCACATATCTGCCAAGTGCCCGTGTGTGGACTCTCCTCCCAGTGTGACTCCTCTTTAGTTCAGTAGTAGTTATCTGTTTTTGTTGTGGTTTAGATTAGTGAGTGTTATGCAGCTTACAACAGAGTCACTGAGTGTGAGGGCCCATGGCGTGCTGCCTCCCCTTCTTTTGTTCATCTAGCTTGTTATCTCAAAGCCTCATTTGTTGTCTTTAGTGTTGTGGAGTATATTTGTATTATGTTTAGCATAAACTTTTTTTTTTTTTTTTTAAATGCATTTCTATCAGTGGTCCTTTTATATTCTTGTCCTATTTGAGCCTGCAGTTTTGTAGAGGAGGCCATAAAGCAAATTTAAAGTCTCCTAACTCCACCTTCACATTTATTACATGAGACACTAACACTTGGTAAGGAGGCAAATAAGCATGATTTTACAAAATGGATAAGCATTTCTTTAATTTATCATCCCTTTAACCAGATTTTACAGTTGGCAGATTTGAAGCCCTGGAGCAAAGCTCTAGCTGAGGGTTGGGAGCAGTGAATTGAACTACAATTAAACCGGTGATTGAACTACATTTTTGCAGTTAGTCCATCCACACTCATGTGTGCAAAGTTTCAAGGTACTTTATTGTCATTGCAACATGCAGACATGGAAGCACAAAAATTGACCTTGAGGCCCAGAGAACCACAATAAATAGAAAAAGATAAAGAGAATAAATCTAAAAAATCTAAAAAAAAAATCTACAATAAAACTTTGCATGTGTCTGAGAGCCTCAGAAATGTTGGACCTCAGTGGCGAGGTTCTGGCATTAATGCTGTGCAGTCTTCGACTGTACCAGAGGGCAGAGGGACAAACTGTACATATGAAGGGTGAATGGGGAGATGACTACTCTGCCATTTTATCTGTCCTGTTTCCTTTTTCTTTGATTATGAGCCCAGGCCCAGGCAGCCACCCTACACACCCTGCATACCTGACCAGTGCAGTGGAGCAGGTTCCTGGAAAGTTCCCAAGTGTGGAACAAATTATATTCACAACAATCCCATCCTTATGTAATGCATGCATGACACAATGTATGTGGAAAAACTGAACCATGGTGTGATGCATATGTAAAAGCCAAGGACACGTGTAGCTGTGAGAATCACTGAGGGCCATACTGACACACACAGTTCACATTACACATACACACAAGCTATAATTACAGCACCTTCCAATAAATAATGGCGTAATTGATTTTAACGGATGACGTATGACCTGTGTGAACAAGTAGAAACTTTTCAACTTTAATACCTTTATTTGTCCCCATCGAGGCTATCTGTTGTGCAAGAGTGAGGGACATAAAGACATTCAACATGGAGGTCACGTAAATCACAAGTGTAAGGAAAGAACACGAAACACATAAGAACACTAAACACAGATATAAACAAATATAAATACTGTAGCAATAAAAGAAATCACAACCTCAGTCATATTTGAAATCATAAAATTCAATTTGATCAGATAACAGGGAGAGCACTGTGTATGTTGCTACCATTTCCCACTTGAGTTAAGGAACGCTCAAAGGAGCATTTGTATGTGTTGGTTTTGATTGGTTGAAGCCTGGAAAAGAGAGCCTGAGCTCAAACTGCTGTGGATGGGAGCTGTTAGACAGGATGGATTCAGCTTGTTGGTAAATAAAATCAATTTTCTTGTGACTTTCTGTATTATATTTTGATATAGTTTCATTTCACATCCACTTGCCATCAATGCCATCATTTTTCTTCAGAGTAGTTTGAACTACTTTTTCTCTGTAGCTGTAGTTAACTAAACTAAATTTCTCCCCAGGGAGCTTCACTGTAATAGAAACTTCTTCCACTGTGAAATAATTGTAGTAGTAGCTTCCTCCCAAAACTACTCTCCTCCTTATTATCATAGCAGGCAAATTAGAAGCAAGTGGCTGAAGCTGAGAGCCATTTATCAAAGTTAATGTAATGTAAACGCAGGAACAGATTGCTAAAGTCTTAAAGTCTGATCATACAGTCAGCTGATGTGATGATGGTGACTCAAACCTCCTATGTGATGTGTGTCCCACCACATATTGAGCTTCAAAAAAGACATTCACCCATTAGGTGCTATCAGGTCAGGCCTGCCTGCACTCTAGCTGATCATGTACCAGAGAGCTGAAATCACATTCAGATAAACTGGTAATTAGTTTCATTTACATGCCATCCCCATGAGAAGCCCAGGGGAGCACATAGAGCCTGTAATCACTGTACGCCGCCATCAGCCTGGTGTAATGTCCTGTCATAAAGCAAGAAGCTGATTTTATTGCTGTCATTGTGCTATATTAGGCTTCCAGCTCCCTCCTTCACCCTCTGCTTTCTCTCTGCAATGCAGCAGTAGCATCAGCAGCAGCAGCAGCATGTCACACTGTTCATCATAATGAATCCATTGATTAGGTTCTGCCTTCTGCTCTGTTCTGCATGTCTGTCAAACCCACGTCAAACTCATTTTGTCAATTAATAATTCCCACATTGGGACCTCACTGTGTGTGTATGTGAGTTTACTCTCTGCAGCCTATATCTTAAGAGTACAGCCTTCACAGCTTTAAGGTTGATTGTTTCAATTTCATACTGGGATTTCTTGACCACACCCACCATATTCTTAATTCAGACTTCGCTGGTGTTTACTTTCTCTGTTTTGAACCTCAGTGGCTTCTAGCTTGACTTGACAGTTACTGTGTATGGCAGCAGCATTCTTCACTGCTTAATGAAAGGAGGCTGAATGTTCCCAGGCCATTTTTTTTTTTTTTTTTTTAAAGATGAGTGTATTTCATATTTAATGGGATTTAGGTCTGGAGGCTGAGTTCTTCAGTGAAGACTATTGTAATTAAATTTATGGCCCTGTTCATGTAATATTATACATTATTAGTATAAGTAGTCTAATTAGTATGAACGTTTAATTTTATTGCAGCAGACCTAAAGTCTGTAGCAGGGTTACATGATTCACAGCAGGTGGGGGGATAAAGGTACGACTTGACAGCATACTGTGGTGGACTGAAGTGTTTTTAACAGGGTTCAGGTGCTCAGAGGGGCAAAGGCATTCATTTAACACTTTCATCACCAGGGGAACTTATAATTAAGGCAGGAAAAGGAAAAAAATGAGTTTAAAGTGTGTTTAATGGGTTCCAGCATCAGCATATTCATGCTGCTCCTGAGCCATGTGAGCAAAAAGTCTAATTGTAATTTCTGTGATGATATTTCAATTTTTATTCAAATTATTTTCTATGAATTTAAGTCAAGGTCTGTATTTGTGACAGATCCTATCTTGCTTTTCTACATAAATCAACTGAGGAAAGGAAATAATAATAATAATAATAATAAAAGATATGTGTATATATATAGATAGATAGATAGATAGATATAAATATAAATATAGATATAGATATATAGAACTCATCCATGAGCCACTTTAAATAAACACATGGTTGACTGTGGGCTATTGCAGCCATCCACACGTGATGGAAGTGACATGCCAGAGGAGCTGTTACTCATCAGTCTTCGTGTGTGTCACAGTTTATATGCAGCGAGTTCACAGAAGCTGCTCTCAACTCTCTGTTCTGTAAAACCATTTAAACCACTATGTCAGAATATGTTTCACAGTTTAACATTTGCTTACACAGCCACCGTAGCATGTCAAATTTACTACTCATTTGTCAAAACATGGACATGTAATTAGCTTCTGAGAGAGCACAAGTTTAGTCAAAATCACACACCACACCTGAGCTGCTTGGATGAGGTACAGAGCTAAAGAGATGTCAGATTAAATGCAATTCTTTGAGCTACACAACTGAGCTTCAGTTCATTAACATGCTCATTGCTGTTCTCGGTCTTACAGAAGGAGTTCCAACTTGACAATTTCTGAACTTCAACTTTCTGTTCATCATGCATTGTATACATAATACATACATACATACATACATACATACATACACAACAAACAAAAAGAAAGGAAAAAAAAAAGGGTAGTTGTTTTGGATGGACATGCAAAGACCATGTTAACCATACAGCAACCAAAATATGTTACACTCACTGGAAAGAATAATTTCAGTTTAAAGAAAAGACAAATTGTTATGCTAAGACATGGCATTAATATTCTAATGATGGTTACATTAAACTCAGGTGAGCAACATGGCTCACAGGTTTACATGTAATGGAATGGAGGCTCATTAACCTCAGCATTTACTGTGCTTTTCCTGCTCTGACACTCAGAGTGTGTGCTGTGAAAACTGTCCATTATCCTGTCAAATCACACATTATACTCTTCACTGGGCCTGATATTATTTACTGTGCCAGTCTATGTATGTATGTATATATATATGTATATATATATATATATATATATATATATATATATATATATATATATATATAATAAATATATATAAATAAATAAATGTATATCACTCTGATCATTGTTTTTTAATCCCACAATCCTCTTTGTTAGTTCACATGTTTCCAATGCGCTGGAATGATACATGCAAAAGATTTGAGGTCTTTTATTTATTCAAATATAAAACATGTAATATTCTGTACTAATGCATAAATACATAGTGTTTTTTAATTTGAAGAGGCTCAAACAATTACATACATGTTCATTAATATATGTAAAACATTTATCTTCATAGCTGACTGAAGAACAAGAACAGTGAGACAGTTTCTGGCTCAGTATTAGGAGACATATGTTCCAATTAATGGGAGCTCCAAGGTGTGTGTGATGCTGTCATAACTGACAGGCCTCCGTGTCTCATCCTCCTCCAGTCTCTGGGTAAATCAGTTATACAAAACCACCACTTTATACTAATGTAATGATAAAATCCCTTGTTACATAAAGAGTGAAATGTGTTACTCAGCAGCATGTAACAGCTGCAAGAGCGGAGAACCAGGCTGCTGCACAAAATGAGTGTTTAAAATGGCTTCAGGGTTGTACTGCAGTCAGCCGTGTGTGTGTGTGCGTGTGTGCGTGCGTGTGTGCGTGTATTTCACAAGAGGCTCCATGTTAACAACGTGTCAGTTGTAAATCCCTCGTCCCATGTGTGCGATTTTTCCATGCATGGGTAAGGGTGTGTGAGTCCGTCAATTTGTGAGCAACTATGTGTGTGTGAGCTCTCCAAGTTCTGAGAAGCTCCGTCATAAATGTCTGTCCTCATGGGTGTGTGTGCAACAGGGTGAAGCTTTATTGCCTGACAGGCAACATACGGACTAAAAACGCTCCTCTAAGACATCCGTCATGTCCTCGCTGCCACCATGCTCTCCAGGGACACAAAGTAACTAACCTGCCTCAGTTTGTTTTTCTCCCCAATGTACTGATTCTTTTTTCTTGACTTTGTCTGTATAAAAGATATTTGTAGTGAAAGTACATTTTTTCAAAAATAAAGACTTGGGTTTAGGACAGTTGGACTGATATAGCAGTGCATTAGAAAGTGTACAGAGAATTTAAACCAAACAGAAACAGACGTAGAGAAAACAGCAGTTCCTCAAATGACCACTAGTAAAAGTCTATGGGCCAGGCCCTATAGATTCCCCAATGAAGTCCAGTCAGATTGCAGCTGGACAGTTGCAGCATGACCCTCGCTCATGTCACACTCCAAATCTGGTGAGTATGATGAGTACAGTCCACTTCAAGTGGCAACCTCTGGTACTGAAAATCAGCCCATGAAATTCCATAATTAGCTATAGTTATAATGTAAGATGTTTTGAACCATTAAAATGTCTGTAGATGAACTGACCCATTTTAAGTAGTCTTTTTAGTTGTGACCTAACATCATTCCAAAATTTTCAAATCAAGATAGATGCCTTACTTTGGGTTTCCTGACATTTGCTTAACTCTGTCTTCCCAGATTAGCCCTATTCTGTCTCCTGTTACAGAGCTAATGCAATGAGCACTCTGGGCTGAATTTCTTTCTTGTGGTGGGTCTGAGCAGATGCCAGAGGCAGATTTTCACAAAAGCACAGAGCCACACCAAACCAACTTCAGATTTAAAGATGCGTCTCCTGCTTGACAACCATGTCTCTCATCTGTCTCTGGACTGCACTGAATACTGCAGTGATAAGGGTGTAGAATTGCCCTTTCATCCTCTGTGCTACGACAGGCTGCAGCCACTGGACTGCAGTGTGTTTGGCCTGAAATGCTTCATCAACAAAGCCATGGATCACTGGATGATGAACTGCCCTGCAACACCAATGTCCATTTATGATCATCCAAGCATTGTGACCATTACACTGCTATCTGCAGAAACACCAGCTAACATCATGGCAGGCTTCATGTTCACTGGGATATTTCCATTCTACACACACACTGACCCGCTCCAATGATGCAACAGAAAGCTGTTCCACCTGTTGCTACAGCACTGGAATTCACCTCCAGTGGGCTGCTCACCTCTCCCTCCACTGGTGTGAGGCTACTGCGGAGGAAAAATGCCCCCCCCAAAAAAAAATTGGTGATGAAGAGTTCAAGAGTTGTACAATATGCATTTACCATTACACTGTTACTTCAGTTAAGGCACTTAAATAACAGCAGAGACAGGCTCAGCATGCTGTGCATTAAAAAATGTCTCTTGTGACACTTTGACCTTTCAGTGAGTTGTATTTTTCAGTGGAAGTTATAGGGAGGGTGGTGATAAATCACTATGTATGACAAAGATTTAATCATTTTGATGTTGGACATGTTTGGATGAGTGATTCAAGGAAGGTAAAATAATTATATCAGCAAGACACAACGTCTAATTATATGAGCCAGGCAATACTGCAAGTTCCTGGCTTTGTGCTTTGTGATGGGATAAACAGGAATCATTTCAAATTACACTGATTCACATTTGACACAGATTCTAACATTTGATTGTTGAAACTTTAACTTCAACCAGCTGTTTACCTGCAGTAAACCGGCTAACCTTAATACACATGTTAGACACCAAAGACAAGGTGAGTTTAACTCATTGGAACATAATTCCAGTCACAGAGTTACTTTCTTTTTTACTTTCCAGATGTTACAAGGTTTAGAGCCATCTCAAACATATTTATAGCACTATAGTGCTATTCTCTCTTTTTTTCCCATCAATCTTCCTTCTTTCCTGCCTCTAACCAGTTGCAGGAGAAATTTTACCTCTATGTTTTTATTGTCCTCCCTTACATGGCACTTTTCTTCTTCATATTCCCTCTAAGCTTTATTGTTGCGATTTCCTTATCTTCTCCTCTCCCTCGTTTGTTCCCTCCCTGAGATCGTCTCCCTGTGGCTCAAGGGCATGTGGGGATGTCAACACCAACTTACGCTACACGTTCAGTCATATTGCCCAAGGGTAGCTGCAATACATGATAGAATTGGAATAGATAGATTAAACAATTACAGATTCTCTTTATGCCTTTGGCATATTTGTGGCCATATGTGAACATAATCTTGATACAATTAGCAGCTTATTTGATCAACTGCCTCATGTTTCCTATGGAGAACATGCTAATGTTGTATGTCCTATGATATCCAGTACCACGACCACCGAAAATACTGTTTTTCTGTTTGTTATAAATAGCTGGCAGGCGCACACTAGAGTCATATACAAGGACACATTTTGTGGTCTGCTCAGCATTTTAATCATCAGCACATAAATTGTATGTTTAGTGCTATTTTGTAAATGCATATTCATTGAATTAGATGCTGATCAGATGCACAGTGCAGGCGGTGAAGCTCATTAACTGTGTTAGCTAGTGTACATTCACTTGAGCAAGAAAAACAGGAAAAAAAACTTTTACAGGACTAAGATGTAGAAAAGGTAAAACAAATTTTTAATTTAAACAATTAATTTTAAAGTGGGTGCAAGCCCAGAACCTGCATTACAAAGTATATTACTGATCTACTGTCACTTTATGAGCTGAGTTGCAACCTGAGGTCTAGCCAACATCTTTTAGCCATTCCACAGTCCAGGATGAAGACCAAGCATTTTCTGTGAGAAGTCCCACTCCCTGGAAGAAGCTGTGTAAGACATAAGGTTATAAATGTACTGTTACTGGGCTTCAGGTTTGAACTTCTTTGATATGTGTTACTTATTTTACACCCTTTTTTATTGCACATCATCACTGACTTTGTATATTGTGGTGTTGTAACTCTGAAAAGTGCTATACAAATAAAGTTTTTTATTTGAACTTATATATAGTGCAGCAAGTACCAGAACTGCATGATAGAGTTTGGATTGGCAACACTGAAGACGCAGCAGCTTGGGGACAATCCATGTGCACCCACATGCATAGCACATTCTTCAAACATATCCTCACAACTACATTTGTCAAACTCTGTGTCACTTGAAAATCCACGAGGAGAACAACAAAGTTTTAGCACTGCTGAAACATCCCAAAGAGTGCAACAAAGAGACTTTTGGAGAGCTCTTCCACAGCACATTGTTGATGTCCTGGGGTGTTTGGAAGCTGTTAATGGCGATGAAAGATGATTTTGTCTCTGTGACTGGGCCAGCTGAGGAATACAGTCACTGTGCACAGTCATTTTTCAATAAACATATATCACACCAGTTTAACTACTGCATACTGAACAGAAGCTTGTACAAAGTTGGAAGACTTGTGTTGACACTTCACAGGGAACTTTCAACATACTGCTGAGGATGCTGGAAGACCTGAGCATTTCCACATCATCCAGTCAACAATTTCTGATGAAAGAAAGATGTTGCTCTGAAATTAGGACATTCTTCACAAAATACAACATCATACAGTCTAATGGCAAGAGACAGCGAGCTGTTAAGGTCAACCCAGACAAAACACTGTATATCACAATGGTCAGACCTTGTTCCACAAACGCCTTAAAGGAGGTGATCCCATGTATTTCTTTTGTTTGTGGGTGAATATGTTAAGAATATCCACAATAATTGTGAAAAGTGTCTTTGATCATATATTCTTTTGACATAATGTAATATGTGCGTCCTCCTTTCCACTAATGTTGCGTTATCTTACAAGGTTCAAATGTTGTGTAAGTTACTCATTTGTTAGACATTTGAAAATAAAAAGGTTAAAAAACCAATAACCACAGGGCTGAAATTCACATGTTTATATGAATGTACTACTTCTGCCTCTGCAATGGCATCACAGTGTAAGTTGCACTTTCATTTGCCCCCCAAATTAATTAGTATCATTTTAACTCGAGCTGAACTCCTCATTAAACTTGTAGTTGTAAATATTTTATGTGTTATTTTTAATCCCATTCTCAGAAGGTTAAAAGGAAATGAATAAATAAAATCAACCTGCCTCCTTTACTGAATGATGATATATGCACATTCTTTTAAAATCTTAACTTCTACAGTTTGTAGCTTTCCTCATGAGCTTTGCCGCCCACTTGATCAAATGTATCTGTGGTTTCATAACCAAATGAAAATGTATTTACATTACTCATAATGAAATATAAGAGAAGTCTAACATCGTGATGTGTGCTGTTGCCTCATTGTAGAGGTGTAAGCAGCGCATGGGTTCACTCAACCCTTTTCCCCTACTGGGCTCACTGGTCAGTCATAACATGTAATCAACTCAGTACCAACATAATAGAAGTCTGTGTAAAACTGTCCACTGTCATAAAAGCTGTACACCAAGGTGCAAGTGCCTGGCTTTAAGGGAATAGGAGATAGCCCTCAAATGAATAATCATTAGACAAAGTATAACCCCTTTGAATGATGCACCCAGGGCAGCAACAGGTTTTTCTGCTGTTAAATTAGCAAAGGTGGATGTGCACATGTCCAAATGCAACTGCGCTCTGGACTGTTTAAAGACAGCCCTCAGTCTTTGTTCACTACACAAAGGAGAAAGTTGATATCAGTCAGGTTAGGTGGTTGATATGGCAGTTCAAATAAAAGATTAATGAAAACAGGCAGAGCTGAAGGATATAAAACCATTAAATCAGAAATGGTACTGCAACAAGCCAGGGCCTGATCAAAGGTGTTCACATTTCTTTTCATGTACAAATTCACTGAAGACAAATGTGTGGATAACTGGCAGCTCACTGAGGGGGGCAGATATATTATTTAGATCAATATTGAAGAAGTCTTCAATAATTTAAAGGTCAGTAGAGACGAAAAGGGTCAAGGCCTGAATGAGTATGAGATTGGATGAAAATCTTCTCAGTTATAAACACATCAACCATAGATTTGTACATAAACAACCTCTCAAGGTGTTTTGCTTAAAAATGACTCCAAAAAATGATGTGTTTATTTGGATTGGTTGACATTTGCTATCAAATGTATAGACTCCCAGTACTGACAACATGACTAAAAACACACACATACACACAGATCATTTAGTCCAACAAAGCTTAAGCTGAACTTCAATCAGCAACCTCGTTGCATAAGGGCACTCTGT
Organism: Caranx ignobilis; assembly: GCA_021432705.1. Classification (NCBI taxonomy): domain Eukaryota; kingdom Metazoa; phylum Chordata; class Actinopteri; order Carangiformes; family Carangidae; genus Caranx; species Caranx ignobilis. The sequence goes on along the minus strand of MU269981.1, from coordinate 10,650,785 downwards.
TTACCTAATCTACAACAGTTTTGAAATGCATTGATGATATGAAATGTAGTTTTGTAATTCTGCAAAAGCCTACTGTTATTTGAATAAATTTACTTAAAAAAAAGGGTAAGTAAAAGGTTTGTTATGAGCAGACAAAACTCCCATAACAGATGGTGGCACTGCCACTGTCAAATTTTCTTCAGGTTTGAATGCATCATCACTTGCCTAAATTACCAGAGGAGGCTGATTAAAAATCCTTAACATAATAGAATAATGTCCCAGGATAGCTCCCTGGGGAACCCCACGAATTAAGCAGGGTACACACTACAGGATAATCAGTCCGATTTCCCCGTTCTGATCAAAGCAAGCAAAGGCCCGATTGTCTGATGTTTGCAAACAACATCGTGTCTGATTTTCCTGTGGTGTGGGGGGTTAGTCTGTGGAGTGATTTTGTCTGGTCCGATCCGCTTGGAATACCTCTGAAGGAGAGATCGTAAATAATGTACATGTTTAATGTTTGTGACTAGAAATCCTGTAGTGTGTGGGGTGTTCCGCAGGGAGCACACCCAGGACCGACAGCCAATCAAGACGCGAGCTGAGTCAGCTGACTGATGGAAGAGGAAGTAAAAACAAACAAAAAAGATGGCGCCGGTGAACAGAAAAGTTTCTTGGACCTCTGAAATGGAAGCCACTGTGACAGACACTGTGCATGTCTCTCAGTCTCCAGGGCTGTACAGCACTGCTTTGCCAGTATATGCTACTAAAATTATTCTGTGCTGATACAAATGTAGCCACTCGCACATCTGGGCAAGTCGTTTGCAATGATTGTGGTAACATTACTAATATATTTGACTTGCTAGCACTGGAGTGTATTTGTTATTTGTTTGTTAACCATGAGATGAGGGAAGCTCTGAGTTTTCAGTTCCAGAAAGGATGAACGTAAAATCAAGATAAATGTGCAGCGTCCACATACACATGTATTAATGTCTCTGCCTCCACCGGATTAAAATGGAGGCTCTGCCTTTTATTTACCCGTTGCCATGGTGACTCGCAGTATCGGGGGCCACAGCGCACAACGCTGCTCTCCAAGCTATCCGTAATCTGTATCTGACATCTCTCTCTATCTGTATCTCTCTCCTCCAACTCGCGCTGTAACACATACAGCCCACATTCCTGCCGTCTCCATGACCTTTTCCACTGTTTTGTTTTTTGGTGTGTTTTTTCACACAGTAATAGGCCGAAAACAACGACCATTGTGTCTTTCTGTTCGTCCGCCATGTTTGTTTACACTGAAGTCATGTTTGACAACCTGATCCTCTGCTGAAGAATCGGTAAGTGTGTGGTGTGCTCTGTAGTGCACAACGCATACACACAATAAGATCAGAAGAGAGAGATCTTGTGCGATCTGTCTTTTGTTATCATCAAGTGCGTGGTCTCCAAATCTGTGAAGGTTTGAAGAATCATGTAGCCATTACAGAGATAAGCGTAGTAGCAAAGCATACACTAAACTACCAGTTTTTTTAAAACCTTATTTGATGGACCCCTCACATGATTCAGTAAAATCTATGTGGTGAATAGCCCTGAATCAAAAACATGTATTATAATCAGGACATGTCCAGGTCACAGCTCGCCTGCATCAACCTCCCTCTGAGATCTGGTCAGATTTAAAACACAGCTTAGTGGAGTGTTGCCTTCTAAAAATCAATTCATATACCAAATATGAGTTGATATAGACTATCCAATCTGTTCATGAATAATTCTTTCTTTGACTTTGACTGACCATGACTTGATTGGAATGGCATTGGAGAAGTACCAGCATGATCTCTGAGGTAAACAATGAGCTCCATGCATGAGAGTTAAGAATTCCTCTTTTTAGAGGTCAAGGCTGCTGTGAAAGATTAAATCAAGGCCTCCAGCACAATAACACTTTCCAATGTGATTCTAACTGTAATGTTCTTTTAAAACAGGAGGAACTAACCAGATTTCACATGACCCCATCATGTTAACACTGATCCTGGTTTAGATGCTGAATTATAGAACACTGATCTTGCCATTCTCTTTTTCTCTTTCTTCTATTTCTCCAGCTTTGACCCATCATAGCCCCAAAACAATTCGCAGAGGTTGGTTGTCACGTTAGATGGATGAAGCCATCAGCAGACAGCCAGTCATAGATATGACAGAGGTATAGGACATACACACAGTCCACATCTCAGTCCAAAATACAGGCTTTAGTTTCCTTTTCCGTCTGGCTGATTCTTCTTGTGGGGATTCTTTCCATGTTCCAACACCTGGTGTGCACCTGTGTTTACATGTTTCCTCTCTCCACCTCTGTGTTTCAGTGCACACCAACAGGGGTCAGTTAGATGGATTGAGTCATCAGAAAGCCTGTTGTGACTTCTCACCGGAGATGAGATGTAGGAGAGTATTCGGATGCATCACTGAATTAATGAAATGTAAACAGAGAATGAAGACATACAAGCCTGTATGTGAGAGGTTGTACACATGCAGGCTTAATGTTTCACAGCAGGGCCGCAGTACCTAGACCTGTGTATAATCTGCATTGTTGCCACAACAGTAGACAGGTATTGTGAAGCTGTTGTGTATCTCTCTCTCTCTCTCTCTCTCTCTCTCTAATTCGCTCTGACCCTAAACCCACTCTCACAGGTCAGCTGCCATTGTAGATGGATGGAGCCATCAGCTGCTCTGACCTTTTTAGTCCAAATTACGGACTAGTGGCTGGCTGCTGGAGTGCAGCCTCTCAATCTGCCTCCTTTTCTACCTCTTCCTCATACATTTTCAGTGTGTTTGTTGCTGTGTCTGTTATTTTGTATACAGCAGTCAGATGTAAGGAACTAATGCACATGTGATGTACGGTACAGAAAACAGTAACTAAAAACATTGACACCTTCAGAAGAAAGAGAGCGATGAGCTGATAATCACCATGGTTACTACCTATAATAATGGTCATGGCTTGATTAAGTACATCCTCAACATTTTAGTTTCTATATCTGTGTTTGTTTCCATTTTAGATAAGTGAAGAGGAGTGATGGCAGCCAATGATGTCCTCCTGAAAATGCTTGGTTTTAATAGACATGTGTCCAATACCTCTCACTCCCATATGCATATAATGGTGCACATCCTTGGCCCATGGCTGTCTCCTCCACCTGTAAATAGAGTAAGTTATCAAAAATAAAGTCATTATGAGTTGAGTGTGTTTCATGATATTTGTGTAGAGCCTATCTGGTGTATCTTGCTCTTCTGTGCAGAATTGTTGAATAATTAATTGGTGTAGATCATGATCTGTGTTGTTAAAGAGGAACTACATTTTTAACCTAATCAAACAGCTTCAGTAAGTGTGACGGTTAAAGAAATGACTTGTAACATGTTACAGGGAGAGTGGAGGCTCTCACAATCTTGCTGTCCCTCTGAACTGAGGTTGTCTCACACACTTCTCTAAGAAGTGGCTAACAGTGGCTCCTGGGTAGCTATCAGCCTGAACCGTGGCATTTCTGAATGGTGGAAACCAACTGACGACAGATTCTCAGAGGATTTGTGCTTGTGTTTAGTCTTGTTGTGCCAGTCCTGAAGTGTGCTGTCTGATCTAGCTCCATGGTCTGTGGGAACCTGTCCGTCCTGCACTTTGCCCATCTAGTGCCACCACTTTAAACCCATGCACTTTTGATTTTCCTGTCTTTGGTCAAGTCTTGTGTTGAAATGTAAGACATGAATACAAAGCAACAAAAACACTGCAGCACTGGCTCTTCCCAAAATTTGCACTTACTACAGGCCAGTTAGCACTGAATGTTCTGAAAGTGGGACTGTGACGAATCTGTAGAAAAACCTGTTGATGGCAGCAAGTTTTAAAGTCAAGCAGTCTGTAGAAGCACTTTGGTCATTTATCATTCTGAGTTTGGTTGGGGAAGATAAAGATAAGGTCAAAGATTTTGTCTATGTGTCCAACTCGCAGTGTGAAGCTGTGTCTACTTCCTGAAAGTGGACAGTGTGAATTTAACCTCATGGTGGATGAGTAAAAAATTGTTTAGTCGTTGTTGGCAGCTCATTAACTTCAGCCACTCTGCAGCATTCAAAAGAAAGGTGACATCTTATTAACTTCTAAAAAACTTTTCTTTGTATTTCCACTTCCAGCAGTTACAGAGCAATTTCAGCCTTCACTCATGTTCTTTCTTTTTAGAAGTGTTTTGGTCTTTACCAGCTCCAGAGAGAAATATCTATTCCTTCATCTGCTAAAAGCTCCACTGTGCTCAGCAGTTAGTCAATAACTTAGTCTGTCTGCCTTCATGGTGCTGAGCAGGTCGTGTGCAGCAGAGCTGTTTCACTGAAAACAGCTGCCTCCTGCTGCTGGAAACAGCACTGATGAGAGCAACACACAACACACCAAAAATAATGAGAGTGACTGTAGCTGGAGTTACTGTGTCGTGGTCAATATGAATGAAGCAACATTTCAGCATCAACACTTTTTCTTTCTCACTTAACAAGTTTCCTATTCTTTTGGGAGGCCTCATTTTCAGATGGCTCTTTGGCAACAAACAAAACTCTGACACTTGTTTCATAGCAGTATTTGTTCTTCAGAGCAGCGCTAACTCTCTGTAGTGAGCCGTGACGTTTCATCTTTCATCAAATTAATGAGTGGACCGCAGTCCTCCGTTATTTGTTTTTGTCTGTTGGACATTTTATTTTTATCTTTAACCAAACTGAACATTGTCTGATTGAATCAGTTCTGCTTGAAGACACAGGACCTAACTAACCTATCCAGACAGTGAGTGAATAATTAAAGAACTTTTTGAATACCACTCTGACAATATGAAGCATTTCTTTGAATGTACTGTATTTCAGGAGCTACTCCTGACTCTGACTCTTCATGTTATGTGTTTGATGTTACAGGCATCGAACTAAACCCCTGATACTGTGTAGATGATGTCTATACTCTGACATACGTGGGTGTCTTTGAAGGAAAGAAAACCAACAAAGTTTCTTTGATAGGGTTTTGCTGGTAGTGGAAGAGGCTTTAATGTGACTGCGGTGACATAAATTGAGCAGGAGGTGCATGTCAGTACCACAAGTTGCAAAAGTTCATTTGCAGACATGTTTTAAAATGCAGTTACTTTGTTAGGATTCATAATTCCGTTCGATTCCACCTGGCTGCCCTTTGCTGTATTTCATTCCCTCTTCACTCTCTCTCCCCCCATTTCCTGTCTCTCTCCAGCTGTCCCTACAAAATAAAAATGCATAAAAATCTCAACATAATACATTTCCCACATAATAGGTTAAAGAACTGAAAACATCAACACACACACAGACCAGCCATAAGATGAACAGGTATGTGGCTCAGTGGTGTATATCTGTGGCCTGTCTCAAGAGACTTATTCAGAATCATATGTAGGATAACTGCAAACTTAATCTGTAGTTAATCTTACACTGCTGTGGCTTGACTTAGTCAAACAGTCACAACATTAAAACCACACACCTTTCTTACTGCCCCACCTCATCATTGCCTGTGCTACTAACACTGGTAGACAGTGTTAGTGGTTGTGTTCATGCGCTGACCAAATATCAGGTTTATATGGCCCCACAAGTCAACAGGATTGGTTCCTTAGGTTTGTGGTGTATGAAACTCTGGCTGTCTGTATCTGGTTTTGTGAGACTCTTGTTGATTCACTGTCGTTTAATGTCAGTCACTGCTTATTTTACTTGTATTTCAATATATAAAGAATATCATGGTAACAAGGTTAAAACATTAACTGACTCATTTAATCAGCAGGGATGAGTAGAATGAACAGGAACAAGTCTTGATAATCCACTGTCACTTTGGTATGTATCTCCACTGTTTGGTCCTTTTCTCTTTGCTGCCCAAGGATGATTTCCTCTAATACTGCATCTCTTTGAGTTGCCACTCTTCCCTTTAACAAAGGCCAGTGGTCGGATGTTGCGTTAGGGGAAAAAGCTGCCTCACATGAAATCTGACAGCCAGTTGGGAATATTATTCAAACCTCTGAGGCCTGCACCTTTCAAATGCGACCAGAGAGAGAGAGAAAGAGTGGTAGAGAAAGAAAATGACAGGTAGGAGGGAGAGCAAGGGGTGGGGGGAGTTTATGATGCGTTAAAATGATCCAGAGAACAGTATCCATTTATTCTCGTGGAGCGACAAAACGCTCCCCGTTTGCTTTTTTTCCCCTGCCAGCCTCCTCCTCCCACTGTCACCTCAGGAGTCTGTTTTCTGACTGTGCTTCTTTCTATTTCGCTATATAAAGTTTGAAGTCAGGAACAGGAACAGGCTTTTACAAAACAGCAAATGAGCTGTTCATGTTTGCAAATATATAAAAAGAAACAGTGAGACTTTAACAAGCATCAAGGGAAACAATGATCAGGCATTTCTTACTGTGGGCTGATTGTAACAACAGCAGCATGTGCTTTTAACTGAAGGAACCATTTAGTGTCATTTCGATTCAGTGATATAAACAGGGCTCTAAATGAACACCCACCAACCTGCCAAATGCTGGTCAAAATTCACTTTGGTGGGTATCAGTAAAAACTTACTAGCCACTTTGGCCGGTAATGAATGAGGTCACTGTATAGCCTATTGTTCAGAGCCACTCTCCCTGTAACTCTGCAGTCTCTGTGTACACTACATTTCCCATGAACGTATCATACGCTCATTGGCTGTGGACTTACTTCACGCTGTGGTGTGCGTCATTTGCCTGGGTAGACGAGGAGCATTCTGTCTTATTTTCACTGAGAAAAATGGCTAGTGGACATTCTGAATGGCTGGTAACTTCAGAAACTTAAAAGTGCCAAACCTTCATTCTTAAGACACATTTGTATGTTATTCCTCTCACTGTGGCAGGTGATGATGTGTTAACTGTGATATGTGTGTCACTGAGTCCAGGTGACACTTTCACCAGCTATCATTAATTTGGTAAGAACACAGTAGTTCCTTGAGAAAGCATTCAATAGGATCAGCCCTTGATGTTCATCAGGAGGGACACTGTAGAGATTACACTGGACAGAATCATTTTAGAAGAATGACAAAACTAGGTCACAATAACGTAACTAGACTTTCTGCACTCTCAAAGTGACTGCTGTTTAACTGTTGAATTTGAAATGTTTTAATTGCTTATTGTTGCTTTGTCTTATAGTGGCCATAGTGGGGTGAGTGTCATGTTGTATTAAGAAGTCTAAATGGACCCCAGACAGAGGTCAGGCAATATGTGTGAGTGAAGACAGCAGAACAATCTGGCGACTACCGAGTGGCGAGCTGGGGGTCTCATAGTGAGTTTGATGAGTGATGGGTAACAGGTGAGCCAGGTATCCACTGTCACACCTCACCCCCACTGACAATCACACATAAACATCGTCTTAGTTCAGGGGCCTCATCCTTTGGAGGCTGCGTTTGAAGACAAAATGCGTCACAGCAGCACAACCATGGCCATCACATGTCGAAGGTTCCTTCAAATGTGGCTGACAAACACAGCCCATCTCCTGAATATGAGGGATGCAAATTGTATGAAGCAAGAAAAGGCTTGCTGCTTTTCTCATTTCTCCTTATGTTATTTTTAATGTACATTTTGTACTCTAACTTTTGGTTTTAAAGCTTAAATACTGGTCTAAATGTCATTGATGAGTATGTTTAATTGAATTTTGCTATTTGGTGTCTTTTCTGTCTTGAGCAGGCTATTTCATTGAAGTCTGTTACTGCGGTACTGTAGCTTTAAGAGGCAGCCTCGCACTTGGACTCACTGACCTCAGTCATGTGTGGACCCCAGACTAGTGGTGGAGACATGCAGTTTTCTTACCGTGTCCTGTCCTGTATCGTGTTTTATGACGAGAAAGCCAGTTTTGTGGATTATTTAGTGACACTTGTGGGATAAAAGTTTTTGTTTTTTCCAACTTCACCTGGATGTGGAGTGGATTATTAATGACAACAGCACCGGGACACATGTAGGCCAAGACTACCAGCTTGTCAACATTTGCAGTTACACAAATGTTGGAGTCACTTGGATCATTGTGTGGAGACAGCCGCAGAGGAGAAAACATGAATTAAAATAACTTCAACATTTTCTATCTCCATGTCCTCTGTGGGTTTTCTTCATGTGGTAATTTAAGTTGTTTGTAAATGTGATGGTCTGGTCTGTGGAGAACTCCAGTGAGTAATCAGCTGTAATCAGCTTGGCCTGGTCTGTTAAAGCCCGGACCTGACGCAGCCCAAATCACCAGCATTAATTCTTAGCACAAAACCAACCTGTCAAGAAACAAAACAAACAAACAAAAAAATGGTCAGTCTTCCACCAGCCCAGCAGGTCCTGATCGTCGGTCATCAGACATAGCAGGCCACCTCATCATCGTCGGGTTCTGTCTCTCCAAATACATTTTCCCACTGATCAAAGCAGTGTGCTTTCTTTGCAGCTCATGGTGTGGTTGCTGCCAGTGACACACCACCCATCTCCTGGCACATGTGATACACATTACAACCAGCCCGTTGAGAACAAGTAGACAGACTGGTTGAAACAAAAAAAAACAAACAAACAAACAAAAACACACACACACACACACACACACACACACACAATATATAACAACTTCTGCGGTCAATGGGGGCTGTGACAGTGTGTGAGAGTGGCTGTTGAGGGAAATTTCACTTCAAACATCATTTAGTTTCAAATGAAACATCCATGACACGCAGAGGCCCACAGCAATGACTTGCCTACAATGTGCGAACCAGGAGAGGAAATACAGAAAACAACCACTCAGTACTGTATGTTTACATGCACAGCTAACTTCGATCAATGCTCATAGCTCGATTTGGGCATCTCATCGGAGTCCTGACCTTGTCCCAGTTTACATGCAACAGGGAAAATCAAATAACTGACGATGTCCGCCTCCTCAACATAGGTAGTGATGTGTGTCGTTTCAGTGGGTTAATACAGACCGCTTTCCAATTGACTTTTTTGTCACCTGGTAAAAAACTGGATATAAATAACTTGGAGTTCTCAACTACAGTTCCCGACCAGACACGTCGGTCTGTGCCAGCCCAGGCCGGGTCGGGTCTGGGTTGAAAATATATACAAATGACTCCACACATCTTCTCGCTGGTTGCACTGTGTGAACTGCACACAGCCCAGGCTTCTGTGCTACACTTTGTGCCATCTCTACTGTTGCGAAGCATGCACACATGTATTGTCCAGTTTCAGTCAGATTAAAGCGTATACATACATACATACATACATACAAAACAACTGGTTTCCAATCACATAATCTGGGCATTTTAGTCGGATAAGGAGAAGTCCAATATTAGTCAGACTAATGTGTTTATGTGCACTTTAGTTGTCCAGTTATAGATGGATTAAGGCCATAATTTGGATTTTTCAGATGTCATGTAAATGTACTGACTGACAGAACATGCGGATGCACATGTGAGTCAGTAGGAAACGGGTGGTACGAGGTGAGGGAGAGTGCTGAAATAAGGCAATGCTGGTAAAGGAAGTGGGTTGTTATACACAATATTTTGCAAACCTAAGCTTTGGCCACAGTGTTACTGTGCTACATGCATTGTATTTTTACATTGCTGTGTTGGTACTGGTTTATCTGCGTGAACAATCTGAACGAGAACTGGTAATCAGGAAAATCACACACCTCATTCAGAGAATCAAAAGAAGTCAGTTAAATCTGAGCTCCTGCTGTAAACACAAGCTGTCAGGTGAGTCCTGAGGACTGTAATTCAGAACCACTTAGCCTTTATGGACAAAATCAGACAGACAAACAGTTTTAAATCATTTGAGACTCAATCTGTCATATTTCATTATTTTAGAATGTGAGCAGTCAAGCACATATGCTGCATGTGTGCTGCGTGCAAACTCCCTCATGCCTCACTGTGGTTGTGTCACTGGGGTTCCAGGCTGTGGGTGAAAGATTAGCTTGATGCTACATGTGACTTTAACATAAAACTCTTTCACAATTTTGCAGTTCCCCTGGATGAGCCCATGGTGCCAGGATTCTACATTGCAATGCACAAAGAAGCTTTTATATCCACCTGCTGACTGCTTCCTGCTTGGTGATGGAGGTTATGCTTATATCAACAACCTCCATTACCATCAGCACACACACAGCCAGTCCAGGGGCCAATCCAAGCTCCAATCAACAGACACCATTCAATGCCAAAGTGCATCACTGAGAGCTCTACTGGCAGGATGGAGGCCCGACGGAGAGCTGTCAGACTCTACCACTGGATCAGCTGAGTGCACCCAAGACAGCCACAACCTGTCGAGTGCTCCACAATATCTGTCTGTGAGTGAGGGATATTATGGATGAAGCTCTGTTTGAGCCACCAGACAGAAAAATGATTTGTACCTGGCGTCATGTTGCTGTTTTGTATTTCCTAAAAATGTTCAAAATTCAGTGACTGTTGGTTGGTGCTGGTTTGTGTGTCTTTGTTCTCCTCCTTCTTACAGGATGTAACCAGGCAGAGCGAACGTCATCAGACAGACACCTCACCTGGGCTGTGGGCTGGGGCCTCTCAGCCTGCTCACATAACAAACATTGAGGCCAAATATCCTCAGTCAGCACATGACTCTTTTATTCTGGTGAGCAGCTTTTTTGTTTGTTTGTTTCTACATTGCTTCATATGTTGTTTTTCTTTTACTTTCTTATTAAGTGTTAATTTCAAATGTTAATTTAAGTTGTATTTTTTTTGTTTGTTTGTTTGTCTTGCGGGCTTCAGGAAGAATAGTCATCACCATTGTGACAACTAATGGGGATCTATTTAACAATAAACAATAAACCAGAGTGGGACCAACACCTGCACACTCAGAGAGTGACAGGGATGGAAAGAAATAGAGAGTAAGTGAGGTAATATAATAAATAGAGAGTGGAAGAAAGAGGGAGAGAACACCTCTATTCTTCCTGGTAAACATGGCATGTCCTTTTATTGAAGACCCTGTAGAGCAAAGTGCTACAACAGTTCAAAGGGCGTTGGCACTGCCAGCCCCAGGGGTCCTCAGGGACAGGACAAATCCACTCACCCTCACTGATGAGTTAATGTGGGAGAGATGCAGGTTCAGCAGGCCCAGCATACTTTACCTATTTACTCCACTGTGGTCAGAGCCTCACTGTGTAGTTTTGCTCAGATGTGATTTCAGCACATTGCGTCTGTATTGCACTGTGGTTCTTAGCCTGTGAGATGTTCCTCTACGCTGTAGGTGATGCCGAGTGTCTACAGTAGGTAAAGCAACTGTATGCTGGAGGTAAGGGGGTCTACCCTACTCTGAAGCTGTTCCGAAATCTTTATTACCTTTCCTGACCATCGTCCTACACAGAGGATGCAATTACAGCTATGTGACAATTAGAGTAGACCTACACAAACCATCCTATCGACCCAGGCTGACATGTCTGTATTAATAGAAGCCTGTTCTTCAGGTTTCCCCAAAGTCATAGACTGCACCCATATCCAGAACAGGCAACAGCTGGACCAGTGGAGGCAGCATCCTCACTGGCACAGATGGTAAGGAGAGCGTTTCAAGCCAAGGGTTTTCAATTAACATATATATTGCATGGAAATTAGTGATTAATAAAGTGTGGATGTCAACTTAATTCAAAATGATCAAACTAGTTTAGTTTAGTTAAATACATGGAGAGGATCTCATGTACTTGAACAGCAAAGATGTTATATATAACCAACATTTTATTATTCCATTGGGAAGTTCAGTGGAGGAGAATTGGGCACAGGGGCCTGCATGCCATACTTGCCAGCACCATATGCTGAACCACAGACAGAGGCAGAGAGGATCTTTACCTTACACATTTCTTGCAGGACAACTTTCATTGCTTTAACGCCTGCAGGTGCCTGAAAGGCCTCAGACTTAGTCCTGACCAGGCAGATAACATAGTGGTCGTCTGTACTGTCCTGCACAATATTAGCACTGTACTTAAAAAGAGAGAGTGCTCACATTGTTGGTGAAGGAGCAGTGGAAGGAAAATCAACCCAGCTCTTCAGGACAGAATAGATGGAAGGAGAGTGAGGGACCTTTACAGAGACACATATTTCAAGTTGCCACTTTTAGCAACCTTTATTTTGAAGAACACATGCTCAATATCTATTAAATGCCTTGTTCTGAGGTTGTGGAGAGGAAAAAGGAAATTAAATACAGTTTAAAATGTATGACACCGACTCTGTGACAGAATTAAATGTGTCCTAAAGTATCTGCATGCAGTGGAAGTAGTTACTTGTGTCACTGAATGAGATGTTGCTCTGTAGTTTGGTTAACTAGTTTTGCAGATGCATTCAACTTCTTTATAACTAGATCATGAGCATTTGTTCAGCCACTCAAAAAAAAAAAAAAAAAAAAAAAAAAAAGACACAAATAATCTGATCAAAGTAGACCTACTGCGCATGTGTGTCCACTGGCTCCTGGTTTTTGGTGGTGGAAGGGGCACAAAACTCATGTCTCTTCTGAATAAATGCAGTGGCACATGTAAATGCAGTATCACATGTAAGCTTACAGTTAACCAAAAGACTCATTTGAAATGAATTTAATCAGAAAGAGGAGTCCCAGTGTCCATGTGAGACTGTGCAAGTCTGTCTTGAGTCAGCCTTGATTAGATTAGTCTGGATTGCCTTAGTGGAATGAACTGCATGCAGCCTACAACCCAGAGAAAAAGCATGTCCACATTAGTCAGAGAGGCTGCCAACAGCCTAGATGCGGTGATGCAGCAGTCACGCACAGCAGGGGGCAGTGGTGTAGTCTGTGATACGCAGGTACACACAGTATACCCACTGAATATGCTTTATTATACTCACTACAACAAAACTATCTAACTATAGTCTATGTAATACAGGTATGAACAGTGTACCCACCTAAAAAGAAGTATACCTACTAGAACAAATTAGACTACACCACTGCCAGGGGGGTATTCCACCAAAGTCACTAAGAACATCCAGACTATGGTGTAATCTTGAAACTTGAATTAGCACGAACTCCAAACCAAGCCCCAACCCGTTCCATCAAGTGAGATCAGCTGGCTCCACTTGATGCTAATTCAAGCCTCACCTATAAGCCTCACCTCGTCCAATGCCAAAAGCAAAGGGAAGGCATGCACCAAAGCTTCTCCGCAGCAGAGTCAACACTCCTTATGGAGATTTATGATGAATAAAAAGGACTGTACAACAAGAACAGGGAACACTGCTGCTGTTACCAAGACAACAGGGGAGGTCTGGGACAATTTGACTGACAGGCTCAATGCACGAGTGACACAAAGTTCCTTCTGTTTCAGCATCATATGAATCCATGATCCAGGTATGTCTTATAGCTCACAGGGTAGAGCAGATGCTATAAAGCGTTTTAGACCTCGTCGCAGTGAGGCTGAGTTCAAATCCTCCCACTGGTCCTTTTCTGTGTTTTCCTCTCACTCCTCGTTTCCTGTCTCTCTCCACCTGTACTCTTGACAGTTGAAATAAAAAGGTGTAAAAGTCCGAAAAGATACTTTAAAACCCTCATCAAAAGGGACAAAGTGAATGTAGATAGTGACCCCTATTAACGTTCAATTCATTAAGCCCAATAGACCTAAAAAAAATTCACAAATGTATTAATTTATTTTAACAAGTGATATTCATCACATTTATCAGCTACTTCATATGATTCATCACATTTATCACACAAGTGACTGTAGACAATGGTACTTACCAAATCCATCAATTCTAGGAGAAGAGGTGATGGTGAATAGTAGGTTTAAATGCTTCAGTTTCATTTTTTTTATTTTTTAATAGTTAATGTTTTTTAATAAATTACATTATTTTATATCTTATCATTTTATCATCACATGATGGTGAGTGTGTTAAAGCACAGGCAGAACTGTTAATCCTCACCTTAATCCTGCTCCAGCCCTGCAGCGAGCTTGATGAAATACCCCCAGGGCTGCCAAAGCAGGCACTCCAACCCCAAGAACTCTTGTCCGAGGTAGGAACAGATTATCCAAAGTAGGTGTAGCTAACAAGCTAACTGGAGTTGTCAAGCCAACCAAATGACCAGCTAAACCAGCCAAATGATACAGAGTGGGATTGGGGGAGGGAGAAAAAGAAAAATATACTAAAAACCATTTCAGTTTGTGTCAAAAGCACAGGCAGAAATGATTTCATTTGGTGTAAGCTAATATCATTCTGTCTGATTATCTGTGACAGCTGTGGCAGATATTTAGAATAACACAGCACTCGCACCCTCAGTACATGCATCATGGGACCAGTGCAGATGGGAGACACTTATCCACACTTCCACAGGTGAGGATGAATGTCACCTCACATACACACAAGACATTCCCCATCCTGTGGTTTAAGCTTTCCTTTGATGACCTCTGGACCCCTTGTCATTACTCAAGCTGCCTTCACAAGAGTGCTGATGATTGACCTGCAACGTTCAACATGATTCAATCATTTCCTGCCATCTGGGTTGTGTCTCATTAAGTGCAGCACTTTCAGCAGAAGCATTTGCTACCATAAACAAACTGTTTTCCTATCTATCCACTGTAGCAGGCATGTTTAGAAGCCAAATACAGCACACAGTTCAATTAAAAAAACAGTTTGTAGTAACTTGTATCTTTAGGCAGCCGGCAGGTAAAGCCCCAAAACAAAACAACTGTTAAGAAATGTTCCTGGCAGACTAAGGCCTCAGTGATCTCTTCTAATGTCTCACTCTGTACACCTGAATGTCCAACATCATTAGCAATATAATGTGTTGTGCAGCATGCACATGCACAGACATCAACCTTCAGTGGGCCCATTGCATCATCATGCTCAACTGTGGTACTTGAATGCACATGGGCCTGGTTTTAGTTGTGTTCCTGCTTGGTCCTTCAGTCATTTGTGGAGGTCATCGGCCATTGTTTCAGTGGATGACCACACTGCTTTCTCTATCATTATAGTGGGGGAGCTATTCCTCCCAATGGGACCCCTTGAAGTTCAGAGAGTACCCTGTGTTATCAAATGAGTGCAAGTTCAAACTTTGAAACCACACAGTTTGACTACAAGTTGGTAGATTCCACACTTTATGTGGGAATGTTCTGACACTACACACACATGTGGTGGATAAATGAGGGCCCTGGAGGCTCTGAGCCGAAACAGGATCATCCAGACTCAAAAAGCGAGTCAGGGGACAGAAGGCTGAAGTGATTTCCAGGGCTGAGACAACAAAAATGCAAGTTGGGGACAAAGAAGTTGGGTAACGAGGAACAAGGCC
Source organism: Caranx ignobilis (assembly GCA_021432705.1). Lineage (NCBI taxonomy): Eukaryota > Metazoa > Chordata > Actinopteri > Carangiformes > Carangidae > Caranx > Caranx ignobilis. Next base: position 10,635,570 of record MU269981.1, on the reverse strand, counting down.
AAGAACTACTGGAGAAAATCACATAACAGTCAAACAAAGAATAAGTGGGAGCCTGGGGTTCATATACTGGATGAATCTAATCAGGGGCAGCCGTGTGACCAGGTGAACAGAGTTGGCTTGATGAGGTGGGTGTGACTACTAATGCAGGGAGGTGCAGGAGAACAGGGTGAATGGAAAATAACTGAGTGGGAGCTCAGTGAGTTGAGAAGCAGATTTCTGCTTTAGTAAGATTTCTATAAATAGCATGACATAAAGACAGATGCGTATATCCAACTATTAAAATAAATTGATGTTTGAACTGATCAGTTATGATCCGCTCAGTGGCCGTCATGATCATTGTTGCTGAATGGTGTCTTGATGTCCATATGGGCTGGGCACCATTGGGTGCAAGACACATTGATAAAAACTTCAATTTATCAAAATGAACATGCTGGGTGAGGACGTTGCAGATGAAGGTGGATTGTAGTTTTGAGGGTTTTTTTCTAGCTGTAGAGTCAAGAAAAAAACAAAACAAAATAAACAAGATGAAGCCTTTTTTTTTTTTTTTATTGGCCTACATACTGTTAACATCATCTCAACCGTACCTTAAATCTGTGTTTATGCAGTTATCTTCACATCCCACAAACCTCAGTGTCACTAAAACAGTATCTTTGTTCCTTTTCATATCAAAACCAACATCATGATATCCTCCTTAGTGGAAGCAATTACAAAAAATGAGTGAAAAACATAGCATCTCACTGTGTCCTTCTTACCCATGTATCATCACACTGCTCACCCTCCTCTGTTTATCCTCCATCTCTTTCCACTTGATTGTGTCCAATTACTGGTCTATTTTTAGCAGAGGAGTCTTCCATAAAGCGGTTCATTTTCCTCTTCCTCTAAGATGACAGTAAACATCACAGGGAGTTTGGTGAAGTCAGTGAACACAGCGTTTTTACTACAGCAGTGATCTCCAGGAGAGTTCTCGATCCTGCTTGTCACTCTGTTTTGTCTGGTTAACACAGGTTTTGAGGGACGTGTGGATATTTGTACGTGTGGATGTTCTGTTGTGTTACAATCATATGCATAGCAAGACAGAAAAACATCTTGTCAGTGTGGATTATTTTTGGAAAGTACAGGAAACTCTCTGCTTTTTCTGTTCCCACACTCATACAGTTCTATTATTTACATTTAATAACTATACACTGGTTGTTCACATATTTAATTTAATGTGTTATTTTAATTTTAATGCCTATAAAGGTCTAGAGAAATCTAGGCGACCATCTGCGTGACTCCCTTCATGGGTGACTCCCCTCATGCACAATAAAACCTTTACAGATGGTCCTAAATGCAGGAGCCCCATCTGGTCTCTGATCAGTCTAAAAAGGGCTCATGTGCTCCTTCTCAGCCACTGTGCTACTGTAAGGAACAGGGCTGGCATCACCATCCCTGCACACAGGGCCATCTCAGTCAAGACTCTTCTTGTCTTTGATTCCCTGAAGGTGGGGACTAGCAAGCTACCACATGGATCAGAGAGGGAGAGTTCACCTCCATCTTCAAGAATCTCTCGAGGACTCTCCTGGTGCAGCTCCTCTCCTGATCCACTTTGCATTTACTAGACAGATGTGGCACTTAGTACTTACACCAAGGTTACATCTTCCACCTCCTACTGCACCGAGGCTTTAGTCATGTCCGTCACTTGCAAACTGCTTGGGATGGAAACATCTGCCAAAGGAGTAGGTGTGACTGTTTTACTTCTGTCTAATATATATATTGATGATGTTTTTTTTTTTTTTTTTTTAATAAATATGTTTCTTTATTTCCATAATAGATTCAATATTTATGATGACTCAGGGGAGTAGACTGCTCTCATATAAACCCCCACTTGGCCATTAGCTGGTTCAGCTGATGATTGGTGGTCTTTTGGTCAGAGGTCTGGTATCATTCTCATGTGTTTAGTTTGCTGCTGTCTGCTTTTGACCCTGTCAGCCTGTTTTCATTCAAATCTCCTCACTGCATCCACCTGCCTTCGTCGGTGCCTTGCATTTCAGCCCACAAACCTTCAAGCCATCAGGTGGAATTTATGCAGCACATGTTACAATTTTTGGAAGTCATATACATCTTGAATATGAGGTCAGTTTATCTAAACAATGCCTGCCAGGACCCATCTACAGGGTGAGACCTTCTGAGTCAATGTGCATAGACCTGAGAGAACAATCTGAACTGAGGGAGCTCTTATGATAGCTCATTGCTACTAGTTTGTCTAAGAAGATGAAGCTGAATATGTGAGGAATATATTTGGCGTAATGTATATGCAAATACCACTACATTTCATTAAAAAGATATAAAAATATAAACAGTACAGTTTATATAATGTAGAATATAATCACATCTAATATATCATTACTTTTATATCATATTCCTCTCTTTTTCTTGTTGTGGACACAGTGGGTGCTCAGTATTCATTAGTTTGCTGAAGCGTCTGTGTATGTGTGCCATGTGTATAAAATGTAATTATTTTCAAGGATGTAATGGCCTTGTATGTATGTGCAGCTTTAAGTGTGTGTGTACATCCCTGCTGGTACAAGTGCAGTTCCCCACTCTACACCTGTGCATGTGAGTGTACCCACACTGATGCACCACACGTCACACACCAGTTTGAGTGCCTCCATGTTTCTACATGCTCGTCAATGCCTACATGCTCAAGCTTGTCTCTATACACATTCATGCCTCTGAGGGTGCATGCATTGTGTGTGTGAATGTGAACATGAGTGTGTGTGATATATCAGTGTGAGCCACCTGTTCTTGAAGCACAGTGGCGAGTGAGAGGTCTGGATCAGTGTGAATCCTGTGGAGTTGACACCTGTCAGCCTGTCAGCCCGTCTGCGTAACTGTCCTGTCCTGCACTGGATAGCAGCTTCCAGCGCCGATAACCCACAGACCATGTCTAACACTGACAGCTCCACCACCCTCCACTAGGACGTCAGGGGGAGACACAGACCGCAGAAGACTGAGGAAGGCGGCACAGAGCTCAGAGGGTGCTTCATGTTCGAGGGAGTCACCATGTGATAAGGTGAAACACATTTGGAGGGCTGTAGAAAACAGTGAGGATAAGGTGCAATAGCTGTATTGATATGTACAGAAAATAAGACATAAAATGTGACTGGATATATTTGTAAATATACATACACATTTTTTACTACTAAATGGGGAAAAAAAATCCCTCCGTTATCTCCTATTCAGTCAGAATGTCACATCACTACAGAGCATGATTTGACATGAATGACAGAGACATCTGATTTCAATTTACAAGGGCAAGTAGTTTTTACCAATGTATAAGGGACCATTTCCACCTGAGGATAAATGCACAGCTGTTGTTCCAGTGTCTGCAGCACCAGTGCAACATTTACTACTGATTCAAGATGAACTAGGTGTGTATCCACGGTAAGTGACAAACGTGTCACTCTGCTGGTTGTATATTTTTGGAATCCTATGCACAGAACTAAATCATGCACATAAACACTTGTTGGTATGTTAAATTTCATTGTGAAGGATTTCAAGAAGTATTTAATTGACTGATACCATCCTAACCCCCCTGTGTGTAAACAGCTGCACTCAACATACAATATTAGACCTTTCTCTCTGTCTTTCTTTCTTTCTTTCTTTCTATTTTTTAAACAGTGTCTATCAGTGTTGTAACTGCACTGGCATGATTATCTGCAGTGTGTGTGTGTGTGTGTGTGTAATGATAGAGAAACAGAAACTCTGATAAATGTCAAGTCTAAATTTGAGTCACAATAATGAAATAACCACGCTGAGTTGTGTCGTCTTTCTCACTGTAAATACAAAGCGTCACCTCACCCAACCGCCCATACATGTGTGTTAGAGTGGGTAAATTAACAACAAATGGACTCACTGTTAACTGTGGGAACATGTTCTGTTTGTTCATTGGTTAAGCTCTACTAACTAATTCTCTTCTAACTGTTGCAGGAATGTCCTCTGTGTGTTTAATTTGTATTTAGTCATTTAGTATTGAGAATCAGGTATCAGTGCTGACTGAACATTTCCTTATATTGTGACATTTCTACAAATAACTGAGCTGTGCATAACACAGACTGCCCTTTTGATGTTGATTGTATATTTCTGATACTTTTATCAACCAAGCCAAGTTTGACTGCCGTGTGAGAGCCGGTTCTCTCCTCTGTGGCTGGATGTTTGTCTTATTTTTCTACAGAAAACACAAATTGGAAAACACTACACATAGAGACCTTTCACCATCATCTGTGGGGGAAAAAAAGTGTAAAGGAGAAGTTTAGGTGAGTGTGGCTCAAACGCATGTCAAGACAGTGTGAGTGATGTGCCTCTACTGGCATCATGCATCATCCACAGACAGCAAGATTTAACTGATTTACTGTGTGTATGTGTTTGAAAACCACACCTGCTCACAGATTAGCTGTCATGACCACAGATACACACACGCAATCTCACACACACACACACACGCACACACACACACACACACACACACAACAGATTTAATACTGGTGTCTGCAGCGCCTCTCTACTTGTTCAGCATACACACACACACAGATGGACTGCTGCACCGTGGCCTTATGTGGGAAGGTTTGGCCACACACACATATATACAAATAGCAAATAAGAACAGGCAGTTACTCCTACAGACGTGCAAAGCCTGACCATCCAAGCTCCACCACATCCTCTGATCTGGTGGCCAGCAGTGCTGCTCATCTTCTACTGTTGATCATGGCAAAGGTTCCTCTGCAGAAGCACCGTCCTGAGGAAAGCGTCTCTGTGTTGTTCTTTGTGCTGCAGCTTGTTTGAGTCAAAAATATCTTTTACCATTACAGCCAAGGCCCCTGGGACAACAAAGCTCATTTGGAGTTTAACCTCCTTTGGTGGGATGTACTTTTTTTTTTTTTTTAATTGCCAAATTAAATATAATTTAAGTTTGAAATAACGTCTCAGCTCACTGTGTTGCAGTCACTGAGAGCTTCAGGAGATCCTTTGTCCTCACTGTCAGCAGGCCATATGACACCTGAGCCAAAAGATGAATGGACTGACTAACTGCTGTTGTCATTATTACTAATAAGCTGCTGGACACATGCATTTCCCCTCAGGGTTACATTTTAGTTTGTGTTGGACTTTAATTGATGATCACACAGAGAGTGAGCTCAGCTTTAAAGATGTTTGAAGAAAAAGCCAGCCTGTGCCCTTTTTACGATTTTTTTTTTTTTTTTTTTTTTACATAAGACGGTTTGGGTATTAATGTGAGTGTTTGCCTTTCTTTACTGTTGAAAAGTTGAGTTTTCCTAACAGCTTAGCAACCAGAGCATCTGACAGCTTTTTCTTTGTCATACATGGATTTATACAGTTACTTTGTGAACACATCACCAACCGAAGAAGACCGAAGTGACAATAATGACAAAAGGTGACAAAGACCATAGTTGCCCTTCAGGGGGTCTGGAAACTGCACAGAGTAACAGGCAAGACAGGTGTGGACTTATCTGTGTCTTTAAACATCACATGCAGGAAAATGAAATGAAAGAGATACTCACTGTTTGTTTACTTTCTGAAGTTATATATCGTATTCTATGCTCCTGTGCAAACATCAGCCTGTTTACAGAATACTGCTCTCATTGCTTAGCACCGAAAATAAAGAAACACATCTAACCTGACTCTGTCAGCGGGTAAAGTAAGAAAAAATAGTCAGTTCACCTGGCGAAGAAGCCCAAATCATAAAACCACATCTATTATTATACCACGTCTGGCTGCGGCTTCATATTTAATGGACAGAGAAATGAGTGACTTTTCATGTAAGTGGCACAGAAACCAACCAGCAAACTTCAAAACATGTTGAACTTATGCCTAAACTAAAATCAAGTGTGATGCCCCCTCTCTGTGCAGCTGCTCTATCTGTTGTGTCAGAAGACAAGTGAGAGCAGAGTCCAGGACGAAGCTTAAATGATGTAGCCTGACCTGATATTTAAGCAAATATCTGTCCCCACGCTTTATCACTCAGTACTGGCTGTGCTGGTCTCCTTCTGGCTCTGCAACCTGTCTCAGCTGCTCCCCTGCTGACTCAATGAGCAAACATTATTGGTGTGTGATTGGTTCATTTGTGCAAGCCACCTCTACCTTGTTATCGGGAAACTGTCTTTGTGGAGTGCTACACAAAATGGCACCCAGTGGACCAGGCCTGAAGAAGATAAACCTGGTCTACTGCGAAAAAAAAAAAAAAAAAAAAAAAATGAGTTGACTTTCAAATTTTGGCCAATTATCTTTTCATTTCTTTTTCCAAAGCAAACCTGGGGAGTGATGAAATCTTTTACACATCCTTGTCAGCTCTTCCCTTCAGGTTGGCTGAAGGCTGTGCTCTCAAGGATGGAGAATGAAGATGGTCAAGTTGAAATGAAATTAAATGAAAGGTGAAACATTGAGCTATGAACACCAAAGTTATTCTAACATAACAAGGATAAACCCAATGCTCAAAGATGTGTTTTAATGCTCTGGTATATTTATAATGTAAAACACATCCAAAATATTGATATTTCTATATTCCTATGAGGCTACCTTTCTGCAACTGAGATGCTCACATCAGATTGATTACTGTGAACATAGTTAGTATGAAACAATGGCTCAATGTACATGTACATAATAATGAATGGTAACCATATAATAGTGTAAGATTTTTGGTTGCCTCATATACCTGAGCATTGTTTACTATAGATACTACTAAATGTCAACATTCATTATTACATTTGATCTACCTACCTGCTACTTTTAATGTTAGTTTTACTGTCATGGTTAAGCTGGTGGTTAGCAGCTATCTATCTGGGAGTCTCCTACGGAACCATCTATTCTGTTAGGCAGAGGGTTAGGGTTAAAAAGTTAAAGGTCCCATGATATATTTCTATGTTATTTTACTTTACTTTATTATGGATCCTCATTAGTACTTGCCCAGTGGCATGGCTATTCTTCAGGTCCAGTGCACACCATTCACACAGCATACAATAGACACAATAGTTCACCTACAAAGTTCTCAGATACATCACACAGGAAAATATAAAAGAAAATATGATTTAACAATATTTCATAATGAAAAAGAAAAGAAATGTTTTGATTATAAAGGTATGAATTCAGCATTAATACTGTGAAGTATCAAAGAGCTGTCAGGACTTATGTGACTTTGTGATGTCACAACTACACAGACATGGCTCTGAAACATTCCCCAAGCCCCCTCCCACCTGGACCCACCACTCAGCCCTAAGGGTTTGGTTGCTCTAGGTGTTCAGCTAATTCTGATATATTCTCATTAAATCACTTAGAAAACATACATCACTCACTGACCTGTTGTTACTAAGGAGATGTAAAACTATAAGATATGTATTAAATGTTGAAATGTCCCTCAGCATCCACTATTGTATATTTATACTGGAGTCAAATTTGTGTATTTTCTGCAATATTTTTCTTGTTAAAAACCTGCTTTCCATTAAACAGGAGGCATCAGACAGACCTGGCTGATTTTTAAGGCCAGAAAATGTTGGCTGTTTATCATGGACATAGTGGAAGCACTGCCAGCACTTCCTAAAGAACCTAATTAACAGTGTCCCCGCGGCACGTCGGCCAGGGGAAAGTGAGCGCCCCGGAGAATCAGAAAGTATTTAACTAACAATGTGACCCTGCTCTGTTGGCCATAAGGTTTTCAAAGCAGTTAGAGTTGTCACCTGTCAGGGGATGGTGCACCCGCTACGCCTGCATCTGTGCCTCTTCTCACACACACACATACACACCACACACAAATAACACAGTCCTTCCTGGATACACATACAGATGCTCTGTGCCCTGAGTGTCTGACCTCCAGCACCTGTCCTTTCTTGTCCACTGTGTTCAAGTCCATGGCCTCTAAAGTGCCACAGCAGATGGGAGCTGATTTCCAAACTCACCTCCTGACACTCCTCCTGTGTACTCGTTTACCCTCCAGGCACCTTCGCCTACATTAGCATACAATTACCTCACATTATTATTTCCAACTTTTTCAGCATACACATGGAAAAAAAAAACTGTCAAAACTGTTTATTTAAAGGTAGAAAGACATGTTCCATCTTGAAATATTATAATTATTATTGATTATTGAACAAAGTCTCGCTATCTGCTTCATGTTCAAGAAACAAACCACTCTGCTGTAGTTTTTATTGTTTGCCACAGTGTGATGGTTACATATGAAATCCAGGACCTGGAGATTGAACAGTCATTCTTCAAACGGTGGAAACAGTAGTTGGCAAAACCATCTCAAAATAAATGGAAACCTGTCAGTGAGCTTGTACCACACATGACTGTAAATGATCTGAAGCTACATGGTTTGTCATCTGGATTGGGGGCAGTGGAAATACAGCAGGATGTTGTTTTTCATCGCTTTGTTTTGTTGGTTATGTCTCTACATTTTTTTCCATTTTGTTTTTTAGCAGGAGTATTTTTTTGCTTGTTTGTTTGTTTGTTTGTTTTTCCCTCAGTTCAAACAACTCATGAGCCTGGAAAGCCATCCAAAGACAGACCAGCACTGAACACAAAGTACTCACAAGACTATTGGGAGAATTGCTTGTTCATTGCATTTTCAGTCCAACACTAAATGCAAAAGTTAAGGGAATAACAAAGATAAGCTCAGCTCACCCTGAGTGGGACATAAACATCCTGAAACTTCAGTTCCATCCAGTAGTTACTGAGATGTTTGATCCAGGTGACACTAGTAATAGTGACATCAATGCAATCATTTCAATCATGAGAGAGCGAATCATTCATGGTTATTGCCATGTGAAAAAACAAGAGTTAAGTAAGGTGAGATGTGTCTTCATTGTTTTACTCCTGAGGTTTAGTCTCTGGTTCTGGCAATGTGAACAGGAAAATGCTGAGTGTGATGAGGAGATCGGCCCGATGCTGGGTATCAAAACTGGAGGCGAAAGGTGTGGAGGAGGGTCACAGTAATGGACACCGTAATGACAGCTGACAGGAGAACAGATTTTCTGCCAGCGACATTATTGCATGGTTGAGGCCAAGCCAGAAGCTGATCGTCTGGTCCAGACTGAAAGTTTTTAATTTATTTTGGACAAAGTTTGGGATGTACAAAAACTCAATTACAGTAAGACATTGCTTAAATTCTTGATGTTATTTACTTTTTCATTTTATTTTTTTTTTAATTTAAACTTTTTTTGGCAGCCAAAGCCAGAAATGATACAGGCCGATGATACAGAGATCGTATTGTCTCAAATATTGTAGAGAGGAGAAGGGATACACTGTGTAAACAATCTACAGGCCGGGCGTGTACAGTTCATTTAAGTTTGTTTAAGTTCAAACCCCACAAGGGGCTTGAGGATCATTCAAGGTCCTCTGAAAAGAGGGTAACTTGTGTATCATGTTAATTATTTCTCTCCATAAGAGCTGTTCCTCCTTTTACATTTCCAGGAGATTTGAGGCGGCTCTTGCCATGGAAACTGTCTCTAAGAAGGTTTGGAGCCATCTTTCCATTTCCAGGCGGTCAGAGTCTTTCCAGCTAGTAGCAATGAGTCTTTTGGCCATCATACATCCGGTTATTATTATTTGTTTGTTGTATTTGGCCCAGGATCCCTTATCCATAGTTCAACAAACATAATGCCAGGTCACAAACAACAGAGTGACCAACAATTTCACCCAGGGACTGTGTTACACTTTCCCAAAAAGATTTTATTTTTGAACAGGCCCATACCATGTGTCAGACACACAGGCGTTCATACTGTGCAGTCGAGCAGGAGTAAAATATGTTCTATGTATAATATTGATGTTAATTTTATCAATCTTTGTAGGCATACATAAAGAAGAACATTTCTCCTCTACCAGAACACTTAGAGAATGAATTAGTTTTGAGATCAGTTCACTGTAACTTATGTAATAGATCAGAACATACTGACGAGTAATGTAAGTTTACAATAACATGATGTAACTCTACCACATAGGAAGAGTCAGTGATGTCTACCTTTTTTCTCTCAGCACTCTCTTCTGTATAACTTCTTTAATTGCAACCTTTTCACCTGGAAAGTTGCTGTGAACAATCAGCTCTTCATTAAAGTTTCAATGTGTTTTCTGATTCATGAAACTTTCCCTGCATAAAGGAGGGGCAGGAGGTGGGCCGAGTTACAATCCTCTGACTCAGAGGTCACTTTCAAAGTTCTCTGTCACAAATAAGCACCTTATGCTTGGCTTTTTCTTTCTTTCTTTCTTTTTTTCTTTGTACAACCTGCACGGGGGGCGTAGGCTAATTATCGAAAAATAATAATGTCATCGCAATAACATTTAAGTCACTTATTTAAAAGTTAGTTGCTTTGCCGTGCAGTCGGTCAACCTGTTATTTATCCTCTGTTTTCTCTGCGCTAGATTATCGTCTTTGTTTCTGGCATGTGATTTGATTTGACATTTAAAGGACTTTTAACAAGCATTTCACAGATGGTGAAGTGCAGGTGGAGGGCAAATGGGGAAAAATGGTAATGCTATGGTGGTTTAAAAAAAGTAACATTAAAAAAGCTTTTAGGTTTTGGATGAATCAAGTAACTCTGGCACCATGTTTTGTTGCCTAAAGGTCAGTGAAACACCTGCGTCTCACCTCATTCTCCTTGTCACTATGTGACACAGCCACAAGGGGGCAATATTATAGATATGCAAATTTGACAGGAACTCTTGCAAGGTTAAAGTGTAGATTTGAATCCATCTAGGCCACTAACGCTTTTACTGCGAATGCCAAGTGTAGCTTTCTGTTCCAGGACACATCGGTTGTGGCCAGGTTCACAGGTGTGGGGGCGTGCCCAGGAGAAGGGAAGAGGGCAAATTGTTTGGTGAGTGGTAAAATGCTGGGAAGCTCTTAAAACTTTAGGAGTCCAGAGCAGAGTTGGAAAAAGGCATTTCTTCCCTCTGAAGTAAAGACTCATCCACAGGGAGGTCATGGGAGTTCCACAAGTGGTGGACAACAAATAAGGCTGAGGACAAGACCAGGCTGAAGAAAACTTTGATTCCTTTTGGATCCCTCCTCTCTGGTGTTTGGAATGTAATTTTTTTTTTTTTTTTTTTTTTTTTTTTGGGGGGGGGGGGGGCAGTTTTATGCTTTTAAGACACAGTGGAGATGGGGGATTTACATGCAATAAAAGGATCTGTCTGAACTGATAGCTGATTGGGTGGTCTCCTGCTTTAGGGATCAATATACCCATATGGGACAGACTCTAACCACTCACTCACCACAATGGTCTTTTCTGAATGTATTGTTGTTCCTTCTATATGTTTTACATTTTGAAAGGAGGATTTAAATACCACTTCTGTTTTTGGGATTCTTTGAACAGGAGATGGATCACTGGCTGCTGCTCTGGACTGCGTGACACAGTCAAGAGCTTTGTTTGAGTTATTTTATTCTGGCACAGGCCAGCACAGTCTAACCTCTGTGAATGCATTTTGGTGATTTATTTTACGTTCCTAACACATAAATGTGATAGACTACACAGTTCAGTGTGCTCTCTTATTGTCAACGGGGCTTTAAACGCATTAACAATCTAATTTAATTATGCGCATATTAGTGAGGAGAACACAGCAGGACCTGGACTGAGTTACCAACTAAAACTTAAACAGTGTAAGTGTAATGGGACCAGAGAAGGTGGATGGAGATGGAGATGGAGACAGAGATGGCGAGTGGAGCGGTGAAGTTTAGTATGTGGGTCATATTTGTATGCTGCTCTGACACTCTCAGCTGCAGTGTTGAATGGAAGCAAAGTCAGCTGAAATACTTTTGAACAACACTCTGGCACCACTTCCTCTGCTGCCATCCAGAGTGATTGATGCTCAGGCTGACAGCTGTCAGCAGCCAGGGAGGACAAGCGTCTGTGGCGCACCAGGATTCTACAACTGAACTATGACCAGAACCTGCATTTAGTTTATTTCTTTGACTGATCGAAGGCCAGGTTACAGATTTCAGTGGGAACTCAACCTTACTTGTTTCAACTAAAATGTAGTACATGCTTTTCACTTAATGTCCACAAAATCTGCAAAGTGATGTATGAAATATTGAGTGTCCCCATCCTATTCTGCTCTGCGAATATTACAAATGGGGCACATTGTGATAAAATGACGATGACATCTTGGTGTTGCCTGACTCCACCTAAGTCAAAAACAGGCAAGGAGCTCAGATTTCAGTGTATACTGGTTGGTGGAAAGCAGAACCTCACTCAAAGTGGCCACACCCTCAACTATGCAGAACATTTAAGCCTCCTGGTTACTGTTGTCATTAAGGAGGAAATTATCTATAGAGACCCAAAGTGTTTTTGTACCAGGCTGTAAACATGTTGATTTCTGCTGTAAATTTTCGATATTCTAAAATGGGAGTCTATCGGGGGATTGGGTTTGGCCCTTGACTGGACACCACATAGACCTGTAGAATCATTACATCATCTAGAACACTGGTTCGCAACCTCAGGGGGGCGCCAGAGATCTGGTGGGGTTAACAGAGCTTTGTCTGCTCTGAGGTTGTGAGAGTAACAAAATTATATTTGTGCATATTCAAATTTTAAAATCCAGTAACACATTGGATGATCAACATGATGTATAAACAAAGAGAATAGGAACAAAAACCTACAACTGCTGTTTGTTTTTGTAAATAAAAGTTTGTAACTGATCACTTCTGGTGCAGCTGTGCAGGCAGAGGTTGTGGATGGGGGATGGGGGGGCCTGGCTTGTGGAGGGGGGGGGGGCTTCAAGGAAAAAGGGTTGGGAGCCACTGATCTAGAACACATATATATTTTCATGCAGAAGATATTATCGAATTAAATATTATTATAGTGAGAGATCCAACTCCTTCCCTGTGATTCTGTCCATCCAGCCACTGTTCCCGTATCATTGACTGGTCAGATTCACCTTTAAATCAGTGAAAAGTTGCCTGTGTTTTAACCGCCAGCATGTGGGGAAAAAGTGTATGTAGGTAAGTACCATGTCCACGATGTGCAATGAGGGGTAATCTCATCATTGAGGCAGACACACAGAGTGATGTATTAGTTCAGTAGCCCACTGCCAGTGGGGGGATCATTAGAACAGAACTGCTACTGTGAATACACAACATCAAAATACACAGGCCTGATTGAGGCATGTGCTTTTTGTGTGTGTTGCACAGCAGAAGCTGTCCATCCGAGAGCCAAATGGTGATTGCCCCGACTGCTTGTTATTCCAAATTAAAAGATAATAATGCCTTTTCTTTCCCAACGCTTGTGTCCTTCGCCTCTCATCTGGCTCATCTCTTACATGTTCATTGTTGCCTCAATTTCTGTCTTCCCACTGATCTCTCCTCCAGTTCTGTCTCATCTCTTTCTTCCTCTTATATGTTTTGCGCCTCTTCTCCTTTTCCTGTTTTCCTCTCTCTCATTCTCTCTGTCTGTTTCATTTTCTCTGCAGCGCTTTGATTCAGTCTAATTGATGCAAGGGGAAACTCTTCACCTGTAAAAGCCTCATGTCTTCCTATCTATGTGACAAGATGCCCACTGGGATTGTTCTCATTGTATGCCTCTGGAGGACAGCAACGTATGTTAAAGCAAAACTATGTAACTGTTCCAAGATGGTTGCAAAATCATTTTGATGTTTCATTGACTTGCTGAAGTGGGAATGGCCCCTGTCATTGACACAGCACACCCTCCTGGCCTGGTATTAGAGTATACTATATAATTTTGCCTGAGCCTGCACCCTCTCACCAGAACACAAATCACTTCAAGGCAGCACGTCACGTGCCAACACCTCTCGCCTAGCTATAAGAAGCTAGCTAGCTCTCTATTATCAGAGTGGTTGTCATGGCGGAGGTGTCGAAGACAGAGTAGCTGAGCAGGACACAAGACTGGGGTAAATTTTGCACTGGATGTTACTCGTTAGTGAGAGCTCAGAAAAAAAAAAAAAAAAAACAGGAAGCAAGATTGACACTGAACTCACCATCTTGTTGTAACTTCCATCTCTGTTCCGTCTTTCAGCTTCAGTTTGTCATCAAATGGAGTGGGGGTTGTAGCCGTACTTTAACTAAAGGGACCCCAAGAGCCAAAAAAAAAAAAAAAAAAGAGCCACAAGTTTGTCTTTGCCAGTCAGTGCATTTACATGCACAGCTAAGTTGAGGTATGCTCATAGCTGGAGTTGGGCGTCTCATTAGAGTTCTGTCCTTGTCCCAGTTTACATGCAATGGGGAAAATTGAATAGTGCTTTTTTTTTTAAAGTATATTTTTGGGCTTTTTCACCTTTATTTGATAGCACAGTATGAGATAGACAGGAAATGGGGAGGCAGAGAGAGGGGGAATGACAGGCAGTAAAGGGCCGCCCGATGCAGGATTCGAACCGGGGCTGACTGCAGCAAGGACTGTAGCCTCTGTATATGGGGCACCTGCTCTACCGACCCTGAAAATCGAATAGTTGATGGAAACATGTCTGCCTCTTCAACATAGATGGCGATATGTGTTGTTTCAGTCAGTTAATACAGACCCCTTTCTGGTCGACTTTTCTGTCACCTGGTAAATAATTGGAGAGAATAAGTTCTGAACCACAGTTCCTGACTGGACATGGTCTGGGCCAGGTGCAGGCCGAAAACATATCCAAATGACTCGGGTTGTGACGAGACTCTGGCTTCCTTATTTTATTTTTTAAAAAACATATCTTCTTACTGGTTGTATTATGTGTTGTCTATTGTGAAATGCACTGAATCGGTGCATGAGGCCAGGCACTTTTTTTTTTTTTTTTATGGCTTCGGCCCGGCTTCGATGCTACACTATGTGCCGCCGCTACTGTTGTGAAGCATACACACAGGCATTGTCCAGTTTCAGTCAGATGAAGGCAGATACAAGCAGAAGAAAAACTGTTTCCAATCACATTATCCGTCTTAGCTGGACTAAAGCATTTACATGCACTTTAGTTGTCCACTTATAGACAGAGTAAGGCCATTATCTGTTTTTTCTTTTTTGTTGTTTTTAGTACCATGGAAATGTACTGAGTGTCTCTCCCATAGAAACAGGCGACAGACTTAATAGTTGCTCAGTTTGATGACGCTAGATGTCAGCAAATGCTAACTTGCATCCTTGGAGTCTTGGTACGCTAACATTGTGAATCTATAGGTGACAACATTGTTCAGTCAGTCCATCCCTTTCAGCTGACAATTGAAATTTTGTTTTGGTCTCATGAGGTTGACCTCTATCGACTGTGGTCAATCACCTAACGTCTAACACTTTCATGAGGTTCCAGTTTTGGTTATGTGTGAACTGCCTTCATAACAAACGAGGCATTCAAGGTTCCCAGGGAGAATGGGTCTCTGTACATTAATGGTTTCGCCTTTTAAATGTCTAAAGATTATGAGAATCAGACATCACATTTCAGAGAGCTAGCAGGCTATCTTCAAATATCCTCCTCTGTCTCCAAAACTTAATTTATTCAGATGACAATTATTCCAAAAAGCAGACTTCTTCAACAGTGAGAATACATAACAAGAATATAATTAGCCTTGTTGCATGAATAAGCTGCCAAAGATGAAGAACAACTTTGGACTTCTTTCCCACACTACAACCACAAAGCAGTCAGAGTGGGTGTAGCATATGTTTTAAAGAATTTCTCAGTGAATTTCATTGGTTTGTTGGTTTCTTTTGCAACATGGCAACAGTGACACTGAAACATTAAGATACCATTGGATCAGTTCTTTAATTGATGTAATTAATTTTAAAATGGAAATACTTACTGAAAGCAAAGCATTGAGTCGACTGCTGGATAAAACTGTGCAGCTTGATTAACACATAACAGCTGCTACATCAGCATCATGGAAACATGCTGGAAATTACTGCATGGCTTCCTGCTTCTAATAATGGTCAGACTAACAACCTTCACACAACTATTCACAAGCATTTAGGACATGCTGGACATTTTATAGTTTGAATTATTCCGTATAATTCTCTGCAGACAGCAGCAGAATCACCAGCAGGAATGCAAAGCTCATCTGTAATTTCAGCCAGTCATCCAGATGGTGAAGTAATTTACTGGGGGACTGTGTTAAACCAGGGACTCCCACACACATTGAACCCACAGCACAGCAGCGCTGTCCTCTCCCCATCCTGCCACACCAGATGTCCAGATGTGATATCAGCACAGAGTGTTTGAATGACTAGATTCCACATGGCAATTGTCTTGTGAGGTCTGATTCATTTATTTATTTTCCTCGAGCAACAGTGCAACTACATTACTGTGTTAGAATGGATGTAGCTCATTGGCATTGTTCGACAATGCCCAACCAATTAAAAACAGAGACAGTGCTGATTAAAAGTCCCTGTTACATCCCATCCTGGGTTAACAGGTCAGAAGGAGAAGTGTCTGCCTGCCCTGTGTGTGTCTCTCTCTCTCCGTCTCTCTGTTTCTCCAGGTGATAACAAGTGGATTGGGTGCCCTCATGCTTTGCCACCCTGTGACACCCCCACACTGCTCACTTGTTACATCTATACATCCAGGCTGGTCAATGCGGAGTCAGAGCACCTTTAAACAACCTGCACTGGGAAGGCAGGGCCTCTCTATCTCTGCTTCCCATGGCTTCATTTGAGATCTGCTTGTCGACCTGCATGTTCATAGTGTTCACACCACTTAAGTTTGAGAGATTTGTGTTGGGGGAGTTTGGCTGAAGTAAGACTGGAGCACCCTACACACACACACACACACATTGAAGAAACCTCTCTGTGCTCATTTTAGTTGTTATTCTAATGTGAATAAAATCAAAATTCTTTGGTTCCTCACACGTTGGCTCTGTCTTCACTGGTTGTTCTGTCACCGTTTCCTGGAAGGGGGTGTAACAATCCCCTTGGTGCAACATGGGACGTCACAGGCCCTGTGCTATTTGATCATTGGAACATAAACCGGACAACACCCCAAAAAGTTGGTAGGTACATGTTCCCATTGTCCATATGCAAATGATTGCCTAATGGCCCAGTTAGGTTTTTCAAAATGGTGAATGTTGTGAAGCTGTTCTTAAAGAGTGGGCTGTCAACCTATGAGAGCCCCTGAACTGTCTGTGAGTGACCATGAAGCCTACTATAGAGTATAAATATGTTATTTTCAGCGTTTAATACATATGAAATACAATGGTATTGATGAATGGATGAAGACTTCAGTTATCCTGCCCTGAAGCTGTGTTCAATTTCATTTCACTAGTTATTAGATCCTATTAATTAATTCTAACACAGAGAGCACACAGAACATGGACTGGAGGCTTTGTACTCAATTAACAAAGAATCAAATGAAACCTCCTACATACTGTATTAGACACAACAGGCAACTGTTCCGCTGTTGAGTTCTAAGAGTAATTTAGTCACCATGACTGGGACAGCTGATGTGTTTGATGACATCAAGCCAGTGTTCATATATGTGTGTGATAATCCCGATGCTACATAAATAGTAACACCTACTGCACAGTGAGTGAGCTGCAGAGTTTGGAAACAGTCAGAAGTGTTGAGTGGTTCGAGCACATGATGTACTTACTCAGTCTGGAGCAGTAACTCCTCACTTCTCTTCAAGACTGGTCAGACTTTTTTCCTGTCTGTCTCAGTTCTGCCTTGTATACCACATGTCACACACAGGCAGACTTTTACAATAGAATGTATAACAGGACATTTTACTGTACAAAACACCTCTTTATTGGCAACACCGCCACAAATATCCATAAATAGTTACATATTCTATATGAGGAAAGAAGTAGAGCAACTCAGGACACTCCCATAATGCACCAGGATTTCCAACATGATTTGTTTGCTGGTTACATATATTTTGTTGTCCATAAGCAGTTATATGGGCCTCAGCTTGTCAACAAATGCACATATGTCACTGTTCAGGAGTGGAGATCAGTTCATGATGATACTGTAAAAAGGAACTCCATTCATCCATCGTATATACTAACTATCCATGCAGAGCCATGAGGGGCTGGAGCTGATACCAGCTGACATAGGGTGAGGGCTGGGTCCACCTTGAAGAGGTTGCCAGTCCATCACGGGACCCAACACAGACCCAGGAATTCAACCCAGAGCCTTCTTGAGATGCAAGACAATGCTAACCACTTTACCACTGTGCCACCCATACCACCCCAACAGAAAGAAAAAGAAAGAAGAAAGACAGAAACAAACCAAACAATTCTTCCACAGTTGAGCTTTAATATGATGAAGTGTCTTGAAATATTTTGGCAGCGTCCACATAGAATTCCCTCTGGAATACTCAGAGCCACAGAACCCATGTGTCAGTTACTTTTCCATCTTCCTCCTTTCTGTACACAGCACATGTTGGAGACCTTGCATCACCAAGACATCTGTGTAGCTCGTGCTCCAAAGCTCTCTCCAGGCTTGAGTCTTTGTTGGCTTTGCCAGCTCCACTTTCATGTAGCTTTCTTTTCTCCACTGGCTCTTATCTACATTTCAAAAACAATGTTGCTGCCTCTTCAGCAACTAAAAGGCCATGAATTGAGGTTAGCTGACTTCTACTCCCTGTGAAACCCTGTACTATAATGTCTCCCCTCTCCTGTTGGAGCACAGGTGTGGAATGATGTTCCCACATTGATATGGACTGCACACTGTGAGTCTAACTTACATCTCTTACTGAAAAGCCATTCCAGACCACTTAAAGAGAAACAGTAACTTCTGACAGGTGGTTCTATGCTATTTTTTTTACATCGCTGTGAAAGTTATGTGTTGGGGTTAGGACATTACATCCATCCAACCCTGACTTCTCTCTCCACTCCCTTCACACACTGCCTGTGGTGCATATTTTTTCTTTTCTTTTATTGCTGACAGTATAAATGACTATTTAACTTCCTTGACTAATGTCACACTCACTGCTGATTGCTGTCTGAGGCACTGGGCTATTTACTCATTTGATGCTTCAGGAAACTTCCCTCTTTTCTCTTGTACTTAATGAAGCTTGCTCTGAATGAAGTGTCTTCTGAATGCCTGAATTTAAATTGTTATTGTGTTTGTATGGGGCATCAGGTGCTATGCTCAAGTCTTGAGTAAAGTACCACTGCAGGAAATGCATATATGGATGTGGAAAAAAAAAAAAAACTATCTGGCAATGTCAGATTCACTAATTGTACAAATATTCAACAATAAAATACCATAATTTCTCAAATAGAAGCCCAGGCTTTTATTTGCCTCAACTGCTGAACTGGCCTGGCTTATATTTGAGACAGGTGTCTAAATGGGACAGGCTTTTATCTAATTTTGAACAAATCTTATGTTCACGAGATGGAAACTACTCTTACTGTTTAAAAGGGTTAGGGTTAAGAATAGAAGGATTAATTAAATGCGTGCTCCAGCCACAGACTGTTTATAGGCTCCGACCCTTTCCTTGGGTCAGTCAGAGTTCTTAACAGGCCAGTCCCAACAACCTGACCAGACGCACTGACTTCAGGTCGAAAACATATACAAATAACTCAGGTTGGGTCAGACCATGGGATTCCTTTATTTATTTATTTATTTTTTGGCTGCATCTGAGTTGAGAATTACCGCTTGTAAGTTGAGCTGCATTGGGTCTGAGTTTCAACACCTGTGGGTCGGACCAGTTTGCATTTTAAGTTTCTGGTTGCTTGAGCTTGAAATAAACAGCAC
This sequence comes from Caranx ignobilis, assembly GCA_021432705.1. NCBI lineage: Eukaryota > Metazoa > Chordata > Actinopteri > Carangiformes > Carangidae > Caranx > Caranx ignobilis. Next base: position 10,615,930 of record MU269981.1, on the reverse strand, counting down.
AGAAACTGCTCAAAAGGCCGATTGTGGGCTTTGACACGTCCTGTACATTCACAGGAACTTGTGGAGAAAATAGAAATAGACCCAGCTTCTAAATGAGACCAGCTTTTATTTGTTCAAACCTGTCAGTCCTGGCCAGTACAGGAGACCGGCATCTATTTGAGACTCTGCTTTTATTTGAGGGTTTACGGTACTTTATATCAGGCAAATTAACTAATTTCATTCTACAAGGCTTGACAACTACATGCAATATCAGCCAATGCTAAATTGTTCAATGACATAGTCTTCACTCTTAAAAAGAGTCATTAAATATGAAATATGCACAGTCATAAAAAACCCTCTTTAGCTGAGTTCACTACTTAAAATAGATATTTAAATAAACAGCTGATAGAAGAAGAAACTTGTTAATGGTCAGTCAGCTTTAGACAAGGAAGTTATGACATAATCCTTTTTTGAGCATCTCATCATGTATCATCCCGAGTAAATAGCTGTGAATCTGACACCTTTAATAAGCAAGTCCAGAATAGATGTGACAAAGACACAAAGCAACACCTTCCCCTCTTGCCGTCTTGTCCCTATTCTGAACTTTAAGGTAATTTTAAGGTCCTGCAGTGAGATGACAGGAAGTCAAGAAATGCTGCCTGAGGACTGTTCATGCTATGAGGCATAAAACAGGGTTACTTCAACACCTTGGGTGGAGGTTAATGATCACAAAGTCTGTGAATGTATCCTGCACGCTTGATGACAGTCCTCCACTCGAGTCCATGTACAGACTGTACTGTAGCTCGTCTGCTTCATTTTTTGTCCTAACTGAAAACTTTGGTTATCATTTTCCAGATGCTCCATCCACAAAATATTCTCAGTCTACATCGTCATGGCACCCTAAAGCTCAATCCACTATTACTCAATGACCTTATTGCACAAGTGCATTTGTGCATGCACGTGTACGTTTCATTAGTCATGGGACAAACTCTTCTCAGAAAACCCAGTGACATTTGGTCTGTTTCAGTGTGTTTCAAACTTTATGTGAATGAATAATAATGGGTTTGCACGTGTGTGTGTGGTTGTGTATGTGTGTGCGTGCAGAGTGTATTTTTGGTGTATTCAAGCAGTCCCTGTGGATTAACTGTGTTGCTAGAAAGGCCAACATCTCCGTCACAAAATGCCAACAGGGTGTGTGTGTGCCTGCATGGTAAGAATGGGCCACGGACCTGGCAAAGGTCCTCTAAAGTGTGTGTGACTGTTCCACATGTGTGAGCAGGCCACTGTGAGCTCCCTCTTGTACATAAAAAATCCTGAATAAGTATGTAAGTGTGTAGCTGCCTCTCAGTAACAGCAGGACTAAGGTTGGGAGCAACCTCCAAGTGTTTGTGTGTGTGTGTGTGTGTGTGTATGTGAGCAGACACAATGGCAAGGTTAATGATTGTGCTTAAAAACTCAGAGATACTGAGAGACATTTCCGATTTGGCTTCGGTGAAGAACGGCGAGCGATGCCAGAGGTGCAGATTGACAAAACTCCGGCTGGTTGTAAAGTGGATTTCCTGTTGCTGCCTCTCTCTTTAACCTAGCCAGGGTCATGGATACAAGATGGCTGCCAAGTAATTGTGTGGGCTCCATCGTTTTACCTTCAGATCCTTTTGTGGGTAATGCAGAAGTTTTACCTCTGAATTAATTGTTTGTAACTTGCCATAATGTGGTGGGAGGGTTAGAAACATAATATTGTATTACACAAACCAATACAGTGTATTAAAGTCACAGGAAAACCAGGCACACAAACTGAAAACTACACACTCCACATGTACCCAACATATTGCAATAACCCATCAAAGCATGCAGGTCATTTGATCAGCCCAGTGCCCCCTGGTGGCGGGGTTGCCATGCTAACAGTAATAAACACAGACTATACCAACAGCAGTGTTCATAGTTAATATGATAACAGCAATGGTTCTGTCAGGTTTAGACACTAGTGTACTTGGTTAGGTTTGGGGAAAGATTGTGGTTTGGGTTAAAGTATGAACTCCCTCAAAATTAGGTGATATTTTGTCATTTTGTTACAATAAAAACAATGTGGATTAATTTAATCATTGATAAACTACTGTCATCTCTCTATTGTATGTCACATTTCTTATAGATGTTATCTAATAAAATGTAACTATGGGTCATAATAACCTGATAGGCTCTTTATGGGCAGTATTGATTATCATAACATATTGATCGTCTCTGTGAGGTCATCATGTTTAGGTCAACTATCTGAGGAAACATTTCCTCCAAGAATGAAGTTACAATGCACAAGTTCCCCTCAAACGTTAATGTTACACATGGACAGTTACCTGTCCAAGAAACTTCAATGTAAACGTAAACCTGAAAAACAGCATACTGTATATAGTAGTATCTAATATGGAAATCTAATCAAACTATGTCAAGATCTAACAGACCTGACTACAAACTGCAATTCTTAAAGGTTATTGATATGCAGTAGAGAAGGCTGACATTTACTCACCGCCCTCACCATCACAGCTCCTGTTTGTCCTTTTACACCAGCAGTTATGTAAAGCAAAAAGTGATTTCCAACAGAAATCATGCTTGGTCATGCCCGGCCGGATAACCTTAAATTGAGCCCATGCCTGCAGATCTCTGCTTCATCTGTATTCACATCATCAATTTAGTTTTTATTCCATTTCAACTTGAACAGAACTGTAACACAGGAAGGCTTTAAACTACTACCTGCTCCTTTCACTGCTGCAATGCACGCACACCTCGCTGCAATCCACAGGAAGAGGTTTCAGCATGTTTTTGATGCTGTCTGCTGATGTGCAAGAAGGGGTCAAGTTCAAACCAAAACAAAAACAAATCTCTCAATATGGTAAAAAGTCATCTCAGCTTCAATTTTGGCAGCGATCAGCTTTGAAAGTAGCCACAGGCAGTCGTGTCAATATGTCAAATATTGATAGCGAGGATGGATCTAAGTCGGATAAGATACCTACTAGAAGCTAGTGTTTGGAGGTTGATCATGAATGGAAAATCATTAACAGTGGTGCTTTTACATATTATGTGCTTATCAGGCCTGATGCACTTTGCCAGGAGAGATTTCTAGCACAGTAGCATAAGTGCCATCCATCATCCAGCTGGCTAATGTTTCTGTTGGCAACAGGGTGCTGGAAACACTGACACTAAGGCCGTTTGGGGAGCAATGCTGAGGACTTAATCATAAATATGAACCTGCTCTGGGGTAACCAAGCGGTGGGAAATCTGCTGCTGCGGAGCAGTTTAAGGTGATGCAAGGAGGGGCTTCTTCAGCTAGATTAAAAATAAAAAACTAAAAAATAAAAAAAGTACATTTTGTTTCCTACTCTTTGTGGACAGTGTGGGTGTTTTGCTGCCACCTGTTAAAGCCCCCATATTTTCAACATTGCACTGTTGCCAACAAGATGTATTTTAGATTTTACCAAAAGTGACACCATATTTTTTTAATATGCCTATCTCTGTCAAATGTTTTGTTTTTTGTGTTTTTTTTTTGTTTGTTTGTTTCTTTTTTGTTTTTTCCATGAACAAAAAGTCCAGTAGTATATAACTGTAGGTCTGTTATGTTCCCCGTAATGGATCAGGGCAATTGAATAAGCAACAGTGAAATAAAACAGATGCATGATACATGCCAAAACAAAGTGATTTTTTTTTAACCAGAACATTTCTTCACAGAAATGTTGTCGCAGGAGTTGCTGCCAGGGTGTGATCTCTGTCAACATGGGAATCAAACCCACATCCTTAAGATCAAGAGTTACATATTGTACAGACACATGATCATCTCACTCTGAACATAGACATTGAAGAGGCGTTAACTTGTTTGTGTGCATTTGTGTGATTGATCAGTGAGTATCCATACTGCTGATTGGTATTCATGTAGTCTGATACCTAGCCTTGTCCAAATAAGCCACATTACAGAGATACCTGAACATGTTGGTTTTGTGGGCCTCTGTGCAAGTCAGAGTGATTGGTTTGTGTGTGTGTGTGTGTGTGTGTTGGACTTTGTCAGTAAAGTAGATGATAAACACCACAAACATCTAGATGCTCCTAATGATCTGATTTAAAACACCTGTGTGTCAGCCTGTCCTTTGAGGTTGCCATGGTGATTCTACCTGCTTAGTCTTTACTAAATGAGATTTAGTTGAAATGTTGCTACCTCTCAAACTATGGCTTACAACTTCAATATTATAACTGTTATCACATGTAGTTACGTGTTACCAGTGTGTGTGCATGTCTGTGTGTGTGTCTGTGTGTGTGTGGTTGCGCTTGTGACTTCATATAGATGGGAGATGGGGTCAGAAGTTCATAAACTGCAGAGATACCAGAGGAGTCCCTAATTAATGAATTGGTCTCAGCTGTGGCTCTGGCCTGAGGCTCAGAGGTTGCCACAGCAATTTGAGGGGTTACCACGACGATAGATGATAGACCCCAGGCTGAGGCAGACAGAAACACAGGGAAAGTGAGAGAGTGATTTTGGTCCTTGGTGACAGAGTTAAAAACAGGGAGAACATCTGCTGTTCACAGGGAATCTTTGTATTGCAGTTAATGGGCGGCTGGACCGGACTGTCCTCACTCAGGCTCACAATTCAAATTATGAAAGTCTCTCTGCTTTTTTTGAGCACATTGTGAGAGAGATGATAAGTTTGTCTACAACTGTGGAAAAAAAAAAAAAAAAAATCACGAGTGTAGGATAGAATTTGTGGCCAGGAGCAGTGTGTAAAGAGACCACCATAGCAGATGATGTCACTCACTCTAGCCTGAACATGTGATCTCACATTTTCTCCTAAAATGATCATGATCATCAAACAGTGACTGAGCAAACACTGTGGAAAACCATATCAACAGACTAGACTTGTATCTACATTTTAAAATCTAAATGGACTCTCTAGGTGAAGGTACAAGGACCAAGTCCAAGACTGAGACCAAACCAATGCGAGACCATTTTCAAGACCATTACTGTATTCAGTACCAGTACTCATAATCCTGCGGCTTGATCTTTACAGTATTCTTCAGCTAAAAGGAAAGGATGATTTTACATAAAACCTATACCATAATTGACTGAAACAAAGTTTGGATTGAAGTTCTGGATTGAACAGAAGAACCTGCTAAAGTCACAAAAGTCACACTTTGGACACCAGACTTTTCAGATGGTGAGCAAGTGACAGAGGGAGAGAGAGAGAGAGAGAGAGAAAAGCTGTCACTGCAGCTGTCTGGTCTTGACTGGTCTTGAGAAAAAAATCCTGAGTCCAGTTTGACAGAGACTAAGTAAAAATGAAATCGATTTCGAGATGAAACCAAGACCTTTAGAAGACTAGTGTTGTGGTGTCAAGACCAAGGGCCTGTCCCAGTATGCACACTCGATCAATCTTACCTGCTTGGTCATTTGGTGTACGCATTTATGGGCTTAGTGTAAGTGCACAAGTGTGTCTCATTTTTCCAATGACCAAAAGTGCAGCGTGCTTGATTTTCACTTTACCCACACTTACACACTTAGACCACACCTGAGCAGTATTTGGCCAAGTATAAATCCCACAGTGCACCACCTGGTGAAGTCTGTCGTCACCGGGAGCCAACCGGGAGCCACACAAAATGCCACCAAAGAAATTTCAATGTAAGAAAGATGTTTTATAACTGTAACTGTAACTCAATGTTGTAGTCCTGTTCTAGGGGGGCAAGTGTACGTTCCATGTGACAAAACGTCACCAAAGTGTGTGCGGGACAGCGCTCAAGACTGGTCTTGACACCACAAGGTCACCTGCTGGAGGAGAGAGGCGGGCAAAACACACCAACACACCCAAACAGAGAGAAAAAGACAGCACATACCAGGGAGCTTTTCAAAATAAACAGCAGTGTCTTTAAACTTTGGTTTTTCATCACTTATTTTGACAGTAATAGCTTGATGTCTTGGGAAATAGGGTTTTTTGATTTGTTGCCAAGTGTTAGATAGAAGCCAACATCGATCTCATGTCTGTGCATTTGGAGCTTGAGGCAGAGCATTAGCTTAGCTTAGGATAAAGGACGGCTTCCTAACCTCCCTACTCAATGACCTTCTAGTAAATCATAGTGTTTTTATATTTGTGTGGGTGATCAGCTTAAATGAAATAATACCTTTATACAGCTGATTCATATTAGCCTAGTTTGAAGAGACCATAAAAGCTTTCCACCTGCTTTCAGTGGCTTATGTTTGCTAAGTTAAGTTAAGCTAATTGTCTCCTGACAGAAACAAGACAGCTGTATTGATCTTTTGCTTGTTTGCTTATTTTGTCAATATGTTCCAGGGAGACGCTGACAGGGAAGAAAAAAAGAAAAATAGAGTTGAAGAGAAACATGATGAGGTGGCAGCGTTTACACATATAAGAGCAGCACCTTCAGCCATTGCCAGGTTTAAAGTGTGTTGGCCCAGGGTCTGTGAGAGATAAACAGACAGAGGACCACCTACACAGTACAAACAAAGTGTGGAGAGGTAGCAACCAGGAATCATTGGGTTCCGTGTCACTGTCTCCATCTTAGCTGTGGGATGCTCCCTCAGAGTGAGTTTGTATTTGGCTCAGTGAAACCATAATTTGAATAGGTTTGTTTCAGTGTTCAGCACCTTTTGAACACCTGCTGGATACTGTTTACCTGTCTCATGAAGATAAGCACTTACCACAAAATGGAACTGTCCTACAGTTTGTGCCTCATGTTTCAATGAATGAATCCACATGCTCATCAATATGTCAGCTTTATTGCTGGACTCTTCGTTGATATTCGTCAGTTTTGACTCATTTGTGTCACACAGCAGTCGAACTAGGGCGAATATGTGACTAAGACTGTGGTTTTTGCTTCTATTATTACTGACATATGGTTGAGCTTTGATAAGATTTAGCCAATAATTGTGGGGATGGCTGTTAACACTTTGCATCCACAAGTCCAATTTACTTCCTACTTAATTATTTGCTATATTTGCCATTTCTGTCCATTGTAATAATTGCTAGGCACACCAGTTAATCTTTTGATTCCATTTCATTTGTTTTCTCTTAGAGCGGTATGTTTTCAGTCACCATTCTAATAAGATGATATTATGTTGACTGATACTGTCACTATGGAGACCAGAGTTTTGTCTGTGGTGAAGTTTATGGAGCAGAGGCACTTTTGGTTTGTGATGGTGAATACTGGGGCCGAACGATATATTGTTATCTTATCTATATCTACATGTGAACATGCAAGATATTTATATCGCAAAGGCAACAATATTGACAATGTAGAGTTTCCTCTGCTTGGCCAGAACAGCGTGTAGTGAGGAAGAGAAGGAGAGAGAATTATCAACAAAAAAGGACACCTTAGCTCATAGGTATGGAAATGGCAACAGGTGACTGTGCGTCTGCCCCAACTCTGAAGCAGTGGCAGGTAGCAATCCATCACTGAAACACTTGATGGAATCTCCAATTAAATACACTGAGCCATGCAGGTCTTATAGCATGGTAGAGCATGCCCGGTGCAGTGACCCTGGGTTGGATTCCACCCGGTGGCCCCTTTGCTGCGAGTCATTCTCTCTCATCTCACTCTTTCTCCCTCTCCCTGTCTCTCTCCAGCTGTCCTTTCAAAATAAATGCACAAAAAGCCTGAAAAAAAAACCACACTGACTCGTGAGCTGGTGGCGGTGAGAAGTTTGGCGGTCTGATGAGCATTTGCATACATTTGTTATGAAATTTTGTCCATATCATTCAGCCCTAGTGTGTGTGTGTGTGTACATACAGTTACACCAAATAAATAAATAAATATATATATATATATATATATATGTTTTCTTTGCCTCATATGTCAGCAAACAAGGGTTCCAATCTGCATGACACATTCATCAACAGCAGAGTCCTTTGCGGACACTTGGGAGGGGGACTTGCCCTGAGAGGTTATGTGATTGTCTCCATCCATGCGTTTGTTTGTATCTCTGGAAAACGAATGACCAGATTGATGTAGAAATTGCTGTGCCCATTTGTGCCGCCAAGAGGAAGTAATCTATTGATTTGGGTGACCACATCACTTTGCCTCCAGCTGCATCAGGCAACATCAGGCAAGACCTTTCCATTCTCTGACAGGATATCCTGAACCTTTAAACATCAAAGTGTGGCATTTACAATTTTCTATCCAGAAACATTAGAAATAAAACAAAAGCAAACTTTTTTTTTTTTTTAAACCGGGATTCTATAACTACTGGGGTAGAACTGAGAGGCAACAGAAGTCTCTCTTTTCCATCACTGCTGGAGTTACTGGCGCGGCTGCACAGTGTACTGTCAGACATAAGTGATGTTGTGGGAAAGTATAGATTTGCTGATGCTGAATTGATGTGACAGGTTAGCATTATTGAATTTCACTGCCGGCAGTGTTGTGGTCCTTGAGAGAGAATTCACTGTGATACTCGACTCTCCTTAAATGTCCTGAAGGACTTTGTGGAAACATTTGAAAGCCGTCCCCTCTGGACCTCTGATCTCCTGCCTGATCAACACAATAGAAAATCTTTACAACTCGGTGTTTGGCACTTAAAACTGAAATCCATAATGTGTTTTTAATTAACATTTTATTGTAGCCATCTAGATGACAGATCGGGGCAGTGTTTGGAGGTGCTCTCAGTGCTCATTGTGTTTGTCTGGTTGACAGTGCTGTCCAACCTCATCATTATTTATGACATAGTTTCATCTGCTTCACGTTTCCTGGAAAATGATAGTGTCACTGCATATGAACATAATGAAGGGGAACAAATTCACGCTCTTGTCTTGGCTGTGTGTTGAACATCTAAGTTGCAGAATGCAATTTTAAAGCCGCACTAATCAATCTCTTTTTTTTTTCCTTTTTTTACATGAACAATTTTAAATGAGTCCTCGGAGAATTATCAGCCAACCATAATGAATCCAGCTTTACTGAGCATTTTAGTGGCTTGCAATTTATTTAGTTTTAAATTGGTTTTGAAAAAAATACAATTACAATTTCAGTTTCATTTGCAGCAAGCAGCTTGTTCCAGCAAACAAAGCTTTATTTAACTCACTGTATGCTATTTGCCCAAGGTAAGTGGAGACCATGGAAGAGAGTGAACATTGCTTATATATCCATCAAGCCACCAGAAACAAGGAGACTGGCCTCCTGTACAAAATGAGCCATAGGCTGTTAAGGTGATTATGACCTACAGTATAGTTACATTAGGTTACATCCAGTGGGCACAACTGAATTAATTACAACAAGAGCAAAGGGAAAAGTGTGTTGACAGGGCTTTGACAGTATAATACATACAGGGTGAATGGATGTGTCAATAAAACATGGGGGTGGGGGTGGGGGGGTCGTAGATCATTGCAGTAACCATGGCAATGATCAAGGCAACATGTGGCATGTTTATTCCTGTGACCATGAAACTTTCATATAGCTGTTAACATTTTTCCCCCATTTTGCTATCACATAGCTAACATTAGCATTAACAGTCTATCTAATCAATTTCTGAGAGTAGCAAAGTCTCTGTTGTGTTTAGAGAAAGCAGTGTGGCCTCTTGCTTTACAAAGACAACAGTTGCCAAAGCTCCTGATTCACAGCAGAGACACCTTACAACAGCTGTTTAAAACTGAAGGTTCACTTACTCACTTGTTCTGATTTGTCGCGACTGAAATGATTCACTTCAGCTGACTGCCTGTGAGTAAAATTAGATGAGTAAACTCTTGCTTGAATCCAAACAAAAATAAATCCACATTTATTTCGTACCCACAAACACACAGAGATTCACTTTTGCTCAGGATACATTCAAATGAATAGCTCTGTATTGCTGATGCTGCTATGGCCAATCATAGTTATGTCCCCAGCTTTACTGTTCTTCAGTTGAAGGTTGATGCTATGTCCTCTTCCCTCTGGCTACTGAGAAACAGAGTCTGTTGAGTAATTTCAGCAGTAATGTCCATGTAAAGGGTAAAGGAATACTATATTTCAAAACTTCCATTTAGTCTCATTCCCCTTTAAGTGAATAGTTCAGCATTTTTTAATGCCGCCACAGCAAAATAGAGCTAAATCTCTGGCTCCTGCTCTCACAGCCTTCTGCTCCATGAAATATGGATTTTTAGACAGCTGCTGTTGAATTGATGTAGCAGATTAACAATACTGCATTTTAAAGCTGAGGGCGTTTGACAGGAAGAGTTGTGGTCTTTGTGGACATGTATCCACTGTGAAATCTCATTTCCTCTCTGCTGAATCTCCTGCACACATGCTGTATTAAACTCATCGTTTGAATCAGCCACTTTGCTTATTTGCCTCTCAACTATTCATGCAAGTTTTTTAAGGACATTATAAGTGATAGCAGTAAATAATCCTCACCGAGTGTTTATTGGAATTACTGGAATTACTGACAGAATGACAAGATGTTTTATGTCAGTGATGTTGAGGCCTCTTTCATAAAAATCTATATGTGAACAATGATACTGATGGAGATATCACAATAGCTTTGTCCTGCTGGTGCATGGAAAAAGGCCTCGGTATTAGGTGCAGTTGTGACTGAAAGGTCCTCTCAAAATCACTTTAAAGAAAGACTTCAGAGGTCTTGGGCTAGATCAGCTCTTGTGGTTATGTAATTATGTTGTCTTTCAATCTAAAAGAAAAAAAAAAAAATCAAATAGAGCAGAGTATAAAGGTCAATCCCGAGATTATGCCTCCTTTATCTAACAGCGTGTCGTCATCTTTAAAAGAAATGACATCTTCACCATAATCCTTTTCCCATCAACCATGATCCCACTTTGAAACAATCCTATTTTCTATATCAGTAAAAGAAAAAACTCTCCAAATGTAAAAAAAGAGTATCTGAGCCACCTCTGCAAAAACGGGTCCATGTGAACTTTGACAACCTGCACGTCCGATATGATATTACCTGCATTGGATAGTGGACAGAGTTAAAGTCTTCCTTCACAACTTTATTTCTGTCACTTTGACAAACATAAAACTATAATAGTATTTTCATGAGTTTTGCCTCCCAGTTCCAATTATTCTGGTGAGGGGTCATGAACAAGCTTTCAGTCCCCCAGTGTTTTCATCTCCTGCTGTGACATACTGCTCTTAAAGGTCCCATACTGTAGAAGGTCATTCTCCGTGTCCTTTTTGATTATAAAGCAGGTCTAGGTTCCAGATTAATATAGTGAAAGTACTCAGTTCACAGAGAAATATACACAGCCTGTTTCCAGACACTGTGGATGTCAGAAATTTGTGATGTCAGAAGAAAGCAGGCTCAGCTCTCAGCCATGTCCCAAGCTTAACCTACTGGATCCAGAGTTGTCTGGATATTGTGTAATTGCAGTTCTGGTAATTGTGTTCTGGCTTTCTGTTGCACATCATTTACAGCATGTTTCAGTTGTTTTGTTTTTGTAAAAGGTGCGTGTTTGGACCCAAATGCAGCACAATGGAAGTAGTATAGTAGGAGCTTTATTAATACACAGCTGGGTTATTGCAGACAGGGAGTGGCAGAGTGGCGCTGGCAGTGGAAGACGGGCAGGTAATCAGGAGCAGGTACACGAGAAGCTCACCAAGCAGTCCAGGAAAGAGACCGACAGATACTGGAGACACTGAGGCAGAAAACATGGTTGGTGGTGGAAGGCTGAGGTGATTTTCAGGTTTGAGGCAAGGCAGGTAAGTTGGAGGTCAGCAACAGAAAATCAGTCCGGAGGTGAGTGCTGTGACAAAGAACAGCCATTTCCCAACTGTTGTGTTTACTGCCCTCTCCCACTTTGGTTCCAAATAAACTGGTGTGAACACAGGCTGATTCACCAGAAAGCACCAAGGTTCTGAGCCTCCAGAACGGAGCCAGAGCCAGAACCACATCCATGTCTGTCTGAAAGCAACTTGAGTGGAAACTGGGTAACTGAACTGTGACAGTATTTTTTGTATGTCTTTCTGAATTTGCAGCTCGTTCTTCCTCAGAGTAGTGTTCTGGGCCACTGTGGCTCATTTGTCCTTGTTGGCCACTGTAGCATAAATGTAACATACGCGACCCTTCAAGGCAGGACACATTGCCATGTAGAAATATTTTATGCAGGTAGGGTGAATGGACACAACTGGACCAGTTGGTGTTGACTACTGGGAAATGAAATCATGTCTCCAGCAGCATAGCGCTTTCTGACTCCAAGTGACTGGCCCTGCTGTTTTAAGATTAATGTGCTGTTTGTGGTGCAGACAAACATGCACAGGTGTGAATAATAAAACTAATATTGAAAGTTAATTAGTTCTTTTTCTTCTTCTTCTTCTTCTTCTTCTCCTGCTACCCAGGGAAGAGGAGTCAACACTTGTTGTTACATTTGTTGGATCAGCATGAGTCACTGTGTGAATGCAGATGTTTAAGCCATAAGTGGTAACACTGTGATGCCGAAGGAGATGAGCTCCACCTCCTGACACCTAAATTGCACCCTGCTGAATTTAACCCCTCTAAGTGTCTTTCTTCCAACACTGTGTCTGCTGAGCTCAGACAGAGTCAGCAGCAGCCTCAGTTCTCCATCTGTGTCTACACTGGACACATGGAGCCCTACTTCTCAGGTGCATTAGGGGTATTTTTGTGGTGCTTGCAGAGTTCATACCTCAGCAATAAAACAGTAAGACATGAGCCGTCATGTTTAATCCTGTCTTTTAACTTCTTGTCTACAACAAAAGTGACATATGTTATTGTGTAGATTGACGTCTTCCTCTTCATCACCGTACGCCTACATCTTATCAAATATCTGAGCAGTTAAAAGTATGACAAATGAAACTGGGTGAAGGACTGACAGGACTGATGGAAGTAAGAGACTTTCTTCTGTAGAACGACAAACACGGAGCTCTGTTTACACAGAGATGATTAGTTCACACACAGTTCGAGGAAGAGCCGATGACTGGTCAGAATGTGTTGGTATTTGTGTTTTATTATGAGTTCATAAACTGATGCCTTCATAGAGGACTCCATATATTTTGATTGCTTTGGGGCTCAGTGTGGTGTTGTAGTGTTGTAGTGCTTCTGTTTGACTTCTCCCTTCGTGACTATACCTCTTATTTACTAGACACAGATGAGTCCCTGCTGAAATTCCCTGGTAGTGACTCTGAAGCTGAGCTGTAGTCTTACTCTAATGAGCTGCAAACCAAACACCCAGTCCAGACAGATACTTTGACGTCTGTACGAGAAGTATTTGCAGTGCTCTAAGTAATGGAAGTTTTTCACTTCTTAAAATGACCATCATCATTTTAGCACACTGTAAGTCAAAACACTAATTCAGAGTATGTGTTTGGCGAAGAGACATCAGGTGTGCTGATGTTCACAAACAATGACCGGCAGTTAGTAATGGAGGGAAGGGTACATAGAGAGGTGACTGTGGAGAAAAACTATATATACTTATGATGATTCTGTAATAAATAAAGGTGATATAAACCACATAAAGCCACAATGTGTTCAATTTATATACTGTATGGTGTTTATAAGTGGGATGGGATTTTTGTTATAGTTCATAGATTTGTATCTGTAGATAAATGATCTAAAGTATCTTCTTATAGTTTTCCTTTTCTTTCCTGTCCTTTTTGTTCACTGCCTTAATGTACCCTTACTCTCCTAGTTGGTTTAGATCCTCATTCGACTTTCAGAATCACTGTCACTGCCCCTTCACTGTTGCCTCATTTTGTCTCACAGTTTTACTCAGATGCTCTTGATTTTACTTTTACACCTTCTTCTGTTTTAACTCTTTAATCCCATCTTTTCTTATCTTATTGTATCTCATCTTATCTCCTTTTATCATGTATACCCCCCTTTCATTTACTTTATTTAATTAACTGTATTTTATTGCATTTTAATTTGAGTCCTCCTGGTCTCAATTTGTTGTTAGGGTCTTGTATTGCCTGTGTTGCTCTGTTGCTTGGGTGGTCCATCTCCTATGGTTTTATGACACTTGTCTGTGACTTGTCTTCTGTGGACTCTATATATTGTTTTTGTGAAGTACTTTGTAGACTTGTGTTTTTAAAGGTGGTATAAAAAAATAAAGTCATGATTATGATTATTGTTATTATTATTAGACTGTGACTGATAAAAGTGTAACTGCAGGGTAGCCAGGTGCAGCCTATTTTTACATATATATTATCAGCCACTGTTGCTTCCACCTTGTGTGTGTGTGTGTGTGTATGTGTGTGTCTGCGTGTGCTTGAGTGTGTCTGCTCAACTCATTTCAGCTCATTTTTAATTTGACTTTAACTTTTCTTGTGTGAGTTATTTTTTTAATTTAATGAATTGTTGGAAAATTAGTTTTTTTTGTGTGTGTGTGTATGTAATTTTAGAAAATAATAAACCACTGTGCTTTTATGCCGACACTTTCATTTTGTTGTAAAATAAGTTAATTTACATGAAAAACACACATTCCTTTCAAAACTCTGTGACTTAATTGTTTTGCATGTCTGTGTGTTTGTGTGTGTGTTATTAACATTCACCCTCTCTACTGCACAAATTTAATAAGTTCAGTAAATGATGCAATACAGTTTATTAAGATGAGCCTCTCGAACCATCTAAATGTTTCTTAATGGATGAGCTCGATTTCAGACACATCGGACCTGAACAGTAGATAATAACTGCAGAATCTATTGGTGTGACTCAGTGGCTGTTGTGGCAGGGCAACCACTCATGAGTGTTGCTGCTTCCAGAGGTTAATTTGACAAGCAAGTGTCATCCAGAAATAAATTCACCATAAAATTACAAGTAAAGACAAAAAAAAAAAAAAAGAAAAAATGCTTACTCAGTACAGGTGACACCCCTGAAGAATGAGTCGAGAAACAGGACGACAGTGTCTCCATCCATAGGCAGGCTCTTTCATTTATACAGTGTAGAACCATTCAGACATGGGGCAGTTTAAAGTGCCTTACTGAAGCATTAGAAACAGAACATTAAAGTGACATTAAAAACACATTTAAAGGCAACAAAAAACACATTTTAATAAATTTAAATATTTTAATAAGTTTATCAGGGTTGTTTAAAACCAGGTAAGAAACTTGGAGCACCATTTTAAGTGCTGTGGTGATTAAAAACAAAACAAAAACATTAAAACCATGCAAATACAAAAACAAGAAGATAAATACTTTAAAGGATCTTAGCTGAGGTCAGTGATGAGTCTGTGCTGACATGACACAAGATTAAAATGTAATTTTTTCAGCTCTGATGGAGTCTCAGCAGTAGAGCCATGCAAGCGCGCGGGGGCCGGGCCCATCATGTGAATTTGGGCGTTTTTTTTCATGAATACATCGGGCTTGGGCCAAACTCGGCCGGACTTGGCTCAGGCTCGGCTCAGGCTCACTGAAGCCAGGTTAGATTAATAACTCCCTCTGCGTGATGGTTCTCATAGGCACGTCTCAGCATGTGTGCTCAGTTGCATTGTGTTACACGTGACAAACTGACAACACATAACGTAACCTACAGACATCCACAGACCTGCGATTGTACCGGACTGAACAGCAGCAGACGGATTTACTAGGTTACGTTATTATTCAATAGTCATTATAAACAAGGGTGAGTGTATATGGTGCTTAGTGTTTATTGGTTCGTGTAATTGTGGACCCGTGTCGGGCCAGGCCGGGCTTAGATACCACAGGGCCTGGCATGGGACGAAGTTCTGGGCCCATGCAGGGCTCTACTCAGCAGAGCTCCGTGTTCACAGAGCTGGTTCTACAGGTGCGGAGCAGAGGGTGTCACAGGTCACTGAGTGGCTTGATGGCTATGGTTATGATATCAATCAAATGTCACCTGGTCTCAACCCAGTTGATATTGTGGATCCCCACCATCATCAAAACACAAGGGAAACACAGGGAATATCCTTTTGTTTCCATTCCTACAGTAGAGTTCAGAGTCTTGGAAAATCATCAGTGACAAGGATCCTTTATGCTGCCTGAGTGACACGTGGTAGCCTAAGAAAGTTTATATTGCTGTTCCTTTCATGTAACACTTTAAAACACATATGTCAGTAATTTACAATAATTAACATTAATTTATGTTAGTGAATATATATGCATTTAGATGCATATTTCATTGCTATTTTATTCATTCTATTGCCCATTGATCACTATTACTTAAAAAGGGGTACTTTTATCCCAGATTGAATATTCATCAATGGAATTTCTTATTAATAGATTTCATTACTTTTTTCCCCTTATAATTTATTTATCAAATGCCCCACATTTTACACTTTCTGTGTTTTATTGTAAGCGTTGATCCTTAAGAACATATATTTATGATCTTCATCCATCCATCCATCCATTGTCTATACAGTACAGGGGGCTGGAGTCAATACCAACTGACAGAGGGCGAGGATGGGGCACACCATGGACAGGTCACCAATCCACCCAGAAAGCCAAGACTTAGAGTTGACTAACCACTGTAACAGCATGTCACCCTCTGACTGTGTTTGTTTGACTGTGATCAAATAAAAATACAACAGATTTCAGACAAAAACAATCCCTGCAAGGCTGGGTGGTGGGTCCAGGTGGGCGGGGCTTGGGGCATGGCAGTGAGCAGTCACTGCTTTGTCATGACATCACAAAGTCACAGATTATTGATACTTAGCACTGAGTTTCTGCATCTTAAAGCATCTTAAATGGCACTGATAAAATGTTTTGACAGAAAACAACACATCTCATGATGGCACAATAAAGAATTAGATTTAAGTAAATTATGCATAAATGACAAAAGTATTTGCTCTGTACAACACCTGCATTATCAGACCAACCTCACATACTGAATATATGCTCCATCAATACTTCTCACCCTGAGTCTCAAACCACCTCATTATGGAAGTCTAATTATCAGCCCCTAATACTCTTTCTCTCTCCTTTCCCCAACTTCCCTCCCTCTCCTGCCTCCCTGAGCCCCCCTCTCCCTGTCTCTCCCTCTCAACCATATGCTGGCTTGCACAACACAACAGCCAAATCAATATGGCCGAGGCGATTAATGTGCTGGCGGTGGCGTTGTACTTATAAAGAGCTTTCATGGCCCAGTGAAGGATGAAATCACCCTCTGAGTCCCGAGATCTTAAAAAACCTAGGTGCACTGGCAAAGACAGACAGAGAGAGAGGAAGAGAAGTGGGTGGGGGGGATCAGTGTAGAGAGTTCATTGGCTCTCTTCCAATAGGTGAAAATGTAGAAGGAAAGAGAATTCTGAAATCTTTGGAGAAGGTCGTTGGACCTCCTCCAGTAATAAAGTAAAAGAGGCATGGCTGCTGCTTTGACAGAGCTGGTGAGAGTGAATGAAACTGACTGCAGGAGGCACTGAGAGCTGGAGGGAGAATGATGTGGCTATTTGTGCTTTTGGTGCTACTGTAACTCGTCTATTTAACGGCCTGCTGCTGCTGCTAAAGATCTGTGGGACTGGAGACAAGCTTCCACCATGTTAACAGTCACAAGTGATTTTCTGCTCAAATGTGGTCCAAGAGAACCAAGTTTAATCAAACATGAGGTTCAGACAAATGAATCCGAACACAGCCCCACCACCACACTTCCTCTACTTCACACATGAACTCCACAGTTTGGTTTTTACAGCATACATTATCTAAAAGCACTTTGCAGAGTTAGGTCAGGACCTTGCTGATGCTGTAATGGTGTTACAGTTCAGCAACTACACTGATACACAGGCAGTCTGATGCAGTGAAGTAACTTTTAATGACAAATGACAGGTTTTACACAGGGGAGAGGGGGAGAACAAGCAGCGGGATGGA
The DNA here is from genome assembly GCA_021432705.1 of Caranx ignobilis. Lineage (NCBI taxonomy): Eukaryota > Metazoa > Chordata > Actinopteri > Carangiformes > Carangidae > Caranx > Caranx ignobilis. The sequence continues at coordinate 10,598,218 of MU269981.1, read as the reverse complement.
TCAATATACTTGTAGGCGTACGTGTGACAGGAATCTTCACAGGAAGAACATTAACAAATTATCACACAAATTAACAAAGGGTAAGAGCAAGGGGAACAGGAAGCATTACAAAAACTCAAATCATGATTAAAATGCAACCCTACAACTAAAACACGGCAGTAAAATGAATGTCTCCTTGAATACAGCTGCCACCTGTGCTGTGTGAGTAGCATAAACCTTCAGCCATCAGGCTTCTTCATTCTTCTGCAAATGGTTGATGAGCTGACAGACAAATGAATTTCCTTTTGGAGATTAATAAAGTAATTTGTATTCGTAAACTGCATATAAAGATGTCACTGACTTGTTTTGGTTGTGTAGTTTAGAATGGGCTGCTCCTCTGTTGCCATATCGACAGTGTTTGACTCCGCCCCACACTACAGGGCTCTGTAACTGAATGTATTTTTCTTGCTGGGAGTGGATGCTATCATTGAACTGACAGTTATAACACGCCCTCTAAGCAATGCTACATCTTCTGGGCAGATCAGAGGCTACAGTGAAATGACATGTGTGAGTGACAAGATGGGCTGGGCCCAGGTAGTTAGCTGCTAACATCAGTAGACAATACGTCACAACAGAGGGAAGATTTGATACTGACACTGCTCAGCTCTTGGTGAGTAAAGGTTTCGTAATGAACTCATAGCTCCACTGAGGATTAATACAGTTTGAATGGTTGAGTTGTATTAAAATCCATCCCATAATACTTTTTTTTTTTGTTGGTGTTGAATTCAGTATTCAGCCCAGAGGTTGCTGTTAGATGCTCAGTCTGTCCTCACAGTAAAAACTACAGCACTGGCCCAGTGGCCCTGTTTGACTTATCGTGAAATAAATTAGAGAATCTAACTAATTCTAAAGCTCTAATTAGTATTTATCTGTCTAATTAGTATTGTGGCACAAATTAAAACCATGGGAATGTACAACGAGGCTCAACGCTGCAGAACGAGTGACTCTGCTTCCATGCTAAATTTTTAAAGCTTTAAAGTGGTCATGTGCTACATTTTCATAACAGAAAATGGATCATAGTCACTTTAAGGTGGTGAGGAAAGTTGAATCTCTTGTGAGTGTACTTATAAGGTCATGTTTGCTTTTGAAATAAATTGTCATTGTGACTCATTCAACCACTTTTTTGGCCCACTTTGTACATTAACAAATTAATCTTAAAATGCCCTGTTGTCTAAAATACATACAATGAACCTGCAATGCATAGGTGATGTTGATGGGTGTCCATTACTTCCACAACATTATTGGATGCAGTGTATTCAGATTTTTTTTTTTTTTTTTTTTTTTCAATTCTGATTTCTTTTATAACTTCATGTGAGTCGTGATCATCTTCTACCATCACTGATGCTGTGAGTGTTGTTTTTCATGGTGCAACCTGAATGAAACTTGAGCTCTGTCTAACTTATAACCTGTGGACACAGCGCTGCTCCACCCTCTCCCCCCACTGTCACGTACACTGTGACTGATAGTAATTTCCCCTCTAACCCATGTGTTGTGATGAAATGTGGTGATCAGCCTGAGCCATAAAGACTGCCCTCCACACTGGATGGATGACAGAGATAGAGAGAGAGAGACAGAGAGACACAGAGAGAGGTGGATGGGTGAGATGGGGGGCTGATGTGTGGCACCGAAACAATGGATGTCTGTGCACACAAATGCAAACACATACCACTGTACTGCACACAACAACAAATACAAACACACCTCACTCACATGGACATTTATGTTGTGGGCTTAATAACAAACAGCTTGGTAGATGATGACTGTGTGCATGTGTGGGTATTCATGCTTAAAATTAATAACCTAACTCGTTCCCTTTCCATCCCCCCCCCCCCCCCCCCCCACACACACACACACACACACACACACACACACACACAAGACCTGCGGAGGAACTCAACAGTGGCTCCAGGTGCGGCAGGAAATTCACCAGTTGCCATGTGAGTGTTTGATGGTGAAGCAGGTGCAGCCAGAACAAGCTGAGCTGTTGAGCTGTGGAGCGGAGGGCCAAAGAAGCACTGACCTTGTGTCATCTTTTCAGAGACTAATGTGCAGACATATTTTACAGGGGTTGGCCTCAATTGAAGCTCTCTGACCCCTCTGAGCTTACCTGTGGGGCCGTCATTACAAACAGGGAGCGGAGCATTGGAACCCACAGACCATTTTATTTTACATCATAGTCAAAGATGATGTAAAATGAGACTCAGAGAATGACTCACAAGGCACTGAGGCTCAGGTCAGCTTGGAAAGACGTTGGTTATATTAGATTCCTATTCTGTTTTGTTTTTTTCATGCAGAAAAAAACAAAACAGAACAAAAAAAAAACAAAAAAAAAAAAAAAAAAAACACCCTCAATGTTATAACTTATTCCACTTCTCCAGTCTCCATCTGCATCCTCAATGTGTCCCAGCACTCCAAGCATATTATCATTGGTGATTATCTTATCTTGGCTGCAGGGTAAGGTTTAGCATAGGTTTAAATAAGTGTTGTCTACAGCAACATCCCATAGTCTATTAAAGCCCAAGTCTGTGTCTCCAGTGGCTGCAGATTAAACTGCACCGGTGTTTTTGTCTAAACTTAGTTGCTGTATCTGGAAAAAAAAAAAAAAAAAAAAAACTACCCAAAATGAAGTTTGTGAAGGCAACACAAGCAAAAGGGGCACAATTAAAATATACTACATTGTTCAGCTACGGTTAGAGATACAGTCAGTCGAAAAAGAAACACAAACCTAAACCGACTTTACAATTGTTTTCCAAAGTGAACATATGTGCTGCTTTCCTCATCAGTGAGGGACAGATCTTATAAGGCAGGTTTATGGATCAACAGCTTTAAGTGGACATCCACTAACTGCAGGGCCTGTGGTTCAATGCCCATCTCTCCCTGTCCACGTGTCAAACACAAAGGGTCCTTAAGCAAAACACTTAAACACCTAATTGCTCCAGAGGTGCTCATGATAGTTCCCTGCCAGAGAGTGAATGGCTGATTCAGAGGCAAATTATACAGTGGATCTGGACACAAATGCACTCGATTCACCATTGTATTTATCTGGTTTCTGCTTAAACTTGGGCTCATTTGAGAGTAATTACATCCACCTTAACGGACACTTAGCTGAAAATGCTTAAACTGCAGCAAACCGAGCCAAATGTTAAGACAGCCAAATGACTCACTGTCTGTTTAAAGTTTTGTTCACAGAGGAAGTTGTTGCCACCAACATGCCCACAGGGGCCTTGTGGGTAATCTGAGTGTGTGTGATGTGGTCATTGAAGTGTTATGAGAAGTAGTTCTGTGAAGGTGTAGATGCCATTAGGTGGGTGTGGGTGTGAGTTATGTTCTGTTTCTTCTACAGCTATTAGTATAGATCATGTACCTTTAAACTCTAGAAGAGGAGATAGGCAGAGAACACTCAACCAAAAAGAAAGGTTTGGTATTTCCTGGTCAGGATGACACTGTTAACATGTTTTTTTTTCTATAGATGTCTCTTATTTAAGCATATATTTGACAGAATATGTATGTCTTGAATGCTCTGATGTTTGCACTGACCTCTGCTGGAGCCCTCACCTGGCAGTCTAAGTGCCTGAGCTGAGCTGTCATTTGATGTGTGATGTGTGTCTTTCACAATGGTCACCATGTCAGATTAAACAATTGCAGTGGCATAAATTCTTGCCGTGTCTTGGTCGGGAGACTGGCAACACTACAAGTATGACCCCAACCAATCATCGTTCATGATCGATCACGACCCTGCGTGAGTTCATAGGTCAAACTGTCAATCATGGCTACTGTAATGCTGTGTGTGATCAGGAAAAAGAAAAGGAAGAAAAATGGTTGTGGGGCGGTTCCTGGGTCTGGTGAAGAGGACACTATGGACTGTCTGTTCCTCAGAGATAATGTGACAGTCAAAACCATTAACTTACATTGTGCACATGAAGCGAGCTAATGTACCTTCACTGTGTGTAAATGATGTGTCAAAACGTTCTGTCATCCTATTGGTCAATATCAAGGTTCACGTCGTAGGAGATTCAAACTAGGTAAAGAAATGCAAAAAATTCTAACGTGCCAGACTTTCTGTCGTGGCATCGTAGAACATCATACACGCAAACTTGCTGGTGTTCAGTTATGTTACACTACATGTCCATTCATCATTCCTGGCGTTCATAATGCTGGAAACTTTTAGGACTAAATCGTGTGAAAATCGTCCTGAACTTGTGTAGTCTGATCCTGGCCTAACTGTCTACCTGTCTACCTTATATGTGGCGTGATGTTCATTCCATGTTAAGCCCTCATGAAGGCTGTGTGTTTGGCTCAAACATTTTGGCTCATCTGTCTTATTATGAAGTAGCATTTTGATGAAAGTTTTTTTTTTACTTTGGAAGAGTGCCTGAGCCTAGATGACAAAAATGTCATCTAGGCTCATGTTCATTCTGGCAATGCAGATATCTATAACACATCAAACTTATGAGCTTACTTCCAATGTACATTTTGTGGTGTTTCAAAAAAAAAAAATCCCCCTGCCAAAAACAAGCCTTTCACTGCTATTAATTGACTATTAATCAATGTCTCCTCCTGAGAGACAGTGATAGACGAGACACAGCGCTAGATGGAGCTTGACTATGCTTAGGCTGCAGCCTTGTCTCCTCTGATGGAAGCTGCAATGCAGTCACTGCACTGAGGAGGTAGTTAACATATAAAAACAGACGGAGAAGTCAAATCTGTAGGAGGACGTCTGGTATTGTAAAGTGCTTGGATTGGCCTCTACATAAATACACTGCAGCTGTCTGTATGGGCTTGGCCTAATGTGGATGGTGTTCACAATGGTTATGTTAGCTGGATACTCAGGAGCTCTTACTGTATACATTGCAGCACTTCCCTGTATTCGGGCAGACTGAGACATTTGTTCAAATAATGGCACTAATTTGCTTATACAGTGATAAAGCTTAATCAGGCAGCTTTCAGGCTTACAATAAAGTTTCAAGGGAATGTTTCTTCAGTTGTTTATCTATTTTTTTTTTTTTTTTTGCCTCAACAAGGTTTGTGAACGTACGATTAGCACCATCTGAGATAGTGTTTGATATGGATGATTAGATATAGGGACAGATGGACCACGGCTGAGCCACAGATCCATCCCTGGCTTCATTGTGGTGGAGAAAGAAATTCTCTAATTGGTCTGTACTTCCAGTTTTATCAGCTGTGTGTAAGAGAAAATAATGGGTTCACTTTGGAAGTAGACCAAGCAGGCAACAGGATGAATTCAGTGTAGTTTGCTTAGAAAAGTTTGAGCTTTGTGTTTCTACAAAACATCTATGAACTTTTGAAAACTGCATGGAGTAAATCCTCCTCCACATTTTATGTGTAAAGTATTTGGTTGGAGTTGGCTTTGACTTTGAGTATGATTACAGCCAAGGGCTTGCAACAAAACATAGCTTGTGTTTTGTGTGGCTTTGAAAGCCTGTGAATTTCCCAACTGGGACTTGCACAGCGATGTTGTGGGTGACTTTGGGAGTGTGTGTGGAACTTCCTGAATTGCCTCAGAAGCAGTGTGGTAAAAACCCTTACAAATAAAAGCACCCTGAGGACTGGAGAGTGACTGTAGAAAATGCAAAGGGACATTGTTCTATTATTCCTTTGACAGTACGTGATAAGTGGGTGATGAGAAGTACAGATAAGGAGACCTAATAGCTGTCATGGTATTCCACGAGAGTCAGTCTGGACAAACAGCAGCAGCAAGACTTTCTTTCAGTTACCAATAGGCCTTTTAAATTGGAAGGACAATGGCTTTCCAAGGAGACACAGCCTGGGTAGTTGCTGGGAGCAGCTGCTGGTGGTTGTTACTTAACAAGAACTTCAGCCATTGTTGCATTTATATGACAACAAATTATAATTCATCCTCTGAGGAGTCGCTGAGATAAAGTGACGAGTGGCGCCTGGGCTATCTGGTTAGCATGCTAGCTTCAGTAGCAGTAGCCCACAATTGAAACATAGAGTTAGCATTGGTGTTTGGTTTCCTTTAGCCTATAGCAGACAACTGATTCTTCTACTTTGACGTGTCTGCTATAAGAAAGCTAAATCTAAGTTTTACAATTATAGACATTATGAACCTTTACTGGGTTTGGGTTACACACTGCTGTTGCAAACACACATTAATGAACTGTTTGATCATTTACACTGTAAACCTATATGTATTGTCTCACACACTCTCCACAGCTTCAACTGCTTCAACTCAAGACACATTCTACTTATTTATTCTCATATGCTAATCTTATTCGATTTGTCATACCATTTCTTCTTGAAGGGCTCCACAAAGGTGTCCCCTGTTTTATTTAGTTATATTTTATTGCTCTATGTGTGTCACATAGACAGTGAAACACCTTTAATCTGTGTGTGTGTGTTTGTGAGTATGAAATTCAGAGAGAGAGCAACAAAAAATACCTGAGAAAGAAAGATGGATAGGTGAGATTAGCACCAAACAGTGGATACTGCTGTCATGCTGATGCACAATAGATGCACATACATCACACACACTAGTGCCAAGATGCACCAACTGCAGCTTCAAAAACCCACACTGATGCAGAAAGACACACACACACACACACACACACACACACACACAAATCACTCTGGCAGATGGTTTGTTTATGTGCATAATGTCCACAAACACCTTGAGAATGTGTGTGTGTGTGTGTTTGTTGACACTGGCTAACAGTCACCCTCTTCACCTTTCCTTCCATCGAACCATCCGCATATCAATCAATCCCCCACCCCCCCTCCCTGTGCCTAACCACAGGCAGGTTATCTTTAAAATTTCAACCTATTGGGGTGTAATGCTGATATTAGCCAATCAGAGGCAACTCGGGAGAACTTGTGAGAGGGCAGATGTGACATTACCAAAGGTCGGGTCAATCAATGCGCTTTGTGCACTTGGCGTGTGTATTCGCAGCAGCAGTGTTAGGTCATCAAGCTTGTATGAGTCAGTCATGTCTCCAACTATCTGCAGCTGTGTGATTATGCATTCACTTGCGTGTATGTTTATTTTTGTACCAGTAGATGCATGTATGATGTGTAAATGTGTTCCATGTGTGTTGTGTAAGACCATGTGTATTAAAGTATTAAAGCTTGGTTGCATTTGCAGATATTATGATCAAACACATGCAGCACGTTTGATTAGTTTCCTGGTTGTGCATGTATTTGCTTTTTTATTTATTTTTTTTATCTCTATGTTCTACACACATGTAACTGAGCAAGCCTCCATCTACATGTCTACTTTTGTGTGTGTGTGTAAGAGAAGGAGTGTGTGTTCTGTTCTCCCCCCTCAGGTATTCCCTGCAGCCTCTATGAGCTACAGAGAAAACAACTTATCACCGCTGGCTGTCAGGAAGCTCTCTGCTGCTCTCTTTAACCCCAGCCAGCTCCTACTTGCAGCTGGGACTGACTCACATTCAGTGTTGTTCATTTTACATCCTAACTATTTATTCATGAATAAATATAAAATCTAACAGAAACCTAACACGAGAATTTGCTGCTTTTCTTGGTTGTAAATTACAGTCAGTTGAATATTATTGAGTTTTAGCCAAATAATACCATGAGGGTACCATCAAACCTTTGGCTTGGAGATATTTTGATTTTTCAGCTTTTTTAAATTGATCTTTAACTGATGAGGTATGTTGTCATGGCAATGGATCTGTTGACATCAAACTGTGTACTTAGAATTTCCAAGCCCAGTAGGTTTAACACTAACACAGGATGATTTTGCACTATTTAATGACCATTGTTCATCATCATGATGGATGGGCGTTTTACACATCATGCAAGAGACTGGAGTCTGGATCCCATCTGTGACCTTTCTTTAAGCTCAACCTGAACCATACTTGTGGATGTTGTATTCAGTTATGGGGCTTTTCCACCAGTGCGGTACGGCACAGCACGGCTCTACTCATTTTTTTTGCTTTTCCATTAGCCCTAGTACCTGGTACCTGGCACTTTTTTGGTATCACCTCAGCCAGGGTTCCAAGCGAGCTGAAGCAATACTAAAACGTGATGTAACCGACTGCCTTCCACTGATTGTCCATTGAGTCTCATCACTAGAAGCGTCATAAGCGCGACATCCGACCAGACCATAAATAAACAAAAGACTCGACCCCTCCATTTTTAAAAGCGGTAATTGCTCTGTGTGACTACATCTGTTACTTGTTACGCGAGAAAATGGCAAAGGATCCAAAAAGAGCTCAACGGCACAACCCGCAGCAAGAAGGTGAAGTTCCAGGAGATCACCCAGTTGTTGGCCACACACAGGTACCACCGTACGTCTCAGCAGTGCAGAGACAAATTGATAAAGTTGAAATTTAACTTGAATTGAAAAGTTGACCCCACCCACGTCGAGGAGGTACGATGAGGTACTCAGTTGTAATGGAAAAGGGCCTAAACCAAACCGTACCGTGTTGTGGCAAACCATGTAGAGCCGTGACTGTGTAGTGGAAAATTGCCATTAGAGCAATGAGTCCTGCCCTACAATTACTGATGTCACGGACTGACCAGCTGATCATATAAGTGAAGTTTGAGTAGAGATTGTTTTGTCAAACTACAACATTCAACCCTAAAAGGGAACTTCCATGCTTTAAAATGACGTTTTCTTTTGTTCATGAAAGTCCTCAAGATCATTTATTGTATTCTCTCCTGGACAAAAGGCGGAGTGCAGACACATTGTGCAGCTGATTGATTGAGTGTTTACCACACTAAAAGAAGACCACACTCCACCAGCCAAGGATTCCTTGTAATATTCTTCTAGGTGTAAAGTATTTTCTGACTCTGTGCTGCAGTCATTGTTGTCATCAATCTTTTCAGTTAACCCAGTAAAATGGAGGCTGTTATAAAATCAATGCCCTCTACAGCTTCTGATGCAAGATCCTACAAGACAAAGGTAGAAAAAACATTTCACCTGCCTTGTTCCATGTTATTATTCATTTTTTAGATACATCCAAACAATCAAACTGATCTCCAAACTAAATCAGACACAAAATTCACAGTTTGTACCCAAAACATCAGAAACTGAGACATAATTCAGTTGAATCTGATGTAATTATAACAACAATAACAGTAAATAGAGAGAGAAGCTATCTGGTTCAACTATCATTCATTGATAGTTGTCAGTACAACCGGTCTAGTTACATACTGTATGTGCTGCTACCATCACTTTACAGCATCACTTCACAGTTCAGTATATCTCAGTTGATTGACAACTGAGTCACTGGAAGCTCACAACCATGTGTTTGAGACCCCTGCTTTAAAGTTTAAAAGAAAAACGTCTCACATCCTGGGCTGCATTATAAGAAAATATGTATGTACACTTTAATGTTGACTAGGTGACTGAGAAAGTCTGTGCAAATGCATAAATTACAAAGACGTCAATTCAAAGTGAATTATTAGGAGAATCCTGGAGTCAGGCATTACTGTAATCTCATCACTTTCGACCCCAAAAGTGATCTGAGCATGTGGGTATTATATTAGGATATACTTGAAAAACTCAAACCCCGGCTTTAAACCTGTGTGCTGTTAAACTAATCCAGACTTAACATGGATTAAAGTGGTATTTCACTCCAAAGCCTCACACTCTGACCAACATGAAACCCAGTATCACTCTGCAATATTCAAATGCTATCATTGCTGTCAGTGTTGAACAAGTAACAGCAACTTTGACTTTGAAGAACTGAATGATTACATAGCAGAAACGCACACACGCATACACACACTAATGAGTATGCATAAATGAACTGCCTTTTCTAAATTTCAGTTGTGTCGCACTAATCAGAGGAAAAGGTAACTTGCTGGTGATCTGTCATCAGTGGCAATTTAAGGCCGACACACAGACTGGAAATAACAAAGATACAGACAATGATCATTACAGCCACAATGAGGGTAATTTAACTGACTGCATGTCTGGCCTGTCATTTAATGAATCATCCCAAATCTCCTCTGATACGTGTAGTGTCATGAGGACGCCTCTCCTTTTCTTAATTCCACCAGGATCCAGATCCAGATGCTGACCCAGACCAACAACCTGTAAACTGTTAAGAGTGAAAGTCTTGTATTGTATAAAAGTAGAGCCCTGCCCAGCTAAACCCAACAGAGAACCTTCCGGGATTTGGTTTCTCTGAGTATTTACCTGAGCTCTGCTATATTTGAATTTGATCATTCAGAGGAGAGACTCTGAGCTCTGCTGCTCTGTTGCTATTGGAGCTCCAGAGAGAGAAGATGTAAAATTTCACTGAAATGTTTTTTCTGGTGCTTAAAGCCATAATTGTATCTTCTTATGGATCAACACTTCAATAAAACACAGGAAACATGTAAAGAATGGGACCTCTAATATATTTTGCGTGTCTCTGCTTTAACCTGCACCATATTTCCAGCCTTTATGGCTTTTATGTGGCAATGGAGAAAAGAGAAAGGAGTGTTAAATCTGTTCAGTTGTTAAAAAGTGTTGAGTTTGGAAAACCTCTGTTGAACTATGTTATGGAAGAGAGAAAACAGGAAGTCATGCTACTACTTTTGTTTAATTTTCCCCATAAATAATCATTACATAACTGGAAATGTGCATTTTGAAATAAAGTAATTAATTTAACAGCCGTTATTTTCCTTCAAATAAGAAAAGAACATGACTTATTGTTAAAGTAATCCCTCCAGTTCCCCTCAGCCCTCCACTTGAAGGACCAAGTTCCCAGTTTGCTTAAGGAATTTCTGTCTAACTAGTCCTCTTTGAATTTTAATTGAATACCTCTGCACCAGCAGATAAACGAAGGCTTTTGAATAAAACTTTTCAGAGACGCCCTGGACAAACCAAATGGACTTTCAGCTTCTGCAATAATAATTTTTAAAAAAGCCAGAATTAACATTATTCACACGTGGAACCATTTCTGTCTCCAACCTAGAGAGGGCAATGGTTTGTTATGAAAATAACATTATCAGCAGAACTGGAAACCACTCTGTGACCTTTCAGGGGTCACACTGCCTGTGGATCCCAGTGTCCATCCTAAGGCCTAAGACCTGAACCCTCACACACGACTTGACGATGTCATAACATGTTGCACAGCATTGTTGGTTTGATACTCCTGTTATTTTTTTTTTGTTTGTTTTTTCTTTCTTCCCCTCCCTTCACTTCCTGTTTGTAAACTAAATAATAATGTTGGATCAGATATGATAAAAACAGATTTAATTTTAGATTTAATTCAGATTTTAATTTGGAATTTATCATCATGTCATCACAGGACAGAGAACCACACACAGGTCTGTCTCTGAGCTCTGTGTTTATTCTGTCACACACTGTCTTTTTTTTGTGATGCTAACGCTGGGATTTGTTCCTTTCACATTTTTTTTATTAGGCGTTCTTCTCCTATCTTATTATTTCTGTGGTTTTATGCCAGTAGCTTATCAGTTTTTTATGCTGCTGTGCATCCACTGGAAACCACATGTTTCACATCACCACATACACTAATACTATGAACGCTGGAAAATTCCCTCATGCTAAGTCTCCAGGTAAATGACTGCTATAGACAGCCCTTGGTGGTTTGACAGTGGGACAACACCAAGGTGTCATGGATTTACCCAGAATATGTCACAAAGTCTGAGGATGGACGTGTTAGGATTGGGCTGATAGGGGACTCATGCAATAAAGACGAGTGCTATTAGGTGACCTGGAGGTCATCAGAATTGAACACATACATTTGCCTCTCTCTTCATCTGTCCTACAAATAAACACATACCAATCACTCTGGCTTTCACAGAGGTCCACAAAACCTACATGTTCAGATATGTTAACTCTATAATTTTGGTGATTTGGAATATTTAGGTATTAGACTATCAATCATAGTAATTGTTAGCTTCATCCATCAGTAGTATGTATACCCACTGATTGTTAATTAGTCCTGTGTATCACAAAGTAATTCTTTGCTGTGGAGCACTGTGAGTACTGTCAAACTATATGCCTTGATCCATATTCATTCATGTTGAGGACCATCATGTAATGACCATGCTGAATGAACTCAAGAGTGTCTTTGTAAACAAAACTTCCCTCAAAATTGATTTTGATACAGACGAGACATCTTCATGTCAAAGGATCCTTGAATTGAGAGCTCACTGCTCCTGATTATAAGCCTAGTTCATGTTTTTATTTATTTTCCTCCAGCTGAAAGTGATCCCACAGGTTACAAATTTACTTTCAGTTTCTGACAAATTTTAATAAACAGTCCAACATGGGCAGAGGGTCTACTGGAGGATATAGCACTGTATTTTAATGGACCTGGGCCTGGAGTTTGCCAAGAGCAAAGGGTTGGATGTATTTTTATGGTTACAGTGTGTCATGTTAGCACAGTGCTGTAAAACCATTGTTGGCAAGTAGAGTTCGTTTCTTCTTCGTCTTTTTTTAGAAAAATATTTATTCACTTCTTTTTATTGTATTCTTTTTTAGAACGGAAGCTTTTCAGTCATGAACCATATCCAAAAAGAAACAGTATAAATCTAAGATGGTGATGGATCGATGGTGTCTCACTTAGGTTGAGCATGATGGCCTGCTTTATGATTTAAGTTGACAGGGAGGGTGTACTCTATGAGAAATCTTGCCTAGCACAGCTTAAAAACTTCTGTAGACTGGCTCAGTCTACAGCGCTCAAACCAATGATTTATTGAGTGAGTGGAAAGTATTGTAGCTGTTTGTATAAGTGTGTCCTCTAAATAATGTCACTTTTCACTCCAGCCAAAACTGAGGCAGTTAGTGAAGACAGACTCCATTTTCTCTGACCCTCATTTGGCCTGGACAAATAAACTGACCGCTTCATAATGCATATTCAAACCACAATGACCAGTGTCCTCAACCACTCAGCATCACCACCACTGTGTGGACACTTTTGACAGTGAGTTCTCTGAAAACACTACACACAGGTGAGTGAGCTAAAAATAGCACAGACCAGCAGCATTTTAGCAGAGGATGGTTTCGATCCATCGACCTCTGGGTTATGGGCCCAGCACGCTTCCGCTGCGCCACTCTGCTTACAGTACTGATGCCCTCTCTCCCTCTCCCTATGTTTCACGAGTCAGTGACCTGTGGCCCTGTGAAACTGTGGACAGGTTAAAGTAGAACCATGCTGAGCACTTGTTTTTGTTGTTAACAATTATCTTTATTCTCAGAATCAAGATTCTTCCACATTTTTGATTCAGAGGATTCCATGTGTCTTTAAGATCTATCTCGAGAAAGGAAATGAAGAGATGTCAGAGTTTGGTGCTGCAAAACTAGTTCTGCCAGCTGCTTGGGGCAAATTTACCAAGTCCATGTTTGCACTGAGGGAATAAGTGACACTTGTGGTAAAATTCAGAAAACGATTTTGTCAATTTGACAATGCAACTGCAATGTTGGAATTTTTGCTGCAAAAAAAGTTATAACACCAGCAAATGCACAAACATGCAAAAAACAGGACAGGGGTATTTCCAGGGAGCGCTTCATGAAGTGGTTGTGTCAACGTGTTTGAGGTATGTTGCATCAGGTTATTTATAAAACTATAGAATTAGTAAACACTTGCTGCTGAATCACTGTCTTAGCAGAGGATGGTTTCGATCCATCGACCTCTGGGTTATGGGCCCAGCACGCTTCCGCTGCGCCACTCTGTTTATACGGTGTGCATATCCTCTCTCCCTCTCCTGTGTTTCACAAGTCAGTGACTGAACTGTGAACAGGTTAAAGTAGAGCCACACTGAGCACTTCTTTTTTGTTGTTATTTTAACATGTTTTTTTTTCCATATTACTGATTCAGAGGATTCCATGTGTCTTGAAGATCCGTCCTGAAAAAGAATCAGAGATGTCAGAGTTTGGTGCAGCAAAACTAGTTCTGCCAGCTGCTTGGGGCAAATTTACAGAGTCCATGTTTGGACTAAGGGAAGAAGTGACACTTGTGGTAAATTCAAAAAACAATTTTATCACTTTGACAATGCAACTGCAAATGTAGTGCTTGTTGCAAAAAATGTGTACCACCTACAATTGCAGCAGTGTATTTCCAGGGAGTGCTTCATGAAGTTGTGTCCTAAGTCTCAGCATGTTTATTTGAGGTATACTGCATAAGGTTGTCTGTAAGACTATACAATATGCACACATCAATGGCTCAGTCACAGCCTTAGCAGAGGATGGTTTCGATCCATCGACCTCTGGGTTATGGGCCCAGCACGCTTCCGCTGCGCCACTCTGCTTGTGTGTTCAAAGGCTGGACTTCCTCACCTATAACCAATGTTCATAGGTCGATGACTAAATCAAATCAAATGATACACCGTGATGCATTCAGGCAGTGACACTCCTAACCATTTACAAATAATCAACATTTAAATAATAGTAGTGAGAGGTACAGTCTATGAAGTAATTATTTATTGCATACAGTTTTGACAGCTGTACTTTCAGATATTGATCCCCCCCCTCTATTAAATATAAAAGGAGGTTCAAACATGCTTGAGCTTTACACTGCTGACTTGTATCATCAGAGCAAACATGTCCTGTGATTTCAGCTTTCTATGATTATATTCAGTCTGCCATTTATGTGTGTGTGTGTGTGTGTGTGTGTTGGGGGGGGTGTTGTCAGATATCGTCCTCCTCTATTAAATATGAAAGGAGGCTAAAAATCACAGGTCATGTCTGTTCTGATCATCCACTTCATAACACCTTGATGGACGGCTCCTCTCTCTTCACTGCAGGACAGAGATATAGAAGATCCTTTGTACTTACAACTATCAGGCTTTTTAATTCTTGTGCAAATGGTAGATGAGCTGACAGACTAATGAATTTCTCTTTGGGGATTAATAAGGTTATTCATATCATATCAAATATTTGTACAGTCCCAAAGTTTTCAGGATGTTTTGCACATTTGAAAATGAAGCACTGGGTGGGTGCTGCAGCTCTGGACTGTTTTCTTTGGTTCTGATGAACATGGAAATACAAACTGAAAGCATGACCCATATGGCAATATCTAAAAATAATACTTGCATTTTTTTTTTTTTTTCTTATGATTCCTTTTTTTGCGTTTGGTTCAGTCCTGATCCAGGTTTTACATTAAAAAACATTGGAGACTGTGAGCTGAAATGTAACTTTTTCTGTCTATTCGCTGGATTATATGAAATGTCAAAAGCCAGGCAGCTCCTGCACACAGCAGTGCCCTGATGTGAGACCAAGAGTGTCACATATACATATACTTGTTGTTTGTCCTCTAGCGGACTATGAAGACTCATTTTATTTACACCTCAGTATTTTTCACCCCAGCTCTCCTTTCCTGTTTTCCCTGTCTTTTCCGGCTTTCTTTGTCCTTTCATGCCCCTTTCGTTTCAGCTTTTTGTTTATGCGCTCCCCTCTGTCTTCGCATCGCCTTCATCCTCCTGCTATTCGTCTCCGACTCGGCTTTACCCCGACATGGACCTCCATATTTCTCTGCCTCCTACTTCCTTTCACTTCTCTCCAGTATATATATTTCCTACAGTCAGGCAGTTCATGGAAATGAGCTGTCAGCATCTGTCAGACACTCCCAGCGGTGTGGAAGGAGAGCTGCTTCTCTTTCTCTCTCTCTGTCTCTGCTTTTGTCTCTCTGGGTGTGGTGGCAGGAAGGCTGCCTCCCTTTATGTTTTTCTCCTTTGCTGCTCCGGAGAACTTGACAATGCAAATAACCATGAGACACATCCACAAATGCATATGTAGAAACTCACAGACGTACATGTGCTAGCATTTGCATCTTATGAATAAAGTTCAATATTTTGTTACCTTTGAGGTAACCATGAACCTTCAAACTACCTGACTGTCCTGCTCTTTGTTCACTCTGTGTGTGAAAGAACCAAAGTGCATAAATCTCTCATAAATACACAGGTAAGGTAGATAAATAGAAGCAGACAGGCGAGACGTTAATCATACTTTCCTGGGGATGTTTGCCTGTCTGTTTGTGACAAATTGAAAAGTTTGGCAGGCTGGAGTGCAGGAAAATGTTTTTTGGGGTTTTGATGTGCTGGTGTCTGTGCATTTTTGAATGAGACTGATTTGCAGTGGGAGAGCTGTTTACATGCAGGGTTACTGATCAAGGCTGCATTGTGATCTATTATTCAACCAGAGGGAAGTTTACGCAGCACTCAGCTCCAAAAATTACCATTTTTCTATCTACAATGTAAAGTGTTGCACTCATGTATTTCAACACAGCAGTGAGGCCTGTGGTCCCAAAAGCATGTAAACCAGCTAGATCTCACAGAAAACTTAAATCTTCCCAGTTGAATCAAGAGGCAGGACTGCTTGTGACAAAACTGCTGAACTTCAAAAGGTCAATTCATGCTAAACCTCCAGCCAAACATGTTAACAGTTCTGACCTGCATTCACAAACTCAATACTCACTGTAGTTACATGTCAGCCCAGTCATGCCCATTTATTTTTAATTCCCATCATTTTATTTGATGTGATGATTCATGAAAAAAAAAAAAAAAAAGTAAATGTGGCTGAACTAAAAGCCATCTCAATGTTTCCCATCTCCCCTCTCAGGTGTCTTTCTGGAACTTGAATAACAAAAAGGTCAGTGCGCCAATCAAAACTGTGCCTCTCTTCTGATTGGCTGGCTGTTGTCTGAGTGATCAGGTAAATTTATGGCAAATTTCAGGTGAACAGATGAACCAGATCTTGCAGTGTTGGATAGTAGGTCCAGGTGGGTAGGGCCTAGGGCTGAGAGCAGTTACTTTGGTGTGACATCACAAAGCTACAGAAGCCCTAATGGATCATTTTAAGGCTCAGTTTCTGATACAGGCTTTTGGGCAAATTCTCTGTGGACTGAGACCTTGATACTTCCACAGTATTAATACACAGCACTTTATTATCAAAGAAGACACGGACATCTCATTTTACACAATGTGGTACCTTTAAACAGAAGAAAATAGAATTCAGGATTATTAGTGTTGCTTCATGTTGCTTCTGTGTGCATATAGTGTGAGTGAAATGTGACGTGTATCTGTTCCACCAGAGTGCACGAGACAAACAAACCTACAGGGAACTGAGTGCTGGAGACTCAAAAACAGAGGAAATGTAGCCTATTAGCAGCATGAACTGTTCATCGAAAGAGCCATGGCTGTCATTTAGGGTGTTTTACAGAAGCTTTCTTGTCAACCCAAGCTAGGTAGGTAGCAAAGCTATTGTGGCTGAGCATGTTTATTCCTGTCTGGATAGCTTTTAAAATCAGGTGAGCAGCAAGAACAGATCTAAAACTGTGAATTTGTCACTCAGTTGTATTGTTAGACATTTCTTACCATAGATATGTCTTAAAGTGTTTCTCTTTTCTCAAAGTTCTTCCAGGATTCGACTACTTACAACTGAACAATTGCAAAATGTTTCATCACACAAGGGAAACATTTCGACATGTAGAAAAAAATTCCTCCTCAGTCTTGACTTTGACATGTGATTGATGCATTCATTACGTAGCTGTTACAGATGAGAGGATTCTGACCAATATGTCCATATGTCTGGATGTTTCACCAGAGACTGGTATTACAAACAAGAAATAAAACTGATATTCATAGTGTTAAGGGGGAGCTGTGGCAACTCCTGGATAATACTGTGGGATCTGAGGGTGAGAGTTCAGTTTAAATTCGACACTGATTTTAATGGACCCCAAACAGGCCTCTCAGACTTGGCTTAAATGACTCAAGTACTTGCTGGAAGTATGGTATGGATGAAAGTACGCCAGTGCATGCACTATAGTCATGCCCTCAGATGAATCTGTTTTGGATTAAGGATTGTTGTTACACTGTCAATGTCATGAAAAGGCATTTTTGGTTATGTCCTGAGTTAAATATACTAGAAGACTGTCAAGTCTTTTCCACAACCACTGAAACAATGGACCCTGGCTTTTCAACCTTTGACTGCTTTTATCTGCCACTTTTGCTTTTGACTTTTCTCCCAGAAAAGTGCTATATAAATACATGTACATCCCCATTATTGTTGTTTTCTTCTGGTAAGTGCTATATAAATACATGTACATCCTCATTATTGTTGTTTTCTTCTGGTAAGTGCTATATAAATACATTTACATCCTCATTATTGTTATTTTCTTCTGGTAAGCAGTTGGTAGGCAGTATAGCAAATTTTATTCCACATAGTACATAGCTAATAAACTAAGCACATTTCCTTTATGCCTGACTTTCCAGCTCTCTGTCCCCACAAAAGTCAACATGATGGCCTGCTTTTGATAAATAGCAAAAAAAAATGAATGTGAAAGTAACACTTTGGACAATGGCTAATGCTCTAGGCAAGGGGAGTGAAGGGCAAAGCAGTTCTTTAGAGGGTGCTGAATCACTAGAATCAGTTCATTAAAGGTTGAGTCCGTAGGTTTGTCATTGCAGTGTGAAGACAACATTCAAACTGGGCCCTCCTCTTGGGCCCAACTGTGCATGTCTCCTGCCCCGGATGCTAGCATCCACCGCTAACACCTAACACCAAGTGGCTAGCGCTATTGGTGGCTAGCACAGTTAGCGGCCCTCCTACTCATGCTGCACACCCAGCATCACCTACGCTTAGGAACACTGCCACCCAGAAACATCCTGTCCACACCAAAACATCAAAATATTGTAGACAGTCACCACTACATATGAGTAGAAGACCATAGGTGATGATTAACCCTAGAACACTAACGTCACAATTAGTAACACCATCACTAACTTTGGGTATTTTTTACCCAAGGTAATAAACCTGATAAAAAATACATCTCATCAAAATTTATCAAAATGTAACATTGGAGTACTCTTCTTTTATTTTCCACTATACAATGTCTCACAAATGAAAAACAGGTATCATGGGGGGACCCTATAAAACGCTCCAAAACTTGTGAAAAATTAGGAAAACATTTGAAAAAATTGCTAAAACAAAACAAAACAAAACAAAACAAAAAAAATGGAACTGGGAACTTGTTCTTCACTCCACCCATTCCTGGGACATTTGAGCCTTGTCTGGTGAAGGCACAGCCTCTCTGCAATACTAACACATTAACAATAACAACATAGTACATAAACACTAAGGTGAAATCCACCCGAACACGTTCAATGACGTCAGTGAGCAGGATGAAGCTACCCATCCCTTTTTTAGGAAAATCCTGCAAACTCTACTTTTAAAAAGATTTGTTTAAAATATCTGTCCAGTGCTTGGCGGCAGCCCTGACTGCACGGTGCATAGTCTGACTCCCTGAACTGATACAGAGCTGAACGATTCATGATTCAGTTCATGACTCAGCCCTGAGGCTCACATTCACTGTGTAGTACGTTCACTGAACCTGCTGATACATTCACTGAACGTATTACACAGACGTTCACAAGCAACACGTTCGCAAATGACACAACACTACTCTGAGTAGTACATTTGGTGAACGTGAATCCTCAGTGTTGAGTGACAGTACGTGCAGTGAATGGATCACTGAACATGCACCGTTCCCTCGCAATGAGAAGGTCTGATAGTCACCAGTGATTCACAGGCCACGCCGCAGTTCGACTGCCGGCCTGCACGCTCACTGCTAAGCCTAACTGAGCTTAGAAAAGAGCAAATCAGTTCAGGAAGTGATTCCTTTCAGGAATGTTCCCTCAAGCTGCTGAGCAGTTACTGAGGCTCAAGGTGAAGGATGTTGACGTGTCATGGTTAGCTAGGTAAAGAGTCACCTGATGCAAAACTGACACTATAAGGCAAAGTCATGGATTTACAATAAAACTCTTAGTTGGTGTTCATTCCATGTTTCTGCTGATTAACAATGGTTTCAGTGAAGGTCACATTTTTCAAAGATTAATGAGGTTTTACTAAGTTGTTTTCAAACAGTGAGTTTAATTAGGTCTTAATGGGTGAATTTGCCTGTGTGTGTGGTTCTTCCAAACAGGTGTCTTATTTAGTATGTTAGCATGCTGGTATGAGCAGCCTCCACAGAGCCACTGGTGTGACCGTGGAAACTTTAGTCTTGATTTTACACATGGTCTGTTGTCAACAGCTGACAAGAAAAAAACAACATCTTTCCATATAAAAGGGAAAAGGTCAGTGCTATTGAACTTGTCTGCTTTGTTTTGAGTTTCCAGACTTTTTGAAACATCTGAACAATGAGATGTTCCCGACTGAATCTCAATCAACCACACGTTTAATGAATACTAAATACACAGCGAGACCAAGTGACTCATTCTCTGCCCCATTTGGGAATATCAATGAATCAAAGTATTCAAAACACTGACCTTCCACACACTCACACACACGCACACACACAAACCTGCCTCTCCAACTCTGACCCTGTCCCTCACTTCAACTCAAAGTTTTGGTCATTTTCAACTGAGGGCAACTTCACAAGTGCTGCTATTAAATTCTCCTTCACTCCTGATAGAGCCTCAAATTGAGAGTGTGTCTATCTGGTTTATGTGCACTGTGTCTTTGCGGGTATGTGTGTGTGAACATAGAGGGGGGCCAATCATGCAGGCCTTTTCCAGTTTGTGTGTACAAGTCAATTCAGGATTTATTTCCTGGCACATTGGTTTTGTTTCAGACTTCTGTCGAGAGATGTTGTGTCCGTATGTGTGTAGGATTTGTGTGTGTTTGTGTGAGGTGAGTGTTACTGTCTCAATAGCCCATTTCCCTGAAGTCATTTCTCATCTCTGTGATGGTCTTTGGTTCAAGGGTGCAGGCTCCTAGCCTGAGTGACTTTTTTACTGCCCAAACCAAACCACTACACAAATAACGCTGAACTGCCTTAGATTCCTCAAACATTATTTTTTATGGCGTTTCTGCTTCACTGGATGGAACAAAGAGAGGGTGACAGGGAAGAAAGACAGAGTGACATGCCACTGAACCCTGGATGTGATGAGCAGCACCTACAAGATTATGCATTTTGCTCTGATGAGCTCTCAGGTCACCTTGCAATTTAAATTTGTCAGCAAGTTAGAGCTGTAATTGGTGGCTGCTGCCACTACACCCTGCACTCGCCTGGTAATACTACAAAAGCACAGAAGCTATGGTGAAGCTGTTGCAGCTCCCCATCACCATAATGGAGCACCCCACATGTGCTCATAGCCTGCCTGTCATTTTGCCACTGGTCAGAAAAATGCCATGTGACTCGACTTCGACATTCTTGTTCTTTTTGAATTGTAAGCTACCAGTAAAAAATAAAATGGAAATTTACATCCAATATACCAGTTAATCAAATAAACTAAAAATGTATCCACAGAAATAATCCAATAATACAACTTTAGCCAAAAACATTGTGCTGCAGGATTTATGAATCAGAAAGAGCAGATCAGATAAGCCAACTAGCTTAGTTGACCCATAAAATTAAACTTCAATGAACCATTACATTTATTTTTGCAAATGAAACGGCACGTTTGTAGAACAATGAATGGCCATTTATTTGCAGAACGAACATGGTTATACAAACAAAAGAGGTCTAATCAAGTTAATAAACAGCCCTCTGGCTCTTTGGACAGAGGCTGCAGCAGCTGATCTCATCATAAGGCTCGGTCACTCCTCACTCGGCTAAACTCCAAACACTCACCACAGCCAGAATTACGCCATTGGACAAGTTGCCAGATCAAGGTTACAAAGGTATATGTGTGGTAGATATGAAAATGCTGCTTCCCGGATATGAGGGGGAATTTTACATGTATGGCAAACTGGGTTTTGCTCTAATATAATGCTATGACCATGACATAGTCTGTTACCATATGTAGTTGAGCTAAATGGGATGATGATGTCAGTCCTTTCCAGCTGTTTTAACTACACCCTCAATTTCTGCTTGACTATACGCAGTCCAACTCTACACTAGGGTTGGAGTCTTGTTTTTCTTTAAGCATCCATTGATTCATATCTGTTTACGCCTGTGAATGTTAATGCAGCAGTAAAAAAAGTGGATGGACAGACGGTGTAGGGTACAAACACAGCCGCTGCTGCTTTTTATTTATCTATTCTGTTTGTTATATGTCCTTGTTTGGGTCATGATAATTATTTTTCACTATGCACAGCAAAAAAAAAAAGAAAAGAAAAAAGGTCCTCCATATTTACTGACGGGCGTCTTTCAGAGCAGTCAAGGGATTGACAACACACAATAAAGACATATCAAATATATAATAGATGTGGTCTGAAATCCATGACAATACAAAATAGGTTGGAATATGAAATCTGACTCATACTACAAAGTATACAAAACATATCTATGTATGAATGATATGAATTAAGGCACAACGACTGTTAAAAAAGTTGCAGGGAATGAGAAACACACCCAAGGCTTGACCTTCATCATCTTGTGTTAATACTTACAGTGCGGCAGTTGCTGGATTCCAGCCATAAGGATGTCAGACCACAACAAAGGCATGATGCAATGTGAGGATAAGGCTGGCCAGACCTGATTGCTTCTCACAAATGGAGACAGAACTCATTTTCTCTTGTGAAAGATTGCAACAGTAGAGGCTTAGATAGATAATATGGGGCCAGGAAGGGCCATACTCATTTATGATCATCTAGTTTAGACACAAATATATAGCTTTTGATTAGTCCCCATGTTCCACCACACTCCGCACATGGCGATCGCTTAAAGAGAGCAGAGTACTTTGCTACAAATTGTGATTGTGTGGTACGTGTTGGGTCGGTGCAGGGCCTCTGGTGGACAAAAGGATACAGAGTGTTTCACTGCCTGCAGGATCAGATACATTTGATTGCTTCTCACACAAGGAGACAGGACATATTTTATGTTGGGAGAGATTACAATAGTGAGCCCTGGAGGTGGAGTGGAACTATGGATTTTTATCTGTTGGCGGGTGTGTGAGTGGAAAACACAGAATTGCCTCTGTTACAGGTTTGGAAATGTGGGACAGACATTTGGAAATGTTTCTGGGTAACTTCACCACATTTGATTGCTTTTTGGAAAATCAGGCAGGACTCAATCAACATATTCCAGTGGGTGGAAGAGGACATGATAGGAGGAGTTACCTTCACTGTTAAACTGTCAGCTGCTCGTATTCACAAAACTTGATGATCTTCAGTGTATGTGTGTGTGTGTGTGTGTGTGTGTGTGTGTGTGTGTGTGTGTGTGGGGGGGGGGGGGGGGGGGAGTGAGACTGAGCCAAATCATTAAACATACACTGGGATTTCTTTGAAGAGCTGACGACTTCACATAAATAGTTCTGTCTGAAACTTGTAGACCTTGATTTCGATCAAAAGTTACAAAGACTTCTTGGTATGCAGGGCTTATAGTTACAGAGGTATCAAACATTCATCTTGGTGCCAGCAAGCATGCTACTGAGAAGAACTGACTTGAGAGACATGTCCAGTGTCATGAACAGCTGACGTGTACAAAGAAAAAGAAAAATGCATCATATTTTACAAATGAATTATTTATTTTATTACGCAACTGTACATTGATGTGAGGACACTGAATCTTAAGTAAGCTGTGATCATGTTGCTTCCCAGGGCTGCAGCATATGAAGTCCAAACTGAAGTCATTCTATGTTAATCAATCAGTGATTAATACATGATAATGTGCAATAAAAGTCCTTATTGTACAGAAGATCAGCAGCCATGTTCTACTGTACATGAGGTTACAGAACTCCCTCTGCTTGGTATCTGTAGCTTTAGCTTGTTGATGAAACTGCTCACCACTCTCTGTTATATTAAATTTATATCATCTACTTTGTGATTTATCACAAACTCAAAATTTTCAGAGAGATTAAAGTAACAACCAGGAGCGGCTTGATCTCCAGAACCAGCACTTCACAGGCAGAACATCACTGTTCAAGGACCTGCTCTCCAGAGCAAACTCCTCAGTCCTGACAGGAGTGGAGACTGAAGAAAGAAATAGATGTGTTGTAGTACAAAAAAGTGTCAGAGGTGTTGGTGTAACCATACTCAAACCTCCCGGCTCACTGTGCACAGGTCCAGAATGAACAGGACAACATGAAAATATCTATAAATAAATTACAAATTTTATCAACAATAGTCAAGGGCATGATAGAGTAACATAATGTTAGGGCAATGTAAACACAGAACTCCATCAAGCTGGGGCTGGCAACAGTGATAGACCCAGTTATCTTACAGACAGCGATACTTAGATTACAGAACTAACCATTTAGGGCCGGGAACACCACAAATCAATCAGGGTTACTTAAATATGGCACCAGATACTCACTACACACAGGTCTCACACTACAGACAGTGTTAAGTTGCTATTAACTCAACTTCAAAAAGGATCCCCCAAAATGTACGTCTGGTCTAAAGCAGCTGTCTCTTGAGGAGTTATTTGCTCAGCAGCCGCTCTGCAGACACAGTCACCACCACACATGAGTAGAAGCCTGTAGGTGATGATTAAGCAGGATTAATTTTGAATAAGACTGCATTTTGTTTTATAGGAAAATCCTGCAGACCTTTAAGTGTTGACTTACAGCCCCAGGGATTGCAGTGTGCTCCTGACCTGTATCTGAGAGATTTTATGCATTACTCTGCTCCAACATCATTGGCTGTATGATAATTGCTTCCACAAATACATAGTTGCATTTCAACTTTGTTGCCAGATCTGACCATTCATCTGTATTCTCCCCCTTTGGCCCTTTTAGAGGAAATCATTAAAAAGCCTGATTTCCTTGAACTTGCTCCGGTGTTTGACATTTGTGTTCAAAACAAATTAAACAGGGCAATGTTGGCCTTTATTTAAGGACAGTTGTGTGAGTGAACATTTGGGCCCTGCACACACAGCTTGATGCTGACTAAGATCCACAACCTGGAATCATGAGTGTAATGGGTATTATAAATCTGTTAGGTTGCACAAATCTCTCTGTGTAAGTGCAGTCTTTGACATGCTTCATATTCTATATCACATGTATTACACTTTAACCTGTAGTGATGCAGAGGTGTGCTCCGGCAGAATCCCCACACAGAAGCTCTCGCAAATCACATTTTAGCCACATCAATGAATCAGTCATTGTTGTTGTTGTTGATGTTGTTGTTGTTGCTGTTGTTGCAGACACTGAAGCCATTTCAGAGGAATTTTGGGAAGCAATGTTGTGAAACTAGCATGCATGCCTGAATAGAACTGTTAAAGCTCAAAAACTCTCTTCACAGCCATATACTATATGCACTGCTGTGAATAAATTGCATTGCACAAGCCATTTATTGTGCTTGTGCCTTTCGAGCAGTTTTATGTCAAACTTGCATCTGGCTGCTCTTGGCTCAGTTGTTTTGCAGGGTATATTGCTGGAGAGAGTTGGTCAGAAGTTGCCAAAGGCCATGTGAGGATTATACAAGTTAAGTGGCCAGACTAGACAACATGGCATGCAATCTTTTTTTTTTTCTTTCTTTTTTTATTAATGTGGTCTCAAGTCTTAATTTTAGCATTTCCCTGTAATTTGGGCATTAAAATGTTGAGTCACATCTGATTTATGAACAGCACAAGTCACAAGAACATTTCCATTAATCTGCTTCTCTGTCTCCCAAATCTGACGTAAAACATGAAACTTAAATAGGAAATACAGCCGGCTGTATAATTCCCAGTAGGACTGACTTTTTAATTGCATGCATAAGCAATGTCCTCTGAATAGATTCCATTCTGCCGCTCTTATTGAATTAAATATATTTCAAACAGAGAGGCTACACATTTTGTATCCCATGCTTTAGGCATTTGGCTGTTGATGATCTGAACTCAGAGTGAACTTGCAGTTTATTTTAGCTCTCAGTGTTTAGAATATTGCAACGGCCGAATGAATTCAGTGACTGTAGTTTCCTTCACCAGTCGAGGAATGTGCTGAAAAACCTCTTTTTTAAAGGCCCTGTATTGAAAAGTGCAATGTTTATTTTATGTGATCACTCAGAAACTCTAGTTAAGAGACATTGAGATAGCTTTGGGTTCTTAAAACGACAAACTAATCATGTCATGGATCTTTAATGTATTGAGCTGTATGAACAATGAATTAGTCAGAACACAACAGATCAATATTAGAGTGAATCCCCATCAACATCACTTCAGATAAAATCTCCACCTCTCTCAGTTACCAGGTACTTCCCGTGTCTGCATTCACTGAAAGTTAACAACGCGGAGAGAAATCCTTTAGCCTCTATTTCATCAGTGTCATACTCCATTGGATTGCTGGTGCAGCTGTTATTCATGCATATTCACTGACTCGCTGATGATGATAATGATCACAATGGACCAGCGAGGCTTGATGTCTTGAATGCTTAATGTCCAACAAGTGTGTCTGCAGCAGAAAGCAGATATCATCTCTTTGTTCCACTTAGTCGTCACAAGAATATTAAAGGAACAGATTCTCAAAATCACAGTCAGTAACACAGAGAGGGTACAGTTCATCAACCATCAGAGCATTGGTTTTCATAAGCTCCATGATGTTACACAGGAAAAAAAGTGAACCTGTATGTAAACATGCAGTCTGCATTGCAAGGCATCCAATTAAGAGACAGATAAAACAACATTTCCAGTCCCAGAGCTATGCTGCTAGCAAGGCTTAAAGTGGTTGACTCCCCCACCAACAATAAAAGCTACAGCAACACTACAGACGTAATTACTGAATATACTGTCCAGAACCATTCAGAACCTCTTTCCTCCCCTTCTGTATTTTCACAATTTGTTATATTGGAGCCTTATTCTCAAATATACATATTTTCTTCTCCCTTATAAATCTAAACTACAGCACAATTTGTAACAGATTTATTAACAGGGGAAAAGTAAAATGTCACACTGAGTATTCAGAATTCTATTGCTGTGACTATTTTGCTGTGGCACTTGACATTTAGTTCAGGGTCCTGAGCTGCTCCTCTCCAAAGTCAGGGATTTCCACAACTATATCAGATAGCTTGGTTTGACTATAGAGCTCCTCAAGATGTGGTTTCATGCACAGGATGAAATTTGTTGTCATGACAACCAATTACTAAACAAATTTCATGAGAGTTCATCGAGTTTAACTTGAGAGAAATGCTTGGCGCTCACACAACAGGAAGGGAAGGGATGTTGACAAACCTTTTTGGTTAAGTGTGTAATTCAGGTTTTTATTTTAAGAAGTGGTCAACACAACATTTAACAAAATCAGATATCCACATAACCTGTGATTTGATCCATTCAGTGCGAGTCCCTGCTGCTTTGCGTGTTTTTTCTCTCCTTCACCAGGAGTCAGAGAGCAAATCTGTCTGTGTGGGGCGAAAAAGTGGGTTGAAATATTTTCATGTTTTCCTTCCCTTTCTTTACAGCCTCATGTACTTCTGCTGGGAAACACGCTCTCAGCAAACATAATCAGAAAGCATTGGAAACTGATTACTTCAGTGTGACATTTGGAGATGAAGAGCTCTGCCAGCTGCAGAATATGCTTTTGTGTGATTGTTCCAAATCAACAAATGCGTCTGGAGCAGCCAATTTCCGTATATCATGGCAAGCATGCGTCATCAGCCTCGGGGTTAATTTTGTGCATCACTTGGTGTTGGGCACTGAGCCACAAATGGACAGTGAATAGAAATGAAGACGACCTACCACACAAACACAATTTCTGTTCCTTAAATGGACCTGATGTCATGTACAGTGGCCTGGAAGGTTCATATGTGTTAATATTAATGATAATAACAGAATTAATATTGTTACAAATAAGCTATGAGTTGACACTATAATTAAGCTATGATTTATGTAAAGCAGTTTTGCCATACAGATAACAGATAAATAAAACAAGACAAGAAAAGACACAGTGACGAGAGATATTCATATTATTATAAATAAAACCAAAGTAGAAACAGAAACAGTTGTTAGTTCACATTATTGATGTTGACCTTTGAACCCCCCCCCCCCCCGGATGAAATCGTGGATGAAGTTGTTTTACAGCATCTTCTGTATCATCATCACAAACCGGAAGGTCAGTGATTCGATCCCCGGCATGCTTGCCCTCCAATGTCTCATCAGATGTGTGAATGTGTGTGAATGATTAGCCCCCAAAAGCCTGTCTGCAAACAGTGCTGTATGAATGTGTGTGTGAAAGGATGAATGCGACAAAAACGCGCTGTAAAGCGCTTTGAGTGGTCCAAGTGACTAGAAAAGCGCCATATAAATGCAAGTCCATTTATCATCAGCCCATAAACTCAAAGTGGAACTGAAAACACAGAAATCATTTTTCCCACATGTTTTGACAGACAGTGTAGTCCTGAAAGACATATCAGTTCACAGGAGCTTTTGTGCAGACTCTGTTTGCACTTCTTCTTACTTCTGCCTCACCATCATCATTTAGCCATCCACTGGTTAAAAAAAAAAAAAAAAAAAAAAAAGATTCCTGTAGTTAAAGAGAAAATACATCCTGAATCGTTGCTATACCAAAGCAAATAAGCTGCTTTAAAAAGGCTTCAAACACCTCATTCATGTCACTTCGTTTTTCAGGAATGCTTTCAGGTGTGTTTTTCATATCAAGTGACTCTTCTGTACCATGGAAAAGAAAAATACAGCTCTAAGACGATTATATGTGATATATGACTATCCAGTTCATCATGACTAAACCTGTTAGCAATGGAAACTGAAGAAGTTTCAATAGCAGAGGTGCTGTGTGATGGAAGAAAAATAAAAAAAAACCTTATTTCCAAAACTTCTGAAGAATGAAACTGCCTCATCTTTGAAAAGCTTCATGCTCTTTAGAGGGGTTTCAGTGGGCTTCAAAGGGGCCATAAAACTTTCTGTTGTTTCTTTACATTATCATGACAAAAAGGGGAAGTGAGCATTATTATGACAGTTGTGTTATTCCTGCAGCTTCACTGAGCACTAAAATTCACTGAAGTGTCAAAGTTATGAAAGGTGCCGTCATAAAGCCTGAAGATGGCTGAGATTTTTCTCCCACTTCCACAATGGTGGGTGGTTATCTCAGCACCACAAAACTGTGTACGGGCTGCGCTTTGTCTGTGTGTGTCTGATATAAGCACACCGAATGATGCAGAGTTCTTTGACTGGTATTTTGTTACAAAACAAAACAAGAAGGGAAAAGAAACACTGAGCTTCTCCCAACATTCATGAACGCTACTCAGTTTATGAATTTGTGTTAGTGTGATATTTTCTGCACAATCACAGACAGTGTGATAAAGTGCAGCCATAATAAAATGAAACCCAACTGATTGCAGTGATCCATAAAAACAGGACAGCATCAATATTTATGCACACCGTAATGAAAAATCTCAACCATCACCTGAAATTGATTGTCAACATTAATACTGTTATGATACCTTTTAATTATATTGGTGGTGCCTTACTGTGCTGATTTACTCCAGTTTGCAGAAACAAGTGGAAGACAAAGCTTTATTTTACTCTCTAAAGGAGCAGCTATTTGTAAGTTTTTCTTTTGCTCCACGACCACATTAATATCTATCTTGCCAAGAGCTTGAGCCATTGTTGCATTTACAACACAAAAGGTTATAATATTGTCCTTCAAGCAGCAGCATTTGTCAAGGCCGACTGGAGGCCACAGCGATTCAGAATCGCAAAGGTGACAAGACGGGGCAACCAGACCCCAGGCTCATGAAACCATGGATTGTTCAATGACACATGAACATTATTGGTTAAAATCTATTTAATCTAGAAGGCTGGATCTCAGTGTGCATGAATCTTCACCAGAGGCCTTTCACTACTTTTCAGTAATGTCATTACCTGGTCTTATTATTCTCACTACGTACTCCATCACTGCTTTCCTTTGAGTAATTAACAAAAGCCCTTTTATGCAAATGTGCCCATATTGTTAGACCTGGGACCCCAGGCAGGATAAGTTGAGGATAGCAGAGCCTAGACTGGTGAGGTCACAGCAAAGGTTATGTTAATGTATGGCTTCTATCGACGTCCTGAGCAAATGCAGCTTGATCTTCTAACCCCTCAAAGCCAATATATTGATTCAAGTCCATGTATGTCACCAGAGTTACATCCACTAAACCACTTCAGCTACTGTCATCTTGTTTGTATTCTGTCCCAGTCTAATTTCAGACTTTGGTAGTTCTTCACAGACATTTATTGAATTGTCTACGGTCGTAGCAGTTATCAAATGGAGTGGCATTTGAGGTGTTTTACTTTGCCTTTGAAATAAACAAAGGGGTTAGTTAAGTGAACAGGGTTAGACAATAATACTGAACACTGAGTTATTTGTTTCCTGCTTGTCAAAAATGTAAATGTGTATGAGTTGATGTGCTTTCTTCATTTCTCCTTTCTCCAGCGAGTGCAGATGTGAGGAGCTGCTGATCACACACACTTTATCAGAGCCTGGCGGCTCTCACTTCAACAGCACTCCACAGTAAATGGCAGTTAAAAGTGCAGGAAGAAAAAACAGTGCCATCCACAGCAGGTGTTGTAGCCCACAAACACACACACACACACACACACACGCTCTCTGTATTAGAAGCATAATAATGTGAAAATGACTTCAGTGTCAACTCAAGCGGATGTAGAGACAGTCGGCTGCTCTTTCTCACATCAAACGGAGTCAGCAGACATCTGCTGAATGGCAGCTGGGGAGGGTGTGTGTGTGTGAGAGTGTGTGTGCGCACGTGCTCCCTCTTTGTCACTCTCTCTCTCACACACGCGGCACATACACAGAATGGTGGAGTAGCTGATGGAGAGTGGAGAGGATTACCAACATACTGTCATTACATCACATACAAAAACTCAGTGCCTTTATACAACACACTGTCTGTCCATGTTGGCATCAACATTTTGTTACTTGTAGTATTTGTTATTTTAGCTTCGATAACACTGTTGCTCCAAAAGAAACTATTGCTTAGCGATTCATTCAAGTTTGTGCAAACAGTCACAGTGCCCACAGGAAGAATCTAATTTTATATTGTTAATCCCATGATGTGTGTCCATCATTTATCATCATTTATCCAGGAAAATATCTCAACTGTTTATGGATTGCTAACACAGTAAATTCACACATTTTTTTTTTTCTTCCTGTTACATCATTGCCATCATCATATGGTACATAGAGCACTGTCATGTTTCATGGAGGATCTACTGGTACGGAAACTATCCCAGAATGAATTTCACACCAGGTATCCTGCTGCAACAAATTCCTCTTTACATTATTATATCACTTCATACATCACAATTCTGATATAGAACATTTCCCACCTACTGGGAGGAGACCATGTGGATCACATCAGCAGCTCACGGCCCACAGCCAATCAGTGTTAACCATTGTCCTGGTAGAAAAAAGTATCATGGCTCCTTTTGTTCATTTACTGTCTGTAGTGTTTTATTATCCAGTTAAAAAATATATATCTTTGAAAGATTACATTTGATCCACGTTGAAATATAATATGAATCTGAATAGATATGTGATTTACTGACAGTTAAACAACAGCTCTGTCTGTGAGCTTCTGTACAAATACACCCACACATTTCAACAAAAATGAAGCTTCTATTTTACTACAGTCTGTCCGTGTCTGTTAGTGGAGATGTGAGTTCAGATGAATTAGTCACAGTACAGTCAGGTACAGAAGCAGAACCTGAACTGAACTGCTGATATCATGAAACAGCTGCTGTTCCAGCTGTGAACAGTCCTCTGTCCTCAAGAGTCCAGACCTCTGAGCTCCACTTGTGAAGTTTGAACTCCCCAAGTAAAGGAGTCTAGAGACTTACAGTCCTCTCCCAAACCTAACAAATCATGATCGTTTATTGTTACCATGGTGAGGAAAGTCCAGTATGTCACGATCAGTCTGTGTGTTTCATCTTGTAACCATAACAACCTGGGTCTAGTATGCCTGCTGCCATGCAGGAGCCAGTTCAGAAGACACTCATAGGGGTTTCACACTGACAGGGTTCTGTGCTGGTTCTGGTTCCTGAACCCAATATTGAACCGGCCGGCATATTCAAACTGAAATTAACAGATAAAGAACCAGAAAAGTGAGTTCTCAGGGGAACCAAACAATTGTTGGTTCTTCTCTGCAAACTGTGACATCATCAGCATGTGTTATATTCTAGGATGTGAAGGCGAGCAAGAAGGAAGAAGAGAGGGCAGCAACTGACAACATGGAGGAGGAGATTTGGGCATCTACAGAATTTCAAAAGAAGCTAGAAATCAGGACAAGAAAGAACAAGTTGTATGAATGAATTAAGACACTGAGACAGCAAAAAAGCAAAAATGTTGCCATTGTTGTATTTACCTCCACCTAAGTAATGCAGACTAACCTATTCCTGCCTTGGTTCCACTTAAACTGGTGTGAATGTGGGCTCGTTCGCCAGAGAGCACCAAGGTTCTGAAACACCAGAACGGAGCCAGAACTGGAATCATGAGTGTCTGAAAGCACACAGAGGTCTGGAAAAAAAAAAAAAAGGACCTGATTGACCGGGGTTGTTGTACTTTTGCCACAATTTTCAGTCAGACTGAAATTACCTCAATCTGATAAAATCAGGCAGATTGTAAACAAAGCCAGGGTTAGGGTTAGCCACTTAATTTCCCATCTTTGAATCCAAAATGCTGGTAAGAATGACAGAATGTACTGTAGTTGTAACTGACAAACATCCTTATAAAATGTCCATTTACACAATTAGCAGATGTGGAAAATGGTAAGGATGAAATTTAAGTTGCGTTTCTGTCCAGTATTTATGCTTATTCCAGGCCTTTAAAACCAATTGAATGATATGGGGTGATGTGTCTCCAGCATAAAAAACATATTACCCTGAAGCCCTCAAGTCAGTGAAGACAGTCCCAGGGCCGATCAAGGTCATAGACATAGACTCACTGTGGAAACGATTTGTTCCAGGCTTCATTGACCATTACAGTTTTCATGGCTCTATATCTAATGCATGCATTATCTTGGTCTAGATAGTCTTACTGCTGAAGAAAAAAATGAACACACACTCACACACACCCTGACTGACACAAAGAATATAAAACCTTTCAGAAAACTGTAAAAGTTGTTTTCCTCCAGGGATTAACCTTGATGACGACTTGCTACGAAAAAGTTCTCCACTGCCCTTCTTCAAGTTACAGATTGGTCCTGCCCTGCCTTGAACCCATTACTCAGACTGACAACACCACATTCATACTGCTACCTACAAGATCACCCTTTAGAGAGAATAAGGAATGAAAGCCTTACAATAAATATATCAAACATAGTAATCAGAACAATGTAGGAGAGAGTGAGTACAGTGCGTGTGTGTGTGCGTGTGTGTGTGTCAGAGGGACAGATGCTGGCGTAGCAGGTGCACCATCCCCCTGACAGGTGACAACTCTAGCTGCTTTGAAAACCGTATGGCCAACAGAGTCGGGTCACATTGTTTGTTAAATACCTCGTGCTTCTCCAGGGGGATCGCTTTAACTTCCCTGACAAACCTTATGGTGACCTGATCGGGCTGTGCTGTTGGGAAACAGCACGGTTTGGGCATTTATAAACTCAAACTGAAAAGTGACGTTTGAAAAGATATTAAGGTCACATTTGGAGCGAAACACTTTGGACTTGAAAACTTTAAACAGTATCACATTTTAAATCACAAAAGTCATTGCCAACAATTGTGAAAATGACTTTCAAAATGATCTGACCCATTTCTTTCTTTCTTTTTTTTCCTTTCATAAAGCTCTTTGGAAATCCAGTAGAAATACTCAGTTAACTCCAAGCCTCTGAGAGACTAGGCTGTTATGTGTTTGATTGACAGCTGGGCCAAAACAACTTTCAAGCCAAGGACGGACAGCGCTTTTTAGTGCTGAGAACTAAACATAGTTCAATACATTATCCAAACAGACAGGGCTTCAGCTATCTACTATTTTCATAATCAATTAATATGCCACTTATGACAAAGAAAAGCAGTGAATGTTCTCATTTGGGATATTTTCACAATGTTTGCTTGTTCTGCTGTTCTGATTGATCTGAACCATTTATTATGGTCACATCAATTCTGATACGTGGATACTGGTGCAGTGAGCTACAGCTCACAGTCATTGCTGTGCTTATTTTTTACCCTGATAAATAATGATTTCAGACTAAGGTGGACCTTACTCTTCTGGAAGTGTCAGTGTATTGAGGTGATACCAAAGCATCAAGCTAACTAAGTGATCTTCCCCCCCATTTTCATCTATTGTCTTGTCAGGAATGAAGTACTCGTGATAAGAGTGAATTCCTCACTCAGCAGCATGGACAGTGACTTGTCATGCAGTTGCACGATCTCCAAAGACATGTTCAGACTGACGGTGGCACAAACGTCACCAACAGCTAGTGACTGAACATAATAGTGATTATGAGGTGAAATGTTTTTTTTTGGCAACATCCAAAAAAAGTGCTTTAGTCAAAAATGCTACAGTACATCATGTCATATTGAACATAAATGCTGCTGTAAATCTGCCCGTGTTTTGTTTTACATCATGATATCCTTTTTTTTTTCCTGTTTGTTATTTCTGCCTGTCATCACCATCTACCAGTCATCACATAGGTGTTATCTATAGCTCTTATGAGTAAAAATTAAACATAAACCCTGCTTCATTTGCAAATACGCTACATCCACACAATATTTGGTACAAGTGCTAAACATAAAATTAGGCCTACCCCTACCTGCCCACTAACACACACATACACAGTGAGTGAATTAGTTAACATGCAGCTGTCTGTCAAATGTCGATGTTTCATTACAAAGGGGAGGCATATGCACAATCTGCTGATCCAGCAGCAGCTGGAGACAAAAGAGACAATAGATTGGAAGAAACATGGATGGGGAAGCGAAAATGATGGAGATAGAGCCAGGAAAAGGAAGGAATGGGTCGAATGATATAAAAAAAAGGATGCTCAGGGTGTGGGAAGGATGGAAATGGAAATAAGAGGAAACAGTTTCTCATCGCAAGTAATAAAAAGCGTTAATAAAAAAGGTTACCCTGTGAAGTAAGCATATTGTGGTGTCATTTTTGGCCAAATTTGAATGAAAACTCTGCCTTGTCTAGAAGTGCTTAAGGAATAGAAAAGTGATAGTGTTTTTGGACTGACATGGGAGCAGAACAAGGCAACGTTTTCTGGGTTTCATTTGCCCTGCTGTCATGAGGCTTGCTCAGTCCAGAAAGCAGGCTGGAGGCTTCACACTGTCACTGCAACAGCACAAGAATTGGAAAAGCAAAGGCCAGTAGAGACATATTGTCACAGGAGTCATGTATTGACTCTTATGCTATTAGAACAGAAGTTGTATATTGACCGTGCCTCCTCATTAGCAAAGTCATTAACTATGGTTAACAGTGCATGTATTGACATTGAGGTCAGTGTGTGGTGCTCTGGCGTGGTGCAGAGATCTAAGATCACATCTGAGGGGTCTGAAGACTGCATTATGGTATATGCAGTGGAACTTAACTCTTTCATAACTGGAAAGAAACGGTACAATGATAGTTAAGTTTCCAGATCACTTTGGTTTGGAGTGGTGTTAAGAACCTAGACATTGTGGGTGGTCGTCAGTATGATGAGGAAGACATAAAATCACTCATTGGTTTCTAGTAGGAAGCTATAACTTCTATACTTCATATACACTACAAAATAGCTGTAAGAGCATTTGTTGATGGCTAGAATCAAAACTGTGACAAACTGTTGATATATATATATATATAATATATATATATATATAATGACATCACATTGGATGTGATCAGATCAGCTTTGTCACTGCTTGTTGAGGGGAGATGATCGTCTCCCATCTCATCACTTTCTCCATCTTTGCCCGCCTCATCTGTCTGACTCTGCTGAGGAGCCATTCAGCAGATGTTTGTTGACTGTGCAGTACAAAGCACAGCTTCACAGTGTCACTATATCATAGAATGTTGACAGTCAAGTCTCTTTCCCACAGTTATATGATCCACACGACGTCAGGGCGATGATGATGTATGGTTTCATTATCTCAATCCTGTTGCTTCAAACTGCTGTTTAACTGCGCCTTTCAAATCTTTATCTACAGTACAACAATTTCAGAAATGGCAAAGGTTCGAAAACCTGCCTGCATTTGATTTATCTGTGTTTCTGTCTGCAAACATGAAGCTAATATTAGATCTAAATCCTCCTACAGTTACCATGCCAGAGGCACTCATCCAATGATCTCCAACATCCCCATCCTCCAGGATTTCTTAATCTGATGCTATTCCACTCCCCTGACTTGCACCACTGAACCTTCATACTAAATTACCATATTTACTCTATCAAATGTATTTGTTTTTAGTGCTGATCTCAACAGCCAACTTACTGCAGAGAACACACTTTGTCAGCATGCATAATCAACTTTAGTCTTTAGATTTTATGCAGCTTCTAAACATGATTTATTTTCTGTGGGGAAGGAGTGACACCCCCTCTTTTTTTTTTTTTTTACTAAACAAGTCACACTTTCACACAATCACCTCCTCTGTGAGCCTGCCACATCTGTTCTGGGATTTTCCAGAATGTCCTCATCTCTGTCTCAGGTTCACAAAGTTTTATTGTTCAGCAAAGTTCAGTGGTGAAATCTGGCAGTGGGATGAGAAGGACGTAACTTTCCACACAAGGATAAAAAGACTGACGGTCTCTTCAAGATTTGGTTGAACCAGCAGCTTAACATGGTGTATGTGAAATACACACGGTGGACATATGATTAGGTTGAATATGTTGTTGATAGTGTTTGTGCTTGTAGGATCTTTTGCAAGAGAGTCCTTTGTCCCCCCTCCACCCCCATCTCTCTTTCCTTCATAACAGGGGTTTTTAACTGTGGGTAGATCTTTATTTGGGGCAATGTCATCACATTTTGTTTTGTTTGTTTGTTTTTAATGGGCCCTATTTGAGTTGCGCAAGCAAAGAGTGCAAAGCAGTTATTCCTGGGTGCACAGCCTGTGAGGGCTTCTCCAGGTGCACCTGCTGTTTTGGTTGGTGTAGGTGCAGCAGCACAAAAGGACTGAAAGACAGAGAATAAAGATCAGAGGCTCTGTGTTGAAGTCATTACTCTCTCAGCCACTCACATCACTGAACTCAGGCTCTGAAACAGTTTTCCCACAACAGTGCATGACAACAACTACAACAACAACAAAAAAAGAGGCTTATTCAGGAAATCACATTTTCTGGATGAAGCAGAGCAGCATGATGTGAACACACAGCAGCTGGTTGAGGCAGGTTTTATTGACTTTGTATGATGATCAAGTAATGACAAAAAAAAAAAAAAGTTAATCCTATGTGCAACCACAAATATACAACAAGTCCCAAGTCCTGCTCCACAAATAGCTTTTATACCACCTTTCATACACTACTGAAGCTCAAAGTGTCTTACAGAAGAAAATACATTTAAAAACACAAGAAGCAGCAGCAGATATAAAGGCGATATCATAAATAAAGGTGCATGAAAATCTGTATTTAAAAAGCATAGAAAGGGATGTTTAAAACGTAGAAGGTTGTCATGACCCCTCCATCAGAGCGCTACCTGCCCCTGTTTTCTGTTTTGCTCTTCTCTGTCAGGCGCTGCATGCAGGGATCGGGAGCAGCCTGATGTGCTCCCATCACTCTCACACTGCCCCCTATGTTAGTGCTCTGGCTGTCAGAGGTGTCTGTGATTCTGTGATTGCTCACTCATGCTGTCTCACTTTCTGGGTGTTCAGCCGTTGAACCAGGTTGTGACAAGGTAAATCAGGTAAAAGCATGATTAATTAAAGGCAATAGAATAAGAACAGGTTTTTAGCCGTTTTAGAAAAATGTTCCAAACCTTGGGTTCATAAAAAACAGAAGGTTGTTTTTCAACAAACTTTTCTTTCTTTTAGATAATTTTTGGAGCATTCAGCAAATCAGCACGACAAGACCTGAGGGCGCAGCTTGGAACAGACTCAAACTCAGAGATGTATGAAGGTGCTAAACCATTAAGGGCTTTAAAAACAAGTAAATTTAAAATGACACAGGCAGCCAGAACACAACAGCATGAGTTATCTTGTTATCTTCTACTTACAGTAGAGTCTAACTCTCTCTATATATATTTTTCTTACATGATTATCTTTCAGTGGAATTTAAAATCAAGCTCTGAATCAAGAATGATGCGGAGGGTTTTCCTCTAACCACTGACTGGTTGTGTGGTGCCAGACTTCCAATTTTTCAAAAAAAATGTTCATCCACTGTGTCATGCTGGAGAGGCAATTAATAATGAGGTTGAGAGAGTCAGTCATCTGGTGCTACAGCTATATACAGCTGTCACCACCATAGCAATAACAAGTCACACCATGATTACTAATTATTTTTGCCAAGTGGGAGAGCAAAATCATTTTTCACGCTTTACATTTTAAGTACTATTTTGTCATTGCCGCAGACCTACTCCACATTGTATTCCCACCAAATTACCAACAACTTGTGCCATTGCATTTCAAACGTCACACCTGTTTGCACATGTCCTCCAACCTGTGCACCGTGTGCTCTGCCTTTGTCACCACCACAGCCTACTACAAAATGAATTTCAATGTATATATGGGATATGCTGCAGCAACACTGCTGCAGTAAACTTTAAAAAAAAAAAAAAAAGAAAAGGAATAGCAATCCACTGCAGTTTCAGCAGTCTGCTTCCAGTTATCTATTAATGGAACTTCCTTCAGCTTCTCAATCAAGCTTTAATGAGACAAAGCTAAATCTGATTTAATGATGAAAGTTCCTGCACTGAAATTTTGAGTGGAGTGTCATCATGCATGTGGACGTTCTGCTGTAACATACAAATTTATTTTTGCAGACTTTCTTTTTGTTTTTGTTTTGTTTTCTATATCTAAATATGTCAATCAAATGTTTTAAGAGAAGTAACCCTAGCAACATCTCCAGAAATGTTTCCCAGGCATCTGTAGAAGCCACCCAGCCTCAGACGAACTCTTTCACCTTACAGCTCAATCCACAGACATTCAGACACGCCTCTGTGGTGCCATAGCAACTGACCTGCTGCAGCACTTTAATGTCTAAGGGATGCAATACAAAACAGCTGTATTTGCTCAGGTAAAATGTTAAGAAAGAATTTACAGTCTAGTATATATCTCTTGGTATTACTTTGTGGCAGGTGCACTGAACAACTTGATGAAGTTATAATATCTTAAAAAAGAAAATACTGTATATTGAGTGTTTTTTTATACTGGGACATAGAAAACAATTGCACACCACTGTCAGTCCTGTCTCTCTCTCTCATATTGCTGGGTGTTTGAAATGTTTAGATCTGTGTCTTTCTTCCTATCTACATAGCTAAGACATGGTGCAAGTTGAGAATCAAACTTACTGTTGTCTTCAGCAGGAATTTGCATGCTAACAACCTAGCTTTGCCACTTTCTGACACTGTAGTGTCCAGTCAATCCCGAGGAACTGCACTAAGGGTTAATGATAACTTATTGTCTTGTAAATGCAACAGTGGCTGATGTTGATGGCACTACTATTAATGCTAGCACTGGTAATGTAGCAATAGCAACACTTACAAAAACCTTTTCCTTTTTTTCTGAGCTGCTAGTATGAACAGCAACAAGCCAGTGCTGTGTTTGGGAAAACCACTATACTGTCATTATAAAAAGGAAGCTGGTGAAGGTGTGGCCATTTTATTTGACCTGTTCATTAACTACACACACACACACACACACACACACACACACACAGCTGAGATTTATTTGATTATTTTATTTTCTTAATAGCAGTTAGCAAAAAACAGCACCATATTCTTTATCTACCAACACATTAAGGGCTCTCTCACACACACACACACACACACACACACACGTACACATTTGCAAAGCTTCAGTTGTGGGAGGAAGAGATGAAGTACAGATACCTGTACAGCTATTCTCTTTTGGAGAGTTGATGTGCTTTTAGTGGTTGTGAGAGCACTATGAACTTCTGTTTATTTTCCAGCAGAGACACAAAAGTGCATGTCTCTCTGCGTAGAAGTAGTTACACTGACTACAACTATGTTGCCTCGTGGCAACACCTCAAACTTGGCATTCCCGCTTATCTCCCTTTCCATTGCTTGCTTTTCTTAAGATGCTGGAGGGGAAAGTCCTGACAAACATTCAACTATTCTTTATGATTACTAAGCGCTCCTCCATTTTAGTATTCACAGGGAACAGAGAAAGCATATATATATATATATATATATATATATATATATATATTTTTTTTTTTTTTTTTTATTCCACATAATTATTCTTCCCTGTCAAAACACGGTGCCTAAATAAACCACCATGCAGCTCGATCACTGACAGGTTGATCAGAGATTCAGGTGTGTTAATGCAGCTAATATAGCTGTGAGCCATTAGCCTCAAGCAGAAATGTTTTCCTGTCTTTTTAATCATGCCCAGTAAAATACTTGAAAAATGATCACATACACAGCACTGGAAAAAAAGTACTGGCTTCATTCTGATCCCTACAAAGGCCCAAAATACTGTGAAATTATTTAAATCCTCAATCCATGGAGAAATTCTCATTGTTTCATAAAATGAGGACGTCTTAGACTTTGTGATGTCACAGTGAAATAGTCATTGGCCCCAGCACAGCCCCAAACCCACCTGGATTCACTATCCAATTTTTGTTGTTGTTGTTTAAGCTTGAATTTTGCTGTCACAGTGACTAGGTAGACAGTGTTGATATTGATACAAAGCACATCAATGACATCTTATCATGCATATCAAAATTTGAAATAAAACACTTGAACATTGTCAGATAGGATCTTTAATCCTGTGGATTAGATAGTATACTTCTTTGTCTGCATTCAGAGTGATACTCTTCTTCTCTTCTAAGACATGTTTAACTTTGATAATATGGGGGACTGTCTCCCATGGGACCCTTTTTGGATTTTGTCTTTGATGACATGAACCAATCCTCTTCACCCTCATCCTCCCAGGTATTAATGTCATCCAGTTGCAAAAGAAGAAAGGACCCCCCCCCCTTCTCTTTTGTGTTTAGCGTGGGCACTGTGACATGCGTGGGCTCTGCCGTTGCCATGACGCGCCTAATGTAATGCAATGCTTCCACAGTCACCATGGTAACCCAAGTTAGACAGCCACAAGGTTAAAAGTAGAACATCCCCTTGGAAACACATACATACTTAGAGCATTGTCTCATCGTGGTCGTGATAGCTGCTGTTCTTTTCATGTTTACTTTGCATTTATTAAGCCGGTGGAGTATTTTCTCAGTAGAGCACATGTTCCTGTACACTCATGGTTAGCTCAAGCCTTATTCATGACCATTACACAAATAATGGCATGAAATGTACCCAAGGAGAGAGGGTGAGATACTTTTTCCTCTGCCTTGATTCTTGGGTAATGCTTTATGATACATTTCGCAGTGGTGTC
This sequence comes from Caranx ignobilis, assembly GCA_021432705.1. Taxonomy (NCBI): domain Eukaryota; kingdom Metazoa; phylum Chordata; class Actinopteri; order Carangiformes; family Carangidae; genus Caranx; species Caranx ignobilis. The sequence goes on along the minus strand of MU269981.1, from coordinate 10,556,941 downwards.
CCAGGCTGACAGAGTGGAATAAAAAAAAAAAAAAAAAAACTCCTTTGATGTTTGTGCTTCAATAATTCTTCACTCCAGTTCCTTATGTCATATTACTGCGGCAGCTGCCAAAAGGGGGCTTTCACCTCTCAGGCTTCTCCATGCAGCACTGAGTTGGCAATGAAAAGATGGTTGTGAAGCCTGTAAGCCAGGCCTCTCGGCTCTTTAAGCTACCAGTTCACAGCTCACATCCACTACAGAGCAATTGTACTCAGGCGATTTCCACTGAAAACTACAGATCAGGACCCATATTTTCCTCACGGTGAAAGCATTAGCAGGAATCCCACGCCTGTTTTCACGTCTGCTGTGTTGAAATAGTTTAGTGGACTGAGCACGGCTCTCTTCTTCTAGTTGGGTGGCTGCAGCTCACGCCCCATTGAAACCCATGTCTTAGTCTATCTGGGATGCTCAACTCACTGGTTTAAAAGGAGATTGGAGTTTGAGCCATACAAACATTTCTGGGAGGCAAAATTATTCTGGAGGCAGAAATAATCTCATTAAATGAACTGAAGCTCAGTTGGAAGAGGCAAAGAAACATAGTTTTTCTGGCCCAATAAAGTCATATCACAGAGAAGCCTGTAGGAAGATTCAGAAACATAGCTAATATGGTCAAGTTCCCATATTCTAAAGTGAGATTTCCATATCTTATTTGATTATAAACCAGGTCTGTGTTCTATATCAATACTGTGAAAACATCACAGCCTCAGTCCACAGAGAAACACACAAAGCCTGTATTCAGAAGAGTGAGCCTTAAAGTATGCTGCTGGGGCTTCTCTAACTTTGTGATGTCACAGTAAAACAACCACTGCTCTCCACCATGCATTAAGACTTGTCCACATGTATCCACCATCAGTCCCTCTGGAAGCTAGCTACTGTATCGGTGTTGAACAATTTGAATCATTCCTTTCAAGATGATCAAAGAAATACATATAGTGAGTGTGATGTGCTTTATATGCCTGGTTAATATCCAGTGATGCAGAGTTTAATGTTATGTAAGACATGGCTGCATTTGACTAATAAATCCTAGATGCCAAAGACAGCACACCTAAGATCTGGTTGTTTGGTTGGCTGGCACTGGCTAAGGTGGCTAGGCTAACAAGAGCTAGAAAAGCAGTGGTGATATCACAACCGGAGGTTGGAGGTTTATGTGGTTTTGTGTATTTATTTGTTTGTTTTCCCTTCATCTAAACCCAGGTATATTCATTTCAGAGACAGCAGCAAAAATAAGTCCCAAAGTGAAGGAGAACTGCAAGAGGAGGCTTTGCAGCCACTTATTTCTATTCATGCAAAGAATAACAAGTTTCTGGTCTTCTTGCAGTCACAGCTCTTAATTGGATTGCTTTGGTTCATTCTGCTGAGTAATATTTAGATGACATGTCAAGTCAATTCAGCCAGATTTCAGAAAACATATCACACAGCCTTTTACAACACAGAGACATTATTTCATAATAGTTTCAACAAAGCCAATAAGATTTCTCCAAGTTCTAGAAGATAAAACCCAAATGCATTTTTAACACTTCCATGGTTTCACAGTTTTTCTAATTTATTTTTGAACTCTTCAGATTTGTTTAGTCATTGTCTTCTCCTCTTTCAGTTTGAAGTCACTTTCCTTGTGTGTCTCTTGTTGCTTTTTCTTCTTGTCTTTGTCCATTGTAATGTGTTCCACCTGTGTTCTATTGCCCTTCGCTGCCTTCTGTATTCAAATAGGTCTTCTACTTGTCTTTGATATTTCCCTGTGCTCCCTCCCATTGCTCCTGAATTTTGTTGGTCATTTGGATTTTCTTGATTTACAGTTACTTTTCCTCGCCAAACTTTACATGTGTTTTTGGACTTTTGTGTTAATGAAAGGCTAAGTGGAAAGATGCAGCATTAATTGTCCATATTTTGGGTTGTACTTCCCTTGCCATCTGCCAGACAGAGGTCAGATACTGCAGGAAACAGAAAGAAAAGACACTCAAGGTCATTATGCAGGATTTGTTTTCAGCTTTGATCATTGTGTAACAGAAGCATCTCCGTGGGATCAGGCTCAACAATGTTTTGAGGTAAATGCATGCACGCACAATGACAAAACTAGCATGCTGATGTTTAGCATGTTTACCATTTTAAAAACCTTAATGATCATCAAAGCTTAAATAGGGAAGAGGAATGGTCCAGGTAAGTAATGACAGAGCATCTTGGTAAAAGGACTTTTTAATTAGCCAAAAAGTGGAGATGGTCTTTGAACATAGTTCCTCTTTATTGCAGATCTCAAAACAGAATTGGACTGAAAGAGAAACTGAGCATATTATCATCAGAATCAATGATAAAAAAAAATAGAACCTAAACATTTGCTGTTCCTTGTTTTGTACTTTATTTCATTTCATGTTTATGCCAGGTTGAACATGCCCACAATAAGTGTATGTAATACAATACACACATTAAGTGTCATTTGTGTGTATTTCTGTGTGGTGATGGAGATAGACAGTCTTATTCATAGAGAAAGGGGGATTTTGCATTTTAATAGATCCTTGATTACAGGCCAACAATAAAGATCTAACAGTGGCACTGCAGTATTGTGAAATCATTAAGTGTGAACAAGCAGCAAGATGAATGTGGAATCACTCTGCAGCATCATCTGATCAAGATATCTTTGCTCGTCTTTTTTTTCATTTCAAGTTCTAGATGTTCAAAAGTTTTTAAACCACATTACATTCTTTCATTCGTTTTAAAACCTAAATGCGACTCACATCCAAATTTAACACCACTGATACTCGCCAAAACGGTATTTGGTTTTGACACGCAAGTCACCTCTTGAAGCAAATGTCAACTGTAATTAGGTCTTTTGAGCTGTAGCTGAGATGACTATCAGAATGGAACAGTGACGATAGTAGCTATTAGAGACTATTAGAATGATAATTAGAAAGGCAGGGGGAGACTTCTCAATAAAGTGATACACAGTGTGTTACTGTGTATGTCATTGTGCATGTGGAACTTAGTGCCTCACAGAGCCAAGTTTTATGTTGCACAGGCTTCATGGTGGTAGATTGGAAGCATGGCCCGATGCCTGAGCAGTCTAAGCAAACAGCACTTCCTGTTCATGCTCCACTCATTCTCATGTTTGTGTTCTCATAGTGTGGTTTTGTTTTGTTTTACTTGCAGAAATTTTATTGTTTGACTTAGAGAATAAGCAGCAGTGTGGTGTGAAGTTTATCTGCACAGCCGCTTTGTGAATTAGCATCACAAATGGAAGTTCATCTGGATTTCGGCTGGGAGAACATTGACTTTTGGGTCTCACTTACATATAATGATTTGTTAGGGGTCAAAGTTCATGTCTGACATTTGAATCAATTGTTGTATCAAGGTCAAGAGTGACCTTTGAGCTTGAACTTATCAGCTGCCCACTAACTGCCCCAAAAGCAGAAATTTAAAGATCAGTAAATCCATGACAACTGAACCTGCTCTCCCTGCTGATAAAAATCATGCTAAAGTATGATGAAAAGCTACTCAACTGACCTTCATGAAATTATCTCAGATTTCTTTTCTCCACTCCCTTTTCTTTATCTCCACACCCGCCTGACTCGTCAGAGATTTACATTGCTCCCACCCTAAAACTTCAAAACCAAAATGATGGGTATACTCTAAGTGTCAAATGATCAGCTCAATTGATAATTGATTTGGTGACAGGACTCCAACAAAATATGCCCCTTCCAATATCCATTTGTAATCTGGGTCTAGGGTCTGTGAGGTTTAAGCAACTTAAACTTCTCAATTAAAGTTTAGTAAAGTTCAGTAAAGGTGGCCAATTAGGCAAGGCAATTTTATTTGTATAGCCCATTTTTACAAACAGTTTGTTTCAAAGGGCTTTACACAGCATTATGACAACATCCTCTGCCCTTAGACCCTCACATCGACTGAGGAAAAACTCCCAAGAAAACCCTTTAACAGGGAAAAAAATGGAGAAACCTCAGGGTGAGCAACAGAGGAGGGATCCCTCACCCAGGACGGGCAGACGTGCAATAGATGTTGTATACAGACAAAGAAAACAATTTACAACATGAAATACGGAAATCATGGAAATGGAATCAGTCAGTTAACGAAAAACGAAAAAGAGGAGAGGAGAGGAGAGGAGAGGAGAGGAGAGGAGAGGAGAGGGCTCCATGTAACCTGATGTGTCCCCCAGCAGTTTAAGCCTATAGCAGCATAGCTATAAAATGGATCAGGACTACCTGAGCCACCTGGACTTAAATTAGATTAAATTAGAAGAAGGGTCAATGACAGACTTTGGTAACAAACACCAAAGTGATTAAAATTTATGTCTCCAACATACAGCACATATGTCCTTTAATATGTGACATCATTTAAACACTATTCAACTCAGCTCTTATGCCTACATTTACCCACAATACCCCTCTCTGCACAGGTCTGCACAGACTTTGAAGAATCTTTACAGAATAATGATTCCAGCTTTAGCCAAAGAAAATCTACATGCAGCAGGTCCTTCTGTCACAGATCAGCAAAGAAACAAAAACAAAAACCTGTAGCCTTCATGGTTTTTCTGAGGACAGTGGGACCTCAGTGTAAATAAAACATTGTACATTCTGACCCCTTTTTTCGTCTCAGACTTTGCTGTTTCTAGTTGTAACACATGCAAATATATGCTGGAGTGTCTCACACTTCAGAGCAGCAGTAATTGCACCGATCAGACTCGGATGAGGAAAGCTAATGTTACTTTGATGCATAGAAACTAAAGCTTAAATGTATTTGATGCCACATTTGGAGTTTATGACATTGTATTTAGATGCATGACACATTTTAATTAACCACCAAATCAAAGCAAATTTACCCCACATCCTAACATTTATGTGTTGCCCATGGAGTCCTAGTTGTCTTGCAGCCCTCTACACCCTGTATTACATATTTTCCCCAGTCACAGTTTGTTAGCCACAGCAAATTGACACATCACACTCAAAAACAGAAAATGTCTGCTCACTCCATCTTCTCACACCAGCGTCTGCTAACACAGTTCTATGAAGTCAGGCGAGGAAGTGAGGACAAACACACATGAAAAAAAAAAAAAAAAAAAAAAAAAAAAGAGCAAAGATACATGTTTGTTATGAAAAATGACACTCCGCCACGGCAACCTGCTCCCTGGGAAGCAGTGGAGGTCTGAGAGCAGTGTGGAGGCTCCGCGGCATCATCATCACACACACACAAACACACAACTTGTTGCGAACATGCACCGCTAATCAGGATACTGACAAATAAGACGGATTACAGGCTGCATTAACTGTGTAAACCAATATATCATCGTGACATGCACGTAAACACTCAAACACTTAGAGTACACACGAAGCAGTGAGTTACAGAGCTGTGAGGAAAGAGAGAGCAGACTGCGTCATCTGTCTGTCCAGGCACTGTGAAGTAAGCCTGGAGGACAGGAAGCAGCAGGAGGTGAGATGAGGAGTAACAACCGATGACAGACATGTACCCAGCTTTACTCCTCCTCCTTATCTATATGATAATATTTTTTAAAATATGCAGTATCTAAATGTATGGGGGATTGAATCAGTCGCCTGTGAGTGTGTTTGTGTGAAGGTTCATTAGCTGCTATAATTTAACATAATCTGTTCCTGTCCAGTAGCTCCTAACGGCACAAGTGTAGGAGATGGTTTTGTAACCCATAAAAATTGTTTTGTATATAGGTTAATTCTCACCTTTTACTTGAGCAGGTCGTCTAACCCTCAATCAAGTCCAAATTACCCTCAGTGGCCTGATAACTTAAATTCAGCTCAGTGACAGTTCAAGCTGGAGGACCATCTCCTCGTGCCTATACCTTCTGAGTCCGAAACACTGTTTCTTGTCTATAGACTCCACACGCTCAGTGTTGTCTTTATGCAATCATAACCTTACACAAGGGCATCCAGCCAATCACCTTAAAGGAGACATATTATGGAAATATCAGTTTTTGAAGGCTCTTTAACATATATTTGAGTGTTTGTCTTGCCTTCTGGCCCCCAAATTGCAGGTTCCACAGGTTGAAATCCATGACATTTTTTGAGCTGTTCCATCAGTTGTCCAATAATGATGTCATTAGATCTTGAATTTGGATAATACCACTCCTACCTGGTACTGGTAGAAGGGGTGGGGTGGTGCTATCAGTAGTTCATTTACATTTAAAGGGACAGGGCACTGAAACAGACTGTTCTGAACAGGGCTGTTTTGAGTGGATAAAAAGAGCTGTGATGTTTGATCCTTGGGGTATTTTGACTGAAGCATGTCACAGACATGTGTTTAAGACACCTGGGAACTATGTTAATTTGTGAAAAAGGGGCAGAATATGTCTCCTTTAAAGCTGTCACACTGTCATCAGATTGCTCTCACTCTTTCTCTCTTTCCCTCTGATGTCATTTAAGAACAATTAAATATCTGTGGCCCATTTCCAGCCCTTCTCCACCTTCGCCTCCACCCTTTCAGACCAAGTCACCCAATCAGAAGGTTCCCTCATGAGGATGTCCTATCCTTGAGCTGTAGTCATCATCACCACATCAGTGTGTCAGTGAAAGATTCATCTAAATGGAAAGACCTTAAACCTATGTATCGTTGCCATGGGGATCCACTTCCTGCCAGTATCTAAATGCCAAAGTCTATTCCATCTGTTCACAATAAATTTCATTTTACTGTAAATTTTCATAGACTTTTGTTCCTCCCATGAGTCCCTCCTGACTGAATTACTGGCAGGGCTGTTGGTGGTTGGATGATTTAGGTGCTAAACGCTTCAACATATAAGGTCTAAAGGATCAGTTAGCGATCAAAAGGGACTTCCAGGAAGCTATTTCTGCAACTACAGCTATAGAGAAATCTTATCCAAACAACCTCATATTTTCATGCTTATTGCATGTTGTTTCATGGTGTCATGATAACAAGGTTAAATATAAGAGAACAAACAAATATTTTCTTTGTATAGAGTAAATTATTCATTATCCATTATTCATTCATTCATGTATTATTCTCATTGTGAAATATAAAACAGAGCTCCTTGTTGTAAGAGCTACAGGTTAGATTGCTCTGTATGAGCTTGTTTCATGAAACACAAAAGATGGCAACATTACACAAACACAACAGCTCTACAAGATAAATATTGTTTGTGACTGGCCAGAACAATTCACAGGTTATGCAGTAGATGTGCTGAGGTGGGTTGATGCTGGACTGGACCAGCTGGAGGACAGCTTTATACTGTAGTGGGTGATTGGGTGTTTTGCTGAAAGGCAACAGATGACACTTAGGGTATGTGTTAAAGTTGACTACAAGTCCCTCAGATGGCCAGCTGACTAATCCTCTAGTCTAGGCCTTTGACTTTATTGGAAGAGCTTTGCCTTTCAATATCCTTCTGCATTCTTTTATAACTCTTGACTTGACTTGATTTCTGTCCAATCACAAACAAGACATGTTGTCCCACCATTCCTGAAGTCTGAAATGTTGTGTTCTCTGAAATGATGTTGAGTTTGACCCTAAGGGACACTGTACGACCACACTGGTATAGAAGAGACAAAAGAAATGAAATGTATGACTGACAGTCAACATTGGACTAGTACGTATAGCACAAAATTAACTTGACACATTACATCACACTGCATCTTGTACTTAGAAGCATAAATGAATGAATACCTCAATGTGAAGATAAATACCTATGTGTTATCAGCACTGCACAAAAAACACAGGGGCAGCTGAATATCTAAGTTCTTTAAAGCAGTAACAAGTTGGAAAAACTTTCATCAAACATTAAATTTTTTCTCAGTTTGATGTGACTTTGCTGACCTCAAACCCATCTAAGTCACTGCAATTTACTACGCTGTGCACACAGATTAAACAAACAAACAAATAAATGTCAACTTGCCCTCTGGGTGTGTTCCCTATAAGACTGATAAAGAAAAAAACAAAGAAAACGTGCTCACATCAGCCCAGTCCTAGCATCTCTACATTGGTTCCATGTTCAGTCCAGGATTAATTTTAAAATTACTTCAAATATTTTGAAGATCAGACTTGGGCTGGCCAATAATAATAACAGTAGTGTGGTATTTACTTAGAATTTTAGGATGTGTTGTCTGTAAGAGACAAGTTTAATCAGATTCAATTTTTTTCTGCGACTCAAACATTTGTGATTTTAGAGTTTGTTCTTTTTTTAAAAAAAAAAAGTGTCTGCAGCAGTGATGAAAATCTCTTTAAGTCTGCAGTGTTGCCCAGAGAGCCGAGTGTCACCTCTGCACATAAGGTTTTCATGATACATCTTCACAATGTTCAAAAATATTATATTATAAAAATGTTCATTTCATTTGATATTGGCCTACAGGTCGCCTGCTTTGAAACGCTCGCTGGGTACAAGTATAAAGCGGTGTGTGAGAGAGCCAGCAGCACAGCCTGGCTGCTCCGCTGACTCTCACAGGACCCCCTGGTTGCAGGCAAGGATACAGCTCGCCTCAGGACGTTCAGTCAAGGTTCCGCTCTTCAGACATCATTCCTTTTCTCAGCCACAGCCTGAAGGGAATGAATCCAGTTGATAGAGGGACATTTAAAGGATTTAGTATTTTTACTATGTTGTCCCTTCTGCTGTGTTTAGTCTTTCCAAAAAAAAAAAAAAAAAAAGCCCAGAGGACAAGCTGGGACACCGCTGCTGTAACATGCTCGTCTTTGTTTGTCTGCAGTCACACTTGCTCTAAGATGTTTGTCATAAATTGGAAATGTATTAAACCAGACACATGCTCGCCCTCCCTGACTCACCATAATGTGACTGAGGGGGTATCATGTCCTTGTTTTGTTGTTTCAGGACAGTATGTTGCATGGAGGCATTTGCTCAAGGTTTCCTAACATATTATCCATGCATGGACAAATGGTGCACTTTCACCACATAATGTCTCCATATAGATGTAATATAATTCATATTATAGCATTACATTTTTAAGTGTGGTGAAGGTCGGTGTCATGTTCTTCTATGTTTCAGTTAAATGTGTTTTCATATCAATAAAGGAATGTTTCAAAAGATAAAATCCTTAAGGTGAGTGGGGCTCAAGGTGTGGCTAAGAGCTGTGATTTTTGAGATCACAAAGACACAGGTCCTGATGGGCCATTTTAAGGCTGTCTGAGTACAGGCTGTATGCAATATCAAAGTGTCAAAACGCTCTGTGTACTGTGTGAGGCTTTGACACTTCCACTGTAGACCTGCTTCATAATCAAAGACATGAAAATCTCATTTTATACATGGAACCTTTAATGGTGGAGAAAAAAAAATCCTGAAGTTATAAGATAACTTTAAAATAAATAAATAAGAGTTCTAATTTTGAACACTGTTTTATTTTACTTCTGTTATTCAGCTCATCTGCCATTCTTCATTTTCCAACTCCCAATGACTCGCACACTAATAAATTATTTTTCTCAACATTATTCAAAAATCTAAGGGAGTCATAACAGAAATGTAATTCATGCATATGTGAAGTAACGTGAAATGAGCTGGAAAGACATTTGAGTGTAGCAGCCTGCGGTGTCAGGCTGCTGGCTGGATGGCTTGTCAGATGTAATTGACTTTCCACAGTCTTTCCTGTCACTCTCTGCTGTAATTTGATAGGCTCATGCAGGGCTTTGAGAAAGAGTACACTCAGTAATGAAAAAGAAAATCTGTGTCACAGGTAGAGTCTATTGATAATCTGTAAGAGCAATGAAGCTGGGAGAATAGTTAAACCTATGCCTCTGCTGCAGCAGTTCACTGGAGCAAACAGCAGAAGACCACAGAAATGTTATGTTTATGCAAACGTTTGGATACCCTGCATGAGCAAATGTCATTTTCTACTGAACATAAACTGAACTGTCCCAGTAGATGGTGCTGTTCTGTAAGTCTGACCTGTTGCTGAAAGAGGAAATACAATCCCTGCCTCATTGCTCTTTCCATAACTCCATAGAAGAGGGAGCTCAAAGAAAACTCATTTAAGGTAAATAAAATGAGATTGCTGTTGAGAATCACAGTGCATTTCATTCAAACTACACTGATTGAATGTTTGGATACTTGGGGCCAGCTCAACAAGCTTTAATCACCTTATAAAGTTGGTGTGGTGAGCTTGTTAGCAAACAGTTTCTTATTTAGAAATCCCATTGACACAGAGCAGCATTAGCATTCATTCCATTTCATTTCTCTCCCCCTGATGAATGTACGTCCAAGTGCTTTGCTCCTCACTAATCTCCACTGTGTTCACAAGCCAGTGTCGACCTGAGTATGTGTGTGTGTGCACTGTTGGGTGCTGAGAAGGTAGGGAATAGTAGATTTTCATAGAAAATACTCTGAGATCAAAAACTGAGACAGTGAAGTTCTGGGCATATAGTTGCCTGTCTCTATTATCAGCCAGGTCAGTTCAGCAGTTGAAGCAAATAGAAGCTTGGGTTTCGATTTGAGAATTTAGTTTTTGAAAAAAAAATAAAAAAGCAAACAAACAAACCAAAGAATACACTGGCAAGAACACAAAGAACACACAGGAACACTGAAGCAACGTCAAAGTCTGGCTTGAATGGCCTTGTCCTGTTTATATTAGTTCAAGTCCTATTTCATCAGTGTAGTTATGATTAGCTCCACCTTGGTAACCATAGAAACCATGGTTCCAGTAAGCCTGAAACTTTGAGCTACGATCAGACTTTCATTCCATCATCCTGAACCTCAGCTCCTTTTTGTCAGTGGTTAACACAGATGCCAACCTTGTAACCATGGGAACTTATGCAACCAGGCAATTCTGGTCTGGAGCAGGATTAAGGTGAGCATCAGCTTCATTTATGTTCAAAGAATGTCCAAAACACAGTTCTGCTTATATTCTTCATAAATCTCCATAAGGACTTTTACTCTGCTGTGGAGAAACTTCGCTGCGTGCTTTTCCTTTGGGCCATTTTATGATATTTTCGGCACTTAACTAGTGGGGTCAGTCAAGTGCAAGGTGCAAGGCTTATAGGTGAAGCTTGAATCAGCGTCAAGTGGAGCCAGTTGATTTCACTTGATGAACTGGGTCAGGGCGTGACTTAGAATTTGCACTAAGCCAAGCTTCAAGATTACACCAAAGTCTGGATGTCCTTGGCAACTTTGACAAAATACCCCTCAGGAAGAGTGTGGTGCTGTTTTTTTTGTTTGTTTGTTTTTTTTTTCCTGTGTGGCTCTCTCTCTGCCCTGTTCTACTGGCCTGGGCTGAGCTGAGCTCAGGTGTGAGCAATAATCTCGTTGGCAGAGCAGGTAAAAGGAGACAGTGGCAGGTCTTTGCTCTCTCTCACAGTAAATGTGTGGCTGGGAGAGGGGGCAGCACAGTTCCCTGGGTTTTCCCCAGTTTTTTGGAATGGTTTTGTTCCCAAGCATATCCAGATCACTGGGTTTTATTCATATTCAAGTAAACACTTGTGAAAAATCAGTGGCTTATTAGCACAAGAACATGGGGGAAAGTTGAGACCAAAAGCCTATTACATCTGTCTGTGGTAGAGATCGGCTTTCTACAACAGAGCCTGTTGTTGGTTTCCAAACCACTGTAGCACATACAGTGCATACGCCAGTTGAAATGCTGTTACAGGGAAAAATCAAAAGGCATATCTGCTCAGAGACTTGCAAGATGGCCAACTGCCATTCATGTGTGTGAAATTACAACAGTTAATGCAAAATCCTGCCACCTGCATGCTTAAACTGAACAAAGTTTATACTGATGGCTCCCATTACTGGGGAAAATGGGCATTATCACAGTGATGTGCTTTTTTTATTAGCTATTGTTATATCCGATAGCTAATAGTGTATATAGACACAATAATCATTTACATGCCCGTTACCTCAACAAGCTGAAACAGAGGTTGACCTTCATGTGTAGCTGAAGCATATCAAAGAGGAACAGCAGGGTCTGTTCAAGAAACTAATGAAATTCACTGGAGAGCAGTGATACAATGACCGGCTGCTGCCCCGCTGCTGCTCCCAGTGGGATCAGAACACTGAAAGGCAATGAAGCGAAAGATCTCTCTGATGGAGGACCAACACAACGCTGCAAGACTGATGCACTCTGCTCACAGGTCACCAGCACACCATTACTCTTACCTGCTCAGCCCAGCCCATCATGCGCTGGTCTGGCCACACAGTCAACATGCATTCTACAGTGATTTCAGCAAGCGCTGAAGCACGCTTTAGAATCTGGGCTTTCCTGAAATTCAAATGATAGGCTAGCTCTTAGACTGTTGTTCACTTATATTCTGTCACAGCTTTGATTCCAACAGATCACAGATCTGTCGAGTTTCAGCTACTGCACAAACCAGGAATTCTACCCCGTTAACAGTCTTCCTGTCCTGGCCCCTGGCAGGCAGATCTATTTATTTTGGGGGAAAAAAAATATAATCAGGCCTTTCTGTTCTGATGAGGCAAAAGACATTGTAGTGTCTGATCCTCTCCTCTGTTTTGTGGAATGTGTCTTTCTTTACCTTAAAAGGCCTCCTTTCTGTTTAAAGACTTGATTGTCATATTAATCTGGGTTTTCTTTAGCCTAAAAAGTTTGTAGGTCATCTGAGGTTACCTACCATCTGTATGGTTTTGTCTCTCTGTCTAAGAATGTGGGATTCCTGGGATAAGAAACCATAAAGAGAGTGTTTGAACTGAACGAAGGGGGATCCTACAATTGGCACCAGAGACTCCCTCACATTCGGCATTTTCTTTTGACATTTGTTCTTTTTTGTAATAAAGTCTTTTTATCGGCAAAAGAAGACATGTCAGCGGTGATCGCTTTTCATCAACACATCAATACACAACAATTTTTGGCGTCAGGAACAGGATGTGTTTGTGGACCTATCACTGTTGGCCGACAGCTTTGTTAAGCCGACTCCCGCATCGGCTACAGCTTATAGAAAGGGTGAGTTTTTCAATACTATGCACTGGTTTGCTTGTTGGAGCTGCTCTGTATTGCTGTTGGGTCACACCGTTAAAGACTCTTTGTGTGGGTGGTTGTTGTGCTGATGTTAGAAGTTGTCCATTCTAAATTTTCAAAGTTTAGGGTTTGTGTTGCTGGCAACCAATGTATTTGTATTTGGTAGAGCGAAAGGCCCTTAACTCATTCAAAGGAACACCTCCAAGCCATTGGTTTAGGTATGTGCATGACACATGAGTGAAGATCAAAACCCAAGATTTACAAGCCTTTACTGAACACATCAACTCTGTGGAAAAAAACATCAAGTTCACAAGATAAGATGTCAAAGACAACCACCTACCATTCCTGGACTGTGATGTTCACCTTGCTGAGGACAGGAGCCTCCACAATGGGGTATACAGGAAGCCCACACACACAGATCAATACCTACTCTTTGACTCACATCATCCACTGGAGCACAAACTGGGTGTTATCAGAACCCTGCAACACAGGGCTGACAACATACCAATCTCCACTCGGGCCCAAGCAGAGGAACATAAACATCTAAAGGGAGCTCTGAAAACTTGTGGCTATCCGAGTTGGACATTTGGCAAAACAACAACACGCTACAGAAAGAATACCAACACAGAGGATGCTGAGAAAATGAAAGATAAACGCAAAAACGTTGTCATTCCATACGTGTCTGGGGTCTCAGAGAAACTCAGGAGGATTTTCAACATACATCAAATCCCTGTATGTTTCAAACCCAGTAACACTCTCAGGCAGAAACTGGTACATCCCAAGGACAAGATACCACACAATCAAAAAAGCAACCTGATATATGCGGTCAAATGCAGTGAGGAATGCATGGACCTATATATTGGGGAAACAAAACAACCTTTAAACAAACGCATGGCCCAACACAGAAGGGCAAACTCCTCAGGTCCAGTCTCAGCTGTCTACTCCCATCTGAAGGAAAAGGCACACTCCTTTTGAAGACAGCAATGTCAAAATCTTGGACAGGGAGGACAGATGGTTTGAAAGAGGAGTCAAAGAAGCCATCTGTGTAAAAGTGGAGAAGCCATCACTAAACAGGGGAGGGGGTCTGCGACACCACCTATCCCCCATTTACAATGTCGCCCTTTCATCTGTACCCAGGAGAGTCAACAACTTAACTCAGACGACTCTCAACAATCGTCATTCACCAGGGGCACACCTGACCCTAACGACTGTCGTTCACATGAGATACCAACAGGGGCACATGAGCCTAACGACTGTCGTCCCCATGAGACCATAACGATGGTCAGGTGAAACCAGTACTTTCACAGGTACTTTGGTGGACCCACCCACAAGAGGTTAAATAACTGGGTCCTACTCCACTTTCTTGGTTAGACTAGTGCGGACTAGAAGGACCGATGCGTAGGAACTGATGAAGCCACCTGGATAAGAGGCGAAACGTCTTCCCAGACAAATACAAGTCCAGTTGCCTTCGATTCAATTTGGGAGAGAGAGTGATACTGATACATAGTCAGGTTTGAGTGGTAACAAGAACATTTTGTATTTTGGGTAACATTCATACATTTCATTGCATTCATTTGCTTACATATCTAAAACACTAGGTTATATACTGCAGTTATTCAGAAGAAAGACTTGGCAACAGACTGACCAATCAATTAATAGAGTATTTGGTTCATATAGTGTTAAGGATTACGTTTGTGGATTTTGTTGTTGGTTTATGGGTTACTTTGATTGGTGCTGAGTTGGAAGTTTTACTTTTACCTTGCAATTTGAAGGGTTGTGTGTGTATTTAGTTAATGATAGTAGATTAATCAAAAAAAAAATTAGATAAGAACTTTTAATTGGGTAAAATTTAATTATGAAAATAAAAAGGGAACCATTATAATGTTAAAGATGGACAATCCAAAAGCAATTACTCCTGTTGAGGTAGTCCAGAAGAATAATCCTTTAATTAAAAGGCATTGCAGTGATGTCAGAAAAATGGTACATATGTTGGCCTGAAATTGACCAACCATGGCCAGTGGTAGGAACCTTTAATCCAGAGGTAATAAGAACAATACAGGTGCTTTTGTCCATAAGGCAAAGGAAAGGAAAGTGAGAGTCCTTTGTTTATATGAAAGCTTGCCAAGCCAAAATATGTTTACAGAAAAGTAGACAACAACAGACTTTAAGAGAAGTTGAAGAAAGCATACATCAATGCCTCACATGTGATGGTAGACAGTGGACTGGCTTTCACCTGTATTCGGCCTGAAGATGCTATACACCTCCCCTTGCCTGGTCAACTGATATGGACAATCGGGTTTGAGGGAGTGAAACAGCTGGTACCGCTTACAAAACCAATCAAGCTCTGCTATAAAAATCAGAAGACTACAATACCTATATTGGTATCAGGACACACACCGATTGTACTTTTGGGAAGAGATGCTCTATGCAGATTGAATTGTGCCATGAAGTGTACGCCAGGTGGCTGTCTGGCAGAAATGCCAAATGATGCTGTCCGCCAATTATTGACGACAACAGATGTTGAAGCTTCTTCAGTATATTGGATTGGAGTTTGCGCAAAGATTTTGGAGTCTGTCAAATTGTGGGAGAAGTTTATTGTGGCAAATATGCCTGATGCAAAGCTTCTGGAGTATCCATTTCATTGCACGATTAAGTATTGCAAGAATGCTCCATCCATCCATCCATCCATCTTTCTTCCGCTTCTGCTTCATCCGGGACCGGGTCGCGGGGGCAGCAGCCTGAGCAGGGACACCCAGACTTCCCTCTCCCCAGACACTTCCTCCAGCTCTTCTGGGGGACCCCAAGGCGTTCCCAGGCCAGCTGGGTGACGTAGTCACTCCAGAGTGTCCTGGGTCTTCCCCAGGGCCTCCTTCTGGTGGGACATGCCCAGAACACCTCCCAAGGGAGGCGTCCAGGGGCCATCCAGTACAGATGCCCGAGCCACCTCAGCTGGCTCTCATTTCGGCCGCTTGTATCCGGGATCTCATTCTTTCGGTCATGACCCAGAGTTCATGACCATAGGTGAGGATAGGAACGTAGATCGTCCAGTAAATCGAGAGCTTTGTCTTTTGGTTCAGCTCCCTCTTCACCACGATGGACTGATACAACGACCGCATTACTGCGGCCGCCGCACCGATCCACCTGTCAATCTCACACTCCATCCTTCCCTCACTCGTGAAGGGGACTCCAAGATACTTAAACTCCACCTGAGGCAGGAACTCTCCCCCGAACTGGAGGAGGCAAACCACCTTTTTCCGGTCGAGAACCATGGCCTCAGACTTGGAGGTGCTGATTCTCATCCCAGCTGCGAACTGCCCCAGTGTATGCTGAAGATCCTGGCTCGAGGGAGCCAACAAGACAACATCATCCGCAAAAAGCAGCGATGAAATCCGGTGGCTCCCGAACTGGACCCCCTCCGGACCCTGGCTGCGCCTAGAAATTGTCCATAAAACTGTCCATAAAATATTGAACAGAACCAGTGACAAAGGGCAGCCCTGCCGGAGGTCAACATGCACCGGGAACAGGTCCGACTTACTGCTGGCAATGTGAACCAAGCTCCTGCTCCAGTTGTACAGAGACCGTACAGCCCTCAGCAGAGGGCCTCCAACCCCATACTCCCGAAGCACCTCCAACAGAATACCACGGGGACATGGTCGAATGCCTTCTCCAAGTCCACAAAGCACATGTGGACTGGTTGGGCAAACTCCCATGAGGCCTCGAGTACCCTGTGGAGCATATAGAGCTGGTCCAGTGTTCCATGACCTGGACGAAAACCGCATTAAACCTCCCTGAACTGCCACCTTACCGTGGTGGAGGGGTTTGAGTGCCTGAGTGATCCTAGGAGCTATGTTGTTTGGGGCTTAATGCCCCTGGTAGGGTCTCCCAAGGCAAACAGGTCCTAGGTGACAGGTCAGACCAAGAGCGGTTCCAAAGCCCCAGATGACAGACAATACAACAAGGCAGTTCACGTCGCCTGGATTGGCATCACTGGGGCCCCGCCCTGGAGCCAGGCTTGGGGTTGGGGCTCACAGGCAAGCGCCTGGTGGCCAGGTCTTTGCCCATGGGACCCGGGTGCAGCCTGAATGAGCGATGTGGGCCCGCCTTCCCATAGGCCCACCACCCGTGGGAGGGTTCAGATGGGGCCGGTGCATTGTGGTTTTGGTGGCAGTCGTGGGCGGGGACCCCGGTGACCCAATTCCTGGACAACAACTCTGGCTTTAGGGACATGCAAGAATGCTGCCCAATCAAATTCTGAAGATATGTTAAATCACTAACCAAAGCAAGTTTAAATCACCTCGTGTTGTATAATTTTGGGACCACAAGGAGCAGCTATGATGGTAGACATAGATGATTATGTGAGTAAAGAATATGACCCTGAAAAGAGTGTGCCACATGTGACTTTGATGGTGTCTGAGGACTACAGAGTCATATAGGAGAAATGATGGCGGAAGCAGCAGAAGCTGTTTTTGTGCCAGTAAAGGAGATTTTTTTTGCCATCTGGAGGAGTGAGGACCAGTGGTTTATTAAGATTAGGATTTCTGCTCAAGGTCATGGGCGACCACAAACCGTCCCAATGACACATGAAGCAATTTGTAGTGTTGAAATTGACACAGGCATTTTGAGGGAAGAGATGTTACAGCAAGTACCGGGTTGTGGTCTTGACACAACCGACTCCGGAATGTCTGAAGGAGTGGACTTAGAATGGCATATAAAGGAGAAGTTTGGGATGATCAGGAGAGTCCCCACATTGGCACGGAGGGGCTCTGAGATTCAGCTTGTTGACACTGACACGTCCTCTTTGTAAAAAAAAAAAAAAAAAAAAAGTTTATTACAAAAAGGTACAGAGTGGTCATCTTCATCGGCATCCACATCAAAATACACAACATTTTTGGCGTCACGAACAGGATCTGTTATGTCTGGCTTCAGCTGGCCACTTGGAGGAGCGAGCTCCCGCATTGAGTGTGCACGAACAGAGGGTGAGTTTTTCACTAATCCATGCGCTGGTTGGCTCCTTGGAGCTGCCATCTGTTGGCTGTTGAGATGCACCGTTGAAGGACCTTTGTGAGTTTGATTTGTTTGCTGATGATTTGACCATGTCCTAAATTTCTAAATTTCTTTTGTGTTTTTCCTAGTTGTTTTATTTTGAGTGAGGCTGTCTGTCTATGTAGTTTGGCTACATATAGTTTTAACTATAATGCGTTTTGGTGAGGGAGAGTTATATCTCCTCCTTTTTTAGATAGACATTTGGTTATTCGGAATTGTCCCAATTCGAGAAGGGGGGACATAGTGAAAAAGAAAGACAGGTTGTCTATATGGTTTAACTATAGTATGAATAATTGAAGAAGTGGGGAACCTTTTCTTAAGGTAGACACCTGAGTGATTAAGTGTTTTAGGCCTAAATAAAAATAAGAGTAAGAGTAAGAATTAAGAGAAGAAAACGTGTTAACCTACTTGTAAAGTTAGGAATAAAGGTAAAGAATAGTAAGACTATCTGAGAGTAAGAAATACAAAGTAGTGAAACTATTTTTAGGGCAGTGAAAAGAAATTGTGATCACTAAGAATATTCTGTGTAAGGATCCTTGTGTATGTGTGTATGTATGATGAAGTGTGTGAAAAGGCCATTTTTGTTTATGAACTAAGTTTATATATGATAATATTTGGGAATAATGATAATATTCCATTAATGCTAATTTAAATGAGCCTGAAAAGGACTTTTTATATATCTGTAAAGAATTATGAGCCTGAGAAGGATGGGTGTATAAACCTTCAAAGAACGTTTGGTTATATATAAATATATTTGAGCCTTCATTGGGGACTTTTTGGTAAAAAGACTTATGAGCCTCTTCTTGGAGGATGTTTGGATAAATGAATAAATAAATGAGCCCCAAAAGACGGACTTTTGTAACACAAGAAAAGAAAAAGTTGACTGATTAGGATGTTACGTTTCAATTCCAAATGACGTTGAAATGCTTGTTTTTTTTCTCTACATGATACGAGAATAAAGGACAAGAGGAATGTTTGGACATGGATTAGAAAATAGCTGGTCTACGTCACGTGGATTGTGGATTGCAGACGACAGTGGTTGCATCTGAATCCAGCTGATAAAGGCCAGTACGATTTATACACAAACTCTTTCACACACCTGCATTTAAATCTTTGAGCACACATGACTGATATCACACATTCATTTCACACATATGAGTAGTAGAAAGGGAGATTTGGCAACAGACTGATCGATTGAGTGTTTGTGGTTGGCTTTGACCTCTTGCTATTGGACTCTGTTCAATTAATTGTGTACTGCTGCTTGATTAGGAATTTTGCTATTTGATTTTGTCCTAGCTGATTGATTATTTGCTGTGGATTTTGTTGATGGATCTTGTATAGTTGAATATGATCGAGATTTTAGTTTGAATTTTGCTGTTGGTGGCTGTTTCAGTTGGCTGATGTTTGGTTGAGAGACTTAGGTTATGTGGTTTGACGCACTGTTGTGATAAGTTTGAGTCTGACATTTTTGTCTTTCAGGGTTTTTATCTTTAAGAGTCTTTTGATCCTTTGGAGTTGGCAAATTCATTTGCTTTATATTGCTTGTAACTAGGAGAGTGACAAAAGTAGAATAACTTTGCAAACTAAACTGATTAACTTGTTTAGTGAACTAAATTAATAAATTGATAAAATAGTTGCATTAATTAGAATTAATATCAGAGAACAATCCTTTGATTAAAGGCATTGCAGAAATGTCAAAGAAGTGGCAAAAGCGTGGGCCAGCAATTGATCGTCCATGGCCAGTAGAGGGAACGTTTAATCCCGAGGTCATTAAGACCATGCAAGTGCTTGTGTCCACTTATAGAAGGAAAGGAAAGGAAAGTGATAAACGTAAAGAAAGAAGACAAATGGAGTTGGGCATGCTTCAGCTGTTTGAGAGGGAGAGCCATAAATGGGCAAAGGCCAATAAAGATAAGCAACAGCAGGCTGAAGAGGTCATAAAAACAAATGTTAGAAATAGAGACACCCTTCTCACATGTAACTCCAACTCAGAAGCCCCCACCTTATAAGAAGGGTCCGTGATCTCTATCCTCAGCTCCCTGTGATTAGCCAAGAGGGAGACTATTGTATTACAGATGACAATGATAAAATAATAGAGACAGGGCAAGCAGAGACGACTCTGAGAATGTATCCCCGTACCAAAAGTAAAAGCAAAACTGTGCATTTCAAACCTAAAAGTAGAAAAAAGGCTGGAAAGATAGATTTTGAGGATGTCGAGGAGCCACCCAGGATTCCACAGGTCTTTGGAGGAATCATGAAGGTTTGATTGTTGCACCTCCTGACTTGTTGGGTTTAATGATTCAAGAGGCACATGGGTTGGCCCATGTTGCAAGGGGGGAGGTGAAGAGAAAAATCATTGAGTATGGATTTTGGGCACCATATTTATTGGAGCAAATTGATAGTGTCATAAGCAAGTGTGTCATTTGCCTTACAGTGTTCATAAAGGTGTGATGACTCCACCAGGTTATATTCCAACACCACAGGGTCCAATGCGAGAGTTGGTGGTGGACTTTGTTGACATGATAAAACCAGTTGGACGAAAAAGATACATGTTGGTTGTCGTGGATAGATTTTCACGATGGCCTGAGGCTTGTCCAACTAAGCAAAAGGACGCTCAGTCAGTTGCCAAGTTTCTGTGTAGGGAAGTCATAAGCAGGTGGGGACTTCCTGACCGAATATCTTCAGATAATGGAAAAGAGTTTGTGGATAAAATGGTCAAATTGATCTAGCAGAAATTAGGAATTAAACAGTGTCTCGGAGCGGTTTATCACCCTCAAAGTCAAGGGATGTGCGAAAAGATGAATGGCATTTTGAAAAACCGCATTGTGAAAATATGTCAGCACACGGGCTTAAATTGGGTAGCAGCATTACCATTAGCATTAATGGCATGTCGCTCCAGTGAGTTGCGTGATCTGCATATGACTCCTCATGAGCTGGCTACAGGTAGACAGATGCCAACACCTTGCTTGCGTACGAGTGGAAAAGGTCCAGTTTGGCCCTTTTGGAGGATGAAATGCGAGCATATGTTGCATATATGGCTACCTTTCATAAAAAAATATCCACATATGTTTCCGACAGGCAGAAACGAGAGGAGGTGCAAAAGAGACTTGAGGAACAAACCAGGGACACGGTGCAACCTGGAGACAAGGTGTTTGTAAAGGTTTTTAGGAGGAAATGGTATAACGCACGTTGCGAAGTACCATTTGAAGTAGTTTGCAGTACAGGTACTGCGGTCCAAGTTAAGGGGTTTCCAACTTGGTACCATCTATCTCACTGTGTTAAAGTACCAGCAGAAATATCATCTTCTTTACAGGATCAGGATAATGAAAATGTCCATCAGCAACATTCTGGTGAAGGTGATGATCTTGTTCCTTTTGATGAGGGTGAGAGGAGCTCACCAGCTATTGAACCCCAAAGTAGATTTGAAAAAGTCAACTTCCAGCATGTCCCCGAGTCAACAGGACCAGTGGAAGTTAGAGAGTCAGAGACTGCGGAGAGAGGTGGCGCAGTCACAGGTCAAACGGAGGTCAGAGAAGCCCAAGACCAATCAGAAAAAGAGTCAAGCCAAAGCGGTATGAAGACTGAAGTTAATGTGGGTTTGAGTGATGTAGCTCAGCTCCCATGCAGGTGCGGGAAAAATAGTTCTAGTAAAGATGGTACATTGAAGTGGATTGAAAAAGTATATTTTGGGTAATGATATGTGGTGGATTAAAGTGAAAGAAGATTGTTCACTTTTATTGCGAGATGTCATCTTGACGGATCAAGGAGAGTAGACTTGTCTCTTTTAAGATTCTGAGCATGTACCATCTCTGGAACATGAGACTGAAGATTTTGTCTCATAAGGTTGTTTTGACAGTGAGAGATTTGAAGTCTGTCTCTACAGTGTCTAATAAAGATCAGATTTCGACAGCTGTAACTACTCCTACAGAAGTAAATATAGAATTCACAACTATAGGTTTTGAAGTGACAGAAGGAGTTAATACTTTAACAACAGTAACTCCATTAGTCGAAACTTCAGAGGCAATGGCAACTACATCTTACATTGTAGATGACAAACTTGGAGATCACCTTGTCTACAGAAATAGTGACGGAATCTCCGTTACCTAGAGAGTCTACAGAAACAATACAAGAAAAATAGAGACAACGACGATTTTGGATCCTGATTATTTGTTTGCTTTTGAAGGAGAACTAGATGATGCTGACCAGAGCCGGACTATGCAAAAGAGGGAGTCCAAATGGAGAGCATTTGGGTTTGATGCTGAAGTACTGCAAATCTCAGACCCAGTTGCTGGGAGAAATTTGTGGTTCCAGCAGCTGACTCACTCTGTTAGATTGGTTAGGGAAATTGAAGGTCCATGTGTTGTGAGAATTCCATCAGCAGGAACATGGGAAGCAATTTTAGAGCCACTGCCAGAGCCATTGACTTCAAAGTGCCAATTTTATGCATTGTCTTGGTTGCTTTATCAGCAGAAATCATCAAAAGATGTGTTCATGTCCATGTCGGTGAATTTGTTTAAGCCTAAACGCGAGTGTTTTTGGTTGTTGAATCTACCTTATTTGGATTTACTTGGTGGACATGAGGAGATAACAGCAGCGGTACCTGAGGCCATGATAATGGTATCCAACAAGGCTAACACTTGTTTTTGTTCAAATGATACATATAATGGACCGGGGATGTTTATGGGGATATCCACTAAGAATTACATCATGAATTTTGCCAAGAGAAATCATAGAACTGTTGATGGTTTATATGAAGTGACTTTCCATGCTCCGGATAAGGTTGATAGTAGGACTTTGACTGTAAAAAATCAGACCTTGCCAATTAATGTCACTATAGGTAATTTCAAAGATCTTTGGTGGGTCTGTGGCGATAAGGCATACATCTTTCTTCCATATGGGTGGACAGGTTGTTGTTACCTGGCAATTTTGAAACTCCCATATGACGTTTTTACCATTCATAAGGGGCAAAAATCAGCTGATAAGCCGCATTCAAATACTACTATTAGCCACAGAGTGAAAAGAGAAATGGCACAGTTTAATGAGATTGAAGCCTATCATTTTAGAATAAGTTTGACTGAAAAGTGGGGCATAGGATTGTTTCTTTGGTATGGTGTGACCTTTTTGGCAGATCATATTGATAATATTACCTATACGCTACAGGGGTTTGCTGACCAAACTATTAAGGGGTTCAGGACATTGTCCACTACACAGAAAAGTCATAGATTGACACTGCTGAAACATGACATGACTCTTGATTACATTCTGGCTAAACAAGGTGGTTTATGTGTAGCTTTGAATTTGATGGGTGATGCCTGTTACACTCCAATCCCTGACAGTTCTGATAATATGACTAGTGTTATAGAAGCCTTGAAGACTATAAGGGATGCATTTGGGGCTTCAGAGGGAGCAGGATGATCTGCAAATACTTGGTTGCAGGAACAATTAGGACCAATGGGAGCAGTGTTAGCTCAAATTATGATAGCAGTTGTTGTAACGCTGTGTCTGTTATTTTGTTTCTGTACCGTATTATTGACATTTGCCAAAGCTATGATCCTGAGATGGGTTGGAGTAGTAATGCCTGGGGATCAAGCTCAGATGATATTGTCGCATAAAATTGAAGATGGAGAGGATGTACAACAATTGATGGAGAAATATCCATTTTGAGTATTTTATTGATGTTACAATGTTATTTGCAAAGGATACTGGTGTTTTCTCTCTCTCCCTGTTAGAACAAGCTGACAGTGGAGGAGTTGATTTAAACGCCTCAACACAAACTGAAATGGACTGAAACACTGGGAAAAAGACTGCTGTGAAGAAGTGACATCTCCAGTTAAGAGTCGACGCTGTGGAGGAGCTACAGTGTGATCCTCTTTATGGTTTTGTCATGTGCATTGTATTTTGTTGTAATTTTGTTGACCCTATGTATTATTTCTATGTTTTGAATACAATGTGGATACTTATTGGAACCTCAGATGTTTTTTCTTTCGACATCTAGGGAGAGCATTGATAGGCAGGGAAAGGTCCAGCGGAGGATCCGATGGGTTGACCAGTCTGGTGTTGGACACCGTTTTGATTTGATTTGTCTGGAGTTTTCATGTGTATCTACTTACAGCATTCCTCCTTTTAATTGGTCTGGAGTACTAAGAGGTGGTCACCTAAGGCAGAGGGACTGTGAGAGAATTTCCCGTCTTGATTGTTTGAAGGAAAACTTCAAGAAAGATTAACTGCCTGACAGGTTTTTGCTCTCACACTCCATAAATTGGTTATAAGAATTGAGAGGATCTTTATTATTATGACTTTAATCACTTAGTTGTTGTCGAGGCTTTTGGGCCTTGAAGGGGGGAATATGTAGTGTATTTTCCACCTCACATTTCCTCTGTTTTAACATTTAAATTGTTGTATACTCTTGCTTTGCATGTTTTAGTTTCAAGTTAAGGAAGAATGTTTATTAAGTTTTTGTCGAAGGTTTCTTTACGACCCCTATTATGGGTTGAACAGAAGGAATGTGTCTGGAGAACAATTAGTCATCCATTTGGCTTCCTGATTGGTATGCCAGACCTTGACATACCACAAGAAACAGGAAATAGAGTTTCTCAATTAGATCCTAGAAGGTTAAAGGTCAAAAGGGTAAACTGACCATAGGTTGGATAAGAGCTTGACCAGATGTACAGGTGACTCCGGAATGTCTGAAGGAGTGGACTTAGAATGGTATATAAAGGAGAAGTTTGGGATGGTCAGGAGAGTCCATCCCAAACACATCAAAATACACAACAATCCAATCACAGTCAGCCACCTGTCCTTCTTCCACCAATCAGTCATTAGCGTCAAACTTAAAAAGTGTCCTCTCTCTGCAATTTCAACCGAGAATTCTCATCCCACCTCCACCCCGTCACCTCCTCATTGAAGACACAGACCACCTCTATCTGAAGCAGTTATCCAGAGGCTTTCACATCAGACAACATCATCTCGATACCACCACCAGTGTCTAGGCACGGGGAAATTTGGCTTTGGATGCAAGCTTCACATTCACTGATCTGTTTACAAAGCTGATATAACTCCTGGGGTCTATGCGCCAAAGTTGTCTTGGGCACAATAAATGTCATTGTATTTCACAAATCTGTCCTTGTATTCTTATTAAAAAAAAATCCATTAGACAACTACAGCTGATCCAGAATGCTGCTGCAAGAGTGCTAACAAACACTAGGAAAATGGATCATATCACACCAGTGCTCAGATCACTGCACTGGCTTCCTGTGAGCCAAAGGATAGAGTTTAAAATCTTACTGCTTGTCTACAAAGCACTAAATGGTCTGGCACCAAGATATATTGTTGACTTACTAACTCCATATGAAGCATCCAGACCCCTTAGGTCGTCAGGGACAGGTCTATTGTGTGTTCCCAAAATCAGAACCAAACAAGGTGAAGCAGCTTTCAGTTATTCTGCTCCTCACCTGTGAACACACTCCCTCCACACCTGAGGTCCGCACCAACTGTTCATTCATTTAAATCAGGCTTTAAAACATTATTTGCTGCAGCTTTTTCTTAGACACATTATTGATTTTAAATCAGTTTTTTATGATTCTAATTACTGTAATTATTTTATTTTAAATAATTTGTCTTTATTTCCTTTTATTGTGTTTTCTATATTCTATGTTCTATGCTTTTAAATCTGCTTTTATATCTTCTGCTTCTCTAAAACACTTTGCCTCGTGTACGAATTGTGCTATACAAATAAACTTGCCTTGCCTTGCCTATTAGTCTGTCCTGATTGAATTCCTTGTTGTGCAGTGGTAGGGACAATTTGGAGATTGGCAATTAATATTAATAATTATGGTAAATGAATTCGAGCACTGACTGTTATGAATCCAGCAATTGTCACAATTATAGCCACAATAATCACAAACAACGACGGATTAAATTGTAACAGAATTTATTCGTAGCAATAATTATTCAAAATAACGTCACTCAAGAGAAATGGCTGTTAAAGTTCAATTATCAAACGTTTGAATTTCACCACCAGAAAGCCTAGGTCACAGTCTTCAACTTGCGGGATGAGCGCATAGACTGCTGTTTTTGTTTTCTCTTTCCTCAAACCCAATGCAGACCGCCGTGCAATCAGCTGACCTCACGTGCTGTGAAGACCAGCATGCCAACTTTGTTACCAGAACCAACAAAGTTCATCGTTTTCTCCCGTGGTCTTCCCCACTGCCGCCGAGGAACTCATCATGTTACCGTGGTCTGAGGAGCGAGACACGGACCGCTCGACCGAGCTGAGGAACGCGCTGCAGACACGAAGCGGATCTCTCTCTCTCTCTCCCTCATTCTCCCCCCACTCCAGAAGAGCGGAGCAACAGAACTGGGCAGAGACAATTAGAATAGCATGTACTTTATTTTATTTTGTTTTGTTTGCTTTGCTTTGTTTATTAATTTATTCCCTACATGCAGCCGTTAGCAAGCAGCAAACAACACACCCTGAGGCTGCTTTTATTGTTGGGGGCGACTTTAATCAATCCAACCTGAAGACAGTCCTCCCCAGGTTTCATCAGCATGTTTCCTGCCACACCAGAGGACACAAGACACTGGACCATGTTTATTCAAACATACCTGGAGCTTACAGAGCGACACACCTCCCCCACATAGGACAGTCGGACCACTCTCTCTTTTTCTATCCCCCAAGTACTCACCACTCATCCAACGTGTGAAACCCACGGTGAGAACAATAAAAGTGTGGTCTATGGGAAAAGACTCTGTGCTGCAGGACCGGTTCAAGCCCACAGACTGGAATATGTTTGCTACTCAGGCAACCATTCACTCCCATATTGACATCAAGAGCTACGATTCCTCAGCAATGGATTACATCTCCACCACCATAGACGGCGTCACCACCCAGAAACTGATCACCCTGTACCCCAGGGGTTGCCCGCGGGCACCAGGTAGCCCGTAAGGACCACGTGAGTTGCCCACAGCTCTGAATTCTCTGAACTCCCGCCTTCCTGCTACGGTGAGCATATTGCGTCACTACGTCATTTCCTGTTGTGTTGTGCCTGTTGAGTTAGACTCTCTCCCTCAATCCTCCGTCTAGCTTTCTGCTAACTTCGTCACTCTAAGCACCACTGCACACTACGCTTAGTTCATTACACAAGTCTCCATCACTCAGGTCACTCAGGTCTATCTGTACTCCTCCACTCAACGTACCTGTTCTGGAAACCCAAACTTACTTAGCATAGCTATGGCCTCTCTCTCACCCTCTGCTTCTCCCTCCACTTCTCCTTCTCTCTCCTGCTCTGTGTGCCTGATGTTTAGTTATTCCTCTGCCTCCTTTAACAATAATGGTACATGTAACAAGTGTAGCCTGTTCGCAGTCCTAGAGGCGAGGCTTAGTGAGCTAGAGTCCTGGCTCTGCACAATGGAAGCTAGTCCTGTAGCTCAGGTAGCGTCTTAGGCCCCCTTAGCCACTGCGGAGCCACCTAGCCTAGCCGCCGCTAGCAGCTCCCGAGCAGCCGGGAAGCCAGAGCTCGCTGGGTGACAGCACGCAGGAAGCGTAAGTCCACACGGCCCGTGTTGCACCACCAACCCCTTCATGTGTCCAATAGATCTTCCCCACTCAGCGACACCCGCTGAGACCCAAACTCGGCATGTTGGCTCTGTTGATCTCAGCAGCACCGCCGCCGGGAAGCCGACATTAGTCATTGGCGACTCTGTTCTCTGGAACGTGAAGGTACAGACTCCGGCAAGCATAGTTAGGTGCGTCCCAGGGGCCAGATCGGGCGATGTTGAGGCAAATTTGAAGCTGCTGACAAAAAGTAAACGTAAATACAGTAAAATCGTATTCCATGTCGGCGCTAATGACACCCAACTTCGCCAGGCGGAGTTGACTAAAGTTAATATAGAATCGGTGTGTAACCATGCAAAAACAATGTCGGACTCCATAGTTTTCTCTTGCCCGCTGCCCAATTTATCTAGTGACATGTTTAGCTGCATGTGGTCGTTCCATCGCTGGATGTCTAGGTGGTGCTTAGCAAACAACGTGGCCTATATAGATAATTGGAAGAGTTTCTGGGGAAAGCCTGGTCTGATTAGGAGAGATGGCATCCATCCTACTTTGGATGGTGCATTTCTCTTATCAAGAAACATAGCACGTTCTGTTAGTCATTCTAACCCGACAATCACCTAGAGTTCAGACCAGCAAGCAGAGCCGCAGTCTTACACACCCCTCTGCAGGTTCCTATATGCTGCCACCCACCCAACCCTACTTATATCCCATAAAAACTGTGTCTGCCTCGAGGCTGTATAAGCCTAAACCCAAAGCTGGAGGAGCCAATTATAGCAACTTAGTTGAAATCAAAACCGCTACCTCAGCAAACCAAACAAATAAAACTATTAAATGTGGTTCGCTAAATATTCGATCTCTCTCATCCAAGTCTCTGTTAGTAAATGATTTGATCACCAATCACCAAATTGACTTACTAACTCTTACTGAAACTTGGTTGCAACAGGATGAATTTGTCAGTTTAAATGAATCTACCCCTCCCAGTTACATTAACTACCACGTCTGTGAATGTTCTCATTTGTCCAGGTCATTGTTATCTCTCTCTCAAATTAAATCGAAGGCAACTGGACTTGTATTTGTCTGTGGAAGACGTTTCACCTCTTATCCAAGCGGCTTCATCAGTTCTTATGCATTGGTCTCTCTAGTCCGCACTAGTCTGACCAAGAAGGTGGAGTAGGACCCAGGTATTTAACCTCTTGTGGGTGGGTCCACCAAAGTACCTGTGAAAGTACTGGTTTCACCTGACCATTGTTGTGGTCTCATGTGGACGACAGTCGTTGGGCTCATGTGCCCCTGTTGTTATGCCGTGTGAACGACAGTCGTTAGGGTCAGGTGAGCCCCTGGTGGATGACGATCGTTGAGAGTCATCTGAGGTTATGTTGTTGATTCTTCTGGGTACCGATGAAAGGGCGACATTTTTCCGATGAATTGGGCGACATTGCCTTAATCAGTACCCAGGAAGTTGCCCTCGGTTTCAAAAAGGTTGGTGACCCCTGATTCAAGATGGCGGCGCGCATGGATGCAGCGGCGCGGTGCTCCTCATTTCAGTGCCTTTTATGGAAGGAACAAACACCCTGATGCCGTGCACATCGTCGCGGGGGACTTTAATCATGTGGACTTAAAACCAGTGCTCCCCAAATTCCATCAACACGTGAAGTGTGCCACCAGAGGAGCCAACACATTGGATAAAGTCTTCACGAACATTAAGCAGGGCTACAGGGCTAAGGCCTTTATCGCACCTTGGCCAGTCTGACCATGTATCACTCTTCCTGATCCCAGCATACACCCCACTCAGAAAAACTGCTCCCATCACCACAAAGACAATCAAAACCTGGCCAGAGGGTGCCTCCCAGCAGCTACAGGACTGTTTTAGGACAACCGACTGGGGTATTTTCGAAAACCCAGACCTGAATGTGTTCAGTGACAGTGTGCTGAGCTACATTCAACACTGCACAGACACTGT
This sequence comes from Caranx ignobilis, assembly GCA_021432705.1. Lineage (NCBI taxonomy): Eukaryota > Metazoa > Chordata > Actinopteri > Carangiformes > Carangidae > Caranx > Caranx ignobilis. The sequence goes on along the minus strand of MU269981.1, from coordinate 10,527,459 downwards.
TACAGTTGAGAAACACATCTGTGTCTACCCCAATCAGAAACCCTGGATGACCAGCGAGGTCCAGAAGCTGCTGAAGCAGAGAAACACAGCCTTCAGGTCTGGTGACATGGTCCTCTACAGCTCAGCCCGTGCCAGCCTGAAGAGGGGCATCCGGGAGGCCAAGTTGGACTATAAGAGGAAGATTGAAGACCACCTGCAGTGCAAAAACAACAGGCAGGTGTGGTTGGGCGTCCAGCACATTACTAACTACAGGACCAATACAGGTCCTGTGGCAGGTGACGCATCACTGGCAGAGGAGCTTAACCACCACTTCACCCGGTTTGAGGTGGAAACGTCAGAGGCCCCCGGACCTCACCCTGAGAGCGACAACTCCACCTTCAGGGTGAGGGAGCACGAGGTGAGGCGAACACTGCGGTCTGTCAACCCAGGGAAGGCAGCCAGCCCTGATGGCATGTCAGGCAGGGTACTGAAGGACTGCGCTGGTCAGCTGACTGGAGTCCTCACCAGGATTTTTAATCAGTCCTTGTGCCAGTCCACCGTCCTGTCCTGTCTTAAATCCTCCATCATAGTACCTCTCCCCAAAAAGCAATCGATTGTCAGCCTCAATGACTACAAGCCAGTAGCATTGATTTCTGTGGTAATGAAGTGCTTCGAGAAGCTCATCAGGAACCACATCATGACTTTCATCTCTCCTTCGTTCGACACACACCAGTTTGCCTACAGAGCAAACAGATCTACAGAGGATGCCGTGACCACTGCTCTCCACGCTGTCTTGTCCCACCTAGAACAACGGGGAGCTATGCACAGATGCTCTTCATAGACTTTAACTCTGCATTTAACACCATCCTTCCCCACAGACTGGTGAACAAGTTGTCGGACATTGGACTACCACACCCCACCTGCCTCTGGATTAAGAGCTTCCTTACAGAACGTACCCAGAGGGTCAGAGTGGGCCCACACCTCTCCACAGCAATCAGCCTCAGCACTGGCTCTCCACAGGGCTGCGTGCTGAGCCCCCTCCTTTACACACTCTATACCCACGTACACCCTACAGTACAGCCAGGGCTGACCTGAAACGGGCATCAAGCAGGCCAAGGACTGCTACAAACTGAAGGTTGAGGAGCACTTCTCCAACTAACCTAAAGAAGGTTTCTCTAAGTGGACATAGATGGCTTCTTTTACTCCTCTCTCGAACCATCTGTCTTCCCTGTCCAACACATGGACTAGAATCCTCAAAAGAGTGACCGTTTTCCTGTAGATGCAGATGTACAGCTGAGTCCTGGCCTGATGATGTGGCTCTTCTGTGTTGGGCCATGCGTCGGTGGAGGGGCTGTTTGGTTTCACCTATGTATAGGTCTGAGCATTCCTTGTTGCACTGGACAGCATACACAACATTGTTGAGTTTATGCCTGGGTGTTTTGTCCTTCGGGTGGACCAGCCTCTGTCTTAGTGTCAGGCCTGGTTTGAAGTTGACCCGGATGTTGTGTTTTTGGAAGATCCTTCTGAATTTGTCGGACAGGCCTGCCACGTATGGTATAACAATGTTCTTTCTATTCTCCTTTTTTGCCTCAGGTGTTGGTTTCCGGCGTTTTTTTTTTTTGATGATTTAACAAAGGTCCACTTTGGGTAACCGCAGGTTTGGAGAGCTGTTCTGAAGAAGCCTCTTGGATGAGAGGTGAAACGTCTTCAAACAAGATAAGAAGTCCAGTTGCCCTGTTTTCTACAACCCACAAGATAAAGATGACCTGGATGACTGAGAACCTTCACAGAAATATTTCTCAGCACTTTGGGAAGGATGCCCTTCAACTGGTGCGGGAATATGAGATGCTCACAAGGAAGTTGGCGGACTACAGGAACCACCTCCGCTTCAACCTGAGATGTAGACAATCCAGACTGACTCCGAAGAGTTTACACCTGGTATCCACAGTCAAGGGACACAGAGCAAAACTAAGTTTGATCAAAGCACAAAACCAGCTCCTGAAGGAAAGGATCAGACAGGTTCACTTCACCATAGATGCACTGAAAGATCGGATCCAACAGATGGAAAAAAAACTCACAGCTATTCTTCCCTCCACCATCCGTGAAGAGGTATCCAACTTCATCACAAAGGCACAACTAGCCCAACACAACATTAGCAAAGAACAGCAGACTCGAAATTCCAGACCTTACTGAACAGAGCTTACAAAACAGATACCAGATCAGACCCACCAGGACGGGGTCAGGAGGAGCCCACACTGGCTGAGCTCCAGGACAAATGGGTGAAGAACCTATCCCACAGATCCCTCACAAAACCAGAGGAGGTCTTGGCCAAGGGTTTGAATTTTTCCATCTCCCCGTAGTGGACCTCATCACAGCGACAGAGTCAGCAATCAGAAACAACAAGCTGAACAGATCCGCCTGAAGGTGTCAGCAACACTGGCCAGTGCAAAGACCTACCCTCCAACATTTCCAGAGAGGAAAGAAAGGCATTTTCTTCACTCAGCAAGGACCCGAGCATAACAATCCTGCCAGCAGACAAAGGGAGATGCACTGTCATCCTCAACACTACTGATTACCACAAGATGACTTCCCTCCTCAGCGATGTGGAGACATATGAAGCCCTGAAAAGGGACCCCACCAGCAACTACAAAAAGAAGGTTATAGACTGTTTGCAACAGTTGGAAAAGGACCACGCCATTGACCGCCCCACCTACTACCGCCTGTACCCAGGAGAGGCCACACCATGCATCTATGGCCTCCCAAAGATACACAAGGAAGGAGCTCCACTCAGACCCATTGTAAGCAGCATTAACTCGGTGACATACAATATCTCCAAACACCTTTCTGGTATCCTGTCCCCTCTGGCGGGGAACACCCAACACCACATCCATAACTCCATAGATTTCACAAACAAGATCCAGAACCTCACTTGTGCACCAGATGAAACCATGGTCTCTTTCGACGTCACTTCTCTTTTCACCTGCATCCCCACTGACGCAGCAGTGGAGATGGCCAGGAAACGTCTCCAAACTGACACCTCCTTAAACACCAGAACCAACCTCAGCTCGGACCAAATTTGCATCCTTTTACACCTCTGCCTTTCCACTACCTACTTCAAATACAATGAAGGCTTCTACAGACAAAAACACGGTTGTGCCATGGGTTCCCCAGTGTCTCCCATCGTGGCAACCTCTACATGGAGGAAGTGGAGGAGTGGGCTCTGAAGTCTATCATGAAAGAAAAACTGTGGTATCTCTGAGCAAGGATAAAAACATTACTATCCTTCCAGCTGACAAAGGCAGATGCACAGTAATTCTGAAGACAAGTGATTACCATGCTAAGGTTGCCACTCTACTAAATGACACAAATACCTATGAAATATTGAAGCGAGATCCTTCCAGTGGTTACAAAAGAAAGGTCATTGAATACCTCCAAAAACTACAACAAGGTGGAGCCCTTGACCGGCCACAGTACCTCTGTCTCTATCCTCAGGACATGATTCCATGCCTATATGGACTTCCCAAGATCCATAAGGAAGGGGCACCACTCAGACCCATTGTAAGCAGCATCAATTCAGTAACTTACAATATCGCTAAGCTTGTAGCCAACATCTTAGTCCCCCTGGTTGGGAACACACCACATCATGTTCAAAACTCGTTAGACTTTGTGAACAAAATCAAAGGCTTGAAAATGGCACAAGATGAAACCATGGTGTCATACGATGTGGCCTCCTTATTCACCTGTATTCCAACCATGGAGGCAGTGGAAACTGTGAGGAATCACTTGGAACAAGATAACACACTACATGACAGAACCAACCTCAAACCAGACCAGATTTGCCAGTTACTGGATTTATGCCTCAAAACCACATATTTCCAGTGTAGTGTATTTTCCACCCCACATCTCGTCTATTTTACATTTAAAGTGTTGTGCACTCATCCTTTGTATGTTCTAGTCACATGTTAAGGAAGGATGGTTATTAAGTCCTTCTGACAGGTTTCTTTACGACCTCTATTGTAGGTTGAACAAATGGAATGTGTCTGGAAGGCAAGTAGTCACCCATTTCGGTTTCCTGGTTAACATGCCAGACCTTGACATACCATAAAAAACAGGAGATAAGGTTAAAGGGCAAAAGGGAAACTGACCATAGGTAAAGATAAGAGCTTGACCAGATGTGCAAGCGACTCCGGAATGTCCGAAGGAGTGGACTCAGAATGGTATATAAAGGAGAAGTTTGGGATGGTCAAGGGAGTCTCCACATTGGCACGGAGGGGCTCTGAGATTCAGCTTGTTGACACTGTACCCTTTTTATAATAAACCTTTTTCACTGAACAAAGAAGACATGTCAGAGTGGTCATCTTCATCGGCATCCACATCAAAATACACAACATTTTTGGCGTCACGAACAGGATCGTGTTGTGTCTTTCTGGCTGCAGCTGGCTGCTTGGAGGAGCGGGCTCCCGCATCAAGTGCGCACGAACAGAGGGTGAGTTTTTCACAAATCCATGCGCTGGTTGGCTCCTTGGAGCTGCCATCTGTTGGCTGTTGAGATGCACCGTTAAAGGACTTTTGTGGGTTTGATTTGTTTGCTGATGATTTGACCATCTCCTAAATTTCTAAATTTCTTATGTGTTTTCCTAGGGTTTTATTTTGAGTGAGGTTGTCTGTCTATGTAGTTTAACTACATATAGTTTAACTATGAAGTAATTTGGTGAGGGAGAGTTACATCTCCTCCTTTTTAGATAGGCATTTTTGGTTATGGTCCCAAGTCAAGTAGAGGGGACGAAAGACAGGTTGTCTATATGGTTTAACCATATATAGTTTAACTATAGTGTGAGTAATTAAAGAAGGGGGGAACCTCTTCTTAAGGTAGGCACCTGAGTAAAGTGTTTTAGGCCTAAATAAAAAAGAATAAGAGTAAAAATTAAGAGAAGAGAACGCGTTAACCTACTTGTAAAGTTAGGAGTACCAGTAAGGATAGTAAAACTATCAGAGAGTAAGAAATAGTGAAACTATTTTAGAAAAGTGAAAAGAAATTGTGATCACTGAGAATATTCTGTGTAAGGATCCTTGTGTATGTGTGTATGTATGATGAAGCGTGTGAAAAGGCCATTGTTGTTTGTGAATTGAGGTTATACGATAATATGTGGGAATAGTAATAATAATAATAATAATAATAAGAGGTCATTGATGCTAATTTAAATGAGCCTGAAAAGGACTTTTTTATATTGGTAGAGAAGTATGAGCCTGAGAAGGATGGGTGTATAAACCTTCAAAGGACGTTTGGGGGGACTTTCTGGTAAAAAGGCTAATGAGCCTCTTCTTGGAGGACGTTTGGACAAACGAATAAGTAAATGAGCCCCAAAAGAAGGACCTTTGTAACATAAGAACGAGAGGGTTGACTGATTAGGAGGTGATGTTTACATGTCGTTGAAATGCTTGTGTTTTCTCTACATGATGCGAGAATAAAGGACCAGAGGAGTGTTTGGACGCGGATTAGGAAATAGCTGGCCTACGTCACGTCGATCGTGGATTGCAGACGACAGTGCTTGCATCCGAATCCAGCCGATAAAGGCCAGTACGATTTATACACAAACTCTTTCACACACCTGCATTTAGATCTTTGAGCACACATGACTGATTTTACACATTCAGTCCATATATATTGAATAGTAGAGAGGGAGTTTGGCAACTGACTGACCGATTGAGTGTTTGTGCTTGGCTTTGACATCTTGCTGTTGGCCTCTGCTCAATACTTGTGTACTGCGGCATGATTAAGAAGTTGCTATTTGACTTTGTCCTAGCTGATTGATTATCTGCTGTGGATTTTGTTGCTGACTTTTGTATAGTTGAATGAGATTTAGAGTTTAGTTCGGGAATCCTGCTGTTGGTGGCGGTTTCAGGTGGCTGACATTTGGTTGAAGGGACTTAGGTTGTGTGGTTTGACGCGTTGTTGGGATAAGTTTGAGTCTGAGATTTTTGTCTTTCGGGGTTTTACCTTTCAGAGTCTTTTGATCCTTTGGAGTTGGCAAATCCATTAGCTGTACATCACTTGTAACGAGTGACAAAGCGGAATAACGTGGCAGACTGACCTGATTAACTTGTTCAGTGAACTAAATTAACACATTGATAAAATAGTTGCTCTAATTAGAATTAATATCAGGTTGAAGGAATAGTTAACAATGTCAAAAATAGAAGATCAGAAGGTAGTAACTCCTGTTGAGGTTGTTCAGAAGAACAATCCGTTGATTAAAGGCATTACAGAAATGTCAAAGAAGTGGCAAAAGCGTTGGCCGGCAATCGATCGTCCATTGCCAGTAGAGGGGACGTTCAACCCCGAAGTCATTAAGACCATGCAAGTGCTTGTGTCCACTTATAGAAAGAAAGGGAAAGAAAGTGATAATGTAAAGAAAAAAGACAAATGGAGTTGGACATGCTTCAGCTGTTTGAGAGGGAGAGCCATAAATGGGCAAAGGCCAATAAAGATAAGCAACAGCAGGCTGAAGAGGTCATAAAAACAAATGGGAAGCGGGCAGAGAAGTTAATGTTAGAAGTAGAGACACCCTTCTCACATGTAACTCCAGCCCAGAAGCCCCCACCTTATAAGAAGGAGGCGGAGCTCCATGATCTTTATCCTCAGCTCCCTGTGATTAGCCATGAGGGAGATTATTGCATTACGGATGATGAGGATAAAATAATAGAGACAGGGCAAGCAGAGACGACTGTGAGAATCCCAGTAAGAGCAAAACGGTGCATTTCAAGCCTAAACCTAGAAAGGCAGGAAGAATAGATTTTGAGGATGTTGAAGAGCAAAGTGAGGTAGGAGGAGCTATAGGCCTACTATTAGCCAGTGCGGAGAAGAAAGGAACCAGAATGGGAAAGAAGAAGTGTCCCAATGTGAGGTGAAGAGGGCGAGAGTGATGTGAGTTCGTCGTATATATTCAGGAGTATCTTGAAAGAAAGGCTCTTGCTAAAAAAGAGGAGGAAGAAAGGCAATGGTACATAGGAAATTACTAGTGAAATGGAGCGTCGTCTGTCATGTCTATCTGTAACATCCACACCAAAGGAAGCTGAACTGCTGGAAGGTCAAATAGAGGAACTAGCAGCTAAGAAAAGCAACTAGAAGCAGAAAGCGCGGAAAAATCAAGCCCTGGATACTTATTGCGATCAAGGAAAGATAGGGACACCCACTCGATGTACCCGGTAATCATTAAGGGCCAAACTTTAGAATATAAGCCATGGCAAAGTACAGACATGTCAGATATCCTGGAGAAACTGCCTATTCTTCAGGATGGGGCTCATCCGTGGATATCTAAGTTAGAAGAGATTATGGTGGGAACACATGCGGCCATGGGCGACATCAAAAGATTGTTAGCCAACATCTTAGGAGTTCCAGCTATGGAAGAAGTTTTGCAGCGAGCGGGCCTCAACCGTTATGTGGGAACCGCTGTAAATGATTCAGAGTTGTTTGCTGCGAATAGAGGCCGAGTGTGGAGATCATTGAAGGACACATTTCCTACAAATGTGCATCCTGATAATATTCTGATCGAACCACTTGGACGTGATGAAAATCCTCGTGCCTATGTATCAAGAGCCCATCAAACATGGAGGAGTGTTACGGGTCACGATCCTGATGATAATCAAATGGAACAGTCAATCTTGCGGTCTAAAATACAAAAAGGGTTGCCTGCACCAGTGAGGAGCAAGTTAGCAGAGGTAGTAGGTTTGGGTAGCATGACTAAAGGCGTTTACACCAATCACATTGCACATCAGGTTGAATTGTATAGGAAAAAGGAGCATGATTTAAAAGAGCAGGATCAGGAAGCCCTTAGGAAGCTCACACAACTGCAGTTGACTGACAATAAAAAGAAAGAGAAAAAGCAGGTGGTAGTGATGCAAGAACAGCAGGTTGTAAGTTGCCCTCCGCCACAATTCTCGCCAGGCCAGATTCAGTTTCGAGAATTTGGTCCGGTAATTTCATATGCTCAACCACAGTTCCGCAGAGGACGTGGCAGAGGCAATGTAGGACGAGGAAGGGGAAGAGGAACCTTTAATCCTCAGCAGATGCAGGAGGTGTGTTATAACTGTGGCCTGCCTGGACATATAGCCAGAAACTGTAGAAGGGCTGGCGGAAATAGTGGAGGAAATTATAGAGGGGGATTTCAAGCTCAACAGTTGCCACCACAGGGACCGGTGAACCCTTACAGGGGCCCGGAGCCAGGTTTTTAGGGGTGCCCAGAGAGCCTGAAAGGGGGGTGTCAGCTGGTAGTGTCAGGGCCTGAGCAAGATCCAACGATAGTGGTGGAAGTAAATAATAGACCATTAGAATTGATGGTAGATAGTGGAGCTGCTTTCACCTGTATTCGGCCTGAAGATGCTATGCACCTCCCTATGTCTGGTAAATTTATTCGGACAATCGGGTTTGAGGGAGTAAAACAGCTGGTCCCCCTGACGAAACCAATTGAGCTCTGCTATCAAAATCAGAAAGCTAGAATACCTATCCTGGTATCAGAACATACACCCATTGCTCTTCTAGGCAGAGATGCTTTGTGTCAAATGAACTGTACCATTAAATGCACGCCAGACGGCTGTTTGGTTGAAATGCCTAGCGATGTTGTTTATCAGACATTGCTGGCGACTGATGTTGACGCTCCTTCTGTGTTTTGGCTTGGCAATCTTACTTCAGGATTTCTGGAACCGTATAAGTTGTGGGAGAAATTCATTGTTGCAAACATGCCCAATGCAAGGTTCCCAGAATATCCCTTACATTGCACATTGAAGTATTTCAAAAATGCCGTTCCATCATGCTTTGAAGGATGGTTGGATAAGCAGCCCAAACAAGTGGAGCTTACCTCATGTAGTATAGTTTTGGGTCCACAAGGAGCAGCAATGGTAATTGATACAAATGATTACATCAGAGAAGAATTTGACATTGAAAAAAGTGTGCCACATGTAACCCTGATGATATCTGACGATTATGAACAGAAACATGTTGGTGAGATGGTGGCAGAAGCAACGAAAGCTGTTTTTGTCCCTACAACAGAGAATCTCTCTATTTGGAGAAGCAAAGATCTGCAGTTTCTTAAGATTATGATCTCAGCACAGGGTCTCGGGCAGCCCCAAGTCATACAAACAACGCATGAATCCATGTGCAGTGTAAAGTCAGATGCAGACAGTGTGAAGGAGGAGATGTTCAAACAGGTGCCCGATCGTTTGTGGTCCCGCCACAGTACAGATATTGGGTTTGTGAAGTCAGCCCAACCGGTTAAAGTGCAGCTTAGACCAGGGGCTACTCCTCCATGGAAGAATCAGTATCCCCTAAAAGAAGAAGCTGTTCAAGGCATAGAACCCCAGATTGAGGGACTTTTGAAGGCTGATGTCTTAAAGATAACTCACACTCCTACAAGCAATACTCCATTGTTACCTATACAAAAGCCGGATGGTACTTACTTGAGATTCGTAAATGAAGTGGTTGCTGATTTTCCAACAGACGTGCCGGATCCATATACTCTATTGGCTCAAATTCCTCCAACTGCTACGCATTTTACGGTGTTGGATTTGTGTGGTGCATTTTTTAGTGTTCCCCTCACTGTAGAAAGTCAGGGTTTGTTCGGGTTCACGTATAAAGAGCAATTTTATGAATACAAAAGGCTACCACAGGGGTTTAAACATAGCCCTCACATTTTCAATAAAGTGTTGAAAGAAGATCTTGTAGGGATAGATCAGCAATTGAAGAGTGTGGTAGTATAGTATATAAATGACATCATTATTTGTTCACTAGACATGAAAACTTGTCACAATGGCCTGAGGCTTGTCCAACTAAGCGAAAGGACGCTCAGTCCATTGCCAAGTTTCTGTGTAGGGAAGTCATAAGCAGGTGGGGACTTCCTGACCGAATATCTTCAGATAATGGAAAAGAGTTTGTGGATAAAACGGTCAAATTGATTTTGCAGAAACTAGGAATTAAACAGCGTCTCGGAGCGGTCTATCACCCTCTGTGCTGAATGGCTTTTGAAATTGTGGTCAGCAGGGTAGCAGCATTACCATTAGCATTAATGGCATGTCGCTCCAGTGAGTTGCGTGATCTGCATATGACCCCTCATGAGCTGGCTACAGGTAGACAGATGCCAATACCTTGCTTGCGTACGAGTGGAAAGGGTCCAAGTTTGGCCCTTTTGGAGGATGAAATGCGAGCATATATGTTGCATATATGGCTACCCTTCATAAGAAAATATCTACATATGTTTCCGACAGGCAGAAACGAGAGGAGGTGAAAAAGAGACTTGAGGAACAAACCAGGAACACGGTGCAACCTGGAGACAAGGTGTTTGTAAAGATTTTTAGGAGGAAATGGTATAACGCACGTCGCGAAGGACCATTTGAAGTAGTTCGCAGTACGGGTACTGCGGTCCAAGTTAAGGGGTCTCCAACTTGGTATCATCTATCGCACTGTGTTAAAGTACCAACAGAGATATCATCTTCTTTACAAGATCAGGATAATGAAAATGTCCAACAGCAACATGCTGGTGAAGGTGATGATCTTGTTCCTTCTGATGAGGGTGAGAGGAGCTCACCAGCTATTGAACCCCAAAGTAGATTTGAAAAAGTCAACTTCCAGCATGTCCCTGAGTCAAAAGGACCAGTGGAAGTCAGAGAGTCAGAGACTGCAGAGAGAGGTGGTGCAGTCAGAGATCAAACAGGAAATCAGAGAGGTGGTCAGAGAAGCCCTAGACCAATCAGAAAAAGAGCCAAGCCAAAGCGGTATGGAGACTGTAGTTGATGTGGTTTTGGGTGATGTAGCTCAGCTCCCATGCAGATGCGGGAAAAATAGTTCAAGTAAAGATGGTACATTGAAGTGGATTGATAATAACGGTAGAGAGATAGTATTGCAGGGGTCCGGTTTTAATACGGTAACTCCTGATAAAAGAAAGTATATTCTGGGTAATGACATGTGGTGGATTAAAGTGAAAGGAGATTGTTCACTTTTATTGCGGGATGTCAGCTTGACGGATCAAGGAGAATATACTTGTCTCTTTTCAGATCCTGAGCATGTACCATCTTTGGAACATGAGACAGAAGATTTTGTGTCTCATAAGGTTGTTTTAACAGTGAGAGATTTGAAGTTTGTCTCTACAGTGGCTAATAACGATCTGATTGTGACAGCTGTACCTACTCCTACAGAAGAAGTCACAATCATAGGTTCTGAAATGACAGAAGGAGTTAATACTTTAACAACAGCAACTCCAGTAGCCGAAACCGCGGAGGCAATGGTAATGACCTCTTATATTGGTGATGACAGACTTGGAGATGGAGTAACCCTAGAGATGACCTTGTCTACAGGAATAGTAACAGAATCTCCATCACCGAGGGAGTCTACAGAGACAATACCGGTAATAGAGACACCGACAGGTTTGGATCCGATGACTTGTTTGGTTTCGAAAAAGAACTAGATGACGCTGACCAGAATCGGTCTATGCAGAAGAGGGAGTCCAAATGGAGAGCATTTGGGTTCGACGCTGAAGCACTGCAGATCTCAGACCCAGTTGCTGGGAGAAATTTGTGGTTCCAGCAGCTGACTCACTCTGTTAGATTGGTTAGGGAAATTGAAGGTCCATGTGTTGTGAGAATTCCATCACCAGGAACATGGGAAGCAATATCAGAACCACTGCCAGAGCCGTTGTCTCCAAAGTGTCAATTTTATGCATTGTCTTGGTTACTTTATCAGCAGAAGTCATCAAAAGATGTGTTCATGTCCATGTCGGTGAATTTGTTTAAGCCTAAACATGAGTGTTTTTGGTTGTTGAATTTACCTTATTTGGATTTACTTGGTGGACACGAGGAAATAACAGCAGCGGTACCTGAGGCCATGACAGTGGTATCCAACAAGGCTACCACTTGTTTTTGTTCAAACGATACATATAATGGTCCGGGGATGTTTATGGGGATATCCACTTGTAAGAATTACATCATGAATTTTGCTGACAGTAATCATAAAACTGTTGATGGAACATATGAAGTGACTTTCCATGCTCTGGATAAGGTTGATAGTGGGACTTTGACTGTAAAAAATCAGACCTTGCCAATTAATGTCACTATAGGTAATTTCAAAGATCTTTGGTGGGTCTGCGGTGATAAGGCCTATATTTTTCTTCCATATGGGTGGAAAGGTTGTTGTTACCTGGCAACTCCCATATGACGTTTTCACCATTCACAAGGGGCAAGATTCAGCTGATAAGCCGCATTCAAATACTACTATTAGCCACAGGGTGAAAAGAGAACTGGCGCAGTTTAATGAAATTGAAGCCTATCATTTTAGGATAAGTTTGGCTGAAAAGTGGGGCATAGGATTGTTTCCTTGGTATGGCGTGACCTATTTGGCGGATCATATTGATAATATCACTTATACGCTACAAGGGTTTGCTGATCAAACTATTAAGGGGTTCACGACGTTGACAAACACACAGAAAAGTCATAGATTGACATTACTGAAACACGATATGGCTCTTGATTACATTCTGGCTAAACAAGGTGTGTAGCTTTGAACTTGACGGGGGATGCCTGTTATACTCTGATCCCTGACAGTTCTGACAATATGACTAGTGTTATAGAAGCCCTGAAGACTATAAAGGATGCATTTGGGGCTTCAGAGGGAGCAGGACGATCAGCAAATACTTGGCTGCAGGAACAATTAGGACCAATGGGAGCAGTGTTAGCACAAATTATGATAGCGGTTGTCGTAACGCTGTGTCTATTATTTTGTTTCTGTACCGTATTGTTGACGTTTGCCAAAGCTATGATCCTGAGATGGGTTGGAGTAGTAATGCCCGGGGATCAAGCTCAGATGGCATTGTTGCAAAAACTTGAAGACGGAGAAGACACACAATTGATGGAAAAATATCCATTTTAAATATGTATTGATGTGACGACGTTATCGCAAAGGATACTGGTGTTTTCTCTCTCTCCCTGTTAGAACAAGCAGACAGTGGAGGAGTTGATTTAAACGCCTCAATGATGCCAACTGAAATGGACTGAAACACTGGAAAAGACTGCTGTGAGGAAGTGACATCTTCAGTGACATCTACAGTGAAGAGTCGACGCTGTGGATAAACTACAGTGCGATCCTCTGATTTTGTCATGTACATTGTATTGTTGTAATTCTGTTAACCATATGCATTATGTTTATGTTTGAGTGGAATGTAGATATGTATTGGAACCCCAGATGTTTTCTTTTAACATCTAGGGAGAGCATTGATAGGCAGGGAAAGGTCCAGTGGAGGATCCGATGGGTTGACCAGTCTGATGCTGGACACTGTTTTGATTTGATTTGTCTGGGGTTCTCATATGTATATCTACTTATAGTAGTCCTCCTTTTAATTGGTCTGGAGTACTAAGAGGTGGTCGCCTAAGGCAGAGGGACCGTGAGAGAATTTCCTGTCTTGATTGTTTGAAGGAAATTTAAGAAAGATTAACTGCCTGGCAGGTTTTCGCTCTCACACTCCATAAATTGGTTATAAGAAGTAGGAGGATCTTTATTATTATGGTTTACTCCCTTAGTTGTTGTCGAGGCTTTTTAGCCTCGAAGGGGGAATATGTAGTGTATTTTCCACCCCACATCTCGTCTATTTTACATTTAAAGTGTTGTGCACTCATCCTTTGTATGTTCTAGTCACATGTTAAGGAAGGATGGTTATTAAGTCCTTCTGACAGGTTTCTTTACGACCTCTATTGTAGGTTGAACAAATGGAATGTGCCTGGAAGGCAAGTAGTCACCCATTTGGTTTCCTGGTTAACATGCCAGACCTTGACATACCATAAAAAACAGGAGATAAGGTTAAAGGGCAAAAGGGAAACTGACCATAGGTAAAGATAAGAGCTTGACCAGATGTGCAAGTGACTCCGGAATGTCCGAAGGAGTGGACTCAGAATGGTATATAAAGGAGAAGTTTGGGATGGTCAAGGGAGTCTCCACATTGGCATGGAGGGGCTCTGAGATTCGGCTTGTGACACTGTACCCTTTTTATAATAAACCTTTTTCACTGAACAAAGAAGACGTGTCAGAGTGGTCATCTTCATCGGCATCCACATCAAAATACACAACACCAGTTTAACGGCAACTTCTACAGACAAAAGCATGGCTGTGCTATGGGCTCACCGGTGTCCCCCATTGTGGCCAATCTATACATGGAAATGGTAGAGCGAAAGGCCCTTAACTCATTCAAAGGAACACCTCCAAGCCACTGGTTTAGGTATGTGGATGACACATGGGTAAAGATCAAAACCCAAGATTTACAAGCCTTTACCGAACACATCAACTCGGTGGACAAAAACATCAAGTTCACAAGAGAGGATGTCAAAGACAACCACCTACCATTCCTGGACTGTGATGTTCACCTTGCTGAGGACAGGAGCCTCCACATTGGGGTATACAGGAAGCCCACACACGCAGATCAATACCTACTCTTTGACTCACATCATCCACTGGAGCACAAACTGGGTGTTATCAGAACCCTGCAACACAGGGCTGACAACATACCAACCTCCACTCGGGCCCAAGCAGAAGAACATAAACATCTAAAGGGGAGCTCTGAAAACTTGTGGCTATCCGAGTTGGACATTTGGCAAAAACAACAACATGCTCCAGAAAGAATACCAACACGGAGGATGCTGAGAAAATGAAAGATAAACGCAAAAACATTGTCATTCCATACGTGTCTGGGGTCTCAGAAACTCAGGAGGATTTTCAACAAACATCAAATCCCTGTAGGTTTCAAACCTAGTAACACTCTCAGACAGAAAGTGGTACATCCTAAGGACAAAACCACACAATCAAAAAAGCAACTTAATATATGCGGTCAAAGTGAGGAAGGACTATATATATGACATGGCTGCAGTCATCAAAAACAATATGCAATCAAGTATTAACGTGTGTATCATGTGTTTAATGAAAACATGGAATGCTTAAAAGTAGTGTTTTTGGCGGTACAATGCCATAGCTATTGATGTAAGAATTTCAGTAATTTTGGTTATTATCAAGAAAACCATGAATATTAGTTCTTGAATTAAACTCTCATGAGCTATATCATTATAATTGTCATGTACCTTTAGTATTATGGTCTATGAATATATATATATATATATATATATATATATATATATATATATATATATATATATATATGAAACAAAACAACCTCTAAACAAACGTATGGCCCAACACAGAAGGGCAGACTCCTCAGGTCCAGTCTCAGCTGTCTACTCCCATCTAAAGGAAAAGGCACACTCCTTTGAAGACAGCAATGTCAAAGTCTTGGACAGGGAGGACAGATGGTTTGAAAGAGGAGTCAAAAAAGCCATCTATGTAAAAGTGGAGAAGCCATCACTAAACAGGGGAGGGGGTCTGCGACACCACCTATCCCCCATTTACAATGTCTCCCTTTCATCTGTACCCAGGAGAGTCAACAACGTAACCTCAGACGACTCTCAACGATCATCATCCACCAGGGGCTCACCTGACTTTAACGACTGTCGTTCACATGAGATACCAACAGGGGCACATGAGCCCAACGACTGTCGTCCACATGAGACCACAACGATGGTCAGGTGAAAACCAGTACTTTCACAGGTACTTTGGTGGACCCACCCACAAGAGGTTAGATACCTGGGTCCTACTCCACCTTCTTGGTCAGACTAATGCGGACTAGAGAGACCGATGCATAAGAACTGATGAAGCCGCTTGGATAAGAGGCGAAACGTCTTCCACAGACAAATACAAGTCCAGTTGCCTTCGATTCAATTTGAGAGAGAGATAACAATGACCTGGATGAATGAGAAAATTCACAGACACTTTGTACATACCTGTTTCCATAGTTATTTATATAATTTCATCCTTGCACTTTCTACATATACTGTGTATATTATACTATGTTTATATTGTACATAGGTATTTATTCACTGCTATGCACTTCTGGTTAGATGTTATCTGCATTTTGTTGCCTTGTACCTGTGACATGTGCAATGACAATAAAGTTGAATCTAATCTAATCTAAAGTCGACAAGTTGTAAAACTTGATTGGTGCTGTAGATTTCTTGTGTCGGCCGTCACCGTGATCAGTGATAACGCAATATCACTAGTTAGAAAGGACCAATACCCGATCAGGGAACTCCATTTGCCGGCTCTGCTCTTGTGTAGTGATATTGTAATTATCAATTGTGGAGACGTCTTTTGTGATCTTTCTTCCTCTCTTTGCTCTCTCACACACACACACACACACACACACACACACACACACACACTCTACACATTGCCCTGATTGTGATTGTGTGATCCCAGATTTGTTACTGTTACTGTAATCTCAGTAACCAAACTCGAGGGTGTCACTCTCTCTCTTTGTTTACGCCATTCACACGTTGCGATCAGTCGCCATCTTGGCTCTGACGAGTGCGTAGTCGACGTTACTTACTCCGTCGCCATCTTGGCCATTAATGACGTCACCCACGAGACGCTGCAGCCATCTTTACAGCTCACATAAGTAGTAATATAATGGCACTTTTGCGCGTGGCCACGCCCCATCATGAACGCAGAGGGGTCTTGCGGTCCCCCTTCCTCCACCTCTATGTCATTGTGTTTCTATTCCAATGTGTTTTGGTATGTAATTGAAGTCATTGAACAATAAAAGGTGTGTTTGTTGTGGAATGTTTAGTAAACGTTCAACCTGCCTCTAGACTATAACTTGCAGAAAGATGTCTGGGCATGTTCACATTTGTGTTGAGCATCGGCTTGCCTGTGTGTGTGTGTGTGTGTGTGTGTGTGTGTGTGTGTGTGTGTGTGTGTGTGTGTGTGTGTGTGTGTGTGTGTGTGTGTGTGTGTGTCCGTGGTGGAGATGGGAGGGGCGGAGTGTCGGAGCGCGGGCAGGTTGAGTTTAAAAGCCTGGATAGAAGCCCCTTCACTTGTTACAGACCCATTCAACATCCTGACACAGGAAGAAGCAACATTTGAGGGCACTTTTTTTTTTTTTTTTTTTTATTAATTTAAGGGGAGTTTTTATTTAATCCTCCTGGAACCCCTCCTGGAAATGTCTGATTGCAACGGTAGGTTTTTAATTAAAATTCCCCTGTGCCTTTTGTGGTGCTATGGCTATTTTAACAGTACGTTTAATGGTGTTATTTCTGTTGCTGAGGGCAAGCGAATGTATTCAGTGATGGAGACTTGGCAGCTGGAATCCCCGCCAGAGGATGCTTCGGGGTGTGCGGGGCTATACTTGGATAATGAAGACGGCTTCATGAATCGTGAAATTTCAGCCAAATTTGTGGGGCATCTAAAAACTGTTGTCTTAGTGCTGCTAAATACTTTGATAAACACAGTGGTATGATGATTGTCTGGTCTGTCAGCTGCAGCATTCATGCGAGAGCAACCACACATGTAGGGAAGAAATACCTGGTGATTATCTTGAAAGAAATTATGAAAATATACTATGCAGGCTTTGAAACAAAAACTTCATCCACACAATTAGAAATTACCTGTTTCTAAAACACATGCTCATCAGTCCTACTAAAATTGCGGGTGCTGTTGAGACACTGCTGGCTACACTAGCGCAACCAGGTGTGGCAATGAAAGCGATTGATGACTATTTTAAAAGCATGCCAGAAGGTGCCCACTACTGGAACATTTATGCTGAACAATGCATGATCTCGAACACTTGGCAATCTAAATAGGTGTAGCTACAGTGTTGTATGTCTTATTTTGATTACGCTGACAGCGCTGTTTTCCTGTATGCTCTGGTGTCATAAATATATAAATAATATAAAATATATAAATAAATTTTTACACACAATGCTATTACCATTGTTTTTTTTTTTTTTTGTTTTTTTTTTTGTGACAACCGAGGTGTTTGTGGGATTGTTAAAAACTTTAAAAGTAAAAGAGGAGGAGCTGTTCTGTATCAGATTTAAAGCAACGTGCCCCCACGGGCTAGGCAGCCTATGAGGACACAGTCCCAGCCCCCCCCCCCCCATTATAAGAAACATGGCTCATCGCTCATTCCAGCAGCAACAGACCCAAACAACACAGCCAGACCAGACCGGCATTTTATGGCATGCTATAAAATGGATCAGGACTACCTGAGCCAGCCCTAACTAAAAGCTCTGTCATAGAGGAAGGTCTTAAGCCTGGACTTAGATGTGGAAAGAGTGTCTGCCTCTCTGACCCATGGAGAGAGCTGGTTCCATAATAGAGGAGCCTGGTAACTGAAGGCTCTACCTCCCAGTCTGTTTTTAGAGATACTGGGGGTCACTAACAGACCTGCATTCTGGGAGTGAAGTGCTCTGGTAGGACAGTATGGGATAATGGGTCTTTCAGATAAGTTGGAGCTTTGTCATTAAGAGCCTTGTAAGTAAGTAGAAGGATCTTGAAGTCTATTCTATATCCTACAGGAAGCCGATGGAGAGAAGCTAGAATGGGAGAAATGTGGTCTCTCTTATTAACTCTTGTCAGTACCCTCGCTGCAGCATTCTGGACCAGCTGGAGACTCTTCAGAGAGATTTTTGGACATCCTGACGAGAGAGTTACAGTAGTCCAACCTAGAAGTAATAAATGCGTGGACCAGTTTCTCAGCATCACTCTGAGAGAGGATATTTCTGATCTTAGCTATATTGCGCAGGTGAAAGAAGGCAGTCCTAGTCACATGCTTTGTGAGAACTGAAGAAAAAATCCTGGTCAAAAATGACTCCAAGGTTCCTCGCTGTTGGACCGGAGTTCAGGGTAATGCCATCCAGAGTAACAATCTGATGGGAGAATGTGTCCCTGAGATGCTTAGGTCCAATTACAATAACCTCTGTTTTGCCAGAGTTCAGTAGTAGGAAGTTAGAAGACATCCAGGATTTGATGTCTTTCAAGCAATATTGCAGATTGATGAGGTGGCTTCTATCATCTGGCTCTATTGATAGGTAGAGCTGAGTATCATCAGCGTAACAGTGGAAATTGATGGAGTGCTTACGGATTATATCCCCTAATGGAAGCATGTAAAGAGTGAAGAGAACTGGCCCTAAAACTGAACCCTGCGGCACACCACACATAACTCTGCTGTACTCCGAATGGTCATTATTAACATTAACAAATTGAAATCGGTCAGATAAGTATGAGTCAAACCATTTTAGAGAAGATCCTTTAATCCCAATTTCGTGTTCTAGTCTATGCAGCAAGATGCTGTGATCAATGGTATCAAATGCAGCACTGAGGTCCAGAAGTACAAGTACAGAGACAAGACCTCTGGCGGAAGCTATAAGAAGATCGTTGGAAACTTTGACCAGTGCTGTTTCAGTGCTATGGTTTTCTCTAAATCCAGATTGGAAAGCTTCAAAAAGCTTGTTACTGTGCAGATGTTCATGTAGCTGCACTAGGACAACCTTCTCAAGGATCTCAGAGACATAGGGAAGGTTAGATATAGGCCTATAGTTGGCTAGTACATCTGGATCATGAGAGGGTTTTTTAAGCAGAGGATTAATGACAGACAATAAGGCCTGTGGCACGTAGCCTGTGACTAAGGAAAGGTTGATCTGGTTCAGTATAGCAGGGTTAACTAAGGGGAAGACATCCTTGAGCAGTCTTGTTGGGATTGGGTCAGGCAGCAGCAGGTAGGTCAAGCAGGTCAGCATGTAGCTGATTTGGAGGAGGTGATTGCAGAAGTTAAGTCTGACAAGTTGATGGGGGAGAAGCTGTTCAAATATGCATCATGTCTGGGAGGTGCTTCAGTCGGGGCTGTAATCTGTGGTCCACTACTGCCGATCCTTGTTCTGATATTTACAATCATTTCAGGAAAGAAAGTTAGGAAATCGTTGCTGCTGAGAGTCGGAGGGCTGCATGGCTCAACAGCGCTGTGGTTCTTAGTCAGCCTGGCCACAGTGTTAAAAAGGAACCTGGGATTATTTTTATTCCCTCAATTAAAGATGAAAAGTATGTACTCCTGGCGTTATGGAGTTCTTTTTTTTATATATTAATAGACTATCTTTCCAGGCTCGACAGTCTTCCTCACGTTGGCTGGAATGTGTTTTCCTTTCCAGTTGTCTGGTCTTCTGCTTCAAGATGCGCAGGTTTGAATTGTACCAGGAAGCTATTCTCTTCTGGTTGAAGACTTTCTTTCTCAGAGGGGCTACCACTACCTACTGTAGTGGGATTATTTCCCAGGCAAAGTGTAATTTGTTAAAGTAAATCCAAAGGTTATTAAAGAATGGTCAGACAAGACCGGGTTAGACCAGTAAGCAACAGATAAAGGATATGATTAAAACAGTGAGTGGGCTCATGTACCCTCTGGGAGAAGCCAATTGAATCTAAAAGCGACTTGAATGCTGAGGCCAGACAGTCGTCATCAACGTCCATGTGAACACTGAAGTCACCCACTATAATGACTTTGTCTGAGTTCATTGCTAAATTTGACAGAAAGTCAGGGAATTCTTCTAAGAACTCAGACTAAGGAGCAGGAGGACGATACACCACAGCAAGTAAGAGTGGTTTCTCTGCTTTCCAGTCTGAGTGGGAGAAGCTGAGCGTAAGGTTTTCAAATGAATTATATGAAACATTAGGTCAAGGGTTAATAAGCAGATCTGACTGATATACTGTAGCCACTCCTCATCTACCAGTGTTATGAGGCACATGGTAGTTAATGTCAGTTAGAGTCAGTAAGTCAGTTTGGTGATTCGTGATCAAATCATTTACTAGCAGAGACTTGGATGAGAGAGATCGAATATTTAGCAAACCACATTTAATAGTTTTATTTGTTTGGTTTGCTGAAGTAGCGGTTTTGATTTTAACTAGGTTGCTATAATTGACTCCTCCAGCTTTGGGTTTAGGCTAATACAGCCTTGAGGCAGACAGTTTTTAAATGGGATATAAGTAGGGTTGGGTGGGTGACAGCACAAAGGAACCTGCAGAGGGGTGTGTAAGACTGTGGCTCTGCTTGCTGGTCTGAACTCTGGGTGATTGTCTGAACTTATTTGTCCCCATTTGGAACAGAAGAACAAACTTGGTCAAAAAACCTGTTCTGACCATATTCAAAGGACAAACTTAAATCCAACATTTTGCCTTTGGCAATATGTTGAGTAGCAATGGGGCCTTTTGCCAAAGATGGAGCACTCAATATATTGTACAGAGGATGTAAAGTGTAATTGTATATACACGTACACAAGATTTGGTGTCAATGCAATTACCATGCAGCACTCTCAAATACAGGACAAAGGTTTTCAATGGCTAAAGTCACAAGTTGGGCTGAAAATATTACCTTTACACAAATGCAATTTGAGAAATTAACCATTGAAAATGTCTGCCAGGATATTCTGCTCTCAAATTTCTGCCTTTATTTGTATTTATTTATTTTATTTTATTTTTTTTTTTGGGGGGGGGGGGGCTCTTTGGCTTAGTGAGAGCCTTCTTCTCCCTGAGAGGAATTTAAAATGCAGTTGTTATAACAAATGCCATGACTTCAATTATCCTCATTTCAGTCACACAGTCTCCCATTTAAAAAGAAAGAAAAAAAAAAGTGGCATCTTAACGGTAATGAAGTGAATCATTCATTGTGTGGGCAAAACTAATCATGCAATCAAGGTTAGCATTGTGTTCACAAACATATCTGACATGCAATCAAGATTAGCGTTGTGTTCACAAACACATCTGACTTAGATGATATTTTCCTGCTTATGTTGTTACAGAGAGTCTTTAAAGGTATCTCCTTTGTATTGGGAAGAAGCAGAGCTCTGTGTTATAGGAAACACTATCAGTTGCACAAACAGAATGGATACACACCATAAAATGCATATATATCTCATAATCACATTTCACATCTGATATCTTTTGTTCTGCTGGCAGTGAAATTGCCCGGTCAAGTGGTTTCCAAGTGTGTCCTTATTTCATCGGACATGGAATAGGCTCTTGCTTTCACTGCCATCCTGAGATCTGGCACCATGGTGAGTTTGGGTCTGTTCTCACATGAGGGAAACTGTGGGAGCCAATGACTTTGAGCTTATTTCTTTTGTCCTTGTCCTAAATCTCTCTCATGTTGCTCTTGTGTTGGCCCCGTCCTAGCGGCTGCCTGTTGTAGTAGCTCCGGGTATTTCGATAGGCTTTTGTATTTTATTGCGTTTGTTGCCTCGTTTTTTGTATTTATTTCGCACTGGTCTGTGCACTTTTGCAACGCACAACGATGAGATGCTCTTAAAAACGGATATTGCACACTTAATACTCATTTTATTTGCACTTGGGTTCTTTCGGATCGTTGAGAGCCATGCCAGCAACACTCGCCTGCATTGTTTACACCCGCGATCAGCTGATGGCCCAGAGTCACCCGACCCTCTTGGCCGGAGAGAGACCCACCATACTTGAGGAGCTAAAGAGGAGACGGCGAGGATGCAGAGCGTGGCTTAAACAGAGGATGAAGAAGAGGAAGTTTAAGCCCTACATCCTGCAGTCATCACTAGAAACGTGAGATCACTAGCGAATAAAGTGGACAAACTGGAAGCGCTCACCAGGACGCAGAGGGATACAGAGAGTCCAGTATCTTGTGCTTCACGGAAACGTGGCTGCACGAGCAGATACCGGACTTCAACAGCACCATTCCCGGCTTCCAGACGGTTCGCGCCGACAGAGACAACAACACAAAAGGCAAGAAGAAAGAAGGGGGACTCGCCGTGCTCGTGAACAACAGGTGGTGTCACCCAGGCACGTCACTGTTAAAGAGCGGGTCTGCAGCCCGGACATCGAGCTCGTCGCCGTCGGACTTCGTCTACATTATTTGCCGAGGGAGTTTACCAGTGTCATCGCCATCACTGTTTACATTCCTCCATCTGGGAACGCAGAAGCAGCATGCGATGTCATCCACACTGTTACTGCTGGATTACAGACAAAACACCCCGGGGCCATCATCATCATCATCATCATCATCATCATCATCACCACCACCACCATCATCATCACCACCACCACCACAGGACTTCAACCATGTTTCCCTTATCCACACTCCCATCCTTCTACCAGTTTGTGACATGCACCACCCGGGAAAATAAGACTTTGGACTTGCTGTACGCAAATGTAAGGGATGCGTACAGCTGCACTGCCCTGCCACCACTGGGCAGGTCAGACCACAAGCTAGTCCTGCTCTCGCCATCATACAAGCCTGTGGTTAAGCAACACCTTATCACAGTGCGGACAGTGAGGAAATGGTCTCCTGAGGCCATGGATACATTGCGTGGAGCACTGGAGGCCACAGACTGGGATGCTCTGTATCTGCCACATGGTGAGGACATGGTGATGGCCTGACTGACTGTGTCTGAGTACATTGGGTTCTGCATTGACAACACCATCCCCACTAAAGAGGTCCGCTGCTACCCCAACAACAAACTGTGGGTAACCAGTGATCTGAAGGCCCTTCTCAATGAGAATAAGAGGGCCTTTAGATCAGGGGACAGAGCAGAACTCAAACATGTACAAAGAGAACTCAAACGCAGCATCTATCTATCTATCTATCTATCTATCTATCTATCTATCTATCACCCCTTATGGGGGATTACATGTGATGTGAGAATGCACTTTACTGAAATCCATGCTTGACAGCAGCAACTGTGTTTTTGTTTTTTTTCCCACCTGATGAGTGTGTGTGCGCGCATCGTCATGGTTAAATGTGATGGTGGAGACAGGGAGGAACTGTCAGAGGGGGTAAGCAGGTGTTCTGGCTCTCTGGACAGTTTTTGTTACCACAACAGTATCACAATAGAAATCTTACAGATGTGTTTTCTATACCAAAATAAAGGCAGAGGTCAAAGATTTGTCATCAAACTGAGTTGCAAGTTAATGGGTGTTGCTTCTGGGAAAAACAAAACAAAAAAAAAAAAAAACACACAAGTGCACTTCAAATCACAGTTTCTCAGATTTACTGTGGGTCCAAAAGTCAATCAATACTGCATTAACTGTTAGTGATGTATAGTATACAGTCAAGTCCCCTTATGAATTGAGGAGCTTTAGCTTTGGACATGAGTTCGATGATAGTCCATAAAACAACTTGATGTTGTCCTTTGAAGACTGAGTGGTAAGTATAATGTAATGTTGCACATGCAGGAGAGGGCAGGAAATGTGGGGATGTTGGGAGACGAAGGGTTGAGTGTTGGTTGTGTGCACTTCATTCATGAAGTTGCCATAGTGCAGTGAGGTCATGCTGATGGCAAGGGGTCAAGGAACGTGGATGTGTTTGTAGGGGTCCACTGCACCACTGACCACTGCATATGCCAGGCTCATGCTTCACAAGCTGTAAGCACATTAGGATGGTCATTGTGTTGGACATTGACCTGCATAATGGTGGTATTCTGCATTGCCTCACATGGAGCACCAAAAATGTTGGGCTTTACCTCAGATGAACGGCACTATTTGCAGTGCAATTGTGACTGTTATTGGCTGTCAAAATTAGTGAAAATATTAAATTACTACATCAAGTAATGCTGTTGTATTGCAAAGCCGTGCTGTTGCGAGAAAGTCCTGCTATTGTTGTCATTGTGGTCATAGTCCTTGTCTAGTGAACTGCAGTTTTCCTGCTGTATGTCGGTCAGGAGAGTTCCTTGGTCCTCGTTGCAGAGTTAGCTGGTTGTTGTCCAGCGTCGTGGCTCCATTGCAGGTAAAACTCAACTAGCAGACCTTGCGTCGTGCCAGTTTTTGCTTGTCCTTAAATCCGTGGGTAGGCTCATGTCACTAGCAAGAGCATGTCCAATGAAGGCCTGTTTTATGCAGGCCTCATGGAGGTTGAGGAGCAGTTGCTCCTGGATGAGAGTCCAGTGGGGAAGAGACAGGAGAAATAGTGAGCAGAGAGTCATTTTATATGGCCTGGTGACAAACGGTCCTTGGCCATGCAGTGACAGATGCCAGTTGAAATTGCAGATTTCACACCTAGGTGTGAAAATGTGAAGGATGCTGGGAGAATGAGTTCAATGGCTTTCCATTGTCTGTGGAACAAAGGAAGCCATGTGGTCTTGTCCTCCATTTTGAATGGGCTGTGGCCCTACAGTGGAAACATCCCCATCTTACATACAGCCAGCATGAGGATGTACTGGGTAAAAGAGATCAACAGGGTAAAGATAACAGCTGGAACGGAGTATAGTTTAATATTTGAGTCACAAGCCAAAGCTACAACTCTGCTCAATGCTGAGGAGCCTGTGTACTAGTTTGCTGGCTTGTCAGAGGACAGCTTATATGACTGAGTGAGTTACTTGCAAAGGGACTTGGCACCATTTTTCAGTAGTGAGAAAAACAACTTCAGGGTCAGTTAGTCGACTTGCCATTTGCACTGATATACAGTCAGTTGCCATGTACAACTGTGATGCACAGTAAACACTTTCATTCCATCATTCAACATCAACTAAAACGAGTGAGCTGTGATTCACAGTAAACTAAGGGTCATTTGGGTTTTACTATACTCCAAACAGCAACTCATGCTATCATCTGGAAAGACACTGCACTTCAGTTATGACCAGTGCTGGTGTCTGCTGGGTCAGGGGAGGCTACAACTACTGCTGGACTTGTACTACCAAAAGTAGCCCAGAAAAAAAGGACAATCTCAGAGGTTAGCTGTCTTTCTCTTTTAAAGTGTATGACCCTTGTTGATGACTGAAGAGAGGTGCCCTTCTGTATGCACTACCATTTCCAACATGAATTCTATATACCTTCTACATGTAATTGATTTAGTTTTAGATGCATTTTAGGAAAAAAAAAAAAAAAAAAAAAAACACATCTAATGTGTTAGAAGCAAGTAAAAAAAAAAAAAGCTGGCACAATTTGGAGGGATCAGGGACACCTGTGACACAAGTTAAAAAGTTGATAGTTAACATGAGATTTGTCATAGCCTCAACTTTTATACCAGTGTGGCTGACAAGACAGAGGTGATCTGGTGATTTTTTTCTCCAGGCATGTTTGAGCTGGTATAGGGTAGGGTTAGACTTTGTGCAGTCCTTTATAAAGACAGGATAATTGTCAGGCCAATACCTATAACACCCCCCACAGTCTCACCCAATATTGGATGAGTACTAAAGCAGAGAAAACAAAACACAACAGAACTGGCAGACCTCTGGTCTCAAACCACAAGGCAGCATGAACGTGTGACAGTGTGGCCTTCTCCCTCTGCTCCAGCCTCTCTTAAATAAGCTGTGGTGGGCAGGGCCACAATCAGTGCAGATCAGGAACAGCTGTGGAGACTCAAGTGGGGGAGCAAGACCGACCATGGAACTGTTGTGTAAGACAATGTGTTTGAGCAGTCAAAGTCTACAGATACGGCCAAATAACGTCACCAACGCTGTTGGACTGTTGGTTCACAATATGATTTGGCAAAAAAATGACAATAATGATCTTCCTTTACCTCAATTTTCCATCCTTGTGTCAGAAGTTGGAGCAAATCAAAGACAATGTGAAGGAGCTGTGGAGCCAATTAAGACAAACATCATTCGCCTGGGCTGACTGCTGAGTCACTGGAGAGGCTAGATTGTCAGAGTTAGAATGTTAATATGATAACAACAGCAATACTGTCGGAAACAGGAGGTGGTCCATCTGAAATATTAATTCAACTTTTAATTGAAAGTAATTTTTTAATTAGCCCAGTTTGTAGTTAAATCAATTCATTCAGAATCCTACACCCCAAACAATATCATTTGGCTCCCTGCTGGAATGAAAATGACACACTGATTGAATTTTCAAGGATAAATAAACACATCACCAAATTATTAATTAATAACTGAATTAGTCTAGGCAATATTCTAATCGCTTCAATATTACTAACACATCCAGCCACTATGGGAAAAAGTGCTGAACACACAACCCTAACCCTAACCATTCAGAGTACCATAATGTTGTAGACTTTTTATATGCTGATTTAAATCTTGGGATATATTTTCCAACAGTGTCTGACCCTTTTTATTTTATTTTGATATTTATGATCTTACAGTGGTATTTCAAAAAAACAAAAAAACAAAAATAAGGCTTCAAGGTGGTCTGCAGAGTGTCTAACGCAAGACCCAACCCCCACAGTTCCACACGGGATTGATTATGCCACATTGATACTTCCTTACAAAACATGTGGATCTCAGAAAATACTGATACAATGGTGTCCTTACCCTGAGAAATGCTGTGGGGCATACACTTGGTTATGTAAATGATGGCTACCATCTCCCAATAAAAATGATCCCAGCTAGCAGGACTAATCCAGGGTGAGCCAGGTTGTTTAGAAAGGAGCTATCAGCACCCTGATGGCAACAGAGCTCCTCAACGATGTCACTGAAAACTTTAAGGGGTTGCTTCACAGTGTCTTGGATGAAGACGAATGTATGAAGCTTCCTGTTCCTCTGTGTTTTTATTCATCAGTTTTTTTTTTAAACATATTTTGATCATATCAGCATGACACTTTATTTTTTTCTATTGTCTTAAAAATCGGCTGCTCGGTGTAACCATTCATCATTTGTCATTATTTCTATTTCCCTTCTCTTCTGTCATCTTCCTCATACCCCTCAACTTCCAGATTGAGAATCTGTTAGCAAAATTGTGGCCTCATGATTTCTTTTTTCTAAAATCATACAAACACAACAAAGACAAACCCAGCTCCCTCCCTCACTCCGCCCCTGCTCTGCCTACCTGAGCTCAGGTGAGAGCAATCACCTCGTTGGCAGAGCAGGTAAAAGGAGACAAAAGGAGACTCTGCGCTCTTTCACAGCAGATGTGTGGCTGTGTTTCTTTTGTTTGGTATTGTTGTGTTTCCTCAGCATGTTTAGAATGTTGGGCTTTGTTGTTTTACTTTCCTCCTGAGATCTTTGGTAATCCTGTTTTTGGATTATGTTTGTTTTGTTCATTGTTTTAGATTTTACTAGTCTATTTAGTTTGGGGAGAGCCCTGTGTGTGATGGCCAGTGCTGGCTACCTTGGTGACTCTCCCCCTTTTGTTTAGTTTAGCCATCACATCAAGCCTTTTGGTTTATTCCTTTTTGTTTCATTAAACTTACCTCTTTGTTGTGCATGACAACAACTGTTGTTGTGCACTCCCCCAATCTCTTGGAAACAACTAATAAATGAAATACAATAAAGCATTAAAAAAAAAAAAAAAAAAAAAAAAATCCATAATGGATTAAGGCTGGTCCATCATCATGGGTCTGGACTAATTTAAGAAAAAATCAACTTCAAAATCATTTCAGGCTAATATGGCAAAGACTCACAGGGCTACTTGTGTGTTTCCTTGATAGATTCAAAAGTTGTGGGTAGAACATTTGGGCATCTCTCCACCACAGTGGTCTACAAAGGAGCTCCTGCAGCTTTGTTTGCAGTGTTGGTGACCTTGAGGAAGCTGCCCAAGTTATTTTTCTCCCTCTTCCTCCAAACACCAACATCCTCACAGCATATGAATTAATTTAGTGCTGTGTCACTGTATTGCATTGAGACAGTCTAAAATGTTTATGGTTGGTAAGGCCTGCACCATCCTCCTGGACTTTTGAGTTGAGTTGTTCAAGAGGTGGGGTGTTGGCTCCTCAAAAACACATTCATCTCCCCCTAAAGTGCATTCATGAATTCAACCAGAGGTCTGATTGACTTATTGATGGCATCCAGTACATCAGTGTCCAGCCAGGAGAGCATGACATGTCTGAGCTTTTGGTCACTGGCATCGGCAATTGCCTTCTGTTGCTCAAAGACCTCCTTGATCGTGGCCTGCCTAGATCCCCATCTTGTTGGGCATTCTGTTTTCAAGCAGATTCAACTGCTTCTGTGCCACTGCCATCCTTCTTCTTCTTCTAGTTGACAGTATGTTCACTGAACGTACTGATGAACAACATGTTCACTGAACGTATCACTGTACTGTAGTGTCGTTTGCAAACATACTGTTGTGTCGCTCATGAGCACCTGTGTAGTACATTCAGTGAACAGTGACAGTGTAGGCTGTCACTCAGGGCTGAGGGCTCGCGTTCACCATACGCTACATCACTGAACATAGTACAAGCGACACAATGATACATACACGAATGACACAATACTTCTGTGCCCACGAACATTCTGTGAACGTACTACACAGGGAATGTGAGCCTCAGGGCTGAGTCATGAACAGAATTATGATTGGGCTGGGAGTCAGTCTATGCACAGTGTAGTCAGGCCTCCTGCCAAGCACTGAACAATTCGGGGAATGGATTTTTTAAATGAATCCTTTAATGAACTGGTTCAATGCTGGGGTCAGTACTCTCAAAAAACTGCATTTGCCATCACTACTATCTCCATCTCTTAAAAAAAATAAATAAATAAAAATAATAATCTGGTACCAATTGTTGTATGATCCTTGTTTACCCTCACGTGACTGGTTGCACAGCATGCACGTGACATTCAGTCACTGCATGCAAGGAGCAACTGTAGCTCAGAGCATATCATTCTGCCAGATAGATAGATAGATAGATAGATAGATAGATAGATAGATAGATAGATAGATAGATAGATACTTTATTCATCTCCAAGAGAAACTCACAGTTCCAGCAGCTTGCAAATGTGGGAACATGGGGAGAGAGTATATAATACACCTTCCATCAAAAGTGACAGGTCTATTGTTCTAACGATCCAATGATATGTTGCTACGTCATGATTACGTCACCACTTTTATCCAATGAGGTAGGAGGAATGTTCCG
Source organism: Caranx ignobilis (assembly GCA_021432705.1). Taxonomy (NCBI): domain Eukaryota; kingdom Metazoa; phylum Chordata; class Actinopteri; order Carangiformes; family Carangidae; genus Caranx; species Caranx ignobilis. The sequence goes on along the minus strand of MU269981.1, from coordinate 10,497,820 downwards.
AGGTCCCTCCCTCTTCTTAACCAATGAGGCCTCTCCACGCAGATATATTATTTAGCGAGAGGCTTCTTTTGAACTCTGTGGATTTGAGAATTAAGCTGACCAGAGCGTCCGACGCCTTTTGCCTCATGGGCGCTGCCAACAGCACCTACCGTTTGAGAATACTGGGGGCTGCTCTGTTTATGAAGAAAGTGACAGTCTCCCCAGCCGTGCGCCTAGGTCACGCTGCGGCCTTGATGAAAAGCAACGCTCTGTACCCTCTGTCTCGTGTAAACGTGAAGACCTACTCCATTCCACAAAACTCTAGGATATGCAACCAAGAGAATCTCTTTCTGGGCACTATGCCAAAATACGTGGTGATAGGCATGGTGCACCACGAAGCTTTTACGGGAGGAGGGATCTGTCTCCTTTTAATTTTATCCATAACGACGTCGAATACCTGGCCTTGTGTCAGGACGGGAGACAGGTGCCGGCCAAAGCTTTTCAACCTCAATTTAACAACGGGGTCTCTGTCAGGGAGTTTTACAACCTGTTTACAGCTACAGGCAGACACTTGAAGGATTTACCTCTGAGCATCAACAGGCGGGAATTTGAACAAGGATACTCTTTGTTTGTCTTTAATCTTAACGCGGGGGAAGATGCTGACGCCTTATCCCCCGTTTCCAACAGGAATTTAAGATTAGAGATGAGATTCAGGGTGCCTTTACCTCACACCACCACTCTGATTGTGTACGCTTGCTATGAGTCTATTCTGGAGATCAATTCTAAAAGACAGGTGCTGGTGGATTATTATTTTAAAAAAATGAACAGCCATCAACTGGAAAGTCTGATGACTCAACTACTGGGAGATGCTTTCCATGGAGTGTGGGCTTCGGACCAGCTTCCGCTGCTGACGTCATCGTTTAAACCCCCGCCTACCTCATTGTAAACACACATCCGGCGCATAAACCTGGGGAGCACTGGCTGGCTTTAACGCTGGAAGAAGATGGAACAGGATCTTTTTTTGACTCATTCGGATTTCCTCCTCATTTTTTTCACTACCCCAATCAAATTTTACAATTTTTAAAAGACCAGTGCAGCAGCGTTTTATATCACAGCAGACAGCTGCAGCATACATTCTCCTCCGCCTGCGGTCAACATTGTGTTTATTATCTATGCCATAGAGCCTGCGGAATAAGTTTTGAAAACGTTTTAGCGCTGTATCAAGAGGACGAATTGAAAAATGACGAGACTGTGACTGCTTTTGTAAAAAAAATATCAAAACTGTGTAAAGCAAAAAAAAAAATGTCAATCTTTTCATCACACAGTGTGCTCTTTACAAATGTTTAAAGATTGTTACAACTTCTAAAATAAAGACAAAAAACACATCACATTTTGGTTTAAGCGTTTTTATTGTTACCATCAGTAGCTACAGCAAAAGCTTTATGAAGTAAAACTAATCCAAGAAGTTTTTTTTCTTTTCTTTTTTTCTTGGTCCCTAGTTCTCTATTTTCTCTGGGCGTGCTCCAGTCAATAAGCGCAGGAGTGGGTGTTGTCTCTCTGTAGGTCGCCCGTCTCACTACCTCGTCTTCGTCTTCGTCTTCTCCTCCTCCTCCCCCGGCAGGTGTGCTCCATCTCGGAGATAGAATAATTCTTCTCTTTAATCCTGACTGCTCATTCGATCTCAATTTACTGTATTGCTCGCGAGCTTCGAGGTTACCCACGGAGGACAGAGGGATGTTTAACTCTTTCAGAGTATTTAAAAACCCTAACCATCCCTTGGGTTCTATTCTCTGGGCTTTTTTGTATGAGAAAGACAGGTGTTTTATCAGGTCCAACATGTGGGACCCCTCGACCGCTTTACCCATGTAAACAAATTCACCCTTTTTATTCCAACTCCCTTCACCGTTTCTGCTCATTTTCCTCAAGATATAAGAGGCGTTTTTTCGATCCCTCGGGGGGAGGTTTTGCAATACTTCCTCAATAGTTTCATCCTCCCATTGTTGCTGTTGTTTATGCTGCTGCTCCTGCTCCCTCTCTTCTTCTTGTTCAGAGACTTTAGAAGGCCTGGTGTGAGTTTCCTCTTCTTTAGCACCTTGTTTGATAAAAGCAAGATATCTCTGCAACAAGGCGTTGTATTTTTAATTTTCTCGTAAGGGTTTAGCCCCGGCTCGTTTAATACATCGTTCATCTTCTCATCCAATTCACCCACGGCCGTGCGTCTCATGGATTGAGCCTGAGTCTCGCTGGCGACAGGAATAGGCTGGATTGAGTCAGCCGATTCATTTGCTGGGCATTCAACAGATACATCTTTTGAGTGGCTTTTTGGTGACTCGCCATCTCTCTCTCTCTCTCTTCTCTCTCTCTCTCTCTCCCCGCCGTTAATTTATCTTCTTCTATTCACCAGACCTCCTAGAAGCTCTCCAAATATAGGCACCACGGCTGAGAGCAACGGTAAAAGGAATCCTCCCGATTGTTTCATCAAAGCACTGTGTTTGTTTTTCAGAGATATTTTGTTATCCGCGAGCAGTCTGATTGTTTTCCTCTGCTTTTTCAGTTTCTTATATTGACAGGGCGTAAGAGGGACGTTGCCCTTCAGCAGGTTTAGACAGATTTCGCTGAGACACTGAAGAAAGTCTGACGAGCAATGCTGAAGAATATCTCTTCTCTTCCGAGGCGAGCAGTAACATAAAGCCGTCAGTAGAGGGGCGTTTCTTTTTATGCGGTCCGACATGGCTGTGCGTCGAGCTAGTTGGATTTAGGTACATAAACCACTGGCCACTGGTGAGGCAGTATTCCCGACCTTAGCCTGTATCGCTCTGGGCAACCGGGCGTGAGGTCTACTAATAAATACGAAAAGGGCTTTTGTGCGGCGTCTTCGAAGCTCTGAAGGAAGAAAGCTTTTTTCCCCGGAAATATTTGCTGAGCCAATACGTTGATCTGCAGTTTGTCTCGCGGGTTGTTAAAGAGCACCAAATAGTTGGTGTTCAAGCTGATGGTGCGACTGTATTTACCTTTGTAGAAAAGATTTTGAGTGAGTAACATCACGCTCATATTTTTATGATGCCTATATTGCGTGAAAATTCTCGCCACTTCGGGGTGCTCTGCTGCCTGCAATAACACATCGTCCAGTATAATAAGGTGGGAATGATGAGGGGGAAACAAATCAGGGTCGTCAAAAGAATCCGGCAGTCCTTCGACGAATTTAATATTTTTATTGCTCTGACGCAGTTCATCATACATCGGTTGACAAGAAGTATAAATCCATACAATGTTGTCAGGCACATGTTGCATTACATCTTTACAGTTCTCTAAAACATTTTTTACAAAGAACGTCTTTCCACAACCGCTAGGTCCCACTATTTGGCATGAAAAGGGTACACATAATCTAGGATCAAATTCTATTTCTTCAGCAAAGTGTGACATGTTTCTCCGTCAAAAACCAAAAGGTAAAGTATGACCGGTAGGCAGCAGCCTTCTCTTGTCAAATACAACACGAAACCTTTTTTGAAATGACGAGTTTTTAATAAAAAATCCTCTTTTATCCCTGACTATACACTGTTGAGGGGTTTGGAGAACTCCCTCCTCCTCCTCCTCCTCATCCTCCTCCTCTCCCCCTTGGAGCTGTCTGCAGGCACGATTTACATACCTCTCCACCAGCCTTTTGACGCTGTCAAAGTTGATTCTTTCACAGCAGGCGTGCGTCTGCGTTATTCCCTTGACTTTTAGCACAACTCTGTTATTTTTTGTTTGATACGCGTAACTTTTAGGACCGGCTGCCGCGAATTCTTGAATAGTGTCACCCCCCAACTCGTCCGTCAAGTCCCCCAGATAATTACCCAGCTCTAACGTGTTTTCCCCTGGTTTTGTGGTGTAAATGATGCTGTCTGTGTCGAAGTAAAGCACCCTCTCCTGCAGCTGTTCTAAGTAACTGTACAACTTCAGACGACCGTACGCTGTCGTGAAAGCTGCTATGAACACGTTGTCAACTTTGTTGGGTGGGGGAATGTACCTGTCACCGTAGACCCACTGGATCAGAGCTACTCTGTCGTTGATAAACGAAAAATATTTTATACGGTGTTTTTCTGAAAACATTAACGAGAAAAACTCCTCGGGCTCCGACACAAGCTCCGTTTGACAGAGGTTGCTTCTCTGAGCAAACTTTCCCCAGAAGCTATTGAGACACAGTTTAGACACTTGTCTTTTGGCCGGATTCGGCTTAATTTTAGCAGCGTCCAGTAAAATGCCCTGATTCTTGATATTCCCTGATGTATCTTTCTCTGCTCTCTTGATCTACAGCCTCGGGAGGGTATCCCGAAGCCTCTTGTTTACCTTTTTAAAAATGTCTGCATGTACTGTGAGAAGATTGAATCGTCCCGGCGCTCGAAATGCCAGACCTCTGTGATCTTTACCAGGCGGTAGCCCATCTCTAAAGCCTTGTTGAACTCAGGTGTGACCCAGACCCCCTTTAAGGCTCTGGCCTCGTCATCGTGACTACAGGGTCCGCTTTGAGCGTTCATCTCCGCGCAGGTGTGACACAATGTAAACACCAGTTTACCAGCGAGTGTTCTGTAAGGTAAGACCGGGAAATACAAGCCCCTCGGCGGATACACCGTGGCTCTGATTAACCCAAAGTAGGCGCGCGGATCTTTAAAATTTCTGTGAATTATTTCAGGGTGACCCAGAGGATACGGATAGCTGCTGTTGACGTATGGGTAGAGCGAGGTCACGTCCACGTATTGTACAGTCTCACCCGTCCCAGCGCTGTGTCTCAATCTGACCGCACATGTCCTCCCCCCGTACAGAGCGTCGCGGGGGAGGAGAGGTTCCGGAGGATCGTAACGTGTGAGAAAATCAATCACGCTGGCGCTGGTCTTCATCTCGTTCCATCTATGCTCCCTCATGACAATCACTTTTACCCCATAAACAGACTGCAACGTTTCTAATCTCGTCATGGTGCTGGAGTGAAGTTCTTCGAACGTTGTACGGGTGAGTGGGCAGAGGTCCTGCGGCTGAAAACAATGAGGGCATCCATGATAGAAGCAGCCGAGAAATTCCCAGACATATTTCTCGCCCCCTTCTCTGCGTATCCGTCTACACAATAGGGACCCAGGTGCTTCTCGCCCGCGTTAAGAGCATGTCGAATAAAGATGCCCTCGGTGTGAGAGACCCACTCTAGCCACTGTATGCTACTGTGCGAGAATAATTTTACTTGTCTTCTGTAATTGTCTGGCGGGGGGATGGCGAGTGTGTTTGGAGTCAAGAAATGAGTAACGTACACTTTCATGCAGGCCGAGGCTATGGTGGACCGGCTGAAGGGGTCTATCCCCGTCTCCTCCATGAAACCGTTCCTGAAGATGGTGCAGGCCTCCGCTAGAATGTCCACGTCGTTCTCGCAGTAAGAAGTGACTCTTTCTCAAAGTCAAACACACCGCCTCGAACCCTCTCGTACCACCTCTCAAACTGAAGCTTTCCTTCCAACGTCATGCGCTCTGTGCCGTAGTCTTGGGGCGGGGGATAAGCACCCACAAACTTTAAAGTTTTCTTTGAGCTAAAGTGGTGGGGAAAGTATCCTTTCACTTTATCTTCAAACCCCAGAGCCCTGGGCATGGCTGAAAGAGGCATGGCCAGAAAACACAGAGAATCTATGTATTTTTGCTGGAAATCTGGCTCTGTAAAACAACCACTTTACTACCCTGCATGATGAGGGACGGTTTTATTCCGAGAGTAATCATGGCGTTCAGAACGAGGTACCCGTCAAATCCTTTCGAGTTGTGAGCAATAAACACCGCGTTCCGATATGAGGGAGATCTAAAATGCAGTACAAACTCTCTGGCGCATGTTGGCCCCCAGGAGTTCCATCTGACACCTCCTAGGGTTTTTGTGCACACCAGGAAGGGCACATGCGTGGAACTTTCGTCTGTGTACGTTTCAAAGTCATAAAAAACGATGTTTTGATTGTAATTTGTGTCGGGCTTTAACAGTTGAATGTAACACAAGTGTTTGTTTTTTTCCTCATTACCCTCGGGAAGTACTTCTCTGCAAACTGCGCATTTTAGTTTTTCGCATGTATGGGGTTTAGAGCCGCCGTCGATGCCTGTGTACCACAATCTGTTGCATTTTGTGCATTGTTTATACAAATCACACTGGCTCCGGGGCTGATGCAAATTCGACCTCCCCCTCGGCAGGAGCTCTTTGTGCTTACTCAGGCAGTGATTTGAACGGCACGTGCGATGGCAGTCTGCGCAAACAATGGGTTGGTATTTTGCATGACAACAGACGGGGTCTAAGCACACAGAGCAGTGTCCCAGACAGCGATGGCTGCATACGCTGCTGTAACCCGTATAACAATGCTGGCACACATAAGGAGTGCCTAAGAAGGCCTTGAGATTTTTAATACCGTAGTAATGGTTTTGATGTAGAAAAAGAAACGCTGTTTTGTCTTTTGCCGGTGTTGCCGTGTGGAATTTAGCGAGGGTGCGGGAGTCTTTGTTTCTGTAAAACACCACAATCTTACAGTCTAACACCCTTTCAAAGAGTGACACGTCGCTAAAACACACGGCCCGGTGTTCGGTGAAACCTACTCTGCGTTGAATCTCTCTACCTATTCTCTCGGCCTCTCGACCGTCGATGGACGGATGCAACAGGTGGGCTAAATTAGTGGCAAAACACAGGCTGTTGTCAGGGTTCTCCACAACATAAAGAAATCTTCTCTTTTTGCGCACACACTTCGCTGTCTAACATAGAATCCTGCTTTCTTCTACCTGCGCCACGCGGATTACGAACCAGTTGAACCACTAATTCAAGATTCTGATCGGTCATGAGCGACATATTAGACTGCACGAGTTCGTCCAGCAAGTTTTGAAAGGTCTCTAGACCCGTCTCACCCCCGTCCGCTCTCACTACATGGGATACAGACTTACTGAACTGGTCCCCCCGCAATTCCATTTGAACAACATCCTGCGCCTGTGCTTGGCTAAAGATTCTGTCACACAGCTCTTGGGCAGCGCCCATAACACCGCCGTAGAATTCACCGTAATCAGGCACGCCTGAAGGAGTGGGAAACTGTAATATTTGTCTAATTTCAACGTTGTTAAATCTATCGCGATTTACTACAACGTGTTGAGGGGCCTGTGGCGGTGGTGTTGGAGATGAAGGCACGCGGTCTCCGTCTTCCGAGGAGACGGGTCTCTGATCGGGGGATAGAGTTTGCTCTGCATTACCCCCAGACTGGAGGTAATTTTGATTTTCTAACTGAACCAAAGCCTCGTCTAACTCTCTGAAGCGATCTAATTGAGAGACCGTGTGGGCGGGTTGGATGTCGCCAGACGGCGCGCCGGTAATGGGGGAGGAGGAGGAGGAGGAGGAGGAGCCGGGTTCATCGTCCCGAGCAAAGGACTCAAACGCCGTGTGAAAGTTGTTTAAACAATTGGAGATGGAGTGAGAATAATTCAACTCATCTAACGCTATGTTTATAGCTATAAAAGGATCGTAGGGAGCGTGAGGGTTGTCTACATTCTGATCCATAATTACTAAAAAAAAAATTCTATCCTGTGAGAATATCACCAGGGTCACCACCTTTTCGGTTCGTTGGCGGTAGTGCATATATAGAAGTGAAAGTTGGCACAAATATCACAGCGTCCGCTTGAATTATCGCTGGTTCTACAAAAGTAGAATGGAAGCTTTGACAGATCTACAAACAGCATCCCTCGTCCTTCTGTCTCTTCTCTCCCTCCTTTGGCGTGCTGGTATAAAACAACAAAAGAAAAACAAAGTTTCATTATTATTATTGTTACTTTTGTTACAGATATAATACCGTCTATAAAAACTTACGTTTTCCGCGTTTTTTGCAGTGTGAGCAACAGCTACATGCGTCCGTCCAGGTGGGAGAGGTGCTTCTGCTGCTGCTGCTGCTGCTGCTGCTGCTGCTACTAGCGCTGGTGCTGCTGCAGCTGCTGCTGCTGGAGCTGGAGCTGGGTATTCTGACTCTCTTTCTGGGCGCTTTTCCGTTTTGGCGCCCCCGGGTACGTCTAGCAGGGCTGGAGGGCTCTCTCTCTTCACGGTTTCGGAACGGAGCGGTTGTCTCGGAAAGTTCAGGTACCGGAAGAGGCGGCGGCGGGGCTTGCATCTGCGGTGTATCTTCCGCAGGTGTTTTCGCTGGGACAGGTGGCTGCGGTGTATCTTCTGTTGATGTTCCCGCCGGGACAGGTGTATCTTCTGTTGATGTTCCCCCGGGACAGGTGTATCTTCTGTTGATGCTCCCGTTGGGACAGGTGTATCTTCTGTTGATGCTCCCGTTGGGACAGGTGTTTCTGACGACGGGTGTTGGTTGAGGGTTTATGTGAGGAAATTGCATAATTAATTCATCTTCGTCCCCTTTAAGAGCATAATAAAAAAACTATATAATAATGTAGAAAACAACAGCAAAATTTGCGGTAAAATGAAATAATACACTTACAAGGAAGGAACATTTTCTCCAACTCCTCCAAAGAAAACTGTACATCGTACTCTAAAAAAAAAAAAAAAGACTCTTTACATCAATAGTTCTTACTGTAAAAAGAAGAAAAGAAAAGAAAACAGTTTTTAAAAAGTTAATACAACTTACCGACCATTGTTGCGCTGATCTGATAGAGTTTGAGGGTGCTGCCAGAAAGTTGTTTTGGAGATGTCCTCTGACTGTTCAAGTTTCTACGCTCTCTTATACCCCATCTTAAATAATACCCTTTTAGAACCTTTTTCAGTTTGTCTGGTTTTTGTTTTTGGCTCTTGTCTATTATTCTGAGTTTTTTCTCATGGTAGGGGTTGTGTGAATATTCTCAGTTTTTCTTCGGCCTAATGCTAATGGAATGTAACCTTTTGCCCTTAGGTTCAGGGTGTTAACTTATTGACCTTGAAGACCTGAGGGGATGGTTCAATGAGCGAATACAGTATCATGGTCAAGGTAAGCTCATGACCGTGACTTAATGCACAGTCTTTCAGGCGTGGGAGATCCGGCTTCTTTGTATAAGACGGGGTATACGCCTGTCACTCTGAGGAGAAGTTTCACCGCTTGCCGCTGCACACACACACACACACACACACACACACACACCTCGTCCTATTATTTGGAGTTTTTCTCATGGTAGGGGTTGTGTGAATAGTCTCAGTTTTTCTTCGGCATAATACTAATGGATGTAACCTTTGGCCTTAGGTTCATGGTGTTTCACTTATTGACCTTGAAGACCTGGAGGGGATGGTTCAGTGACCGAATACAGTATCATGGTCAAGGGTAAGTCATTCGCACGCTGACCGTGACTTAATGCACAGTCTTTCAGGCGTGGGAGATCCTGGCTTCTTTGTATAAGACTGGACACAGACAGACAGACAGACAGACAGAAGACAGACAGACAGAGAGAGAGAGAGAGAGAGAGAGAGGGAGAGAGAGAGAGAGAGAGAGAGAGAGAGAGAGAGAGAGAGAGAGAGAAGAGAGAGAGAGAGAGAGAGAGAGAGAGAAGAGAGAGAGAGCGAGAGAGGAGAGAGAGAGGAGAGAGAGAGCGAGAGAGAGGAGAGAGAGAGAGAGAGAGAGAGAGAGAGAGAGAGAGAGAGAGAGAGAGAGGAGAGAGAGAGAGAGAGAGAGAGAGAGAGAGAGAGAGAGAGAGAGACTTTAAAGGTTAGCTTCAGGGCTGACACCATGATTTTACTCATTCACACTTTCACCCCCGCTTAACGCACACTCTACTCTCTAGCTGCCTCTCTTTCTTGACTATGGCTCTCCATAACTGTGTTAAGGGGTTTTTTCGCCCCGAACCTAAATTTGACCTAAAAACAGCAAGCTAACAGGCTAGACCTTTTTACATCGAGCCATAAATGACTAACTTTATCTCAATAAACCTACAATGGGGGACACACACACACACACACACACACACACACACACACACACACACACACACACAGAGAGAGAGAGAGAGAGAGAGAGAGAGAGAGAGAGAGAGGGGGGCCTAAGTATCGGGGTGAGAGGTCACCTGTTACTCCGGCCCCAAAATTTAGATGATGTAATGCAGGAGGGACCTCGTTACATCTGAGCAACCTCATTGGTTAAGAAGAGGGAGGGACCTCGGAACATTCCTCCTACCTCATTGGATAAAAACGTGGTGACGTAATCATGACGTAGCAACATATCATTGGATCGTTAGAACAATAGACCTGTCACTTTTGATGGAAGGTGTATTATATACTCTCTATGGGGGCACGCAGGTTCTAGGAAAATATAAAGGAATAGTACTACATTACACAGTATCATTCTAAAAATATAATAAGAGTGCAAAATAGCAAGGTAATAAGATAAGAGTAATATAACAAAATATCAAACTAAAATAAGAGTACAAATTGCAAAATACAGTAAATAATCTCCGCTCTCTTATGCAGTTGTGCAAAGTGACGGTGTGCAACATATATATTTATATTGTGCAGTATGGAGTTAGTACACACTAAGAGTCCATCTCATTGATAGCAGTCTGTCGCTGAAGCTGCTCCTCTGCCTGGAGATGGTGCTGTGCAGTGGGTGCTGTGGCTTGTCTGTGATGGACAGGAGCCTGTTCAGTGTCCGTTGCTCTGCCACAGATGTTAGGCCGTCCAGCTCTGAGCCGACGACAGAGCCTGCCTTCCTCACCATTTTGTCCAGGCGTGCGGTGTCCTTCTTGAGGCTGCCCCCCCAGCACACCACAGCGTACAGGAGGGCGCTTGCTACCACAGACTGGTAGAAGATCTGTAGCAGCTTCTTGCAGATGTTGAAGGGACGCCAGCCTTCTGAGGAAGTACAGACGGCTCTGTCCTTTCCTGCACAGGGCATCTGTGTTGGCAGACCAGTCCAGTTTGTCATCCAGCTGCACTCCCAGTATTTGTTGGTGTGGACCACCTCCACACAGTCTCCCTTGATCTGAACAGGTTCAGGCTGTGTCCTGATCCTCCTAAAGTCTACCACAATCTCCTTGGTCTTGCTGGAGTTGATGAGCAGGTGGTTGGAGTCACACCATGTGATGAAGTCCTGGATCAGTTTTCTGTACTCATCCTCTTGTCCACCCTGATACATCCCACGATGGCCGTGTCATCCGCGAACTTCCATACTTGGCAGAGCTCTGAGTTGTGCTGAAAGTCAGACGTGTACAGGTCGTATTGTATTGTATTGTATTGTATTGTATTGTATTGTATTGTATTGTATTACTTTACAAAAAAAACAAAAAAAAAAAAAAACATGGCTCATGGAGACTTAAAACAAACACTGCGGTGTAGAAAACTGAGTGATATAAACAACTAGAAATAATCATTTAGGATGATGGATCACATTATTCATCAAATTAAGTACAGTACAGACTAAATGCAGTCTAACCTTCCCATATATCTGTGGGGGTCAGGTTTTACGTTATTACTACCTACTCCCACCTACATCTGAAGGAATGAAACCTGCCACCATACAAAAATGACTGATAAAAAATTAAAAAATAATTTACAGCCTCATAGTAAAATGAGAAAAGCAAAGGACAGACAACCACTGCTGATTTATGGTCATAACACTGCATAAGTTGCTAGTTTTAAGAATAACAGATGACTGCGTAGTTGGTTTAGATGAGATAATGTGTTTCAGAAGGTCAGGGATGGTGGGAACAGTTTGTTAATTGTCTTACTCTATGTAGCTCCACAAGTCTAAAGGGGTAAAACAAGTGTAGTCCGTTAACACTTCATGAAGTGGCTCTCAAAGAAATAATTGGATATGGTCAGTTGATACTGCAACTGGACTGCATCCATTATAAATAATGATCCAAGTAACCAACTCATGACAGTAGAAATAAGCAGCAACAGTGCGCTCAGCAGATAATCCTGTGGACAGTGTTTGCTTTAGAGTTGAGGTGAGGTGAGACTTGCCTGATGCCTGTATTAACTGTATGTATCCCAGTTCTGTCTGTCCTCAGAAAGACCTGGTGTGCACCAATTTCTATTATTCTTCCTAGTGTGAAATAATCACATACTTGGCAGCATTCCCATGCCCAAAAGCCCATTACAAATTGGCGCACACACATCAGGACTGGTGGAAAAATTACATATTTAAAAGTTGTGTGGTTATGGGCAGGGTGAATTGGCTCAATAGCATCCCATCAAACTATTCAAAAAGAGACCCAGGGGGCGCTCGAGAGCAACGACATGTAGACACGCATCTTCCTCGAGCTCTGCATGAAAATGACAATTTCGTTAAATTTAATCCTCTAAAACAGTCAAAAACTAACCAAATCGTACCCCAAACCTCTCACTATAAAGTCGCTACAGTTTTTTTCTTTTTTCCTGTCTTTTTTTCTACCCGTTGAACGCCTACGCGCATGCCACCTAAACTAAGGCCCAAGCAAGCAGCTACAGCCCGGACTCTCCCATGGCAGGAACTCTGACGGACACCTCGGCCGTCGCCTCCATATGGAAGCTATCAAAGCCTCTGAACAGTCGGTCCTGGCTAAAATAAAGGACACGGTCTCTATACTAGCGTCTGATTTGCACACAAAAATAGAGAGCCTCTCCGACGAGCTACGTCAAGAAAAAACTCAGTCCGCTCTGAAGCACGAGAGGCTCTGGAGACGGCTAACCAGTGTAATGATAAGTGCTAACAAAGGAGCTACCCATAGGGGGCGATCGAACATCACTAGAGCACTGATAGACGGAATGTTGAGATACAGAGTGAGTAGGCACCAGAGAGAGAGGTACGGCGTGTATGAAGTAAACAGCTAGCTGAAGCTAGCACAAAGGAATACTTCTTAATGTTTTATTGAGAACAAGAACATTACAACCAGGAGCTCAAGCTACATGCTACATCGATACGTAGCCTGGAAGATGGGGCGAACTACCACTCCGATCGGGTCGTTGAACTTCAGAAACAGCTTACATCGTTGTCCTCCCAAGTCAAGCAGTTAACATCTAAGACGGAAGATCTGGAGTCAAGTACGCTCCTGTACAGTTGGACATTTGCTTCCCGGATAATATCCGACCACGACGAACGTGGCAGCTTGACCCCTCCCTGTTGTTATGCTCTGAATTTAAAAAATTTGTTGCTGGACAAATAGACCTCTTTCTTGAAATTAATGACTGTCCAGACATATCCCGTCGCACCTTGTGGGAATCGCATAAAGCCTATATTAGAGGTCAGATAGTTTCATGTACGGCACATAAGAATAAAGAACACAATAAACACTTTTGGAAATTGAGCAGGCTATAGCGGACATCGATAAGAAATGCTCAACGCAAGCCACATCAGAACTACACAAGGAGCGCAACTTATTACAAATGGAATATAATAATCTTTCTACCCATAAGGTAGTAAGCAATTTGCTTAAAACTAAATAAAAATTCTATGAGCACGGTGAGAAAGCAGGTCGAATGCTTGCACATCAGCTTCGACAGTCAACTAGCAATTCCCAAATTTCAGAGATTAACATTGGCCCGGGCGTAACCACGTCTGATCCGAGCCTTATAAACAACCAATTCAAAAAGTATTACTCAAATATTTTTTATCTGTCAAATGTGGATACAAATACAGCTCAAATCCAATCCTTTTTGGACTCTCTAGATGCTCCCACTCTAAATCCAGACATCCAATCTTCCCTTGATCAACCTCTCACCACCAATGAGATTCAAGCCGCAATAAACTCCATGCAGAGCAGCCAGACTCCAGGACCTGATGGGTTTCCAATTGAGTACTATAAGATATTCTCTTCCAAACTAGTCCCCTTAATCAAAGCAATGTATGATGAAACTCTGGAGGCTGGATGCTTACCACCAACTCTCACCCAAGCAACTATATCATTAATATTAAAAAAAGGATAAGAATCCACTTAACTGCTCATCTGGTCCCCTTTTATTGAATATGTAAAGAGGTTAAATCTCTAACCAATCATGTTATCTTGGTATTTTCAACCTGTCTGACTAGTCCATTGCTGTTACACTTTTGTAACATTGGATCCCTTTTTTTTTTTTTTTTGTACTCTTGGTCCCAAGGGTGGGGAGGGCACTAGTACGGGATTATGTTTGAGATTATTTGTTTATGTATGTTGTTTACTTGTATATAACTGGAAATGCCTTAAAGTTGTAAAAAAAAAAAAAAAAAAAAAAAAAAAAAAGACCCTCTTGTGTGTATCATCTACCTGCATAAACCTTGGTAGGCCCATGCAATACATCAAAACACACAGAAAATCCTCTTGGGCCCCTGCCTTAAACTCAACAGGAAGTCAGCCATTTTAGTTTGAATGGTTGATTTTGGCGGTTTCCACACCTTGTATTTGTACTGGGGCCATAGATGCGTTTCATATTCCAACAGAAAATGTGTTTAGCTTTATGATGAATTTGTGTGTTAAACTGTGTTGCAATTCTACTTCCTCTGTGACCTCATGAAAGTGATTTTGTTTCAGAGGAGGGTGTGGCTCCTCAAATTTGAAACAGGAAAGGCTTTATTTTCTTTATTGTGGAATCTCCCCATTATTGGATAGATGTGCGTGTGTGCGTGTTGTTTTGAGTTTTATTTTTTAAGACTTGAAACCTTTACATACCTGTATTATAGGAGCAGTACCAGATACTTCACATACTTCACATCATTCATATTTTCACAGTTGAAATTGGTGCTACAATCCACCCTTATTCCTTATTTCCTAAGGTTCAATATCTACAGACTCTGCTAAATCTGATTAAGTGCTTTGACTCTGTTTCCTCCTGTCAACACAATAATCAAACTTAAAGACTTTTGAGGAAACCTGCTATTTTTTTAAGTTGTTGGGGACCAGCCCCATAATGGAAACAAGGGAACGTTTGAGTGGCTCCATCTGTACACCATCTACATACAGTAGGAGTCAGCTGGAAAAGTCGCCATCAGCGACCCCACTGTTTCTAAATGGGGCAAAGTCACCAGTTTTCTGTTGTATCCTACCCTGAATATAAGACAGCAGATTGTGATCACCCATTTGATATTTTGTCAAAGACTAAATCATGAATGACAATAAATGCAGTAAGTAAATCACAATATCTTGCACACAGAATTTCATATCTGTTCACCAAAGGAGTGTATAGTAGATGCACATCCTTTTTCAATACAAAATATGAAACCTGTTCACCAGCTACTGCTAAATGTGGGATATTTCCTCATCCTCTTCTACTGTTTTTGCAAAACCTCACCTGACTGCTCTGCTAAACCTGTTAAAGTCTTATAATTTAAATGTTTTAACTCTGACACATCTATGTAGAAAACAACTGCAGAAGAGTCTGATTAAAACTGCTCTCAATTCAGTTGACACTCAATCTGTTTCTGAAAAGTGCTTATAACAAACAACCACTGGCTGTGTTTGCGTTCTTTTAACTACAAATCACAGCCATTATTCAGTTAAATCTGTGATGCAATTTAGCCAGACACATGTCATCACATATATTATCATTCAGCCTATTCTCATAATGATCAACTAAACTGTTCACCCACGTGTATTTTGTATTAACATCACCGGATGATGCCTTCAGCCTCAAAACACCCAATGGCAATCTTAACAACGTTGTTCCCTGTTGGAGCAAACACTACCTTTCTGGAACATTCTTTCAAATGCATGCTGGTCAACCTGTACAGTCTCTTGAGCACTGACGTTCCTGTTGCGTAAATACACACTGCCTAGACTTTTCAACGCTTTAGCACTAACATTAGCCTCTTCTTGTGCCTCTTTGAATGTTTCCTATCAATCCCATCTCCTTCTCTGCCTAGGAAATATAAGATATGAGATACACATGCATAGGCACCTACAACATATTGAAAATCCTAATTTGCATTCCAGCACTTTAACATCTTACTATGTTGATTTATCCACACCTCATTAATCTGCCTTTTCAATACATGTACATTTCTACATCATTTGTAAGCAGTTTCACACACGTCCTGACTTGTACAACTGTTCCCTCAGTTGTACAGACACATGCCCATGACAGTTGCTTGACAGAGGGAAAAAGGTTAAGAATGAATAAACACTTGAGAACAAGCAGAGAAGAATTCCTGGAAGATGATGTTGCTGCTCCATGCAGTAAGTAACTCAGACATGCGCCCCAAAAGGTAAGCATATTGGAGAATTAAATGGACATCCTGGAAGTGGATGTTGCTTTTGTGGAAATATGGTGGTAAACCATTGGCAATGGGTGTTAGTAAGTTTGTTTTGTTTTTAATTATTTTAAATAATGAACCATTAACGTTAGAACAATCCTTTAATAGAACTAAAGATTGTATGAAAGCACTACAATTACAACAATACAATACAATACAGCAATACAACATTAATAACATTACAGAGCATCATCTTCACTGTCATTGCTTGTGTCTGAGTCTGACAGCGTTCGGGACACTGAAGAGTCATAGTCAGACCATGACTCCGACTCACTCTGTGATGGCTCACTGTTGGGTCCTCGCTCTCTGATACCTCACTGTTGGGGTCCTCGCCCTCTGATGGCTCGCTGTTGGGGTCCTCACCCAGGTCCATCATGCCCTCACTCTCCTGGCAAGCCTCTCTCTTCTGTGGGGGCCGGGGGCCATGTCCATCTGTCCCTCATCATCTGTAGACAAATGCAAGTGGCATATTTGCTCCTCTGAGTCTCCAGCCTGGTTCTCCCCCCAGGTGGAAGCTCACCAGTATCCTCCACCATGTCCTCATCCTGGAGCCCCCCTTTCTCCTGGCCCTCCACCTCAGAGTCCCCCTGTTGGAACTCCTCTTGCTGCTGCTGCTGCTGCTGCTGCTGCTGCTCCTCCTCCCCTGCTCCTGGCTCTCTATCTCGGAGTCGTCATAGTCGCTCTCCCCCTCCTCCCCTTCCTCCTCCTGACTCTCCACAGTGGAGTCCTCATGGTTGCTCTCCTCCTCCTCCTCCTGGCCCTCCCCTTCTGATGATTTTGAAAGAAATGAGTTAGGTACATTTAGTTTAGGACTAGCAAGCAAGAATATACAATGGCTATAGAGCTATCATTACAGACTCTAAAAGACTCACCTTGTCCTCTCACTGGCAGGCGGACAGAGTCCATCAAGGACCGCAGGATACTGAGCCTGACTGCCCGTCCCTGCTGTGGTGTCATCTCCGGACCGACCATGTAAAATTTCCGAGCAGTTTTTGGGTCATGGCACATGCTTCGGTTTACTTTCTCGGTCTCCTCAGGGTGAGAGAGCTATCAGCCTGTAAGAGAGTAGGTGAAGATCTTCACCAATGTCAAAGGCATGTATATCATGGAACACATATGCTCATGTTATTGTTATGGAATAGACACTATTGATAATAGTAACACACCCATGTCAATATCACCATGCGAACGTCCTGAAGAGTTGGGGCCCCTGGCAGACCAAAGTTCTTCCATGCCTTGGTGAAGTACTCCCCCATTTTTTCCATTTCTTTACCAGACCCAGTAAAGAAAAGGTCTTCGGCTGTTTACTGAAGCCAGGCAAGAGTGGCCTCACTTTGCCAAAGGCCTTAAGGTGTCCCATGATGACCTTTGTGACTGGATTATGGTGGCAGTTTTCAGGCAGGTGGGGACTGTGGCTTGCTGCAGCGAACGGTTAAAGATGTTAGTGAATACTGCAGCAAGCTGATGGGCACAAGAAATTGTCTTTGACTGTGCTTTTACAACGCAGTGGACTCCATTTGGAGTCCTCGCATGTAAGTTTTTCTGCCGTATGTTAAAGCATCTCTAGCTCCCAAGCTAGCAGCTAGCCAGCTGGACATAAACAACAACTTTAAACTGGTTGAACTCTGCCTCTGAACATTTAATTCACTGGTAAATAATCAATCAAATCAATCAATCAAATTTCTCTCAGTGCACTCGGTCCTAAGTACCCACCAATCTGGCTTTCAAGAAAAGCATAGCACCCTTACTGCTGCATCACTTGTTTTAAACAATATCTTCCTGGCTATGGATAAAAATAAAACTGTGCAGCTCTTTTTTTTGATCTCTCAAAGGCTTTTGACACAGTTGATCATGAACTGCTTGTTACGCGCATCCCTGCCTCCTCTTGGCGCGTCCCTGTCTGCTCTCCCTCTTGGCTCTCTCCTCCCACTAGATACACACCTGAGCACAGGTATGTATTTAGAGGGGTGGAGAGAGGTGCGTCGCCTCACACACTCCCGAACGCGGCGGGAGTAGGTCGGTGTTTTTTTTTTTTTGTTTCGCTTTGTTTGGCCAGGCGTCATGGTTCCCTTTTTTTGTTTTGTGTTCCCAGGTGTTCGTAGGCCGCTGGGCTTTGTTGTTTTAGTTTGGGGTGTAGGTGGCCGGTGGTCCTATTTTGGGTTTTGGTTCTCCTGTTTTAGGGTAGTTTTGTTAGGCAGTTAGTTGGCGGGGGAGAGGGATCCTACAGCCCACTGCTGGGTCGGTCCCTGTCCTCCGTCTCCGTTTTGTTTTGTTTAGCCGCACCTACATTCCCCTTTTGAGTTCTTTGATTTTGGGTTAAATGCTCTTTTTTGGTTGAATTAGTTTCAATAAAGCTTGGACTTTTGTTCTTTTCAATCTTTAAATCTTTTTTGGCGTCCTTTTATTTATGTTATCGGACCCTAGGTGTTGAATCGTTTCATCTTCTCCGAGGCCGTAACACTGCTCTTAACTAAACATCTCAATATCGGATTTGATAACATCACTTTTAAATGGTTTCAAAGTTACCTTACAGGCAGACAACAATGTGTGACTCTGTAAGATGAATAAAGTCTGATTTAACATTACTAAGGGGTACCTCAAGGGTCAATCCTTGGACTTGTTCTAACCCTGTATATTAATGACAGTGTTAATGTCACTGGCTGTAACATTCATGTATATGCAGATGACACCAATTTGTATTGTATTTCTGACTGTGTACATTCTGCAATTGAGTTAAAAGTTGTACTCAATCACAAACTGGTTATTAATGCAGTCAAAACCAAATTTATGTTTTTCACTTAATCAAAAAATATCACTTACAATAAACAAATTATCCACTAGTAATGGTACAACTATTGAAAGAGTCCCTGAATATAAATATCTTGGAATTTGGATTGATGACACAATTACTATCACATATCATGTAATAATAATAATCTGGTAACAGAGGTAAGACAAAAAAGTGGCTTTTTTGGTTTACAGAAACAAAGCATCCTTTCCTCTTCATTGCAGGAAGACACTTATGTAGGAGGAAATATTTGGAGACATTTATCTATTATCTCCCCTACACATATTCTGTCCTTCGGTGTTAATATGAGGTTTTATCAAAGTAATTAATTTATTCAATCTGACTCCATTTACTTAAAGAACTTAACTAACTAACTTTACCATTAAATATTGGTGAGAATTAATAGTTAACCAATAATTAAGAATATAAACTTTTTAAGAATTGAACTCTGCTATTAACAGATCTGACATCAGTCTTAGTTCAGGGATGGCAGATATAGGTTAACAAACCACTCAGTGACCTTCTTAACATGAAGAATAGCCCTGATGCCTGGGTTGGGTTAGGGTTAGGGGTATTCAGAGGTATTAGAACATGATACTCAATCTTGTCTGTCCAACTCAGAGGTAAGGGTGTGAACAGCGTCCAGTGAAACTTACCATATAACTAAGGTCTTAGGGATACAGTATTTAACTAGTCCCTATCTCAGGTCAGGGATGACAGATATAGACTTAAACTATTCAGTGACCCTCTTAACATGGAAGAACAGCCCTGACACCTGGGTTGAGATATTTAGAGGTTATAGAACATATCTAAATAATTACAGAACATGATACTCAATTTTTTCTATTCCACTCAGAGGTTAAGGGTGTGAGTGTTACCCAGTGAAACTTACCATATAACTAAAGACCTACTAGGTATCTGATAACAGATCCTTCACTACAAGAGTAAAATCTCAACAAAGCAATATTAGAAATGAATGGTTAACATTCCAGGTTATTGTGATGTACAGTATGTGAACAAACTATAGCCAATAGCAACAATTCTTGAGAAACAGATATTGTAACACACTCGATGTGTGAGAGCTCGGAGAAGCAGATCAACTCAAAGGTTGGGTCTTTGTTCTGGTTGATATTTAAGGGACAGAGCAAAGACACTTTTAAATCACGTGTCAATAGGGATTTGCATAGAGACGCCACTCACATCGGGAGACCTTTGATCATCAGGGTGTATGTCACCGGACAATAACCTCACACTGAGACCATCAGACATGTAACATTTCAAGGGGAAGTCAGGTAGACAGGGGGTGTTCGGAGACACTAATCAAAAGGCATAATACACAAAGTAGTTTCTTCCAGTCTGGGGGAAACTTCCATTTCTTTTTCCACTTCCTTTTCAGGGATGAGAGTTCAGGGTGGTGTTGAACTGACTTACACTTACTGAGACAACTTAGTCTTTTATGTTTTGGATTATGGTGACATTTGATAGAGGCATGCATCAGCTACTACTCTACATCCCCTTGACTCCGTCTATCATTCAGCCCTGAGATTTATTACTGGTGACAGCTACAACACTCATCATTCTGACCTGTATTCTAAAGTTTAATGGCCCTCTCTAACAGGCATGATAGACACTGAGTTTTATTTACTTTTAAAGCCCTCACTGGTCTTATAACATCCTGTATTAACTCATTAGTATCATTTAGTGTACGTCTCCATCACACACGCTTGAAGGACTGGCTCACACTTCAGGTTCCCTTTGTTCATACTGAACTTGGAGAGTCCAGTTTTTCTTCTGTGCACCTGCAACCTGGAACACTCTGCAAAACCATTTGAAACTCACCGCACTTTCATCATTAGGACAGTTTAATTCATAATTACATCTTATTTTACTTCCAACTGCTTCTGCTTTTAATTAGATCTCTGTTTTTAGTTTCATCTTTGTCACTTTTACTCTTTGGTACTTCTGATATGTTCACATTTCAAATGTGTTTTTGTGTTTTGACTTGGCTAAACAGAAATTGACGTTGCTTCCTCAATATATCTCAGAGTATATAATACACCTTCCATCAAAAGTGACAGGTCTATTGTTCTAATGATCCAATGATATGTTGCTATGTCATGACTACGTCACCGCGTTCTTATCCAATGAGATAGGAGGAATGTTCCGATGTCCCTCCGTCTTCTTAACCAATGAGGTTGCTCAAATGTAACGAGGTCCCTCCTGCATTACATCATCTAAAATTTGGGGTCAGAGTAACAGGTGCCCTCTCACCCCCGAAACTTAGGGTCAAGTCTCTCTCTCTCTTTCTCTTTCTCTTTCTCTCTCTCTCTCTCTCTCTCTCTCTCTCTCTCTCTCTCTCTCTCTCTCTCTGGTTCTTCCTCTCTTGGTTCGAGCCCCCATTGTTAGAGGTATAAAGTTATGTCTGAGAGTTGAATAGTGTTCAGTGTTAAAGTCTCTGCTCTGTTCTCTGCTTTGTTTGGTCTTGTTCTTTCGCTCTTACATCTTCGCCTAGCTAGACTATTACTAACATCAGCTGTGTCTATGAGTAGTATGCTTGGGGGCGTGAATCAGATGCTCTGCCCCCCATCAAGCTCACTCTCTCTCTCTCTCTCTCTCTCTCTCTCGTCTCTCTCTCTCTCTCTCTATAGATCTTATACAAGAAAGAGAACTCCAAAGAGATGCGAATGAGTCAGCGTGCGAATGAGTTACCCTTGACCATGATACTGTATTCGTCATTGAACCATCCCCTCAGGTCTTCAAGGTCAATAAGTTTAAACACCCAGAACCTAGTGCAAAGGTCACATTCCATTAGTATTATGCCGAAGAAAAAACTGAGAATATTCACACACAACCCCCCTACCATGTGAAAAAACTCCAAATAATAGACGAGGTGTGTGTGTGCGTGC
The DNA here is from genome assembly GCA_021432705.1 of Caranx ignobilis. Taxonomy (NCBI): domain Eukaryota; kingdom Metazoa; phylum Chordata; class Actinopteri; order Carangiformes; family Carangidae; genus Caranx; species Caranx ignobilis. Next base: position 10,476,009 of record MU269981.1, on the reverse strand, counting down.
GGCAAGCGCTGAAACTTCTCCTCAGAGTGACAGGTGTATACCCCGTCTTATACAAAGAACCCAGGATCTCCATGCCTGAAAGACTGCGCATTAAGTCACGGTCAACGTAAGAATGAGTTACCCTTGACCATGATACTGTATTCGCTCATTGAACCATCCCTCAGGTCTTCAAGGTCAATAAGTTAAACACCCAGAACCTAGTGCCAAAGGTCACATTCCATTAGTATTATGCCAAAGAAAAAACTGAGAATATTCACACACAACCCCCCTACCATGAGAAAAACTCAGAATAATAGACAAGAGCCAAAAACAAAAACCAGACAAAATGAAAAGGTTCTAAAAGCCTATTATTTAAGATGCGTTATAAGAGAGCGTAGAAACTTGAACCAGGCCAGAGGACATCTCCAAACAACTTCTGGCAGCACCCTCAAACTCTACAGATCAACGCAATGATGACCGGTAAGTTGTATTAACTTTTTTAAAACAGTTTTTCTTTTCTTTTCTTTTTTACAGTAAGAACTATGCGATTGTAAAGAGTCTCTTTTTTCAGAGAACGATGTACAGTTTTCTATGGAGGAGTTGGAGAAAATGTTCCTTCCTTGTAAGTGTATTTCATTTTACCACAAATTCCGTTGTTGTTTTTCTACATTATTATATAGTTATATATTTATGCTTCTCTTAAAGGGGACGAAGATGAATTAATTATGCAATTCCCTCACATAAATCCTCAACCAACACCGTCACCAGAAACACCTGCCCCCGCGGAAACATCAACAGAAGATACACCGCAGGTGCCGGGCCCTGCGGAAGATACACCGCAGCCGCAAGCCCGCAGCCTCTCCCGGTACCTGAACTTTCCGAGACAGCCGGTCCGTCCCGAAACCGTGAAGAGAGAGGCCTCCAGCCCTGCTAGACATACCCGGGGGCGCAAAAACGGAAAAGTACCGAGAAAGAGAGCCAGATCACCCAGCTCCAGCAGCAGCAGCAGCAGCAGCCAGCAGCAGCAGCGCTCCCACCAGGTCGGACGCATGTAGCTGTTGCTCACATTGCAATAAACGCAGAAAACGTAGGTTTTATAGACGGTGTATATCTGTAACAATAGTAATAATAATAATAATAATGAAACTTTGTTTTTCTTTTGTTGTTTACCAGCATGCCAAACGAGGAAGAGAAGAGACAGAAGGAGAGGCCGTTACACGGGCGTTACGAGGGATGCTGGTTGTAGATCGTGTCAATGCTTTCATTTCTACTTTTGTAGAACCAGCGATAATTCAAGCAGACACTGTGAAATTTGTGCTAACTTTCATTTATATATGTAGTACGGCCAACGAGGGCCAAAGGTGGTAACCCTGGTGATATTCTCACAGAATAGAATTTTTTTTTTTTTTTAGTAATTATGGATCAAAATGTAGACAATCCTCAGGCTCCCTACGATCCTTTTATAGCTATAAACATAGCGTTAGAGGAGTTGAATTATGCTCACTCCATCTCCAATAGTTTAAACCACTTTCGCACGGTGTTTGACTCCTTTGCTCGGGACAATGAAGCCGACTCCTCCTCCCCCATGACCAACGCGCTGCCGTCTGGCAACATCCAACCCACCCCCACGGTCTCTCAATTAGATCACTTCAGAGAGTTAGACGAGGCTCTGGATCTTTTAGAGAATCAAAATTACCACCAGGCTGGGGGTAATGCGGAGCAAACTCTATCCCCCGATCAGAGACCCGTCTCCTCGGAAGATGGAGACCGTGTGCGCGAGCCTTCACCTCCAACACCACCGCCACAGTCCCCTCAACACGTTGTAGTGAATCGCAATAGATAGAACGTTGAAATTAGACAAATATTACAGTTTCCCACTCCTTCAGGCGTGCCTGATTACGGTGAATTCTACGGCAGTGCCCAAGAGTTGTGTGACAGAATCTTTAGCCAAGCACAAGCGCAGGATGTTGTTCAAATGGAATTGAGGGGAGACCATTTCAGTAAGTCTGTGTCCCAAGTAGTGAGAGCGGATAGGGATGAGACGGGTCTAGACACCTTTCAAAACTTGCTGGACGAACTCGTGCAGTCTAATATGTCGCTCATGACCGACCAGAATCTTGAATTAGTGGTTCAACTGGTTCGTAATCCGCGCGGCGCAGGTAGAAGAAAGCAGAATTCTATGTTAGACAGTGAAGTGGTGCGCAAGAAGAGAAGATTTCTTTATGTTGTGGAGAACCCTGACAACAGCCTGTGTTTTGACTAATTTAGCCCACCTGTTGCATCCGTCCATCGACGGTCGAGAGGCCGAGAGAATAGGTAGAGAGATTCAACGCAGAGTAGGTTTCACCAAACACCGGGACGTGTGTTTTAGCGATGTGTCACTCTTTGAAAGGGCTTTAGACTGCAAGATTGTGGTATTTTACAGAAACAAAGACTCCCGCACCCTCGCTAAATTCCACATGGCAACACCGGCAAAAGACAAAACAGCGTCAAAATCATTACTACGGTATAAAAATCTCAAATCCTTCTTAGGCACTCCTTATGTGTGCCAGCAATGTTACACCGGTTACAGTAGAATATGCAGCCATCGCTGCCTGGGCCACTGCTCTGTGTGCTTAGACCCTGCCTGTTGTCATGCAAAATTCCAGCCCATTGTTTGCGCAGACTGCCACCGCACGTGTCGCTCCGATTACTGCATGAATAAACACAAAGAGCTCGTGGCAAGGGGGAGGTCGAATTTGCATCAACCCCGCAGCCAGTGTGATTTGTATAAACAATGCAGAAGATGCAACAGATTATGGTACACAGGCATCGACGGCGGATCTAAGCCCCATACATGCGAAAAACTAAAATGCGCAATTTGCAGAGAAGTACTTCCCGAGGGTGATGAGGAAAAAAACAAACACTTGTGTTACATACAACCGCTAAAACCCGACACAAATTACAACCAAACATCGTTTTTTATGACTTTGAAACGTACACAGACGAAAGTTCCACGCAAGACAAAAATACATAGATTCTCTGTGTTTTCTGGCCATGCCTCTTTCAGCCATGCCCAGGGCTCTGGGGTTTGAAGATAAAGTGAAAGGATACTTTCCCCACCATTTTAGCTCGGAGAGAGCTTTAAAGTACGTGGGTCCTTATCCCCCGCCCCAAGCCTACGGTACAGAGCGCATGACAGTGGAAGGAAAGCTTCAGTTTGAGAGGTGGTACGAGAGGGTCCAAGGCGGTGTGTTTGACTTTGAGAAAGAGTCACGTCTGTATTGTGAGAATGACGTGGACATTCTCGCGGAGGCCTGCACCGTTTTTAGAAACGGCTTCATGGAGGAGACGGGGATAGACCCCTTCAGCTGGTCCACCATAGCCTCGGCCTGCATGAAAGTCTATGTCACTCATTTTTTGACTCCAAACACACTCGCCATCCCCCCGCCAGACAATTACAGAAGACAAGTAAAATCATTCTCGCACAGTAGCATACAGTGGCTAGAGTGGGTCTCACACCGAGGGCATCTTTATTCGACACGCTCTTAACGCGGGCGGAAGCAGCTGGGTTCCTATTGTGTAGACGGATACGCTGAGAAGGGGGGCGAGAAGTATGTCTGGGAATTCCTCGGTTGCTTCTATCACGGATGCCCCCGTTGTTTTCGGCCGCAGGACCTCTGCCCACTCACCCGTACCACGTTCGAAGAACTTCACTCCAGCACCATGAGGAGATTAGAAATGTTACAGTCTGTGTACGGGGTAAAAGTGATTGTCATGAGGGAGCATAGATGGAACGAGATGAAAAAGAGCAGTGCCAGCGTGATTAATTTCCTCAGACGTTACGACCCCCCGCAACCTCTCCTCCCCCGCAACGCTCTGTACGGGGGGAGGAGACTAAGACGTAACCTCGCTCTACCCGTACGTCAACTGCAACTATCCGTATCCTCTGGGTCATCCTGAAATAATTCACAGAAATTTTAAAGATCCACGCGCCTACTTTGGGTTAATCAGAGCCACGGTGTATCCGCCGAGGGGCTTGTATTTCCCGGTCTTACCTTACAGAACACTCGCTGGTAAACTGGTGTTTACATTGTGTCGCACCTGTGCAGAGATGAACGCTCAAAGCGGACCCTGTAGTCACGACGACAAGGCCAGAGCATTAAAGGGGGTCTGGGTCACACCCGAATTCAACAAGGCTCTAGAGATGGGCTACCGCCTGTCAAAAATTACAGAGGTCTGGCATTTCGAGCGCTGGGACGATTCAATCTTTTCACAGTACATGCAGACATTTTTAGACAGGAGAGCAGAGAAAGATACATCAGGGAATATCGAGAGCATCAGGGCATTTTACTGGACGCTGCTAAAATTAAGCCGAATCCGGCCAAAAGACAAGTGTCTAAGCTATGTCTCAATAGCTTCTGGGGAAAGTTTGCTCAGAGAAGCAACCTCTGTCAAACGGAGCTTGTGTCGGAGCCCGAGGAGTTTTTCTCGTTAATATTTTCTGAAAACACCGTATTAGATATTTTTCATTTATCAACGACAGAGTAGCTCTGGTCCAGTGGGTCTACGGTGACCGGTACATTCCCCCACCCAACAAAGTTGACAACGTGTTCATAGCAGCTTTCACGACAGCGTACGGTCGTCTGAAGTTGTACAGTTACTTAGAACAGCTGCAGGAGAGGGTACTTTATTTCGACATAGACAGCATCATTTACACCACAAAAACAGGGGGAAACACATTAGAGCTGGGCAATTATCTGGGGGACTTGACGGATGAGTGGGGGGTGACACCATTCAGGAATTTGCGGCAGCCAGTCCTAAAAGTTACGCGTATCAAACAAAAAATAACAGAGTTGTGCTAAAAGTCAAGGGAATAACGCAGACGCACGCCTGTTGTGAGAGAATCAACTTTGACAGCGTCAAAAGGCTCATGGAGAGGTATGTGAAGCGCGCCCGCAGACAACAAGGGCTCCCAGGGGGAGAGGAGGATGAGGAGGAGGAGGAGGGAGTTCTCCAAACCCCTCAACAGTGTATAGTCCGGGATAAAAGAGGTTTCTTTATTAAAAAACTCGTCATTTCAAAAAAGGTTTTGTGTTGTATTTGACAAGAGAAGGCTGCTGCCTAACAGTCATACTTTACCTTTTGGTTTTTGACGGAGAAACATGTCACACTTTGCTGAAGAAATAGAATTTGATCCTAGATTGTGTGTGCCCTTTTCATGCCAAATAGTGGGACCTAGCGGTTGTGGAAAGACGTTCTTTGTAAAAAATGTTTTAGAGAACTGTAAAGATGTGATGCAACATGTGCCTGACAACATTGTATGGATTTATACTTCTTGTCAACCGATGTATGATGAACTGCGGCAGAGTAATAAAAATATTAAATTCGTCGAAGGACTGCCGGATTCTTTTGACGACCCTGATTTGTTTCCCCCTCATCATTCCCACCTTGTTATACTGGACGATGTGTTATTGCAGGCAGCAGAGCACCCCAAAGTGGCGAGAATTTTCACGCAATATAGGCATCATAAAAAATATGAGCGTGATGTTGCTCACTCAAAATCTTTTCTACAAAGGTAAATACAGTCGCACCATCAGCTTGAACACCAACTATTTGGTGCTCTTTAACAACCCGCGAGACAAACTGCAGATCAACGTATTGGCTCAGCAAATATTTCCAGGGAAAAAAGCTTTTTTCCTTCAGAGCTTCGAAGATGCCTCTCAAAAGCCCTTTTCATATTTAATAGTAGACCTCACGCCCGGGTGCCCAGAGCGATACAGGATAAGGTCGGGAATACTGCCTCATCAGTGGCCCGTGGTTTATTTACCTAAATCCAACTAGCTCGACACACAGCCATGTCGGACCGCATAAAAAGAAACGCCCCTCTACTGAGGGCTTTGTCTTGCTCGCCTCGGAAGAGAAGATATATTCTTCAGCATTGCTCGTCAGACTTTCTTCAGTGTCTCAGCGAAAACCTGCTGAAGGGCAACGTCCCTCTTACACCCTGTCAATATAAAAAACTGAAAAAGCAGAAAAAAACAATCAGACCAAGGGACCAAGAGAAAAAGAAAAAGAAAAAAAACTTCTTGGATTAGTTTTACTTCATAAAGCTTTCGCTGTAGCTACTGATGGTAACAATAAAAACGCTTAAACCAAAATGTGACATGTTTTTTGTCTTTATTTTACAAGTTGTAACAATCTTTAAACATTTGTAAAGAGCACACTGTGTGATGAAAAGATTGACATTGTTTTTGCTTCACACAGCTTTGATATTTTTTCACAAAAGCAGTTACAGTCTCGTCATTTTTCAATTTGTCCTCTTTATACAGCGCTAAAATGTTTTCAAAACTTATTCCGCAGGCTCTGTGGCATAGATAATAAACACAATGTTGACCGCAGGCGGAGGAGAATGTATGCTGCAGCTGTCTGCTGTGATATAAAACGCTGCTGCACCGGTCTTTTAAAAATTGTAAAATTTGATTGGGGTAGTGAAAAAAATGAGGAGGAAATCTGAATGAGTCAAAAAAAGATCCTCTTCCATCTTCTTCCAGGGTTAGGGCCAGCCAGTGCTCCCCAGGTTCATGCGCCGGATGTGTGTTTACAATGAGGTAGGCGGGGGATTTAAACGATGACATCAGCAGCGGGAGCTGGTCCGAGGCCCACACTCCGCAGAAAGCATCTCCCACTAGTCGAGTCATTAGACTTTCCAGTTGATGGCTGTTCATTTTTTTTTAAATAATAACCCACCAGCACCTGTCTTTTAGAATTGATCTCCAGAATAGACTCATAGCAAGCGTACACAATCAGAGTGGTGGTGTGAGGTAAAGGCACCCTGAATCTCATCTCTAATCTTAAATTCCCGTTGGAAACGGGGGATAAGGCGTCAGCATCTTCCCCCGCGTTAAGATAAAGACAAACAAAGAGTATCCTTGTTCAAATTCCCGCCTGTTGATGCTCAGAGGTAAATCCTTCAAGTGTCTGCCCGTAGCTGTAAACAGTTTGTAAAACTCCCTGACAGAGACCCTGTTGTTAAATTGAGGCTGAAAAGCTTTGGCCGGCACCTGTCTCCCGTCCTGACACAGGGCCAGGTATTCGACGTCATTATGGATAAAATTAAAAGGAGACAGATCCCTCCTGCCCGTAAAAGCTTCATGGTGCACCATGCCTATCACCACGTGTTTTGGCATAGTGCCCAGAAAGAGGTTCTCTTGGTTGCATATCCTAGAGTTTTGTGGAATGGAGTAGGTCTTCACGTTCACATGAGACAGAGGGTACAGAGTGTTGCTTTTCATCAAGGCCGCAGTGTGACCTAGGCGCACGGCCGGGGAAACTGTCACTTTCTTCATAAACAGAGCAGCCCCAGTATTCTCAAACAGTAGGTGCTGTTGGCAGCGCCATGAGGCAAAAGGCGTCAGACGCTCTGGTCAGCTTAATTCTCAAATCCACATAGTTCAAAAGAAACCTCTCGCTAAATAATATATCTGCATGGAGAGGCCCCTGCAGATGGAGCTCTCTGGATTGTGCGGTAAAACCGGCTCTGTGGCCTAGACCTCGGTTGGGCCCTGTTGACGGTCACCACAGAGTCTATAGAACCAGCGGTGTCTTTGTAAAACAGCCGGGAGAGCGATCTAAACTGTGTTTGTAGGCTAGCTTCCGAAAAGTTGAGCAGGGTTTCAATCATAGCCCTGTAAGGGTGAGTGGCGCTGGACTGCGATATCAGTCTGTCCCCCAGAATAACGTCGCACTGGCTAAAAATTGTATTCAGAGGATAATTGATTAACCCTACAGGGGCGTCGGCGGCCAGGTTTGTGCCATTAGCGTTGGTAATTTGCACCCTGAGGTGGAGCAAGGTGTCGTTGAGATCCAAATACTTTTCACCATCCCCAGGTATAAAAAACTCTATAGGGCCTGTATCTGTAATGGCCGACAGAGGCAAGACCTCTGTGTAGAGTTTTTCGTCGATAGACAACTGCGTCATGGGAGCTGAAAATAAATCCAGCTCGGCCATGCTACACTCTGCCGATTTGTGGTGTAGCAACGCCATCTTGTGTCTTTTGTAGAAAAAAAAAAAAATCAAACAAAACAAAAACAAAAAAGAAAACAAAAACTTTGTTATTCAGAGAAATATGTCTCCGGAGCCTGGGTTTCTAGCGGCGGGAGACCTCCTTCCTTTAGCGCGGCTTCTGCCTACTGATTTATTTTTCGCGCCGGTTCGGGCTTTTTTAGACCTCGCTAAAACACAGTTCCCCGGCGGCCTCTTTCTGGGTCTTCTGGCCAACATCATAATACCTCCGGAGCCTTCTTGAGAACCTCCGGGACCCTCATGAGGTCCGGGTATTTCGTTCATGGCTTGGGAGACGACCTGCGAGGCTATGTTTTTAGCCGCGGTTTTGAGATGGGGCTTAGCGATGGCTAAACCTTTCTTAAACAGAGGCGATACAAAACGAAATAGCCTCGAAAATATAGATCCTATCCCTCTCCCGTACATTACGGGGGGTCTGTAAAAACCGGGGAGGGCTCCTCTGGCCTGGTTTTCATAATTAGTCACAAAACGGTGAGGGTCTAGGGTCTGATGCATCATTTTGTGTCAGTGAGAAGATGGCGCCAGTCTAAAATGTAATTTTACCACCGTCTTGCCGAAGGTAAACTTGAGGGGTTCGTTTTGATCCGTTTTAATCTTGATGCAAATATTTTCAATGTGGTTTTTGGCCACGGGTAGTAGTAGTAGGGCGGGTTAAAATGTTTGGTAATCACGTCCCCGTAGGTACCCTGCACATCTACGATTCTCAGGAGAGGAGCGTAAGCGTCACCCACCACCTGATGACGTACTTCTCACTGTAACAAAAGAGGTGATAAAACCCTCCCTTTATATCCGCCGGGTAGGGAGCCAACCTTTCGTCGAACAAAATCCATTCCCCGGCTTTACACCCATAATGTACGCGATGGGAGGGAAAAGCGTAGGTGAAACATTCCCCCTGCCTGATATTCATATCTCTTTTGAATGGTGCTATAGACAATTTGCACGTCCGCGCTAATTTTCTTAAAAAAGCATTTAGCTCGTGTGTGAACTGGCCCAGGTTGCTGTAATAGCCTCCTCTAATCTTTCGACGATGAACCTCGGGCGCCGAAGTGTCGCCTTCGTTGGGTTTTCTTCTCCACTTGAAAAAACCCGTGTCTATAGGTACGTTAAACCAGGTGCGAGGATAGGAGATTTCTGTCAACGCCACCTGCCACGCCCCTCTAAATCCAGTGTTGGGCTAAATCCACCTGAAAGCTGGCTGCTGTGTTATTTTTAAACATGTCGAGGCTGGCGTTAGAGGGGAGAGTGATGTAAAAACCCTCCTTAACTCGGTGATCCATATTGGAGTACTTGCAGCCGTAGAGTGAAGGTTGTGGCGAGGGCGCCGAGTGGTTTTGTGCGTTTCTCAGATCCTTCACCTTGACCCAGCTGTTGAACTTTTCGGGCCAATTTTTCCACCGTACCAAAGCCTGCTTTTCGCCTCGCACTACTCTCCTGCCTAAAATTTCTTCCACTTGGTAGACCTTGTCGGGTGGTATCGTTACTTTTTGCAGCTCTGCTTTGTAAAAAGTGCCTTCTATAAGCTCGTCGTCGAAATCTTTAAGTTTGTAGACGGGAGGTAGACGAGGAATGCATTCGGACACGGTAAACAGCTCGTCAGAAAAGCTCTGTTGTACTTTTTGTTGAACACGCCTCTCAGTTTAGATATCCTCACCAGGTCCCCCCGTTTGTAATTAAGCTTAAATTTGTCTTTGTATCGGAGAGGAAAAGAACCGTACAAGTTTTGAAAAACTCGGGGGGTATTTTCATCCGTGACCTCCACAGGGGTCATTTTTATACTTTTGTGGTAGCTGTTGTTGTAGCTTTTTACCAGATCCTGCAACACGTCCAAGTACCTGCGTGTATTTTTGGCTGTAAAATACCTCCACATTCTCGTTTTCAGCATGCGGTTAAATCTCTCCACCACCGAGGCTTTAAGATCGAGTGTTTAACGCCGTGTTTCTTCATCAGGCTCTTGAAATTTCTGTTGAAAAACTCTTTACCTGAGTCTGTCTGTAGGTTTTCGGGGTCCGACTCTCTAGCAAAACAGATTCAAAGGCCCTGACCACCTCCGGAGCTGATTTTCTCTTTAAAGCCCATACGTAGGCCTTTTTTGAAAATACATCTATGACGGTCAAAAGATAATTGTAACTGTCGTTGTGTTTCACCAGAGCTTGCATATCGCAAAGGTCCGCCTGAAACTGAACCAGAGGCCGGGGTACAAACATTCTATTCGGGGAAAATGTACTCTGGCGGGTTTATGGAGAGCTCTGACAGGAACTCTTTGACTTTTTCAACATTTACTTTTTTACCGGTTTCATCCCGCACAGCTCTGTGTAGTCTATCTACCCCTCCGAAGCTACCCGGGTGAGAGGGGTTATAATACACTCTTTTCATTACACGTTTCTCAGACATGTTTACCCCGCGCCTCTCCAAAGTTTATGAAAAACATCAAACATGATCAGGCTTTTTATGTTTTTATTCACAACACAAATACGAACAAATAATCAAAATCTACATATCACCTAAAAAAGATAAGAAAAAATGCACATAGCAGCTAAAAAAGGCACATAGCCTAAATGTACACGTTAGCTAAAAATTTTTAGCATACTAAGTCTACATAATAGGTAAAAAACAGCTAACGTTCAGATTGGATGGTACTCAGCGCACTCCTCAGTACAGAAGCGTCTGAGGTTTTTCTGAGAATATTGTGTACTTTCCACAATTCTGGCAAGACGTTTGTAGGCACGTTGTTTTGCAAACGACAACTTACAACATCTACAAACAGAGCATAGAGTGAAAATAGACGACCCTCACAGGTGACATTCATCTCTAAGATAATTTTGTGAAACGTTGACGAAAGCGTACCTTCGTCGGCCAGGGTCAAAGTTCTGTCTACAATTGTTTCCCATACAGAGTAAGATCGAGACAACTCCAACACCTTTTCCATTTGAATAACTTCAAGGTCTCTGCACTGAGATACATTTGTTTGTTTTTAATAACTCTATTCAAAACAGAGACTAATCTATCAGCAGTCACATGTTCTTCTCCACACTCTAACATTCTTTCAGGAAAATTCCCCATGTTTTTTTGTTTGTTTGTTTTGTTTTTTTTTTAGCAGACTAAAAAAAAAAAGCTTCACGTTCACTTAAACATCACCCTCTCTGTTAGAAGGCTGGTTGGTTTTCCCATATCTTGAAGGCTTGCTTTATCATCTCGTGTTTAGGTACGCTGTCGCCTACCAGGGTGTTAAACACCTTGGTTGTCTTCTAACGAATGTGTGTAGCAAATTTCAGGTCGTACAGAAAGGCTTCCACAATCCCCCTGATCCTGGAGGTAGAGACAAAAAGGCCCCGTTTCTCAAGAGCGCTTGAGATGGCGGAGGCAGAGGCTTCCAGAGTCTTTGTTCACTTCATTGAAGTTTAACATGTAGAAGTAGTCGGGGTCTTCCTCCAGACACGGGTGCTGGTTCTGACTTGGATGACTGATGGCGCAACCCTCGCATATCTCCTCTCGATACAACCCCAGAATATGCTCTAGCAGATAAACCACCATGGATTTCACGGTGTTTATCAGAATGACGGACAGCCGTTGTTGGTGGTGATGGTGGGGAGGACGCCGTTGATGGTTGATGATACCAAACGGACCCGGTGGTGGACCCGGTGTTGGTGCCCGTGGTGGTGGTGTGGTGGTGACTCCGCTGAAGATCCAGGCTCGTTCTCCTCCTGAACGGTTTGTGGTAAAGAAGAGGACCGGTCCGTGAGGATAGCGGGGGCTGACAGAGATCTAAACAACTTCTTAGAGCACTTTGGAAATGGGCTACTAACCCTCCGCTGTGGTGAAACCGCACTCTGAGATTCAAGCAGTAGGGTGGCTGGTCTTGTTGGTCTTGGTGGTCTTTGGGGTGGCGAGGCTGCCGGCGACGCGGGAGGAGGAAGAGGAGGAGGAGGAGGGGTCAGAGGTGGTGATGGCAGTGGTGGTGAAGGAGGAGGAGATGGTAGCAGTCTTTCTTGTGGGGCCATCTTGAGATCGGAGGAGTATACCGCAATGGTGGTGGTGAAATCTCGGTCTTTTAAACACGTTAGATGGTGAGGAGGGGGCGGGAGGACCTCTCTATTGGCTGATGTAGAGATGAAGGAGGGCCCGTGTTTTTACAAAACTCTTCTCACCAACATGATGTCTTTGTAGGTCTGGCTAGCAGCAAACAAATGACTAATTTTCTCCGCAGTTTCCTTCATCACTTTCAACCAATTCTCGAGAGGAAGACGCAATGCAAGCTGAAATACACCGCATTCGTTGTTGAAGTACTCCAAGACAAAGTTGTCCGTTGTCTTCTCCGCGACCGTGCACACTTGATGGCTGGCTCTAAACTACCATCTGCCAGAGGCTGAACTTTTGGTCTCCCACACCATGCTGGAGGCGATTCTATTCCCTTCTCTTTTTTTATCGTTTTGAGGGAGCGTTGGTTTCAAAGCTGATGATCCCAACACAACCAAGACAGACCAGTCGGTCGAGGTGAGGGTAGCCTTGAGCCCGCAGGGTTGTAACTCTCCCCTTTTTCAAGCTGGTAAAGACACGCTTTGCTCGCGCTGTAGTTGAACGCGTACCCCCACGAACCACCGTCTTCCAACGGCCATTCTTTGTGGAGATCCTCCGGCGGAGGGTCTGAATGCGACACAGATGAGATACACGCTTCTTTGGAGCTCCCCATATTTCCCTAAAACACGTCACCGGTGTTTCGTAAAGCACCACGCTCTGGTTCCGCCGTATGGTCAGGTTCTGTTTCCAACAAGCTGATGTTGTAGAGTTTTTGCTACTACCGTCACAGCCTACAGCAACCGGCGGGGTAATTTTGTCTTGTGTTACCCCTTCAGCGTTTGTTTCAAATTTCATGTATTTTTTTTATCAATTGTTGTTTCCAATACGGCGCTGAAACATCTTGGTTACTACACCCTGCGGCTGGCAGAGCAGTAGTTTTGACTTGTTTTACCCCTTCATCAGCTGCTTCGGATTTCGTTTGTCTTTTTGACATGTTCCCTGAACCTAAATTACTATATTTTGATCAGACTAGCACAGGAGAAGGACTACTCTCACCCTAAAGAACGACGGGTTTGTCAGTAGAAGGTTCGGTGACGTCAGCGCTCGCTATATGCACACACACACACAAGAGAGAGAGAGAGAGAGAGAGAGAGAGAGAGAGAGAGAGAGAGAGAAAGGGGGGTTGGCTTTAGGGGTTGGCTTTAGGGGGCTGACGGCATGATTCTACTCATTCACACTCTCACCTCCGCTTAACGCACACTCTACTGTCTAGCTACCTCTCTTTCTTGACTATGGCTGTCCATAACTGTGTTAAGGGGCTTTTTCACCCCGAACCTAAATTTGACCTAAAAAAACAGCAAGCTAACAGGCTAGACCATTTTTACATCGAACCATAAATGACTAACTTTATCTCAATTAAACCAACAATGGGGGACGCGCCAGAGAGAGAGAGAGGGGACCTGTGACTTTGACCCTAAGTTTCGGGGGGTGAGAGGGCACCTGTTACTCTGACCCCCCCAAATTTTAGATGATGTAATGCAGGAGGGACCTCGTTACATTTGAACAACCTCATTGGTTAAGAAGAGGGAGGGACATCGGAACATTCCTCCTATCTCATTGGATAAGAACGCGGTGACGTAGTCATGACATGGCAACATATCATTGGATCATCAGAACAATAGACCTGTCACTTTGATGGAAGGTGTATTATATACTCTCTCTTATCTCCGAGTTTAAATAAAAAGTTAAATAAATAAAAAATAAATATTTTTTATCTGGAAGTAGCTACCATTTAATGACAGTCAATCATATTTTTCTACTCTTTTTTTTTTTTGTATGTGCCTGTTTAAACACAAACGGAACATTTGCTGGACGTGGATGTGCACTTTATTTCACTACTAACTGTTTCTGGTTTACAACTGAAAAATGTGTGTTGACACTGGTCTAGGGAAACTGAAACTGCAGCTTTTATTTTATTTTTATTTATTCATTTATTTTATTCACATGTTGTAGAGTGCCACAGCTGTACAACATTCAAAATGGCAATGTCCAGTACTGTCATCATTTGATGGTAGTTCACACAGTACATATTTATCAATAAACTGAACTACCTCTTCATCTGTGTTATCAACAGTGCATTTTCAATACAAAATAGTATATGACGAGATGTGACACTTAAACTCAAAAACAACAACAGCAACAACAGAAAAAAAAACACAGCAGAAAGACAGCTGATGGTGCTGAACCTTCTCACCAAACTCTCCACCTGAGCTGAGAGTCTCATTTTTAAACAAGGGGGTAGGAACTCCAACCACCAACCAAAATCGGCAGAAGAAACAAACAAAACCATGTGGAAACACCAAGCTGATGAACACAAGCCCACAGGTCACCCAAAATGCTGGAATACCTCCTAAGAGGTATAAGAAAAACGATACCCATCATTAAACTCTATAAGTGTCTTTGACACACAATGCGTAATGGAGAAAGAAAAAATTGAAACGTTTTTATCCATGAAAAGAGTTGAGATCCAGGGAGTGAAGCAGGGTTCCAGGGCAGGAGACAGACAAACAGGAGACCTGGGCAGGGCAAAACTGTGGGCAGGCAGGTGGCAGGGCTAGAAAACAAGAAAAACAGCAAGTCAAAAAAGCAAAGGGGAAGGGGAAACAAAATGAACAGGGAGAAATACAGGAGGCCCGTGAGGATAAGCAGTATAGAAGATGAATGAATGAATGAATGAATGAATGAAGAATGAAGAAAGACAGGAGATGGGCTGGATCCTAACACTTGTAACCTAAAGGGGTTTTCTGTCTCAAAATGCCTGGGTTTCATTTAGGAAGGCTGTATTTGACAGATTACACCTCTCCCAGTCCCTTTTACCAGTTTATTACCTTTAAATGGCCAACACAACCCATAACATGACATTTCCACTTAGGCCGAATTGTCTGCTAGATGACCAACTCCTATCAGGATGGTTAGCATTTTGCATCTTTTACTCATTGAAACTGCTTGTAACGGGCCGTGGCTGACACAGTGTTAGGGTTGTGCTAATTTAACTTTCCCTCTGTGTACTGTAGGTCTTCTATCGCTCTCATCCCAACTTCTTGTGACCAAATGAATGTCATCAAGGCACTAATGAGGTTTTAGCTTTATCCAGCTTTAGCTATCTTTTATTCAACTGTATCGCCTTCATGTGACATAAAAATAATTAAACATGCTTTGTCAGACAGTGGTTTAACAGGCAAATTGTGTAACGGAGACATCAATAGTTTGGGCTCTTCTTTCAACCTTTGGTGCATTTTCTTTTATTCTTTCACTCCACATCTTCCTCTGTGTATCACCAAGGGTAATGTGGATAAACCTGATGAATGGCTTCAAGATAAACTGGTGGACAAAGTCAATTTAACTATCATCTTGGAAACTTATTTTTCTTTGTAAAATGAGTATCTTATTAATTACCTTGCTTTGGTTGAATTATCCGTGATGAGTCACTGAAATGACACTGCACCCTGTCTTATTTTTGTTCCTGTGCAAAATTATCATTTTGGTCATGGGGGATAAACACAGGAAACAATATCGAATCAGTTCTGGTGTGTGGTGCATGACATTATTGTAAACTGTTGCTGGAGTAGCTACCACAGAGAATTAGTTTGCCTCTTATCAGTTCCTCGTTCTAATAGAGAGTGTCTGTGTGTTGACGAAGAGATAGAGGAAGAGTGAAAGATATGATACAAATGAGGAGCGAGGGAAGAAAGGAGGGGTAAAAGATAGCAAGAAAGACACAAAGAGGCAGAAAACAGTATGGGCTCATCATTATTGGTGTCAGTACAGTCTGATTCATTCTGTTATCTGTCATTATCTTGTTCTACTAGGAATTCAAACTCATCTGTATTGTCTGTTGTCTGATTAGGAACAACGCTAGAGGCCTGTGTGAGCACTCACACCGCATGCTGATCAGCAGGCATTTTCTACCCTACGCAGCGCTGATTGTTTGGTTTCTGTTTTTGTTTTTCAAATCTGAGTGTACATCAAGGATAATGACTGCATTGTTAATACGCAGATCCGGTGTCTTTTTCTTCCATTAGGGGAGTCAAAATGTTTGACAGTTACTGTTTACTTCTGTCAAGATAATCAGCATAAACACTAGACACCACGCAAGGCTTAAAAAGCTCTCTAGCATCAGTTTCCCCTGGCGATAAAGTTATACTTTGTGCTGATGTGTTTGTTGCAGTTATGTAACATTCACCATTTGGAAAAATATGATTTTAAAACATGTAAAATGAGGTCATTGATAGATAGAAAGCTGGTGGTCTGGTGGTGGTGGTGGTGGTGGTGGTGATGCTGCTGATGATGATGATGATAGTGGTGGTGGTGATGGTGGTGGTGGTGGTGGTGTTTTATTTGGAAAAAAATATGTAGTACAAAATCAGATTACAAATGGCAGGTGTTACATATACAAGGATACATACACAGTGGTGGCCAAACTTACTAGAACAGCTGGTGGATCTGAAAATACCTGACCTCACCTTTTTTGCCTCCAAAATATGATTTCATTTCATAACGTTGATGAAATATGCAGATGGTTGCTCTGAGCACAATCAGATGAAGTGAGCCCTGCTGTTTTATCTACTTTTAACTTTAATATTTGGTGCCACTCAAGCCAAAGATTTCCCTTTGACTGTATATTAAATTTGTCTAGTTTATTTTCCAACTTGCCCCAAAGTTGCTTGACGGAGTTGAAGTCCAGACCTTGTAAATAATTTGGCTTCTTCTCTGAACAAACCTGATTGTGTGACACTGACAGTAAAATGGGCAGAGCTTCTTTTTTGTAGGGAAAATTACCTAAATCTTTTCATGATTGCTCTATTCTGTGGTTTATAGAGCATAATGATGACAAATGGCCAATTCAAAAAAAAAAAAAAAAAAACACAACTGAAACCTCTAAAATATACCAGGTATTCTAATAATTTTGGCACCTCTGTGACTTTGTAAATGGTGAGTCTGGGGAGGTCATCGACTTCGGCCCAGACAGATGAAGGACATGTTTCCCATTTGAAAATTGTAGTTTGTGTTGTTTCTACTACTCCTGACCCTTTCAAGAGGAGCTATGCAGGGTTTTTACCTTAACCATGCTACATTTTAACCTTAATTAAACAGCTTCGGAGTAATTGTGATGGTTAAATAAATGACTTGTAACTTGTTACAGGTGGAATGGAAGCTCTCTGCCTTCTACCTAGCGTCTTTTGGTCGAAAACCAACCTTGTAAGATCAGCGCCTCTGACCTGGTGTCCCAGCTCTTGTCGCGGCAGCAACGTATTGTAATCTCTTGTTTATGACAGATAAGACTTCACAAATATACACATCATATATCATCACATCACATTGCTTTCTCGCTGGCTTGGGTGAAAACAAATGCACATGACCAGGAGGAGGGTTAGCAAAACAGAGGAAAGTGGCTGGACTTGCATAGTTCCCCTTCAAAAGATAAGATCACCCATGGTGTTGGTATGGCAATCATGACACCGACACCATCAAATGTAAAGAGTTTCACCTATGACCTTTTTCCTAAACTCCAACAAGTAGTTTTTGTGTGGCAACTGAAGCAAGCTCTGATCGTTTATTTTTGTACACAGAATAACCGAGTTCTGGTACATCAGCTGCCGCAGGGGCACCATTTCAGGAGACACTCCTGGGTTGTATCAGAGGGTGAAAAGAAATGGCTGGCTGCTCGAAGCAGCAGATTAAAAAGTGTAGTGTGAGTTAACTCAGTGTGCAGAATCAATAAAAATGCACTGAGTCTGTCCAGCTTCATAGTTCACTTTCAGCAAGACAACAGCCCTGTGAGGAAAAAATGCATCATTGTAATAAGGTCTCCCTACAACAGGGGCACTGCTTAAAAAAAAAAAGGCTGAACTTCTGAATCCTCCAGTAAGACCAGACACTGTTTGCAATCCTAGATGGTTACCTTTCTACTTTGTAGAGTATTTCTTTACCTCGTGATCATTCGCAGGAAAGAAAAAAAAAAAAAAAAAAAAAAAAAGGAAATTTAGCAGTCCCTTGGACGGCTTCAGTGCAGCCACATGCTACATGGAAGAGACCCTGCTGATGTATATTATAAACTGTGTATGATTTCAGTGCTCTGATTTATGTACCATCTGTCTGAATAGTACAGGAGATATGAACATATGGCATCTAATACACAAATACAACATGTATATGAAATTGCAATAAGTAGATCATCAGTGTTAGTGAGTGGATGTATGAATTACAGCTTATGCAAATGAAGGAAATGACATCATGTGGCAGAAGCAGGAGATCCCTGCCTTTAGTAACAGGTGAGTGCGTGTATTGCCACAAGTCAACATGTACAGAAAACTGCCTAACTTACACATAATCCTAAAATGGGCAAAGAGGTGAAGTGTATACAGAGCCAGCCAATTCCTTTTTTATAGCTTTGTATCATGTTTGTCTTATTCATATTTTTTATTCTATTTTTGACCATACCTATTCCACTTACTGTGTGCACTGTATGTGAGCGTACCTGTATGTGTGTACTGCTGCTGTAACTGTGAATTTCCCTATCGTGGGATAAATAAAGGCATACTTCACTTTAGTCACGCAGGCTACGTCCATCTTTATTTACAGTCTATGGCAGCAGCCAAGGACAAGACAAAACCCCAGAGGCCATTGGCAGAGATAGAGGGCTGTCACACAACAAAGTCACACACTCCTGACCTTATTGTGTCCCCATATATGCCTTTGGCTGAGTGAATAAGGGGGGAAAAGATGGTGAATATAATGTAGGCCTATTGCACGAGTGCTGCACACTTGAAACACTTGATTCAGACATGGGAACAATATTCATAATCAGACACAGTGATAATAAAGAGGCAGGATATACATCTTCAACAAACAAAACCCAAACAAATGCAATGTTACCAACTGACACAATCAGCCACCTTTGATCATGAATATAACAGGAAAACATTGCAATCACGCAACTCACACACTTGCTATCTCTTCACTCTGCACCGTGAGTCACATTATTTCTCACCAGTGTATTTATTCATGGATTCACAAAGCAGTGACAGTTCCATCGTATCATTATTTACATGCTCTCTGCCCAGCTCAATCTGAAGGAGGCTCCAGGCTCATGCTGACCCTGAATAGCAATAGGCGTGTAGATGGTTAACGAATGAGTCCAGGATACTGTTTTTATATGATGCTTTCTTTGTGGCACTTATACATGTATGGGAGAGAATACCCTCACCTTTCCACAGGTCCATACATGTGGAACATGAGTCACTCTATTAACACCAGGCACAATGCAGCTTTCAGTTTACACCTCAATGCTGTGGCCATGTATATTTCATACTGAAGGTGTGAAACAAAAACACGACAGGAACCAGAGGCACTTAAATTCAATGGATTTTGTGTGGGTGTTAAATGTAAATGCAGTGAATATCACTTTCCAACAGTATATTTATCATTTTCCTCACATTTAACAAGTTCAGACCAGAGGTTTTCACACTGTTACCCCATTCCATTCACAGTCTCCCTTATAAGTATTCATGTAGCATGGAAAATTAAAATACAACGGAACAGCTGTAGACCAGGGATTTTCAAAATTGACAGTGACCCCAGACTACTGCTGACATCACCAAATCATCATCAATTAAAATAAATAAATAAATAAAACTATTCACAGCCTCACCAATATTGTGAAGTGTTCACTAACACGAATAAGGATCATACTAACAGTGTAGATAATTATCTTCTAAGTTGTTAATGCTTTGAGGGATGCAAAGCAGAATCATAGTAGTGCGCTGAATTCGTGAGATATCCTACAGGCTACAGCACAAATCCTGCTTAATTTAGCCTCTGTTTTTTTTTTACTTCTTAACAAACTGGCACAACATCAACAGTATGAGTTGGATGATGAGTTAGCAGTTCCTGTGCAATATACCCACAGATATGAAGAAAATACACACCACATGTACTTAAATACTAAAAACAAAAAAGAAAAGAAAAGAAAAACCACTTCAAAATGACATGCACAGATGAAATCTTGAAAGTATTGTCATTGCTGTGTTATAATCAATATTTTCATATCTACAGTCAGACAATAACAACTAACTTTGCTTTGTCCCCCTCACCTCATGCCATATTTCACCTCATATGTGCAGTGCCAGTGTGCTTTCAGAGGTGTACTCCTATAGGCTGTGGACAACCTTAAAAGAGCAGCAACCATCTGCAGAATTCCCACAACTATTTATTTACTCCAGGCTCATACTCAGGACAGAGTGGTTAACTTTATATGGCTGCACCCATCCAGCCAGCCATTTCATTAGATCCGGGTTCCACTGGTGCAAAGTAAGCAGAGAAGCCCAAATATCATTTTCCGCAGCTACCTCCATCATCTCCTCCTGGGAACACAGAGCAATTGTTAAGTCTTATCCTCTCTGACAGATGTACCTGTACCTGGGATCACTCCACAGGGAGGGTCCCCCAATCAGATAAACAAACACCTCACCTGGCTCCTGTCATTATGAGGGAACAAGATGCAGAGCTGTTGTGCAAACTGTTCCACGAGCTTGTTTCTAAGCAGTGAACACGGGTACATTAGTTGATGGAACACATTGGCGCAGTCTGTGATGAATAGTCAGAATTAACTGTTTTGTTTTGGGCTTTCAGGTGACACGATGCATCATGTGGCAACCATATTGGACATATCATCCTTATTCCATCTTATCCAGCAATGAAGACATGCTTTTTTTTTTTTTCTTATATGCTAGTCTTTAGCTGTATATCACCTGTGTCTGTGTGGTTAAACTAAATTGTACTGAAGCTATTGTTGCTATTAAATCACTAGTATGGTAAGGAGTTAAAAAATAAATAAATAAATAAATAAGTACTTTTATCAAGACATCATGGCTAGTTATTCTAGTTGTGTATCCTGTCTTCCAGTCAATAAGCTAATCTTGGCTAACCAGGGCCTTGACTCCTGTTTTGTACCTAATACAAGACATGAGACCAGTATGGATCTCCTCATTAAGTGAAAGAAAGCAATGCATCTTCCAAAATGTAAAACAATTCCCTGAACACCTGGCACTGCATCCTGCATGTAGATTGCATCTTTAGATTATATAGATACATTTTTTTATGATACTAAAAACAAAACAAACCTCTGCCACACGACATGATGTGGTTGGGTGTAAGACTAAGACAAAATAATTCATCAAATCTCACTCCTTTTATCTTTTATCCATTCATCCTCACTGCATGCTGACAGTAGTACTGTCATGACCACAGCGCTCTCCAAGTTACTGATCCTGCTGCTGGGAGTTGCCATGGAGCTGTCCAGCAGCTTGGAGAGCCAGTTACAGCCAGTTTGAATGTACAGTAGCCTCGGAAGGTAGTCCAAAAGAAGAGACAACTATAAATGTAACACTCATATTTCACTCATGATAATTACTCTTCCTGTTCTACTCTGCTCATGGTATGAAATGTATTCATCCACAGCAAAATAACTTAGAGATAAAGTTATGTGGCTGTTTAGAACCTTTGTCCAGTTTAGGTGCAGCAGAGCATTTAGCAGATGATAAAAAGCTTGTCACAATCTGACCTTATAACTGAAGGGAAAAAGTCGTTACACTACCAAATATTTGTCCAGTTATTCCAGATGTTGCTCTGATTAACCTAGAGGATGAAGGATGACGAGACAGAGACAGAGGGGGGTGTGATGCAGAGTGAACAGCACCGTTTAGTGACGCATGTTAGAATTTTTTTTTCCTTTTTTCTTTCTTAATAATATCTTATTAACTTAAGTCAACGACATTATAATGTCTGTTTTCACCTCTCAGTATATCAGTCTTTATCATACTGGTGCAGTCTGTGTGTATGTCCCATATCCAGTTGTTTACCTGTGACTTGTACAATTCTACCGTATAAGTTGACAGAAATATAACTGTCCAGTAACAAGCAAAACTATCGGCCATTTGTTCAGCAGCTTTGAATGGTTCACATTTACATTTTCTTTTGTAGGCAACATCTAGTGGTCATGTTTATCTTGACAGAAGCAGAGGGGAAAGTGCAATGATGCCTTACAAAGAAACTAAACTAATATAATCATGTCATAATTATTGTAACCATGACAACAAAGTTGACCAAATGTTGAGGAGGTCATTTTTTACCTGAAGTCATTATCTTTTAATGATCCTGATCAAGTACTTTTTTTTTTTTTCTTTTTTGTGCCTAAACATAATAAAGCCATGACCATTATTTTAACAGTCATGGTGATGATGGGTTGAACATTCATTGTGGTAACCAGCACGGAGCATAATGATTACTGTCAGAATCTTGTCTTCTACTGCTGAACTATATTTTTAACCTTATACGTACATGTGCTCCATCTAAACATCACAGACTGATTATGTGATTCAGCTGTTGATAAATCCAGGTTCCTATGTGGATGTATATCTAATGCTATCTTTGTGTGAGGAAGTGAAGGTCTTCCAGGTGTTGCTACCAAGTGCAGAATTCTAACTACCTCAGGAATATATTATTGCATGTACAAAGCCTGTGGCAAAGGTGTAAAAGCTTTGAGCTTTCTTTGTTCTCTGTCAAACTCTGTGAATGCATGATCATGAAGTGATCAATGAAGTGTCTGAGATGAGAACTGTCTCTGGTGTTTGACTCTGCCTCCTCAGAGAAACAAACTTCACCTTCATCATCACCAACCAAGACCTACGTTTTACACAACCTAATATAAAACCACCATCTGAACACGGCATGGAAATGTAGAATCACACTCAATCAGTGCAACAGTCGAATATCACATTAACATAGCTCATGCAATCTGCTGAACATTGCACATTTAACAACCTGAACATTATTCAACTGCAGAGACTACTTGTAACAAGCCCTTTTATGATTTGTAATGTGGCTTGTTTTGCCATTTGGGCCTCTGCTACGCACAAAGATGCAAACCATGTACTCTGAGACATCCTCAGTCTGGAGTGTAGCTTTTAGCCTTGCTACATGTCATCATCTTCCCTCCCTGTCTCTCTCTCTACATCTGTCACTTCCCCACTCCTACTCTCAGCCCTCTTTTCTCATCTGTGCATTACAGCCCACTGTTGATTAGAGTGGGTCTCACTTTCTTCCTCTGACTCTTCCTTTGATACTGCAATCCTTTCATCATCATATTATGTCTTCTGAGTGTCTAATTAGGGACTTTGGAATTCATTTTGCTTTGTCATGTGCCCTTTATCAGTGAATGTGAGGGAAAAATGGTAATTTGTCAAATCACTGACAATGGCTGTGTTTTTATTATTCATATATAATTAAACTTACTTCTGTTACATCATAAGTGGTCGATTTAAAAATCCATGCTTGTTGTTAATGGCTGGAAAATAAAGCCTGCACATTTGCATTTCCTTGAATGGCCACTTGAGGGGTTAATCCCCATAGACTCCCATGTTAAAAACATACAGTCTGGTACATCAAACATCACTTTTTTATTTCTTTCTTTTTCTTTTTATGTTACTTCACAGCGAATCAACCAAAAATCATCCACCCCAATATGATTCAGTGACAGTACATTTCTACTTGTGCCTACATCCCTATCCTCCCCATATCGTTCCCATTTAAAAAAAAATAAAGGGAGTACGAGGAGTCTCAGAAAGCGGAAGTGTTTTCACACTACATTGCCCATGAGCCTCTGTGCGCACGGTCGCAAACTGGTCGCAAATGAGCCAGCTAGCCAGACCGAGCCATGGGAGTTTTGAAGACCGAACCAGGGAGCTTTGACCGAATGATGGCCACGGACGAGGTTTTGCTATTAGTAATGTGTTTTACCCTGACTCTTCTGTCAATTGGCTCTGCTAGTCTCTGTCGGCACATGCCATAAATCGGGGGTATCTTTAATAAATAAATTAATAAATAAATAAACAAGGAGGAAAAAACTAAATGGAGTACAAAAGCAAAGAAATACATTGGGGGAGAAAGGGAAGATGATAAAAAAGAGGGCAGCAATATACATTTTTCTTCTGCCCATTCGTGCACCTATACATTACTTATACATTTTGTCACTAAATGAACTCTTCATGACAACCAGATAATGTTTATAGATCTTCTCCATTTCAATATCAGTCATACAAAATTCACAGCTGGGTGAGCATCTACACATGCCGACCTCTTTGTTTCCTGTTGGACAGAATCAGATGGTGGCAGCGGAGCAGCCCACTCCAAAAAATAAATAAATAAATAAATCTGACAAGGTGATTTCACAGATGCCATGTCCATGACACAGCATAGGGAGGTACATTTAGTGAGTGTACTAAATCAAAAACTGCTACAGTAGCATGGCCTTCCAGCCCCCGGGTTTTGCTTGCACAATTTTGAGTTTTAGTTTTGTTGTATTGTCTTTGTATTCTCTGACAAAGCTCTGAAATAACTCTGGAAATCAATATGATTCAAGGCCAAACAGCAACAATCACTGTTTCCACAGGTTTACCACCTACGATTCCTTTGACAGTCTGGGAGATCACAGTACCACGATACACTCCCGTCAAAGGTCGATTCCACTTCTCAACAAGTGAGTTCAATGTGATTCCTCCCTCTGTAGGATTTGTGCATGTAATCCAGATTTCATTTGACTGCCTGCAGCCTACTGAGGTTAGCAGGCCTGTCGCTGGTTAAACATGTCAAGTTTAAATCCCCCAAGTGGATGGTGAGGTGTGGGTGGGGAAAGTGACTCAGTGCTTTTCTCCCCTGCGAGCTGTTGTGCTCCCTCCAGTATGCTACTACGATTCCCAGAGGCTTTGGTTTAGAGTTATTAAAGCTGTGTTATTCTCCTTATCCTCAGGAGGTAGAGCGGGTTGTCCACTAAACTCATGGTTCGATCCCTGCCCTTCAGTCTGTGGGTCGAAGTGTCCTTGTGAAGTATATTGTAAATGTAATTGCTCCTGATGGCTGTTCCATCAGTCTATGGTTACAACGTGGCAAATATTGTAAAGCTGCTTGTGTGGATGGTAAGACTAGAGAGGTGATGTCCATTCACATGACACAGAGGAAAATATTTGGCTTCTGCTTGCTGTTGTTGTTTGTGTGGAGAAGCAGCTGCTATGTGCTCCATCCTGGACCGTTCAGATCTGTTTTGCTAAATCCGGTCTGGTGTTAGCCCTCTGGCCATGTGCACTGGGCATGTGTGGATGTCAGTCATCTGTACTGTCACATGTCTAAAGTGTTCAGTGTCATCGTGTCAAGTCTCCAAGGGCAGTGAGGGGGTGAGATGTAATTCTTTTGAAAACAGAAAACCAGAACGAAAACTGTGTAAAGAGTCTGCTGCTATAGAATGATGTTAGTTTCTTTTGCTGTTAGGATGGTGGGGGGGTTGTGCTGCTCCAGTGGGTTTCAATGAGTTAAAAAATATGTTATGTTTGAAACAGAGAAAAAAACAAAACAAAAAACCCATCATATTTACATTACAACCATCACAATGTGTTATTATTTTCATTTGGTAGCCATGGACTTTGGTGTTGTAGCACTATTAGTGCCAATGGTTCTCAAACTTATTTTCATTGCATCTGATAAGAAATGTATTTATTTATTTGATGTATTAACTTTTGACCAAATAGTTACATATGTTATCATTGTTCTACTTAAAAATTACATATACTTTCAAGCACTCCAGTGGGTCCACAGACCCTGCTCTGAGGAACACACATGCACACAAACACAAAACAGGCATCTGGCAGAGGTAATGTGCACACAATAATTGGAATGGACCAATGATGACAATGGAAAAAATGTGTTTGCAACCAAAATATGAGCAATGAAAAATATTGTTTGCTGCTGCTGCTGTTGTTGTTTGTTGTTGTTGTTGTTTTAAAGACAGTGTGTAATGAAAGAAACACCTTAAGACACAAAGGGTGCACGGTCACATCTATGATTCTGTCTAACACTGAAAAATTTCTCTCTGTCTGTCTGCCCACTATCCACTCACTGGATTTCCAAATAAACTGGCTCATTCCAAATGTTTTTCTCTTCAGTTTCATAATTCCTTCAAAGGGTGAAATTGTGCGTGCTCTTTACCATTACTTCCTCCATTTGAAATTCCACTTTCTGTACAGGCACGCTTAACGTCCCCTGTGGGAAGATGCAGCGCTCTCTCCGGTGTTTGTCATTAAATTGTCCCCTCCATCGCTCTTCAGAGTGGTGCATCTTTCTCAGGGGAGCCATCTTTGAATAGGTGATGTTTATTGATACTGAGAAGATAAACAGAAGGCTAGCATTCCGTTAAACTCCAGTAGTCCTACTCTGATGAGACTGCTGTTTACAGTAAGTGCAATAGACAACTCTGAATCATTTTTTCTAACCTCTGCCTATGCTGGGGTCACTGCACTTGAGATGTTGTGTTTCATGAGCTCAAGTATAAAGGTTTATTTGTGCTTCTCGCTTCGATGTCTGCAACACACAGTGATCTGAGTGTCACAGATTCGATAGGTCATAGGACATGGTAACATTAACACACTCTATTCATTATAATAACACAACAACACTTTCAAGGCCCTCAAGGACACATAACACACAGTGAGAGAAATGAAACATACAAAGCAACAGATAGTAATCCTAGTAGACACACTATATATTTGAATAAATACAATGATACTAACTTCAGATCTAAGGAATAGATCAGATAGCAATTTGAAGGTATTCAACTGCATGGTGAAGTATTGGTATTTGTCATTTGATTTACATACCCACTAGATGGAAGTAAGGATTATTAATGAGTTACATGTACACAGACCCTGAGCAATGCAATATAATACAAATCAAAAGCTTGTCTGCACATGATTCACATGAGGACCGGCTGTAGTTTCTCAGCCTTTTGAATAACTGGCACATTGTTTGATAAACCTGATGTTAAATTCAAGTGTGACGAAGGAAAATCTTATTTTGTAAAAGTCTTGAAGAATCTTCTGACTCTCCAACTTGCTGTTTTCCATTTTCCTTTACCCTGTGAATGCATTGTGGTAGATGATGAGTGTTGGGTTGGAAAAGCTTATTCAATTTTAGATCCAAATCACAGATGGCAAAACACTGCAGCTGGATTTGTGATGCTCAGACATGAAGGCGTGTCTAACCCAAACTGTTGTCTTCTTTCTTCCTCCTTCCTCCTCTTGGCATCCGTTCCACACCAACATAATTTGGAACAAGTTTGTTTCATCACATCACAAGCTGATATTCAGATCAATATTTAAGCTTCTCTGTAGACTACTTCTGCATCTGGACCTCTTGTATTTAGAGCAAGTAACTTGTGGTGGCTTGTGAACGTTAATGAACAGAAACTGATAGAGAACAACATGTAGATGGCAGGCTGATACCGTTTATGCCTGTGTTAGAAGCATGTGCATGTATATGTTGGTGAGCACGTGTGTGACTCCATGTGTGCAGATGTTCCTGAAGCTCCTCATTATAACCTGTTCTGCGTCTGAACACAGGTGCAACAGTTTGAAGGATGTTGAAGTGTAAATACAAACCTTTCATAGTTGAGCTGCTGGCTGCCTCCTGTCACTGTGGTCATCGAGAAAATGGATTTCAGTACTCAAGGGTTCAATAAGGACAGTCTTTGTGACAGGTGCGTAGGTGAAGCTAACACATGAGGTACAAAAGACACCCTCACGGTTTTCACTTGCTCAATAAGGAATGTTTGAAACAACTTATAGTGACGGGTCTTCTTCAGGTGTGTGTTCACAAATCTAAATCTTAAACTTTAGAAGGGGGAAGAGTCACAGTAACCAATCATTACAGTAGCCAAACCTTTCCTGCACCAGTGGAAGGAAGTGTATATACTCAGGTGTTACAGTTATCAAAATGACTTGCATCACCTTATGTTCACTGATCGTCTGTTTCAGCTCTCCACACCTTACACTGACACAGCCCAGCTTCCAGGGGGAAACGGATCAAACTGTCATTATATTTGATTTGAACACAAAGGTAAATGCAAAACGGGAACGATTTGACAAATTAAAAGGTGAAGTCACTGCTAAGTACATGAATAAAAGAAATATAACAAACCAAAAAAAAAAAAGGGGGGGGGGGGGGGGGGGGGTCTCTAGCCATGCTGATAATCTATTATTATTATTATTATTATTATTATTATTATTATTAGCAGGTCATCAGACAGTTGTTGGGTTGTTGTTGTTGTTGAAGCTACATTCCAATCTTGTATTATGTCAATGCCACCTTCACCCGTGTCTTTTTGTTGGTGTGACTTCCTCTTCCATAACTCAATAAGATAAGTCACAAGGTGGAAGGACAAACATGTTTTTCACACCTTAGTAGTGTTTCACTTTGTTGCACTGAGGTCAGGAGGACGTTATCTGGTTGCAACTTCCCACCTCAGTATTTGCTCTTAGAGTGTGCATCTAAGAGGCTAAACATTTGCATCAGAAGATTTTCTGTGCACAGCAGTAAGAAATAAAATAAGTGGGCCGTGCTGTCTCTTCCAGGTAGCTTCTCATGCTGAGTAGCACTGTGTGAGAAGATGTCTAGAGCTGTCCGCAGCCATGCTGAACATAGCTGCACACAGCCAGAGACACAAGGTAAAACCCACAGAGGTCTGCCTGAGTATGTGAAAGAACTGACATCATCCACCCATCATGCACTGTGGGTATCCTCTGCTGTATTCCCCAAGGCTCTTCCTCAAGGCCTGACAATAACACTAACACACAGGTTTTCTATTTCATGCACGTACGGAAACACATGCTGTCCCTTTCTGTCTCATTCATGTACTCTCCCATCACCCCATCCTGCCACACACACACTGGTCTTTCGCTGTCTTAGTGATTCACACACACTCACACATATTGCATACACACATACAGAGGTTAGTCATATATCATCAGTTGAGGTTTAGAGGACATGTCACTGTGTCTAAGTCACACAAAAACTCATCAGTCATCCAACGAGACGCATGTGGCCTCTGCCTCCTCCTGCTCACTACGTTAAGTGCCTCTTAGTGTGTGTGTGTGGTGTACACGTGTGTGTATGTACGTACGTTTGTGAGTACATGAAACTGTAAAACTAGCCCTCAATCCACATCTTTGTCCTAACACCCCAGCTACATAGATAAAAGGTTATCTATGTAGCTGGATTTATCAACCAATCTGTGTGTGAGCGTGTGTGTGCGTGTGTGCGTGTGTGCGTGTGTGTGTGAACACTAGTCTTACTGCTTGCTACTCAGTGTGTCAAATCACCTGCTCTCCGACAGTGATACCAATTGTCCAGATTGTCATGGTGCTAATGAATCATTTAGGCAGCACAAACACATACGCACATGTTACAGTATACACACACACTTATATACACACACATTGCATGCTTGCCAAGATATCTACAGGTAGAGATGACACTTTCATTGCCACCCACTTGACACCTTTTACCTTTTTAATTATTGGACTCATTTGAACATCTGCTGCTGTCAGCATGTATATAACTCATTTGAGTGCTTGTATGTTGAGTCCCATGAAAGGAACAAACCACTGTCTACAAAATGCTGTCATTTAAAGCCACAGGGTTCATTTTGACATGCTACTTTTACATTATCCACGTTTTAAGTTGTTTTCACTTATGTATTTTGCATTTTTTTGGTATATTATTTTTATTTTTTCATAGCAAAGGAATAGATACAGATTCCAATAGTGGTGGTGCTACACAGAACAGTACGGGTTTTTTGACATGTGAGAACAGCACAGGACACAGATAATGGCACAGTGACAGGTAGCACTCGGTCAACTTCTAGACATTAAAGGTAGGGTTGAAAATCCTGAAAAACTGTTAGTCAATTTTGTAAATACACAATCAAATGTCCAAGCCCCTTTCCTCAGACTTCTCACCGTAGTCATGCCTCCAGAGCAGGAACACCCACCGTTCAGTGTTGGGTTCACATCAAGGTGAAGCCACGAAAGTATCGCTCTAGCGGTGCGACCCAATGCACAGCATCGCTAACTTTCCGGTAGCTTTTTCTGGATGGACTTGCACTTGCACTTATTTAGCTTTTCTAGTCACTTGGACGATCAGAGTGCTTACGCTGTTTTTGTCACATTCACCCTTCATTCATACAGCACTGTTTCGCAGACGGGCTTTTTGGGGCTATCATTCACACACATCCACAATCCGATGACACATCGGAGGGCAAGCATTGGTTCACAGGCCAAGGATACTTTGACATGTGGCCTGGAGGAGCCGGGGAGAACCCACTGACCTTTCGGTTTGTGAACGACCCGCTCTACCTCCCAAGCCACGTGAATGAGCCAAATCATGGCTCATTCACGTCAAAGAAAACATCTAACATCATGATAAATCATCCAGCATCCAGCGAAGAGGTACATGGCCACCTACCGGACTTCAGTGTACCAGACTTCAGTGTGGTAGTTCCCTCAGCCACATTTCAAATGTATGAGCCCTTTCAGATTTCTAGGATTGTAAAATCAGCTTTCTGGCTAACAGTGTTGACAGGAAAATACCCTTAGCCTCACATCTACTTTTCACACCATCCAGATTGGCCACCCCAAACAAGAGTGAATGGGGCTGGGTTACATGGACGGATAAATGCCTTAGTGAAAAACTCGAACAAGGAGCCCGGTATGGTTATGACTTAAGAAAAGAGATGGGGTAGGATCCTCTTTACTTAGACACTCAACAATTGGGAAACCTGAGATGAAACCTGGCTGAGCATAACAACAAATCAGTGCTTTTTGTGCAGTTTTGCAGGTTTGTCATTTAATGTGAGCAAAATTAAACAACTAAACACAGATAAGCAATTTTTACACTGCACTGGTACTAAATAGCATAACTGTATCAAAGAAATGTGCGTATGCTTGAGGCTTAACAAATTGTGTTGAATGAATTTTCATTCCCACTGGAAATCTGCAGAGCAGCTGTCTTGAATGCTTAAATGGCAGCGATTCTACAGAGCTCTTATTTATTTATTTTTACATTGGTGTTAGCATGCTAACCAGCTAGCCCTGGCCTGTCTCATCAGTTTCTGGTAGCAACTCATGTTAACCTCCAATTGAATTGGAGATGTGACCCTTGTCTGACCTAAACAACCATAAAAGTCTCTCTTTTTTTTTTTTTTCCAACACCCTTCTACTGGACCAAAGTTGCCATGGTTACCATAATAAACATGCAACTGTACCATGACCAGTGGACCATTTTCACTTTTGATAACAGTCATGGCTTGTTTAGGTTTAGGCATGAACTTTATGTTGTGATAAAGATTGTGAGTTGGGTTAAAATGAGTATTTCCTCGGGATTATAGATAATGGATAATCTTTGTTGCCACGGCTGCAATAATGACAACATGGTTGGCTTTGACGAAGGGTCATGGATGATAGACATAAGCTGCTGGTTTTTCATGGAAATCAAACACCACCTATCACACTATTCTGTGTTTTGATGACCCACACATCCATCACAGCCTCCTGGACAACCTGATGTGGACATGGTCTGTCTACACTGCCAGACAATGATGGCTGAAAGTTTTTTGGAATGACAAACACACCACCTGCTCCTGAACAGAACACATCGTACAGAGAAAACAAATAGCTCCTTTGCAGATAAAACAACTTTCTTTCAGAATGGATCGATTTTGAATGAATTTGGCAACAGTGCAAAAACAGAATCCTTATTATCTGGGGGCCTCTGCTGTTAATGTGCATGGTAACACTGATACATATGGAAGAAGAGGTAGCAAACATGTCTGCAGGCAGTCTAGGTCTTAAAGTCACCTGTGGCTCAGGGGGAGACACTGAAAACCAAAGTGTCCTGCTTGGCAGCTAGCTGTCATGTGTTCCAGGTGTGTGCATGAGTGTGTGAGTGAATGAGAAACACATTGTAAACCACTGTGAATAAACGCTCTGTATAAATGTACCATTTATCAGCATATTCAAAATAGCTATTTTGGCAAATTTTCAAAGAGAAAGAAAATCCATTCAACGCATTTGTTAAGCCTCAAGGATATGCAGGCATGTGATATGGCAGAAACTCAAAGGGACACATATTTTTATTTGTTTGCTGGATGTTGTAAATAACTTGAAGCAGGGTCACAATGCTTGAATTGGGAGATTCACAGAGGACAAGAACACTAACAATCTGTGGCATCCTCCTCGATGTAAGCCTTGACTGACATTACCTTTGAGTGATGCATGTTGAGGGTTTGTCAGGGAGGACATTTTACAGTGATGACAGTATGAACATTTACTTTGTGTCTGAGCAGAGATAGCAGAAAACCAGTGTTATCTACAATGGACAGCTTATTAACCTTAATGTCAGGCACTGGAACTTCTAGATGTCGGGAGAGAAGATGAAATTTTGTCCTGTTCTGGTCTCAACAGACTTTGCATTTGAGTCTGGATCTGACTGAAGCATGTTTTCTCCTCTGAAAACACATTCTTTTATGTCTTTCAAGTATGCATGTACAGCTTGAACTTCGACTCTCCATTCATTTCCATACATTTATAGTATCCATTGCATCATTACTACACATTACATTATATTTCTTTCACAGGTTTGAACTCTATGGTCTTAAAAGCAGAAACGGCTTCTAACTAACCAGTGATCTACATTACAATTTAGACAAAAATAAAACTTGATAGGAAGTTTATTTAACAAGTGTAAACTCAACAGCTACAGACTGAATCTGAATTCTTCCCAAAGTTGTGTGTTCCTGATTGCCTCATTCGTGGTGGTTTCTTTATGACACAGGCAGAATTCATTATGGACAGTGAACCACTGAAGCAAATTGAGAGCAAGTAGAGTGTAAAATATATTTATCTTAGAAAATAGCATTCTTTGTTTTTCCAATGCAGGTTCTATTATCACAAGTAAATAACACAGGACTTCTAATAACCCAGCAGGCCACAATCTGTGTGTGTGTGTGTGTGTGTGTGTGTGTGTGGAGAGAGAGAGAGAATAAATGCAGTGGAGAAGTGACTGTAAAAAAAAAAAAAAAAAAAAACTAGTAGTAGTCCGGTGCTCTGAAAGACAATTTAAATCATTTCAATCATACTTGATTTAAAAAAAAAAAAAAAAGAAAGAAAAAGAGTGAGTTCTGATGACTACAAGGTAGTTTTGAATTTAACAGAAGTGATTTTTCCTTCTAAGCCACTTCATTCCTTTCCCATTCATTAATGCACTGTCAAAGCCTTGACTTTGTCTCAAGGTCACAGTACATCGTATCCTATGTGACAGCTTTATGATGATGGGTGTGTGTGTGACCAAAGACTGAACATGATGGTTTCATTTGAACAAATATTGTACACTGTGACGGTAACCAACGTTAATGGGGGGCTTAGTAATTACATGGTAATAGGTGTCAGGAACGCCTGCAGATACACATTGAGGGGGTGGCATGGTTATGATTAATTACCACATAAATGTCATGGTGTGACATCCACAGGCAGAGGTGAAAGGGATAATACATGTGTTAACATTGTATCCTGTTATCTTACCCAGCAGTGGCAGTGATGGTTTCTTGGTGGATTTAAACAGTCTGCTTCCTGTTCTGTTTTTT
The DNA here is from genome assembly GCA_021432705.1 of Caranx ignobilis. NCBI lineage: Eukaryota > Metazoa > Chordata > Actinopteri > Carangiformes > Carangidae > Caranx > Caranx ignobilis. The sequence continues at coordinate 10,442,371 of MU269981.1, read as the reverse complement.
TTTTTTTTTTCTGTTTTTCATTTTTCAGATGTTTTGAATGGTTTGTTCATAATTAATAAGTCTTAACCAGGAAGCACCTTAAAACACCATTCTAGCAGCTCAGTGAGCTTTACGTATGGATGGGTGGCGCCATATGCTAGAGAAAGAAAGAAAGAATGCTTGCATGCCCAGTGACAATGCTAACATGTACAGTACATGTTTTCCTCATTTCAGCAGTTTAGCATGTTAGCTTTCAGCAGTTAACACTAAAACCTAAATACAACATGCTAATGGGAGTGGAGGCATTTGTTCAAAACCCATAATAGTGGACACCTTTTTTGACCCATTTAAAACAGACCAATGAGAATGAATACTGATGTGCAATAAACATAAACTAATGCACAGGAGCCATGCACATGGAATGAGTGCTGGTTCCACACATGGACCAATTCTTACTCAGACCCAAAATGTACTTGTCAGGCATTACCAGCAGATCACATCATGAATCTGCCCAGATGTGGAAGTATATGGGCAAAATCCAGACTGAACAGACCTCTGATGGGTCTATGTACAGTTTTAAACCAGAAAATATGTTTTATATGTTTTATTTGTATAGCACCAAATCATGATACACATCATCTCAAGGCACTTTAAAGGGTAAAGTGCCTTACCTTATCAGAGAGAAAGAAAAAGAAAGAAAGAAAATATGTACAGCAGTGACACATGGAAATCCATCTGACAGAAGATGAGATATTTCACTCAACAAATAAACAACAACCAAAAAAAAAAAAAAAAAAAAAAAAACTGGTGAAAATGAGGATAAAAGTCAGGAGATGACCCTCATTACACAGCCAAGAAACTCTGTAGAAAGCTTTTGTGCAATCCATCATCACACCACTTAACGTGTGAGGAGTGTTAGGCTCATTAAAGTCATTCAGTCACTGTTTCATGGAAAAATGTCTAAAAGTTTTCTTAGTAATTCTAATTTCTCACAAAGAAAAGAAGTGGTGCTAAAAAGTGACCAACATTTCAATCACTATACGGACAGGCCCGAAAATCTAATCAATGAATGTTTTGCTCTTGAACGCATCTATTTTGCTGCTTAGTTTGCAGTCAGTCAACAGAGCAGTCACATTGTCAGGTTGTTTTGTGGCCAGATAAAGGAGGCAGGAGTCTAGTCATGCACAGACAGTGTGCCATTAAGTGAGCATTGTTTCTTTTGTTTTGTTTTGTTTTGTTTCCTGGCCTTTGATAGAGTCATGACCAAACACAACCCACAGCAGGTAGCTCCTTATAATAACCAGTGTTTAAAAAGATTTAAAAAAGATTCATCAATGTGGAGCAAGGCACTGTACACTTACTAATTACTGTAAATACCAGCTAGTACTTTAAATGTGTGCACCTGCCGACACACACACAGTGTGCCTGACAGTGAGTGTAAGCAGCATGGTGTGTCTGTCTATGTGAGTGTATTAGGGCATTCTCCCCTGTTCCCTCCTCACCTGCCATTTGCCACCAGGGACACACAGGTGGTAATGGATGTTTTGTATCCCAGGAAAAAGGTTTTGTCTGGCGTCCAAGGAGAGAATGACCTGCCATCGCCATTCAGCAATCTGCCCAACTAACAACCTTTGTGTGTGTGTGTGTGTGTGCGTGTGTGTGCATTTGTGCGTGTGTGTGCGTTTGTTTGCCCTATTTGATCAAATTTATTTCTGCTGTTGGGTATAGTCACTGGGGGGAATGGTCTCCCGGATAGAAGACACTGTTGTCAACTCAGTCACTTTGTTGTAAGCTTTAGTGACTTCTCAAATCCCTCGATGACTTCATTTCTCTCAGCTAACTGGTTCATTTTCCACACTATTAGGAAAAATTATTAACGTGTTAAATCCCAGGGCATTTGGTACAAAAATTACATGGTAGCTGATGCTGTGTGGAGCCATGTGCTTGTAATTGACAAAGGGTTTGATGAGCTCTTTCCATTAACTGTATCCTCCTTTTCAGTGGTTATCAAACAGTGGGCTACAACCCACTGGTGGGCTGTGACGCAAGTTAACAGACAAATTAATAGCAAAATAGTACAGTTTTGATGACTATTAATGGTATTTTTATACAACGTGGTTGTGTGTAATTGCTTTGTGATTATACCTTTCCATTATATCCATAGTGTATACATACAGTGTATAAACTGTGTGGACATAGACAGCATGTGACGGAAAGCTGGGATTATTTCAGAGGAGTTTTGCAGGGTGGGTATAGTTCAATGTTATGTTGGTAATTCTTTCTATTCATGCATATTAGCATATGCACAGACATAGACCAATCCACTATTCAGTATACATCTATATTTGTGCTTCTTTAACAAAGTAGATAACTACATCTCCTCTGAAGGGACTCTTCTTTTTATATATTATTTTTTTTATTACTTTACTATTTTCTGATAAATAGTCAGAGCAGCAGACAAACACGGGACCCCTGAACCATAAAAAATAGCCTTAAAGCCCTTTCAAAGAACTGGATATGCAAAAGCCTCTCATTTCTGCTGATGTCTCTGTGTGACCTTCAACATCAAATGAAGCCATCAGTGGGAAGATAAGCTATTTCTAAATAGTGTAACTTTCTACCTTTGGAGGCGGTGGACAGGTCGGTCCATACGATGAAACAATGTACGGCACTCAGATGGGAGGAGACAGCACATTGAACAAGGCTATAAATTAGCATTGAGTTGTTGCTACGCTAGTGAGTAAAAACCAAACTCAATTTCATTGCTATATTTTCATCATCACAAAGAGAAGCCTACCACTTTTGTCCACAGGGGTCACCAATATCAACACAAAATGAAAGTTCTTTGTAGGGGCATTAACCAGACCTGAGGAAATGCACAAAGGGATAAAGAAAAGATGGAGACACAGAAGAGCTGTGACAAAATGTTGAATGTTGTTTACCCCTCATTTATAGGTGTTCCTTAGATGGAGAGACAGTTCACATCATTTCTGTCATTTCTGCCTCCCCCCTCAGCACAGCGAGTACAAGTAGAATCCTTCATATAAAAAATTACAAACTTAGACAAAGACATGTTTGTTGTCAGGAAAATGAAATAAAAGAAAGAAAAAACAGAAGTGTGTTTATTTTCGTTCCACATTGTGTCTGGAAATGCAGGACATTTTTTCTCACAAAGGCTTCAAATTGCATGTAATAGACCAGTAAATTATAATTTGAGCATAACTGATTGAAAGACACAAAAGTTATCCACATCCAGTCCTCTGCTCTGACAAAGCCACATCTTCTCTGTCAAATGTGACAGTTATATGCAAGAAGTTCAGGAAGGAGTGTGAGAAAAGGAAACTGTATGAAGCAGCCCTGCTTGCCAGAATACAAAACACTTGGACAAACATCCTCCCAGAACGTCTCCACATCACATACAGGAGTAGAGTTATGGTTGATTTTTGCTGTTAGATAACAAAACAAACATTTCGTTTCAGGCATACTGACACTAAAAATCCAAAATCCAGCCATTGCAATGGCCTCTCCACCTCCCTCAGTCACCTGCCATTTAGAAGGTAACATTTCAGACTAAGAGCTCAGTGCTCTGCTTTAATGATTCCTACATTATGTAAGTACGACTTTTAAACCTTTTGAAAGTGGAGGTATCTCCAACACTGAATTGGAACCAAAGTTACCAAGAGCACCTGGACCATCAGCCTTCATTTCCATCAAACTGCTGTGTTCTGACTAAAAGCTTTGCCTGGCAGTGTGGGAGGCTCATACTCTGACACAATCAGCCAACCATTTTCCTTTGAAAAGCTCCATGTGCTTTTTGTTAAAAAAAAAAAGTTACCCAGATTTTACACAGATGCATCTGAACCCACTATAAAAGTTAATCTGGAGACTTTATCAGAGAAATTACATCGGTTCATCTACATCTGCACCTACTAGACATTCAGGTTAATGGAAATGATCCTTCCGTTTAGGCTCAGCTCTCTTCTAGTGGAGGAGTGACCCATCTGTAGATTAATGTCAGCTGTTGAATGAGGAGACTGTTAAATTTGACTGCATTTCACTTTTCCCTCTGATCAGTGAGCAGCTATCCACAAAATGTATGAACTGCCATCTTTACACTTTGTTTCCAGATTTCCAAATTCATCTATTATTAATCTTAACAAGCTTTAGAGAACTCTTTACTGAAGCGAGGTGAGCAGCAGTCCTCAGATCTGGAGACCTCTGCAGAACTTTCAGCACTTTTATTCAGTTATTTACTTATTTTACCATATCATATTTTACATTGTTGTTGTTCGTGAAATAAATGCTCCTCTAAATAACATGTATATAAGGATGGATGTTGACTTTGTGACATAAGCCACTGGTTTCGGGGGAGTGGAATTGAAGCTAAGAGTGAGCTGCTCCACAATGCCATGTTGGCATTGCTTGACTCCGCCCACCGACCAATCCAAAAACAGTCAAAAAGGTGGGCCATACGTTGAGCCCATACTTTACTGTATGTCAGTTTGCAACAAACATACACTCATCCACCCTCCACTCAAAGTGGCCACACCCTCAGGTATGCAGAACAACACTAAGGTTAACTCCATAAATGTGTTTTGTGAGCATTCTCTCTCTCACACACACACTCACACACACACACACACACACACACACACATACTGTCATTTGTTCAGATGATACATGTCTCATCAAAGAGGTCAGAGCCATGTTTTTCTCAGTTGTCACTTAGCAACATTTATTCTGAAGAGCATTCTCAAAGAAAAAAAAAAGATGAATGTGTGACATAAAAGCCAGAGTTATCAGTTGGATCCATGTGCCCTTGTGGTGACAGAGACAGGACTCCTCCAGGAGGAGGAGGAGGTACTCTGCATCGCTGTGCCTCATATAAAGCAGAGCTGTATCGATATGCGCACACAGCTCCTGTTCTCGGAAAAAAAAGAAACCACCTTTTCTTGCCCTTCATTCCTTATCATGCCCAGGATGAAAGTAAAGAAGTGTTGAGTTTGTGTGTGAGGGAGAAGTAGGAGGGAGAGTGCAGTGTCTGGGGCTGTGCTGGGCTTACCCCGCTGACGGAGCTGTGAGCAGAATGGGCTGTGAAACCGCCAGCAGCGTTATCGACAAACCATTGAGAGATTAGAATTTATAACACCCCCTCCCTCTGCTGCGCCTTTCTCTTGTCAGAGCAGCTAACTTCTCTGCAATCCATGGGAGGGGATTACCAAACTGTTTCTCACATCGCGCACACACATACAGAGAGAGAGAGCGAGAGAGAGCGAGAGAGAGAGAGAGAGAGAGCTGTGAACTGCAGCATCTGGACACTTACAAACACACAGTACTCTTGATTTCAGTGTCACAACTGCAAACCACTGAATTAGTTTAGCAGACGTATTGATTCCGCACAGGGCTCTCGGACTCTGTCTGTCTGAGGGTTATTGTTGCCTGCAAAAAGAACAACACATCACTCTGGAGAGAGTTTTTTTTTTTTTTTTTTAAGTTTTTTACTCAGTTACAAGGAGCTTCTCAAAAATCCTTGTCTGGGTCAATCAGTGCCTATAATAGAGGGTCTGAGCCTCTCCTCTGATTGGCTGACTGTTTTCTGAGTGATAAATAAATTCAGTAGATTCAGCGAGCCAAGGCTCAGTGTGAGTACACTTGATACAACAGTAGACAGTACACTCTGAGCTGCTGTGGACTCATCTGCTTTCAGACACATTTACTTTTTTTTTTTTTTGTCTTCTATCATACAAAGCATCAGCACTATCCAGAATATAACAGTCTTTTATTAAGTCTTTATGTCTGACTCCCTCTGTTTGATATGTAAATACAGTTATAGTCATTAGTGTGAAGTCTTTTTACAGACTCTCCCTCCTAGGGAGTGTCTTATGTTTGGTTCTTCCTGTCTCCTTTAGTGCTAATGATACATGTGCACTATCAGATCCATTGTATTGTACTGGAAGTGCCCTACAGTTCCTGAGCTGCTGGGAAACCAGACTGGCACTCCACTGAGAAAAAAAAAATACTGTCAGTCAGTCAGGAAGGATTATGGGGCTGGACTCCAGCCAACAATGTTAAGGTTATAATATGTTTTTGAGACATTTCATGAGTTGATGAAGAAAAACAATAAACCTCTGTGCACCATCTAGCAGGACTTTCCATTAGTATCTATTCATAAAACTACAGCTCATGTTTCACTATGTTGTTGAACAGACAATCAGCTTCTCGCCCATCAGTTATCTTTTTTGTCACAGTGTGTGATGGACAACTTTCGTCTTGTTGGTTGGGTGAAAGTCACTGACAAATAAGGTCAGAGCTGATGCTGCTTCATCTTTTGTGCTGTGAGCACCAGTAAGGTAAAAATCTATTAAGAGAACTAAATAGCAAGTTCCCACATGAAACCACATTTACTTGAGTGAAAGGCATAAAAGACTCGCCAGATTGAAAAGACTTTGTAGGTCTCTCCATTTTCTGGGGCCCAAAGACCGTGCACTTTGCCACCCTTTTCTGGCATGAAAATACTTGACTGATACAGCTGTTTAAGAATTAATTTATAAGGTACGTTTATTCTTGTCCTTGGGAACAACAGCTGAGAAAGAGTTGAGTTGAGCTGTGTTGGAACTGCATGGTTCAAATTCCCTTTTTTTTTTTTTTTTGGAAATAACAACTAGTTGTTGATTTATTAACATTTTCTGCACACCTGCTTCATCATACCAACTGATGAAGAAGATTCAACAGACTTTAAACAGTCTTCTGTCCAATAAAACCTTCTCTCCATTCATCCATCCTTCCATCCATCCATCCATCCATCCATCCATCCATCAGTAGTTCAGCTAAAAAAAATTCATGTAAATATATGAAAACAAACTTAAACAGGTTAGAATAAAAAAGACATGTGGTTGTCCTGGTTGCTCATCTGGTTTAGCAAGCACCTATAGATGTTTGTCTTAGTCTTAACTGAAGAGGTCACCTGTTTGAATCCCCATTTAAAAGAACAGCCTTTGATTTCCGATGCTCAGTGCTGGACACTGATGTGCATTGATCTTGGAGGTCAGCTTGCATCTGTCTAGAAGTTTTCCTTTGTTATCTCTCCACCATTTGAACTGTTTAATCAATTTCCCTCATGTGGCCACTTCCACAGCGGTCTTCTTCATTCCCATGGACCTTAAACTTCCTATTGATATCATCAGCTGTAGAAGTGAAACATGAAACTGCTCAGAGGTCTTGCAAGCTTTACATTATTATAGATCCACAGCCGTCAGCCAGGTCAGTTCTACAGTTGAAGATCTTGATCTGATGTTTGATAGGTTGCTTGGTCCCTGAGGAGCGAAGACAACAAAACATTATTTTCCTGTTGGGTACAATAAAGCTGATCTTATCTTCTTTACTTCACAATTCACTTGGATGACTTCTCTCATAGAAACTGAGGTGCTCTCTCTCTCTCTGAAGTTTTGTTCAAAGTCATCACCTGAGAGTGGAAAACTCAGACGTTTCGATTTTTCTTTTTAGCAAGACATGTGTAAAATAAAGTTTTGACGAGCAAACTGTGGAGCAATGGATGTAATTCAGTAGAAGAAGCTGTCACACTGTGCCTCTCCATGATTTTGTTTTTCAGTTGCATCAAATCATTGGTGGATGTGATTAGATCAAAGCAAACAAGTTAAAAACAAGAACCCTTTCTGTATGCCCAGCTCCTGGATAAGACAGCAACAGTAAAGAAAATGAAATTGTAATCAAAGCTTCAGTACACTGAGGATGTCAAAACGTCTTCATGCCAAGGACACCCAAAATAGAGCAGTGTCCTGCCGGGCCCCCCCACCAATCAAGCATAAGCTGTCGTCCACCCACATACTGTGCAAGGCCCAGCACCATCTGATCTTGATGATAGCAGTGCTTAATAAAATATGTACCTAAGTTACTTTTCATCGTGTTTTCATGTTATGGCATCAATTTCAACTTTTACGTGTTTACGGTATATTTTTATGACAAAACGTCACCAGAATGTTTGCTATGGGCTCTTTGTACAAAAAAAAGAAAACAAAAGTAGGGACAGGAAACTTAAAGTTCACCAAATCCACTGAGGAAACTGTAACATTTGCAACATTTTCTGCTAATCTGCAAATAATGAATTAGCATAACTGACAGCACAGGGTGACTTTTTTGGATCCCACTGTAAATATGGGCCTGCCTGTGGATTCTGAGTCTTTGTAAACTACTTATGATTTTGTACAGTTTAGTAAAGAAAACAAAGGCACTGACACAGGCTCTCAGCAGCTCCACGTTGTGTACTAAGGGAAATGATTCCCTCCATTGCAGTGGTCTGTGTAGTGAGTCATTAATGTGTTTTACCCATATCACTTGTCTCTATCTGTCAGTTTGTGTGTGTGTGTGTTTTTCCGCTGTTTACATCCCAACATCAACCTGCCTATATGTTTGTCTGACATAAACTCTGACATTGGGAATGTGGACAGTGTTCAGTGGTGTGGGGGGGATACAATTTACAGCTCAATTTTCAATAGACTGTCAATTCCTTACAGCTTCTGAGGATGAACAGATCAAAGGCTACTGTGAAACAATGGCAGAAGGAAGTTAAAGTGAAGGGTCTAAACTCTGAAGTGTCACATTTAGTCTTTGCCATTTCACCTCATGCTGTGGTTTCACTGATGTCAACTCTGCTGCAAACTGTAAAAACCACAGAGCCTCCATAAAACTGAGATTTACAGTGAAGTGTTTCCATTAACCCTTCCTTCAGGTAGTGGAGTCTGCTGAGCTGTTACAATAATGTAATCACCACTATTGGACGAAAAAATAAAAACACATTGTGATGGGATGGGTGAAAACACAGCAGGGAGATACACAGCTGGAAATACCTTTTGAAATGATCATATAACCTCTGCTACTGTGAAAGGATTAAAAGTAAAACCTCAGCATGCTCATACCATCCCCTTTTTATTCCTAATTTAGCCACTGACATGTAAGCTGACAGTAAGATGAACCCATAGACAGTAAATCAGTGCAGTGAATTAGGACACTTTTATGGATGCACTGTAAATTCTTCAAATAAAAACTAATATTATAATAACAGTTGAGTCATAAACAGCTACAGCTGTGTGACCATCTTGAGCAGAGGCCACACCTGCAGCAGATGTTTCACATCTGGGACACTGGATGTCGGAGCCCTGATGTCACACTCAGTGCTACACATTCATGTTTCTCATATTTGATAGTTGTCAAATTTAAACACCAATATACAGTATGTCAGAGCAGGCCCACAAGAACAAATCCATAGTGAACCTGATGTCTCTCTCTCTGCCTTTAGGGATTCAGTTTAATTACATCTAAACGTGATCCTACATTAATATTCTACCAAACCTTCAATTTTCTCATCACGAGCTATAACTAATTCACACGTCCTTTTGCACTATTTGCCCACAAGCGTCACTGTGCAGCAGCAGCAGCAGCAGTAATTACAGTTACCTCACGTGTTGCAGGTGTATAGCTGCTGTAGCTGCTCGGCTCTCTCTTTGACACAATGACTAACATCTTTGATTATCATGAATATAATTATAGACTAATGCATATGATAATAAACCATATCCTATTATGTGCCGCTTTATGTTTTAATGAATGCACCAAGGCAACAGGTAAAGAGGAAGTTCTCAGTTTGGATTAAGCACAGAATATATTACTTCAAATTCAGATGAAAGCTGATGAGAAAACAGGTCACTTACTAAAACTTGATAAAATTTGCAATACTTAACAAAATCAGAGGGAAAAATGACTTGATGTTTGGCTTCAATTTAAACCTTTTTCATTTAATGGATTCTCATCAAAATACACACTGGATTTTTGAAGTAGGTCTGTTAAAGTAAGGTCTGTTGTGATTAAATTACTATCCAGAAGTGTTTATTGAGGCATAGTTGTCATGTACAAATCATATTGATACCTAAAGCAAAACAAAAAAACAAAACAAAAAAAAAAAAGTAAAACTGTGTTTTGAACACCCACCATCACAGCTGGGTGGGGAAGGGCGTGGTCTGTTGTCGTACGAGCAGGGTCATTAGACTGGCTGCCGTTACTCTTTAAACAAGGCCTTTAAAGCAGCCATGATGGAGTGGCTCAAGACAAGTGAATCATTGTCCTTTCTTGCAATTGTGTGCATTTCTCATGGCTGAGGGTTTCAGTTCCTCCGACTCCCTCAGAGGTGAAAAATGGTTCACTGTGGCAACTGACAGCATTCTTACTTAAAACCACTGCTGGCAGTGAGCAGGCTCATTAGCATGTGGCTAGCAGGAGTCATTTGTTTAAATAAGGAATGGCTACAAACTATGACACAATGTTTTCAGGGCAATGAAGGACAGTGTGGAAAATTTTCTTCCTGGCAACTTAGGTCAATGAATTACAAAGTTAGAGAAAATCTAAAGACTACGTGACCATGGTCTCTCCTTGGTGTTTGCAAAAGACTTACTCTCACTCTCACTTTCAGCCAAGACTCATGATTGAAACTCCACTTCTACTTGCCTTTTACCCTGTTCTCTATATTTCCCATTGGCTTCCTTATTCTGTGACAGCCTGTCATTCTGTCTCCTCCCCTGCCACCTTCTTCTCCTTCTCTGCAGTGAAGGCCCGCAATCCATCTAATATCCACTAATAAAACTCGGGAGAATATGTTCCTTCCCTCCCTCGCCACACTTTGGCTGCAGAACGACACTTTATATGAAAATGAATAAGTCTGAGTAATTGCGCCAGACAACAGTACGCATGCATCAACATGCATACAGAGAGAGAGAGAGAGAGAGAGAGAGAGAGAGAGAGAGAGAGAGAGAGAAAAGAGAGAAGGAGGAAGAGGATGATATTGAGAGGACCGAGGAGAGTGAGAGGTCAGTGATAAAGAAATAGAAAAGACAAAAGGAGAGAAAAGGTCAGAAAGAAAGAGTGGGAGAAACAGGAACAAAGGCAGGGGAGACGGGAGAGGTCAACGGAAGATGGCAAGCAAATGAGCGAGTGAAGAGAAGAGAGACAGAAGGGGAAAAGGCGTTGTGGGGAGGAGGAGGAGGAGAGAGGAGGAAGGTCAGTAATGAAGTAGCAGACAGGCTGCCAGACTCCCCACGGCTCTGAAACACTGACTCACACACTGATGGAGTGGATGGATGGAAGGGGGAGGGAAGGATGGAAGGAGGAGAAGAGAATGGCCGACATGGAGGCTGCATGGCAGGAACGAGTGACTCCACAGTGAGAGAGACATTCCCTCCGAAACAGCACAGAGCTGCTGTCTGTGCCAGATGATGCAGGTAAGATACAGTGTCATCATGGTGTGTTTGAAATGGAAGACATTGTTAGGGTTTTGTTTTTCTCCTAGTCTTTCCTTTTTTCCCTGTCCTTCTGTGTCTTTCGTGTGTGTGTGTGTGTGTGTGTGTGTGTGTGCAGGCTGGGCGTGGCTGGTCCCTGTGCATCCTCCACACACCTGCAGCTCATCTGCCTTGATTGCCACTCCCACCACCTGCAGCCTAACAACCACTCTCCACCAGTTCATTGTTAATCCGCACGTGGTAACTGCTCAGCCATGTTGTTTTTTCATGTGCTCTCTGTGATGGTTTTGCTCCTGGTCTCTTCTTCTCTCTATGCCCAGACTCCTGCAAGGATCCAGTTTTGGAAACTCGCACCCATCCTACCGTCAATTAAAAGACCCGTTACCTGTGATTACATAGCCTAAACAGCACGTACACAGTCACTCAGTGTAAACTGCTTTATTTATTTTTCCCTGTAAGATAGGCGACAACATCCTGCAGCAAAAGTGCATCATGTAGAAACAGTCACAACTGCTGGGGTTCTGGTTGCTGACATATTTTTAACATTGTGGTTAAATATGCAGGAGGAAAACAATTAACGACTGTACTGAGATGATGTAACGTTTTGCTCAGCAACTAACAGAGCACAGTCAGAGTGATTTTGTTTATTTTGACAGAACTAGTCAAGAGTTTCTCTGCTTTTCACAGTATAATGACAATATAATGCATAAAATAGTTTCTCACCTGCATTACAGTAGTTTAGTTCCCCCATGAATTTATACAAGTATATTTTTTTACCTGTTTTTATGAGTAACCCGTTGCAGCTGCCTCTGCCTGCAGCCCTGCCATAGCTGCCTGTTTCTGTTTGCCTTCCCTGTCTTATCCCGGTCTCCCTTCAGACCCCCATGCACTGTGAGCGGACCGTACATGGAGCGTACAACCGCATGCCAATTTCCTACATTTCCCACAATCCTTGCATGCTTTCTGCGTCATGGAGTCATCCACAGATGAGGAGGGGATGTGGACGTGTCCGTTGGATATCCACCTTGAGTATGCTTTGAGTCCGCGCAGATGTCTGCAGAGTCTGCTCTGCATACATTCCACCTGACTATGAGGGGGCCTTTACTAGCTCTATCCCTAGCTCCATGTTCCGTCTGCCTCTGCCCCACTCTGCCCCTCTTCCCCACTTTCTTTATCATAGTTTTGTTCGTGTAATAATCTCTCAAAACCAGCTCCTGTGTTCTTCTTTCTGTTTTTGTGCCTTGGATTCAGTCTGTTTCTGGTGAGACCTTTATGAGCAAGCACATTTTTGACATGGCCACAGACAGTTGAATTTAACCATTAGCATTCAGGCTACACCCATTTTAAATGCTTTAAGTCTGCTTTAAATCTGGATCATTGTAAAAAAGCCTTTCAAAAGAGGTTTCAGACTAAAATGAGCGGGTGAGCAGAGTAAGACGATGAAGTACTTTGTGGATATCGGCATAGTTTTTTTCAAATGTTCAATGATTAGATCAACACCACCACCACCACCACCACATGTTTAATGTGAGTGTGAACCACAGAAGCCATTGAAGTGGCATATCAGGAGAAAAAAAATTGCTCAGACCTAAATTCAGTAAAAACACTTCACTTTACAGGTCACAGATTAACACAACACTTCATCTAGATCCATCCACAACCAAAATAAAGAATAAAAAACAACCATCTTTGATTCAAGGGTGGCTTACATGAAAGAGTGTATCCACCCGTCTCAAGCTGTATTGCAGGTTGTGAGATACGGTCGGTGCACACAGGTCAATATAGGTCACTGCACAGGTCCGGCGACATCCAGCCACCTAACATGGCAGTAAAACACAGCTGTGATTTACTCTGATAAAGCTTGAATATAATCCAGCCTCTACACACACACACCACACACACACACACGTTTATATTTTTAGCCCACACACAGACCAGGTAAATTTACTTCTATTTGCATTCACATGTATCACAGTCCTGCTCAACTAGGCCCCACTAATAATAGGGCACATTTAGCATCTTAATATCGTTTTAGTATGAAAAATACAGTGATGGAATATTGAGCAGAATCCCAGCAATGAGCCACTGAGAGCGAGCAGTCAGAGGAGCATCCTCACTACATGTTGCATACTGAAAATAACATTGATTTGCAACTGAACTCTGGCTTGCACTAGAAAATGTGTTGTTGGCCATGCTGATTGAGTATTCTGAGATGTTTGAGTATGTGTGTGGGAAACATTAAGCATTATGACAAACCACCTCCCTGTTTATTTTCTTTGAAGTCAACCTCATATGAGATTCAGTGAAGTCCTACCTTGTGGACTACTATGCCCCCCCCCCACCTGTGTTTTATGTATGTCACATGTCTGTGCTTAAGATTATAAAATCCTGCCCAAACCCAACCTACCGCGGCAGTGTCCCCCCCCCCCCCTTCAGAATCACATCATGTTCACTCAGGCCTCTCCTGCTCTGTGCAGTGCATATGTAATGTAGAGATAAGCCTGGCAATGCACAGCTCTGTGTTCAGAGACAGACAACAGGGAAATATTAAAGGATTTTGAAACATTATAAATAAATCCTTATATTCCTCCAACATTGTTACATTCTAAACTAAGGCAGAGGAGCAAAGAATGATTTATTAGACAGAAGGACATTGGAGTTTGGATGAAAACCCAATGATGACCATTTATTGCCACAGTTCAGCCTGAGCACCTCCTTATGGGCCCTTATGGCCACATCATAGGAAAGTAGTCCACTAAGCTAAGCTGCATTAAATAAAGCCATAATGTGTTTGCTGAACATTACAATGTCACAGTGACTTGATATTTGACCTTGTAGATATAAAATGTAATGTCATTGCTTCAGTTTATCCTTTTGAGCTATATTTGAGTTAAATTGCATGAACAAGCTGTCACCTATGTGAAGCCATCATGATGCTGACACTGAACATAACCCAGGCATTTAGAATTAGACACACTGTTGTTGTGCAACTGCAGCTGTGATCTGCAAGAGTCCTGCATCAGTTTCCACAAACACAATTTCATTCATTTCAAATAGCATTACATCACTCTCCACACTTTTACTATTTTTACCCTTGTTGAGTTTGTACGCACATAACCAATAATTCTTACTGCAGTGTGTCAGATTCATTAACAAATTCATTATAAAATCAGCACCTGTGACTCCTTAAAGCTGTGTAAATATTCCCACTCATTACTGCTTCATTCAAATTTTGTGGTCTTTCTTTTCTAACACTGCAGTGTTGGGTGTCATTGTGCCTCCCAGGTCCATCCATCCCTCCATCCCTCCGTCCATCCCTCCATCCATCCATCCATCTATCCATCCATCCAATGTCTTTACCACTTACCTGTTCAGGGTGACTTGAGCCTGTCCCAGCTGACATATAGGACGGGGGTGGGGTACACCCTGGACAGGTCACCAGTCTGTCACAGGACTGACATGTAGAGACAAGCAACACACTCACAGCTAAGGCCAATTTAGAGTTGCCAGTCAACCTGTTGTGAACGTTTTCAGACTGGAGAGAAGCCAGAGAAACTCACACAGACACTGAAAAACATGCAAACGCAGAGAGTCTCCAGGCCTGGGAATCAGACCCAGGATCTTCTTGCTGGGAGGCAAGGGCGCCAACAACCACACCACAGTACCACCCTCTTCCAGTACCATACAGGAAAACCAACTCCTGACCCATCATAGCTTCTGATGTTAGAAACCTTTTGATTAACTGCTGGGTTAATTCAGTTTTTGACTAAAAGAGCAAGATTTAATAAACCTATTAGAAACCTCCATCCAGCTGTGAAATGAAAGAAAGGGGCTCTCTGATAAAAGATGTATGAGACTCTGAATAACCTAACAATCTATACACGTCACTCTACTGTAAATCTGAAAACTAAACGATGTGTCTTTAAATCCTTAATCTCTTTAATATGCTTAAAACCTCTTGGCTGGCAGCCCTTACAGATCAAAGTCCTGGGCTACTTCAAGCCCTGTTTATTCATACCTATACATTAAGAGGGCACAGCAGGCATCTTAGGTTGGCTGCATGTTCAAAGTGAAGCCTGATTATGACTTATTTTGCCTCTAGTCATACTTGACAACATGGTTTTAAAGGGGAGGTTATGCTTATGCCCGTGAAAAGAAGTAATAATCCATACATGAAACCCAACCTCCCAAAGTTTTAAGTAAAAGTATATATATATATATATATATATATATATATATAAGAAAAATGCAGGCATAGTCACAGTCAAGTGAAACCGTATCAGTGATTTATGAGGCGGCACAAACTTGTTCTATGAGCCCTGTGATATTCTCATTATCAACAAATCCCATGAAAATCTTCAAAGCCAACATGGAGTTGCTCTTACTGATTAATTTATTGATTAGATCTACCAACAGCCTATTCCTCTGTGCCACAGAGCTCCACTGCTGTCCAAAAAAAAACTATTAAAAACCCATCAGCGAGCCACAACATTGCACTGCTTGACATGGTAAATTATTACCACACACACACACATAAACTGTTGTTTACTTTGATTCAGTCCCATGTACAACATATTGTTCTGCTGCAAGAAATCAGCTCTGAAAGGAAATTTGTCTTCCACACCAGCATTAATAGAGCTATCTGTAAGTTTCATCTGCTGTAAAGAATGTTGTGTTGCTAGGAGCTTGTAGTTTGACAGGAACTCCAGCCATCGCTGCGTTTACAAGGCAAGAGGTCATAACGCACCCTGAGAGCAGCATCGTCACACCATCTGAGCTTCATCTGCAGACCAGATTGGAGGCTTCACTGAGTTGCTGAGACTGGCTTTAGCTGTAGAAACGCTTGTGTTGCGTCCCACCACAGGCTGCTTTCCTGCTCTTGTCAAGTAAAAGAATTAAGTCTGATGATGAGCTTGCAATGTTTCTTCTTGACTGGTGAGTAAACAGCTGGTAAACAGCTCTTTAGGAATAACTCTGTGATCACAAGTCCTGATGAAAATAAAGTACATGTTAACTTTTTACCAAGAGTTAAGAGTGAAACACCTCCTTAGCTGTTAGCTTATCATAGCATAACCACATACAGGGGTAAAGAGCCAGCCTTACAAAATATGCCTTTCCAAAAAAGAAGAAAAAAAAAAGACAAGACTCAGTGTTTAGTAGACTGTCCCTTGTTTGTTTGATCAGAAGACATAATTCTTTGGCTGTAAGAGTTCATTCTCCTAACAACAAGTAGCCCTTCATTTTCACTGACTTTTGTGCTGCACTTTTAGCAGGAAAAAAAATATTTCAATGTATTTATACATTCATGAGTCAGATGCTGGAGCTTCTGGAGAAATCCCTTCTAGGCTTCCCCAGCTCTTCTCCTCCTCTCATCTTCAAGTCTATAACTAACCCTCCTTCATCAGCCCTCACATCTCTCCCCCTCCAACCCCAGAATTCCCTTACCCCAGATTATACAGCTTCATCGCCCCTCTCAGCTCTCACCCACTCAGCCTCCGGAGCATTATCCAGGGATGTTTTCATCCCCTGCCCAGGCTCAGCGGTGTCTCCTGGACAGGGAGAGGTGCCAGGGGTCCCTGAGGCCAAACACCCACAGATGGATGAGGTTGGCAGTGCATACCCACGTAGTCACTTATGTACAGTGTGTCTATGTCTATGATATTTGATCTCTCTATCATCCCAGTTATCTACACACTGCTCACATATTTCATAACCCCGAGTACCATTGTTTTCAATAAGTAACACTTTTTCTTCCTAAGTTTCATTTTTGAAGCCCCCCCCTCCCCTTTTTTTTCTACAAAAGCATTTCATATCTTTAGCTGCGGGCACAGTGCTGTGAATGTGTGTGTGTGTGTGTGTGTGTGTGTGTCCTTGTTATCAGTATCAGCCCTGATTAGCAGTTAGTGACTGAGACAGGGGTAATTAGCAGCATTTGTTTTTCAGCACATCAACAAAGCAGGCCACGACGCAAACTGAGTTTGATAGCCCTGAATGAACCACAGGTGGAGATAATATTGCTGACCTTTCAAAAAGTCATGAGTATGGGAGAGTTTTACAAGGTGCAACAAAAGTTGCTCTGATGAGGATACGTGTGTGAACGGGACACAGTGCAGCAAGCCGGGAGTACTTTTTGTATTGTCCAACCGCCACATGTCTCTCACATTTACCCCATGGGGATCAATTCAGTCTCATCCTATCTCGGCATCCACAGAACCTCCCGCTCATGACAGTCTGTACCCACCCCTGCTGTTGGTGAATACGTCTCTACCATCCACAAAGAGAACAGAATGTGAGAGTGACATTGTGTTTTTTTATGGAGCAGAGTCTTATTGTGCTGCTGCCAACTTTTTTGATATTTTCTACCTCTTTTTTAGTTTATTCCAAAATACAATACCAAGTTACAGCAAAGTACAATTTAAAGGTGTCAGATGCTTCACTTTTCATGTGTTTTATTCCTCAACATGTCACTTTGTGCCAGTCCGAGTGATTCCTTAGTAGAGTGAGATCAAAGCAAATAAATGAATAACTAGAATTTTATATAATCTCACAGAGTTACTATAGGAACCAGAGCTGCTTCCTTATCAAAGGAGACATGAAGATGTGAGACCTTTAAATGTTTCCAAACCTCCACCTGCTCCTCCCCTTCACCTCCACGTGAATCACAGTTTAGACACTGAGGTGCTGCATGAATGAGCAGGTTTCAGCGTGTTCAGCATCTTCTGTTCATACAATCACTTTCTGTCAATGAGACAACAATCAGCACTGCGGACCTGCATGCATCATGGGTGATACAGTTAACTCTCTCCGGGGTTATCTTTGTGCTGGTGAGAAATGTAAGACTTCTGTTGGACATACAGTGTTATTCTAACATGTATTGATTAGATGATGAACCAGATATGTTACTAACTCTTACACCAGATACATTTGAGTCTTTCAGTGCATTTCCCCCCACA
This sequence comes from Caranx ignobilis, assembly GCA_021432705.1. NCBI lineage: Eukaryota > Metazoa > Chordata > Actinopteri > Carangiformes > Carangidae > Caranx > Caranx ignobilis. Next base: position 10,424,136 of record MU269981.1, on the reverse strand, counting down.
CACATCTGGTGGAACAGATTTCATTTTAATCAATATAGCTGTCGGCAGAATTTGTAACCCATAACATCCTTTTAAACAGGAGTACTGTGCCTGAACACAGTGATGGGTGCCTGAAGCTGCTGCTGCTGCTGGTACGGATGATGATGATGATCAAATTTAGAATCAGTTTTAATGGCCAAGTATGTGCACACATACAAGGAATTTGACTCTTGTTTTGCATTACTCCTTGTACTTGCATATAAAAACACCCCTAGGGGGTCTGGCAGGGGAGGTTGCAAAATTGGGGTTAATTAGACAGTTTTATTCATTTATTGTCATTTCTACATTTATGTTTAAAGCAAAAATGTCAATTTCATTATCTTGCATGCATTTTCCTAAGAACACAGTTATAAATGGTAACAAGATGTCATCAGTGACAGTTAACAAGCAATGTTTCTAAATGGCAGTGGCACAGCCGCTCTGCTCACTGTAAGAAGATTTAAGACACTTTAGATGGTGACCGGTATGGTTGTCTTTCTCCACAAAGTTGAAATTGAAAAAGAAAAAAAAAAAAAAAAAAACAGCTTTCTATAGTCGAGGTGGTAGGAAGGTAACAGAGCAGCTGGTTGAAAGGTGATTCACATGGCAATACATCCTCGAGTATCAAATACTGTAGATCTGATTGAAAGTGAAAATAACACAGAGAAGAACCTAGAGCTTCAGTCCATAGAGAAATGCACACAGCATGTTCAAGAAAATGAAATGAGCCGTCAGACCTAATGTGACATTATGATGTCACAACAAAGCACTGCTCACAGCCATGTTCTAACCCCTCCTACCATTCATAAGACAACAAATATATATTATTGATATCAAAATATCAAATAAAAGACTGTGACAGTGTGAAATGTTGGACCTTTAAGGCTGAGGAGAGTCGACCTGAACTTTCTGGTGCTGTCCTGGTGAGGACCCCACCCACTGGGAGCTGGGCACATTCAGGGCAACTGCATGACAGGAAAGCTCTTTATGTTATGTTGTTGTATTAAAAAAAAAAAAAACACATGTACATAAATAAAGTCTGGTGCTGAATCAAGTTCTATTCACTCAAGTCTTTGGAGGGGGCATCCAGAGCGTCAGGACTCCTGGACTGACTCCTCCTCACGCTGCATTTTGTCAACATCACCCAGCTGATCCTCTGCTGCTGCTCTCAGACAGAGGGAACAGTGAAAGAAACAGCAGAGCTGCACAAGAGAAATTATACCCCCTGACGAGACATGACATTGCTGTGAAACTACATTTGACAACCTCACCTCAGCACTGTCAGCAGCTGGCGTCTGAGCTAAGAAAACGCTGCTTGGGGAAAAAAAATCCTCTTATCTGGACCGCTCTGAGGGCCAGGAGCAAGGCAGCGTTTGGGATTTGGACCAGGACGGCATCCAGAGGAGGAGCAGGCTCTTGCAGATGACTGGGCTTAAGCTCAGCAGACAAAGCAGCCAGCATGGGATGGGAGAGGATACACCCAGCAGCCTCCAGCAGCATAGAGGATTTTAAAGACAGGGAGGTGGATGAGCTCCAACTTTATAGTCCCCTCCAGCAGCTCTTGATCCGCTGGGCCCTCTCCCACTGCTGACACTTGATCAATGTCCCCCCTGTGTAGAGGTGCTGCAGCAGGAGGTGTAGGCAGCAGGAGGGCGATGGGAGGGGCTCTGGCTCGGCTGATGGCAGTGTGGCAGCAGAAAGCAGTTCTCCTGTCAGAGTGCGTCCTTGTTGGCTTTCACCAAGGGTGGAAATACATTTACTCTGCTTACTGCTATGGCTGCTGTTTGATGTCAGTAATTCAATTTATACTTAAAGAGGCATTTAGTAATCCATGACTTAAATCAACCTCCATCAGCCACCAAGGAGAGTCAGAGGATCTGGCACAGATTTCACTGGTGTGTAAGTCACACCACTTACCTCCTCACTTGTGCTGATGGTCGTGAATCTCAGTGGCTGTGTGAACAGGTCAGAGCAGCCACAGGCTGCGTGAATCCTTCACCTGAGCTCTGTCAGGCCGCAGTTTGACCTGTGTTTTGGGAGCGTGACAACTGCATCTGTGACTTGTTGCCGCTCACACAGTGTGTGTGTTGCTGTTGCTGCCAGCTCCAGCTTTCTACATAGAGTGTGCAGGGTATTTGAATGTTGGATTTCTTTTCATAATGAAGTCCCACTTGCAGCTGCTGGGATGGTGAAAGAGTCTAATATTTTAATATCAATGTTCTGGTTTTAATGTAATTTTACATTATGAACATTTTCTTTTCTTTATTTTTTTCTGGGACAAGGAAAATAGCTGAGATGCTGAATCTTTGGAAACTCTGCTAAAATATTTCAGGGTTGTCACAATAATTCCAGCAAATCCTCAGTTTAATCAATAATTAAACCCTGGACATTTATTTGTTGTGGTAACAATAATAAAGCCATGGTCAGTCTTGTGGAACAGGTTTAGTTTGGTAAGGTTTTATTTAGGCCTGGTTCTGTAAAAGACTGCAGTTTGGTTTGAGGTTGCAAAGGTGCTCGTTGTCATGGTTACATTAAAAACCAATGAGGTTGCGTAACAGCCGTGGATAAAAGAAACAACAGTCAGCCTCTCAGGGTAAACTCATGTGTGAAGGGTCCTGTCTTTTTCTCACCCACCCATTCCATCCACCACAACCTCCTGACACACTCACTGTCGCTCTTCACACTACATCACCTGACTTCCTCCTCTTCCTCTCAGAAACAGTCCAGCTAGAGGCCTTCTAACAGTGAAACAGTTTGAGGCATCACAATGAGCAGCTTGTGTGGGTTCCTTTTGTTACAGGACAGTCTCTCAGGTTGGATTTTACTAACACCCTTAAGGCAGGTCACACACATTCATGAAGGTGCACGCAGTGCACATCAAAATACACTGGTATAGGATTATAATATGAATACATATGGTTGAATATAAAGCTGATTTTATAGCTATTGTTACAACAGTGTCATTAAAATAGACATTTTTCCATTCTTTTGAAACCACAGTACCCTACAGATATGAACATGAAACAATAATGAAATCTTACTGTGAAATGCTGCAGCAAAAACAAACAAACAGATGTAACAGTCTAACAAACACAGATGCTACATTACCCTTGTGTTTTTTCAGGACTCCTCACAACAAAGTGTGTTTATTTCACCTATAACTCCACTACAAGTCTAACTCACGACACCTTTAAGGAACTCTGATGTGAGTGTTTTCATGTTGGTAACAATCCAAGCCAAATGTTCTGCAACTATTCTGCATGACATGTTGAGTTTTTTGGCAAACACCCCAGACGCCATGTGCCAAGACAGGAAGCAGAGTCTGTGTTCTGTTGGATTGTTTATTAAAGACTTCACCCTCCTGCTCCTGCTGTGTTTTACTCCTCACTCCATTACTGCAGTGAGTGAGGGACTTATGTCTAACCAAGTGGGTATTAAGCCCTGACTAATCATTTGTGTGTTTTTTTTTCTTTTATTGTTTTATATTTTTGGTGACACACTTTCTGCTCTTAATTTCTTTAATTAAGAAATGATTACATTTTGTCTTTGGATATTCATTCATTTTAGATCATTTCAATTCCACTGGTAATTTTTAGATGAAAATGTAATTTTTATTTTGGTTTGACATAATTATTATTATTTGAAGGAAAGTTCGATAATGATTTTGGTTTGGTGATTACACTAACAAACTCTTTAGTTGATCAATTGATTAGGTAACCAATCACTGTTCATCATCTAATCATTTCTAAGCTAAAGTTGAACCAGCTTTTCTTGTGATCACAGTTGTCCAGTGGACATCCTGAGGTGTGATGTCACCCCAGTCATGTAGGGAATTTCTGATTTATTCTTTATTTATTTATTCTTTATTTTATCTATTCTGATTATTGATTGAAATGATAAAGTTGTTCATTGAAGAGTGAAGATCATTAATTGAGAAAATAATCAGCAGAGGAGTGAATAATGAAAATAATCACTGGTGGCCATCCTAAAAAGGAGATTATACTAAATACCAGTTTGGTGAAAGAAGTATGATGCTGCCACGTTCTTTTATTTTGAAGGGCCCTTGTTGAAGCTCATGCTGCTCGGCACCGTGCTGTGTGCAGTCTCACAGTTACAAAGTGTGTGTGACAGGCAACAGCACGTAAACAGCGGGGCTGGGAAGCGCCCACTATAGCGAGGTCATGTGAAGACTACTGAAGCTTTTCTACGCATCTTAATGAAGGTAACGACTGAAACACAAGGGGCAACCAGTCCTGCTCCAGCTCTTTTCTTCTCTTGTTTGCTGACTCTCCTCCATCTCCCCCCTCTTTCCCCCCCTCCTCTCTCTCTCTCTCCATCATCAGGGATGAATGTCTCAGCCCTCTCTTTCTGTCTGTTAAGCATACCAGGTGCTTAAATCCCCAATGTTGAGAATGCATTTACAGGCGACAATTATGTAAAGTAAGTTAAGCTCCACCCGATTGTACTTAGCTTACTTCTCTATCTATTATTTGCTGCAGGTTTCCACTAAAAATTACCTCAAAAGGCATACATACACATACACACTCCACACATGGTGGAGGTGAGAGGAAAGAGATAGAGAATGAGGAAAAGAGATGATATACAAGTATTAAAGGGTGTCGGAGAGGAAAGAAAAGTGCAAAGACGTGATGGAGACAGAGGTGGAGGAGGTTACTGAACCTCTTAGGAGACAAAACAACATACCATAACCTCCACTTTCCTTTTGTTTACAACAACAAAAGCAAAATCAGTGTCATCGTGACCTTGGGAACGTTCCCTCTGACAGACAACGGAGACGCAAAGCCCCTCAGAAGGCCTTATCTGCCTGCGACACGAGTAGACGAGCCTGCCATGGCCCGTGTGACAGAATTATTACGAGGCCACTTGCTTTTTGTCTGCTGTTGGTTTCTGAGGGTAGGGGAGTGAGAAATCCTCCAGAAATCCTTCATTTCCCATTCTGCGGAAGACACAGAGGATAAGAACAGAGCCAGAGGGGGAGCAAAAAAAAAAAAAAAAAGACCTGTGCACTGAGAGAAGGGCACATTGAAGCGGCAAACACCACTATGGATAAAATTTACATTCATAAAGAAAAAAAAAATCTATTTGCAGCAGATGTACTTTATTCAACTCTTTTCTTCATTAGATAAAAAATGGAAATCATTTATGAAGGAATCAGGTATGTGATCTTCAAAGGAAGTGAAATTAGAGCTCTGCTATTACCCACTAAATTACCACTTCCAATGAAATATGGAGTTTCTTGAAGTGAAAAATGAAATGAGAGCAGATGTTTTCTTTATGATTGGAGAGGTGTTGGATTTCGCTGCGTTCTGTCTGAGCCACCTGCCGTACATTAGACACCGTCAGTCCTCAGTGCCACTCACACTCGCCAACTTATTTGCTGATAATTTGGGCCTTTTAATGGATAAGTGCATCTAATACCAACGTGGCCCTAAGACACGAGAGGGCACGCATAAATAAAATATGGGCAGAGCCAAGCCGTAAAATATGCAGTGTGACGTTCACCATTAAGTATTTATGCTTTGAGTAATGGCGATACTTAATTGTGAATATCCAGAGTGAGTGTTATTATCAGATAATTGAACAGGTCTGATGTTGATCCATCATCAGTGTTTTAAGCTGACAGCTGGAGGCCAATCATTTTACCTGTTCCCAGGAAACCAGTGACGCAAGGCGACGCTCTTTGAAGACTGGAAGTGGTTTTATATTTAAAGACATCATCTTGACATTCTCAGGGATTCAAACCCATCGTTGTTAATGTTCATGGTAGATTTTTTTTTTTTTTTTTTTTTCCTGGAATTGCATCTATATTCAGTAATTTGTCTCCATATTCAGGCTGAATATTTAATATTGTTGAAATTGCAATACGGCAACATGCAATATTTAAGTTTCCAGGAGCTGTAGCTTTGCTTTGACAAAGGTTAAAAGCAGACGTGGGCAAACGTTTTGGCTCAGGGGCCACAAGGAGTTTTAAAATTTGATGGCCAGGCTCGACCAGTTTCAGATGGATGCAGAGTGTTTGTGTGAACTAATATAAATGATGTAAGAGGCATTACCTCAAAGTAAAAGAAAACTTACATTCAGTTTCAGTGGGAGCAGAGCTGTTGGTCTCCCTTCTATGCCAGTGCGTCAGAGACAGCTGTCTTTGTTACAATTTGGACAATTTTGTATTAATATTTGACAGGACGGATTAAAAAATCCAGCGGCTGCATATGGCCCGTGGGCCTTAGTTTGCCCATGCCTGGTATAAAGTGGCACAACATGCAGAGAACAAAAATATCAACACAAATATTTCAGTTTTACTCACATTTTTTTATTAATAATTAATTCATGATAATTCATTTTATGTATTTTCTTTATTTGATGAAATATATTCCCTAGGCACTGGATTATAGGATACAGATGGATGTTTTTCAGGGGGGAGGATTAGGATTAGAAAACATACAAGTGTCTGTGTGACCACCATTTGCCTTGTGCAGTGTAACATGTCTCCTTCGTGCAGAGCTCATCAGGTTGTATATAGATTGTGGCCTGTGGCTTCTTTTTAATGGCTGTGTGAAATGCTGGATGTTGTTAGGAAGTTAAACCTGATCCAGAGCAAACGAACTCACTCAACAGGCGACGTCTCTGGAGAATGAAACATCCACCTGTGTGTGGTGTTGTGTGGCACGATGTAACATTTTAAAGTGTCTTATTGAGAGCTGCCTCACACACACCTGTGCAGTATTCATACGGTGTAATCAGTGAGGTGGACCGAGAGGAGCTCAATGACATGAGGTCAAACATTGTGAAGTAAGTGAAATAATGCTTATGTGTGTGTGTATAAGGTCACATAAAGTCATAAAAATGGGAGTAAAGCCTCAAGTGCTGCGTTTCTATTTCTGTTCAGTGTAAATGAAGCACTGTGCCACTGCAGAGACTTTCTGTCTGAAACTATGCTGTCAATAAGGGAAGATGCTTGTGTGGTTCAGCTCCCAGGAAAAAAAAAAAAAAACAAAAAAAAAAACAGCCATCATCATCATTGTTTTTATATTGCTTTTCTTTAGAGAATATTAGTCTGACTTTATTGGCATGCTGGGCTCAGGCTACCAAATTACACATGGAGGGTTTCACATGTAAATATGCAGCATGTAATCCAGCGCTGTTTACTGTTAACTCCTTATGCGGGGTGAGAGAAGGAGCTGCTTCTGCTAATGCAAACACAACATCTTATTTCAGCTGCTTCAAGTTAAAAACACTCAACTGGTTAAACACGAGGTGAAACAGTGACTAGAAATACACTCTTGTCTCTGTTATTGGCACTGATTGTAACTTCAGTCAGTAAATATGATATATTATTGTGGTTGTGAGCTGTTGGATGAAAAGCTGCACAACAACCAGCATAATTTTACTTTAGACAGAGACACAGTTAATGTTCTTCGCCCTTTTTTTCCTTTACACTGCTGCACACCCTGGTTTCAAACAGAAGATTAATTCTAACAGTAGAAGTATTAATAATAATACACAGGCCTACAAAACTAATTATGTCCACACTGTGCAGAATGACTTGTGCAATAGTTCTCAGGGGTGGGGGGTGAAGGGCAGTCAGTGACAGTGGGGGTCTGTAGCTTTGTTAATGAGGACGACTGCATCAAGGGGACAAGTTACTCTTGTGTTGAGGTGCTGGTCCTGATGGACCACAGCTTCCTGCCAAAGAGCCTGTGTCAGGGATTGGACAGGGTGGGGGGGTTGGCTGCAGTCTTTGTGTTCCACTACAGGTCCTGGGTGGACGGCAGGTTGCAGCTAACCTCCACTTTGGCAGAATGAATCTGTGTATTAGCCAACAATCATATGACTTTTCTACACAGTGGTCCACTTTCAGACCTGTTGACATGAACTGCTTTGCTTCAGAGAGAACTTTAACTTTATATCAAAACCATTCACTCCATTCGTTTCCTCCACAGCACAGTGCAGTTGTGATGACACACATTGACAGCTGTACTAGATATTTTCTCATTGTTCCGGGTCCATGAGTACAACTGTTGGAACTGCTGCTGATTTCTGACAGCAGGACTTAAAGCTCCAGTGTGAAAGGCTGCTTTTGACAATTTAGGAACTTTTTTGTGAAGCTTTTTTTTCCTTTCTTTCTTGCACAGACGGAGCAATCTCATGAACAGCTGCAATCCTCACAGAATTTGTGAGTAATGCAGTTAAAAGGGGAATTCCGCAAGTCACTTTTTCACTGTTTTGATAGCCCTCCTCCCTCCCCCGGCCATGTGCATTTGTTTTCAATAAAGCCGGTGAGAAGGTAAAGCATGGAGTGGTGGATAACATTGTATATCATACGTTTTATGATGTGTATATTTGTGTAGTCTTATCCATTGTAAACATAAACATAATTATGGGTTGTGGTGCCACCAAGCCGAGATCTGGGACACAGAGTAGCAGGCTCTGGTCTTGCAAAGTTGGTTTTTGGCCAAGAGATGCCAGGTGGAAGGCAAGAGAGCCTCCATTCTCCCCATAGGAGTAATTGTGATGGTGACTTCCTAAGTTGTTTAATTAATTTTAAATCTTGCATAGTTGCTCTTTGAATACAGTGTTGTGTTTGTCGCTCACCTCAGCTGACTGCGGCCTCCTCATGTGTCCTGTTCCACCTGTGTCTGTGTGAGTTTCCACACGGGTGCCTTCATTTCCTCCCATAGCCGACGGACTGTGCTATATCTAGTGTGCAAAACAGAAGCATTTAGCTGATGTGAGGAGGTGATTTCACAAAGAGCACAGGAGAACAAAAGCTAAACATAAACACGGCCTGCAGAACGAGCTTCATGCTGCTTCAAATTCCTCTACAGCCATGCATGTCTGCTGACACATGGTCCAACATCGGAAATAGAAACATGGAGAAAGCAAATGCATCATCAACATGAGTTTGCTTTTATTGCCTCTTGGTTTTAATTACCAGCCAACATTCATTTGGGAGACAGAGCACATTGTGCTGGGGAAGTACTTTAGTGCTTTATACACACACACATTGAGATGTTTGTGTGCAGTTAAAGATGTTAATTTCTATCTCAGCAGGATATGTCTTTATTGGATGCCAGTTTTTTACAGGATGCACACACGTATGCACACACACAGGCGTACAGACGCACACACACCACATCGTGAGAGAGAAACATAGTGAGTGAAAAATGAGAGAAAAGAGAAACAGTTTAAAGATGAGCAATTACTCTGAAGGGAAATGAGCGTCTAAGCAGCTGATGTCAGTGTTGTGATATGATGCACACACATGTTGTTGTAACTCGTTCACCTTCCGCTGGCAGCTGTTGTTTCGAAATCATCTACTTCACTGTGCTCTTTATATTCAGCTGTCACTCAGTCTGGTTCTCTACATAAACTACACACACTGGGTCTGTCGTGTTACAGAGGAGCTATGCAGGATTTTTACCTTAAAGACCATGTAAAGTGAAATCCGAGATTTGATAGGAAACATGTGAAATAAGTTAGAATATGGGTCCTGAAAACAGGTGTGTACTGAAGTGTGGAGTTTGAGAGCAAAACTGTTTCTGAGGACACAGATTTCTCTGTTTTTGGGGGGGGACTAAGAGGAAGCCTGATGACGTAATTGAGCCTCCATCTAGCTATGACCCCGCCCCTAACGGCTTGACTGTAGCACCACTATATTGCCCTGTTTACACGTACGTGGTTATTTTGAAAAACGGAGACATTTCCCTTCGTTTGCACCCTTTGTTTACACACAAAAGGAGAATTCGCATCTGAAAACTATTCTGTCTAAAACCTCCGGCCAGAGTGGAGATTTTGGGAAACTTCATTTGCATGTTTGCATGTAAACTGAGTAAAACAGAGTTTTAGGCAGCCGACGTCACATTGTGCACCGGAGGTTGCACCTGCGTCAAAAGTGCGACATATGTTTACATTTTCATGGTGATCATGGAGGCATTCAGAGTAGCAGTCACATTTATGTTGGAAACCCTCTTCGTCTGTTTGCATTTGGAAATACAAATACAATTGTAATAAATACAGCTGCTCTATTATGTCGAGGAGCAGAGACGAATGAGTGCTCAGAGGTCAGCAACGCAACGACCTCTCCCTCCGATCTCGTTACACTGCCACCTACAGGTTTGGCATGCTCTTGATGGCATATATACATGGGTTAGTGTAAACGAAAACTTTTCTGTAAACAGACAGGTGTGTACAATGTTATTTTTGTAAATGTAATGTCCGTGAAATGTAGCCGGCCGCCATGTGTAAACATAGTTTACAGCTGGCCACCACCACCAAAGGGAGCCTTGAGGGCTATACCGTGATGACTATGAGGGCTGCTGCTGTCAGCACAGGAGTCTCCCCAGCTTCCAGAGCTGAAAAAACTGCTTGATTTTGTCATGATTTTAAAACCTAATTTCACCTACTAAACAAAATTTTCTAACATTCAAATTTGGCAGGATGGTTAATAAGATGTGTCTGTGATGTGACTAACTCAGAAAACAAATCCATTTTCACTTTACATGTTGCCACATGCCACATGTTTAGCTTCATTAAACAGTGGAGTAATTGTGATGGTTATGTGACTTGTAACTTGTTTCAGGGAGAATGGAGGCCCTCTGCCTTCCGCCTAGCGTCTCTTGGCTGAAAACCAACCTTGCAGGATCAGAGCCTCCGCCCTGGTGTTCAGGCTCTCAGAAACCCTGTGTATGTTATTCTGTTAAACCAGTAAAGTAGCAGTCAAAGCTGAGATGAGTTTACATGAAATGCAAAGAAAGTTCAGCATTAGCCAGTTTTTTTTTAACACTTTAACTGACCAGATTACATCTATTCAGTGCCAGTACACAGCAGAGTACCTGTAACTGGGCACAGCTGCCCCGCCTCCATGCTCCACCCACCTCCTCGTTAAACTCATCATCTCCACCTGTTGTTCCCACCTGCACCTCATCACCAGTCAAGCAAGCACAAAAGCAGTCTTGCCTCTGACCAGCTCTTCTTGTCTCTGCCCTGGTAAACACTGCAGCTTCAGTGTGTTTGGGATCCTACAGGCCTGAACGTATCTGTTGGTTCAAAGATTCCCTGCCTGCCCATGACATCCTATCTGCCTGCTGTTTTTAGTTTGTTTACCTGCTTCTCCATCCACGACCTTGTACCCAGTCTTCCCACCTGTTATGCTGCATTCACATTGAACCAGGCAGACAGAAACTGAATGTCATCTTAGTTGATGAGAGAAGGACAGTAAACTTGCATGAGGCCAGTGGAGACGGCAATGGTGAACAGCAAAGCCGTCCACTTTTTACCATCCAACACGGACTTCACAATCAGATGTGACGTTTTGGAGGGAATGTAACATAAGTTTCAGTTTGCAATGTGATATCCTGAGAAATCAGAGTTTTATAGCCATATGTATAGCTATGATTATAACATTAAATAATACACAAGAACTTGTTGTAGACAATACGCCATTGCATAGCAACATATTGTCATGTGTGTATCTTTTTGCTGTTGTGCTGTTCTGTCAGACCACTTGTTTGTTTTTGTCTTCCGTCCCGTGGCTGTAGTCTGTCTGCTTGATTCCATGCAGTGTTACCATTGTCTGTCCCAGAACCCTTGGTTAACTCTGTTCCACAACTCTACAAGCTACAAGAACTCAAAACTGTAATCGTTTACTGTACCTGAGCCAAGCCAGTACTTGTTGCCGACTACTCCCCTGAAATCTGCCACAACCTGGCCTGCAGTTACAGTCCTTACAAACTGCTTCTTGATTTGCTACATTTGGGTCCTTCAATCCATCACAGTAACCCACCCATTCCACACTAACCCTCTGACACAACATAGTACCTTGGGAAAAGCCATGTCTTAGATAAACGCAGTGTATACTCTCCTGCCCAATACTGAACACTGGTGAATACTCCATTCACATTCCAAATGAATTATACTGTAGTTTCTATTTCTACTGTATTTGCAACTTGTTCTGTGGCCCCCAAAGTGCCCAACTACTGTTATTGCTGTTTTAAATTGAAGTTGGATTAAGCTGTCTTCTTGAGAACAGTCCCTTTGCCAAAATTTTGTTTTAAGACCTTCTTTACATTCGTTATTTTTGATACTTGCCTATGTTGTACGTTTCCCCATATGAATATGCCTTTTAATTAAATTACCTTCTAATTCTGTCATGGCGCAGTATTTTATGTACCGCTGGTGTGCGGTCATAAATACTGAGCTTTAAGTCTGTGTGGACCTCTGCGGAGTCTGTTCCAAGTATGTTCTATCCAACTCTGGATTAGCCAAAAGGCACAAAGATGTCAGAAGCCAAAATACAGAAAACCTACCATTCGCAAACCTTCCATTAAAATGCTTCAATTGATGTCATGTTTGAGCAACTCACATTTTTTTTATTTTTTATTATTATATCTGGATGTGTAGGTTACTTGTTTGCATTGTCATGGAGAGGCTGTCAGCAAGCACTAGTAGATCTCGACAGACTGGAACATTTTAAAGTAGATCTTGATTAAGAAAAGGTTGGTAACCACTACTTTAAATGTTATATCATCTGGAACATACAGAAAATGTATGTATGAATGTATGAAAAATCCTTTACACAATTGATCATTTGTAACTGTGGTGGCACATGCATGGTCGACTCTGTGGCACCACTGTCATTGCTTCTCCTCTCCTACAGCGATCATGATATTTCATGGGTCACTGATGGAGAGCAAGGCCAGCACGCAGTCCTCTGTCTGAGGATGATGCAGGAAACAAGCAGGCAGCCACAAACACATCCACAGATACAAACAAAGAAGGTGCTCATTTATTGAACAGCAGATGGTTATGATATATTACACTGTCAGGCAAGCAGCTACTCAACCATGCCCAGGTTACATTTCCCTGAAGAGATTTAGCTGTCATGGCCACCACTGGTCATTCAACCCAAACATGTTTAATCTTGTCATCATGCTGGTTGTCCTTCTGGACGTTTCTCCAAGCTACCAGTTAGGCTCTTGGTCATCTCTCTTACCAAGCCCCCTCTTCCTAAGAAGAGTCCTGGTTGTTCCTATTGAAGATGTTTCCATGAGAATTGTGGAGGCCATCATGCTTTTGGGAACCTTCAGTGCAGGAGAACTTACTGTCTGTGTGTATGTGTGCTCTGTCAGGTTATTTATATAGCACATTTAAAAACAACCTCAGTTGCCCAAAGTGCTGCACAATATAAATACAGTCTAGTGCCAGCAATATAGATAAAAACAGCATAAATTATCAAGATTAGATAGATAGATTAACAATAAAAATTAGGGCAATAAAGCAATCACTAAAATAAGTTTAAACAAATAAGAGATATACTAATAATAAAATAAAAGTCAGGGTGTCAGGGTGAGGTGAAGGCCAGTGAGAAGAGGTGGGTCTTTAACAGTGATTTGAAATGCTCCAGGGTTTCAGCTGCTCTAATGTGGAGTGGTAGGGTGTTCCATAAATTTTCAGGTGGGGGGAGGTAAGGCTTCACCTTACCTAGGAGCCTTCATTTAAAAAAAAAAAAAAAAAAAAACTGGCTTTGACTACTGAGCTTATCTGTCTGTCCAAAAAGCAGAATCAAAAATCACTCTTATGTTCCTTGCAGCAGGGTGACAGTAGGAGGCTAGTGAGCCAATAGCACTGTCACAGCCGTCTAAAAGGTGTTATGTTGATGAAGAGGTGACTGAAGCTTTGTTGATCAGTGTATTCTTGCCAGTACGGCTGCATGTGTTTGTTGTTGGTTTTCTTTTGTAGTATCCATTTCTCTTGAGACCTCAAACATGCAGCTCAATGTGGAGCTCTGTTGTGTGCTTGTGTGTGTGCAGTGTGAACTTGTTGTATGACTGTGTCCTGCTGGAGAAGTCTCTTTTGTCTTGTCCTGAGGATAAAAACTGCACAGTCTTACCTTCATTTTCAGTGCTTCCTGTTGTTTGAATGGTGCTGAATTTCCACATGTTTGATTTTTCTATTATTTATATTATATGTTGTCCATCTTGGATTGTTTCACCCTCATCTGCTGTCTTTTTTTTTTTTTTTAAACCTTTCCATCCTGCTGAATGCTCACTGAGCCATTGCAGCATCATCATATACGGTATGTGTGGGTGAACACACACAAAGATTAGAAAAACGTTTTTTCTTTTTCATACTTCATAAATATTACTTTGTCAGTCAGTACCAACTAACGCTAGCTGTTGGGCTGACTAAGCTGATAAACAACATAAGCTAAGGGTTTTTTTTTTTTCATTAGCCGTTTACCAATCAGCTTCAGGTGCATTACTACTGCACTTTGCACTGGAGGAGGGCTAAGTCTGATTTGCATGAAGCCAGAGAAAAACCAAGACCGATTCTATCAGACTTGTTATCTTACCAGCAAAGCTGCAAAACGTGGGTAAAGCCCCATTCGAGCAGGATTAAAGTGTGGCAGGATGTGTGGGGATTAAATATTCACCGTGTTCCTCTGTAATTTAAGTCATTGTTTCAGGCAGTGCTTTAAACATTGGTAAATTATATGTTGTGGTCTGTAATAGATGGCAGCATTCAGTGGGAGGGGAGGAGGAGGGGAGGACACTGCACCAGGGGAATTTAAGTCAGATATCAAAGTTTTCTCAGGTCACACCTCTGAGCAGACATGCAACACAGAAACTAAAGATACTTTTTACAAGGCTGAGATGACTAATATTTAAGAGACTAAGAGCTCAAGAAATCACCCCCTCTGAGGATTTATTGGCAGGTTTGGCCCCTGATGGCGTTATTTTTATTATTATTATTATTATTATATTATTATTACATTATACATTTTTTATTATTACCAAGTGTTAACACTTACTTCTTCAACATCTGACACCTGTAATCAGTAACTGAATGTGTGAAACAAACAGGAAAAAAAAACAGAGTCAATTTTAAGAAACAACAGTTATGATTGTAACTCTGGTTCTATGAGTCCGGGATGACCACCAGAGAAGGTGCTTTAAGCACTGGATAACTCCGGCCGCGTTAGGAGATGTCGAGTACGAATAACAACAATGTCACTTCTGTCTCCTGAATGACCCCCCGGGGGGGGGCTTTATCCTCTGGTGTCAGCATAAATTTCGTCCCTACTAAGACACTTGCAACAAGTGCACCAGTTTGGTGCCCCGATGGCTGATCTGGGGGACCACGGCCTTGTTGTCCGACCGGATCAGCACATGCTTCCCGTGCAGGTGTGGTAGAAAATGTTGGAGAGCCAGATGAACAGCAGCTCCAGCACATTGACGTGGTGCGTGCGGTCCCGAAGAGACCACTGTCACTGGGCAGGCCTGCCACGCCAAACCACGCCCCACCCTAAATAATAATAATAATAATAATAATAATAATAATAATAATAATAATACATTTTTATTTATAAAGCGCTTTTCAAAGTACTCAAAGTCCTTTACAGAAATAAACAACAATGGAAACAACAATATTAGATTTAGAAACACTTAAAAACACAAACACAATACACAGATTTATCAAACATAAGATATCAAAACAATCAGAACAAAGAAGACACAATTGGATAAAGATTTGGGTGAAGTGGATGGACCAGACGGATCATAACAGTGCAGGTAGAGATAAGAATGCTAAATGTTAAAAGCAGAGTGGAACAGGTGCGTTTTGAGAAGTGACTTGAATGTCTTGAGGTCTGTGGTTTCTCAGATGTGTTTGGGAAGGGAGTTCCAGAGGGTGGGGGCAGCAACGGAGAAGGCTCTATCTCCCCAGGTTCTGTGCTTGGTCTTGGGGACAGTGAGGAGAATGGCATCAGAAGAACGGAGGGTGCGGGAAGGGATGTAAGGGTGGAGAAGGTCTGTGAGTTAGGAGGGGGCCTGGTTATGGAGTGTTTTATGGGTGAGGAGGAGGATTTTAAATTCAATTCGTTGTGTAATCGGGAGCCAGTGGAGGTTCTGGAGGATAGGATTGATGTGGTCACGGGAGCGGGTGTGGGTGAGGAGGTGAGCAGCAGAGTTTTGGATATACTGGAGTTTATTGAGGAGTTTGCCGGTTGTACCATATAGGATGCTGTTGCAGTAATCAAGGCGGGATGTAATGAAGGCGTGGATTAGAGTTTCAGCGGCCGAGAAAGAGAGTGAGGGGCGGAGGTGAGAGATGTTCTTTAGGTGATGGAAGGCTGATTTAGTGATGTGTTTGATGTGTTGGTCGAAGGAGAGATTACTGTTGAAGATGACTCCAAGGTTGCGGCAGTGGGGGGAGGGTGACAGTGTGGAGTTGTCAATGGTGAGGTGGAAGTCTCTGGCTGTTTGGGTGAGGGAATTTGGACCAATTAAAATCATGTCTGATTTGTCATAGTTAAGTTTGAGGACGTTTGTTTGCATCCAGGATTTGATGTCGGTGAGACAGTTTGACAGGGTGGAATGAGTTGAGGGGGTGATGGATTTGGTGGAGATGTATAACTGGATGTCATCAGCGTAGCAGTGGAAGCGAAGATTATGGCGACGGATGATTTGACCAAGGGGGAGGAGATACAGGATGCAGAGGAGAGGACCAAGCACAGAACCCTGGGGGATGCCTTGGGACAGGGGGGCAGTTGAGGAGGAGCAGTTGTTGATGGAGATGAATTGTTGTCTGCCAGAGAGATATGAGTGTAACCAGGTGAGGGCAGTGTCAGTGATGTTGAGGAGGGAGTTCAGCCGGGAGAGTAGGATGGAATGGTTGATGGTGTCAAAGGCAGCGGTGAGGTCCAGGAGGGTGAGGATGGAGATTAGTCCAGAGTCTGAGGAGAGGAGGAGGTCATTTGTAATTTTGAGAAGGGCGGTTTCAGTACTGTGTTGTGAGCGGAATCCGGATTGAAATTCTTCGAAGAGGTCATTATTGTTGAGGTGGGATTTTATTTGTGAGGCGACAACACGTTCCAGGATTTTCGACAGAAATGGGAGGTTAGAGATGAGCCGGAAGTTGTTCATGATTTCAGGATTTAGACCAGGTCTCTTGATGATGGGGGTGACAGCAGCAAGTTTCAGTGAAGATGGGACGGAGGCAGAGCTGAGCGAGGAGTTGATGATTTTGGAGACCAGCGGAGAGATGGTGGGGAAGCAGTCCTTGGTGATGGAGGATGGAATGGGGTCAAGCATGCAGGTGGAAGTCTTCATGGATGAGATGATTGTGGATAGCATAGTTGGGGAGACAGGTGCAAATTTGGAGAGGGGCGGGTGATGAGATGGGTGGAGGGGGGGTTGGGGTTGGGTTGGGGTTAAAGGTCATTGATGAATTTTTGTTGCACAGGCCAAAAGATCTGTAAATCCAAACCTCAAAATTGATTATATAGTTGAAAAGTGGTGGTGGATAAATGAAATGGAAATAAAAATAAAAAAAATCATGGGTAGGAAAAGAATGAGAAAATAATAAAAAGTGAAAAAATTAAAAAATTGAAAAGTAGGAGGTGGGATTTGAACCTTAGTCTGCTGAGTGGCAGATGCAGGTAGTAACTATTAGGCTATGGTAGGGACAAGAGTAACTTGGTGTGGGAGGTGGAAGAGGCTGAGGAAGATTCAAAAAAGAAAAAAAGGGGAGCAGGGAGTGGGGATCAACCCCAGGTCTGCTGGGTGACAGATGAGGGTATTAACCATTAGGCTATTGCTTCTGTGGAGTAGAACAGGTTAGTTGTTGTAAATGAGGTTGGTGGGTGGAAAAAAGATAAAAAAAAAAAAAAAAATATTTGGGGGGTGAGGGTTAAGGTTAGGGAAAGGGGTCAGGTTGGGGGATAATAAATTAATAAAATAATAAAAGGGGGGTAGGGGTTAAGATTAGGGTAGAGGTGAGGTTGGGGGGGTAAAAAGATAGTAAATTAATAAGAAGGGGGTAGGGTTAAGGTTAGGAAAGGTTTAGGTTCAGGGGTCAAATGAAAAAAAGTGGGGTGGGGTTGGGTTAGGGTGGGTAAATGTTATCATAAACTTTAATTGCACAGGCCTAACTAGTCCAGGAAACAGAGAAAAGGGATGGGGGGGGGTAGATGGGTAGAATGATGGTCGTCTGGGAGTCCTTTTTTATTTTTTTGGTTGTTCTTCTGATCTTGTAGTGACTAATCCGTATTTTCTCTTTTTCTCAGTACCTGCAGAATCCAAGTACATCAGGTTTTTCACAAGCGACCAACACACACAATTTTTTCACAGCCATGATAAAAGAGTACATTAACTATGCCTAAGAAAAATTATATCTAAGAGAATAAGAACGAATAAAACATAAGAGGTTAAAATATGTATGTAATTGTATTGAGATATGAATGAGTGGAACTCTATGAGTGTAGTATGTGTATGTGCATTAAATATCTATGTGTTTAGAAATCAATGTTGATGATGAAAAAATTATTGTATGTGAGATCAAATTGTTTTATTAAGAATCATGATATTGTATGAGAAGGATGGTAATAAAAGATTTTTTTCGATGAATCTGTAATAAAAGAACAAGTTCTCTTATGGAGAGAGGCAGTAACAATATACGAATATTAAAAATCAGGCAATAGGATTATAAAAGACATTTTATGAAAACACAATTTTATTCAGTGGCTGTGAAAGGTGGACATATGCTGGAGGAGTATCGGTGGTGTGGTCATGGTGAGATTATGGGGGTGGTGATGTTCAACTGGAATGGCTCAACCTGTAGAGCAGAGGGCCGGGATGCAAGAGAGCAGGGTTTGATCCCCAGCTCGAGACGACAAAAGACACATTTCATGCAGTCATGATGAAAAGGTGAGTGAATGTGTAAGAGAAAAGAGAGTGTGGATAAAAAACATTTTATAGAAGACATTAAGTGTATGAAGTGTATATGTTGTAGGTCCAGGGTGAGGCGTCCATGATGTGGTTGTGGTTGGGTTCAGGGAGGAGGATGAAGAGGGGGGTCCATGGTCCGCTGAGGTGTGGTGGAGGTGGTTAGGTTTAGGATCTGTTAGGTCCAGATGATAGAGTTGGGGGGAGGAGGGGGGTTGGGTTTAGGAGAAGAGGAGTTGGTGGTGTCCGGGGTCCAAGGTTGTTATGTTTAGGAGTAAGATGGGGAGGGAGATCCGTGGTCTGCTGAGAGTTGGGTGGAGGTGGTTATGTTTAGGATTTGGTGGATCCAGGTGATAAAATTGAGGGGGTAGGGGGGTTGGGTTTAGGAGATGAAGAATTGGTGGTGTCCCAGGTCCAACGGTGGTTATGTTTAGGAAAAAATGGCAGGTGTAGACAGTAAAAGTGGGGGAAGGGGGGGGGGGGGGGGGGGGGGGGGGGGTTATGTTTGGGAAGGAGTGAAGTATGGTTACCATGGAGACCAGTCGTCGGATTCAGGTGGTTGGTTTAGGGGAGGTGGTGGGTACTGTTGAGGTTGTAGTTGATTGATGGTACTGGGAGATTCCTGAGGGTGGGAGGATGTGGGTGTTCCGGTGTGGCGATTGAGTCCGTGAAGGTGGTGGAATTTCTGGGGTTAATGTCGTTGAGTCCTGAGGGTGTTATTGTGCCAAGTTTGAAGATCCATATTTTTTCTGCTCGTTTTCTTTGTGCGGTGGTCCAGTAATGCTGAGATTCTAATCCGGTGATGATGAGATTGTCCGGGGAGTGGATTTGGAAATGAGTGACCAGAGCTGTGAGTTTACCTGTCCTGATGTTGTATAGATGCTGCTGGAGTCTGGTGAGGAGGGGATGTTTTGTTTCACCGATATAGTGTTTATGGCAAACGGTGCATGTGATTATGTAAACCAGGTTGCTGCAGCTGAGGGAAAGTGAATGATAGATGGGGTTTTCCTTTTTACTGTACGGGTTATGGATGAATTTCTGTTCCGGTAATGCTTCTGATCTCCAGGTGGTTGGGTGTGGGTTGGAATGGCGGAATGGACCAAGATGTCACGGAGGTTTTGTTGCGTCTGTAGGCTGAAATTATTTATGGTTATGAAGAGGAGGATGATGAGGTTGTACGCTGTGGAAGTTTTTCCGGATGTTGTGGAGTAGGGGTGTAGTTCTATGGGAGAAGGTGGAGATGAGGGGGATGAGATGGTTGTCCTGGGTGTTTGGTGGGGTCTTGATGTTGTTTTCCAGGTGCAGGGGGTCTGGTTGTGGGTCCTGGGTTGTGATATGCTGGATCCAAGGAGTGGAAGGTGCTGAGGGGTTAAGATTAGGGTAGAGGTTGAGGTTGGGGGGTAAAAAGATAGTAAATTAATAAGAAGGGGGTTAGGTTAAGGTTAGGAAAGGTTTAGGTTCAGGGGTCAAATGAAAAAAAGTGGGGGTTGGGGTTAGGCTTAGGAAAAAGGAGGGTGAAGGTTAAGATTAGGGTGAAAGTGAGGTTGGGAATAGAAAAATAACAAATAAATTAATAAGAGGGGAGTGGGTTAAGGTAAGGAAAGGTTGAGGTTCAAGGGTCAAATGAGAAGGGGGTGAAGGTTAAGGTTAGGCTTGAGGGAAAAGAAGGAGGGAAGGGGGGAAGGGTATGGTAAGTAAAATATAAGTGGGTAAGAAGTAAAGAACTTGAAAATAAAAATAATCAATAATAAATCAGAGGAAGGGATGGTGGAGTGGTCGTGAGGGGAGGAGGGAGGGGAGGGGAGAGAGAGAAAGAAGTTGAAACGGACACAGGTGAAGGGGATGGAGAAGGGGGGGTACAAAGTAGGGTGTTATCTAGTATGTGAGAGTTTGTATGTATAGTAGAAGGGGTTAAGTGAGAAGGAAGGGGAGGAGGAGAGGGACAGGATAGAACAGATACAGATGAAGGGATGGAGAAGCTGGACTACAGAGTAGAGCATTATCTAGTGTATGAGGACTTGTGTGTGTGTGTGTGTGTTGTAGCTTCGGCCTTGGAGGAGTTGGTGAAGTTGTCTGTGGGTTTGTAGTTGGAGTAGGAAGAAAGGAGTGGGGTGGGGGTAAATCTTACCTTGTCCACAGTGTGTTTAGGTGTAGTGGAGTCTCTATTGAGGTCTGTTGAAGTGTGGTTGGTGATCCAGGTATGGGAAGAATTGGTTGAGGCAGTTGGTTTGGGTAAGGGAGGAGATTGTTCTTCAGGAATAGTTGGTAAAGTATTGCTTATGGGTCTTTTCTGTTGTTTGGTGGAGTGGTCTTCTGGTTGTGGGGTTGTTGGAGTGGTCGGATGGTCCGGAAGAGTTGCTGGACTTCTTGTAGGGTTTCTGCTGTGAGTTTTTTTCCGTAGCGTTTTCTGGCCCAACCAGTGGCTATGTGGAGGGCTAGATAGTTAAAGGAAGATGTGTCTGTGGTGTTGATTATGTTGGAGTAGTGTTCCTGTAGAATTGCAATGGTGTTAAGCATCCATTGAGAGGTGTTATCATGTATTCTATTGTATGTGTGTGTTGTAGGTGCGGATGGCTTTATGAAATCTGTGAGATGAGTGACTTGTCGGAGCATACCAGGAGGAAATGTACCAGTGAGTATTGCAGTGTCCATGATATGTTTGTGGTGGATAGCCTGGATGAGTTTGAAATATTGTTTGCTTAATTGTTTTGTTTCTGGATCAGGTGGGTGGGTGAGTAGTGGAGTAGTTGTAGAGTGTTGTGGAGTCCTGGTTGTGTGTCTATGTGTAGAGGTTTGTAAGTTTAATTTATTTTTAATTTATTGGATGTAGATGTGTGGGTGTGAGTGGATGCAAGTGTGTGAGTGTGTGGAGGAGGGGGAGCCATGTTGAGCTCCGCTCCTGTATGTAGATTTCACTGGAAATATTTATACATTAGAATATAAAATTAAGAAAAGTGGAGGGCTCTTACCTGAGGTGAATGATGCAGGGTCGTCTCTTGTAGGAGAAATTCCTTTGCAAGTAGAATTCCTTGGATGTGGGTGGTGGGGGTCGAAACACTGGTTTCCTGGTTAGAAGGCCAGGTTGTAGTGTCTTATGTCACAGGCCGTGTGGGCTCGGAGGTTGATAGTAGGGATGCCAATGGATCTTGGTGACGATGTGTTTCGGTTGTTTGTAGGGTGTTGGTGGTGGATGATTAGGAATTCCAGTAGAGCTTGGTGTAAGCAGAGTTAGCAAGGGAAAAAAAACAAAGGATAGAGTCTTTTCTGCCAGAGTAGGCTGGTAGAGCCCTCCACCAGTGGTTAAAAAGATACTTTATTGGTTTAAGGTTTAAGAGCGGTTAAGGTAAAATTTGGAAACAAGTCAATTAAAATAAGCCTCCAAGAGGAGGTGTAAAAATTACAGTAGAATCATACATACAAGAGCAGGGTCCCAGTCCTTGGCGATGGAGGATGGAATGGGGTCAAGCATGCAGGTGGAAGTCTTCATGGATGAGATGATTGTGGATAGCATAGTTGGGGAGACAGGTGCAAATTTGGAGAGGGGCAGGTGATGAGATGGGTGGAGGGGGGTGATGGGGGGGGGAATAGGGGAGGTAGTTAGGGAACTGTATATTTTGTCAATTTTGGACTGGAAGAATGAGAAGGAATTGCATTTGTCAGCGGTGAATGAACTTGAGATGTTGTCGCTGGGGTTAAGGAGTTTGTTTATAGTAGAAAAAAGAGCCTTTTGGTTGTTGGAGCCGAATGAGTGAAATGGTAGTTAGGTAGAGTAGGTAGAGCGGGCAGTGTTGAGGGCGGCTTTGTACTGTAGGAGGTGGTCTGTGTAGGCTTGGAGATGAACTGTCAAACCAGTTTTTCTATGGAGTCTTTCAAGCTGGCGCTTGCGGGATTTCATTTGGTGGAGTTCCAGGGTGTACCAGGGGGCTGAGTGGGAAAAAGAAACAGATTTGGTTTTGGTAGGAGCAAGTTGGTCCAGACAGGAGGAGAGAATACTGTTGTAGTGGTTGACTAGTTCGTCAGGGTCATCGGACAGTGGGGGAGGTGGGTTGACAGGGTGTTGGATAGGGAGACTGAGAAGTCCTGGGGGGAGATATATTTAAGATTTCTGAAGGATATAGTTCGTTTGACCTTGGGGAGGGGGGAGGGTAGATTAATATCCATGAAGATAGCCAGGTGGTCAGAGATGTGGAGGTTGATGCTGAAAAATTGATGGATGGTGAGACCGGAGGAGCAGACTAGGTCCAGGGTGTGTCCATGGTTGTGAGTGGGAAAGTTGACATGTTGAGTGAAATTGTGGGAGTCCAGAAGGTCCAGGAAGTCGGAAGCTTGTTTGCAGTTTCTGTTGTCGATGTGATAGTTGAAGTCGCCAAGGAGGAGGACAGAAGGTGAGATGGCTGAGAGCTGTGCAACAAAGTCGGAGAAGTCGGAGAGAAATGATGGATTGGGCTTGGGAGGGCGATAAATGACTGCAATAACCAGGGGAGCAGGACCAGGCAGTTTAAAAGCAATGGTTTTGAAGGAGTGAGCAGGGGGGGTGGATATGGTGATGATTTTGAGGTCTTTTTTATGGATTGAGGCCACACCACCACCTTTGCCAGTGGGATGGGGCTGGTCGATGTATGTGTATCCAGGAGGAGTGGCTTGGTTGAGAGAAAAGTAGTCCGGGTGATTGTGCCAGGTTTCAGTGACGCAGAGGAAGTCCAGGTTGTTATCAGTGATGAATTCGTTTAGAATTAGTGCTTTGTTATTGAGTGATCGAGTGTTTAGCAGTGTTTACCTGAGGGCAAGGAAGATCACCGGAGCGCCTGTTTACAGCCTCCATCAGCAACCTGCAGCGAAAGGAGGAAGATTTCCCAGCGGTCTATTCTGCTGAGAGGAGATCGGGTGCTCGCTGCGGGCCACATCCGTCAAGAGTGGCAGGTGCGCGGACAGGTTTAGTGGGAAGTTGGGGCAGAGACCTTGGGTCTTGCTCCAGTCCTTGACCATGTAGCGGCCAGAGATGGGAGTGCCGTTGCCGCAGCTGCCACTGGAGGAGCCGACACAGCTGCAGGTGGAGAGACGGAGTCCGGTTCCATGTGAGATGGAGGAGCACCAGCCACTGGAACAGCCTCGGCCATGGGGACATCAGCAGGGTAGACAGGGGCATCAGGTGGTAGCGGGGCGAAGCGGTTTGTGAGGTTGAGGGAAGGAGGCGAGGCAGTGCGAGGGTTCCCACTCCTACCCTTGCACTTCACAACTGACCAATGAGGCTGTGAGCTGGGGGTTGAGCACGAGGTTGAGCACGATGGATGGGATGCATCCATGGCAACAGTCTCTTGGAAGGAAGGAACAACCCCCAGAAGTGCACTCCACAGCAGGAACGTCCTGTCTTTCCATGGCACCAGGGCGCAAATGCCTCTGGCGGTCAGTGGGTACAAAATAGAACAGTTGTCATCAAATATTTTATTTCTCAGTTTCACGAGGTTTGGTCTCACCCAGTTGATTCACTTCAATCAACCACTTCATCTGATTCTTTTCCTTTAAGTCACTGAACCTTTTTAAGTTCTATCAACTCACAAAAGGAAAAACAGTACAGGAGTGTCTGAGAGTGAAGGCTCCATCATTACTCTGTGAAATGTAGTTTCTTTTGACATTTTCAGCTGCGCCAACTTAAAGTCATGGGAAAGTAAAGTGAGACCAGTTGAGGCAGAAATAATGAATTTTCAGCTGACATCAGAAATAGGTGTCCTGCAATCCCACGGCGTGATAAGAGAAGATAATAGAATGACCTGCTCTACATCAATGAAAAGATGCCAAATTGATTTTACTTCTGATTTTTCCCATCCTTGATTCATTCACTTAGGCAGAGATCGAGATACTGAATTACATTTGAGTGTCAACAGAGCCAAAGTCAAACCATGCTCATGTTTGTACATTAACAAGTGTTTGTGTGTGTATGATGAAAAAGAAGAGCAGCATGCATAGCTGACAGACGCACGACCAGATCTTGACAGCATTGCACTTTGACCAACTGTGTGTGTGAGAGATTATGAGAAGACACAGAGTGGCTGTACGTATGAAATCTGTTGTAAGGAAGAAGGCTGCATAACATGGCACCATCAGGGCCCCTCTGACAGGCTCACACTATGGCAGCAGAGGGACAAAGTAGCTGCCTCCACACTAAATGGTGTGTTAGTGTTACACTACCAGCTCTCTACCCGGGGAGTTGTTCCCTGTGGCAGTGTTAATTCCACATGGACATTGTGAAAAATTGAGTTTGTCCAACTAAGTCAAGAGGCAATACTTCTCTTGAGACTTCAGTCATCTTATCCTGATACTGTTTCAGTTTTGGTTTGGTCACTGAATTTCTGAGTTCATTTTCCTCATTGATGTCATAAATTTCTATCATGCATGGGTTACAAAGAAAAAAACAAAAAACAACTTAAAATAGAGTCGGCTAGTATGTTCAATCTGAGGTGGCCATATTTTGTTTTACACAAAGTCAGCTATCAGAGACTAACCATGAGATAGACTTGACTATTGAATGTCAAATAAAATATAAAATAAAATAAAATAAAATATTGCAATACACTACATTTTACATTTACATATCCACCTTTAGCATCAGGAGCTGTTTAAAAGGCCTTGCCAAGAGCTTCAGTGTTGTGTTTAGAAGACAAGATCTTTTAGAGATTTTCAGAAAGTGAAAGGACAGATCAGCCAGCAGGGATCTAGCTTGTTAGCATGCTAAGTTCAGCTCTTGTAGAGTAATAAAGTTACAGCTGTTACTGCTAATGTTTGCTACATGTCATTAGCAAAACACATTTACTGTGTGTATGTATTCTTAAAAATCATTGTTTGCATTGGAAAAATAACTGTGTAAATGGGTGAGCATCAATTTCATTGTAATAACATTTCCAGTGTAGTCAGTTTACCTGACTGAGCCTCTTTTTCTCATACTAGAGCTTTGAAGGGTTTGTAACTTGAGCATAACTGTGTATACTGTTTGTTCTTGGAAGACTCCCATCTCATTGCAAACTTTTTTTTGTTTGTTGTTTTGTTTTTGTTTTTTAGGTAAACAGGATTCCTAATCTATTCTCTCATCTAACTCTTCCACTATGTAATCAACCACCATGTCCACTTTACTCTGTCTATTCACATAATTTTCTGTAGCTTCAAACACAGTATGTCTCCATTCTAAAATGTCACACAACACATTTGGCTGAGATCTAAATTAGCCTTTTGTACCTTTTTGGAGGTGATGGAGAACCTTGACAATGCCTCTGTCTAGACTAAATGCTGACGGAGACAGAAGAGCTTTCTGACTGTCACAGTCAAGATCTAAACTAAAGATGATTTAACACACTTAACTTGGTCACTCCTAACATTAAAGATGATTAAAGGTCCTTGTGATCATCACTGTATAATAAAGATGATTGAAAGTCTGTGATTCTCCCTCTGTCCATGCTTATCAGTCGGGTGAAGTGCAACTGTACGGATGAGTAGGTTTAAAAATGGAAAAGGTGGTTTCCTTTCATTCAGGTTTTGAATTGGCAGGTTGGGTTTTGCTGTGTGCCAATAAATGTAACAAGCATCCAACTAATATAGACTCATGAAGTAGTATTAGACACTAAGGTATTGAGTTGCCAACATTTTACATTGTCTCCCAATGCGGATGTAGACTTGGTGCTTGTGATTATTCTTTTACAGCCTTGGATATGACCATAGGTTGGTGTTCAGGGATCTGTAGGTGGCAGAAAAGGGTACTGTTTGGTTTTGCATGTCATGGATGACCCCTCTTTCACTTTTGTTCTTTCCTGTGAAATTCTTGATATTTTCACATCGCCAGTGGTCACAAGCTGCAAAGGTCAAGATTGGCTGATACAATGTACTGTATCATGTTGTATATGTTTGGTGCTAGCAGCTGTCAAAGCTACAACAGACATCCTGGGTGAGCAATCAGCTCTCATGTTTGGATTGTATGCATTCAAGAAAGAACACAGCTCTTACTCTGTCTTATTTACAGAAGTGTGGCCTTTGCTGCCGTGGTAGGCAACAACAGTCAAACCAAAATCGGACCTCTGGGCTGTGGAGTATTTTAGCTTTGCCAGAGGAGCTGTGCCCGACGACACATGTCCTTTTTGTACAAAAATATGTGGTTTTATATTTAAGAGTGTAATCCTTGGGGCGCCACGTGGCGCAGTGGGTTAAGCGGGCGCCCATATGCAGAGGCTATAGTCCTTGCTGCAGTCGGCCCTGGTTCGAATCCCCCATCGGGCGCCATTTGCTGCATGTCATTCCCCTCTCTCTGCCTCCCCATTTCCTGTCACTCTACACTGTGCTGTCCAGTAAAGGCAAAAATGCCCAAAAAAAAAGAGTGTAATCCTTGGCTGAAACACAGTGATGCAGTTCATCTTCAAATGGAGCTTCAGAGGGATGCAGCCCCTGAACTGAGACACAGCTTCTGTCAGTTGAACATGTGAGAAAACATGTGTCATTTGACTGTTCTTGAGTAGATGTGTCACCCACACCACATATCCTTTTCCCAGCATCATCTTCCTTCATCCATCACCTAAAGCAGACAAACAAGTTTGCCAGCGTAAACACACTTTAACAATCTCCTGACACACATAATAGACAGATGTGAAAAATACTGGAAAGAGTTGAAATACACAAGAGTTAATGGCAGTGGCCAATCTGTAGCTGACTAACAATATCCAACACCACAAAGGCACATTACATCAAAAAAGTGTCATAGCGCAAGTGCACTCATTAGTCTGTACACAAGGCACATAAACTGTACAGTTACTGCACTGCAGCAGTCTAATGGTCTTTGAAACCCATTACTGGTGGCAGTAGCTTGTAGTCTCTAATATCAAGAAGACACATCCAGACTCCGGGGGGGAGAGCATTTTCTATTAGTGGCAAATGAAATCCTGCCACATAATTAATGCAGATAACCTTGAGACAACAACATAAAAATCATGTGGCTTTGGCTGATATATAATGATAACACAAGACATTTCGGTGTTCAACAAGGGCATGCCATGTCATATCTCTTCATTGGCACATCCCATAGTGTTGCTATGTGTCCCCCATGCTATATCACGGCATTCATGGTAATTAACAACATATTAAATTACAGAACATCATGTCTTGTTATTTTCACAAAATCAATTTAACATCACACCCCTGTGAATGTTTGAAACAAGGTCAGCTGTTAATATGGCGCACATTAATGTGGTGTTTATATGACATCCACGTATCTTAGCTATGTGGAGGAACACTGTGTCAAAAAGTGTGTAAAGGATAAAAGCACCTTGTAAATGATGTCAACATCCTCCAAAGGGACAGCTGTAATGGCACACACACACACACACACACACACACAGCTTTGCCTTCCCAAAGAGGCTTTTCTCTTTCTAATCATGAGATCTCTCCCAAGATGACATGAGTCCGCGTTGAAATCTGCTGTTCGCTTCCAACAGACACACACAGACACACACACATGTGCACACACATTTAATGTCTTTTGTTCATTCCTCTCTCACACAGATTGCACAGATTTCTGATATGCATTTTCTTAAACCTGCTGATATTTTCCGCTTTGTAACATGCACACTGTGACAGTGACAGTGGTGGGCCCTGATACAACATGTTTTAAATAAATATATTCACCTCTTATCATTAATACATTTTCTCACTTACTTCCTCCTTTTCTCCTCTATCTAGAGCTGCAGATTAATGTTAATATGAGAGGTTTAGTATGGAAATTTAAAATGTGAGCATTGTGTTCACATGGCCAAGGGCTTACTTGACAAGGCTGAACTAAAGGCTGCAGTACATGATGGTGTCTTTTAAGGCCTTAGCAGCATATATTAAGGTTATGAGAGATGATGACTCTGACACTCAGATTCTGTTTCTTGATCTGCTAGTTCAATGTCTGCATCTAACCAAATACAGGATATCTGTAAGTGTTCTTGTTCTGCTCCATTTTATTGATGATGCATCTGTATCAGCATAGTCCAGATGTCACGCAGCTAAACCCCAGAATGCATTTCACACCAAAATGTGGTATTATTATTATTATTATTAATAATAATAATAATAATAATCATAAACATTTTGAGTTAGGCTCAAAGTTGCAAGTAATAGCATGTAGTGGTCATGTAGGTGTCAGTCAGAGTGCGTCTGGCAAATTCAGCCCACCCTACACAGGTACTGACGTTCTCATAAATTCCATTCATATGTTTTCATATATTTTCAGTAATATTGACACTTTTTCTTGATGCTCTCTCCCAGTCTTATGAGAATTTTTTAATTTAATTATTTTGGAGTAGTTTCAGAAAATGGGACTCAGGCCTCAGTTATACAACACATTTCCATATGGCCCACAGATGTGATTCGTGTTGACAATGCATTCACCCCTGCCCTCTCAAATCCCAAACAAATCTGTGTTTGAGATTATTACTAGTTCACATGAGATCTAACAGTAAACCACAGATAACATAAGGAGTGTGACTTTTTAGAAGTATGTATGTATATATATATATGTGTGTGTGTGTGTGTGTGTGTATATATATATATATATATATATAAACGATCTCTAAACTATGACAAAATCAAATCTAAAAATAGCTGGCAAAATGAAAACTAGTCTTGTGGCAAGGGGAAACTGTAATTAAGCCTGTCAAACTATATTTGGTCAGTGTAAGGGTCAAGGTCAACTCAAACAAGAGAATGATTTTAATAATCAAGGGAAACTGACTTTATTCCAGATCTTGTGGGTTATTTACCATTAGGCTGATTCTACTGGTCTCTACCTTTTCCACACAGTCACATTGCATTTATACAGTGAAAACAACGAAACCAAACACACCACTATAAAGTCACTCACATAGCCTATGATACAGTCATGGAAAAAATTATTAGACCACCCTTGTTTTCTTCAATTTCTTGTTAATTTTAATGCCTGGCTCAACTAAAGGTACATTTGTTTGGACAATTATAATGATAACAACAAAAAAGCTCATGAGAGTTTAATTCAAGAACTAAGAACTATTCATTTTCCATGGTTTCTTGATAATAACCAAAATTACTGAAATTCTTACATCAATAGCTATGGCATTGTACCGCAAAACACTACTTTTAAGCATTCCATGTTTTCTTTTCTGTTTGCTTAAACACATGATACACACAAGAGTTAATACTTGATTGCATAACCATTGTTTTTGATGACTGCAGCCATGCGTCTTGGCATGCTCTCCACCAGCTTCTGACATTGTTCTGCTGTCACAGCAGCCCATTCCTGTTGGACAAATTCAAACAAATTTTCTTTGTTTTTGGGCTTGTGGTTCTCCATCTTGAGTTTGATGATTTTCCACAGCTTTTCAATGGATTAAGATCTGGTGATTGAGCAGGCCAAGGCATGGTGCGAAGTTGTGGTTCTCCATCCAGGCTTTAACTGACCTTGCCGTGTGGCAAGGGGCATTGTCTTGTTGGAAAATCAGTCATTCGAGGCAGGAAGAGTTTCCAGCTGATGGAAGAAGACTGTTTCAAGGGTAGTCCTGTACATGACCTGGTTCATTCGGCCTTCACACAATTGCATTTGCCCTGTTCCACTCAGACTGAAACAACCCCAGATCATGACTGATCCACCCCATGTTTTACTGTAGGGGCAAGACAGTCTGGGTTGTAAGCTTCTCCAGGCTTCCTCCTAACCAGTAAGTTGGCTGGAGTGGGCATCAATTCAAAATTGGATTAATCACTGAAGAGAACCTTAGCCCAATCATCAACAGTCCAATCCTTGTGGTCTCAAGCAAAGAGTAACCGGGCCTTCCTCTGCCTTTCATTGATGAAGGCTTCTTGCGTGCTCTGTGTGACTTCAAACCAGCTTCAACAAGTCGGTTTCGAACTGTCCTTGCCGAACAGGTCACATTTCTCGACAGTGCCCACTCATTTTAAGGTCCCTGGAGGTCTGACGACGATTCCTGACACAGGAACGGATGAGTGCACGGTCATCTCGTGGGGTAGAAAGACGTTTCCTGCACGGCCAGGTAGCACTTGGTAGTGCCATGTTCAGCTTGTTTTTTTTGTTGTAATGAACGGCTGTCTTGGAGATCTTCAGTTTTTCGCTACCTGTCTCTCACTCATGCCAATTTCCAGCAGTGCCAAGATGGCTGCCTTTGTGGCTTCACATAATTCTTTTGTTTTAGGCATTATGTGAGAGCTGACAACTTCTGAGTGTGCTACAGATTGAATGTAAGCAGGAAACCACTCTAGGCCTTTGCATGTGCAGTGCTGCTTGTGACATGAAATGGCCTCTTATATACCCTGGGAATCAATTAAGCTTAAGAATGTCAAATAGGACATAAAGATTATGTGACCAGCTGCATTTTTTGTTGTGTTCATTGTATTATACGTTTAGTGGTACCAGATATTAGAATGAACAAGAAATTGAAGAAAACAAGGTGGTCTAATAATTTTTTCCATGACTGTACATACTGGTACTGCCAAGCTCAGATAAATCTGATTTTTCTTGTCGATGTTTATATTAAAAAGCCACAACACACATGTCCAATAACAGTGGGCCCAGCCACCACAACATATACAGAGACACATACACACTATTACAGTTTCCATGGTTACCCCACAAGATTTGTTTCCTTTGCATTAATACTGAAGAGACGAATCTACATATAATTCATGTTTAGCCTTCAACTTCTCTTATTTGCCATTGAAATATTTTGTTTGTTTGTTTGTTTGTTCTTTATCTCTCTCATATATATATATAAGATAAATAAATAGTGATGGATATGTATGGTGCTACAACATAAACAGGTGTTTACTGCAAACCAATCCAGTACTTATACTATATAGTGTAATACTATATACTTATATATTTATACTACAACTAAACTATTAGTGTTGAGGAGATGATAGTTGTTCATGCCAAGGTATACAGTGATGTTGTATTGTGGGAAATGCTAATGCTAGCCTTGGACAGGAGTGGCCTCCTGCTGCCTCCTGCCTCACCACTGGATCATTAAAACATGAAAATCATTAAACTCTAATTTCCCATGTTTTATTGATCGTCAAGGACAACGGTTTACAGAGATGGCATGTTACCATTTATCATAATAAAACAGGAGCTTATGACGTTATCGGCTTTAAAGAGGATATATTGAAGACTGACTGTTCTTTCACATAGTACTGCGTATACAGAACTACATTTTATGTGAAATTTTATCAGGAAAGACCAAATGAAAATATCTCTAAGCGTGTGTGTGTGTGTGTCATATAAGTTTTGTTATTAATTTGTGGTCGTATTTCTTCATATAATGTTGTGTTGAGATGGTGGCACTGATTGTGGTGTGTGTGTGTGTGTGTGCGCGCGTGTGTGTGTGTGTGTGTTCTCATGTTAAGACACAATGCCACAGCTCACTCTGAGATTTAGTGGATTGTTATTTTTGTACATCAATAGTTTATTATCAACTAAAGGTCTTTTACCGTTGTTCTATCTAGAGATGATGTACAAACTCACATTGGCTAGACTGGACAGCAGCCCGCATCACAGTCGCAAAGATTTATTGGGCTGCAAGTGATTCTTCATTCATTATAAATGAGTGCAAGTAGATGTTGCTCACTGTTTACAGTCGTCACTATTTACAAAATCAACATCTAGTTTGTCCTCACAAAATAAAGTTTGTGAAGTGACTGTGTCTGCAGCAGATATGTGCATATGCATGTACAACATTCTTCTTGTTTCCCCCTCTCCATCTCTTTTCTGTTTTTGCTAGTAGGGGAAATGTGATGTGCTGCAAATTCTCTGTCTCTCCACATATAAAA
Organism: Caranx ignobilis; assembly: GCA_021432705.1. Taxonomy (NCBI): domain Eukaryota; kingdom Metazoa; phylum Chordata; class Actinopteri; order Carangiformes; family Carangidae; genus Caranx; species Caranx ignobilis. Next base: position 10,391,548 of record MU269981.1, on the reverse strand, counting down.
ATGTAATGTTACATGAAAACAATAACCAAAGGGCACCTCATTGGCTTTACATCAAGCTTGTCTGAACCACAGCGGCCATGGGTATGAGCTCACCACCAGTCCTTTGCTGGACGCCATCCCCTCTCTGCCTCCTCTCTAAGCCATGGCTTCCTTTCCATCTCTCATTGTTTTTGGAATAAAGTTGTAAATGTCCCCAAAATATCTTACGTAAAGAAATATAGAACAATAACAGGTGGGGTAAAAATGATAAAAGATATGAGAAAACACAGTAACAATTCCAATGGCTACAGCTGTCAATGTGACAGCAGTCTATAGGCTGTATAATATGTATAAACCTTAGATCTGAACTGTAAAACAAACACGTCAGATATACTTTCATGTCACATTCATGTGTAAATGTTTCCAGTCAAAGTTAATGTAAAAGAGCAGTGCCTTGATATGTGCATGCAGGCACTTTAATGGCCTTTCTGATTAATCCAGGAGATTTATTCAGAAGTTAATAATATGCCATCAGTACATCACTGTGTGAAATCTAAACAAAAGTGGAAACTATCACAACAGCTGGAGGCATCTTTGCTCTGTTAATGAGTCCATAATTGTCACTTTGAGGGGAAGAAAAACTTTGTCTGCACCATAAATGCAATAACAACGGCAATAAATTCCATTCACTGTCATCCATCTGTCTTGTGCAGCCAAAAGATTGGGAGTAATAAGGTGCTAATGCTTTCCTGAAGTTTTGCTAAAAGAGCATCAGAAGTGATGACAGCTGCTTACATAATGTGGCATATTGTATTTTACTGTGTGCAACGTTTAGACTGCTTATATTTGCTCATATGATATTATGCCTCTGCTCAGAAATATGTCTTATATATATTCAGATATTAGAAAACAGTTTCATTCAATCAATTTAAAAATCAAAAGTAAATATTATCAACACAAGACAGAAGCCATTTAAGTCAAATAAATCCATCAAGTTTTATCTCTAAATCTCTTTCTGTAGATTTGCCCTGGTCTGGACCTTACACAAGGACCCTTCAAACACTAATTATCAGACATATGTTTCTCAGTTGTATTATGCAAAGTACAGGATAGCATACAATAAAGCGGATTTACAGTTAGTCAAGATGTTGGCCATGGTTTTGTTTTGCCACCTACCTTAAGCTACATGGTATTATTACAATTCAATAAAGCAAGGGGAAGTCTCTAAAAGCCAAAAAAGTTACCTTTCTACACTATTGTAATGCTTCAAGTTAAAATTACTATGTATTAACTATTTAATAACTATGTATGACTGCTGTTAGTTTATTTAAATGAGTTCTCTAAAGCTACATGGCCATGCTTATCTGTCTGCTTACCTAGATCACCAAGGGCATCTGCCATCATTGTGTGTACAGCACGAGAGGTTATCACACCCTCAACAGAGAAGGCTATCTGCTTAGCATGCTAACTTCAGTAGAGAAAGAGAAGTGACTGAAAACAAAAAGCAAAAGCAAAACCACAGGGTTGCTTTCCACCACTGGAGACAACTCTTGGTGAATAAAGGAATTCATATTAATGTTCACACTGGCTATGTAATAACAGCAAAAATACACAAATACTTCCATGAGCATGAGGCATTCAATGAAACATTACAAGGTGACATAACTGATCACTAAGACAGTTCAGGCTTTGAAGTTTCAATAAACCAGTATTAATAAACTTCATACATTATTTCATAACATGGCTAAACTTATACTGTGTTTTGAATGCCTCCAGAAACAGACTGGAGATGCTGCAGTGACTCAGTATTGGAAAGTGACAGCCTGACTGGGCTGGAGCTCGCCTGGTAGCATAGCCTACTAATGTTACCTGCTGCTTTTCAGTGAGAGGATCTCTAAAGGTATTCCTAAAGTCAGTGATATTAGCTAAATAGTAGACTAGAATGTGGAGCTAAGACCATTTACACCTAAATGCTAAAGCTGGACTCAAGTCTAAACAGCCCACAGATTTTGCTTTAATTTTGGTTCTGGACCCAGCCTGAAGCCATATAATGTAGAGCTGAAAATCAGTAGTTGCAGGTGGTTCTGGGAGCTGGGACAGTAGTATTCCTTTTTCATGCTATGAAACTGTTCCCAGAGGCCAGGATGTAACAGTAGACACTGACATGACACTTCACTTTTGTCAGGAGCTCAAGAAAAGTTGCATGAAAAAGTTCAACAAATTTGGACACAAAAGGTTAGCTGTAGGCATGAACACGCAGTTTCTGGTTATAGGAATTAATACCAGTACAGGAGATGCACATGAATTCATTTTACGCCCCAATAAAGTGAATTACATTAACTAGATAAAACAGTCTCATTGTCAGGTTTCCTGCTCCAGCTGTCCCAGCTGTAGTGACACAGCTGTTACTTTAGACTTCTGTAATTAACTTCCCTTGAAGTGAATAAAAAGTTACTATGACTGGGCGGTAAACAGTAAATAGTTTAGATTGATGTATTATTATACTCTTACATCTCTGTAGAGCTGTCATACGTGCAATATCCATATATCCATTCAGGAGGCACTCATGGCCGGTGACATCTGTAATTAATGTGTGCACTATTCAAATCAATCCTTCAAATCAATAACATTAGCTGGATCATGTCCTCCCTCTGTATAACATCCTCTCTCTCCTCCTCTTTACAACAGACTCTATTTTCTGTCTTGTTAATTAGCTGCCTTGACAGAGATGCTGGAAAGCTTTTAGAGACACACTTAGTTGCTCCAGTGCTCTGCAGCTCTGAGACGCAATCTGTTCCCATCAACACACAGGGACACACTGTGATTTTACCCACTGAATCCATCAGGCTACTAATACTGTAGATAATATGTAAAGAGACACCATGTCTTTTAATCGTCTTTCCTCTGTTGTTGCTCAGCTGAAAACAAGAACACAATTCGGGTCCACAGCATAGTCAGTGAGTGAGACTGATACCTTTAAATGAAACATGGATGTGATGTAATAGCAAAATTAGTGTGAGCATGACTGACCTCCTCCACCTTTGTGGTGGTAGGTGAACAGAGGAAACTATTTAAACCACTGGAGCTGTGATTGGTTTCTGTGAAGCTCAAGTCTACATTTGTCAACCCACCCATCTATGGGTATCCAATCAGAAAAGAGGCTTAGAACCTCTCTTCCGATTGCTCAGTGTTTTCTGAGTGATCAAATAAAAATATGTGCTTTCAGGTTGGACAGTGGGTCGAAGTGGGTGGGTTTGGATCATGGCTGGGAGTTGTGACATCAAAAAATGACAGAAGTCCTGATAGTTCGTTTTCAGGCTCAGTCTCTGAATATGGGCTGTCTCGGGTGGTTCTTTGTGGACTGAGTTTCACTAATTCATTGTCAAGCAAATAAATAAAAAAATGATGACACAAGCATAACTCAACTCAATTCAACTAATTTGACACAGTGCAAAATCATCACAGATGTTGTGTCTGGACACTCAGAGTGTTGTTAATCAGTTTAAACATGCTATTCTATTGAATTTAATTTTAAGGGAATTATGATTACATATTGCCCATTTCCTTCTAATGCATACAGACAAGCTGCAAATAATGTCTGGCTTCCATGTAGAGTATTACTTATATACATAAACCATATCAAATCAGTAATATTTTCTGAATATTACAGAACACATGAATATATTTACAGAACACAAGCCTTTCAGTTAAAAACAAGTTGGCACAACATCTGTTCATATAAACAGACTGGAGTTTTCATTTCTTCTTCTTTTTCCTGTTTCATGAAACAATAACCCTGACTGTATAATAACTATCACTGATGAGATTTAATTTTTTATGGGTATATGTGTATATGTCTTTTCCCTCTACTTTGTACTTGATCAAATTGACAATATGTTTAGACTTTTAAACGACTTTAGGCAATAAAAACAGAGGCCATTATACAGGTGGAGTAAGGACAGGTTAATTGGTACAAACAAAAGATGAAAAAAAAAAAAAATAAGATCACTGCCAATGCAACAATGAATCAAAAACTACCTGATTCCTTTCACATCTAGAGCCAAGTAGTCATAGGTAGAGCACAAATCAGATCTTAAAGTAAAGTAAAAACTAACCAGAAACACAACTCAAATGCATTCTGATGTTACACATTTTACCTGAATAGAAATAAGCAGCATGCTCATCAGCATAGAAGCTGATACTACACCATAAGTGTAATTTACACTGTTGCACTGACCAAACATAAATGCATACTGGTCTAACTGGATATAACTGAAGACAACACCGAACTCTCAAAATACAAAAAGGCACAGGCAAATCATACATCTGGTGCCACATTCCATTTACTAATGTACTTTTCTTCAAAGGTGAATTTACAACTTGATTATTTGAACCAAATTGTAATGAATGCGGCAGAATATCTTACCAATGTTATTGCACTACTCACATCACATTCAAAGCAGATTTGAAAATATAAAATAGTACATAAAGACTCCAGTATTTAGGCATAGATCCACAATCATCATAGCAGCATCAAACGAGGCATTAAAAATGTCTGTCTGCTACAGACTCATTAATTAATCTTACATATATAGTACAGACTTAAAAAGAAAACAGCACAGAGTTGACCTCATGGTGTATATGTGATTTGAGTAGATCAGATTATAATACTAGTAATTAGACAAAATAGACTTCAATCCTTATGTATGCATTCAGGATGTGGCATTTATTTGCATAACTCTGAAACTGAGCACACTGATATTTATTTATTTATTTATTCATAATAATAATAAATGTAATTAAGTAATATGCTCTTGCCTGGCATTGAGTGAAGAATAGCGAAAAATAGTGAAAAACAGTGTCAGAGGTACAAACCCATTGAAAAATAAATAAATAAAAATCTCATCAAAAACAATAGGATTTTACCTCAAAGTCATGTCTTACACAAATTACATGAGAAAAAGGCTATCCAATGGTTTTGTGATCTACTTCACAATGATATGTCATCTAAAATGCTTCAAGGGACATGAATTCATCATTAATCTTTTATATCAATGTTGAAAAAAGCTTGTAATTCATCAATGGTCATGTTTGAAGTGAGCTCTCAATGACAAGCTGTTACAACCCCGGCTCACAGGGGAAAGGGAACGCAACACAGAGACAATGTTGGATAAAGGTAAGACAAGTTTATTTCACATTGGGTAATGTTTAGAATAATTGAAAACAAAAAAAAAACTGAGGAAGAGTGCCGGTGGATGCTGGTCAAATCAAAAAAGTAAATAACAAAAAGAGGACTCACAACGAGCTTCTCAACCACTTAAATACTATGACAAAAAACCAAAGGAAAGGAAAACAAAGGCTGGTCCGTGAGGCAAAACCAAAAGTACAAAGGACCAGCACCCCTACACCTAGTAAACAAAACAACAAAGTTTCTGCCGGGAAGGACATCAAATCTCTGGTAGCTATCTCCAACCCTGGCCGCTCTCCACAGTTGGCGAATTATAACAACAATAACGAAACAAAAACTGGTAGCGGAACAAAGCCACTCGGCTACAAGTTACAAGGACCACAGTTATACAAGTTTTCCGAGCTACACACACAAAGGCAAGCAGTCACTAGCAGACAGCCGCCACGAGTGGAGGAGCATCGGGGGTTTTAACTCGGCGGCACTCAGGTAGACGGCCGGTATTGGAGGGACGGATGAGTGCCGCACCAATCGGAACCCAGGATCCATTGAGCTCCTGGATTGGAGGGTTGAGGTCCTCGGACGCCGCACCAATCAAAAGCAGGAAGGAGGAGCAACACAGTCAGGCCCAGCTCGGAGGGAGAGAGAGATATCAGGAAACCAGCGACACACACAAAACTCCCGAGCTGCGGCCTAACACAAGCCATACTTATTTCTTTAATTAGATTTTTTTTTTTTTTTAAGATTTTACAAGGTTTCCATGATGCAGCATTCTGCTAATTATTGACTGAATAGATGGAAATTGCATAGAGATGCAGCCTTTCACTGTTTATCTGCAGCAACATGAAGCTGATGACTTGTGACACCACAGCCTAAGTCTTCATCATTGGCAGTAATGAAGCTGTTCATTCAACATAAGGGACTACCAGCTTTATGCTGGCAGGTCAGATACTGAGCACAATAACCACAGACAAGGCTGAGTAGATAATTTGTTCAATGGTTTTAGAGGGAAGGGGGCATAAAAGAAGTAAACTCTGCATTGAATGACCAGTTATCTTGTGGTCAGTTGCCCTTGTTATTTCAGGGTTATAGTAGCAAGTACCTTTCATTCTTCATGTTTTTAAATGTCATGCCCATAATTATACAATAACAAATTGTCATGTTCTGATTACAACTTTCACTTGCACTGTTTGAAGCCATTGTTTGCAGCCTGTCGGTCAGATGAACACACCCTACCCAGTTATCAAGTCTCTTTTTCCCCGATTATTCCCACGTTGGCAAAATGTCAGTGGCTCTATAAGACTGTAATGGAAAACAAACAAAAAAAACACTGTTTTGGTGGTGCAGTCAGCAGATCAAGTGCATCATGGAATTACAGTGTGATGATTGTCCATCCAGTAATTGTTACATTTGATTGATATTTAACCAAAGGCCATATGATGCCAAAGGCAAAACTCAGGTCATTCTTCTGACACCATGTGGTTATTTCCTCGGCTGCAATGGTCTGATATCTCATTTATTTACTCACTGTAATCTTGGTATTAAGAAAGTGTGTACTTCTCACAGTCCATAACCCAACTACTCAGAGCTGGTTAACTTTGATGCACTCACTCTAATTTGATAATATGTGATGATGAATGACGATATATTTAGATCCCACCCTGCAAGTGACCTAGGCATACTTTTCAGTATTGTGACAAAACATTTGTAATACGATTACCCATGTGAACAAATAATAAAATAACAATGTATCATCAGAGTATAATGCTAAAAGTGGGCCCAGCTCTGAGCCTTGTGGCACCTCTGTGAGAAGCATTAACAACTTTGTCATGATACATTGATATCTCCATATTAAAGGCTGCTGAATGATCCAGCAAATGAGAACCAAGGACTGAGGTGACAATAGAGTGGTGTCAGTGGAGTGGCTGCTCTTAAAGCCTGACTGATTTGGATCAAGGAGGGCATTCTGTGAGGGGAATTCTGAGACCTGACCTTTTGAGAGACATAGATAAAAATAGAAGTCCTGAATACTTCAATGAATAGTTTTAAAGTTGAGCAGAGCCAAAGAGGTGCTATCTGAGCCGAGGTTTCAGCCTGTTTGAATGTGGCTGAAAACTTCTATCATGTAAGACAATGATGATATCGGGACAGATCTGATAGGAAATGGGAGAGAGAATGAGCATCACGGTTGGGAGTTGAACAGGTGATCTACTGCATAAGGACCAAAGCCCATATGGGACATGCTGTCTAACCACTCATCCACCAGAGGACCTCAAGTGGGGTTGACTGGGAGAGACAGGAGAGTGGTATGACTGCAGCAAATCTGCATTGTGGTGTCTTTTGGTGCCCATAGCTAGAGGGCTGAGTGAGGCTTTGTCCAGAAAAGGCAGAGAGAAGCATGAAGGCAGACAGGGATTGTACATGTTTGGCTTCTAGGTCTCCTGTCTCCAGTGAGAGGGCTGACCACGAGAGTGATGTGTCCTTAACCAAGTCTGACTGGTTGTCTTAGGGAATTGGCTGCTGGTGGCCAATTGGATACTGATGAACAGCTCACAGATCCCAGCTCAGAGGTTCATTAGGATCCAACTAATGGATTCTGAAGCAAACTGGATCATCAGAGGCATGGTGATGTCATCAACGAAAAACAGTGATGATCAAGGCACAATATAACATTATTTTAAACAGAGTGAGTATGGACACAGGCTTTAGGGTACAGACAGGTGGGATGTTAGAGACCACATGTTAATAAAGACGTTATTACTGTGTAGTTACTGGATGTGAATAACAGCCAACACACAACTGAGTTCAAGCTAGCAAACTAGATTTTTGTGCCCTTTGCATTTCTCTACAAAATATAAAAATGTCTGCATGACACATGACGGCCAAACAACTTTTAACATTTGGCACTCACTTTTATTTCAAAAAATGAAAGCAAAATGAGAGACAGACAGTCAGAAAGAAAACAATTAAGGGATGCAGCAGCATAATGTATCGTCCTACCTGCAGCTGTTTTAACTGGAACAGACGAGGGAGACAGGAGGTTATATCAGAGGTAAACAACACTTCACACCCACACACCCGCTTAAAGGTACAGGAATCGTTGTCAGATACACACACACCCCTCCACACTGTGCACACTGACACGTACAGAAATGCATACATTCATATGAGAACATATGACTAACCATCTCCCCTCCCCAACTTAAAGATACACTTCTGCACATTGTTTTCTTTTTTTTCTCCTTATGCTAGCTTTGCTGCAGACTTAATGTGTGGAAATTCCTGTATTTAGCAGATGAAGGTGTCAAGCCAGTAAACTCCAGGTTATGGACACTGCACACTCCCTCGTTCCACATACACACCTTTTATTGTCTGTACCCATAAAACCAAAGATTTATATTGACATTCACAAACTCTTCAATTGTGTTAATTTCTAAAATACTCACCATTTTTAATGTCTTTATTAAATCAGCAGTAGAGCAAACAAAAAGTGTGGGGGTGTCTGAGAGAGGGGAGAGGGAGGAGTTACAAGCAGCAAGGCCTACAGTCTGCTGTGGTAATGACTGGGCCCTCATGGCACATGCTTCACCAGGTGATCCCTTCTTTGACATTTTTCAGTTCAATTACTGTTAAATAAAATAGTTAAAGTACCAGAGATCTTTATTGAACATGGTAATGAACCTCTGCCTGCTGAGGCGTCCACATCTCCCTCAATACAGCCAAAGGATATGTTACCCTTTACAAATATGGCAGTGATGGGATTTGTAGCCTTCTCACCTGCAGTATCAATACTCTGCCTCAGGCCACTCATTGAGACTGTGGTTGCAGATAGATGCCTTTATCTGTGTCTGTTCAGACCCTTAAATATCTGTATGTGTGTTCGAAGTGGGTGTGGTTTATTTTTCAATTTAAGCAATATTCCATTTTCCATTTATTTAAAATAAACTCCTCTTTTGGTAATCCAGTGTGCTTACTAGACTTAGTAAGCCAATTGTCTTACTTAAGCAGGGGTATTACACATAAGTCTTGTGTCATTATCATATTGACAGCACTACCTAGACAGTGTCAAATGGCAGTGGTGGGATTTCAACCCACACCTCCAGAGAGGCTGGAGCCTTAATCCAGTACCTTAGACAAGGTCACTTTTCCACACTGCACAGGTCACACTCCTAAAATTACTGAGAACAAAAAATAATACAGTCTTTGAGGCTAAGATCAACTCTTTTGTACATTAGGAGGTACAGTCATCTGAGAGTTAAAATATTAAATGGAAAACCAAAGAGCATTCAATAAGGGTATGACAATCTCTGGATGTTACTCTTCAGAGGATGGTTTCAATCCATCGACCTGTGGGTTATGTACGGAAGCGTATTGCTGACACACCAAAAAAAAAAGGGGGGGGGGGCTCAGTATCACGCAATTACGTGAAAAGTTTATTGTTATAATAATAATGTAATGTAATAATAATTTTCACATTTTAACATGAAAACAGCTTATCTCGAAATGACTTGATAATTTAACTTTATAATGTAAAAAATATATTGTTAAAACATGAAAAAGATATTGTTATGGCAATAAACCTTTCACGTAATTACGTGAAACTGACCCCCCCCCCCTTTTTTTTTTATTTATTTTGGGGTGTTGCAGCAATACGTTTCCGTAGTTATGGGCCGCTGCGCTGCTCTGCTCTCAAGTAACAGCTTTGGGGCTTGTGTCCACATGGTTTACAAAGGTGATGATTGATGATGACCTCAGAAGTGCTATTGAAGGATATACTGAGTGAAACAGAGGCACAGAAGCAGCAGGCAAATATTCTTCAATACCAAGATAGTATTATCCATCCTCACAAACCTGCTGATAAAGTTGTCTGTAAGTTCTCTAAAGTCTAAACAAACCTATATGTACATTAACTGTTTTTTTTGTTTGTTTTGTTTTTTTCCCATATTGAGAACAGTTAGCTGGTAGTACTGTATATGGGCAATGGAAACATGGTGCCAGCAATCACAGAAGAAGACCAGAGACCTGGAATGTCCTTGACGATGACAGAATCACAGGGAAGTGGAAGGGGAGGAAGAAGTGATCTGGCTTTTTCTGAGAAGAAAGTAGAGATGATTAAAAGTGGGTGATCTTAGACCAGCTTGTTACAGTGAAAAACCCTGTATGTTAAGTCCTCACTGAGGCATCACAGGGCTAAATACTCGGTAGTATAGTGCAGGAACCGAAATAGGCAATGCACTGCCTCCTTCTTGCTCGGCAGCCATAAAAAACAATAAATAAATTAGGAGTGAGATGCGGCACTCTGTACTCGGCCATATGGTCTGCCATGGTGGCCGATTTACAGAGGCCAGGACGCTAAATCCAACCTGACAAGAGGCACATCAAACTTTTACAGCCTTGTAAGCGATCCACTGCTGTGGCTCTGGGGAACTGTTTTATTGGACAGCTTAAAATTGCATGGTCCATGGTGAAAATATATATATATATATATATATATATATATATATTTTACACACACACACACACACACTTGTACTGTATTTGAGAGTAGAAAAATCTCTCATTGTCATAGAGTGGCCATGGCTGCCGATCTTGCACCCCTTCATGTCTGTCATTTTTGCAACTTTCACTTTAATTTGATGCCTTTTACATACAAAGAAATTCCTTGTCAATTTTCAATGATTCCTCTTGGGATGAAGCAACAGCATGGACATAATTAACCAGCATTATTTCACCAGTGTGCAGTCAGAAAGTGGGACATACACCGCGACTGCAGTGTGGATGGCCCACCAGTTAATTATGCTGCACTCTCCTGAGAGAAACTACTCATGAAATTACGCTTTCTGTCGCTGCTTTTTTTTTTTTTTTTTTTTTTTACTTCAGTCTGGCAATCGGCCTCAAGAGGCAGTTGCACAGACAAATTATTCAAAATGCTATATATATTTTAACTCATCTGTGGAAGTTTGTCATACATGGGTAATATGATTGTTAACTATGCAGAACTTTACATATATTATCAAGCAGGCAGAAGATAAGAGTGTGACACTACCAACCAATTAAAATGTGCACTTTTGTTTCTGTCAACAAATAAAAATAAACCAGGCAAATGAGAAGAATTCATATGTGGCTGAGGACTACATGTTGCATGCTGGTGGATCAATTACCAGCATGCAACATGGTAATTGACATCCGGATCCATTTGACATGGTAAGAACTTGCTGCACATATCAATAGTGGACATGAAAGAATGCTGGGGAGTCACTAGAATGTTCTCAAGATTAATTATATGGAATTCTTGCTCCTAAGGCATGAAAAACAATCTTTGACTGACAGGATGAAAACAACATCAAACCACAGGAGCTGTGTTTTCTCATAAAACCGCAATTCCTTCCCAAGGAAGCCTGTATAAACTCACCCATTAGTCCTGTAGAGCTGTTATTTTAAGTCCATTGCTGAGCAATCGACCTTATGACCTTATAGAGGACATGTTGATGTTTGTTAGTTTTGTCTTTAGAGCTAAAGCTCTTTTCAATCATCTAAAGCAGTTTATGTTAAACCCCGCCCCTCCCCACTCACACCTGATTCCATTTCTGTTATTAACCATTCTGCAGTATCTCCAAGCCATTTCCAGCAGCCCCTCCTGTTCCAGAGGTTTGAGTATTGTTGTTGCCTTCCTGCTTCAGACCATCCATCTGTGGCCTCATTTCTGGTTGTGTCCGAAATCACTCACTCATTCACTACTCCCAACTCACTATATAATAGGGAATTCTATACAGAGGACTATGTAGTGAGCTAACTGGTAAAGTGAAAAAAACACTTTTAGACACTACTCCACTGTGTAGTTTATGTTATTACTGTCGCATAATTAAAACATCCAAGATCAATGCTGACCATGATCATGACAGTAATGTGTGACCGCAATGCATTATGGGATATATTGCTTTGTTAGAGACCATTGATTGTTCACTACTTTTCTCACTGCATTGTGGGATACTATGAGTTCATTATATAGGGTATATTAATTCTCACTACACATTCAGACAGCACTACAAAACGGTGCAGTCACTATATAGTGAGTAGTGAGTGATTTCAGACACAGCCTCTGTCAGAGTCTCCTCTGCCTGCTCTTTCTTGCTGTTGTGAAAATATCCTCCAGCCCCGCCTCCATTCTCCACCCTGCCACACCTCCTCATTGGCTCCACCTGTTGATCCCACCTGCACCTCCTCAACAATCAAGCCAGTATATAAGCAGTTTCAGTAGGCATAGGCATAGACGGATTGAGAGTGAGTGCCACTGGCCTGATCTCCTCTGCTGGTTTCTGACTCTGTTCTGTCTTGGACCTCATTCCCAGTCTGCCCACCTGTTACCACTGCCTGCCTAGAGCCATCATGATAATCTGTTCGGCTCTTTTCTTTTCTTTTTTTTTTTTTTTTTTGATAGAAACTTCTAGGTAAGGCAAGGCACATTAATTTTCAGTTTGTCTCACTCAAAGATCTATCTATCTATCTATCTATCTATCTATCTATAATATATGTATATATGTATGTATGTGTATAAATATCACACTTGCATCAGACTGAACATCCCTTGATTTCACAACTTTAGACACACATCAGTTTTTTGTTTTTTTTTACTGCACACATTTGAGTGGTTGCTAAAATTTGAATATAATTGACATCCATTCTGTTTATAAACACAGATAATAAATCATACCTCCATGAAGTATGACTTTCTGTTATTCAGCCTCAACTCCACTCATATCGTCGACAAAAGGAAACAGTAACACAATGGTATTCAACAGCACTAGAAACTGCAGCTTGCAGAATAACCATAAACTTGAATCAGCACCTCTTTAAAACACTTTCAGCACCAACTGAACATGATGACCCTTGTGAATGTGAGATTTATTGGAGTACTGTTGTATTAGACTGCATTCGTTTTAGCTAGCTGGACATAAACTGGCAATGGAGTGTGAGATCAGCAGTAGCAGTGGTTATCACAGAGTAAGACTGCACTACATAGTTCACAGGCACAATTTACCTCAGTAATGTGTGTGTGGTGGTAGGAAAATGCAAGGAAATTTGAAAAGCCTAGTAAGGACAGTTTGTGATTTATGAAGACATAACACAGTAGACAGCAATGGAAATTGCACTCTTTTGGTTAAAAATCCAATGGTCAACTCTTTTGGGGCCGAGACCTTTTTCATCCTTTTCATCCATCACAGGTGGCTTCAGGTCGTGTTACAGACAGCTCTTATCTCACTGGTTACTCACTAAAGGTCATTGATCTCTCCAAAGATAAACAATGACTCATGGTGGGACAAAGTGATTTTGGATCCGATCACATGTGGAGAATCTTACTGTCAGTTGATCAAGACCAAGGGGAGGGGGCCCAGAGAAAATTCCTGTCTAAAATTACAAAAAAAGTACTGTATAAGTTAGGGGTTTTCTTTAGACAGAAGGAAATCCTAAATCATCAAGCCTACAGTGATTATCTGTCACGTCCTTCATGTGTTCAATTTGAGGTTTATTTTGATTTATTTTGAAATCATTTTGTCTTTTTCCTGCCTTCCTGTGTCCAGTTTTGCCTGTGTCTTCTGTGTCTTGTTTGTCATTAACCTTGTGTTTGTTTATTCTGCATGATCCCTCTTGTCTTAACCAGTCTGTCTCATCCACCTCGTTGCCCCAACCTGTCGTGTCATGTGCATTGTTTCAGTGTTTCTTCTTTCTGTGGTCACCCTTGTGAGTCCCTTTTTGTTTTTCATCTATTGAGTTATAGGGTTAGAGTTGATATTATCAGTTCAATCAGTTGCACCAGGGAAAGCTGCTTATTTCTCTCAGAAGTTGGTTGTAGCTGATCAACCACATGCAGGATCATGACGAAGGGTCAACCGTATACTTAACATGTATTTTGTCAACAAAAGAGTTAAAACCTGGTCATAACATCCAAAAATTCTTCTTTCCAGCTACTTTTCCTTGACTTCATTCCTTGACAGATTTCAACCAGGTCTTATGACTACCACTGAAATACTTAGAATCCAACCATTTCACACAGTTGGTAACCTACCTGAGCAGAAATGACTTTTCACCTGCAACTACATGGATGTGACAAGTTAGCTGAAAGGTTAAAAGTGAAAGTTAGGACAGCAACCATTATCCTAAAGGAGGGAGAGTTCACAAATAAGGTCCTAATCCATCATGATTGTGGTTTTCAAACAGTTAAGATCAAATCTGCAAGTTTCTGTAATACAGCCCCAGAACAGCTAATCATTCCTGATCATGATATCATTTTGATATAGTACAAACTACTTCCCCTTGAGCCAGTGTCACATCTGCAGGTTGTGACAGTTGCTGGATAAATGCATGTTGAAAGCCCACACTGCTCCACATCTCTCTTGCACATTTGCTAATGTGCAAGACACATCGGTAACACTCGTGCCCTCCATCACAAGATGTGAAGGCTTCAATTTGAAATTACTTACATATTTTATCTGCAGACCATCTGGTAGTCAAGATTTTGAGAATAAACCAAGATTTGCTCACGAATATGCCAGTAATCTGGGGGATATTCTCGCAAGAGCTGATGAGTTCTCACCTCTTCGACTGCCTCCCTCCAGGCACTTCCCCTCGTGGAACTGTACCACTTAGGAAGCAGTGATTAAAGGTGGGATTTTTCTCTTAATCTTCATTCAGGGCAGAAGATGAAAGTCTGGGACTGAAAAACCTGTAACACTCAATTCACTTTTATTGAAGTGCCCATGTGGCTTCTGCTTTGTTGGAAAGTCAAAAACATAATTCAGGATATGTCTGACAGAATATAATGATATCAAAAGCTGTGATAAAGGATCTCCAACAGGAAGACGGTAGAACAATGGGTCTTGTAAGTGTTTCAATTAAGGTTTCATGAAAATGAGTTGGACGCCCTACAAGGAAATGGAAAAAAAAAGATGTTGGAAAGAAAAAAAAGAAACTTTCAGGATCAGACAGCAAAGCCCACAGGAAGTGAGGGTGGTCTATAATTTAACAGTTTTCTCCTGCAGTATTAATGCCTCAGAGCACAGTTTGTGTAATGGCTGGGTAACTTTGTCACTTGATTTGTTGACATGTTGAAGACTAATGAGTGTTGATGCTGAGGCAACATAAGTTATTCTGCATCTTTAATAAAGACAAAAGTGTTGTTATTAAAAAAAAAAAAAAAACACATTAACCTTTTAACCTCTTTGCCACACGAAGGATCTCTCTGCAGGGACCTGTTCTTGTGAGAGCATATCACTTGCAGAGAAAGGATGGTGATGAAACATTCAGCGTTCTCATGAAATCCTCTTAATGCTTGAGCTAGGTGTCAGAATCTCAGAAATGATTTTATTGATCTGTTAAAACAATACATTTTTACTGCTCATTACTCCGCCTGAATGCATCAAAGCACTTTTTTAGGGCAGTATTAGACTTTTTAAATGGTTCATTCTGAGTTCTGGACTGTAATTCTTTCTTTTTTGTGCTCCCATACCATCCTCCCATTGCACATTACTTGACTGCAGTTGTGTTTGGGGAAAAAAAAGATTCATTTGTTCTAATCCCATCAGTTTCAGAAGTCATGATGAAACCTTTAAGGGTCCATTTATTGAGACTTTTCTGCTGGTAAATGGTAATAATTTTTGCTTGACGAGAGCTGGAGTCATCATTGTCTTTTAAATACATGAGGTTATAATGCCCCCTCTGAGCTGTGCTACGCCATCAGGGTCTATTGCAGGCTGCAGACACTATCAGACAGTGATGAGACAGGCAGGAGATGACAGTGGCTTTGTTTTCCACCAGTGGAGAGATTGAATGAATGAAGTTTGATGATGCATCTCTATACATGTACTTAGCTTACAGTTTATTTGTTGAGTTTGTGTTAGTTGATAATAAGACTGACCTGATTCTATCCATTCTTATCATACTCTTAATGTATTAGTGTACATTTTTTGTCAAGCATCACTAATAAGTAATGTGATGGATGGAGGAGCACCTTCTGCTCTCCGTTCCTGTCTGCCTGTTTTGGAGCTTGTTAAGGGAGGATGGCTGGCACCTGGCTGGGTGTGGCAACTAACAGTAATGCTCAACCTGCTCAGTCTCTTTCTCTGCACTTCACTTTGGTCATTGCATTGCATTGCATTGACTCTTGCCAGTTGGCCTTTGGGCCAGTGGGCAGAAGATCCTTTTCTTTGTTAAATTGGTTGGTTTAGGTTGGGTTCTTACACACACACACACACACACACACACACACACACACACACACACACACCTTCTCAACAACCTTACCTGCATACATGCACACAAAATGACTACTGATTATCCTATTTTAAGTTTATTAAATCAATTCCTTGGAATGTGTGTGGTCTTCTGTCATTTTCCCTGGGCCAGGAATGACACAACAATTATGTCACTCTTTCCTTGACAATGAATTAAAGTAGCACACTGGATTCATATTTGATGTTGATTCTCCTTCTTCAAAGTTTACAATAGTGGCTTTTCAAGACTTCTGCAACATATGTGGCATCTACGGCGATATGCGATAAAACCATGTGAGATGAATGTAAATGCCAGGATGCAGCGCGTGTTTCATCGCTCTCCCTTTGGTTTGTATCTAATCAGGCAGGAAAAGGCAATCTACACATGCACTGATACAAAGCAGCTCACAAGAAGGCACATGGCCTCAACCCAGTCTCACAACAGTACACCTAAAAGGATTAGCTCTTTGCATGGGGAAGATGAATCAGATTGGAAGGGAACCAAGCGAACAGGGCCCGCCCGTTGATCACGACTTAGTGTTGGCCTTGCCCTATCTCAATAGTTCTGATACAAAATGTTCCCGTGTCAAGCTCACACAGCCAGAGCATGAAATAGGAAGATGAATATTGCATGTTGTTTGTCTATGGGTTTAATTATGCATCTCATGACTTGGATCCAGTCGGTGGTTTGTGTCTTTATCCTTCACCCTGTGGTCTCAGAGAGCAATCAGTGCTAGTAGGCTCACTGCTCCTGATGCCTCTGTCATCAGCTCAATATCTGAATCAGGTTCAGTTGTTGATGCTTTCTGGGGAATTTGAGACGTCTTTCCATGTTGACCTTCAGCTGTCAGCCTTGTGCTGTTCAGACAAGGCCAGCTGACACTCTCAGCTGGGGCTGCAGCTTTACTGCTGTTTGGACAGAAGCTACGATCTGCCTCGCTGCCAGGGGGCGCTTGCTGTGGGTCATGCCTATGCAGTTGGCATTTTTGCCACATGTTATTTAATATTTTGTGATTATTTTGAAGTAAAAATCAGACTGTCATCCAGAGTTGCACATTCAGGGTTTAGACACCTGCTGCTTCAGTGGATGGAAGATGATGTGTGACGTTGTTGGAAAAGAGCAAATAAGTTCAACTAATGGCCATTTTAAAGCTGCTCTAATCAATATTCTTATTAAAAGCAGAGGATCAAAAGACTGCAGCCCTGCAGCTACCATAGCTATGAAAATTTCTTGCTTCGTTATATCTGACTGTTTATCATCTGACCAGTAAAAAGCAGATTTAGCCCAGATTTCATGAATTGCCGAAAACATAACTGTTTGGCTGCTAAATGATTTATTTGGTGTGTTGGTGTAAGATTCACCAGGCAACTCCAAATGAATAGAGCTCTGTCTTTTGGGTGTTGCTGTTTGCAAACATATTTGATATGACAATGTTACAGGGTGATGATAGGCCAGATATTGTGCTTTAATCTTGTTCTGCTTCTTCCAAGTCAATACAAATCAGAACTCATCCAACATCAATGTTGTTTCCTACAGCATCAGACAGCTGTAAAGTACACTCCCTCCTCAGAACCAAACCAGAAATACTCAATTGGCCTATAGTTAGCTGCTGGAAAATGAACTTTCCAGCAAAACACTTTTAGTCAGACATACATTGAATATTTTTAATCAATTTCTGACTTCCAGCTTACTCAGTTGTCATTTGGACAGACAGTGGAATTTCTGATGCAGAAATGCTGGCCAACATCAGGCTCTCATCCAGATAAGGAGCAGCCACTGGCTGATTCAACAACATCAGTGCTTCCTTTTCTTTTTTCTTGCCTGCACAAAGCAAGGTATTTCATGTTCCCTCCTCTCATGACCAATATGAATGAGAGAAGAGTGCCAGCACCTCTTTTTTTTAGACATTTCGTCACACAGGCCTACCCAAAATACCAAGGTAACAGCATCTTGTGCCATTTAGGTAAGATATCTAAAATTGTACAGAGTATGCTGAGCTTTAAAGAGGAATTATGCAGGATTTTTATTTTAACTATACTACATTTTTACCTTAATTGAACAGCTTCGGAGTAATTGTGATAGTTAGATAAATGACTTGTAACTTGTTACAGGGCCTTCCAGCCTTCCACCTGGCGTCTCTTCACCGAAAACCAACCTTGCAAGATCAGAGCCTCCGCCCCGGTGTCCCAGCTCTTGTCTCTGCAGCACCGTGACACAAACGCGCTCGTAACCCACAGTCTCTTGTCAATGACAGATAACACTACACAAATATACACATCATAGCATTGTGATAAATAATGTTATCCACTGCTCTATTGATTACTTTCTCGCTGGCTTTGTTGAAAACAAATACACATGAACACATGAAAAGCAACAGGACTTGCATAGTTCCCACTTAAGAAGTTGTGTTATTATACAGTGGAGCTGGTGGAAACCAAACCAGAACTTGCTGCTTGTGTTTGTAATGTATTTTTGCTATGAATTGTGCCTTTCTTCCAGGTTACCCTACTGGAACAGTGACAATAGGATTGTGCGCTAAGTGGCATCCAAACACCTTGGCACAGTGTTTCTTGTACACAGGTTTCAGCCTTATGTCCACTCAAAAGGTCAGATAACTGATCTTCAGCAAAACTCTGCAGCAAATGTCTTTTTGCCTGGTTAAACCTCAGATACCCTTTTTTACAGGCTTCTGGTTGGCCAACATGATTTACCAGTTAATGTGATGCACTTTTAAAAGCATTTGACAGTGTGTACCTGGGTGCACAGAGATTCTTTTAAGACAGGAAAGATAAAGTGAAGCATTTAAAAAAAAAAAAAAAGTGCTTAAATGTGGACTAGACCTCTGTCATCTTTCTCTCTCTCTTTCTTACAGACACACATGCACAGGTTTTTAGCATTCAGCCAGTGTGAAAGCAAAAATCAATGTTGGCTCTCGTTTTGTGTTATAAAATAATCATAAAATCATGTTTTTAATAAAACTTTCTACCAAATACTCAAAGTCAGGCCCTGCTGTTCCAAGGTCATTTCAGAAAAAGTATGTCTGGAAATAAGTGATGAAAACGTCCTTGGTTAGAGTTAACAACCAGAGCAAATCTAAAATGAGGTGTCAATGTTTCTAGCCAAAAGGTGGCAGTAACAAGTGCTCCTACCTGTAATATCACTTATATGGTCTTGTTTAGACAACAGCAGGTAGTAGATGAAGAAAACATGTATATGTTAACAGTGTTAAAAGAGTAGTTTATAAATAAGTGTTTAGACACACCACAGTTTCTGAAATCCTGTGTTGCCAGGATTAGGACTCAGCTATAAACAGCACAGAAAAGTGAAGCTGCCTGACATTGCAATCTGGACTGCACATATTGAAAGCAAGTGCCACATTCCAACAGTGATCCATGCTCTACCTGCAGACGCTCAGACTGGATGGCAAACCAGATGCACAAGAGTTTGCAAACCTGCTCAGAGCTGCTGTCGGTATTTGACATGTTTGTTTACACCGAGCCAGAGTAAGGACAAATTGATAAATTGACACAGTTTGATGAACACCATTTACTTGAAAAATGAAACGTTTGGATGGTATCTGTTTGGCTTGTGCATGCAAGCTGATTTTAAGTTGAAGGCTATGCAGCTGTTGAATGTTGCAAGATTTACAATCAACTTGGGACAAAATTGACAAAAAAGAAAAAAAAAGAAAACACATTGATTTTTAGGAGAAACAGATTTAAATATCTCACCAATTTGGGTGATTTCATTTGTTGGGACGTGTTTTATACCCAGTAGCCTTTTAAGACTATTGCAATGTTAAATTCATAACCCATTCAAAAATAATTACAGTGCATTAGTGTCAAGACACAGTGGGAAAGCTGGTGAGATGATGGTGAGCCTACAGTGCTGAGGCAGTCTAAATGTTGTCTTGTTATTCATCCTGAGACCCAACAGCTTGTTACATGTTTATTCCTCCAGTCTTTCAGATGAAAGAACAGTGGAGCTTTGAAATGCTCTAATCAACTGCTTTTCCTTTTCCTTTTTTTTTCTTTTTTCTTTTTTTTCACTTGTCAGGCAGAGCTCTGGCCTGTCAGGGGGGAAATACAGAAGCACAAAAATCTGATTGGACCTTGAGGGCTGGGATGACTGTTAAAACTCAGCTGTGCCAATGTCTTGACAAGCTAGTTGGTGTGTTTTTCAAACCTTTGTATATCAGATATGTTTTGGGGGTTATTTTGTTGTTGTTGCTGCTGCTGCTGTTGTTTTGTGGTGTACAGTGAAGGTAGTGAATGGTGAGCTGGTAAATGATGTTCAAAAGGATGAACTTCCATTCATTCTTTGCTTATTCTGTTTATCTCCCTGCATCCTCATGCATGCCAACCCATCATTCAACACCTACTTCCCCTTTCCTTGTATTTGCTTAATTTTCAGTCTTCACCATCACACACTCGATCAAACAAACTGAAAACACCCTTCTCATGGCCAATAGAAAGCTTGATGAGCTGTAGAGGTCAGTCTACAGCTTCTATTGCACAAACACTCCCACGCTCCACCTCGGAGGTGGAATTGGACTGCCTACTCCCATCTTATTTGACCCTGTCACTGTGGCTATCACCTACAAGGCAAACTCAATAGTCCGCCATGACATTGACCATCCATTAGAAGAACACTTTACTTTCCCTTGGACACACATTAAGATCCCTTAAGGGGGGAATGCTTTGGTTTAGTAAGAACTCTGTGCTCCTACCAGACTGAACAAAACCCCCTCAAGTCCTCTCCCATTGACCCAGTGCTGCTACTGCTGCCGCACTGCTCATTTCTACGTGTCAGAGTACACACATATTCATCCACCCCTGTCATCGTCTGTCACCACATCCCTCTTTGACATGTGAGTGCTCTGACACATGATGCAGGGCTGGTTAACGGTGTAGAGAAAGACCCTCACCCTCTTGGCAAAGAGTTCAAAGTACCAAAGCCGAGCTTTCCCTGTCAGGTCCGGTCAAGTCACATGCAGAGTGCTTTTACAGAAACCATCTCCATCGTGACTTTATGGAGAACAAACATTGCCATCGGAGAGGAAACACATCACACAGTGATGCTAACATGCTGATGTTTAGCGGGTGTAATGATTGCAAATGATATCAAGCGTGTTAGCATGCTAGCAGTTGTTAATTAGCTGTAAAAACAAATTACAGCTCATGGCAATGGGCATGTCATGTGGAGGTGTTTGGACACAAAGAGGAGGAGGACATGAAGGTCTGTAGCAAGAGACATCTCACTCAAAACCATGTCCTGGTGGTGAAACCAGAGGGAAGAGGATCCTTTGCAAGATCCAGCTCCTTCACTTCCTTTGCTCTTTCATTCTCAGGCACAGATTTCAAAATTTTCAGTGCTGTGGCATCCTTCTCATTGCTGACTGACTTAAAGCGATCATCCACATAAAAGTTTCTCAACACTGTACAGACAGCTTCAGGGCAAGGCGAGGTAGCAGATGAGGTAGCCCCAAAGACATGAACAAGAAACTTTGTACTCAGCCATCTCTTGAGTCAGATCCTCTTCTGGCCACCAAAGAAAATATGGAAGGTCTGTATCCTCCTCAGGAACTCTCACCTGATGGTCTGATGGTACATGGACTCAGTGTTGGAATATGTAATGGGGGTGGGTATGTAGTATGATGTAAGATCAACCATTGCATATAAAACTGTGAAGAAACGTAGAACTTGTTATTTATAACTCTACAACATGCTGTTTGCGCTGCAACCTGCTTTAAATCTTGTATACACTATGTAATGTGTGGATGCATATCTATATAACATTGTGTAGCCCATTTATCCATTTTGGTTTAATAAAAGCATTACTTGAAATTCATCACACCACACCTCTACAGGGTCCGTTCTTTCAATCTCTTGGTTCATCCAAGCAGGGCTTTTTTACCATCTGTCATGAGACGATGTAATTTCTGCTATCAATCATTGTTCTAATCTTGGTTGTTAAAAGCCATGGATATCTCTGTTTAGAATTAAAACTTCTCTCTGGGGGTGTCCTGCTCCTTCTAAAAGAGTTTTCAGCAGCTCAGAAAGGCTGAGGCCCTAATCATTTCATTATTTTGTTTTCATCCAATTTTCAGTGAAACAATCATTCTCCTCTGGGTGATCATCAATCTGTCTATGTTTCCTGATCTGATGTTGATTACAGTAGAAGGTCAGTATTCAACAAGTGTAAGCACTTTGTTATCATGGTAACCATGATAACAGCTGTGTAATCAAACCACATTTTCGTAAACCTAGCCAAGTTATGAGCATTATGGCAATAAAGATTCATAACATCCATCCATCCATCCATCTGTCCACTCATCTCTTTTCTAGGTTTGGGTCATGGTGGCAGCAGGTTAAGCAGAAGTTCTAGATATTCCTCTAGGAGATGGACCTACAGTAGGGACACCCACATCTCTGTCTTTTACTGATGTCCGGTCTGATCACACCCAAACCTGAACTCCAGTCCCACCAGCTGTGGGTCTGCAGGATGTCAGTTCCATGTAGCTTTTTCAGGCTGCACCTGACCAGGCTAGGCCACCAGATGCTCATCAGCAAGGTCCCCTTCCAGGTCTGGTAACACAAACAGAAAGATAAACAAAAAATCCAAACCAATCATGAGAGAAAACAGCACTACTAGAGACCTCAGATCTAAACTAAAACCACAAGCTAAAGGAGAAACCCACCAAGCCAGTGCAGTGAAATTCCTAAATGAACCCAGATAAAGCTTTGTCACTGTTCCTCCAGCCTCTTTTGCTTTCTTGATTGGTAGATTGTCTGCAAGCACCAAACAGCAGATTGAAGTTTACAACTAGCCGATGACAATAGGATACAATAGTGGAGGATTTAGCCCCCAGAGAAATCTACCAGCTATTTCTCTGAGGAGTTACAAAGTCACAGCCAAAAACACACACAGCAGAAAAAAAAGAGATGTGCATTAACCTTGTTGCTTCGTGTCTGTTGGATATGTAATTAGCCAGCTGTTTGCTAACTATTTCTTACTTAAATTAGCTGTTAGCATCCTAACTTTTAGGCGAGCAGCTGCAAGCCACTCTGTAGTCACCCAGTCTGTGCCTGCCATGCACTATCATTACCCTCAAGTGACTGAGCTATACACCCAAAAATCTGTCAATAATTACATGGGAATCAGTGAGGGCTGTTTTAACAACACATCCAGATGGTTTGAACATTTTAATGATTCTGTACAGTACATGATTGTTTACTGTCCGTGTTTCAAAGATTTTTTAATTCTTAAAATCTGAGTCTGTTAGATGAAAAGGCCTCTTAATTCATACTCTGGTGACATCCAGCCTCTTGGGTCTTGAACAGTCTTGTGGTTTGTAAGTTCACAGAACTGAAGATTGGTGTTTTTGGGACAGTAGCTCATGGGTTCACACTTCAGTAGGTGTCCAAGGAAGAAAAAAATAAACAAACAAACATAGGAGTCTTCTGTTTCAACACATCAAGACACGTGTCTCCTTAACACTGGCAGACACGTGTAGAAATAGTATCAGTACCTGGTCTGACTGATGGACCATTAAAAACACCCCTTTGACGGGTTCTTGTCTCTCCAGCAGCCTCTAGCCCTTTCCTCAGTCCTCCACCAGGGCCTCCAGCACCTCTGCTCCTGCACGATTCCTTTTACTCCACTTTAAGCTGGAGTCTGTCAGCTGTGGTTTGTTTACGTATGTTATGTTAAGTCCTCTAAACCTGACGAGGTCTGACGCCTTTGAATGTGCACTGCGCTTCAATGGATGCACTTCACATCTCTCTCTCTTGTCTTTTACTAGCTCTCAACTCAGTGCAGACAAGATGCTGCTCACGTCTATCATTCTGTGACACACACACACATACACACACATCTTAATTTGGAGGGAAACAACACACATGCACACATCACACAGGAAACTGTGAGTCAGCCTGAAAATGTATATTCATGTGTATGCATCATAAGATCAGTTAAAAGTTTGTGTGTGTGTGTGTGTGTGTGTGTCTTCTTGTTGTTCTCAAAGTAATTGGTTCAGGGGAGGCTGGGGGTGGGGGTATCTTCTGCACATCTACTCAACAGAGCATCTGAAAAAGAAAATCACATCTTCCATCTTTAATTCAAGACCTCCATTGCTACCAAGGAGCAGAAAGAGTGGTGAAGTGTAAAAGACAGTAGGGGGAAGTAAGATGGGGCATATGGTCTTACATACAGAGGACAGTCAAATATTATACCTGTGCTGAATGTCTTACTTCAAACATGATGATTTAAACGCTCCTATAACGTCCTATAGCCTCTACTCTTCTTCTACTATATATATATATAATTTTTTTTTTTTTTTCCACAAGGAGCTGTCATCTTAAGTTGAAAGACTGTTAAGTTGAAATGTGGTGTTTTATTTGATTTTATTAGAATACAAAAGGTATTCATGGTATTTTTTTCATTGTTCATTCTGCAATTTTGGCCATCATCACAACAATGAACAAATACTGAAGGTCATGGTTCAGATTAAAATATCTATGCTATTGTTTGCAAATAAATTTGGCCTCAGGCCAATTGTTTATTGGCAGTGGTCTGCCAAGTAATCAAATCAATCAAAACCTTCCTACAAGGTTTTATTTTATCTTACCTTTGTCTGCAGGTTGAACAGAGACAATACAAACAGTCAAACCACTCATGAGATGAGAAAAAGAATATATATATATATATATATAAGGAAGTATAAGGAATATATATAAGGAATAAGGACAAAGGGCTAACACCTGCCATCACCATGATGAGAATTTAAGCAATATTGGTCCAACATTGTACAGTATGATTGTAAATGTATATTTCTTTTTGGATCAAAAAGCTCATTCTGTGAAAGTATCAAAGAGGACAATAAGAAACTGAGCCTTAAACCAGCCGTCAGCACTCCTGTAACTTTGTGATGTCACAACCAGTCTCACCCTGCCCAGTGGAACTCCAGCCTCGCAGGATTGGGCTTCACGGACTGTTCACCTTAAATCTGCTTTATTTTTATTTGATCCCTCAGTAAGCAGCCAATCAGAGAGCCTCCCTGACCTGTTGTCACCAGAGCTCCAGAGAGAGGAATTGTAAAACAAGCTGAGATGTTTTTTTTTTTTCCTGTGGATAAACACTTCAAAGAAAAACTGATAAAACGTAACATATGGAAAGTTCAAAATCACAGTTATCGTCAGTGCTGGTTCACCATGACAGTTTGACTGTTAATTGAATGTCATGGACAACTGCTGGTCACATAGTGTTTAGAGTAACTTATTTTAATCCTCTCACATTGTGAACCCATAGGACTCATGCTTTATTTTTATTTTCTCACATGCTCTGTCTCTTCTCACACATCTCCCTCCTGTTTTCTCTCAGGGGGCTTTCTCTTTTCTACCTCTATTCCCTCTAGTCCCCCCCTTTTTTTCCTTTACACCCTCCGTCTCCCCTTTTTTCCTCCCAGATCACACCATCTTCTTCATCACCTCCTCCATATGTGCTGTGCTTTTGTTTTGTTTTTCTTTTTCATTTTTTTTTTTCTATGCTGCCATCATCACTGGACATTCACTGACAAACCCCTCTTAAAATGTAATATTTTTGGTAGAAAAGTGAGAGCAGCACCAGCACCATGGCTCATGGGTCTGCACTGACCTGGGTTTGATAGATGTTTTTAATTAGATACCCACCTGTCTTAATTGTAATCTTTCTGTCAATATCACAGTTTGCAAGAGCAATTCACAATTTCCATACAATGACTTTAGTCTGCAGGCTGAAGAAAGATCCCGCAAACACTCACACAGTCACTCATGAGGTGAAAATATATATATATATAACCAAAAAAATCAATGAGCAAAACAATATAATATCAACCCCTGCCGTTATTCATGTCATCCTTCTACACTGTAGTATATCTTTAACATTATGCCAGATGTTTCCAGCAATCCTCACACCAACAGAAAGCTGTCATTTTAACCAGGATGATTGTCTGTGTGGGTTGATTGCCCTTCAATGATGTCATATCTCCTATGCATATGTGTTGGTTGTGGAAGCTTGTCAGAGGCATCAAACTGAAATACACTTTTTAATCAAATATTAAACCTCAATTGTGAGATAAGCTTTGTTGGTTTATATATATATATATATATATATATATATATATATATATATAAATGATTGTTTTGTTTATATGTTTGAACCATGAGAAGAACTTTGTCATCAGACATGTACAGTACAGATGTTAAAGTGCATAGTTCTGGGTAGTAGGTTTTAGGCTTGTGTGAGGTCATCATGCACAGTCAGTTTATTACATACAGTGGGTTCAGGCAGTAGAGGATCTGGTAAACTAGCAGAGTGATGTGCTACTGTGCATGGTGCCAGACTCTTTTCAAAGACGCCCACTGAAACAGTCTAATACCTGTTAAAATCAGCTCTTCATTTAGGTAGCAGTTTACTTTGGCACTAGATTTTCTCTCAGCTGCAGAGCTACTTTATTCCTACCCACATATTACGCTGCAGCTGTGGAACAGCAGCATGAGTCAGAAAACATTAAACTTCACTTTGTTTTGACATACAGTCCATCATCAAATAACCCAAACTATTCACTTGAAGTTATCTGAGTAAAATGCCAGTAAATGTTTCTCCTTCAGGGCGTGTTGTGTCTGAACACTGACTTTGACATGAAACTGCTATATTCAGTGTTGTCCCTTGGTGTAATCACCTGGTCTGTCTGTTAAGGAGAGAAGGAGACCTCTGAGGGTGATTCAGCTCCTCAGCAACATCAAACAATCATCTGACCAGCCTAGATTTACTGGTCAGAAGAGACATTCTATTAACTCTTTTTTTTTTTTTTTTTTCCAGGTATTTTCATTTCAGTTTAAAAACCATATGTGTATGTGTGTGTGTATTCATCTCATTTCAGTCCTTTAATACTAATGCCTAAATACAATATTCAATATATTTGGCTGTAATAATACTAATACTAATACTACTATAATCATCATCATCATCATCATCATCATCATCATCATCATTCTGTAACTATTGAGCTTTGTTTCCAGTCTTGCAGTGAGCTAGTTGCTGTACACACTAGCTGTATGCTTGTATTCCTGGTGTTTCTGTAGTTGACTGCAGCGAGGTGATGCATGTGAAATGCCTGAAGCTCACACTGACATTTTTGACTGACTGTCACGCTCTCCCCTCACCATGTGACATCAGTGTACTTTATATTCATTCGTCTCACTTCCTCCCAGCTCGCCATATGTTGGAAAAGTGTGTGTATGAGCACAAGCTTTTCGTTACAATTATTCATCTGTCTGGTACCTCCATGTGTGTATGTGTGTGTGTGTGTGTGTATCATCACCTCTGGTAGATGCAGCACCACTTGTCAGCTGTTTAACCCCGCAGCAAACGTGGAAGTCAAAGGGAGCTTGTCAGTGGAAGACTGCTCACTCCTACTGCTGACTCTAATGTGTAGAGTTCACAGCATGCTCCTCAACACTGCACCGCTGCTGCGCTGCCAGAGAGTGATGCTTAAAATGTGACTGCGGGCTATCCAGCACCGTGAAAGGTACAAAACTGAAAGGTAGATCAGTGTAGCTGGGGATGTTTAAGATATTACTTTGCTTACATTTTTTTTTTTTCTTTTTGTGCATAGCCCTGGATCTTCTATTTCTGATACTTGGCTGTGTGATAAACAAATTGACCAAAGTAACATTTGACCAGCACACTGACACTAGCTTTGCAACCCTGTGTAAATACATAACCAGTTTTTACCATCGTGATGTGAAATGAAAGTTGCCCTGAAGCGTGATTAAAAATTCAAGGCAGCTTCAGTTAAAGCATGAATTTGCAATTATATAATGATGATTTATTTGTAGGACTTTTTTTTCTTTCCTGTTCTAAAGAAAGAATGATATATTTCCTTTGTTGTGGTAACAACCTCTGGCCCTTTCCTGTCAATCTGTGGTGGGTGTGGCAGAGGATTGTCTGCTTTGACTGGTATCACCATGGGGCCTGGTGTCACCAGCCTTTGACCTTTACCAGCCTGGCAGTCAAAATGGTGTGTCTCCTGCTTTTGTCCCAGCCATTTCTCCTACAATCTCACAGCAACCCTCAGAATAACTTGCTGTAAAAAGAAAAGAACATATCCAAAAAACTCTTGGTTAATTGCAAGTCTGCTTTCATAAACAGAATAATCTTTTAATTACCCACCTTTGTAGAAAATTGTCACTGTATCCCAAAATCACATTTGTCTACAGATGGACGCTGATACATTTTTGCTACTCATTTAAAATTTTGAAAGTAGGAGACCAAAGACACAATGACATATTTAATCTTTACTACATTAATGATAAGATGACACCAGATGATGGTGATGCAGGAAAACACACTCAGTGTTTTTACTAAATGACTTAAAGCTCCTACAAAGAACTTTTAACTGGATATGCAACAGTCTCTGGTCTCTGCTGATGTCTCTGTGTGACCTACAACAGCAAATGAGGCCATCAGTGGAAAGATAAGCTATTTCTAAATGGCGTAACTCTTTACCTTCTGGAGGCAGTGGACAGGTCGGTCCATCGGACGAAACGTTGTACGCCACTCAGACCGGAGGAGAGGGCACATTTGACATGGCTATAAATTAGCACTGACTTGTTGCTTCACTAGCCAGTAAAATGCGTGTTCAATTTCATCACTATTTTTTCATCATGGCTGATATTCTGACGGGATCTACAAAGAGAAACCTACCGCTTTGTCCACAGGGGTCAATAAAATCAACACAAAATTAAGGTTCTTTGTAGGGGATTTAAGAGTCATGACTCCAAGGACCTATGATGCCACAGAAACTGATCAAAGTGATCAAATGTGAATTAACCCCTTAAAGGGAAACTATGCAAGTCTGGCTGCTTTTCCGCTGTTTTGCTAACCCTCCTCCAGGCCATGTGCATCTGTTTTCAACTAAGCCAGCGAAAAAGCAATACATGGAATGGTGGACAACATTATTTATTACAACATGTATGTTTGTGAAGTCTTATCTGTCATGAACAAGAGATTACGGGTTACGGTGCTGGGACACTGGGTTGGAGGCTCTGATCTTGCAAGGTTTGTTTTCGGGCAAAAGAGGCTAGGTGGAAGACAGAGAGCCTCCATTCTCCCTGTAACAAGTTTCAAGTTATTTACTTAACCATCACAATTACTCTGTGAAGCTCTGTAATTATCTTAAAAATGTGGCATAGTTAAGCTAAAATCCTGCATAATTCCTTTTGAAAACCTACCAGCACCACCCACCATCATGACCTGGCAGCAATTGTGTATCTGTATGAGGTCTTGTTGGAAGATGGAATCAATGCACCTTATACATTTTGCAGCTTGAGCTGGAAGTGAGGTGGAGATAAAGTTTTTAACAGAGCTTGTTATTTGTACACAGGAGGAGAAGAGAGTGAACCTGTGGTCAATACAAATGTCATTTTCATACATTCTCTGACCTTCCACTGAAGACTTTCCATGAAGATGCTGTTCTACATCAATAGTACTGTGCTCCGGGCTCTGGAGCTCTTATATGAGGTTACTGTCAGATGCTTGGAAAGAAAAATGTAGTATGCAGTGATGGTTCTCAGACCTTAAGGCTTTTTTTGCAAGGACAGCGTAGAGAGACACGAAATGCAGCACAGTCCGGCTGATGGTGAGTCAAACCAGGGACTCAGAGTATTTGTGGCCACTTGATATTCACCCTAACCACTCAGCTATCTCCGCCCAGTAATTCTCCACTCAGCTTAAGTTGGCAACATGTGCCCATAATGGATGGACTGAGGGCTGAACAGATTTGACAGGAAGCAGCTCCACCAGTCTTTTGTTTCATGACAAATATCAGGTTTAATCTTAGTTGTTATCAATATGATTGAACACAAGGGGCTAATTAAATGTTTTTATTTTTACCTGGTGTGATCACATGGTTAGCACTGGTACCAACCACACTGCCATAACGCATGAACAAGTTTAAGTCAGAATAACTTGCCCTTTTCCTGTTCTTCCCAGAGCTGCAGACGCTGTGTGAATTCTGCAGTAGCCGAACTTCTTAATAGTTAAAAGCTGCCATATGCTTCAAAAAGGAACACAAAATATCACCAGCTGCCCTGCACCTTTTAAAGCTGTCCAGTCCAATAAAAAGTGACCCAGCTGGGTGGAAAACTGCCCAATCTGGCAACACTATCGCTGAGCATAAACTACAACCACAGGGAGAGACTGGCTAGCTAACAAGCAGCCTGTGCACCTGTCCAATACCTAACAAGGTGACTCATGGTTCAAGGTAAGAAGCCTGTTTCTCATTGAGACAGATACAGACAGTGGAGTGGATTCATGAAGAAATTAAAATAGAGGAGGGAGGACAAACAAATGACCATCACTATTCCTCCATGCTGCATAATGCTCCAGGGTGCACACTACTCTATAGGCTGTGTTTCTGCTTTCCCATACTTCCCTCAATCATTTCCCCAACTCTCTCGCCCCCTCCCCCTCTCCCTCCCCAGGCTTCTGAATAGCAATGCAACACATTAAACAGTCTCGAGAGGGGATACAGCTAACAAGACTCAGCAGTCACTGGCTGCCTACCAATACAGGCTTATTGCACAGAACTGGCTCGAAAGAGAAAGAGGGAGATTAAAGTGGTATTCAGCGAACCCTCTCTGGCCCACTGTTGATTTAAATGGAGGGAGAGAGAGAGAGAGAGAGAGAGCGGGGGGGGGGTAAAAAAAAATTGCACACAGAACGAGATATAATGAGAAGGGGGGAATGGGAAATAAATATATAATCAGCAGAATATAGAAACTGTAGGCACTGCAGTGGTCCCATGTTTTATTAGGTGGTTGCCTGAGGGCTGCTTAACACCCAAGAAACCCAACCCAAGCCAAGTTATGATTTCTGTTTCCATCGTTATTTCTAAGAAATTTGAGTCTGACATAGCAGCACTAGAACAGGATATTCATCTCTTACAATTAGGATTTTAAAATCCATGTGCAAATCCCTCAATTTAAATGTTGCTCTTATATCAGATCTGTTCAAATGAAGTCATAAATCCACAAACTGGCAGGAGGGAGTTGTAGTTCTATATAACCTTGTGTGATGTCACATGAGTGAACGTTGATCTGGAATGAAAACTTTAACTTTGAAAATGAAGGAATCAGTGGATGGATTTCTGAGAAGAACAAAAGAAAATAACAATGTGGCAGAATGCGGCGAACAAATGTACAAGCTCAGATCAAAATGAAGAAAACTTCATTCACATAACGTCACTTGATTGAAACACAATTGGAAAAAAAAAAAAAAAATCTTCCATTTTGCACAAAGCTGCAATTGAATATCACCCTCTTGCAATTGTGGGAAATGTAGGCCTTATTAAGTAAGAATAACGTGTGGACTGAAACCAGGTGTCTCTGGTTCTGTTGCATCAAATTTTGGACCTTGGCACTGTGATGGAGGTGAATAGATACAGTAATGTATGTCTCTTTAACTCTCTGTTTGGGCCCAGGCTCTTGAGGTCTGTGGGACTTGAAAATGGCAGACATGACATCCCTGTGTTGGTCAGTTATTTTTCTGTTATTTGGACGTAGTGTTTAGCTGGGTTGTTCTTTCACATAATCCTGGCTCCAAAAGTCAACCAGTCCCCATAGACTCCCATTTTAAAATGTTCAACTTTACAACAGAAACACACACGTTCCCTGCTGGCTTTGGTCTCTACAGCAATTTTTTTTTTTTTTTTTTTACATGTCTTTCTTTTTATCATTAGCTTAGACTACTCTAATGCATCTGCCAGGTGTAAATGATCAAAAATACCAATTTCATGGCTGTATCTTTGAAAGCGTGGTCAATTAACTACATGTTGAAGTAAACGATGCAAGTTTGAAAAAACTTTTTTTTTTTTTTCTACCACTCGAATAAATTAAATGTTCCTTTCAAATCAAACCTGACCTCAGAGTTTAACCTTTGCTAAGGATGATTTTGATCAGTCGGGCTCTGGCTCATGATTTCAGGCATAATAAGTTTGTTTTGGGAAGAAAACATTCCCTTTCATCCTCACCGTTTCCATGGTCAGTGTCGATCATTTAGAAGTTTAAAAGTGCAAAAGGTGCTGTGTGCATCTCCTGTACACACCTAAACACACTCTGACTCTCTTCACCTGCAGTGTTTTAACATCCCACTTGCCTTTTTAATTCATGATTTTCAGCAGCCTGCAAAAAGGTCAAAGTCAATATGTCAAACATTCACTCTGTCCATTCATCACATCAAATCTCACAAAGGCTGAGCCAGAGCCTCACCTTTGTAATTTGTGAAAAGATGTGAGCAGGGAACAAACTGTAGAAAACAAAGTTATTGTTTTACAAACAGCTCAATGCATCCTGATTGATGAAGGGGAGAAATTCATTAAATAGTTTTAATTTAAGGCTGCAACATTAGAAAATGCAGAGATCTGGATGAACTGGATTCATTAAAGGACTTTCTAATATATTTATTTATTTATTTATTTATTTTACCCTTACAGGTGTATATGTGAATATCTGCACAGCACAGGGGGAGGCCAGACTCCTCTGAACCTGTTCAACTCCTCAGCCAGAACACCAACAAGGAGCACAGCCAGAGGTGTAGACACCAGATGGATGGGCGTCAGAGTTGCTGGATTTTACAGATACACTGGACTGGTTTTCCTCACAGCCACGATTAATCTGCATAATGTAAAAACAAAACAAAACAAAACAAAAAATCTTTAATCATTTTCCCCATCACAGCTGATGCCAAGGGACAGACAGATACTGAACCATATCCTGAAATGTACACATGAGTTAAATCCAGTGTCTGGACCACTGAGTCCTTTCAACGCCCCTCACCAGTCATGGGCTCGTGGGAGGTGTGTACTTGTCAGGTCAGTACAAAACCTGGTGTGAGGGGCAGAGAGAGTGACAATGAGTTTCTAGATATTTGACAGTAGGAAGAGAAACGATGAGCAATGTGTCAACATGATCAGTGTTCATTGAGTCACATGAGTGACCAAACTACATGAAACCTCTGAATGATTCATCTTTGTGCAGCCAGCACCTAATGTATG
This sequence comes from Caranx ignobilis, assembly GCA_021432705.1. Classification (NCBI taxonomy): domain Eukaryota; kingdom Metazoa; phylum Chordata; class Actinopteri; order Carangiformes; family Carangidae; genus Caranx; species Caranx ignobilis. The sequence goes on along the minus strand of MU269981.1, from coordinate 10,358,021 downwards.
TATGTTTATAAGGCTCATGAGCTCAGAGATCTTGGACTTGAAAATTACACTATACAGTTCAGTTCACATATACAGAGCTATGACGTGCTCCACTCAGTGCTGTGCTGTAGAAGTTCACAGTGCATCTGTTAGCAATGCTGCCCCTTAAATGTCAGTCAACTGCTGCCATGGGAAACGTTCACGCAGAGGCTCAGATGCTTCATGGCCTAAAGCAGTGTTATACTATTTTGAAAAAGAAAAAAAAAAAAAAGAAAAGAAAACTGGGCACAAGAGAGGGAGTAAATCAATTCAAATAATCTGTTCAAATAACCAAACCGAACATAACACCAAATTCTCCCTATTGTCAATTCATTCAAGTCCGTTTGATGTTTATTTTCTATGTAGACTGTAAGAAGCTACATTCAAACAGTGCAAATGGAAATGTTCGTTTATACCTTGACTGCTGACACTGATGGTGCAGACAATGGAACTATTGTAACATGAAGTCAAAAGTGAAAGCCACTGTGGGAATCCACACTTATAATGCAGTAGAGTATGCATTATGAAAACACACTGCAGATGCTCAGTACAACCAACTGAGCCTAATACCAGTCTGTACACCCCCAACTGTGCTGCCAATACCATATATTTAGCACATTACATAATTTCATACAATCTTGAAAGCAGTATAATGATTGAAAGCGTAAAGATTTATGATCAATCAGAGATCTCCAGGGGCCATTTTTGCAGTAACACTTGGCAGCCTCTAATTAGCTACATTTGGCTCCATCTTCACCAGTGCAGACGACAACCATCAGGGAGAGTATCGTACAGTATCCAGCTCTGCTTCAGATGCTTCCAGTGAGACTGAAATGGGGGCGACAGAGGCCTGAGGGTTAGGGTGGCAGGATTATGACCCATGCATCACCACTTTAAATGATTAGAAGCTGGAGCTGGAAAAAATACTTACACTGCCCATGAGCAAGGCACTTAACTCCAGACTGCCACAGTGCTCATCACCAGCAGGCTCAGTGGAAGCACCAAAGCTGGGCTGGTTTGAAATATAAATTAAGACCATGCATATGAAAATGATCTAATATGCTCAAAACACACAGCAGCAAGGCAAGTGTATACAGTTAATGCTTTAATCATAAATTAGCAACAGTGCAAACATCACAACAACTTGGGTGGATGTGGAACCAAAATGGAAATGATTCCCACCCACAACATTTAGGAAGAAAAAAATTAAAAAAAAACAAATAAATAAGAAAAGAGAAAACAGAAATAGAAGAGGGGAATCTTTCAGAGAACCCCGCTGGTGCCATCCCACTTGTTTCTGCCTGAAGGGATTTAATGCTTCACTTTTCACAAAGTACATAAGATGTGGGGAAGAACACGAACATGGGTCTTTAAACTAAAAGGCTGCAGTGGAGAACAGGTATAAAAAGTTCATGGCCGGAGTTTAAACTGCGCTTTAAGCTGAAGCAGTAAGTGAGTTACTTCCTGCCACTGAAGCTGCTGCACTTGCAACTATAACAGGGGATTTGGGAGACCCTGTATTTTTATAGGACAGTGTCTGAATATTTACAACCAGCTGATCACTCAAACTTTTTGACATTTAAACCGGGACCAAGTTTATCTGCACTTCAGGTGCAGATCATGTGAGATGTCCACACATTTCCTGTTAATATTAAACAACAGCATATGTGGAAACATGTTTATTTGCTTACTCGACAAGAAGTTTGATAATACTCTCATTTCCATCTGTTCATTATTTACCTGGAGCCAGCAGCTTGTTAGCTATACCTTAGTGTAAAGACGGGGAACAGCTTGGTGGCTCAATAGATTTGTTATTTTTTATACTTAATTTTTAATGAAGCTAATGAGGTAAAATATGTTCTTTAGTGAGCTTAGAGCTCCCACCCTGAAAACACTTAGTGTTCACACAACTGGCTCCAGGGATCCTTGAGCAAAGAGGATGATCTTTTGTTTCAACTGCAATTTAATCCAGAAGTTACATATTGACAATGGATGTCCATTTTTGGTCATGGTTTTCAAACACTTCCTGTAATAAAACATATAAAATCAGAACTTTTAAGAGTCCTGTGTTCCCAGAGAGACGCCCAACCAGAAGAAAAAAGCCTGCTGTACTTGTCTTAAAGCAACACTATGTAGTTTCCAAACACGGATAGCCTAAAGGCCCCCATATAGTTTGGCAGAACGTAAGCAGACCATGGAATAGAACGGAATGGACTACCCTCCTCATCCGTGGATGACTCCATGGCAGAAAGCGCGCAAGGATTGTGGGAAATTTAGGAAATTGCCAGGAGAAATGAAGAAAATTAGTAAGCGGTGGTACGCTTGACTATGTAACCTCAAACGAATGCAGACATTGCACGCGGAGTCCGCACCCTGTACAGTCCGCTCACAGTGTCCCTGACTATGTGGGGGCCTTAAATATCGAAGCGGTGTTGTAGAATTTGTAGAACTCCCCACCAGAATCTCACTCATCTGGTCAGAGTTACAGGGGGAGTTTTCTTTATATACAACATCAAACTCAAGTCCAGTCTCCCTGCTCCTCTAACCCACCCACAACACCCTCTTTGCTTTCCTTCGGCACTGGCTCCACCAACAAATTCACGTACGTTGCTTCCCCGGGGATGCTTGTGAATCACGTTGCACACTTCACCTTCATAGCAGATGGGGGTGGGCTGTGTTCCTACCCGCAGAGGGAAGTTACAGAGTGCAGTTGCAGCCAGCGCAACCCCGCTCAGGCTGAAGCAGCGGCACGATTCATCCTATTAACCGTTTTTCTACCGCTTGAATAAGTTTAGAAACATTATTTTAAGGTCGACAAACTACGTAGTGTTGCTTTAATACAAAGCTACACATCACAGCCCATATCTGGTGAGGACAGGGAGGGACACACAGCTGGCCACATCATGTATTTTACAGTTGTAATATTGCCTAATGAGATCATCCCAAATACAGGTTAATGACAGCCCCCTGTGTCATGCAGTGTTTAACAGCTCATTCAACATATGACTGGTGTCCTCCCTTGACATGACTTTTTAAATGAGTCATCAAAGTTTGAGATGACATAAAGTTCACCATGCCTGACCCTCACTGGTCTTTCTTATATTATGGTTAGGAAAAGTTTTTTTTTTTTTTTTTTTTTTTTTTCCCATACAGACTGTAGCTCCAAGCCAGAGAGACACAACACAGAAATTAGATTTTTTTTTTTTTATGGCCTTATGATCTGTTTCTCTCCTACTCACAACATTTCAGACCTCATGGAAATCAGCTGGTTTACTGCTGTCCTGGCATCTCTCTCAGACTTTTATTGCTTGTGCACAGACTCCATGTCCATCGCTTAAAGTAGAAATATGAACTTTCATTCTCACTCTCCTTCAATCCTCCATAACCACATGTATACACACATGCTGTATATGTGTGAGACTGATACAGTGAGATCATTTTGTTTGCCCTGAACACACACACACACACACACAGATGGCCTCCCTTGTGTTTTTTTTATCTTTCATTTTTTTACACTTTCTCTTGGTTTCTGTCTCACATTCTCATACTTTCCCATTTCTTGCTGTGTCTCTTGATTCAAACAGTGAAGCCACTGTCTTGTTGTTTTTGTCTGTGCTTGGCTATCTGTCTCAGGCTGAGAAACAGCCTGCATCTGAATTTGTGTGTGAAGAATAGCGATTATTGTCCTTTATAAAACCTGCTGACAATATGCACAACAATTCACACGCTTAACAAATTTCATTTCGTGTACAAAAAAAGCCAAACAATCCTCTAAGCTTAAGCTCTTTTATGGTCATTACCATAGTGAAGCATTTTTACAATCTAGTAACTACTGAGCATCAACCTTGTAGAAACTATGGCAACAGATGCTCCACTCACTGCTCCAATAGAAAACGCAGTTCTCTAACCGATGACAGCCAGTCCAGACAGCTCTGTGTATAACCAGGGACTGTACATTCGTATTACACTCTACTGCAACCATACACAGTGAGCATTCTTTTTCATTGAGCTTTACTGACATGTACATACTCTCACTGTTCAAGGTCCAAACTGAGCAACAGCCTTGCACCCTGCTTATGTCTAAAAGGAGGGTGATTCAAGACCAAACCCTGAGATAATCAATGGGCTGAACAACAACTTCCATCAGTCAGTCTCATTGGAATATTATAAATGAAATCTGATTCTTGACATTTTTATTTCATAGGGAGAATGATAAGCCGGAAGGGTGGGATGGAGGTCATGGATGGTGTGCTTCATGGTTAGACCATTATGAACATCTAGAACAGGATCAGGATTAGAAATATAATACTAGAATTAATAAATAATTACTTAAATTGAGGGAACAGTACCAAGGTAGCATAGATTAAAAAAAAAAAAAATCAGAAAGCTCATTCAATAAACAAACACAAAAAAAGATAATGCTAATCAGCTAGCCCCTACCAGCCTCATCACTATCAAGTAAGGACTCACTGTAGCCTCCAACCTGTCTTGAGGATGTAGCACTGCTCAGAAAAAGCATTAAAATCTGTAGTTTTACAACGACAACAATGGCAAAAGCTCAACACCACCACCACCTCTGCAAGAAACCACATGCTACAGCAGTAAGAACCTAAAGATATCAATGCATTTTCTACACTCTTGGCCTTCCCGATGTTTAGCATGCAGGTGACAGCACAAAGTTGGGTGCACAAAATATAGGTTTCCCTGCAAGTGACCCTGCTGTTCTGGTTTAGGTGCGTCAATCAAAATGGTGCCAAGGGGCTGTGAAAGTTGGTATATCCAGTCTTCACTGTGAGCTACAGCATTTTAATGAAACCTGATTCCTATTAGTGCCCACCCTATGCACTGAACATGATAATTCAAAGAGACTTCCAAGCCTATATGGTATTGAAGCTGCTTTAAATTTGACCATTTGTTCTTTTACTTTGTTTTTAATCTTATGTAATTCATTTTAAGTCTCCCTGGGGCATCTGAATAACCCATTGTAAGCAAATAAAGAAGGCATTCTGTACACTCAGAGTAATTAAATTCTCTCTTGAATTATTGGTAAAGAAATGAAGCCCACAGTGATCAGTGTGCAGCTTGCTCCACTAATCTGACTGAAAGGAGATGTAATTAACAGTCTTATTTGAAGGTTTGCACCACAGTCTTTGTGCTGTTTCAGAAGCCTTTACTCTCACATTAGCATAACAAAGCATACATCTAAAAGGACTCCACAGAAGTGCAACAGAACATCATCCATAAGGCTGATGATGATCAGAACTGTCGCTTTGTTGCAATTAAACAGAAACCACGTGAATCTGGAGAAATATGATGAACAATCTCAGTGTGATCAAATATACAGACCCCCCCACTGTTACAGTTTTAATGTATGAATGCACTAGAGGAGGAAAAGACTCCAGCAGTGTTCAGAAAGTAGATTGTAGTACTTCATAGTTTATGTATGTTCCTGTTCTGTCACTGAAAACAGAACACTGAGGGGTACTAATTGCACACTGGATCCAAGGATGCTGCAGAGTATGTGCTGCCTCTTAATGGGTGAGTTCATCCCACGCCTGCAGTTCCTACTAACTGGAGAAAACAATATTGTGAACGTACTGCAGCAGCGGCGTGTGTTGTTCTAAATTTGTATTTAAATAACCTGCAGGCAACTGAATTATTGCTGCTGGAATGACCAAATGATCAGCTAAACTAAAAGTCTTTTTCTTCAGGTTTTAGGTTATCTCATCCCTGTTCTAATAACTAGAGTTTAGTTAGTGTCATGAAGAAACACAAGTTTCCACAAGCTTCCACATACATGGAGCTGGACTTATCAATATTTACACTTATCAGTGCTAATTAGCTGATTAAAAAAAAAAAAAAAAAATCTTCTTCATCACTACTATCATTATTATGTAGTGATGTGTGGCGGTCCTGTGGTCAGATCCCACAGGACTCCCAAAGGCTCTAATTCGCACTCCCACATTTGCTGTAGTGTTTTTGCTTGTGGGTAGTGCACTCCAGTTAGGTAGAATGATTAATGAACTCTGACAGTGGGCTACCATTACGCTACATTTGGTGAATCAACGAGAAAGAGAGAGGAGAAAACTGATGGGCAGTGTACATCAACATTTCTTCTCAACCACTGATTTTCTCTCTGATCCAATACCGAGTAAAACCAGAGGCAGTATTGCAGATACCATAATGATACCAATATGTTGTTCAAAAGCTTAATGTGCTGAGTGGGGAAATAAAAAGCAGGCTGGCTATGTCAAGTTGGCAACATCATGCTATTCTGCACTTTGATTAGATGCACATACGGCCTCACTGATGTTTTCATGTCTAAAGAAGATACCTTTTTATGTGTTTGTGCTCTCAGTGGAACTGTGTGTGGTTCATTCAGGGCTTTTATATAGCCACAGTTCACAGCCTGACTATGATGGACAGAAGCATAAATACTGACAGGAAATCATAGCAATTAAATGAAAAAGACAAATAAATAAATAACCAAATACTGTCTGCACACTACTACTCTACAAACAGTGGTGTACATATACCAAGCAAAACGTTACAGAGTGTATCCAATAAAAAGACACATCCAGACACTCCAGTCCATCTCCTCTGCAATCACCTGTTTTCTCCCTGTTTTCTTTTTTTCATTTTTCACAGAATGAACTGAAGCTCTTTTTTTTCTTGATACACAATGTTGCACATTAAAGATAACTAACATTAAAAAAAAAAAAAAGTAGCTCAGAGATCTCTCACAATCATCCTTAAGCTGTACTTCCTGTTAGACAGTAAACCAGTAACAGCACTGCTGAGGTACAAAACAAAAGACAAAGAATCCCTCCTCATGTTGTCCTTGCCTCTGGCAGTACGTAGACTCATTCAAACTACCCTAACCATTAATTTCTCCCTCCTTGTTGCCCACAGTCTTCACTGATCATTTCACACAGTGTAGAACTTATTCTGTATAATCACCCACATTCATAATGCATTATGCTGCCAACAGATATCCAAACAGGAAATCATAGAAATACTGGAGAACCTGATAGGTGACAGATCCATACATGAAGCTATAATAATATATAATAATAATAATAAAAAGAGACGTGTTAAAATGGAATAAAAAGGTGTATTTCATTCACAAATTCTGCACCAATTCTGAGCCAATAGGAGGTAATATTGACATTATAGCTAATGTATTAAGTATCTATTTAGAGATACTTTAGAGAAAATTATAATTAATGTTGTTATAATTATAACAATAATAGGAATAATAATGGAAAAAATGAAATGGGCCTTTTTATCCCTTTCGAACAATTCTCGTGTTTTTTTTTTTTTTTTAATACATTTCATAATGTAAATATGAGCATTTTAGGTCAGCAACACTTATCATATTTTTATTATTTCTTTTAATATATTTTATGATGTAAATAAAAGCATTCTAGCTCAATAGCTTCCAGGTCATGTGGTCATGTGACCTATCAGCTCAAAATCAGTGCAGGACATATTGTTTCATGAGACACATCTCTTTCTTTCTTCAAATAAATAAATAAAATCTTGACACTCCTCATATTCTTAAAACAAATTTTTAATACCCACGTTTTATTTTGAAAACTGGAAGTTTCCACACGCTGCAGTGAGCTAGCGCTGACTCTCCCAGTTGTCTCACTGTATTTGCCATAAAGGCAGGGCACACTTGAAATGTTGGAGCGGCTGGCTTGACTATGTGAAAACCAGAAACGGCTGGCTTGACCGCAGTGTTACTTGGGTGGAAAAAAGGGATGCTCCCTGACATGAAGAAATTTTGTGGAGGTGAGGGGTCTCTGCATTTTTATGGGACTGGGTTTAACTGAAATGAAGCTAAGCGAAGGTTCAGTCAGGAAGCCAATCTGTCCGAGCATGCTCCAATCAATCAATTTTCCCGCTGTCTCTCTCGCTCCACCTCTCCCTACTTCATTCCATCCAATCACAGTCAGTCACCAGTCTTTCTTCCACTAATCAGCCATTAGCTGTCAAACTTAAAAAGTGTCCTCTCTCTCTGCTCTTATCAGGTGGTCATTTCAGCCGAGAATTCTCTCATCCCACCTCCACCCCATCACCTCCTCTTTGAAGACACAGACCATCTCCATCTGAAGCAGTTATCCAGAGGCTTCCTCGACAGATGCAGCACCTCGATACCACCAACAGTGTCTAGGCATGGGTGGGAAAGTTGGCTTCAGATGCAAGATTCGCATTCACTGAACTGTTTACAAAGCTGATATAACCCCCGGGGTCTCAGCACCAAGGTTGTCTGGGCACAATAAATGTCATTGTATTTCACAAATCTGTCTTTGTATTCTTATTAGTCTGTCCTGATTCAACTTCCTCTTGACTGAATTGAACTGTCTCTGTTGCTGGTGTGGGATATTTTGGACATTTTTCTTTTGTGGTTTTGCCTGAAAAGGACTTTTTTTTTTTTTTCACTTTGATTGTACTTGAACGTTAATACACATGGCTTTTATTGCATTGCGATGTCATTTGTCTCTTTTGCTTGTCATTGTCATGTCTTGTCTTGGTGATTGATTGAAGGGAGGTCACATAAAACAGGGTCTGGCTGAATTGTACTGTACCTTGTGGGGGTTCTTTTGTTGAGGTAGAGGGCTCACATGGAGGGTTATTTTATAGACTAAGTTGAACTGAACTTCTGTTGACTGTATTGAACTGCTTTTGTTGCTGTTACTAGTGTGGGACATTTTGAACATCTTGCTTCTGAGAAGGACATTTGTGTTTGAGACTTGTGGCTGGACTTTATGGAGCGGGTAACTGTGTCACATGGTCCTTCCATGCTGGGTCTTGGTGGTTTGATTGAAGGGTCACAAGCTGCTGAACTGTGTATCCTTGTGGGGGATTAACTTGTCTCTAACTTAGTTCAAATTGTTGGAGGAGCTCTGGCCTTTTTGAAATCTTTGCTTCTACAAGGATCTGTGCATGCCTGTCACTTTACATGTATGTGTGTGTGCATAGATACGAATGTGCAAGGTGAGAGAGCCATCATTTTTCACACTATTAACCCAGTTCTAGCTAATAAGTTCATTGTGAGTGAGATCGAGCGTTTCCTTCCAGTCCCCAGTGAACAGAAGCAAAAACCACCTTCACCCACACACACACACTGACACAACACTCACCTCTCTTTTTTGAAAACACACTCCTCAAGGTCAGCATGTTAAAGGAAGCAATGAGCTGTTCCACTGTGCCATCTGTTTGCACATGTCTCTCTCTCTCTCTCTTCTCTGTTTGTTGCCCTCTCACTTCATCATATTTCTATGTTGGTGTGGCTGCAGCTGCCTCACAAAGCTTTGTCTTTCCTTTGTTATAGATTGCCGTTTGTTTTATCTCAATATTTTTTCTCAGCAGTCATGTGTTACTATTGACAGTATGACTGATGCAGCTGTTTGGAATTCATGATTCACTTTTTATTATTATTTTTTTTTCCATCAGTTTCTCTTCCTGCTGCCTAATTTTACAGAAGTTATAGCTAGTCAGTCCAGTCATATAGTACTATTCTGGCATGCACCACTTTGCTGCATTAAGACTCTGACCTTTGGTACTTAGGAGGTATTTTACAAATTCTGCCATTGCTATATAACCAACATTAGCACTGACAGCTGTTTCCTTAATCAGTCTTGCCAAGAGCTGTAGCTGTTATTGCATTTGCAAGCCTCTGAGTAGCACCACTTCTTCAGGCCGGACTAGATGCTAATATGACTGAGCTAGCTGGTTAGCATGCTAAATCCATTTGGGAAGAAGTGATAGAAATACTTTTGAAAATATGGTCAACTCTTGTTTCTTCTAGCCTGGTAAGTCAACAGCTGTAAATGCTAACATTGCTGAACTAGTGTTGGCAAAATTGACAAATAGCTACTAAATGCATTGTCTAATTGTTTGTATTATTTGTTTGTGTTTGTATTTATTTGTGCAACCTTAAGAGCAGGAAGTGCCTTAAAGACTGAAGTTGGGGAGCAAAAGCCATCAGCCTCACGAGATGAAGCCTGCAACAGCTGAGGAGCAAAGCTTGTCAACAAAGTGAAATTATGGCAGCACCAGAGTCAAAGCAAGCAGTTCTACATAGTGTAGGATTACGCTGCATGGGTGGCATCCAAAAGTAATTAAGACGAGTTTATTCATTCAAACTGTCTTTTTTTCAGAAAGGGGAAAAAATACTACAAGCTTCAGGGCAGGGATTTTCATCTTCACTGTACACACAGCCAACAATTACAAACTGTGGTAAATTACTAAATGATTTGCACTGCAAACACACAAACACATCAAACTGAAGACTAACATTAGTTTGAACTGTCCTACAGACATGATGATTGATTTGTGTATTTTGTGGGCATTGTGGAGCACACATTCCTATTTGGTGATAGCCATATGCAAGCTGTCTGTTTTCTTTGTTCTTCTGAAAACCCGAAGCCTAATTTGGCATCATAGACACACACACACACTTGCACACACTCATCATCAAAACGGCTTGCCACCTCTGCCAATACTTATACAGCCTGTAATTTCACACGTTAAATGTCAGCACAGTGGTGCGAGTGTGTGTGTGTGTGTGTGTGTGTGTGTGTGTGTGTGTGTAGTTCAAGTAAATATGTGTGTATCTGAAACCTCATGAGTGCTTCTACTTCACTTTTGGACTAGATATGACAATATAGGTCTCGCTATCAAGACAACTGTTATATATGTCAAATATGCTGTTATCGCATGATTCGCATCATCTGGATAAGACATGGTCTTATATTTGTGAGAAATAAAAACCCATTACTTAAATCTGTATGCATAATTGCTTGGTGATTTCAATTTATATCACACAATCAGTGTGATTTATCAGTTACTGGGAGTGTACACTCAGAGCTAAAGTCTACATTGGTTTACTACAGGATTACAGATGGTGTGGGTGGGATGATGAGAAAGACAGAGTGGAATAAGTAGAGTAAATCAGAAAATGCAAGACAAGACAAAGAGACACAGAGGAACCAGACAGCAGGAGAATCTATAAAATGAATATATTTATGTCTCCCAGCCAAATTGATGCCTGCACAGTTGTGTTGTGCTTCAGCAGTCTGAGCTGAGCCGGGGGTTGGACACTGTTCATGGATATGGTCCATAGCTTAGCTGCTCACTGCTGGCATACAAGACTTTAGTTTGATCGTTCTTAATTTAATAGAGTTTTTTAATAAGTTTTATGAAAATTGCTCAGAAAACTTTGTCAGTCAAACTTAGTCTGGGTCTGATTACACTTTTTTTTTTTTTTGCCGATAATTGTGTTGGCATCTTATATAAAAAATTACGGGATGGATTCTGAGTGATTTGGTTTGTTTTTGTGCAGTTTAGTGTAACACATTAATGTTTTTTTTTTTGTTTTTTTTTCGTTTCTTTTGTTTTTTTAAAGTAAGCCAACCCAGCCTGTAATAAAATGCTAAAACAATATGCCCTTAAAATGTTTTTTACACTGAGATCCTGGCTTTCCTGCTGACATAAAAAAAACAAACAACATCTTTATGTGATGCCCAAATACTCATTTACTAATGCTGTACTCACTATGATTATATGAGCTACTGTACTGTGAGATTTGATGTTTTTGTGAAAACCAAATCAAAAATTGTTGGTGAACATTTTATTCTCTCCAGTAGTGGCATTTTGCAACCAGCTGGAACTGTTGCTACATTTAGGATACAGCGTTGCCTTATACTAAGAGGACAGTGTGCAGTGCAGCTGTGTGGCAACACAAGTGAAAGCACCGATCCACAAGCAATATTTTATGGCTGACCAGATTATTTTGATAATCAGATTTTTTTTTTTTTCCTTTTCCAAATATCTTACAAATATCAGACAGATAGTCCCACATTTAGCAGTAATGCCCAAGTGTAGCAAAGCATTCCTGCTGCATAAATATATGTCTTAATTTAGCCCTATAAAACATCATTATCAGGGTTGGGCTCACAGTCAACATTCACAGAAAATAGTCCCCAACAAACTGAGTATATCTTATATTTCAGGGACATAATAGAAAATGATATCAATATACAGCAGGTTTGTGTGTTTATTTATTTATTCTAAACAAATTGTGAATTTATAAAATAAGCATCAGTTACACAATAGAAGGAGAGATGAAGTGAGAGAGAGAGAGTTCAGCTCTTCATCCCGCTCTCCATTCTAATGCTGTTGAGCCTGTATTGTCCGTTACTGGTGCAGCTTTAGGAGATAAATATAAAGACACACACAAATGCGGGCGCACTGACACAACCACAGCCAGAGGCCACATCCTAACTCATGCTGTTTTGTGGCTCTATAGAGAATTAATACCCACACAATAAAAAGGTGATAATCTAATAAAACAACACAGCAACACTTGATTTATTCCTTCAATAAAATCCTCAGACTCTGCCATAAACAATGTAAACACAATGTATATAAATGGCTTGCTCTGAGCTAGTTGTGTTAGTGATAGACTGTTTCTGTGAGCTGGAAAAATAAACATTGCTATAATAAAATGACCCCAGGAAAATACATGAAAAAAGAAACAGACTGCTGCTACTATTTTATTCTGAGATCACACTGTGATCTCTTTAATATCCTTATAAAGTAAAGGTCATATCCTTAGAAAATATCAGGTCAAAAAGGAGTTATCTCTCCTGGTTTCCAGTAGTGATAACTGTTCTGCTGTGAAACTCCAACCAGATGAACATAGCCTTCTTGGTTACTTGGGTGCAAATAGCCTCAGCCTTAGTTCTTTGAATCATTTATCATTCATTGAAAATGAATAACAAATTGTGTAGTGATAGAAACTTTTTCCTTTTCTCATTTTACTCAGCACATTCTCACTTTGTGCTCCTCTCCTCCCACAGTAGCTCATTAAGAACATAACACATGGAAACAAAACACTGTAGAAATTCCAGTTACTGCAGGTGTGGATGAAGAGTTTTCATTGTTTTGTGGCTTTTGACCATGCTAAGTTGGGCTGTGTAGACATGATCTCTATTTCTCTTCATCAGTTGGTATACAAAGGAGGACTTACTCAGACCAAAAACTCTCGTGATATCCCTAGATTTAAATAAATCGGAGGATACATTTTATATAAGCAGTGTTTGCATAAACTTGACGGTTACACCCTGACTTTCACAGATTATATTGCTATGCTTACATCTACACACCATTTAAAATGAATGCAGAGATTTTTTTAAACAATAACAAACATTCAATGGCAGCATAGAGCAATATGTAGATAATAAATGACTGAGGGCGTCTAGATGTGCCACTGCCATGGCAAAACACTGCCTCAGGTTTGTACGTATGTCTCAGCATAGACGTGCCAAGGCTCAAAAGAAGTATTACACTTCACAGATCCAAGAAAATATGAGCATGACAGTGATGCAGGTTGTTTACTTAACTTTGAAGCTATTTAGGGGAAATTAACTGAGTTGAAACAATTCCAGCGAATTCCATGCTACATCTGTCCGCAGCGCAGACGGCAGCAGGCTGACTGGAGATGTATCATGTTTTGACAGTGCTAATAGAAACAGTTTGGCAGCTCAAGACATTTCAGAGGAAGGCAGCTTAAACTCACAAAGCAATCACTGCATCACAGGAAACTCTTTGGTGTCTTTACTATGTGACAGAAACTGTCACATAGTAAAGACAAGTAAACAGGATGTTAAAGGTCCCATATTTTATAAAGTGAGATGTCCATGTCTGTTTTTTTTTGTTTTTTTTTTTCACAAAGAAGATCTAGGTTCTATATTGAGGATGTGAAAGCATCAAAGCGCTCAGTTCAAAGACAAATCCACACAGTGTGGATTCACAAAGTGAGACTTAAATTAAACCCTCAGGACCTGTGTAACTTTGTGATATCACAAAAAAGCAGTCATCATTCTCAGCCATGCATATGGACCCACCATCCTACTTCTGCAGGATTTGGTCTCTCTCAGTATCAAAATTCCTTTTTTTTTAATTTACCTTACTTTTATTAGATCACTCAGGAAATGTGGGAGAAGCTCATAGCTTTCTCTGCTCTGAATGGTGCACTGAACTGTTGTTAATAGAGCTCCAGAGAGAGAGAGGTTTTTTTTAGCATTTAGTTCTTAAAACAGCAAATATATCTTCATATGTTAAAATTAAACACCACAAAAGTGTAAAATATGGAAAATACAGTCATTATTAGATGTTGCTTTGTTAATTTGCTGTTATGCACAGGTGTACAACTGATGCTAACTCTGGGGCTTTTCTACTACAGCATCACTTTTAGCTTATAAAATCTAAAAACATCTGATGTGTGCTGAGACCAGCTGGAGATCTGTCTAGAACCCCTGCTGGTCCCTGATGTCTGGCTGCTATTATTTTGTAAGGCTCCACTCTAGTGGTGCAACGGATCACAGTGATCTGAACCAATCGCTCTCCACAGATTGGTATGCAAGTGGTCCACAGATCGATCAATGAAAAAAAAAAAGATGTGTGTGTAGTGTGGGAACTACTGTAGGTGCACCACCCCAGCCAACTAAATGGGCAATTAAAAAAAAAAAGTCTGTTTGTATATTTAAAGCTGCAGTCACGCACAACATAACAACAGTTTTTGTTTTATTAACATGTTTGATAACCCTCCAGCCCCCCCCCCCCCCATGACCCCCAAACCGCGGTCTGGTCCAATCCGTTCTTTTTAGCAAACACTATCTGAAATTACTAGTATGTGTGGTGTGGAAGAGGTGGCCCATAGAGACAAACTCTGTAGCTTCCCACAGCTGAACTGACCATATTTTGGTTTAGTCTCTCCACTCTTTTCAACTTCACCCTTTCACACGGAACTGACAGCTGTCGACAGATGTGAAAAAGCTCTGATAAAGCTACAGTAGGCTGCCTGCCCAACACCAAACTGCAGGGACTGTAAGTTTGACTCCAGATGAATGCTAATGTTGATCTCCTACTGGATGTGTAAACCGGCAACAGTCTTATCTTAGTCTTAAAAATGTTCTCTTCAATGAGTTAAGACTACAGCTATGTATCGATTCAGGGGCCTCATCATTTGAAGGCCACATTTGGGGACTGAATGTATCAGCACAGCCACAGCCGTCCCATTTTGAAGGCAGCCGAGAAATGCAGCCTTCATTTTCCCAATTTAAAGAATGCAACTGATCCATTGCTATCCTGCTGTGTGTTTTATTTCACTTGGATTTTTGCTGGAGATGGCTGCAGTGGAGGCAACATGAATTACAATAACTCCCATGACATGTCTCCATGTCCTCTGTGTTTTGTCTCCATGCTGTAATTTAAGTTGTTTGCAAATGTGATGGTCTGGCCAGTGGGGAATTCCCAGTGAGTAATCAGTTGAATGAGCTGCAGCTGTTACTGTTGCTAAGCAACGGGAGCCATGCCAATCATCTGTTCTGGTCCACATGGTCCGCAAAGGACAAAAGCTGTGTCCCAATTCAGCAGCTGCATCCTTTGGAGGCAGCATTTGAAGGTTGATTATGTCACAGCGTCGCAACAAGGTCTGTCCCGATTTGAACGCTCCTCAAATCATGGCCTTTTTTGCCAGTTTTAGGTGGACGCCCGCATGGCACCTATCCTTGATGGCCTCCCGTATCCCAAGATTCTTTGCACGCCGTTATTATTAGCCACCTAGCATGCTAGCTATTGAACGCTGTGGCGGCTCCATTCTGTAGCCATGGTAGCCCTGCTCAGTGGCCAACTTGGAGGTGTGGTCGCCCACTAAGCAGGGCTCTCCTTGCCACAGAGCCTGAGGTGAGGTGCTGAGGAGCTGTTGGAAGTGTAAGAAAGCCGCCACTTTCTAATGTTCAACGTTGGGACGTTGATTATGTTCGGAAGCAATCAGGAAATGCTCTGAAGGCTGGACCGACCCATTTACCAACTGTTGACACGGCAGTCGGAGGTGCCTTCGTAGCCGTTGCTGCTGTAGACTGCATAGGCTGCAGCCTACGATGGCTGCAGCCACTGAATTAGCACACAGCTGCAGTCTTTGTAGACCACATAGACTAAGTCCTCGACATGTTGCAGCTCCTGAATTAATACACAGCTTATTCTTAAGTGTTTAAAACTGGTAGTAAAGGCCTTTTCAGCAGGAACACTTGTTCAAGCCATGTTCTATGTTGGCGATGGCAGCAGTTCAGTGTTGTGAAAATCAACTAGCAATAATGTGTCAAGTCACCATCAACCTGGGGGTTCTGGGTGTTGCTCATTGAAAAGGAGCTGGTGGTCAAATCTCTCTCTCTCTCTCTCTCTCTCTCTCTCGCTATCTCTCTCTCTTTAATACACAACCACTCTACATTCTGATCCACAGTTTCTCCAACACAATTTTCCTTATATTGTATTTCCTGCAGAGTACACTGCAAGACATGATGTTGCACCCACAGAGTTGAGGTTACCCTACATCTCTTCAAGTGGTGATCTGTATTAACACATTTGACCAGTCACTTCAGGTGACCTGCAGGATTATCGCCTATAGCGTACAAGGATATCCCCAAGGAGCCAAGAGATAGCGCTGTTGTGTGCAGTGCTGTATAGCCCAGTGACAGGTGTCTAAACTGCAGGTACTGCAGAACTTACTCTCAGAAATATCTTACACCACACTGACAGTTACATTACAAAACAAATGTGTGTGCATGCAGATATTCAGCAGTAGAGATGACAGTTGAAGAAATTCCTTTATTTGATTATCTGGGGGAGACAAATATTTATTGATTCATTATCAATATTTTAATTTTAAAAAATGCCTACGGCAGAGAACACACACACACACACAGACAAAGAAAACATCAACAAAATCTTTATTTCATAAAAAAATGATTGTCTGGCAACAATCTTCTCAAGCCTGAGTCAGGTCTTGAGGTCAGAAAAAATTGGCACTGGGACTGGAGTGAGGTGATAATGAATAACAAGGTTACATTTAAGTTACAGTGTTAAAGGTTACAACACTGTAAACAGGTAATGTACCTGGCTGTGCTCAGACAGAATGTGCACAGGCTCAGGTAAGTTTGGGCTGGAGTATTTTGGGTGCGATCTGAGCTCTAAGCCCTAACCTCTAACACCAAAGCTAAGATGCTCAGACACCCAGCCTAGAGAGTGAAATGACTTCAGCCTACTGATTCTTGTTGAGGAAGATGAGCATGACAACATGCTCAGGTGTGAGAAATGAATGCATTGTAGTGAGAGTGAGTCCAGCAGCTGAAAACACCTGCCTTTGACTTGCTGTCATCATATTTACCTCCAATGCCTGCAGCAGCTTAATGTTCAGTTTTCTCTGTTGAAATTTTAAATTGCACCCCTGGTTGACACCAAATACTGAAATTCATTGCATTGCTGCAACACTCACTAGATACACATTACTTATATACATTGCTAACAGCTGATGGACAAAATTCTTTACATTTGGTTATTCATGCCCACCCTTAGTAAGAAACAAATTAATTTATCACACTTTAGTTTGCTTATTCCCTGTGATCAGAATAAGCAATAAACATAAACACAGTGTAGATGGACAGCTGCACAAAAGCATTGTTAGCCATACATAGCCAGTTAAAATAACTTTTAATGGTTGGGTCAAATGAAACAATTGAGCTTGAGGTATAACAATGGGACATCACATGCAGCTCCTCCAGTTGTCACTACAGTATCAGCATCAGTAAATCCTTCATGGACAATAGCACAATAATATACTAAAAGTTGACAGACAGGTACAGATGAGTTGACAAGGATGGATTTGGGTTGTTTTGTGTTTGTATTTACTATAGGAAAACAACAGCTCAAAGACTGCTGACTGGATGTTAAACACCAAGTCCACCAGGCTCAACAAGCACAGTGTTTGTCCCTAATCTCTGATGTGACCCAGTAGAGCCTTTCCTGAACTATCAAACTCACAAACAGTGATGAGAGATCCTCAGAAATGCAAGCTCTTTGTCAAGGTTACAGAACCTTTGTAGTGGTGAGTGTCAAAAAAAGAAGACGAAAAAATAAAAGTTTCTATTCATTTAGTGTCATGTCCACCTCCGCAATGTTTTTGTTCCTCATCATTTTTTCATCATCTGTGTGTTTCTTCTTGTGTTTTATATATATACATACACACACACACACATGTGCATACATATCTTTCCACTCAGGAGTTGCCAGTTCATCTTTGTCTGATATATCAAGCATTCCAGTTTTAGTTCTTCCAGTGTTTGCTACCTGAGTGCTACAAACCTTGCCTGACTAGTGATTTGCCCTCTTTTGGCCTCCTTCCTTCCTTTTGGATACTGTTGTATGGATTTTTTGTGGACTCCATTCTGTCAATCAGTCCACAAATATTATCATATCAGATCAGCTAGCTGGTTAGTATGATAAGTTAGTATGGTAACAGTAGAAGAAACAATGTGGTTGAAAAACACACCTCTTAGCAGCTCAGAGGAAACCATCACTCACTAAGTAAACAGCTGTTTATGTTGGTTAACGCTGGCTCTGTAGCAATCGCAAATATCTGCCTTAAAGGAAGATCTGGTTGATATCAGGTGCAAACAGAGATGGAGGACCCAATGGTGTGACACAAAGAACACACAAACATACACACGTACACACACACACACACACACACACACACACACACACACACAGCTGGTGGCTCTTTGCTGGTGTGTGACTATCCACAAGTCCTCGAGGGAAAGTATCCAAGTGAATTCTCTTCATGAAACAGATGGTTTATACCCATTGTGTTTTCCTTGTACTTTACAGATCAGTCCTTCTTCTTTCTTCTTTATCCACCTCCCAATCAATTCCATACTTTTGTCTTCTCATCACTTTCCCTCTCTCTCTGCACACTGTTAGCTCCCTCATTCTCTCTATTTTTTCCCTCCCCTTTAGAGAGGAAAGAACTAAGTGGAGCTCTGGGATATTTTCTTTTCAAAGGCACAAGTTCCACACCTCAGGGAGGGGTAAAAAAAAAACAAAGACAAGGATGAAGGTAGAGAGTGAGGAATGATACAGGATGACATAGAGCCATCAGATGAGAGAGAAAACAAAGATGGGGATGGTGATGCTTAACCAGGAGGTGCATAGTTTCTGTTAAGAGAGAAGCATGAAGGCCTCAGAGATATTTGTCTTTTAAAGTGTACCTCTGAGCTGTAGGGGAAAGAGAGGATGAGGGAGGAGTAAGGAAAGCAGGATGCATGCTTCAAACTCATAGCTGAATAGTCTGTATTTATCAAGCATTTCAGAGTCCCTCCATCTCCTGGGAGAACAGATTGTCCAATTACATATGTACACTCCAGCCACCCTGTGACCCTACAGTACAGATGATGTATGGATGGATGAATGGATGGATGGATGGGAGAGATCCTGAATAGTTTCTACTTTAAAATACTTGGCCTGCAGGAGCCTTGGAAGCTTTGTTTGTTTAACACATTTTATCATAAAGTTCATATTTCATGTCTCCTCATGTGATCGTGTGTAGCTGCCAGCACAGCACCAAAACAAATTCTGGAAAACGGAATATATTTTATGCTTGATTTGTTTCTTTAGAAGTTCTGCGAAACCTGTTTATTTGCTTCCACCCAACAGATGGAAATGTTCTTAATTAGCCGTTTTATTTTGCAACATTTTGAATTATAATTTATTTGGCAATTGGTGGTGAAAATGATGAAATTAGCTTAGATATATAAAAAGCAAGAAATAAGGAAGGAAAATAAAGATTAGGAACTCACTGAGGGTGAAGCTCAGACACACACACACACACACACACAGGTAATGTGGCATTTTTACATGCTCATGTTCTCTGAAATGAGGATTTATAAGGGGGCAATATCCTGCTCTTTGCTTTGCCTTGTATTTCATCTCGCCTCACTGAGCTGGATTTATAACTCCAGTACAAACCTGCAATAAAATAAATATTACACTGTCTAACGAAGGAGGAGAGAGCAAGAGTTGTAGCCTGTATCTGTCACCTACAGTGAGGGTGATTTACAGCACTAATACAGCTGTGATGCTGTAAAATCAAGCGTCTGACTGTCCAAAGTGTCTCTTTGATGGTTTAACTGATGCCATTGCAAACTTCATCCCTGGAGAGAGACAGAGAGACAAGTACCAAAACATGCCAGGACTGTTGAGATGATGGTCTGAGACCTTTTGGGGTCCTTAAGTGTGTGTGTGTGTGTGTGTGTGTGTGTGTGTCTCAATAGTTTTTTCACTAGAAACCAGCTCATAACTATGCTGTAGTAAATCAAACTGATAGAGATACTGATCTGATGCACTGTAGTTTTTTTTTTCTTGGCACATCATTATGTCAGTACTTAAACTAGTTTAATGCATTTTAATTTGATTCTTGTGCCCTTACAGTAGACAGACAGAAAAGCTGTGAGACAGTGAGGAGGAATGATACCCCTCAGGATTAATCCTTAATGATACTTATGGTATGAAGTGACCGAGGTGCACCCTACCACAGTTTATTTTTGGTCCTAGCATGGCTTGATGGCACAGATGGTCTCTCAGTACAGCTCTCCAGTGTTGACCAAAGTTGGAGATCACCTTTGTGTTTTTTGCTATTTAGTAGATGTGAGAATGCTAACATGTTGAACCAGGACGTACAATGGTAAACTTCAGTCTGTTGAGGAGAAATAGTAAAAATGAGTTGGGCAGTCTCGTACTTGCAGGCTTCAGGTTGATGCTTCAAGGCCCAACTTACCAATTCACTGGAACAGTAGAGGCAGGCACAGCTGGTGAAGTAAGGCAAAATCCATCTGTGAAGACTGTGAAAGGCCACTAGACCACATCACCTGGGTGTACCTAGAATACCCATCATGCAGCTCAGCAGTTCCATAGGAGATTCAAGTGTGTTATACTTATAACAGCCAGTGTCTCAATGTAACATCAAGTAAACATGACCACTATAATGAAGTGTGGGAACATCATTTCACTTGGAGCCACAAGGACTATGCTGCGACAAGTAGGAGGGCCTGTGCAGTGAGCTGGGAAGAGCGAACGCTAGCCACCACCGCTGGCAGAAGTTAGCATCAAGCTAGCTACCGCAAACGAGTCCTAGAATCCAGAGCAGCTAGCAGGGCTATCACTCGTGGTGGCTACTGGTGCTAGCGGGCCTAGCAGCCAATGACAGCACTCTGTCATTGGCTGGGACGAAAGCACGATTCCTGCTCTGCAGACAGTCACCACCACATGAGTAGTAGCCCATAGGTGATAATCAAGCAGGATTTGTTTTGTATAAGTCTATATTTTGTTTTTAGGAAAATCCTGCAGACCCTACCTTTAAGTTAATTTACCTGAAATCATTTATATTTGGTGTCCTGCAGGCTCCACACAGAGATGAATGAAACAGTGACTTGCAAGAATATTAATTGGCACGTCGACCAGACTAGCACTGTCCGAGGTGCTGAAAGGAGCAGTGCAGGATTTAATTCTGGCCTGTCAAATTAACATTTAACCTTTTGTTTAGTTATCTGTGATCATATCCCCTCTGTTTCTGAATGAGGAAAGGACAAAGAAATGATTACTTGTGCTGCAGAGCATGCTGAAACACACATTTCTTCTCAGATCAACAAAATATAGACAGTTCCCATTATCCTTTTTTAAGCACTTGAAAATCGAATCATTGGTAACATGTGGCCCTAAAACACAAAGCAAATGAGCAGAGATTATCGAGCAGTATGGGGACACAATTAAGCATTAAAAACAAGACACTTTAAATGTTTTTCCTCTTTTGTCAAGAATGAATTAAGGAGAATGGTTCCTCATGAAAAAGGTAAAAATAAAAGGGAGAGGTTGCGTGCCTTACCAGAAAGTATGTCCAGGCTGTCAGCAATGGAAAGTGGCTAGATTAGAGCCAGCATAAGCTTTATGAGACAAAAAAGAAATTGTGGATTCTCCCCAGTAAACAAATCACTCTCAGTCGATGATGAAGTCAACAAGAAAGAATGTGAATGAGATGACCTTAACACAGTGACATGGCCACATGCTGTTTGAACTGGTGTCATGAGGCTCACACGGATGACACTGATATGAGGGGATGTTAGATGAATGTTATCAGTGGCTCCATGTTATACATCTCAAGGACCAGCTGCCAACTACAGCACAACAAGGAATATGAATTGTGCACCTGACAACCCTGAGAAATGAAGGCAAATCTGACTGAATCAATGTAACCATATCATAGTATAATCAGCAGTCACATCAAAAAGTGTTATAAAGACTAAAAAGATGGTGAACATTATATCTGCTCTGCATCAGCATCAGGAATGCAGGTCAGTGTGCTAATGTTAGCACTTCCCTCAGAGCACTATGGTGCCACTATCATGCATAGACAGACCAACATTTTATTTGACAGTGACTTGATCTCACATTGTATCGTTACATGGGAGCAACAAGTCCTAGAATGAATGGAAAAATAGCTTTCAAAAGATTGATTACAAACACAGTATACTTTGCAGTGATGACTGATTAATGACTATTCTTTTATTTTTATTTTGCTTTTTTTTTAATTAAATAATGAACCTGGAAACCTCCATTTCCCCAATGCTTTTATCTGAGAGCCCACACAAATCTCTAACATGACACACCCAAATCTCGAACTGTTGGTGGTTGAGTTGTATTGTGGGTCGTAAAAAGCCCCAGTTTCAGACAAGAAAGAATTCATCCATAAATTATCTGTACCACTTATCCGTAAATCTGTTGCTTGTCTTTATCTAGATTGAACTGTATAGTGTTTCGAGACCATGTTTATGGTGATTTTACGCTTTAAAGGAGACATATTATGCCTCTTTTCCACAAATTAAAATAGTTCCCAGGTGTCCTCAAGACATGTCTGTGACATGTTTCAGTCAAAATACTCCAAACAATAAACATCACAGCTCTTGTCATCCGCTCAAAACAGCCCTTTCCAGAACGACTAGTTTCAGTGCCTGTCCCTTTAAATGCAAATGAACCACTGCTCGCCCTGCCCCTTCTACTAGTACCGCTACTCACAGGTAAGGGTGATAATATGCAAATTCAAAAACTAATGACATCATTGTCTGACAACAGAGGAAACAGCTAATAAAACCACATAGACTTCAACCTAGGAAGCGAGCAAATGACAGATTCTTTCTGTCAATTCTCACATTTTGGGGCCAGAAGACAAGACAAACACCCAAATATATGTTAAAGAGCCTTCAGAAATATGTCCCCTTTAAATAAAATTGAATTGAATCTGTTTGGAGTCATGAGCAGGGTTGGGGCCAATCCCAGTTGACATAGGGTGAGGGTGGGGTACACCCTGTACATGTCATCAGTCTATCACAGCACTGACATACAGGCACACACTCACATAGACACCAATGGACAACGAAGCATCTCCAATCCACCTGCTGTGCATGTCTTTGAGCTGCGATAGGAAGCTGGAAAACCCAGAGAGAACCCACTCAGACACAGGGAGAACACCACACTCCACCCAGAAAGGCTCCAGCTCTGGGAATCAAACCCAAAACCTTCTTGCTAAGAGGCTAGCGCTGGACCACACTGCCACTGGACCACAGTGCTGCCCAGAAAGAAGAATGTGTAAAATAAAAATCTGATTCGTCTGTTTTTATATCATCAATTTTTAAATTTCCATGAGACTGGCAAGGCTTTATGTAGGAGTAAATTAAAAAAAGGCTGGACCTACTCAATAACAGCCAATAATTGACAGAAGCTCACACGTTAACTAGTAAATTAGGCCCCAGAGAAAGAGGTGAATATACTTAACACATCCCCATTTGCCCTCTGCTACACTGGCACCCGTTCATATCCTGTCGTAGAACAAATATATGACACCTGACTCATTTACATGCAGAACAAGTCGTTTTTATTCCCCTGTGGTGCCTTCATCCCTCACACCCTGCCTTTTTACTTCACTTCCATCATTCATTTAACCCCTGTCCATCCATTTAGTTATCTCTTGTGCTCACTCTTTCTCTCTCTCTGTCTCTTTTTTCTTCCATCCATTCATTTGCACGAATTGGAAGCTAATCATTTATCTCCATTTGAGGTGACAGAAAGTTCAACCCCCCCGAAACGTAATCTCCCCGTCTGCTCATCCCTCTATCTGTATTCTCTCTTACTCAGTCTTTTGACATTTTTCACCTGTCTTTTCAATAGTGCTATCACTTAGTCGTTGCTCCCATTTACTCCTCATCCTCCCTGTCTTTCTCATCCACTGTTACCCTGTCTCCCGTTGCACCTTAAGCCGTGTTCAGAGAGACAATGGCGGGGTTGCTTCCATGGAGAGGTTCTGAGTAGTCCAGGAGTGGGGTGAGGGGTTGACTCATGATCATCTGCAAGATTTATGGACTCCATTCTGTCTCTTTCTTTTGGTCTTTCTTTCTTTCTTTTGGTCTTTGACACCACACAACACCCACCACAGATTTTATATTAGAGCCCTGGGCTGTTCTGGAATGACATGTTTTTCTTAGGATTCAAGCTTTGACATTACAAGGTGATTGGCTCTCTACACTCATGATTTAATGTTTGGTGACAAAATGCACTTTGGTTAGGACTTATGGAATGAATTATGTGACACTCCAAGGCACCAATCTGCTTATATGAATGTGGGAGCTTCATGGTTTATGGGAAAGCAAAGTTGCTGTGGGCTAATGGAGGTTACACATTTCAACTTTTTGTTGGGAATTTTTATGAATATACAAAACAAGTACTGTTTTCAGGCAGTCGTACTGATTGATAAATTAAACATATGTGTTTCTAGGTAATCCCTTATAAATATTTCAACATGCTTCACTTTCCATGTTTGTCTGAGGCTACTGCTCAAAATGGATGATGCTTATTAAACAGGATCATTTACACTCAGTCACTCAAATATTCTCAGGTGCTTCAGGGTAAAGGTACCTATGTTGGTTTAAAAGAAAAAAAAAGTGCAAGAGAAGAAATAACTGTGTGTGAGTGTGTGAGAGGACCTGAGGTGTCTGTTGGGTGTGAGCATCGAGGCAGGATATTGGATATGACGATGGTATATTGGTTCCTAATCCTCAGGGGAATTTAATGCATCTGGTGGTGAGTTCGCGTCCCTCTCATCCACAGGAAGCTGTGTGATCTGAACTAGTTACAGAATTAAATGCATTTTACTGTAAGAAATACTGCCGTGCAAATGAAAATCATGCAAGAGTCTGAAGTAAAGAAAGATTGAAGATTATCAAACCGAAACCCTCCTTCATCATTTATTTATTTTCTCATCTAAAACTTTAATTGATTGAAAGTTATAGTGAAATTGAGCTTTTTAAATGTGTTTCTTTTTTCTTTTCTTTTTTTTTTATCAATGTATAAATTCTAATGGAAACTAGTCACAATCCATCAATTATCACCTTAAAATAACCATCAAAACATTTCACAACGATGCACTGTTGAAATTTTAATGGTGGAAAAAAAAATCTGGGGATTTAGTTTCATAGTGGAGTATTCAAAACTGAGATTTATTTTCAACCTGAGGTGAAGTTTTTCATCACTTAGATTTTCATTGTAATAATCCCCCTTTGCAACACCAATATATCCTACAGCCATTGTGAACTGATTAAAAAATGTGTCTAACATTAGTTATCAGAAGAGTCGTAAAACCAGACAAAACCTGAAGAGTGAGTAAGAACTAAACTAAAGCTCCAGTGTGTCACTGGTGTTTTATTTCTCTGCTGTCAAATAAAATGAGCTGTGAAAGTTATGAGCTCAACAAGTTAATGTGAGATAAAAAGGTCATGTACTCCTACAGTCCAGCTCATTTTAAAACTGGGTTAATAACTTTATATGTAAGAACCCCCTTAATAAAATCTTAATTTCATTTTAAAGAGACAGCTTAAAATGTTGTGATGAGAAACTTTGAAAGTAAGGTGTTTCATAGGGTATGGGCTTTGTTTTTTTGTTTTTTCAAATCAGTGGAAAGAACCGGAGATGTCCAGCATTACAGTTTAAAGTCGTTAGTATCATATTGAGTGCTGAAGTACTTTTTCTTTAAATATTCCACATTGTCCTATTAGTATGATTCTGAATCTGCCTTGTTTCATAATAGTTTATCAAGGGCCATTATGCTGTGTGGATGTCTATAACTGACTAGCTGAGTGATAAAGTCAATCAGGATTAAGTACAGGGAGGCTTGGGCATGACATGAAGTATTAATGAACCACACTGTTTCATGCTTGTTCCATTGTTAGACACAAACGGAACACGCACACACACTCACACACACACACACACACACAGTAAATGACACACAGCTTTTTGGAGAATTTGGCTGTATTAAAATACTGTCTGAACACAGTGTAAGACATAAACAGATGGCTGGAACCAGTGGACAATAGGCTGAATGCAAATACAATCAATTACATCACTCAATCACTTCTCAAGCTACTTTCCATTGAGAGTAGTTGTTGACAATGGTTCCTTCCACAGTAGCTTTAAATGAAGTCCTCATTGACCGCACAGTACTGACTTCTACATCTGACTTAATGTTGCTTAAGAAAAACATGACTTTCAGAGTTGATTTAATGGCACATAGGCTAATGTTTTGAACAAACTCACCAGTCTCTCATTGCAGACCTATAATAAGGGAATTTGATACTTGGTCATATTGTCCAATGTGTCACAAAAAAAAAAATTAAAATCCCTTTTCACAAAATTACTGTTCACTTGTGGATGGAAATGAAGTTGTGCAGTGACCTATGCCCTCTTTTTTAGAGAAGACAAATTGTAAGTATATGCATCACTTCTTTTTATTTTCTGATAATTGAAAGTCTGTTAACTCGTGCATTTCAGATTCAGATTCATTTATTAAGGACTACACAACAAAGTCGGCAGAATTTGCTTTCGGTGCAGCCATTTGGGATGCATTTCAGGTTTTCAGCCATCAGATGCCTTCTGCTGCTGTCCTTGAACCAGGCTCAAATCTCAACAAAAAGAAAAACCAATATTCTCATCATAATATATCATCAAGCATTGTGAACAGATTTGTTTTGCTTTGCTCATAGTGCTATTATATATTATACAAATATGTGTGCATGTCATTAAAGTAATTAAAGAGGACATATTATGGAAGTATAACTTTCTGAAGGCTCTTTAACATATATTTGGGTGTTTGTTTTGCCTTCTGGCCCCAAAATGTGAGAATTGACAAAAATCTGAAATCTTCAGGCTCTACAGGTCGAAATCCATGTAGTTTTTCAAGATGTTCCCTCAATTTTCCAATAATGATGGCATTAGTTTTCGAATTTGCATAATCCCACCCCTACCTGGTACTGGTATAAGAGGTGGGGCGGGGCTAGCAGTGGTTCATTTGCATTTAAAGGGACAGGGCACTGAATCAGACCATTCTGAACAGGGCTGTTTTGAGTGGATAAAAAGAGCTGTGATGTTGGATCCTTGGGGTATTTTGACCGAAGCATGTGACAGACATGTGTTTAAGACACCCGGGAACTATTTTAAGTGGCAAAAAGGGGCATAATATGTCTCATTTAAGGCTATCTCAGTTTAGTACAACATTGCAAGTTACAGAAGTTATGGAAGTACATGATGGTAGATGGACACTGTTGTGTAAGTTGATGAAAGATACAACACTATGAAGAAAAACAGCAGAGTGTCAGCTGTTATGAGGAGGTTTTCAGGAGCCTCCATAATACATATAAATAACACATTTTGGACACATTGCCCACTCTTACTTTATATTTTTGATTGATTGTCACTTCTTTTAACTGAGGACTTGTTTTTTACTGTACGTCAAACTGATTGACAAAGCTTTTCATAAAAGGACTGACGACATATGACAGTTAAACAGTTACATGCAATTACAACCTATTAAGATGTATTCCTGTCCAGCTTAAGAACAGTCCATCAGTTACTTTGACATGCATTTTGAGTTGGATGAGATCTAATTCATTGAGGAGCAGCATGTCTACTGTTTGTCAGGGTTATTTTTGGCTATGCAATGTAGGTCTTACCAGTGTTTCAGGTTAACATTTTGGTGAAGATTAATATATCACATGTAGTGGAACTCTTAAACCCCAATGAGTTGCTAATCCTTTATTTTATTTTTCTTTAATAAAGACAATAAGATATAGCACAGTGGTACACTAAGATTAGCATGGTAGCATGCTAAGTATCAGCAAGTATCCAGGATTTCCCTGCCTATGACGGGCCACCTGGGTGATTTTGGCCGCCGCCTTGGTTGAAGCGTGTGTGCGTGCATGGGGCCGTTCACATGTAGCCTGTAGACGTGTGTCATGCGTGCTCACAACCAAAGCAATGCCGTAGCTGTGCACAGGTGGTGCGCTGTGCCTGTTTTTTTCGTGCATGTTCACGGCACACAGAGGAAAAATCTGTGTGCCAAAAGTGCTGCCTCCCAAAAGTTTTTGGGAGGCAGCAAGCGCACCGCATGTCATGTGATAAGAATCGACCAGTCAGCTCCATGGACCTGCTTCTCCTGCAGCGACATGCTATCCGTCTCTCTGAGCTTGTCGGTGTTGTCAAATCCTGGACCGGTCCCTGTCCAGCTGTTTCTCCCTGACTGTTTCCCACATAGCGCCGACTCCGAGATGTAGAATGTGTAGTATAGAAGTGAAACACACGTTTCAGGACCTCTGACTTGTATCATCAGAACAGACATGTCCTGTGATTTTCAGCCTCCTTTCATATTTAATAGAGGTGAGACAATATCTGACAGTAATATTCTCAGCAATCAGGATGATAGAGGCTAAAAACATACTATTTTCATGAAGAGTGGGAAACACAGTTTTGTTTTATGAATGTAAAGAATGAAATAATGAATGTTACAAAACAAGAGTAGTCATTTTCATTTTGTATAAGTAGCTCTAAGAGGAAAAAAGGTTGGAGACACCTGGTGTAGTCTAACCTCAAGACGTGGCACTGCTGAGAGGACACATTAAAACTTATTGTCTTGTAAACACAACAATGGCAATACTCAACATCAACAATGCTGTATATGCTGTGATACAGGGAACAAAATCTGGAATTTAGTCAGAATATGAATCTCCAAAAACTGACTTTGACAAAAAATGAATGTGCAGTACATGGGCATTCTTTTTTTGTTTCAAGTGACAGCTGAAACCTATGCACAGCTTTAGACATCCCAAAATAGCCCCTCTACACAACATCAAACCCTTACATTTCTTGTGGTTCTACTCTCTCTAATTGCACACCTTTTCTATTATTACTTTTCACCCCCCACCCTTTTTAAGTATTTTTTGGCTCTTTTCCTTTAATTGACAGCACAGTTGAGATAGACAGGAAATAGAGAGACAGAGAGAGGGGGTATAACATGCAGCAAAGGGCCACCGAGGAAATCGAACCAGGGCCGCTGCAGTGAGGACTGTAGCCTCTGAAAATGTGGCGATGTGATGTAAACTTATAGTTGGTTCTGAATAATATATGGGATATGTATTGTTTCTATAGGTGGCGCTCTTCTCTGTGTCTCCTCACTCATCATAGCTATGAGTAACCACAGACCTCACAATTGCCAAATATCAAGATATCACACAAAGCAGGCTATGTCTATAAACACTAATGGAACAGTGTGTCCAATAACAAACATCACCCTGTTAAATTCAATTCATTTTGTAATTTAATGTAAATGAATGCAACCCATGCTCCACCCTGTTAATTACTGTAATTAGCTATACTTGCTAAATGAAACACCCTTTATAAATGCAGTTGTATTAATATATGTAAATGTGCTTGTTTATATGGAAGTATGTAAATGTGCCAGGCACAACACATCACTGTGCACTTCTGTTTCAAACCCTTGAGTGTGTTTGCTTAAACTTTCTAATCTGTGGGAATTAAATAAGTGACAAGCTTAGTTCAAGTTGAAAGCAATTAATAATAATTTCACATTGCAAGGGATCGTGGATACAAATGTTTAGTCGGTGCTGAAGTGTGGATAACTAAGTGCTCTTCTAGGACCAACACTTAATATTATGTTTACCTTGTCTAAAGATGAGGACAGAGAAGTAGCTGTAGATCACAGTCTTCTTACAATGTACAGGACGTACATTGTAAGAGAGCTGTGAGATAGGTTTAAATCACATCACATTTGAGGCCCTGTGTTTTGGATCAGGTAAAAAAAAAATAAAAATCTGTGATTATTCAGAGGATTTCTCATCTAACAACAATAATATTGATACATTATGTATTGTCTGATGTGTACAGGAAAAGATGGAGTTGCATCTCAATACAAAACATTTGTCAGATGTATTGTATATGAAGGCCACATTCAACCATTGTTTTTTGTGTTTGCAGACTTAAAAAGTGCCTTGATGCAAATCACTGCAGGGTTAAACTGTTCAATTGCTCTGTAAATAAATGGAGTTTAAATGAACCACCATAATTACTGCTGTGTTACTTTCCATGTTCTTCTTACGATTAGCAAAACTATTCCAATTAATTTAAATGGCAGTAATGGCATCAATGCAAATAACCCATCACTGTAATTTGTGTTTTTCAGATCATGTTTGTTTACATTTTGGTAAAATGGCACCGTGATAATTAAATCCAATCAGCAGTTCCTGTTTATGGTGTACATCATCCATGTCACTGGATTCCCAGGACTGAAGTATGAGTATTAGCACCATGTTGATAGACAGGTCAAATCAGTGGCCAGATTTATGTTCAGTTTTTAAAGAGGAACTCTGCAAGATTTCTAACTTTATTCAACAGCATTGGAGTAACTGTGATGGTTAAATGACTTGTTACAGGGAGAATGGAGGCTCTCTCTCTTCCACCTTGTGTCTCTTGGGCAAAAAACAAGCTTGCAATCTCATTGTCCCAGAACTCGTCTCACCAGAAATATGGACTGCTGTATGGCACTAGGACAGAAACACACCGGGTAGTCTGTAATCTCTTGCTAATGTTACCCACCTCGATATACATCGCTCCACGGATTGCCCTCTCCCTGGCTTTGTTGAAAAGAAATGCACATGGTCAGGGAGGAGGGAGGAGGGTTAGCAGTGAGTTTTTACGACTGTGAATATATACACTCCAATACTGTAGGGGGAGAATGTGACCAAAACAGCAAAAAAGCGACCAGATTTGCATAGTTCCCTTTTAAATCAAACCTTAGAGAAACTTTAATGGGCTGTATTTCAACAGTGTTATTCTCTGTATGATACACCTACTCCTTTATTATATGTATGCCACTGATTTGATATTATACGTATTTGTCCTCGCACTACTGGTCATACATAATTACATATCCTTCCACATGTCTTCCTAGATTGCAGCAGCTATATACAGCACTGGTGCAGCAGGCGTGTGGGACTCAACCATGGCATCATCTGTCACTGTAAGAGACACCAGGATGTATCCACAGGTGACTGAGCAGTTAATCCATGCTAATTCTTCTTGGTCAATCGAAAATAATGTGTGTTCACACACATAATTATTCATGCTGAATCAAGTCACGGATCACACACCAGCATCCTTGTGGCGTGAAGGTGGCGTATATATACATCCATGCAAGCAAAGCACAGTGTATCATGTTAGGTCCAATTAAGCAGTTCACAAGCAGCCACTGTAAAAGAAGACTCCATGCATTGTGCTGTCGTGCACCTTAACCTTACTGACATTGTATAGGTCTTAAACACACGTGTACTCGAGGCTAAACAGACACTCACACCCTCAGGCTCAAGTGCACTGCAAACTGATACCACTCACATGGTCTCTCTCTCATATTCCCTTAACCATCCTCCCGTATTGTTTGTGTGCGTGTGTGTGTGTGTGTGTGTGTTTCAGTCTCTTGCTCTATAATCTTTGTAGCTTGTTTATTGATGCCACTGACCCTATCTTGTCAAGCAGAGATCACATAGCCCATGTGACACAAAAACACACACCCCTCCACTCACAGTTGTGTTGTAACCGGAGCTCAGCCACCTTTGCTTCAGAGCAGGAATCATACCGAGCCACTGCGCACTGTGGGATTAAACTGCTGTCGTGCTTCCATTGCTGCAAAGACGGTCTGGGAAATTGGCTTGGATCTTATTTTGACTGTTGCTGCACAAACCTTTTAGACGTTTTTCTTTTATTACCTGCACTGCACTCACCTGACAAACAAAGGTTTGACTGATGTGCATTTTCTAAATGGCAGTACCAAGAGACAATACTTCTGCATTGAAGCTGCCAGCAGTTTGTACAATTATAAAGCCTCTAAAACAGCACCAAGGGAACTGTGACACACTTAAGTGCAGCAAACACCAGCAGCATCTTATCATATATGAGTTACAAAACACCCACATCTGTTGTTTTATGTTAGATAACACAGCATCACCATGATGCAAATCAAGCAATTGATACATGTCAGTTTGTCAACATACCAGTAATGCACAAGTCCATTTTTATAAAGCTACATCCTCCCAGCTCAGAACCAGCTGACTTATTACCCACAACTGTGTCTAAATCAAATCCAGACCTGACTCATTACATCGATTAAACTCTTGACCAGGTTGTATTTTCATAGGGCGTATGTGATGGCTCCCATTTGTTGATATATTGTAAAATGACATAGAAATCCTTCTCTATATATCAAAAATGACTTGTTGCTGGCAGCCAGCTCTGAGGAATGAGAGGTTGAGAGGCACTTTCGAAATATTTAGAAGGTGATAAATAGCCAATTTGCACACAAGTCCTACATGGGCTTTAAAGTTAAGTCCTGAATCAAATCTAACCGCCAGCTGAGTGCTGATCAGCTGAGCCAAAGCCCAGTGGATGTGGCGCTGCAGAGCTGTGGCAGTCTGTGTTTTATAACACTGGCAAGAAAAAAAACAAAAAACATCTAACTTAATTCAGTTAACTATAAAAACGAAGTGCTCCATGTGTCAGTGCTCCTGTAGTGTGTTTGCTGTGCTAGAATGCTAGATTTACAGAGATTGGGGGCATTGTCCTTGATAATCAGATGGGTCTGTTGTACAACTGTTTCTTCACATGTGCTAGCGCATGTTTGCATAGGAGCGTGTGTGCCAGCTGAACTTGTATGAAGCTTTGAAATGCCACAAGTAAACAGAGCCACTCAACCTCACTTTTCTAATTATTACGTTACGCAGATTAGTCAACAGCCAAACTACCTTTGCAGCTTTACATTGAAAACCTTTAAATGGAGACAATTTACATGAAGGTGTGCAGCTGTTTAAAAATGCATGAGGATTATTAGTGTAACACGCTAATGAGCAGAGACAATGAGACAATGCCCTTGTATAAAATAACACAAGGACATGGGTAATAAGGAAAGGTTTTATAATCTGCTGATAGTCTCCAGGCCTGAGAAATCTTAATGAAATCAAATCAGACTTGACACTCCCATTGAAGTCGTCGGAGGTGCACAGGCTGAACTTTATATTATCTTCATTTTCATAGAACTTTTAATCCTTATTTCAAGGAACCCATCCTATTTAGAAACAGGGTTCCAGACTATTTTTCCAGGAAGCACAGGAGCTAAATGGAAGTCATTTTCATGCTGTGAGGCCTAGTTAGAGGTCCAACAACACCCCCACCTCTACATTTCTATCTGTGAAAGAATAAGTACGGTGCCTACATGTCTGTGGCATTACATTCACATTACATAATACCCATACTATACAAAGTGACATTTTACAATCACACTGTGGGAGTTTTATGGTCCAAGGACAAACTTGTATTTCTTTACTCCGTAAGCCCCTGTAGAATCTCTGCATCCCGTAGTCTGCTAGTTACCTCATCCTTGTTTCCATTTGACACCTGTAACTTTACACTGCACACACATACTTGACTTGATTTCCTAACAATGTGGTACCTACAACAAAATCCAAATACTCATCACCTGGTTGTGGTTGCAGCCATCACATCAGCTGTAATATTGCTGATTTAGCAATATGATCAAAACTCAAACACCTACATACAACTAACTGTCTGTCTCACACACACACACAAACACACACCCTCCACTCCTAGAGTAGACATAGAGATTACAGCTGTGGTCCAGTGGTCTTCTCTGCTTGTCCTACTAGTTCTACTCTACTAGTGTCACTTGAATTAAACGAGACTTAAACAGCTATGTGTCTGACCTTCTGACTTCTGCTGTTGAAAAGTCATTTTCTTTCAATCGATGCTTGTTACACATAAATTGGTATATTAAGCTCTTAAAGGTAGAATAGTTAGAGGATAAAACAATACTGGTAAAACCTCACTTTAAAACTACAATAGAGAACCATGATACTTAAGATTATCTAAAAGAATGTGAGGCACATAAAAACTATAATGAATGAAAGGCTTTCAGCTGGGCTCTAATGGTCTCTGAGATAGAAATCAATTGAAGATAAAGTTGTCAGTCTTTTAACAAGGTAACTGGAATGTCTGTCGGCCTGGTTGGTCTACACATTTCTCAGTAGCTGCAGCACGACTCCACATGGGGCTTTCAGAATCCATCATGGAAGGTGGGAACAGTATCTGTGAAAGAGAGGTGTTGGGGTGTTCTTAGGGGAAGTTTATTTAACTTGAGTTTAGGTCACAGATATGTGAAGACAAGAGTTGAGACTTCATACCAGAGACTGGTATACAGCATTAAAATGTTACATCAATCCGACTAATGTGCTATGTGTGGTGTTTCCATAGCAAACAACACTTGAGTGTTTCAGTGGGACTACTCCACAGTCCAAACTTCCTCCAGGGAGTCACAGGGACACCACAGAATCATATACTGCATTAACACAGGAAAATGGCCACTCTCTTCCCTGTTGGGAAAACTGATGTCCTGATGTTACACTGAATGCTTTGGTTTACAAGATTTACAAAAGGGATATTCTGCAGTCCAATGAAAGCAACTCTAGCTAAACGCCTAGCCAAGACACACCTGCACATTATTCAAATGATTTTACTGTTGCATTATTTGTGACATATAACCTTAACTTTTTCATATAATATAATAAAATACAATACAAGATAATGCAATACAAAGAGTGTGTTGGGGACACTTAATAAGAATGCTTCTTGTGTGGCATTTCTAACTTGTCGCTTTATGTGACATCTAATTAAAGTTTGAATGTCAAATGTCAACTGTTCTACACTCATAAGTATTATTTCTATTCACATGTCTGTTTTGCTCACTGGGAAACTAATGATAATGATATTCAGATTCAGATTCACATAACAGAATAAGCATTATGATAAACTAAAAATATCTAAATAGCTCATAATAACAAATGGGAAGAAAAAACACATGCAACAATTATAATCATAATGATAACAAGCAATAACAATCAACATTAATATGCAGGGAATAATGGTCATCGATGGATCTAGACATATAAAATGACATTGACAGACATTTAAGTCATGAGTAACTGAATTGGGGCAGTATACTGAGCTCTCATTAACTCCCAAACCTGTGCACATGCTTTCTGATAAGTGAGATCAAACACAAAACATGCATTGAAGCATACACCAATTGCACCTAAAAGAGATGACTGCCCTGAGTATGCCACATTTATTATGACAAGTGCTTGTGATAACTGATGCTCCTCCCCCAACATAAGAACTTGAGATACTACTCCATGTTAATTCATTTATGCTCACACCCTTCCACACCTGTACAGAAGTGCATTGCATTCACTGGATGAAAAAAAAACTTAATTACTTAATATTAAAATAATATTCATAATTACGAGAATGAGATCTGATCTTGTAATTACGAGATATTGTGTCTATTTATTTATTTTTTTCCACTGAATGCAATGCACTTCCATACACCTGTGGTGCATCCCCCTTACTGATTATGGAGGAAGGCAGAGCAACCTAGCTGCGGAGCACAGTGTACCAATCAGCATGGGCTACATCCAGGTGTCTTTGCAGTCCATGGGTGCATGAACCCTGTGGAAGCCTGTTCAACTCCAGCCCCAATGGGGCCTTTGAAATGTGTGGGTTCAGTCTGATTACCTTCCACTTCCTTGTTTCTGATCTCATTCATGATTGGGCCTAAAGCTTCATTCATTCTATTTGTCTTCACATCATCAGTCTTGTACACTGTCAACAAGAAAAGAGACTAATGAATGACAGAGACACTGGTGATAAGCATTTAATGATAAATGATAGACAAGGCCAAGCTTATGGACTGATGTTTTTAAGCCAAGTGGATTCAACATATCACATCTCTAAATCATCACAGTAAAAAGAGTACCAGTAGAAATAAAGAACGCTTCAGAAAAAAAGGAGGTGATTAGTTTGAAAGACTGTGCCATTTGTAAAACCCTTAACGGCTGAAGTTAAGTACTGGAAACAGCCACTTTAACAGTGCCTGTCTCCAGATTAGTTTGTTATGTAGAGGGAGGCCAGAGAGAGGATCTACCTCTGGCTTTGCAAAGTATTCAAAAACTCAGATTCTAAGTCCATAAATGGTTCAGCTGCTAATGCAAACTGCTCTACCAGTTCCTGGGGGAGGTTTTCTCTCTTAACTACCCACTATTTGCAGATAGACAAGATGTATGTTCAACAAAATCACTAATCCATATGAATATATGTGAGTACTCAAGAACATTGTTTGCATTGCAATCCCATGCATGCACCGGTTTTGCTCCAACCAGTGTACATAAATCAACTTTTACTGGCATGATGGAAAAAGAAAGTGGACATTTTGGCCCTCGGTTTGGCACAATTCAAATACTTTGGCCCTCACCAAAAACTAATTGGGGAACCCTGACATATAAAAACTTGTTACGAGGGAGAATGGAGGCTCTCTGCCTTCCACGTAGTGTCTCTTTCCCGAAAACCAGCCTTGCAAGATCAGTGCCTCCGACCGCACTTCAACACAAACTGTCTGTACAACCTATGGAAATGTAAGTTCTTGCTGTATCTGTGTATCTACTGTATGTAGTGTGTGTGTGTTCAGTGAACTTTGTATTGCAGAACATGGTGAGAGAAACACTCTAACTAACACTCTAACACACTCTAACTTCAGAGAAGTGAATCCTTTACAAGTGGACATTTTATTGAAATCACTCAGGTGCCTCTGTTTGTATTAATAGCTTACTAAGAAATGATCACACTTCTTTTTAGCCTCTGTCTTGTTGGTAATGTTAAGTTCCTTAAGATGTCCTTAAGATCATGAGTAAGTGCATTTAACTGTGCTCAAAGTATCACATATACTGGATTTCAGAGGTTTGATCAAGCCTCAGTGTACACATGCCAACAAGAGGCAGCCAAGAACTTCTTTGTTTACACACTCCAGACTCTGGAGTCTAGACTTTACACAGCATGTGTACTGATTCCTGACACGAGTAAGAGAAGTGCATTGGTCAGTGTGAGTCTGGAACACCAACACTGTAACATAATGAGGGCCAATGAATGTTTTACTTCCAGCCTATGTATACATCTGCCTTATTGTCATACATAATACATGAAGGGCCCTGACACTCATATAACATATAGATAGAAACACACACACACACACACACACACACACACACAAGTGTCCAACCAGGGTAAATGTGAGGGGTAACGTGGTATGACCCTTGTTATAACATAAATGCAAACACATTTAAAATGCAGGGTGGAAGACATTCACCCTGAATATATAACATACAAATAAATGCATTTCTGATAAATGAACCACTCTAAGTGGCAGACAGCTTCATTCATTGTTTGACAAATGAATGCTTTTTTCCCTCATATTGATTCAATATTGAGATTAGCATGCATGAATGTACACATACATAGAAACATAAGCCTACGCACACACACAGTTGAGTACAAGCGTGCTTTTACACAGTAAATTCAGTGATGAGACGGTAGAAGAGGAGACAAGGTGAGGGTCAGTTACCATTTATCAATCATATGTATTGACTGACAGCTTGAAAAGATGGAGGGCAATAATAGAGGAAAAGAATTAAAATAAGGGGATGAATGACAAAAGAAAGATGAATGTGACAGCTGACAGTGGAAGCATAAATTAAAGGTAGTCTTGAATTTGGGTTGTAGGATATACTCAAGTAATCGCACAGCTGGGGGCAGAACTCTGGAAAAGAAAAAAAAATCTTGGTTAATCTGCTGACAACAACCGAACATAACAACATTAAACTGAAAATTGAAATGCAAATTATCATGATACAAATATAAAAATATTCGCAGAAGCATGAGAACGTCCATCCAGAGGTGATGTGTGCGTGCATCTGCATTTGTCAGACTGCCAATTGGACTCTGTTCTCTTTCTGGTAAGATATGTCATTGGCTCAAGCATCTTGTCACCAGCTATATTTTCTGAGTCCTGTAAACAGAGCCAAGATGATGTACAGACAGTTTCCTCTCAGACCATTTCAATTACAATATGCACGAAGTGGTTGTGGCCCTTTTGAGGCCAAAGAAATTACTGCCTACCCTAGCTTCAACACTTCAGACCTTTTAGTGGGAAACAGAGAGTGTAGTAAAATATGCAATATATATATATATATATATATATATACACACACTCCTGAGTTGTGTGAGTCAAGACTTGTCTCCCTGGGAGGATGGTGGACAATGACTGTCTGCTCTGACATTTTTGGAGATGAAGCCTTCCGTCTCACTCGAAATGTGCAAACAAGTGATACGGATTGAATATTTGGATAAAGTGATCACAGATTCAAAATGGCTCCTGAAAAAATATCAAATCTTAGTAAAGGGTTACGTACATAAAGCCTGAGAGTGTCAGACATATTGCTACTTATGCAAATGGGGCTCATCACTTCCTGAAGTTCTTGTGGCGTAGCACTTCTCATTTCCTGTGTTTGTTCGCCAGCCAGACCATGGCTGGTCTGTCAGATGAACCTACCACTCTGTTACATACAGACAGTCATGATTCCCAGAGGATCAATCCCTGTACTTGTAATATAACTGGAGTAGTGATCCTCTACATTTTTTAGTAGCTCGGCCTCCAAGTAAGCTGGCAGAAAACAAAACTCATGCACATCAGCAATGGTATGGAATTTGTTTGCTCCTTTGTCTATCTGGGCGCCACCATCACCAACAATGGTGATCTCAAGCCAGAGATCGACCGCAGATGTGGCCTTGCAGCCACAGCCATGCAGTCCCTATGGAGGCCCCTCTGGCGTCACCATCTGTGTCCCACAAGACAAAGCTTTGCATTTATAACACGGCAGTTTTCCATATTCTCCTGTATGGAGCTGAATCCTGGCCTCTGAAAAAGACCCTGTCCAGCAGTTGGGTCACCAACTCGGACCTCGGAGAACACACCCACCAGCCTTCTGCGTCTTGACTGGCTGCCCAGTGCAACATCCATTGGCTCAAACATGTCCTCCGATTACCCCTGGAACAACCCACTTGCGCCATTCTTTCATTTTACCCAAGAGCCACCAGCTGGAAAAGGCTGCGCAGCAAACCTCACACCACATGGCACCAGATGGCTCAACTTGAAGGATGCAGCAGACCTGGCCCACGACCACTCTCAATGGCGAACCCTGGTGAAGCTGATCAGCTCTACGCATAGCCCTGTCGAGCAAGACCGGGCCCTCGCCATGCAAGAGTGATAGTAGAAGTAGTAGTACTCACCAAGAGCTCTCTCCAGTAGTGGGAAACAACAGCAGTTTTAAGTTTGCATGCTAAACAGTTAGCACCACCCCATGCCACCTTGTAATGCCTATTTATGACAATGCAGTCACTGTAATATATCCTGTCTGTCATGAGAGGATGAATAAGAAGGATGGCCAGAGGGTGTAATTGAACCTTACACACATTCTCAACACCCGCAAAAAAAAAAAAAAAAAAAAAAAAAAAAAGCACCTTTAAGTGTATATCCCAGCAATATTGGATAGATTCCCTGAGTGTGAGCAAAGCAGATTAAGAAAGAGAGGTAGCTTTTGTGTTTGTCCATTCTGCTTCATCTGCTTTGTATTTTGAGCAATTCTACCCGCTTCAATAACTTTCCTCATTTCCTACTCCATACAGCAGATATTCACCTCTCTCTTCTCTTTTTTTTTTTTTTTGGGGGGGGGGCTTCAGTATTCTTCTGTGTGTTGGTGTGTGACATTTGTATTTTACCTTTTACCTTTGGATAACTAGCTGCTTAATTAGATGTAGCCTCAGTGATCCCTATAGGGTAATTAAGAAAGATCACCTAGACGACAAAGGTGGGATTCAAACCCACAAGTGCAAAGCATAATGGATTAGCAGTCTATGTGCCAGCGGTGTCATTAGTAAAGTCAGCTCTACAGCTTTACCTTTTCAATTCACATGCAAAGCCTGATGTAGGAATTCCATTCATGCGGGTTGAAAAACCTCTAAAAATCTGATTTAAAGGGATTGGTTTATTGCATGTAGTATCAACCTTTCACTTTGATTTATGGATATGGAAATGTGCCTCTCCATGTATAGAAACTAAAACT
Source organism: Caranx ignobilis (assembly GCA_021432705.1). NCBI lineage: Eukaryota > Metazoa > Chordata > Actinopteri > Carangiformes > Carangidae > Caranx > Caranx ignobilis. The sequence goes on along the minus strand of MU269981.1, from coordinate 10,317,636 downwards.
GAGTGCTCTAACATGGCTTGTTCCTTTTTTTTCAAACACCCAGAAAGGAAGAAGTATCACAAATACAAATTCTGTGCAGCCATATCTATAGAATGCATTCAGTTTGTTTTAATGTCATTGTGCTGTCAATGTGGTCAGACACTGGTTTCTAATTGACTTAAACAGTGAACATGACATAAGACACTGTACTACAACGACTGTGCTTCAGTAGAGGATGAACAACCAAAAGTGAAGTAAAATATCTTCCTGTATGAATGATGAAAATGACATCCTCGCTGTATTTATTTTCCTTTTCAAAGAGTGGTTTGCATCCACTCTTTTCCATGCTTTCCACCAGATCTTCAATCAAGCTAGTACAAACTTTCTCCACACAGGGTCTCTGGAGCTCAGCCAGAGTGATCTTTGGGCTCTTGGTTACCTTTCTCCCCCAACAGTTTAGTCTGGCTGGACGTCCAGCTCAAGGAAGAGTCCTGGTTGACCCAAACTTCTTCCACTGAAGAATGATGGAGGCCACTGTGCCCTTAGACACAATAAGTGCAGCATTTTTTTTTAAATTATTTTTTATTCATTTATTTATTTTTTTTGTAGCCTTGCCCATATCTGTGCCTTGCTACAATTCTGTCTCTGAGGTCTTGGGGCATTTCCTTCAACCTCATGGATCTCATTTTGCTCTGATTTGCACTGTGAGCTGCAAAGCCTTGCAGGTGTGTAGCATACCTCTCCAAGTCATGTCCAGACTATTTAATTCAACAGAGCTTGACTCAAATGAAGGTGTAAAACCATCTCAAAGATGAATAAAATAATTTGATGGTACCTCAGTGACCTTCATGAGTGTCACAGCAAAGGGCCTGCCTCTTGAATGCTTATGTTCAGGTGATGTTTCAGTTTTTAGTTTGTATTTACACAGTTCCAGTCCACATCTCATTGCCAGACTGCCTCAACACTAATGCTCGTTTTTTCGGACAATTTGGCTTACCTCTGACCACCTCTGCTTGTCTCTGCTCCATTAAACTCAACAGCATTCTGTCCCTGACCACCAGTATTGTCTGTCCATCCACTGCTACTTGTCTGCCTGTGGATGTTTGGGCTTTCCAAATAACACTGAAGGCAGGGGAACATCAGTGTTGCCTGCCGAGAGAAACACCTCATCACATTGAGTGCTCCTGGCATGCCTTTATCTGCTGGTTCAACAATCCTGCATCTATCCATGACCATCTACCTGCCTGCTCTTTTTGGTCTGTCTGAACCACTGTCCACTCACTTGTTGCAGATTCTGTTCCATTCTTGACCATGAATCCAGCCTGCCTCCAGTGGTACTGTCACTTGTCCCAAAACCTTCAGTTGACACTTACAGACCCCCCACTGCCTCTGACCTTTGACATGAACTGAGAAATGTCATCACCTTCCTGAGCCCTGTCCATACTTACCTGTTGCCTGCTGCTGTACACCTGATATCTGCCACACCGTGTCCTTCAGTTATACTGCTGACTGTTTCATTAAAGGTCTTTACTAACTGCTTCAGCAAGTTGTGCAGGAAGTGGGTTCTCCACCACTGCCTGGTACAGCGTGGGCCACTGTTCAAGAGCTTAGTCAGAGTAGAGTGCTTAAGGTCACACAAATTGCCTGCATCAGAAACCACTGTAGGTGGCACTTGAGCCAACTGAGCCACTACAGAGTTGTTCAGGTTGGCCTTTTTCAGAGCGTGTTGACCCTCCCTCATTCACTGTCCATGTGCACACCACAAAGAACACTGCTACAATGCACTGAAAGTCATGGAGTCATGAGTGATCAGGGCTAAGCTGTGACTATACATCATTGCCATGGGAACCCTTAAACCCAATTTGAAACCTCTTACATTTGTATTGGCAGACACATGAAAACTGGAAACTAAACTTTGAATCATTTGATTTTGAAATAATCAATGTGAATGACAGAACCTTAAATTTCATTGTCTAGAACTGACTTCATTTTCTCTGAGACAATTGGATAATCGCTGAAAACATCTTTATACTTCCACATCAACATCTTACAACCCACACTTAGTTCTTGCAATAGAATTTCAGTTTCCTGAGCCATAAATCAAAAGAAATGAAGAGGAATCCAGTGCAGATAATTCACTGTATATTAATACAGTAACACTGAATTGAGATGCACAAAACAAATCAGCTGACATTGCCTCAGTGGCTTAGTTGACGTGATTGGTTTGCTGTTCATTAGGGAGGACCTTGCTCTGCAATGAGATGAAAGATGGAACAACCAGTGAGGAAATATTCAGATTCCTTGATCACTTTCATGAACAAAACAGGACTGAGCTGGGAAAGGGGCAGAAAGAGTGTTGTTATTGGACAAATAAAAAGTTATAGCTACATAATGTGTGCCCAGCTGGTGTCTTGGACCTTCATCCTGTTCTCAACACACCTGGTACTGTAGCAGATTTAATGAAGTTGTCATGGGCTATGTTTCCATTCAGTTTAAACTTTCCCAAAAAACTCTGGGACACAGATGATTCACTTCCATGAACTTTACTGGGAACCTAATGAAACTAAACACAGTACAATGAGATATATGTATTATTAAACAAACCAAACACCACAGTATCTGGGTAAAGAACACAGTTTGGCTAGCCTAACCACATAGCTCATATGATGAAATATAATAATATATAATATACACAACAAGCAGCAGTAAATATAAAGCTAACTTAGCCTAGCAATACAATTAGTGGCTTAGCCATCTCAATGGGCCTCATTCACCAATATCTTCTTAAGAAACTTCTTGGATTCTTTTCTTAAGCTGTTCTTAAGAGGGTTCTTAGAAAACTCTACGTTGGATTCATCAACATGTTCTTAAACCGCAGAATTGTTTGCAGCTGTGTTCCTACATTGATGAATCCCATTTAAATTGAGAGCACGTGTCAGGTGATCCTAATTAACATAGGATTGGATTAGCATAGGTAAACGCCCCATCAATGCCCATAAAAGGGCCTGAGACTGCAGGCCGTGTGCACACAGAAAGCCCAGACACTGGTGAAGGTGGAGGTGAAGTGAGAAAGAAAGTTGAAATGCTTAAATGAAAATCTGCAGAGGCAGCACTGAAATGTAAAAAGGACTTTAGTAGTAAAGTGGAGGTTCTGCTGCTGGAGGAGAAACAAAAAACATCTTATATTTACTTTATATTTTATATTTCTATTTAGTTACATTTAGTAGCGTCAGCAGTGACTGCAAAGTAACAGAAAATAAAGATGCAAGATTCAGTCGTTCACTGAATGTTGTATCTGGAGAAAAGTGCACTACTGAAGAAGGGAAGAAGAAATGGTTTGATCTCAAATCTGTGGGTAAAGAGTGGATTGCCAAAAACTTTGTAAATAGGACTTAAGAACAGATTTGTTCTTAAGAACTTACGAGGAGATTACGAGGAGAACCTTCTTAAGAACAGCTTAAGAAAGAATCTGAGAAGATTCTTAAGAAGATATTGGTGAATGAGGCCCATTGTTCTTACAAACTCAAATTAGTGATAACTTAATGTTACATGATGAAAATACTCACAGACGTTGCCTTAGCAAAGAGGGAGACAGAATAGCTTTCTGAGGAGCTGATGATTGAATGAGCTCACACACCACATAGCTGATCACCACATGGCAAATTTACTTCCCATGTCCCAGTATGCACTGCATCTGTATTGCCATGGTTACAAAAATAAATCACACTGAACTGTGGTAACAGGATAACAAAAAAAACATTTTCTAAATGCATAAGAGAAGTTGTGGGCACTGCAGTTAGTTTGCTTGGACAATTGGGTAGATGGATGGAACACAATGCTGGGCTGTATTACTCTGAAATGTGAAGTTAAGTTTTGCAGCAGGTACTAGAGCTACGCAGTGAAGTGTTAGTTTATCAGAGAGGACAGAGCTGAGGCTCTGTGCCTGTAATAAAATCACAGCCTTGTTGAGGGAAACAAAGAAACAGACATGCTCCCCAACTGACTGTCTCCACACAAACACACTGTTTAGTGGTAGCCTGCTCTTCACTGCACCTAGCTAGGATGTAACTGGTTGTGGGTTCCATCAGCCTTTCCAGTAAGCCTTTACTAGCAAAGCCTGATGAAGAGCATGAGGCTGGTGAGGGACATGCAGGTCCTACACCAGCAGGCGCTTCATGCAGACTCTTGGTCCTAACTGTCATGCATTTGCTGCATTCACTGCTGAAGCCATTGCTCCCCATTTCCTACCTCTCACCTGTGTCAGTAATCATTCTTTACTCTGACGGCACTAATACAGAGTACTAGGTTTGTCTGTGATCCATCCCTCTGAGCCGGAAGACACTGTGTAGTGATAGACAAGCTCATCCATCTCATTGATTTAGGTGAGCTCATCAAGTGAGTTATTGCAAATTGTGTGAGATGAGATAAGAATGTGATGCAGCCTAATGAAAATATAACAGTTGAAATTCTCTGAGGCAATCGCCTTAATTACTGTGATGAGTTCTGCAACTCTGCTATAATAATGTCTGTTAAGATTTTTGTCAGAGTTTTCTGTCAGGAATCTCAATAAGGAGCAATTAGTTTATTATTTTAAATTTGAAGCGCTCACTGAAGGTCACCTTAAACTGGTCATTGAAATTCTGTAGATTCACCAGAACTATGCCAGACTTCATTTTCTGTCTCAACAGAATCTATCCAACTTAAATTAACTGGGATATTGAGGTGTGACTCCCTTGGTAGGGTAGTGCACAATACGGTATGTACACAACATCTTTTTTTTCTGAATGTTGTTGTTGTCTGAATGTTGTTGTGATTTCACTTTCAAACTAAATTTTGTCCTTTTTTTGTGTGTGTGTAGAATCCTCACCAGATACTTGGTCATCCCCAAATCAGCCCAAATCAACAGGCACCCCTGTGGAGTCAGCACCCAGTTTATGAAGATATTGATAAGTGGCTGCTGCAGGAACAATAAAAACGTCTGCAGCCATTGAGGGTGGCTTATCATCTATTGCACAGGAGGCGTGAGCGTTATCCTCTATTGTACGAGGACACTCAGGCCACTGCAGCACATGCTGGTCTGATGATGGCCATACATGATCTGGCAAGAGGGATGGAAGATGGGGAGTGGACAGTGGTGAGGTGTCTTAGTGATCCCAGAGCTGGACAGCTGGACTTGAGAGGGAGGACAGGAGAGACACACCATTTTGTGGAAAAAGAAAGAAAAACCCTTCTGTAATCACAGCATTTTCTGCATTAAATAAGATTATTGAATAAAACCTAGTTAAATACATACCACACAAAGCTCATTAGAAATGACTGAATCTCAGAGATGCATGTCTATACTCCTGCAGCAGTCTGCTGTTGGACCTTACAGAGGGTGATCATTGTCAGCTTCCATTTCCACAGCATCTTGCTCCAACCTGTGATGTTTGGCAGTATTGTGCAGCATACAGCAGACAGCTACTGTATATCTGGGCCACTTCTTCTGGCTGTATAGCAGTGATCCTCCAGTGCAGTCCAAACAACAGAACCAGCTTTTCAGTATGCCAGCAGTCAGGAGGGAGAGGTGTGGGAAATGCAGAGATGCAAGACGTTTGGGCAGTGGCAGATATTGTGTGACTCCTTCTCATGACCAGTTCTAATTCAACAGCTCAACAGTTCCAAAATGACATGGCTGGCAGGAAACAGTCTGAATTATTATTATTATTATTATTATTATTATTATTATTATTATTATTATTATTATTATTATAATACAGTCTTTTCAAATCTCTTGACAGAACTAAGAGTTCATTAGTAGTTGGCTGCCATGATTAGAAACTAAACAAAATGACCAAATAAACACAAAAAACAAGATGAGCAACCAAAAAGTTCTCAGTATAATACAGGTTTATTTGAAAAAGAAAAGAAAAACACACCTATTAAGAAAGAAGTGACAGCAGAATCAATAATTGGGCCACATTACAACTAAAACAAAAAGAGGATGATAAACTCTAATACAAATTAGGAGCAACAAACAAAGAAACCCTAATGAAGTCCAGGAGCCTATGTGCAACCATGCACAATTAATGGCACAGTTTCTAAAAGAAGGGCTGACAATCATGTCAGCAAACCACCCACAGGTTTAAATCCCAGAAGTAAAGCCAATTATGACTGTCAGGAAAGCAGCAGTGTCTCGTGCATGTGAGCCAGTGTAGCCCCCACAGCTCCATGCCCAATCAGTTCAGGTCCAAGCCTTGTTATAAATAAATATTATGCATTATATATTATTAAGCATAACACAGTGTGGCTAGGGGCTATGAGGTCTCTGTTAGTATTAACATCTGTCTGTTTCCTCATCTTGAAGAAATGTTGCGTGTTCAGCATCAGGCTTCATTGTTTTATTCACCAACACCTGTCTCTAGTGTTTTGCTTCTATTCCTATCAGTTCTTTCATTTTGCTGAAGTTAGCATGCTTACTAGATTGCACCTGTCTGTTTCACCACTTTGTAATATTGTGGCAAGAAATAGAACAGACCAACTTAAAATACAGACGCAATGACTTTAAATGAACTGGGACCACAATCTGGCTGTGACAGCAGGTAGGCAGGCGGTGGGCAGTTCCTAAGTTGGAATGACTGAAGGTGTGTCCAAAACTTAAACAGGAAGGTAGGGGCTAAGAGGAGCTGGAAGCTCCTGCAGAGTCCTTGACAGTGTCAACTGTTGCAACCATGCTGCCCTGAAGAATTCTATTCTATTATATTCTATTCTATTATATTGTATTGTATTGTATTGTATTGTATTGTATTGTATTGTATTGTATTGCGTTGTATTGTATTACATATGTACTTGTAATCAAAATGATGGCTGAAGCTCTCTGAAGTAGCTGTCAATGCTGGCTATGTAGCACCAGCAAACACGTAGGAGTGAAGCCTCTTTGTTCATGGTCAGTAGTGAACACAGGTTTGGATGTGCAATGCTTCAGTTAATCTATTTTGGCCTCTGTTTCTGTTAGTATTGCTTAAGCAGTACAAATGTTTAATTAGATATAGAATTGATGGGATTTATTCATTCAATGTTGCATTTAGTTTTTATGAACCTCTTGTGTGAGGAAATGATCCAAGATTCAAGTTAAGTTTTTGAGGATTGTGTTGAATTGATTTTACCTCATTTCAAAATTTAATGTGAGAGGTGACCAGGGAGCTGAAAATGTCGACAGTTCCCAGGTGATGCTCACTGTTAGAGGCAAAGGATGTGGAAGCTTTAGTACTTCCTTTTGCATTTTATCAAATTACCATTGATATTGAAATGAGTCTTGAAGATGGTTTGCAGTGTTCACTTCCTGGTCTTTGTTCTTAATGAAGTCAGTATCACAAAGACAAAGTCAGCATCAGCCGGGGGGAGAGAAACAATGAAGCATTGTGAGTCTATCCAAATCAAACTGGGCTAATGAAATACAACATAGATCCACTGGTTTGGTTTTGTCAGCCACAATGTCCTGCCAATCATTTTCACCTTGTAGATAAACAGTCCATTCAGATTATACTTAGACACCTACTGTGTCACCTACTGTGCAGGCAAGAAAGGGTCAAACAAATACAATGTCACATACTTCATCTGTGAGGTAACAGTGCATGCATGTGCATGGGTGAATATCTAACTGACCTGTCAGCTTGTTGCTTTGACTTTACTGTAATTCTGGATGGACCAGTGTGCCTTGTTGCTGACTAGCACCAGCTTTGCAGTGTTTTCATTTTGTAGCTGTAACAGCAGGATGAGCTTCCCTGCCATGGCTGGCAGATGTTGTTACTGGCAGATGTTGTTATTGTATGTCTATATCCTGACATGAACTTTTAGTAAAGAGCTCAAGTGTGGAAAATTAGAGATTATTTTACAATAGGATCGCACCAGCTTTGACTCATGTTCAATAGTCAGAATGTACTCAATAGTCCTTACCACATTACTACACAAAAACTCAGCAGATGTGAATTGGACCACACCCATGTTCATATTCTGAATGTTAATATCAACTACACATCTGTGGAGTTCCACAAATGTATCTTGCACAATTATGATGGTATGATGGTCACAAATGTGATCAAAAATAGACCAGATTGTCCATAAATAGACATGACTAAAAGTATATATCAAAAATCAAATGTTTGCTGGAGTTTTGATGTCAGTTAGATTCCCTCCATCTCTCCTCAGAAGGAGATGAAGTAGGACCAGAATCTTCTACTCTGCTTCCACATATTGACAGACATGCCAAGGCACTCAGAACTGCATCTGTGGATGCCCCTGCTGCAGTGAGTCCCTCCAAGACCATGCTCACAAGGTCAAACACTATCAGCTACCTGGCTGCTGAGCTGCTGGTCGAGCTGAGGCAGGATCCAACACAACAATGAAACACTACAAAGGTTTTTTTTTTTTTTTTTAAACCTTTTTTCCAATATTTTATCAACTTTTATTCAGAACAGAGAACATACATGACAGCAAAAGTAGATTTAAACATAACCAGACAGAATGACATCTGTCACACTGGCTCTTACAGCCATGACAAAGAGAGAGGGAGACGCGCCGTGATTACGAAAATAAATGTTATTTAACAAAAGATGAAATAATGAGAATACTAACAGTGGGGTGTGAATATCAGTGGATAAGCATGTAAAGCATGTTGGATGTGTGGAGTGAATGTATGCAAGTGTTGTAGGGTGCGTAAACTAAAAACCCACAGAAACCAAAACCACTGCATCGCCGTCGGGGTGCCTGCAGAAGGGAGAGGGAAGAGGAAGAAAAGGAGAGAGAGGTCAGCTCCTCAGCCTGGCTTTATACTACCGGTGGGGCCCAGGTGTCACCCGGCCCTAATCATCAGGGCGTGACCAACCCTAGCGCAATCCCACCACTGGGGTCGCCACACATCAGAGAAGAAAAAGGAAAAAAAAAGGGGGGGGGGGGGGGGATAAACAAGCAAAACATAACAGACACAAGTTTACAGTACTACAGTATAATGGACCTTATGTCACAACTTGGTGAGGTTTGTCTTGTCTGGGAATTTTGGTCCTGTCATTTCCTGTTTTATTTTGAAAGGGTAACTCTCCTCTCGTTTCAGGTCACTTGCCCTTCCTCCTGTGCCAGTCTGATTGTCTGCCCCGCCCTGATTCAGAGGCTGGGGCGTGCGTTGTAATCCACAGTATGAGGGATCCTGTACTGGCTCTCAGTCTGTTGCACAAGAATATCTAGCCTATTGATGCTATTGCATCTGACCATGCTTCCTCTCTAAACCCAGTTGCCAGGTCCCTGTGCCACCTTTAATTTTGTCAGTGTTTACATGAATTGAGGGAACTATAAAGGTTCTAACATCATGATACATGTGTCACCTCACATGATAACAAGCCAACCAACAACCTTTTCTCGCATTGTACTTCAAAGAAATTGGATTATTTAAGCTTTCAGCTCTGATCCTACTTGTGCAACTCACTTAGTTGTTGCCTCCAACATCTTCCTGTCAGCTTATTACCCATATATACCCACATATGTAAATGTAGCATATGTTTCTGTAGGCCTGCCTCTTGAAATGATGTGGGTTATTATATCTCTATGATTTATGTCAGCCGCTCCCCTCCTGTGCATCCCTGGGGGTTTGATTCCTCTCCTTGTTGAATCTTTAGCGTGCTCCTTTGATTCCCGTACAGTTATGCAGAACCTGTGCTGTCAGAAACTCCCATATAACTATTTGTACAATCATTTGAAATTCATGACAAAAGCTTTCCTTTTCCTTTGCAAATTGGTGTTGTCAGCTCGCAGGAAACTCATATTTGCCTTTGACTATATGGTCAGAGAGCTGTTTTTTATGTTGTGTATAGCATGCCCAGTAATAATAGGATCCCGCTTTGGTTGAGTGGCTGTGGCAGAGCTTCCTATCAAACTTTGGGGCACAAAGCAGTTAATATTCACACAAGCCTTGTAAGCACTTTTGTTACATTTGAAGACCCCTGACCACTCACTGTTCCAGCTGCTTATGTGCTTTTGACTACATGTTGCGAGGGATTAAGATGCAAATTGTTGCCCTAATCTCTGAGAGTAAAATAAGCTTTTCCTGGTGTGCAGCGAAGTAAGCGCATACTGTACTCCGTCGAGGCATGAGCACGGTCATCAGTATGCAAAGCTGGTCTTGCTGTCATTTCCCAAACATGTAATGACATTCATATGTAGTGTTACAATATTTATCATAAACTTTCATAATGTGTGTTTTCACATTTAATGTACATTAGGCCAGGGGAGATGGTAAACCTTATGCACGCAGCGTAATCTGTTACTGCAGTTTAATCTGCATGGGCACTGCCTTGCTAAATCATGACTGATGTCTTCATTGCTATTTTTTTTTCTCCTACACACACGCACACACACATACATAAACATGAACACACACTGAGATTCACTTTCATGCAGTTTGGTGGGAAGCTGCAGAGCTGATGTCTTGTGTTTTCTGTGCCAAGTCAGCTCCACAGAAGAGGAGAGAGAATGTAAATCCATGCCTATAGATTATCTATTCTCCTCACACAAATACTGCCTGCCACAATCCCCCATTCACCCTCTTTATATTCCTTCCCTTCATATGGATTTCAGCAGTCAAATCGTATTATGTGGAGACACCCCGGTGGTTTGCCGGGCAAGGATGTGTACTCTGCCACTTACAATTTAGTGGGTTAAAATCCGACACTTTGGTTGCATGTGTTCTCTCCCCATGAGCTGTTTCTGCCCTCTGGTAGAAGCTGAAGTTGTCTTCAAACTCTAAAGTATTATTTTACATTGTGAATTTCAATTCAGTCCTTTTATATTCACTCTTTTCTCAAATCTCATGATAACAGTGCTCTATCTGCTAAACATCTGTTATTGTGAGGAAAAAGCCTAGAGTTATATTGTGGAGATGTGGGTTCAAATATAGGTTAAGGATGTGAAGCACCTACTTGCTGTGAAGTGACACTAATGCGTACGGCGGAGGTGGTAAAGCACCTGAAGCTGTTTGGTAACCAGCGAAGAATAATAACTTCTAGTTTTTAGATTTTAGCTAGCATTAGCAAACAGTGTTCATAGTCCAGTGGCAATATAAGATATGAAAATGAAACTGATGTAGAAGCAGGTTCTCTTCTTACATCTGATCTGAAGTTTGTCCCATAAAGGACCTGACATTCAGTGCCTTTACAGTACATGCACAGCTAAGTCAAGCTATGCTCACAGCTTGATTTGGGCGTCTGGAATTCAGTCCTTGTCCACATGCAACACGAAAAATCGAAAAATTGACGATGTCCGCCTCCTCAACATAGGTGGTGGTATGCTTTGTTTCAGCGGGTTAAAGGGATAGTTTGGATTTTTTGACATGAAGTTGTATGACGTCCCCATTAGTGTCCTGCATCAGCAGTGATTTTTCCCTTACTGCGTCCAGTGAACAGAGTTCTGGCCAGGTTTTCCTGTTGAAGAAAGTAGTTCCGGCTAGTTGCTGGGGTCACAAAAATAAAGTGATTTGCTTCTCAAAACAAAATGCGTTCAAAAGAGTAATATTTGCATCACGAAACCTTTGTCCACGGAAAAGTCAGACCTCACAATTGCTTGGCACTATTTTCTCTCCCTTCATATCACTGCACGCTGCTGCCTGTCGACAGCTGCGCATCTTTCCATCACCATCACCAAAACTGAACATTCTGCACTGAAGGAGAGTGTATGTGAGATTGTTGCATTACACTGCACGTGTTCATTTGAAAACTGCCAAATTATATCATTATAATCATCAGTACGTTTCACAAATGTAAAAAGTGAATATAAAATCTTAAAAGGATGCAAAATAACCTAAGCTTATTGTATTTGTTTGTAATCTGCTGTTAATTTCTATGTTAAGCTTTTCTGACAAGAAAAAGCTAAAGCTAAAGCTTCTTACTATTTTTTTTTTTTTTTTTTTTTTGGAATACTTGATAATTCTCCAAACTGTTGTCTGGTCATCTCTCTTTGGATTTTACAAATGCCTGGTCTCTACACTTCAGCTTCTTCACACACAGACATGAGCAGTATCAATCTTTTCATCATAGATTCATGATAGATTTATGTCACAAAATATCAAACTTTTGCTAATGCATTTTGATGTTAGCATGTTCACCTCCATAACTTTAGTATCCATAGAGACCTAGAGACATTTTTGTCATTACACAGTGTGGAACTCAAACATGTACTGCTGACATGTAGACTACTCAGCAAGCGCTTGATAAGGACTTTTGCTTAAAGGGACTACATGGTTTATGACCCAAACAGAGATCCCATTTTAAGAGGCTTCACATGGTAAATGCTGTTCATATCAGATGATAGACAAATATAAATTCATGCCAGGAGATTACATTCCTCTCAGGGGGAAACAGAAAACTGTCACACCATTCTTTCATTCCAGGAAAAATAGTACAGTCAAATCCATTATCCACTGGGAGCTGGGCAGAAGAGGGAGGGCCACAGTTGGAGATGACAAGGCACACATTTTCTTTTCAATCTCCTGTCTTCACCAAGAACATTTCTGTCACTCATTTCCATCATAATCCACCAGTGTCTGTTTTTTCTTCCTTTTTTTTTTTTTTTTTTTTTTTTTTACAATGGTTGGCAGATGCTATGCACAAGAGAGAGAAGAACATGAATCTCATTCTGTTTATATATTTTGAAGCTGTGGCCTTTCCCCAAGCCACATGTGTTAAAGTAAAAGTGCAACTGTTGATACTCAATAATCGTACCTGTTACTCTTAAAATAGTTGTGAATGAAAAACACTGGTATTACCACACAAGTTGTCAAAGTCAATAATGATAATATGAATTCAAATGTAAACACAATCTAAGTGTACTGTATGTATGTGAGGATAGTGGATGTTTGCAGCACACAACATAAAATACTACCCTGCTTATACTCAGGCCCTTTGCCAATAAAGTGCACATGGATGTCAAATAACTGAGTTTGAGTTGGTTTGTGTACACCCAGTTAATCAAACAGGGACACATTTGTAAAGGATGGGGAACCCAGCACATTTATTGAACTTGGTAGTATTTGATGAAACAATTTACATGGTGTGTCCTCTAGTTTTGTGTAGAGTTGAATGTCTACATTGTTATTGGTTGTCATAACTCATTACTATGAGGTTGACTTCAATTTATGCTGACACCCACATTGATCAAGACACACATCCCATGGGTGTGCAGCTGTCTGCAACCAGCACTGACTCACTTAGGAAATAAATCACCAGTTACACCAGCATTCATGTTGCTTTTGTTCTCTACAGTCATGGTGACTTTAGGCTCATTGTTTAGCCATCCGCTCGTAGCTTCTGCTTTGGTTTGCATTCTTGTAGTGTCATTTTCAGCCAGAGCGAGCAACTGTTTACAATGTAGAAATGTAATCACCCAGTGTTCACTGGCAGCACAGGACAACATGAAGCAGCTGAATAGCCAGAGATGGTGGAGGAGACCAAACATGGGGCTAGTGTTTAATACGTATTTGTGTAAATTTTGCATTGGTCTGTTGTTGCCTTCATATTAATGTGAGAGCGTGGAGTCATACCCGATCATAATGAGACCTGTTTTTTATGGAAAATTGAGGGGTGCTCACTGAAACATGAGACTGACATCACACTTAATGTTAGTCATAAAGTCATTAAAAAAAGATAAAAAAAGTTTATAGGGTAGAGTAAGAAGACGTGTGTGCATGTGTGTGTGCGTGTGCGTGTGCGCGCGCACACACGTGCATTCGTGCGTGCGCGCGTGCGTGCACATGCTGTGAAAATAAATTTTACCTCCTGTTTCCTATCAGTTGTTTCCCAGGTGATACTGCATAAAGCAGGTCTATGTATAGTGTGTTCACTGCAGTCAGTTTACCTCCACCTGTGTTTTACTGTTGTGTTCCTGCCTGTGTGTGAGAGTGAGCGTGTGACCTGCCTTTGTGGGTGTGCAAGTGTGCATGATCCATGTTAGCTGTCTTCTGCGGCTATAATGGACCAAGCTGGCAACCTGCTGGCAACCTGACGTCTGACAGAAAACAATGCATATTCATCTCTCTGCCTCGCTCTCTCTCTCTCTCTCTCTTTCTCTCTCTCACACACACACACACACACACACACACACACCTATATATATATATATATATTATATATATATATATATTATATATACACACACACACACACACACTGAGTGGCTCCCTGTGGTTCTGCTGCCACTGAGCCGTATGGACAATTAGTCAAGGCCACAGCCTTCACCTTTAAAGTATCCTGTCTTTTTTTTTCTTTGCCCTCTTTTCAAACTTTCTATCACTTAATTTAATCTCTCTCTTTTTTTTTTTTTACAGTAGCTCCCTCTCTTGCTTAAGTATTTCTTCATCAGTCTACCCCCCCCCCCCCTTCTTTTTAGATCTGATGCTGTCATTTCGTCTCTCACTCTCTTATTTTATCTCTCTCAATCACTCCAGTCCTCAGTGTGTTTGCTTTGTAAAACTGTTAAAACCACAATAATTCTTCAGGATAATACAGTAACTGCTCAAACCTGCAATATGTCTGTATAATCTCCCTTTTACAGAAGAAAAAAACAAGCTGAAAATCTTAGGCCACTGATGCAGAATCAAAGAGTTTGGCAGGTTTGAAAATTACAGACATGCTTCAGTAATGATTACTTCAGCTCCCCTCTGTAAAACTCATTTGGACCGTCTGTACGCAGCTTTCCCACTCACATCATTGTTCTTGTTTGCTTTCCATTTATTTCATCTGTCTTCACACTTTTGCCTCCTTTTGCATCACACACCTTCACATTAAAATGATTTGACAACTACTTTTCTCTCATAAAACTATAAACTCAACACTACCAGGGGCTGTGAGAATAACCAGGCTCGCTTCAATCGTTTTTATGCAAATGATGATCTATTGTATCTGCATCTGCAAAGCACCTCTGCAGGTGACGTTTTAGTGGCTTGAGGTGCAAAACAAAGTTGCTGGTGAGGAAATTATTAGTTCCAGCGATACATCTGCCACGATCACTCAGACAAATTATTCATTTTCATTGCATCTTGAGCTGGAATTATATCAGTAAGTCACCTGTCTGGCCTCTTGGAGATGATGCACAAGTGGCTTATAAGAAATACCCATAGGAATACATTCTGGGAAAGATGTCCTGAACGTTTGGACCCTACTGTGCCAGGCTTCATGATGAATATATATTTTCAGACACCTGCAATAGAAGGATACATGCATATACTTGTGAAAGATAGATACAGTATATAGTCTATATAGTTTGAATATATTTTATTTCATATATATTCAATAAAATAATGATGATTTATCACAAGAGGATGTGGTCATAGTTTCTATTGCATATCTGACTATATGATCATGCAGTCAGTGGTTGATAAGTCTTACAATGCTGTAGTTGCTTTCACTTCTAGAGCCAACCTCAAGTGGCCAAATAATGAAATTCACTTTTAGTCAATTCCACGTTGGCTTCATTTTTTAGCCCTTAAAGAGAAACTATGCAAGTCCGGTCACTTTTCTTCTGTTTTGTGAACCCTCCTCCCGGCCATGTGCATTTGTTTTTAACAAAGCTGATAAAAAAACAAAGCTGAAGACTACATCACTTCTCCTGCAATATCTTGTTTCAGTTTCGTTGACAACTTCATTTCCTCAGATCATTTTATATATTATATGTTATATTATATCTTCACTTGCGTCTTTGATGCGTTTGAGATTTTGATCTTGATTTCCCAGTGGGAATCATTAAAGTTTCATTGTCACCTTTTTCTAACGTCACAGCAGTCTTTGTGTTGTTGTTCGTATGAACTTGTGTGGAGCTTTGACTTACACAGTGACAACTGCAGGTGGCAGAAGTCTTTCTTTAGTGGGAGCTGTTTCTTTAACTCCCCTCTCCCCTGCAGTGCTGTAACCTGGCTGACCTCGCACAAGGCAAATGGAAAATTTCCACTTTGGACGGTCACTTAAAAATGTCACAAAACACTGTATCAGAGACTGAACAACTCACATAAAAAGTATAAATCTCTCTGTAAAAACAGAATAGGTACTATTTTCCTCTCTGGCCTTCTCTGCCTTCCTAGTTTAACTCTCTTCCAGTCTGTTAGATTTTTATCATCTCCTCTAACTGTCCTTCCTTTTATTCCCTCCTCCTTTCCTGCTCTCTGTTCCCTTTCTCTTCCTGTCACTTGTCAAAACTTCTTTCTTCTTCTCACTTGCTTCTGCACTTTTTCTCTCTGTTGGCCTCATTCCAAACTTCCTCACCCTCTCACTCCCCTAATTTTAACTTCAGCTCATTTGTAGCCATTAGATCTTTACAGTAACTCAAAGCCTGATATACGGTTTCATTTTTATACCATCATCTGCCCCTCATGTCTTCGCTCTTCCTCTGTATTAATATGTATACATTATCCTCCACTCTTTAACCTTGCTCCTCTCTGTCTCTTCCTCCCAAACACGTCCTGGCACATTCAACTAAAGCTTTTATTTCTACAACAGTTGTGACAGTGAGTTGTCTGGAAGTTTTCAAAACATCCAGCAGCTCCACTTTTACTTCCTGCAAGTTTTGCTTCAGAGTGACACTGACCAAACTGCTGATGGCTGCATGTTATGTTCCCTCAAAACACTCCATGTGTTTATGTCCAAACTACAGTCTCTAAAGAATCTTGAGAAAGCAACACAGGAAGTTTACATGTCTTTTTTTAGATATTTTTATGGAGCTTAGAGGAACAGAGACTTGGTAAAGAAACATGGACTCTCAGAGGAGCAGTGCGTTTAAACGACTAGTCCCATCCAGAAAAACAACAGCATTGGCTAAAGTTTTCCATCAAGAGACCTCTTATAATTGTGCAAATAATAACTGTTGTCAGTCAGAATCAAAGTGAGATCTGTAAGGCCTGTTAAAAAATGTTCATTTCTGCTACATACAAGAGACTCTCACTCTCTGACTCTTACCCACAGACAACATCTCACTACCACCATGATCTTCCCTAACCGTCATAATTCAGTTCAGGTGTCTAAAGTTAAAAGTAATTATTCAGGTTACTTGACGTGGTTCTGTGTGATGTACTCATCCATAGTAAGTGTATTTCCTTCTGGAGCTTCAGATCAGCACTTTGTCAGTTTAAAGAAGCAGCAGCAGAAACACAAGCACAGAAGGTCAGTGATGTCCTGCTGTCAGTCCTGGACACAAGCATACTTATGCTTTGCTCTCTGACTCAAACAGCTGATCTGCAATGTAATATAGCGCACACTGTGTTTGGACATTAACAGTTGTCTTTATTCTTAATGGGGGGGATAATCACATTTCAAGGAGCAGTACAGCTGTCCTGTCCATTAATTAAGCCTGCAGCTACTGATAATGTTTTAATGTACAGACTTTTCTTGTTAATTGGTCAGTTGGTAAGTCCTCAAAATGTCATAAAATTATATTACATCTGTGTTGTATGTTAGCATATATATATACTCCTATCTATCTATCTATCTATCTATCTATCTATCTATCTATCTATCTATCTATCCTAACTCATTCTATCATTCCCTCTTTTTCAGCCATCCGTCTTATTTTAATTAATGAAAAAGCCAGTCATTCGGAGCTGTCAGTGTGTGTGTTTGCTCTCATCAAGTTTCCTCTCCCGCCTGTTTCCCAGTGCGGCTTACAGTAGGGACAACCAGCCCCATCAATATTTAAAATGCATTCTAATTAAGCCCTGGCTGCACCCTTGGCACCTGAGATGAGCAGAGGGGTGAAATTAAAGGCGCCCCTCACCCTCCGCTGCCTCCGCGTCCCCATTGACTTTTCATCAACCTGAAAACAACAACAACAACAAATTGCAGCTCACTCGCCACATCTGCCGAAGGGGGTCTGAGTGTGTGTGTGGGCGGTGGGAGGGTGTGGACACTGCACAGTGAAACATGGTTCGTCTAATGGAGGGTTAAATATTTATGGCCTCCTTGATCCTCCTGTACAATGTGGCAGTGCTGATGGATGACTGATGTACTGTATGTAGGTTAAGTTAGCCTGGGACAAAGAGAGAGAGAGAGAGAGAGAGAGAGACTCTGTATGTGTGTGTGTATTTATGTTCCTGTGCGATCACATTTCAGGCGCTGACGGTGAGGAAAATGTTTCGCCCCCATTTGATTGAAGTGACCTAAAGAGACAGACTAATGCGAGTGCAGACAATCACAGCTGACTGAGTGCGTGTGTGTGTGTGTGCACGGGTATATACACGTTTGTGAGCGTTTGATGACAGCGACTCTGATTTGTGTCGACAAAGTGAGCGAGAGGAGAGAATGAGAGCATCAGGCAGATAAAGGGAAATAAACCAGGGGAGGATCTTTTACTTTAAAGATGAAGAAGGGGGGGGGGGGGGGGGGGGGGGGTGTATATCTGCATATGTGTGAAAGAGCTCGAGGAGATAGGAAAAGTGTTTTTTTTTTATGCTCAACTTGTACAAGTGACAACAGAATGTGAAGTTGTATGTATGATGCCAAAGTTGGACATTTTTGAGCAAACACAACCACACATACTAAAGTTTTTTTTTTTTTTTTTTAATGACGTTGTGCACATCATGTTCCTCTGACCAGTGTCAGTTCTATCAGTTTTGTTGAGCACCAAACAATGATGGATTACTGGAACAAAAAAGCTGTCAAAACTTCACTTAGAAATCCATTGTTTTTAAACTGGACAGCTTAGACATGTATTATACTTTAATAGAGCAGCTGAGAAATCAATTCTGTTTTCACCACTGAGCCCATCTTAAACAACACGTCATACTTATTTATTTATTTGTGGTGGATTTTTGAAACTCTTACAGTAAATCAATTCGAGGCCCAATTTATCTTTCACATGTTCACACACTGGGATCACTGGGTAATAATGTTTAAACACTCACATGTAATTTGTCCTCAGTCCAGCCTCGTGTTGTCTCTCCACTCCAACACTCATCCATAACTGATGTGAGAGATGACACAATACTTTCAGCTGCTGTTGTCCATGACAGAGCAAGCTATTCAGAACCACTGTCTAGATGATTTGTATTTTAAGGATTCATCCAATAGGATAAATAATAGTTGTTGATGTATGAAGTAGGATAAAATCATCAGACATGGACATCCCAATGGTAACAATAGTTCTCGGGGGCTTTATCCTTTATTCAGACTCAGTCACATAGTTGGCAAACATCCTCTTGCAAATCAGTGCAATCAATAGGTCAATGTTAGCAGCACTAGTTAACTAGCCTATCTAGCTAGTATTATGCATATCATCTTCAGAGTGTCTGTGATTCTTATGTTAACCTTGAAACAAAACAAAACAAAAAAAAGTTTAATCATTTCACACTCAACATACGAGTCATCAATAAACAACTCCATCAAATAGTTTTAGCATTTTATGTGAGAGGTTTGTGTGAAAAATCACTATCAGATATTTCATTAGGAAATCAGAGAACTGAAATGATTACACTAAAGCAAGATACTGGGAGGTAACACTTCAGCCAACTGTTCTGTCCTTGGAGAAAGAGTCAACTGTTGTACAATTCACACTCACACTCACTCACTCTGACTTTTGATGTGCTGAATCATCTAACATGGACATTATTACAAGAGATATCAACCCAGAACAGGACAGCTGGTTGATTATCAGCATTCCTGCTCCTGACAATGCAACACAGTTAGACTGACCAAGTAGATATATGGCAACTTGCCGATGTACTGATATTGGTGTAGTAAATGTCAGCTAATGAGTAGGCCTACAGAAATGCCAAACTAGATCTGAACTTTGAAGCTGAACATCAGGTGAGAAACTGTGATTGATTATCTGCGTATCTGATTATCATTAGGTTTTGGCTGCTCCAGGGTTTTTTTCCATCTGGGATGAGGAGGACATTTCCCTCTTACTGTTATGTCTCATCTCTTACAGCCACAAAACACAGACAAATTCAGCAAGTCAGACATCAGGACCATCATAGCAATCTCACTAATTGCTTGCATATTCTTTGATGAGTGAGACATATGAGTTGTCATTGGTTTGAATGTCTTATATCTCCACCTCTACAGCCTGGCTGATGATATTCTTTGTTTTCTTGTCTCAGATTGCACTTCCTCTATTTGTTTGTCTAACTTTCCTTCACTTTTCCTTTTCAGCGACTCTTTTCATCGCCTGCCGTGCCACAGCCTAAATCTCTGTCTGATAAAATGATTAATGTCAAATTTTGTTTGTGTGCTTTCTTGTTGTTGTCATTGTTTTGATCCCACCTCTTGCGTTATATAAGGTACACACTTTGTGTTCCTGCATGAATGTGTGAGTCTCTGTGTGCATGTACACCAGTGTGACTTCGACCTCGCCGTCTTAAAAAGACTCCTCTTCAAAGCTTTGTCATACAAGATGTATGGGAGTTCACGCTGAGGGAAGTGTCTTGAAAGACAGTTATTTCCAACTCATTACACTCACATTTGCTCTCTACCCCACCACACACTCACACACAAATGCTCGCAGTCACATGTGCAGAGATCATGAAAGACATGCCTTCCCACATACGCATGCACAGAGACACATGTTGAGACTCTAATAAGGGTCTGATTGAAGTGCTGATGCTTCAGAGAGGGGTGAGCCCCACATTTTGAACCCATGAGGGACTCTATGAACCGATGGCAGTGACAGGCTCATAACACATGCAGAGATGAAGGAGTGTGAGTATGTGTGTGTGCTTTGTAGTTAGGTGTCCTGCATCACTTCACCGCAGTGAATCATATGTGAGGGTGGCCCACCCAGGGGAAGCGCATGTACGTAGATGCAGATGTGTCTTTGAGCCTGCTTGCGTCTCACTTGCATATCCTGCATGTGAGGATTTATTTTCTCAATGTAATCATCATTCATACCCATATCCACAAACTTACATGAATGTGGAATGTATAGAAATGTGTTTGTGTATCTCTGACATCTTTTCATCTCCACAGCAGAACTGAGAATCAGGGGAGTGAATATGAGTTTATTTGCTCAAATCACTGCAGCATAATGCAGCAGATAACACAGCTAATGGAGGAAGATGACATTCTGTGTAAAAATCAATGTGCAGTCGACTCTGAATGCACTCACACAAACAACTAATTGATTCATCTCTTCATGATAATCCCCGTTTGCCTGTGCAGAACTGAGCAGGGGGGGATGTTTCGGTGGTTTGATCAACGGCTCGTGAGCATTCCTGGTGCCACACGATTGATTTTGAGACTGAAAGGCCCTGATGTGTGCTCCTTTCAAAAGGTTGTGCAGTTATGGCAAACTATCATCAGGGTGCGATTAGTGCAACGCAACGAAGATCGTGGTCAGGGTTAAAGCTAAGGTTTTAGAAGCAGATTGTGGTGTCCCTCATAAAGGCCAGACATGCATGCTGAGTGGTAGTATTGGGTGTGAGTCATGAGGTGCAGAAGTTGTCCAGTGTGGAAATAGTTTCAGTCAGATGTCACTGTGTGCAACACTGATGCAAAACTTCTTGTCAGTTTCTCAGTTTTGATTGAGCTTGGTGCAAAGCAAACACTGACAGCATTGACCAAATGTGTGGATTTCTAAATCAGCTCATCTCAACTCGGCCTGAATTACATATTCGCTGGCTTAAGATTCAGAGTTTTGAACTAATATTGAAACAAAAGGAGATGTTCAATCATTCAAAATCCCTAGTCACACCAGATCAAGCTGAACTTGGTGTTTTTTTGGTTTTTTTTTTGTACAAGACATATACATACCTGAAATACACAGCTTGCAAGATGGGGGGTGGGGCCAAATAAACCTGAAATCTTATCAGTGCAAAAAGAGAGAGATAGTTTGCTTGCAACTGTTCTTATATAATTCATAGTTCTCCTCAGCAGACTATTGAGCCTGTGGCTGAGTCTCTCAGATGTTTCTTCCTCTGACCATCCTGATGCTCTCTGCTCTTTCACATGTCAACCTGGAGCAAGCGATGGTGGTGGGTGGGGCACAAGAATCTGAATTTCTCAATGAGGAAGCAAGAGTAGATGAGCTCCCAGCTCCACCTTTGGATTTTCTTTCTTCACTTTTCATGTAATAATGAAGTTAAACAACAAGTGACTCATAGTGGTGTCATAGCATAACATTTTTAGTGGTTTAAAAAATATCTGAAGACAAACTCTTTTTTTTTTTTTTCCAGTCAGGTTTATCTGCTCACGCAAAGAGCAGACACTGTGTAGAACAATCTTAGAATCTGTGTTCCAGTTTATAACTGAGATATTTTCCTGCCAGTTCTAAACAGTTGGAGTATAATATCTGCTGTGCAGTCGGCCACACATGGGCCGTTCCCTGATCAAACACTACCTGTGTCAAACTGATTAAATTGGCTGCTTGTTACACTGGAGAGTCAGCGGGTGTGACACATTTGGGAAGTTGACCAACAAACTTCAAATTCAATTCAGTGTCATTTTGTATTCTCCGAGTATGTGCCCATCACCATCCCAGCAAATAAATAAATAAATAAATAAATAAAATAAAAAGGGATTTCCACTTTTTCCTTCAAAAGAAAGCAATTAGCTTTTCTAATTAAATCTGTCATTGTTTGATTCACATGAATGTGTTTGGATGGAAGCTCTTCTGCTGCCATTCACACAGTTAGACACCACAGCAAACTCCACAATTAAGAAGTGACAGCTGTCGTGTGTGTGACACCAGCTCTGTGCAGCAGACATGTATCTCTGATAGCTCTGTAGAGTTGATCCCACTGAAATGAAGCACTTCCATCACATACAGTGTAAGCGGGCACAGTCACTGTTGGCTTTTCATTATGTATTTTTGTTGCTCAATCTGTTAATGCCCACATGCCGCTCTCGAGGCTCCTTTCATGATTGGAATTTGGAAGCAGACTCGTTGCCGCAGCCTTCTCACCACTCATTTCCCCATCTCTCCACTCCAACTGTCATAATAACCAACATAAAATCTGCTTGAGTAGGTGGAATGGCACTTTTACTTAGAGGAAACAAAGTGTCTTGATAGATTTATGTTTCATGAGCTGGACTGGGGGATAATAGCAGAGTTTGTACAAGCCCACGTCATTAATACTCAATTATAGATTTTTATGAAGTACACTGCACCATTTTGATGCCAACACACAGGTGATGCCAACAAAGCAGCAGTAGACACTGGGGCCTGAAGTCATTATTATGTTACTTACATAAAATGAATGGAACATACAGCTCCTGATGTTTTTCAGTGAACCCGATTGTCTGTTAAATACATCCTCACCCACTCTCCAGAGTTATTAATCGAGTGCTTATCTGCATACCCACCACAAGAACAGCTAATGCAGCATGACTTCCTAAGGTGCAGGCTGACTAAACTGTTAGCATGAAAAGCAGGGCTCAGGTGTTGCCCCCAGCAACCTCACAGACTGACACAGACAGATGCACAATGTACTAATGGCAAACCTGGATACATAGATTTTTATTATTATTTTATTTTATCAATAATGTGGTAGGAAATAACACCCAACTTTTAGCCTGTTGCTGTTGAGAGCAGCTATTATTAGATTTTTTTTACATTGTTATGCACATCTCACAAACTAGTGCTGATTGAACGTAACCTGATTCTTAACTCTTGTCTCACAGTACAAAACACAGAGTTGCTCAGCAGCATGATTTTTGTATCCCTGAAATATTGACTACGTCATAGGTGGATCTGGTAGAAGGACAAATATGAAGCACTCAGTACTGTATTATATGTGCTGTATATATAAATGTCCTAGAACATCTCCCACTCACATGAAAATGGCATTTTTCAGTAGCCTGGCCTCTTACATTTACCCTTTACATTTACTCAGTTCATCATCCAAAAAGACTCCCAAGGGAAAGACATCACCAAAGCTCCAGTGCAGAGGAAGACCTTGGTATAAGTGCTACTCAAGTGCAAAGAGATCCAGTAAGGACTTCATAGAAAGAGTTAGTTAGGCATGTTGTGGTGTTGGAGGTATTAGAAGAGGAGGTGCTCTAGTGATAAGTTGTCAAGCAAAAAAGATAGAGAGGGACATTCCTGTGTCACCTGCACCTGGTAGCATGAACTACAGACCAGCTCAGTCTGGACTGAGATGATCCTTTTTGGGAAATGAAAGCATGGGGCTGTGTGATAAAGTTTAAGCAGATGGAGCAGTCCCAGAAGTCAGCAAGTGAATTTGATTCAGGCAGCCATGGGTGGCCAGTGTAGCTCGATGAGTGGCAGGGTGACATGTGCCTTTTTAGACTGATCAAAGACCAGACAGGCTGCACAACATGAAGCACCATCTGTAAGGGTGTGTTCACTTCCTGCAGTGGTGGAAGTGAGACATAACCATGACAGGGACCGAGAACCATGTGTCGTTCTGCGTTGGGTTAAGTCTGGTTTTTCTTATGTTGTAGGGTGCAAAAAAGAAGATGATGAAACATGGTCAATGACTTACTGAAAAACATCCAACAAACTACACTAAGATATGTAGCAGTTATGGCTTTAGTCTCTAAACAAAGACTGTGAAAACTGAGCAATAACACCCGGGGTTCTTCATGTCAGTGTAGTAATTATACACAATAACTCAGCTATCAAGTTGAAGGTGACATAAAGAAATGATCCGGAGATGAATAAGCTAAAGAAGAGATTCAGAAGACAAAAGCAAGAACTTGAGGATTACAACTTCCCTCCCATGATGCAATGGCTGAGCCCAAAGTAAAAACTTAAATTTAATGGCTCCACTGACATGCAGCTATGTTTGCAGCACTTCTCAGTGAAAAGCCACTGAGCAACTGGATTCCCCTGCAGTGGCCATATTGGGTAATTGTGTAATTAACTGCCAACTAATGTCATTGCCCATTTCCTCTCTCTCACACACACACATACACACATACACACACTAACAACACAACATATTAGGTGCTTTTATGCATCCCTGTGAGGTAAAAACCTGCTGCCTCTGCCAAGCTACTTGAAACATGTGCATCTCCAGTAAAAGGGGAAAAGCAGTAAATGGTGTTAAGGCAGAAATAAATGATTGTTATTGCAGAGAGAAAGAGAGAGAGGTGGGGAGTTAACACCAAATTAGTTGGACTAGTTTGTTAGTATATGGGATTCCTACCTAATGACAGGCAGGGCCATTGCCAGGGATTCTCGACCCCAGACATCACTTGCGGCCCCATCACTACAGGCCCCAGCAACTCACAGATATGAGCCCAACATTGTGCAGCCTGTGGAATTCACTATCTGATGCAGGGCTGATACCCTTTTTATGAGATGTGCTGAAGACAGTCTTCATAACTGAAAATGTATTTACATGTTTAACCATTAACTGTTGAAACCACAGAAAACATTACATAGAACATTGACTTTGACTACATTCCTTGACCAAGCCATAGAGACAGACTGGAGCTTATCGTTTGACTTGAAGCTCACAATGACTGTCACTTAAGTAAAAAGTTACATAGCTTCAAACTACAGACAATTGGCTGTTTTTGTTTCAGATAACAATTTTTATGCAGACAAATAATTACATAACTGATAAGGTTGATAAGCAGCAGTTTGATAAAGATATGTCCACATTGACATCGTTGTCCTGGTGATAGTAAGGTGTCTCTCCATGACACCGGACAAAGACAAATCTCCAGGCCTCTGGGTTCCCACATTCATAGAATAGTGACAGAACATGGACACACACTGAGACACACAGGATCGCAACAACACTGATGCTTCAGAGTTCAGAGAACAGAGCAAGGACATTTTTGACATTTCTTAAATTTTCTTTCTCTTTTTTATTTATGAACAGTTTTTCTACTCTGCTGATGAAACAATGTGAGACTTCTATAAAAAGCTATTTGCTGCAATTCAGACAGTCTTATTGAACGTGGCCTCATTTAACTCCAGAGAAACACAGCAACAGTAATAGATTAAAAACAACAACAACAATAACATTAAAACTACAACAAACAGGACAAAATTGAACAAAATCAACATCAGAATTAAAACACAACGTTTTCATGTTAGTGCTATTGTCCTTCAACACTGTATGTGTTCAGAATGGATTTTACAAAAGGTCAAAATAGAAAATTGTTCAGTGAACAGCTGTGGTCTGTTGAGATGTCTGTGGGTTGGACCATTTAAAAAAAAAAAAAAAAAGCATTTGCTTAATATCCACCAAAAGTGTTATTGTCCAGATCATGATCTAATTAACTCTCCTTTAGGTTCCTCCTTAAGAAAACATAAGGTTCTGATTAAAATAGCTGCTCAGTGGACAAAAGACAAGTTCAATTAGATTATTTCATTTTCTTTCAAATCTGAGAGATTTTAAGGACACTTTGTACCACTGTGCTGCCTCAACATGCATTTCCTTTTCAGCACAGACTGATGGGTGACCTGAACATGGAGCCTGTTCAGACTTTAATTATAAGATCTCAAAAGCTCCTGAATGTAAGAGGGCAGCCACAAAACACTTTCTACCAAGCTCACCAAACCTTCACCTCACGTTGCCCTCGTCAAGTGCTTCAAACAGGCAAGGAGGAGCCCAGGAGAGCAGTGAAGCAGTATTATATAAACTTAAATGTGTTTTTTTTTTTTTTTTTGGGGGGGGGGGTGATTTATGAGGAGACACTGACTGGGCTGACCTGAGTTTACCTGGGAGCCCTGATGCAACATCAAGCCATTATAAGTATCCTGTTTGAGTCGTGCTGAAAGACCTCAGGCTGTGTAATGATTGCTAAGGTCATTGTGTAGCTCAGAACCACATCCTACTGGGCCGTCTGATAAAATACAGCATATCTTTACAGCTTCAGTCAGTGGTCTCCAACCATTTTGATATTTCCGTAGTTAAAAAATGTGTTTAGTTTGGCTCTATTGCTCCAGCTATTTGTAGCAAATAGATCAATCTCTAATCCTTGTTTAATTTCTGTACCTAAAGAACATTTCACAAGTCCAAAAAGTAAAATCAGTCATTTGTACATCGGGAGGTTCTTTTCTTCTTTGAGGGATCTCTTCCAGGTTGGTAACCATTGGGCTAAACTTACTAATTTAAGGTTTTAAATGTCACTTTATGTAAAAGGAAGTGTGAGGTACAGTAAATACCCTTAGGAGGACTGGTAGCCTGAGATACCTGCTATGTAACTGGAGACTGTCATACATTTTCTGTGCTCCCACTATTTAGTCATCTTTTTTAATGCCTGTAGTGCCTCTACCCTAACACATATTTCTATCTCTGTCGTGCTGAGCTTATCAGGTATTGAAGTTTGGTGCAATTGTTATGACACCCACAGAGCAAAGAATAGGACATACACAGCATGTACATGAAATTGAACTGTAAAGCAGGAAAGACGTGTTGGCACAATCAACTATGGAACATTGATTTGTGCGGCGTGCATCCAATTGCTTAGATTCATCCTCATTTTTTATGGCTCTTCACACCACTGGAAATACTGAAAATGGGACTGTAGAGGCAGAAGCTTGACAGACCTAATTAAACAGATGATTGGACAATTTCTCAGGTGCATGGAGAGGGATATTCAATAATCCTCTTGGTGCAAGAAATACAGTGGGAGTAAACCTGCTGTCTTTCAATACCCAACACATGACATATGGTATTACACACCAAAGATCAACTGGCAGGAATTCTGGGTCGAGAACAGGTCATACAAACACATCATGGGACATGAGTCGAAGATATGACATCATATTTTACTCTGCATTGCTATCCTGCAGCTGTGAAGACTGGAGGAGAAAAAGACCTTTGTGGAAACACTTGTGCGTTGTCTTCAAAGCTGGAGGGACACAGGATAACCTCCGCCCACAGTACAAGAACAACCCACTGTTCACCCTTGATACGATCTCTTCCATCTTCAGCCCTTTAGCTTCACTGCCAGGGGGAGAACCCCTGCAAGGTCAAGACAGTGGCCAGGTTGAAGAAGGTCAGTCAGATAATGAGGACCATGAAGGTCAGATTATAAGTAGGACCATGAGGCGGTTGTGTTAGTGGTGAAGCAATGGAATAGCAATGAATAGCAATGGAAATAACAGGAATATATTCCTAATGGTGATGGAGCAATGGCTGCAAATAGCTTAGCAGTTAATTCATGTGTTCTTTGGTAATGGGCTAACCCATTACCAGAGTACACATGGGTACAACCAACTATTCAGGAACCAGTTGGTTGTGAAAATCCAATTACATGTTGCAAAACAAGTATCCACTAAATCCTGATCTCCCTGTCAAAGCCCAGGGAAGTCTTCACTGTGATCAGCCTCCTGCAGCTGGAGATAAGCCCCACACGGCTCACACCATTCACCTGTACGTGGAGATGAGCCAGACACAGCGCACCCTCCTGATCAATCACCATGCCACTGACGACCAGTCAGACACAGTGCAACTCCAAGACAGGAGGTGAGACAGGTGTGGAGGATTTAGACCTAGACACACCTGATAGGCCAGTGACACAAACACGGTGTACAACTGGAGGGACTGTTCTAACCTCGGCTGATAAGGATGTGCTGCTCGCTGGGGAATGGCTGGATGATAAGCACATAAATGCCAGCCCAGCCTGAGTCTCCAGAGAGGAAGAGCATCATGTGGACCTGGGTTCTGGATCCACACTTCAAGCAGAGGTTTCAGTTAGAGGTCAAGTTTAGCTGTATTATTGTCTGCTGTAAAGAAGTTCCATCCCTATTACTCTGTGGCGGCAGCTTGTTGCTCGCGAATGGACATGTTACTGAGGACAAGATGGAATCATCAATGTGCAGATGTACACAGCAGCAGCAGAAGCAGCAGCAAGGACCAATGAAGTCGCCCCAGTTTCCCAGCACATCCTTCCTGGCATCAGACTTTGATTGCATTGATATCTGGTGGTACTGCCATCTCTGCACATGCTTGATAAAGATGGCCCAGTGCATAAAGAAGATCAACAGAGAGTTACTAAGTGTCAGTAAACTGTGTCCACCGACAGCTTCATCTCATCCTGTATGAATTTGGCAAAATGGTTAAAATATGACCAAGACTGTAAAAATAAATAAGAACAGTGATCAATATTAAAATCTGAGCCTAACAAATAGGTCATTGCAGTACCAGCACCATGAGCACAAGCATTTGAGAGTAAGTAGATATTTCCATTGGGGATGTCTTTCTTTCTTTCGTTCGTTCTTTCTTTCTTTCCTTCCTGCCTCCCACTGTCTCTGCCCCCCTCACAGAGGCAGACACACACAGTCATTCATGCATAGTGTTATTCAGTCTTCCCACAGGCTACAAACCTTCTTCCTCAGTATTAAAGAGACACAGAGGTACCAAGATAAGGGGGAGCTTAGGGGTTAGGGGAATACCCTGTGTGTGTGTGTGTGTGTGTGTGTGTGTGTGTGTGTGTGTGTGTGTGTGTGACAGGCTTTAGCCATTAAACTGAACAGGAAAAAAGTTGCAATGTGTAGGAAAGAGGGAGTGGGTGGGAGAGATGGAGGAATGTCAGCTCCCATGGATGCATCATTCCCCAGACCCAGTCCATGCTCTAATCAGATGACTCATGCACTGATGAATCATAAGGATATTTATCATACTATCTGATTGACGTATGAAATACTATAGGACAAGGTGCTATTGTCATTCATTCTGCTGATGGCCTAATGGAAGCCTTTGTCATCCTCTCCAATCTCTGGTCTTAAGTGCACTCATTTTAGCAATCATACAATTTGTGGCGTTAACTTTGCCACACAATCCTCAATCCACAAAAAATATCATATAAAAATACAGACAATTATGGTAAATGAATCATTTATAGATAATTGACTGATGTGAAACTTGGCACTGGAGTGCATTGTTGAACTTTGTCCAATACATTTTGAGGTTTACAGGTTAAGTTTATATTTAGTGCTAATCACTGGTAATGGAAAGAGTCAGCATGCCAACACACTCTATACTGAGATGCTGAAGATACAAAAGAATGTGCTAAACATCAGCATGTTAGCATCTCAACTGGGGGCATGTTAGCATGCTAACATTATCTAGCATGATTTAATGATGAGTTTTAGTTTCTTTTCATATGAAAGTGTTTTGAATGTTAAATTGCACTTTATTGTATTTGACTTGTAACTGAGTATGTAAATGTGGGCAAGGGTGTAAAGTGAGCATCTGTGGGGGGACAAGTATTGTTGTTCATAGTTTGTGTGGGTCTTTATTGTGAGATAAGAGATTATTTACAGATGGAACAAACTTAAAATTCCAATTTATTCAACCTGACATCTTCCTTGTGCTCCTACACAGCACAAATGTTCTTAGGAGGAACACATTGTGAGGTTCAGCCCTCATGTTGAAGTAAGCTAGTGTACATAATGGAGCATTGATTTCCAACTGTCATGAGGGAGAGCAGTTGCTTCTCTGGTCTTCATCTGGTAAACTCTGGTTGACTCAGCGTGTACCTCCAGTGGCCCAATGCATAAGTAATCAGGGAGTGAGTCACACATTGTGGGTGCAGACCCAAGAATAGGAGCGTGAGAGCAGAGTGGGGTACTGGAGGGACCATAACCTGGATTGATTGCAACCACACACATCAATGGACTAAGTCCTCAACTGACAAAGCTGCATGCCTATTAGCAGAGGTGGAAAGTAACAAATTACATTTACTCAGGTTACTGTGATTGAGTAGTACTTTTTAAAGTCATTTTAAAAATGTGTAACTTTCCTTTGACCTAAGCATGTCTTTTGGAGGTATTTGTATATCGCTACATTTTGAATCACATCCGTTACCAAGTCAAAAAATGTTGACCTGAATTAAAAAAAAAAAAAAAAAAAAAAAGCAAAGTGGAAAATTCACACAAGGAGCTACGGCAATAGATAATGATGGCAGGTGGTGCTACATAATTCAATCACAAGACTGATGGAGAATAGGGTTGCCACCCAGCCATTGATATGTATTTGAGGATCTGTATTTGAGGATTAAATAGTGCGTCCCATTTTGAATCAATAGGGGACACGTTCCAAGTTGTCTTGAACTCCACCAGCATCCCGTTAAGAGCTGTCTGACTCTGCCCGTGATCAGTAAAACCATCATGCTTAAGATTTTTTTGTTCAGTTTATTTATTGTAAAACAGTAGCGTATGACAGCAGCACACAATAGCGATGGGTGTCAAGCATCTCAATAGCTTTAAGTAGTAGACTTGGCTCCTTCACCTCTTGCCCTTTTTGCACGACACAAGAAAGAACCCAAACCCTGTTTAAAAAAAAAAAAAAAAAAAGGAACTGAGTAACTTTTACTTTGACTAAATTTTAAACAAGCTGCATTTTACTTTTACTTGAGTATATTTTAGACCAGTACTTCTACCTGTACTTAAGTAAAATTTCATCAAAGTAGTGGTACTTTTACTTGAGTAGAATATTTCAGAACTTTCTCCAGTACTAATTAGCATAAATTGCTGAGATTTCCATATGTGTTTTCAATACTACTTAGTAATGTTCACTATTTGTGCTCCATCTCTCAACCTCTCTGAGTTTGTAGGCTCTCTTAAAGGGGACATATCATGGAAATATCACTTCTTGAAGGCTCTATAACATATCTTTGGGTGTTTGTCCCAAAATGTGAGAATTGACAAAGAAATCTGTAATCTTCAGGCTCCACAGGTTGAAATCCATGTGGGTTTTTTTAAGAGCTGTTCCCTCGGTTGTCAGACAATAATGTCATTAGTTTTGTGTTGTCATTTCCACTGAGGCCTACTAGTGTAGGCCCAGATACTAGAGTCAAACTCAAAGTAAAGCAGATTACTTATACTGTCCAAACAGCTATAACTGAAAATGGCATGGAGCAACAATGACATTGATTGTTGTTGTGTTTCTGTCCATTTAACAAACATTACTCTCCTTTTAGGTGGTTTCTTTATTCTTTGTGCTGCCAGCAGTGGATTTATTAGAGCGGTAAGAGTGTAAAACCAGAACAACAAACAGCTTTAATGGTGTGATAGATTTTATTTATGAATGGACAGCTTTACATGCAGTTTTACACTCAGTGTTAGCACTAAAGAATTACTTATCGTAATGTGTAGTACGGATTTAATTAATATCTGATTCTGTTAGAGGATTGGAGGCTTCTACTGCACTACATTGTATAAGAGATCAGGCATTAGCCATAGCTTCTTTTCTTCTTTTTTCTCCTCCTCCTTTTTCTAACTGTCCTTCATTTCACTGTACCTGTACTTGAATAAGATCTCTATCAGGGACAGCAACTCAAGGCCCCTCAAGATGAAACTTGACTGAAAATAGTTGTGACAATAATAGGTTACTGCTGATGAATACAGGAATAGCAAGGTTTTCAATTATTGAGTGAAACCTTTTCAACAGAGCAAACTAGTTTCCTAAGAAAACAAGAATGAATGCGTCACTAACGTCACCTTGGTCGTCACAGTCATTATGTCTCGTGATCAGAACTGCAGGAAACTGGGAGCTGCATGACAAGACTATAAATCATTCAAATGATGCATTGACATCAGCCTGTCCTTTTTCATTCTTTCAATTCAGTTTCACTTCACCTTTATTTGTATAGTATCAAATTACAGTTAGAATTAAAGTACATTATCTATAGGCACTTTGTAAAGTAAGGCCAAGTCCTTCCTATACCACAGAGAGACAACCAGGAGTTCCTACAATGGGCAAGTCCAGTTATATCTCACTTCATGTACAGACCTGACTGACATCTTTTTTATAACACATGTCTGGTCTCAGTCCAATGCTGCCTCAAGATGTTTGCACCCAACTGCACAACAGCAACAATAACAAGAACAACAAAACACTTTACACCTGTGAACCCATGAACTCTGTGACCTGTGCTATCGTACAAACCCCTTGACAGCACACTCTCTACTGGCTTTTGTACTTTGTCAGCTGTATGGGATGATAGTGCTAAAGGTACATGTGGCTACACTTTCATTTCAGTGTTTCACTTCATTGCTGTTAAAATATCCAAAAGTATTTAATCTTCAAGTTCCAGTCGCTTGTGATTCCCAGGCAGGCTAATTAAAGTTAATCAGTTAATTAAATCCCTGCAGCCATCTAAAGGCAGGAGGACAGATATGTGATAAATCTGCAGCCCCCAAGTTGAGGAGCTTCACGGCTCAGAGCATTTACGCTAAATGATCCACTGTGTTTGTCATAAATCATGTGCAAATAACAGTGTAACACACAAACCATAGAAGAAAAAAAACATCAGACTGGTCACAGAGCTCTGTATGTAGCCAGTGTCTGCTGACATCAACACACATGAGACTATGGGATATCTCCTACTGTGGCCTCAGCTGCTGTATTTAGCCCTTACTTGTCTGGTGGACCTCCTTGATGCTGCCAGCTTCCCATCCATCAGTGGGTGGAAGGTGATAGCTCGAAACTTGAGACAGATAACAATGTGAAGCACCAGTGTTGAACCCACAAGCAACGCGTTTTAATGTTTGCCAGGCATGTCACTCAGATGAGTACAGGCAGCAAAATCAATTAGCTAACATGCCATTAAAACATTTACCAGTTACTGCAGCCAATAAGCCAAATTAATCTGGCTATGAAAGCCAACTGTTACTGTAGCTTTTGAAGGGTTTTCAGCATGACCTCATGGTAGTTGCCTAGTATTTGTTAAGTCAGTGTTTATTATCTAAGGATGAATTTAGAGGAATATGATTGATTTAAAGTTGCTATATATAGTTTTTTTTTTTTTTTTTCTCTATGACTCAGTTGTAACTTTACTTACTCACCATCAAACTTAATTCCCATACTTGCCCAGAGCTGTCTGCGGAGGTGCAAAGCAGCACCAATAATGGAGATAAAAGTTATAGTTCTGTTAAAGGGACACTCAATCAATTGTTTATTATCAGTCACATTACTAGTAATTGGGATAAGTGTACTGTGACTCTAAGCAGATCATTTCAGCCTGGGGTGTGTGGCTTCTTGCCCTTTTGAACCCAGCCAGTGTCACTTTGAGATTTACTTTTAATTAAGAGCTGACTCAGTCACATTCATCCTTGCGCACTGAAGTGAACAAATAATACAGCTTAGTTGAATAAAGGCTGAGTGTTACAAGCATCAGCAGCCACCAATAAGAAATCTTCTGACTCACAAATGTTTACTTATTATGAATCTAATAGGCCGCACACAACACACAGTTCAGAAATCTATTTCTCATTTGAATGTCATTTGTGTTTATTTACCCATAAAGCACTTGAGCTGACAATCTCATTTCCTCTCTTCTAACTGGTCTTAACTGTCTTAATATAATAGACTATGCTGACAAAGTGCTCTTCACTACAGTGTATGTACACAGTCTCTAAACCCTAACCATGTGTGCTAATACTTATTACAACTAAAACACACACACACACACACACACACACAGGACACACATTTGTGCAGCACCCTGCTCCAGGAACAATCTGCTCTAATGATTTCTGATGGGATTGGATTTCTCTTCATGGCCACTGGGCTGTGTGTCCAATTCTGCCAGCCGCTGATTTGGTTTCCAGTGAAGACTGAGTAACAATGTAGATGTTGTGAAGCGTCGTGGGTGGCAATTCCTCCCCTTATCCTTTATTCCTTTTCCCATCATGCTCTCCCTTCCCTGTCATGTTCATATCTTCCTTCTATTCGTATCTCATCTTTCCAATTGTCTGCCATGTTATTTCCTTTCCACTCCTCCTGTCTTTCCCTATCCATCTGTTTATCTTAGTGTTTTTTATGACAGGGATGATTTCATTGTTACCATTATTTTATTATTTTCTTTGTTTTGACCGTCCTTCATTGTCTGCACATTTTTACACGTCCACGTTGACGACAGCCACAGACAAACACATTGTTGCACATTGTCCATCCATCCATACATGCGTAGATCCCATTCTCATAACACTGTGACAGAAAATTTAGCACAAACTTTCACCAGAACACAAGGATGAACTGATTAGATTTGGGGGGTCAAAGGTCCATCTATGACCTCACAAAACACTTTTTACTCTATTACCATGTGACTTATTTTTAAAGTGGGCAACTTTTCCCCATGTTTATTAAAAGGACTATTGTAGCCTACACTTCCTCCACACCAGCTCATGGTTTCTCGCTATTACTGTTGCTTGTCAAGAGCTTTGAGCAGCACTACATCTTCAGAGCACATGTCTTGGGGCTACTTCCTGAGGGCTAGAGCAGGGTACTATTGCCAACTGACAAGAGCTGGCTCATTAGCATGCTAACAAAAGTTGCTTTCCCCCTCTGCAGACAGCTGTTGCTGAGTTGCTGCGTAATGAAATTTGATGCTGTTAATGTTCAAAATGTTTCTTTTACTCTGGTAACAGTAACAGTTCATGCTAATGCTGGCTAGGTAGCAATAACAAGACATGGTGTTGTAACAGTGGGCATTGTGATGTAGCCTACATCTCACACTTCTGCTAACATTGTTTAGTTTTTTCTTTTTTTTTAAGTGAATCAGGGAACAATTACCTTTAGAGCTTGACTCTAAGCTTAGTTCCCTGAACCCGAACAGACTCATGATTCATGATTGTGAATGCCAATTTGTTCAATCAATTCATTAGACATAGGTTTACAGATCTGCTAATTAGAAAGGGATATGTGTGCAGCAGGGTTGATCCAGAGTTGTTGCAGAAATCACAGTTATAGAATATCCATTGACTTCCTTCATGGTAATGCACAGAGTTGTTTGAAAGAGACTCCGTGTTTTTTTTTTTTTTTTTTACAACACAGCTCAGATCCATACAAACTTTTGTAATTTGAGTAATCATACAACCATGACATCAGTATGAGTCATGCAGCAGTGATGTCTATTGTCAAAGTATGTGAATTACTTCTTGAAATTCATACTGTCATAATGCTTTAATGCTCTTTCATCACTGGGTTATTCAGTATTGTTGTGGATGTGCTGCACCGTGACTACGAAGCATTCATGGAAAATGAGAGGCTCTATATGAGCATGAACGGGGTCAAATCACAGAGGGAGTAAATTGCTGAATACAGGCAACAGAAACAAGTGTTCTTTGAAATCTAGTTTGGTAGAAATTTGTTTTGGTGGTTGGATACGAAGTGTACAGTTGATTACATTTAAATAAGCCCACTCGAGCCCTCTTGGCTCACATGGATGCAGGTGATAAAAATAAAGCTTTGAAAAAGTAACAAAGCAGGTGCCAGATGCATTTTCCAAAATCAGAAACAATTTTGAGCAGAATCAAAAGCAATGCCACAAAAAACTCATTTACAGCCACAAAATATTGAAACAATTTCATGCAGGGGATCAACAGAAGTCAGTGAATTTGTTACAGGTCAAGGTCAATCACAGGATAAAGGTCTCAGTATGCCTCAGATGAAAGCCACATTGTCAAACATTCCTAAAGAAATTCTTTTAATAGGCTTTTTCACAGCAGACGTTTTGGTATGTCACATCAGAGGAAAAAACAAACAAACAAACAAATAAAAAAGATACAACATTTGTTGCAACTGTCTCAGGAGGACAGAACTCAGCATTTGCAGTATACAAAGAAGAAGAAGAAGAAAATAGATGAATGTGTTTCCACTTGTGGTCTCTGTCAGGGTCAGCCAGAAGCCAAAACAGGTCAGTCTCACAATTAAGTTATATGCAGATAGCTGGTGCGGTGCTGTGCAAATTTTCAGACTTTTCTCTGTGAAACTGATGATCCAAAAATCCCATTTCAAAACCTTTGTATTGACAGTGCTCTTAAAATCCTATCCTTACATCACCTGCCCGTCCTATAGTGAGTTTCAGGTAGGATCCATATTCAGAGGTCTTATAGTGCAGTCTGAGCTACACCAGGTCAAACAGAGCAGGTCTAGACCTTCTCTTCATAATCTAAATACAGAGACCCAACAGTTCCCACCAATGCATACATGGCAACAATGGCCGGAAAAACTTCATTTTAAGAGGCAAATACCTGGAGCAGAACCACATTCAGGGTGGGCGTCCATCTGCCTCGACTAGTCAAATTCTTTAAAATGTAAACTCATGCACTGCAACTTATTTACACTGATCAGGACCTAAACTGAATAAAACTGACTTTATAAACTGATCCTTCATGTATGAAGGACAAATAAAAATCCACAAGTATGAATAAATAAATATATACATAAATAAAACAATTTGCTTTTTATTTATTTATATGTTTGCATCTATTTATCTATTCATAAATGTATTTATTCAGGCATTGCTAGATGTATTCATTTATTTCATTATTTATTTCTTCTTTCCTACCTCAGACTAAAGCCCAACTGTCGTGTTACACACAACTTGATGTTACATTATTCGCATCCAACACATCTGTGTGTAAGATGTAGACAAGGGACCAACAGCAGTACTGGGTCTGTCTGCTGCATCCCCAGACATTCACTGTAGACACACTTGTCCCGTGTCCAGCAGGGAGACAGGTATACCTGTAGCTTTTAAAGCAGAACCACCACAGCTTCACTGCCCTGACACAAGTTTAAAAACACACAATCAGATCAAAGCGTCTCACATGGAGCCTCATTGATTCTCATGTCTGTGTGTGTGTGTGTGTGTGTGTGCTCTGTGTGCATGTGACAAAACTTAAGTTTGCTTAACTCCTTATGTCACCTCCTCTTATCTGCTCTGGCTTCTGACTTGTGGTCTTGACTTGACTCAGACTTGGGTCAAGGAGAGGAGGCTGTGACAGCACACCTGTCTCCTCTTCTTTGACTGTGTCCATGCAGAACAGACAGAAACACATTACATACATGGTGTAAAGATCAACACTGGAAAACAACATGCAAACTCCACGCAATCTCCCCACAGAGGAGCAGAGCTAAATGCTCGGCCACCACCCTTTTTAGTATTATTAACTCTGACAAGATGGGATGGAGGGTAAACAAATTCTCATGATTTCTAGTCTACACATGTCTTGGGAACTGCTGGTGTGAATTTTAAAATGAAATCAGTCAAAAATACATCTGAATTATTGATACAAACTACTGTATGAGTTGAATTTTTAATGTTGCCATCAAAGTCAGTCGTGTTACCAGCTAAACTTGAGCACATCTCTGACATTCTCCTGTCAATTTCCATTCTCAAGACAAATAAAGCCTGCAAGTATCTGTGTCTTCTGGGGGTGATGAAGAGATAAGCTTATATTTTTGTCTAAAATATCAGCTTTTAAAAACGTACTTATTAACATTTAACACATCAAAATGATATGAAATGTGAATTCTCTGTCAGTAAGAGAATTACACACTATCAAGCCTTAGACACACACAGTGGAATGATATAAACAGAAATAAAACAGGCCAAACTCTGTGTGATTAATATATGATATATAAGTACAGAGAGCACATCCAGAAAGTCAAGCCCAAGAATAATTATAGAGACCTCAGGAGCTCTGAAGGCTGGAGTGTTCATATTGGATTTATAACCTTTAAAATGGCATCCCATCCACTGTAAAATCCAGAAACGTGCACTGGTCAAATCATGTTGAATTATGGACGGCCCTATATCATGCAGTGGTCCCTCTGATGGCCAGGAGTGTTTGGTACATGTTGAGCCAGTTGTAGAGAGAGAGGAAAGAGGGGAAGGTTGGAGAAAACTGCTGACAGAGGCAGACCTCTCCTCCTCCTTTGCTGACTTTCACTCTCCAAACACACCCCTGTCTGAAGGGAGACAAAGAGTTGAAACAGTCAGAAAGTTTGCGTGATTTGTTGCTCCAATTTATGATCCAGGTTTATTTGGTGAGAAAAGTGTCCACGTGATGTTTCCAAGGTGAAACCTACCAGTGTAAGGCAGACTTTACTGGGAGTGGTCCCAATGCAGCATAGGCATGTTTCATTTAGTGTGGAAATCAAAACACTGACCCAGACATAACTCAGAAAAAAAGCTTAAAGGGGGAGTGTGTACACATGACAGTAAGAGGAGAGAGTCAGCAGCACTGAGGGTCAACATCAGGAGTACAGAGTGTGTGTGTGTGTGTGAGTGTGTGCTGTCAGCCGATCTTGTCAGCATAAAGGATCTCCTTGCGCTGCAACCTTGAAGGAGCCTGATGTCAGAATCTACCTCAATCAGGTCTTTCAAACACAGTCCATCTCATAACATGTACAGTAGGCCTCCAGTTCCTCCTCTAAACTTAGGCTTTGTCTTACAATATATTAAATTATTAGTAAATGTTTCTTTTTCTTTTTTTTTACAGTTGCTTCTATACCTTAAGGAAAGACTTTCCAACATTGTAATGAGGTCAAGACATCTAAAATAAAATAAAATACAATATGTCAGTTGATCTACCCTAATTATAAAACCATGCACACAGGAAAGAAAACTATGGCATGGCTTGAAGTGAATATATTAAACTTTAGTCCAGTGTTCTCCGTAGCTGTGTGGTCTATCTGCAACATCAAATGCTCCTATGAGAATAATTATATTTTATGTCCGGCCTGAGTCTGTAGGCAAGGGTCAGTAGCTGTACCTGTGGAGAGAAGGACCAGTGCACTACTCTGGTTTGGCCTGCTCGAATGAAAAATAGACTCACTCAAGTGATGCCACTGAAAACCCTGTTACATGTTTGAAGTAATGCTCCCACTAAGGTCGATGTGAGTTTTGAGATCCTAGTCCATATTTGTATCTTAACATGAGTGGTTTTGCCTGCTCTCGGTACAGAACCTGCTCTAAGATTTGCAGCTACAGTTCATTTTTGATTTATTTCACTCCCTACTGGCCATTAGTTCAGACTAAAGCATCACATTGGCAGCAGTCCATCCCTCTGGACACTGTGTATCAACCCTCTATGCATGTTTGGAGGCAGATGACTCACAGAGAGAGAAAGAAAGTAGAAGATCGGATAAATATAAAAGACAAAATTTTGAGGCGTTGATGTCGAAGCCTGGTGCCCACATTTATCCAAATCACAACTTTATCTTCAATACCTCAGCTTACGATTTAGGTGTTTTACATTGCCTTGAGCCTTTAGCCACCATCAGAGATGAAGATTGGTCTGCCAAGGACTGGTAACTCTTTCACTTTCAAACTCAAAAATCTATAGTTTAAACACCTTTAAGCAGACAAACTCCAAAACCCAATATTGGAAAACAAATCAAGCCAGTTGAAGTGTTCCAGGAATCTGATGCTCCCTCTGTGGCTTCCATTGGATATCTGAGTAATCAGAAGGCCTTAGACTAGACCCAAAACATGAAAAAGACATTAGTCTATTGTATTAGTTTGTATCTCAACTGGCCTGGATCACAGGATCCCAGAGGAGCCGTTGGCAAATGTTGCCAGGGGAGAGGAACGTCATGGACAACTGGAAGAAAATGGATGAATGGAAACTTACCAAACAGCTGTGGCTCTACACAAAAACAATATCTGAATTCAAATTAAATATGACACGTCCTGGTAAAGTAGCAATAATATATATCCTTTACTTTTAAATTTAACCAATAGTACACAACAGTATACGGGTGCATCTCAATAAATTAGAATATCATGGAACAGTTTATTTATGTCAGTAATCCAAATCAAAAGTGATACTAATACTTTATATAGATCCATTACACACAGAATGAATCATTTCATGTCTTTTAATGGTAATGATTATGGCTTAATTTAATGAAGACCTCAAATTCAGTATCTCAAAAAAATTGAATTTTACGAAATGGAAATGTTGACCTTCGGAAAAGTATGTCCATTTATATGCACACCATAACTTGGTTGGGGCTATTGGACTTGAACTACTGAAATTGACTTTCCCATGATATTCTAATTTATTGAGATGCACCTGTAAAAGCTGAGCTTTCTCAGGACATTCATGCTTTTGATTGCTGTACCCACTTCCTCACTTCTAATGTAGCCAGTTAAGCTGAAGTATTATCACAGTGTTCAGCAGAGAAGACTGGATATCTTTTATGTTAGGGGGAATCAAAGAGTCAGCAGCAGATATTTCTTACTGAATTGCCTGGAAATGTAATAAATAACTGTGGATGGTTTCACAGGTTAGGCAGTGTCGGATCTGTGGGACCTCAAGTAGTCTGGGTGCAGTACCACAGGAGAGCTCCCAAAATTGTACACACAACACATACTGTGACTCAATTAGCATATTACCCCAATTCAATATTACTTATCATTTTCATCTTCTCATTGCTACATCTGCCTATGTCACTCTCTTCTCTCGTTGCTGCTTCATCTCCATTTTCTCTCCCTGTCAAACGGCACAGCTTCACAGATTTCATGCTGATCTTTAAATGTCATGGCTAAACCTGCCTCAAAGTCTATCAATGGGTCATTTGGTAACTCAGCTTCTATCCTCATCTGTCATGGCTGTCCTGGCACATTTATCACAGATACCTCCTGCCCCCCAACAACACCAGACTCCCTGACTGGACTCCCTGTCATTATGCCATTACCTTCACAAACCTCAGGTATTTGAAGTGGCCCTATTTGAATAAAGAGTAATCTCAGAAGGTCTTTATGCAAAGCAACTACACAAGAAAAAAAAAAAAAAAAAGACACTGCAAAAAATAACATCCTTATTGGGCGTGTGCACTACAATAAAAGTTTCATATCCATAGAGACAGTGCAATTATGAGGAAACATGGCCAACTTCCTCTTCAGGGGCCATTCTGAGCATTATCTCCCCT
Source organism: Caranx ignobilis (assembly GCA_021432705.1). Taxonomy (NCBI): domain Eukaryota; kingdom Metazoa; phylum Chordata; class Actinopteri; order Carangiformes; family Carangidae; genus Caranx; species Caranx ignobilis. The sequence goes on along the minus strand of MU269981.1, from coordinate 10,276,061 downwards.
GGAAAGTTAAAGATTTATATGATCTGCAGAGAAATGCTTACAAAGCATTTTACTACTCATGACAGATTGTACTGATGCAGGTACAGTAGCTGTGAATGCATAAACAGGGAGAGAGCTGCATCCATAAATAAAACCTCACATCTGGGACAGTACAGTTTGATTAGCCGACTCAAGAAATTGATACCCATAACAGTTTACTGTCTGGATTAAACTTGGCACACAGGCTGAGACTTTAACTGCAGATTGTGAGGAGGCTTTGGACAGAAATTCAGGTGCCATATCTCATGGTGCAGGTGTCAGTTTCACAAAACCTTAAAACTGGTTTTATGTTACCTGTTAAGTCTTAAAGCCTAAATTTACAGGAGTGTCCCTATCTTAAATATCTACAGGAAACCTTTAAAATGGGACAAATGAAACAGTAAAAACAGAAAAACAAGCTGCATACGAGACAGAAGGAGATTGTTCTCTGGTAAAAAACAGAATACCCCATAGGTTTTTTATTATTGTTGTTGTTGTTTTCTCGGGCAGTATCTATTGGCCATAGAATTATGTCAGGAGCAAAGGAGGAAGTTGTGTCCAGGTCCTTCCAGGCAATAAAGCCATCCAGGATGGTAGATGGTAGGACTGAGTCATACCACTGATTTCCCAAATCGATTCATTTCCAACTCCCAGTGTCCCAATTTGAAGTGATTCCGTTCAGTATTGGTTCAGTCAGAAATAATTTTGTAAAACCAGTTTTGTTATGATGTGAATGTTTGTTTGTTTTTCCCTCAAAACTGTAAATTCTCACTCTAACCTGGTGCATTACGAAACATGTATGAACGCTCCAAAGCAGGTACACATTGAAATAATATAACATACAATAGCATATAATAGTTAGGTAAGTCATGTACTTTGCCATTTGCTAGCTGATAGACTGGAGTAGCTTCTCCTTCTATTGATTTTCTCCCACATTTTCCATCTCTTTGGTGTTTTAAAGTTGTTTCAATCTGAAACACAAACACGAATCACCCTTAAGACTTGACAGTGCCTTTGGGGGAGCTAAGTCTGCTATGGTTTTGTCTGACATGACCAGATCTTGTTGTGCAAGGGTGGTCACACAACACTTAACCGGGTTAAAGCTTCACACATCAACAGGAGACTGTAAAGAGCGTTAAAGACCCCGTCTGGATCAAATTTGAATGGCAGAATCTATTTTTTTTTTTTTAGATGTCTGGTCAATAAGCCACAGTACTTTGACAACTATTTGTTTCCTGGAGCTGATAGACACAATGCCACACTCTTACTCTAAGCATTGGCTTACCTCCATAGGCTATGTTTGGCACCAAATGCCTGTATCTGCCTGTCAGCCTCACACACCTTGATAGTGGCTGGACAATCGCCACCATCACAGTTGTTCAGCCCAGCCTCAGCATCAACCACTTCCTGATTCCAATAGTACATTCCCTCACCCTGCCCAAGGGTTTCAGCAGCTCAACCATATTTTGTAAGTGATAAAAGTCATTATCTGGTGAAGATGGAGTGAGATTTATAGGTTCTTTCAATGAGATCACCTGCAAAATGGTTGGATGTTATGGTCTACAGTAAGTCAGAGGATTTGAAATGATGGTTCTGTGGAATATAGCAGAAGCTGGTTGGTATGGTGGCACTCAATCATGGTATCCTGGAAAGTGGAAGGAAGATACAAAAGGAAAAAAAAAACTGATACAGTTAGGTTTTGGAGGGAAAAAATGAAGGAGAGACATAGTTGTCACAGGGGAGAAGTGGTGTTCCAGTTAAATGACAGGATGTGGAGACACCCACTCAATGCTGGGACCTGTTGACAACGCACTGGAGATGAAGGAAGAGGAATGAGAGACTGTGAAGAAGATTTTGACAGGAGGGACTGAGAGGAGGAAAGAAGCGAGTGCACAGTTGTGAGTCCTCCTACTCAACGGTGGGACCCCACTGAATACATCAAATAGAACAGAGGACGATTTGGGAGCGAGGGGATAGACTGACATTTTGTTTTTCTTTGCTGTAATCACAGGGATTCTGTTTCTTCTCACTTCAAAGGGACAGGTTAAACATTTAGCCATTAACATAAAGTATCACTATCCAAAAATATCTGACTTCACAAATCAGTGCGTAATGCCTCATTGTGTCCAGAAGTGAAGGAGGATTTCACTGGGATGAAAATCAGATGAAAATGTTAAAGGACCTGTTTGCAAATTTATCAAAGCAATTTGATACAATAGTACTTTGTTTAGGGGTGACCCTGAATGGTAAGCGATTCGTTGATTTGATTTGGAAAAGTCTGAATCGACGGTGAATCATTGCAAAATGTGAAGAAATGAACTGAAGATCGTACCATTCTGATTACAGTATATGGAGGTGCTCTCTGCTGCTGAACATGTGAGTCTCAGATTACACTGAGTGTGCTTTCTCAGTCGATTGTGCTGCACCTGTGCACACACACAATCATACTGTACACTTACTGCACACAAGAAAACAGCGCTGTCCATGGCCTGTGACACTCGACCCTCGAACCAGTTGTACAAGCACTGATGCACATATCATGTCCATACAACGATGGGACTTCCAAGTTTTATTCTCCATACACATTCATTAATTCACAGCACAACTCATCGCTACACTGTCCCAAAAGAGAGATGGTAATGCATGCCGTGCACTTGAGCCTAATGAGTGAGATCAGGAAAAGGATGGATGGAGAATGTCCTGTTATTGTTCTCTTACATCAACTAAAGAAGTGTTTAGTTCTTTTCTCTGGAGAAGAAAAAGATGCAATTGAGATCATGAATCAATGAGGGAAAAGCAACATGAAAAATCTGACCAATCAGATTCAACTATGAAAATTCTTAGTCAGGGACACCTTAATTTTATTTTGGTGGTAAATATGGTAAAAAATAAAGCAATAAAGAGGCACTGGCGGCTGCTGGGTAGTCTCCCCATGGGAAGCAAACTGACCTTGTGAGTAAAACTCTTTCATTGGCTACAGTTCAAAAAGCATTAATTATAATCAATGTAAGATTTTATATCACAGTAAAATGTGAAGTTATGTTTGCTGTACACTGAATATCTAATTGATATTTTCTTGGCTAAGCATTTAATTAATATCAACAACAAGGATAGTGACAGCAATTTAGCAAAAGAGCTTGAAAGCTCTGTCTGAACATTTCTACAACTTTCCAAATGTGATCATCAGATCTTTACACACTTCATGTTATGACTGACTGTGTGGAGGTGAGAGAGAGAATTTGTCTTTTTTCACATGGAAGACCATGTGCAGCTCTATGTCCTGAAGAGACTAAAAATGTAGCATAGAAATCCCCATTTTAAACTGACAGTATGTCTCCACCCGTCAGTGACGGTCTACCCAGTATAGCCCACTTAGCAAGTTAGCAGTTAACCGTCAACACCTGTCTACAACTGTCAGGAAGCAACCACTATTTCACTCCAGCACAGGAAGCTGAATAAATCTATATGCACGTGCAGCACATTTATTGAAGTGGATGCTGTGACACAACAATAAGCTATGATTTCAAGCTAAATTGATTTCGCCACAAATTTGGATTCTGGCCTTTACCCAGCAGACTGTGAGGTTACTGCCACAGATACAAAGATGGCTCTAGTATCCATGATGTCATTTTCGGAAGATCTGTTTTGAAGCTTAGAATGAGCCGCTCCACCATTGCCTGACTTTTGTGAGAACTTAGTTACATACATAGGATAAGAGCACCTACCAGTTATTCAAAGTCAGGCATGTCCAGACTGTTCCACAAAGGGCTGATGTGGCTACAGGTTTTTGTTCCAACCAATCAAGAGAGCACAGTTTGACCAATCAACTGTCTGAAGACTGAGATCAGTTGATTAACTGAGTCCAGTCTGGTGTGCTGCTGCTTGGTTGGAACAAAACCTGCAGCCACTTGGCCCTTTGTGGAACAGTTTGGAGATGCCTGCTCAAAGTGGCACGTCCTTAATTATGCATGAACACCAAAATGTTTCTGTACCAGGCTGTAAACATGTTTATTGAAGTGAAGTTGGACATGGGAGTCAAAGAGGAGCCAGTTTTGGACTTTTGGAGCCTGACTCTAGTGGCCATGTGATGAATTGCAGTTTTTGGCCTTTCCATTGGAACCTTATGTTTCATGAAGTGGAAAAAAAGGGCCTTTCTTGTATCTAATGGACTGAAGCAGATGGCCTTTCTCATACGTATGACTATGTATTTCACAAGCAATGTAACACTGTAATAATAATAATAAACAATAATAATAATATGTTTTATTGTTTAGCACATTTACAGGTGCTCAAAGTCACTTTACATAGATAGAAAATTATAAAATAAGTGAAACTCTGAAACACCATTTGAACAGTACGAGACATTCATAATCATACATTAAAAGCTTGTTCAAAAACCTGAGTTTTGAACAGAGATTTGAAATTTGGGTGTGTGCAGTATCTGATGGATTGGAGGAGGGAGTTCCAGTTCCAGAGCGAGGGGGCATCAACAGAAAAGGCTTGTCTCCCCCAGGTTCATTTGCTTGGTCCATGCAGGGAGGAAGGAGGAGATCTCCTTAGAATGAGCAGAGGTGGCAGGAAGGGGTGTGGTGGTGGAGCAGGTCTGTGGCGGCCGAGTTGTGTGGTAGGTAACTGTATTGCTGGTTTATCCCCTCACACAAAACCTTAACTTTCAAATGAAACAGATTGTAACAAGGCCATTTTTCTTTTGACTGAAGGAAAGTATCATCAGGTTCAGTCACAATTAGTACCAGCAAAATATCACTGTTCAGTTATATTCAACATTTTAACATCCGTTCATCTACATACCACTTCAGTGGTAAATGAACGAGCAAAATGATTTAGTGACAGTCACTGAGGAGAGTGATGTGCGTGCTGCTCACCTCTCATCATTTCCAACAAGTATGTGGACCTCTCTAGATGCCTGCTTTTATGGCAGGATGATAGTCACACTTGAGAGGCAGGAGACGACAGAAAGCAGCTCACAGGCACTTCAGTGTTTAATGTTGATGCTTGATTTGACATTTCAGTTAACTGAGAAAGAGAAAGAGTGACGGGAGAGCAGGAGAGAGGTTGGGGAAGGGGGTGGTGGGGGGGTCAGTGAATATGCTGTGTCCCTGCATCTCCATCATTGTAAGTTTTTCTGCAGTGCTGTATTTTAATATAGCAAATAGTAAAATTGTGAAAGTTATTTATTTATTTTTTCTGTATGGGGTTGCTGCTTTGTTGCAGCAGGGTTTCCAACCTTAGAAGAGCAGTTTGAATGATTCACTGTGTGTCCAGATTGAACAGCAGCACACAAAATTACTTTCAGGCCAGACTGATGTACATGGGTGTGTGGATTCCCTGAACATGTACTGAACATGAAGACCTTGGTATGTGATTCAGTATTATGTGTCTGCTAATGGTTGAATATGTGAGAGTTCAAGAGCATGTGCGAGTTGGTTCTTGCTCTGTGTGTGTGTGTGTGTGTGTGTGTGTGTGTGTGTTCTAATCCCTCTATTTTCTCCAAGGCTGGACAGAAAATGTCAGCAAGTCAAAGCTATTAGAGCGCAGAGCCCGACCTTTCATTCATCTAGGTTTACTGTTGTGTGCGTGTGTTTGTGTGTGTGTGCGTGTGTGTTTGTGTATGTGTGATCTCTGCTCTCTTAACAGAAAATTCATGCCTTACACTTATGCGCACAATTCACGGGGGCCAGATAAAAGCTGTTTTAAAGTCATAGCCACACAGTGAAAAGGAAACAAGGGAAATATTTTGAAGACAAATCATAGACTTGAACTAAAAACTGTAACACTGAGACGACAAATCCACTCCCTCTCTTAGTGCGTCTCTTACAATTAATTCAACACACATAACAGATCACGAAAATTACCTAAATAATAGCTGGCTAATCTTTTAGGAGTCATCACTCTGACAGTAGATTATTATTCAGATTCATTTCTATGTTAGCAGCAGAACCGTGCTCTTCTTGGTAATGCCTCCTTAGGCTAAAAATAAAATACAAAATATTTGCTGATGCTCTGCTGATGAAATTTAGAAGCCAACTTTACCATCTCCTTCCAGTCGAACAGGCTGGTTGTTGCCCTGGAAGCTGCAGTTTAAAAATGTCATTTTGATTGTTGTGTAATCGTGTAGTTGTCTGTCCAGTTATCATCCATCTTGTGTTTTACTGTCTTTTTCTTTTTTGTCTGGCCGCATCGACATTATTTTAATAACCTGGGCTTTAAAAATGCTGCTAATTTCGGGGCTGTCTCTTGGCATCTCATCTCGCTTTGAGTATACCCAATCAGCACAGAGTAAACCTCAGAAACTGCTCTGAGTAGCTACCCTGAGGCAGGGACTCTTTTAGCCCCCGTAAAAGTTCTAGGAGATGGTCCTTCAGGGGTGGTTCCTGCAGTGGAGACATGCACCAACGCCCACAACACTGTAAGACTACCTCAGAGTTCCTGCAGTGGAAATGCCCCTATAGGCACCCAGTGGTAGGAGATGGTCACATGACACATCAAACCTATTGGGTAACATAAAAAACAAACTTACCTTTACTTTGTTCCTGGTTTATTGTGGTTCATGGTATCTAAAAACAAGTAAATCATGTCAACCAGGCTCCCTGCTCTACAGGACCTCAGAGTCCCATCACTTGGAAGAGGCCCCACAAAGGAAGCTTTCCAAGTAGGAGAAAGACTCAACTGGCTGGATGGAGAGCAAGGTGACTCCGAGTGGAGGTTGGATGGAGCTCCTTCTTTGGTCAGAGCCTCCGCAATTTGGAGGGATGAGGAGGAGGAGATCCATCAGCAGTGTCATCGATAAGGCTGTGGCTCAAAAGAGCAGAACCTTGGAGTCATGTCAGTAGCTGGCCTCAGGTGTGATCAGCCCCAGCATTTTGAAGTGGAGGACAATGTTTGAATCTGAATGACCCAAAACATCTGATGATTCCAAGAACGTCTCTGACCAGAGGCGTCGGGAGGCGAGAGGAATTCAAACAAATGTGTTTCCTGTGTGTGGAACTCAAACTGAAGTAGGCATGAAGGCTCACTTCAAACCCACTCAATCTTCATCCTGATGTTCAAGGAGAATAGTAAAATGAATCAGATGCTTTTTTCCTACCTAGTTCTTTGTGCTGGCAACCAGGCACTAAAACAGTTTGAACAGGATCACTGCTGTATGTTACATTCAAGAGATCTGGGACATGTGGAATAAAATGTTAATAGCAGGCAATTCTGCAGGATTTTTTGCTCATAATCGACTTTTTGAAAGTCAACACAGAAAGTTATAGCTTTCAGTAAATGTAAATGTGATTCTTTAGAACTGTACTTAATGGACATAATGATCGTTTTCTGTGATGTCTTTTACATTAACTGTGCAAATGGGGTCATTATATTGATTATAATAATAATCAAGGAAATGAGGCCAGGATGCAGCATTGGTTGCAACTATTTCTAGGATCACAAAACGAGGAGAATCAAAAGCATAGTGCAGTTTAACTCAGGTCAACTGAGCTCTTTATGTGGAAATGAAAAGCAAAGCAAAAGTTAAAGGTTTACTCCTGACATATCAGGTGTAATGTAGGGAGGTGCACTGTGTGGCCAGTTCCTCCTTGTACTTTTATTAGTCTCATATTTTTATAAACTGGATCAGATTGTTCAGCCAGCCTTTTGAAGTCTAGAGCTGAAAGAGTCTAGATGAGCCACTCAGCACACGACTTAACTCACAATTACATTTTTGCAGCAAAATTTTCATTTTTTTTTCACATTTCACATTGGATTGTTTGTTTAATCGAACATTTGAAGACATCAGACACACAAAACCTGAACCAGCAGGTTTTGCATGTATGCACTCACTAATAGCAACGATGGCAAACATGATCAAAATGAGATCCAGGTTGTAATCCCTCGCTCTCTCTGCAGTCCTGCTTAAATCTGCCAGTCACGTCTATAGCATGGATATTTATCAGTCTGCAAATGCACAGTTTTCACCTGGGAACATGAACCAGATTAAAACCTACTCCACAGCTACTTGGTGAACATGCACTGAGCCTAACACTGGGATATCATGTATTTTCCTGCAATATACTGTGGTATCATTTTACAGGAGGGCCCATCCCTGTGTGATCATCTTGTATGTTTGGATATATGGAATCAGTTGTAAGCCTTTACCCATTAGCATTTTATGTATAATGTTGGAAACCAAAGGCCAGCTTGTCAGGAATCTCATGTCAGAATCCCTACCAAGCTTTGTCTGGTTCCCAGAGGTGCCCTGCACTTCCCTGCTTGGATTTGTTGGATAATTCAACAAATCTGACATGATTCCCAAAGCCTGGTTTTATTTCCATTAACATGAATTTCGACAAATCCCGGATTTAGTCCCATGAGACCTTGTTTTTTTTTCTAACCTACGAAACACTCCTCAGCAGATCCTACTTGATTCCCAGTGGAGCCATGCAGATCTGGTATTTTGTTTCCCACTTGATTTGTAAAGCTCAGATAAACACTGTGTCTCTGTTACCTCAACAAAGCTGAGACACATACTTGATCCCTGACTGTTCTGCATCTTCAGCATTCCCAGGTGACTCTGCCTTCCACTTCTACTGTACCAACTGACAGGTGTGCATCATATACTGTGGCAGCTCAACATCTAGTGAAAAACATCCACTCAGGACAATGAAATACAGAATGCAGAAAAGCGATAGGCCATACGTTTTTTATTTATCTTTTTTCATTAGTCTTTTTTTATTGATTGATTTGATTGATTTATTGATTACAAAAATGCCATTACAAAGGCATTCCAGTCTATTTTTATACATTCCTCAATCATTGTATGTATTTTAATTTTAATTTACTATTTTTTTTTTTCCATTTGATTATGTTACGGTATTTTATTTATCCTATTTGTATTGTTATTATTCATTGTAAAGCTGTTGAGCTGCATCGTTTGTATGAAAGGTGCTCTTTAAATAAAGTATATTATTAATATTATTATAGGTTACCTTCTCTACATTTAAATAAATAACGACTAAAGATAGCTTATGTCACTGTTTCATCATTCCTCTCCCTATAGATGTTAATGGGTTCTTGTGAGAATTAGCTAGTGTATGTGTGCTACATGCTACATGTGTTACCTAACAGGAGGTGAGGTGTTTGAGTTACTTTTATATCAAACCTTGGTTTTAAACCAATAATACCACTTAGTGCAAAAGAATTGCAAAGCAGTAATTAACATGACAAAACATCAACTTGCATCTTACAGACAGCAGACACAATTATTGTTATGATTATGGATTTTTATAATACAAGTACAAAACAGTTATTTGCTGTGCTGCTGACCCTGAGTGTGAAGAGCAGTATGAATTTCATGTTGCCAACATGTGTCTAAGAAAAAGCTACAGAACATCTGTTGCTTTGATTCTTGTTCTCTCGTGTTGTTTCAACATACCACAGTCTTTACTGCAGTGAGATGTTGATGCACCCACAAACCTCAGATGTCTTAGACTTTTGTCTAAAACTGAAACTTCCATCATCTGATCTCTTTTTGAAATTCTGTTCTCATCCAAAGAAGATTTTGATTTAAGTTTTTGAGCTTGAACCTTAAACTTGGCTCCTCACAGCCAAATATGATATCAGTAGTATATATTTCAAATTAAACACACAGGAACAGAACATCACTGTATCAGTTAGTCACAAGGACCGTTCTTGTAAAATGATACGACCTATCTTGGAAAAATGAGGATACACTAAATTGTTTCATGACGGCCTTTAAAGTTTGTTCCCCAGATACTTTCCATACATTTATGATATGAATAAGCAACTCAACCTTTATTTATCAGCTCAGTCTCTTTACTTGAAAGACAGGGGTGGAACCTTCTTTCCCCACCTCATTCATGTCTTTAATCCTCCCTCTCATGTTTTATCTGTCTTTCTCTGGCTGTGTCTCTGGATGGATCTCTCTCCCTGTCAGCTCCAGAGGCCTGTTGTGTGCCATTCCCACCAGGGATTTCTAGTCTTACTGACATGTGGCGCAGACACATGCTGCGCTTGGAGTTCGTGAGAGAAAGGGAGGAAGTGTAAATAATAAACAATTCAGCAGCACATATGCTTGTGTTACGTCCCAGCTCGTTTGGGGAAAAGGGATGTACATAAAAAAACCAGATGAGTTTGGTATACGTCAACTGCTGTTTTATTGACACCGTTGTTAATAAGAAAGTGACAAAAGGTAACACGTCAGTTAGAGAGTGGACCAGAGGGGGAGCTGTCGAACTCAAAAAGACCGGTAGCTGTCTCTCCCTCTCTCTCTCCCTCGGGATCTCTTTGTTTCCCTAGGTTTGTTGTTGTTGTTGACTAGAGTAGTCTATTTAGTTTAGCTCTTTATTTTTGAGTTTGACAGCTCCCCTCTGGTCCACTCTCTAACCGACGTATTACCTTTTGTCACTTTCTTATAAACAACAGTGTCAATAAAACAGCAGTTGACATATACCAAACTCATCTGGTTTTTTTATGTACATCCCTTTTCCCTAAATGAGCTGGGACGTAACATAAATGGGGGCTCGTCCGGGATCTATCCGTTTAAAGGATTCTTGGGAGTTAATTCGTCAACTGTTTGCTTTTGTAAGTTAGAGTGCGTGGTCGCTGCGGTGCCACGGTTCCCAGTAAAATGATGTAGAGGTTGCTATGATACGCAGCCAATTGCAGGTTGCAACGTATGCAGTTGTGGATTGTGGCGTTCCTAGGAATGATGCTTTTCTGCAGGTTGCTGAGGCTGGCAGCAAACTGATGACTGTCTTATGCAGACAGTTCAGATTGAAAACTGCAGCTGAGAAGAAGGTTGGTGTATTGAACTCTACAGTGGAGAGATTGAAGAATGACCTGCACCAATCAAACCAACAAGTTCAAAAATTACAGGAGCAGGTAATACTGTTGCAGGGTTATCGTCAACAGCCAACAGTCAAAGCGATGCTGGTATCATGAGTGGGTGTCCAGATGACGACTGGGATGAACTCATCACAATGGAAGATATGCTGGGTCTTGATGATGTCACAGGCAACAGCATCAAAGGGCCTGCGTCTCTGGCTGCAGAGATGATGCAAGGACCTGCACGTGTGGACAAAGACACCAATCAAGGTGATGCTGCGGTGGACTGTAATTCTCCAAAGCAGAACGCCGTGATTGGATGTGTTTCACAAGAAAATATGTTGGTGACCAGATGTCAGGAGGAGGTTTTGGATGCGGCAGCTGTCTTGTCTTGTGCTGTTGGGGGAAGTGGTGATGAAGATGGGGGGATGCGCTTGACTCGATCTCGTGGCAAGTCTGCAATGTAAAGAAGAACATGCATTTGTGTCTTATTTTTGAAGTGTTTGCATGGGGTGAGTTTTAAATGGGGGGGGGTTCTTAAAAAAAGAGAGAGAGACAGCTACCGGTCCACTCTTAACGACAACTCCACGCCCCCAGCTCTGCGCCTTGATTGGTCCCATCAGCAACACCTGGAGTACTGGAGAGGAGAAGGAAAAACAAGAAGCGGAGCGGCCACAGGAGCTGAGCTCCAACAGCAGAGGCCACGGGCCCTAGGGCCGTAACAGCTTGATGTACATCTAACCAAAATGTCAGTTGGGACACATCTGTAGGAGCCAGGGGTAAAAAAGCATGTGTTGAAATGTGTTTAGTATCTTGTCTAAATATTTCAGGATAGTGTTCAGTGTGTGTGTGTGTGTGGTGTGTGTGGAGAGGCGGGGGGTTATGCATTCAAGCCTGTTTGTCCATGCATAATTTGAAGGGTAGGTGAGTCGCTATGATTAAAGCAGACATGGTTGATTTTTTCTGTGTGTGAGTGGGCGGTGGATGTCTGCCTAGGCATTTGTGCTTTTTATTTCTTTTTTCCATCTCTCTCAAGACGTAGAAAATCGTTCTCTATAAGAATTTGAAAGACTTCACTTGAGACCTCAGGATGAAGGGTTAAAGCAATCTCTACAACCAGAAGCCTCAGACAAGTCTTCATTTAGGGTCAAATAAAGGTTAAAGTTGAGGTCATCAGCACTGTACCTCAATATATTGTTATATTAGCAGTCCAAGATGAAGTCAAAGAAAATCAAAGGCACATAGATCCTGTTTGTGGTCTGTGTGCCGATACTGTACCATCAATGCCATCACATCACTAGTAGTTAAGGTCATGAATTGGAGGCTTTCGAAAGTTTGTCTTAAAATCACAATAACCAGCCAATAAAGCCATCACACAATGATCCTCATTCTCCGACTTCAAGCTTTTCCCCCTCCATGTCACTGATGTCACATTGATTTGGAGCCTGTGCTACATCTTCACATAACATCTTGTTTCAGCAAGTAATAATAATAATAATTCAGTAAAAATACCACCCATGTGTTGTCATGTCCCCTCTATAAGGAAGAAACATGTCACTTCCAATGATTATTCATGTTTTCAATTAATCAGCTAAAGTATTGATTGATTGATCTATTATTTCTCGTTTCTCAATCGATAGCAATATAGAAAGAAATATAGCTTGTCATTTTTATTCCAATATTTATTCATTCAGCTTTTGTTTAAAATAAATATGACAAGGAATGTATTCTTCTCTCTTCCTTCTGCTCTCCTCTCCCTATCCTCCTCTCTGCCCCTCCCCCTCCTGGTTTTCTCCCGCTGCTGTCTTGAGTAATGACTGCAGGATGCTTGCGCTTTAAGTGCTCCAGCATGGTGGTAGTAGTCGTAGCAGCAGCAGAGCAGAGCACTATGTTAGTGGGTCTCTGCCTTCAACGCTCCCACACTTTAGACAATAGGTCCAGTCCATGCTTCAACCATGTGCAGCCATCTTGCTTCCTCTTTGCAACTTGTTGACTCACGTTACATAAATCGTCATATTTTTGCAATCGATCACATTGACACACCACGCCTGACCTGAGTTGTTAACCTTGTAAGTATTACATGTTTCTACAAATGTTTTACTTAATAGCATTTGCAAATCACCTTGTGTTTATTCTGCTTCAAGCAGCCAAAACAAATCGTTTAAAATCCTGAAGAAGAATGTGTTTGTTTGACCAAATGGGAACATTAAATTTCATTCATTATTATTCACTATCATTTACATTATATGTCTTGATGCATGTGTCACATTCTGCTTTATAGTGAAAGTGGGAGGTGTGAGTGTTACATGATGTTGCTGGTATGATGTCAGTATGTCAGTATGACATCTGTGGGTTTTTCTGTCAGTTCTTGCTGGAAAAGTCATGTGACTCCGGCTCGAGGTGTTCACTCTAACCTGTTGACATGGGCACTGAAATAAATAGCAACAAGCTCCACCGTGGCCACACACATTCTGCCTGTCCTAGATGATATTCGTGCCCACGATGTACAAAGCAAAACCTTGCTTTTGTCATTATTGTTATTTCATCTGGAGATTAGCTGGACCTTTGTAATACTACACTTTAATTCTCTATAGTTTCTTGTAGAGCTCTGGCTCACACACTGTGAGCGAGCCATTCAGCATCCTCCACTCCAGCATGCCAAGTATCTCTCTGTACTGTATGCCTCTGCGTCTGTGTTTTCTCAAAGCAGGCTGGGTGTCTTTCTTTGGCTGCAGATAGACACAAACTTGGTAAAGCATGCCAGTCAAACACCTGTAATCTCCTCCTGAATGTAAAGCATGTAAAATATGCACACCCACCTCGCCTTGCTGCTATTCCAAAGCCAAATTTAATCATACCTGTGTGTGCCTCTGCTGTTTCATCAGCCACTTTCATCATTTCTCTTCCTTAACACAATAAAATGGAAATGTAATCAAAGCAATTGAAATTCTCAACAGAGTACACGTCTTCATATTCGCTTTCCCTCGCCGTGGTCTAATTGTATACTTACTGTCAAAGCACTTCTCGAGCCGTTCTCCTGTCATCACCTGTTAAGGTAGCATCGCTCGGGTGTTGCAGATCCTCCTTTCATTTTAACCTGTCATCAGTTATTGAATCTCATCCCAGGATTAATGCAAATTCAGTGCTCACTTCCACATCTCTCTTGTCACATCCATGTTATAAAAAAAAAACAAACAGTTTTTATTACAGAGACAAATAAAAAGTTGAATAATGTCGAGCCTAAGGATTTTGAAGTGCAGAGCCAAGTGTCACTGATTAAGAAAAAGACCTGGCAGTCTTTTATACTCTTTTTTAGTTGTTATGCAGAAATAAAAAAAAAAATCTAATCAAATCACTGTTCAAAATTATCACCGGGCCGCATGAGTGCAAAGTAATAAATCCCTTCATATCGGCTTGAATCCAGTTTTTTTTTTTTGTTTTCTTGGTGAAATGACCCTGATTACAATATTGTAATGTTAAGTCTGAATAAAAACAAATCACCTAACAAACATGACAAACTCTAATCTGTTCATATCTGAACAACCCCATATTTTATTTGTTGCTTAATGAGATATCTTCTGGTTTTAGGAGCCAGCAACCATCTCCATGTAGTTTTACATCTCCAGCCTCAGGCCTCTCTAACAACTCTAACAATAAGTCAGTGAGCCAAAACAGAGGCTCCAAGTCTGGACTTTGTGATGTCAGCAGCTGGCGACGGTCACCGGCAGCTTGAGACATGAGAAATTAAAGAAATGAATATCATACACCAAGAACTGACCACAGTGTCATCTTAGAAGTACAACATTCCCACCATCCCAGCATCACAATATTTGGTGTGGTATGACTCTTTCTTTAAGACATCCAACCAAAAGGGAAGTTCAGAGCCTCCTCTGTTCTGATTGGCTGACCAAATCGACCTACAGAGAGAAGCCTGAGAGAGATTTAAAAATACATTGCGCAGATTTTGGATCCTAAACACAAATATGTCTTCTTATTAACCAACATTTATTATGCAAAATGTGCCGCAGGCCTTTTTAAAACCAAATTCAAAGACAGTACAGTACCTCTGGCAGCCTGTTGGATGGACTGATTTCATGTGTGTAGGTTCAGTATTTTTTAAAAATGATTTCAATGCTCTCTGCCTTTTTTTTTCTTTTGTATTTGGACAGACGTGCCACGAGCACACAGACTGTGAACTTTACACGACTTTTTACCTTTTAACCCTCCAAGCTTTGCAAACCTGCTCTATCAAGCCAATATCCTGTTCACAATCTTCTCTGTAAAATCAGAGCTGCTTTGAATGTAACCACGATGATGTAATCGAAACACTTATATGTCCCCACCCAACCCTACAGCTCTTTGCGATTGGTGATTCATCACCAGCTCATCTCACCTTAATGAACCCAGACACTGATTACAAGCGCTCCTCCTAACAGAAAACATCGGCCCTTCCAACTCAATTTCCTCACTCGTGCTGTCAAGTCGCGACTACAAAGCGGCTCGGACTCATCTCCAGCGGGCATGTTGTTAATATTTGATGTGATGCACTACTCCTTACAAATAAAACAGACACGTCGTTGTTTCTGCTGATGTGGAAACTCTGTTGCTTGTTTGGATTATGAGAGAAGCGTGAGGGGGCTGATTAAGAAGGTGGCAGTTGCGGTTACGTAAGACATTTGGGGATGATACAAATTTGATTCTCACATTATAAGAACTCTTAAAAGGAGAGGATGGAGAGGAGGGGAGGGGTGTGTGATTAAGAAGGGTGTCAGAGCACTTAAATAAGACAGTTATAGCACTGGGATTTTTAGTGATAATGTAAATTTGATTTTAATACAGCCAGGCTGGATAAGGGAGTGACAGGAGGGAGTGGGAACGAGAGGGAGAGACTGATAAGGTAATTAACAGTATGACAGATATACTAGACTCAGAAATATAGGTTATAAGCACTTTATTGAGGTATTTGGGACATTGTTGGAAGGTGATGAGGGAAGCAGAGCCAGCGAGTCCACTGTATTTAACTGAGACATTTAGGGCAATTTTATTTCCACTGCTATAATTAAACACATTTGATTCCATTTTTTTCCACAGACTGAGAGATTGGATTCTGAAGAGTTGTCCCCCAGTGGGGATTTTACCACTCAGCAAACTAACGCTTAAACCAAACTACAGCTAGAGATGAAACACAGAATAATTTATAGCAAGGGCAAAGTTAGATGCAATAATACAGAGTTAGAGCTGGATGACACATCCCAGTGTCAAAATTAAGCTTATTTGCAGCACAGGGGACAAGCACTAACTCCTGTCTATTTGATTAAGTCTTGATGAAGTGGTCACCTGGAGGAAAGTCTCCACTTCTCCTCATCGAGGCCACAATCTTACATGAGCAAAAGTAACAGTGTTGACTGACTGTAATCTTCAGTTATATTAAAGCTGCTCCTGTGCTCTTTGGCCATGGAGGGCGGTGGTGCCAAGCAATGAGGGTCAGATAGTGGGCTGCTCAGCTAATCCAGCGACCTCACTTCAGAGTGGATGGATGGTGAATATTTTTAAAGAATGACCCTTGCAAGCAGGCAGAAGTTGGCAGTTGATGCAAATTCTGCTGGTTTATGGTCCATGGCGGTTGTAGTTTGATAGTCACTGCTACACCCACTTTCCCCTCGACTCGATGAATAGTCTTGGAAGTAATATCATTGGCTGGATGACAAAACTTCCCACAATACTATTGAAGCGAGACATGCTGATGTACCAAAGTATAAAAAGAACTTTCAGTCTCATTCAGTTTGGGACAGAGTTACAAGCTGTCTGCTGTAGTGTCATACATATATTAAGAGACGTATATGGTTTGAATCACAATCAGAGAGCAGCACTGCATAGAATCATTCAAAATGTTATAGAGGACAAAGAATGTTGATGACTGATAAATATTACCATTGTCATAATGTAGAGGCCAATAATGACCATGCATTACAAATCACCAAAATTAAGAGTATTTTGTGCTGGTGCCTCACAGAGAGAAGGTTCTGGGTTTGATCTTCTCTGTGTGTGGAGTTCACATGTTCTCCTTGTGCCTGTGTGGGTCCATGTTTCTGCTTCCTATTCAAAGACATGTGCATTAGATTGATTGGTGACTCTAAATTGCCTGTAGGTGTGAATGTGAGTGTATGAGGTTGTTTGTCTCTGTGTGTCAGTGGACTGGAGAAGGACAGCCAATCCATGTTAATTCAAACGTGCACTTAACCAGCTGCGAATCACATTAAACATGTATAACTATTATCTGAAATGTGAAAGTGTATTATGTCTCTGTATTGTTCTAAACAATAAAACTTCCAGCCTTTCTTTGTATTGACCCCATAACAACTATGACTGAAACGTTTTCTGATCCTTCACATATTGTTCACTAAGTAGCTAATCACTACATGTTCAGCTCACTGCAGTGGGCACTGAAGTGAAATGTTGAGAACTCAGAGGATGTCAGTTTGTCCTTTTTTTTTTTTTTTGTACAGCTCCGATCAGCCTGCTCAGACCAAAATCTGTAACCCATATCAGCACCAGATAATCCTTTCAGACCATCAACCCCGGCCAATCATCAGATCAGGATTTCCCTTCCAAATGACAGAATATAAAATGGCCTGATAATCTTGTCGTGCGTCCCCAGCCTGAGAAGAAGAGATGAGATGGCCTGTGGGGTCAGAGAGATGATCCTTTTAAAGAAAAACCTGGAGAACTCCAGCTATCTGAAAGATGCTGATGTCTCTGCTGAAATATAGCAGGAGCATTTGTGTAAGATGTAGGAGCATGACAGCAGGAGGTGTTCTCTATGATAAATTAATAGAAGCGTAAGCGTTGATCAAAAAGTACACAAAACAAACTAACATCAAATGAAAGACACGATCAAAACATGCAGTTCTGCATCACTGCTGTAGTAGAGGATATTATGTGTACAAAATAATGCGAGTCCTCAGAGGTTACCATTACAAAAGAACATCTTTTTCAGGGTTTTTAAGGAGGGTATCTTGGGAGTGCAGTTAGAAAGCAGTGCTTATCAGACACTCGCTGGGCTGGGACCTGACGAGCACGCTGTAGAAAGATTAAACTGAATCCCTTTTTTTTTTTCTTCTTTTTTGCACAAACAGTTGATGGAAAACTAAATGGAAAACATCCAATTTAAGTTTGACACCACAGGCTGTGTGGTGCTGGGAAAACATTGATGTGCGTGCAGCAGATGATAAACTGCAGAGAACACTGAAGGCTAGGAGGTCAACACCCCCTGAAATGGGTCAGTTTAACAGCTTGGATATCAGACGATTGCTTTGACTGCTTGGGGAGAGCTTAAAAATGAAAAAAAAAAAAATCCAAAACTTTGAAACAAGTCATCTGAAATGCATCTCAAGGAAATTAATTTGTGCTCATATATTCAAGAAGCATCGTCTGTCAGAGTGTTAGCATGCTAATCTCAAAGAGATTACCTTCTTCTTTCAGGCCTAAACATTGTAGAAACATTCAAGTAGAAAATCCCCATCACACACAGATCTTTCATGTAGCCTAATCTCCCTCCTTTTTAGATTACTTGACTTGTGAAATCTATGTAATAGAAAATAAACTGACCTTCCCTTTCCTCAGTGACTGTTGAGCGCCCACACAACAGCGCGCTCTCTTTCTTTTCTTTCCTCTCTTGCTGCTCCACATCACTTTGCTGTACTGTATCCTCCAGGGCAGCCAATTTAACGACCGCAATACACTGACTTGCTTTTACTGCAGTAAAATTGTTTTGTTATGACTTTTCCCTCAGTGAAATTCTACTTTCACTAAACTACATGTGCACATCTGCACCACTGCTACATTAGTCACTGAGTTCACTGACTCATGGCCCACAGTATGAGTCACTGCTCTTTGTCTGATTCCTCACACTGTAAGTCTGATTGTTTTTTACCCATCATGCCACTAGAGCCCTGGATGCAGTTTGTAATCACTTGATTAAATAAGTCTATTTTACAGGGTCATATCATGTGTCACTCCCTCCCCAAAGTCACTTAAAGTCCCTCTTTGTGTTTTGAACCATGTGAAAAACACTCTGCTCTGATTCTTATTTTGTTTGAAGTGGTCTTCACACATGAGTAAAGGTATAGAGAAAACAGCGAGAGACACAGCTACATGTTTGACCCAGTCAGATCCAGACTCAGATGAGGGGTCTGTTGAGACTGTTCATGTTGTGCGTTAAGCTTGTGGCAAGGACTGACAGTGGAATATGCTAATGCTAACTCTGATTCTCTGTTCTGAGAAGGCATCAGGTATAATAAGCTCCGCCCCCGTACCTGCAAGATGACAAGGACTGGTTCCTTAATTCTGTGATGTACGAAATTTTGGCTGTGTATAATGGTGTTAATGGAATATTTTGTTAACTATATTATATACAAAGCATCAAATGGACTTGTTAACAAGGTTAATTGCAACATCTGTTGTTTAATTTGTACTCTTATTAACTCAGACATGCACCCTGACTTCCATCCTGAGAAGTTTTGCAGCACTCAAGTGTCACACTTCTGCCTTTGCTCCTGAGACATGACAGATCATTATTCACATGGCCAAACAAGGTCACTTATCAGGAAAGCTTAAACACCGGCTGTTAAAAGCGTTCGAACAAATGAAAGATGTGTCTGCTGAGTGCACTATTTTGAGTAAATGTTTATTTTTCCATTGAGCCATTATTTGATTTCTGTGGCCGGAGCTATTACACAGCAACATAATATAAAAATCAATTCAATATACTAGAGGGAGAAAAAAAACATGAAATATGAGCTGTAGTTTATAGGTGAATTTGTGATGAGTTACACAGAATTCATAAATATGGAAACTGATGAACCATATAGGATATGGCACGGCAAGACACTCTTATTCTTTCACTGTTAATCACAGAGGTTAAAGGCTGGTCACTCTACAGGGTGTCACCCATGTCTTCACAAAATAGAATTGGTGATAGAGGATGAGGGGTGAACTAATGCTGCAGGAAAGCTGACTGCTAACATTCTAGCTAGCAAGCTGGTAACAAGCTAGGTCCTAACATCAGGGGGACACGGTGGGGCAGTGGTTTGATGGGATCCCACAGTCCAAAGACATCAGTAGTGTAACTGGCAGCCCTAAATTGAGTGAATGTGACGTTGGTAGACTGTTGATAGTGATAGTAATTGCTAACATTGTGTGTGTTTATTCATGACAAACATCCATCCATTGTCTACATAGCTAACCAATGCCCTGGACACATCGCCGAAGCACACACAATGCACACACACACACAGGGCACCACCGGGAGGCAAGGGTGCAAACCACTGCACCCACCCACCCACACACCTGCATCAGCCTGCATTTTGCATGATGCTTGATGTAAGCTTACATTCAAATTTGAGCAATGTCATGAGCCTTAAGCCACCATGACTGTGCACCTGTCAATCAAGCCTCACCCTCCCTTAAACTTGATATTCTCATAATGAAACGATAACTCTCAAAAGCATCATCATGACACGCGTTTCTTTAGAGACTGTGACAAACTTTCTTTTTTGTACTAGAGGAGCTGAGGCTTTTCCTGCTCATGTCAGCACAACCAGGCATCCTGCAGCCAGCATCTAGTGGCTATCTGTGGATTTTCATTTTGAGACACTAAGTACACTGGCTCCAACACTGGCTCTGCCTCAAGCAAAAGAAACAAACAAACAACAACAAAAAAAAAAAACATGTAAAAGGTCTAAACCACATTTTATATGGTTCAGGGAAAATAATATGCATTTACGATTAAACTGTTGTTATTAAAGGAATTTCATATTTTGTCCAGCATATGCTGCAGTGACAGGCTTATCATTACACACTACAGCATCAGAGATTTGGCTCTGGGCCTACCAGCCATGCTTATTGGCTCACAGCTTCACTGCACAATGGCTCCTTTCTTTTCCCTCACCCTGATATCATTATCGCCTTGTATTGCGTAAAGATAATGATATGTACATCTGTTCAACCTGGATGACATGCCTCGTAGGGAGCCACCGAGCACACAGCCCCCACCCCCAATCTCGAGACATGGGGCACTTAATATTTGTCCCCTGACCAACTATGTTTCTCTCACAATCATTTATAAATAGGGAGCTGCTTAGCATATCTGAAGACATTTAAAGTCAGAGTGAGAGAAGCAGACAGAGGAGGGGGAGGATGTTAACCAGTGCTAGGCTTTATGAGCTCAGTGCAGGTTTCTCACTATGTGTGTGTTGATATAATGTATAGTTGTGGCACTCAGTTGTGATTGGCTGAGTCTTCACCTGCTTCTCAGGAATTTAAAGGCACATTAGATATTGATTATATTCCCTATTATCTGAGCATTTGCTGTAATCTGAAGATATATCCAGTGTTCAGACTGAGGCCACAACTGCAACAGGCAGAGCTGGAACTCTATTGTTGTTGTCCCGTTCTCAAGGACACAATGTCTCAGTAACATCTTGACCATGACCTTGTCCCAAACATTCACTTGGACTCAAAGATGAACTGATTAGAAGGTGGCTAAAGGTCAGAAATCAAAGGTCAGCCATGCCAGACAGCCAGACTTCTCCCAGGAGCAAAGTGATGTTTGGTCTGGGAGGTCCAAGCTCACAGTGTCTGAATATATGGTAACATGAACAGACCTCCACGGACTGATGAAGCAAAAGATTAGACCAGGTTGGAGTTGGTGAGCTTTCAACGCACTGTCAGTGCAGCCTTTTGGCACGAAACTGTCAGTGCGCCAAGCTGGATCTGTTGACACCTCCCCCTACTGCACCGCCACACCCATCTTGGTGCACCTCAGTCTGCCAAACTGCCGAACTGACCGTGCACCGTGTTGCAATGCACGAAAATAGCACTGCGCTTGGTTTGCCACCCTGCACCACCTTGCGCTGCACCGGGAAACTAGAGCCCATGGTTTTGGCCTTACAAACATGATATCCCAAAAGGGAAGACAAGCATTGGAGGCATACAGCTATGATGTGGTTTGTCTTAGCCTTAGAGCAGCTACCTCAGTGGCTTACTTGATACAGGAGTTGTGTTTACTGGTCAGTGTGCAGATCGTGTGTTGGATCTGCGCAGTTTAGGTTGTGAAATATCAAACAAGTTGTTCTCCATTGACAAGCGGAAACAAGATGAGAGCAGCAGTCACAGAAGGGTTGATTTTTTCAGCTATACCCTCTACGTCCTCATTGCAGATTGGAGGATACAGTGAGAGTCAACACTGGCGGTGCTTCTCCCTTCTAGAGTGAGGAAAGGAACAAATTTTGATGCTGAACTCACTGTTTCTTCTAAACAGCTGTTAATGCTAATGTTAGCTGTTTAGCAATTGCTCACAAATAGCTCATTTAGCTGACAGATATAAGTGCTAATGTTATCATATGATTCTAAAGCAACATGAGCACATATCAAACAATTAGTTTACCCATTAAAGCATCATAAACGTCGTACTCGTACATCGTACTGTTGTTCTCATTGAATTTAGCTCAATTCTCAAATGAGAGATACATTAATCTCTCGAATCTCTGAATTTGTCGAAAAGTGGTGTCAATGTTATCACAGTCAAGTCCTTTGATTGCCCTTTGTGTAACCAATAGAATTGGCTTTGTGCGTGTTGTGACCCACAGGGCAAATGTGAACAGAGGCTCACTGTCTTCATGTGAAACTGGGGCTGGACTAAGTCTTGGCTGAGCTCATCAGGACAGTGGGGTGTATCTGAGCCCAATTAACCTCTGTCTTTATCTTTGTGTGTCTCAGTGGATACAAGAGATAAGATGAGCCCTGGACACACTACAACACAAAACTGGATACATTTAAGAGAAGGAGGAGGGAAAGAGGGAGATTTTTCAGTGCTGGCTGTGTGTAATGTAAGTTCATCTCCTTTCTCTCACTAAACTGTCTCTCTTCTCTCTGCAGCTCTGTGTTTGCATATTTCTCATGCTCTGTACACCTCAGCTGTTTGTAATAAACAGAGGAGCAGCTCATGCTGCTAAATAAATAATGAGCTATCAAACACTGCCGATTTATATAAAACTTGTCCCCATTGTAAGCATTTATTTTTCCTTTCATCGCCGGCTGAGAGAGTAATGGGCTGCACGCTCGGCTCAGAACAGGGTGTCACTATCGGGGTTAAAACCGTCCTGCTGTGCTGATAACGTGCAATAATTCTGCCTGGATTACTGTATTACACCCAAAAACAAGTGTCACACTTTATTTGGCTCGTTCCACAACCGATACCCAAATTATCTTCAGCTGATAATA
Organism: Caranx ignobilis; assembly: GCA_021432705.1. NCBI lineage: Eukaryota > Metazoa > Chordata > Actinopteri > Carangiformes > Carangidae > Caranx > Caranx ignobilis. Next base: position 10,252,919 of record MU269981.1, on the reverse strand, counting down.
ATGTGTCACAATGATGTGGAAAGCATTTCAAACACATTAAGAGCTCCTTCTAAAGGCTGATCTTATTTTAGGAAGTGGGTGACATGGCCTGTCCCCTACATGCCTCAAACAGTGAGGTGTTACTTTTCTAAATTTAATCACCTGATACATGTGAATAAATAAGAGTAGCCTGATTAAAATGTTACCAAAATATCCCTCTAGATGGGATTTTAATGCAGTGGCCCTGGAGCTCAGAGCACAGCAACTTGACATGTAGGCAAATATACAAAATGTCTTCATCAATTAGACAACACAAGCACAGCAGATACACGCAGTACAGACACATACAGAAACACAAACATAGGTGTTTCCAAAGCGTTAAACCTGAATGGGACACACTTTATAACTTAAGAAGTCACAAAGCGCTCTGCAGGCCAGGCTCATCAATCACCTGGAGACATTCCTGTTGTCTGGATGTACTACTTGCAGCAGGTTTGTTTTGTTGTATGACTTTGCAATGCATGTGTGGTCAAATTAATGAAGTTGTGCCCTGCCTGTTTGCATCTGTTTTCTTAAGTTACAGTGCACTGAACTCTCAGGACCACCGTGCCCCTCAGACAAAGTCAAACTGCAGGTGAAAGTGGCACAAGCCATTATTACAAACATGTTTTAAAGAACATGAAAAGAAAACTCATACTGAATCTGACATTTTCACATTAAACACATCCCGTTTTAAAACAAAGCAGTATCTAACTTCATACCCTCACTGCATGCAAGAACCAATGAACCAAACAGTGATTTTTCTTCATAGTGTTGTTTATTCAAGATAATGGTGGAGGCCTGACGTGATTAATCTGTCCACTGAGAGGCAGAGATGGAACATCAAAGTTATGGTTCCTGCAATGAGTGATGGAATTTGGTTTTAATTTGAGGGAAACAAACAAAGTCATGAGACATTACATATAATAAGTTGCCCTCATTTACTTGAGTTGTTTCTATGAATAAGTAAATAATAGAGTAGTAGTAGTTATAGTGGTAGCCTGGGAGCAGTAATCAGTTTCCATTGTTTTGTCAGAGCTGCTAAATCTCCATTACTAAAGCAAAAACAGATACCTTTAAGTCCACAGATATATTCATTCATTAGTTAAAGTTGCTTCATTGTTTTTGTTATTATTATTTCCTTTAATTTAATTTGCAAGTAAACAGAAAAGAAGTTTTACATTTTGGCATGTTGAGTTGAGCTGGTGTGCACTGCCTGAAAGGTAGTTATTTTAGCAAAAGAAAATTTTGCTTCCAGTTATTTTCCTTTTTTCAATTTCCCCACAAGTATCTCCAAAACTACAGAGTCCTCTCCAGGAAACATGCAGTAGGAAATTTCTGGGAGAGAAGGGAGCTGTATCTCTCTTCCTCTTTGTCCTGCTTATTATCTCACACACTCACAAGATACTTTGTGACCTCTGACCCCCTCTAGGCTGCCAGTGAGCAACACCGGGGGAGTGATGCATGGTGTCATATCAGATTCATGGTGGTGCTGAAGGTTGTTGCATCAAGACAGCAGGTTCGTAGTGATCACTGCTTGAGGTCTTTGTGCTCTTGGGAGTTTTGCTGCACGTGTGGGTCACTACAGGATGATGACCTGTTCAGACTGTAATCAAACACTGCCCATAGGACGCATTGTGAATAACAATGAATAGGAAGTGAGTGCTGAGGCTTGGGTGTGAGTGTTTCCCGTGATTGGTGTTGACCTCCACACTGGATATCTTCAGCAGAGCTGCTCCATCCTCATGACTCAGGACCCTGCTGCTGTCTGCTCAGTTATCCAAACATACACTGATTTCCATTTGCTGGAGTGTCTGGTGAATAGTGCTTAGTGAATGGACAGAAAGCTAGCAGCATTAAGTGATTAGAATGTGTCAGTGAGCATGATACTACTAATACTGATCTATTTAGATAAACCCAGAACATGACTCTTCTTTTGTCATATTGACTGTGAAGACTTCCAAGCTTCTGTTGTTCACAGCAGGTTTTTCACAGCCTTTTAAAGGCTGATGTCTTCATGTATGAATGTGGGCGTACTGTAGGATAAGCCTGGTGATAACTTCTATTTTTCTTGTATCCCTCCATTTCCCTCTGTGCCACAGAGCTCCACTGTCCAGAAACACATCATTGAGGCACACTGGTGTAGTGTGTGAAATGTTCCTTCACTATCAAGAACTCACTCACTGAGGTTAACTATTTGGACCACTGACCAGATCAGTGATGTGGTCTTGTCATTCAATATTATAGAGATATGGATGTTCTTATGATAATGTTCAATAGAAGATATTTGGTCTTTTTTTCTCTCTTTTTGGGGTTTGGTTGAATATCATTATTATTATTATTATTATACCTTCCATATAGCCAATAGACTTGACTGGTTAATGTGAAAATACACATTATAAACATAAGCCTCAAACTGTGAACCCCTATTTGTGTATTTATTACACTCTGAGTTTTTCCATCTTGGCACCTGCAGAGGTAATCCCTGAGGTACACATAGCCCTGGCAGGAAATCACTGCACAAGGTCACTAAAGGTGTATTAATCCACGGCTAAAAATAGTCCCCCACGAATCTGTCTACTCTTGTTTGAGTGACGTGTTCTACAAAGAACCAGAGCCAGATGTTCCAGTTCATTGAAATGAATTACATAAATGAATAAGTTCACATCTGATTCATTCTTATCTTCAGAGCGAAGCAACGTCTTTGCTGGTTTTGCTCTTTCCTTAGGATTTGTTGTCAAGTGAATACAGAACTGCTGCATGTTGTTGTGTAATGTAAATGAATGTGTTGTAATTGAATAATTTAAATCAATTTTATATCATAATGTACACAAATAATATACAGAAGTTTTCATGCTGATACTTTGTACTTTTTGCAAGTATTTTTACATACTGTCTGTCTGAGTATTTTGTTGTGGTATTTCTACTTTCACCATAGTAAAAGATCTGATTTCCTCTTCCACTACAGGTTATAAACAGTGTGAGCTCCAAGTCGTATCCTCACCTCGTCCTTTAAACTGGGAAAGTTCCACTTGAATTACACCAGTTTACCAGCGTTAAATTTACAGCAAGTAAAAAAAAACACATGATGATGAGCCCATTTTTACTGCTTACATTAGACCTTCATAAACTCCACAGCAGGTCTCCCAGTGACAGACTGCAGGCCCGTTCTCACTGGCTGCTCGTGTCACCTGTCTTATACTGAGACTAAATTTAAAACAGACTGGGAACAGCTTACACGCACGTGTCCCTCATTCTTTCCATTGTCCTGTAACTGTTGTTATCCTCCGTCATCTGCATAGAATTTAACCTTTGATCCTTACAACTTACCCCCCCCCCACCCTCCACCCTCCACCCTCCAATGTGCTGGAAAAGGGGTTATGCTATAAATTTGAACTAACAAAACAAATTATCATTAACTAAAATATTGCACTTGCCAAATCATGTATCATTATATATCACCATAGTACGAGTATATGTTTTATACTTTGTTATTTTATGTACCTTAGACCCAGTGGTGTAGTCTCATTTGTTGTAGTGGGTATACTGCTTTTCAGGTGGGTACACTGTTCATACCTGTATCACATAGACTGTAGATAATTTGTTGTAGTGTTGTCATACTGAAATATGAATGCATTTTCAGTGGGTATACTGCATATACCTGTGTATTACATAGACTACACCACTGCTTAGACCTAATTGAACTTGCATTGTTCATATGGTTTTAAGAGGCACAACTGAACTGAATTTTGCATTGAGGATGTAAAGGCATCTTATGTTTATGAGAAAAAGTAACACAAATCTAAACTTAAAATCAGGTTATAATTGACCCTCATACAAAAGAAGGGTTGAGTGAAGGAGTAAATTATATTGAAAAGTTGTGTTATTACTGATTGTAAGAAAGGGATCATTTAACATGTTTTTCTCCATCTACACTGTGCAAAATGTCACTTAACAGCTCGGGCCAGAGCCCTGATCCATGCATTTAAGTGAGGAAACACAGTGAGAGGGTCTCACCTGAGCAGTACTACCTGCCTGTCTTATACATGTAGTGCAATTACTTTTCTGTCCAGATGAGGGCGACACATCAAACACTAAATTCAGAGCACAGGGAAACATTCCCAGCATTCATCAGTGACTGAGAGACTGAGACAAAAACGAGACAGACGGAGCAAAAAAAAAAAACAAAAAAAAAAAAAACAAAAAACAAAGGGTGCGACACATGAATGACTTTGGACACATAATAAATGTTTTATTTTAATCCAACAAAATGGGATTAGAGCTCATGAGGTTCAAGGTTTTTTCCAGTGTTTGGACACAGGAAGCAGTGTCTCAGCCACATGGCCAGACTACCAATGACAGCTGAGACGGAAGCACGAGCCTTTGCCAACTGTCTGGCTCGTTCCCTAGTAGGCCTGCTTCCCTCAGGCCACTCACAGCCAGTGTAGGAACATGTCCAACTCTGTCAAATATCAGCACACTCATACACACACACACACTGTTGCAGCATCCCTACGTATTAATCTACACACACACACACCGAGGAGACTGAGACTGAGGAGGAATACTTGATTTAGTCTTTCCATGCAGGTGGCATAGTGACTTTTAGACACACCCCAGCTTGCACACACGAGTGTGCATCAATCAGCAGAGTGACTGGGACTTTATTCATAAATACTGGAGAATGGATTGTGTTAGACGGCTGCTGGATTCAGCTGGAGGAGAAATAATTGAGACTGAGTGTTCTATCACAACATGATAACTTACAGTTTGAAGGGTCCCTAATTAGCAGCTGGTTTTGTCGAGTCAACGGCATTTTATCTGAGAAAAATGGCATCAAAAGTACATTTACTATTCACTGTACTCAGACATTAGCCTCCCTTTAATGTGTTTACTCTTTTCTGGTGACTTATTGTGTATAAGAGCCTGTGTGTCAATGTCAAACATAAAAGACAAATGCATCACATGAAATAAGGCTCCTTACATTATCTACATTGTAATTTAACAGTTGCTAAAAATGTATTTATTGAGTGACAGGAACATGGATATGAGGCAAAACGTGTGTCGCTGTGTGCTGATTATGAACTTTATGTAGAAAAATGTTATTCAAAAAAAGATTTGAAGGCTTTCTCTTATAAGCAGGAGTGGGAAGTATAGACACAAATAAATAAGTTTCAAAATAAAACAGCATTGTGTCATTCAGACAGCAGGTAAATGGTGTGCCAGTTATTATGTTGTTGTCTGTTCATCGAATTGAATGTGCAAAGGCAAATTGTGACAGAAATGAATCCTTGTAAGTTTGATTTTGAAAAGTTGACACAATGAGGAGTGAAATCCCTCTTGCTCACAGGTAATGCATCTGATGGACAACTTCTGTGACAACATCCATCTCCTGTGCTTCATAATCACCAGAACATTAAACTAACACACACACACACACACACACACACACATGCTGCGGACAGGATGGGTGAAATCCACACTTCCCATCTTCCCTTTCTCCTGCCTACTTCTCTGTGTGTGCGTCACTTGGCTCCCGCCACCTGTTGCAAGAGGAAACCACAGGTGAGGCTTCCGGTGAGGCCAGAACGCTGTCAGGTTTCAGGTCCGACTCCCGTCCTGTTCTTTTTCTTTCCCCACTGTTCTCCCATGGGTGTCAGCTGGATGGACACAAGAGCGCGGGCACTGCGCCACACTGCCGCTTTCCACACTCAGCCCGGGACTGATCTCACATGAATAAATGAACAGATAGATAGATAGATAGATAGATGGATAGATGGATAGATGATAGATAGATAGATTTCCATCCGTCATTTTATGGAGTCGTGATTTTTATTCAGAGATAAATAATATCAGAAGCAGAGGTGTGTTGTCATACCTTCAGGCGCAACTCCTCCTCTTTCCTCCGCTCCATCCCTCTCTCCTCTCCTCCTCCTCCTCTCCGCTGCGATCCGCTCTCTCCTGCAAAAACGCACAAAAACAGAGGAAAAATGTGAACCGCATAAGCCTCTGATTGACTGATTTCCCACCCCCTCCAACCCCCCACCCCTCTCTCGCAGCCCTTCTGACTGCAGCACTCTTGAATAATAGCCCCCTCTTCTCCTCCTCCTCTTTCTCTCCTCTCCTCTCGCTCTCTCCTCTCCCTCCTATTTAAAATGCCGCTCACAGGCGCGCTCCCGTGCCGCTTTTAGGCACACTGTCAAACACACACACACACGCACACACTCCCTCTCTCTTTCGCTCTGTCTCTCAGCCTCTCCTCTCTCTCTCTCTCTCTCTCTCTCTCTCTCTCTCTCTCTCTCCAATCGGAGTCGGGGACGCGCTCGGACCGTGTCTCGCAAGTCGAAGCCAAACGCGGCCGTTTGGCAGGTAAAAGACTTTTCTTTTTCTTTTTTTAAAATTCTCCCCCAAAACACACACACACACACACACACACACACTTGCCTCAATGCTTTTCATCAGCTTTGATCTTGATCCCCTTGGAGGTTACACAGAAGCGGGAAGAAGGGAAAAGGTGAGATCCCCTTTAAAAATATATCATCACAAGATGATAATAAACAACCAGGGACGCAGCCATTAACGCGCGCGCTTAAAACAACAGATCCTTTCCAAGGTCTTAAGTATTTCTTTTATTTAATTTTATTTTCTCTGTATGCCAGTGAGAGAGACCTCCCTCCCTCTCTCTCTCGCTCTCCCACCTCCCTCTCTCTCTCTCTCTCTCTCTCTCTCTCTCTCTCTCTCTCTACATCGCTGCATTCTCCTCTTTTAGTCGTGTGGGAAGCTCAGTGAATGCGGCTGCAGAAGGAGCCAGCACACTCATGCGCCTGACACGGATACTGTTCTGTCGTGTACTGGAGGGGGAAACACAAGCTCGCTCTCCACTCTCTGAACAACAACCCCTCCGTTTTCCTCCAGCTGGATACATTTTTTTTTTCCTTCTTGTTTTTGCTTGGCCTTTAACTCCCTGCATTTCCTCCTCAAGTTTATTATTTTTCCTCTGTGACATTTTCTCTGGACCGATGGGAGCGAGAGGCAGAGCGCGGAGTTCTCCAGCTCCTCACTTGCACCGCAGCGGACTTAAGGCTGAATAACTGCATTATTCATTTTTACGCACCGGTTTCTGTTCTCCTCACTTGTCTCTCTTGTTTCTCTCTGCGCTTATTCTGCTTTTTTTCATCCGGGAGAGAAGCTCTGATATCGCCCTCCTTCTTCTTCTTCTTTTTTTTTTTTTTTATCACATCCAACCTCTTTTTGTAAATTGAATGGGCGCATCTCTTTCGCAGCTGCTACGAACAAACTGCTCCACAAAGACTAAAGAACTGTTTTGTTTTTGTTTTTTACCACGGGCTCAGAATTTACAGGATTTATGCTGACTGGATGGAAAAGAATATTCAGACACACACACAACCTGATGGGAGCGGTTTGGCTGCTCCAGCCCTCTGAAGCATTATCCCGGTGCGCAACTTTGCTCGAAACAAACCAGTATTTATTCAGTGGATCGCTGGAGGTTGCCGAGCCGAGCTGAAGCCAGACGCACAGTGCCGGCCACCCTCTCCTCCTCTTTCCCCGTTTTTCTCCTCTTCCCTCGCTCCTTCAGTTTCTCCCCTCTAAAAAAAACACTCCCAAGTATGACGGACTTATTTCACTGCATCACCGGCCGCCTTGCGCCCTTTTTCACGCCTTGGAGTCGCCGGACGCGCCGCCAAGATCTCTGAAAGCTGCCAGCCTCTCCCTTCTCTCTCTCTCTCTCTATCTTTCTCTCCCTCCCCTATATCAGTCTCTCCCATCTCTCTCTCTCTATCTCTCTTTCTCGCTCACCCCTCCTCGCTCTTTTTCTCCCAATCTCTCTCCATCGCTCCTGCAACCAAATGAACGCTCTCCCATGGAGGTAGTACAACCACCTTGGGGACCGAACGACCAGAGGGGTGATTTTTCTAAGCAAGAGGAGCCTGTCAGCAAGAGACGCATCGGGTGAAATCGGAGCCTCGCGCCCCCCTCCCCCCACCCCTCCCCTCCCTCCCCCCCCCCCTCCATCTCCACCGCATCCCCCCCTTCCACCCCCCTTCCAGTTTTGCTTGGCTCGGGTTGACACACAGTAGACCTACATGGGGATATAGGGGCTGGAGAAACCTTGTTGCGCCCCTATAACTGTCTGCGCTCTAGTTCGGCTGGGAGGACCGTTTGCGCAAGTCTCCATCCATGTCTCACCGAAGCTGCCCCGTGACTCCAGAGGGAGCCGCATTCATCACCACCTCTGCTTTGGGTGAGTCTCATTTATTTAGATGTCCTCTGCGTTTCTCAAAATGACCTGGTTTTATTTTAAAGTGAGGAGCGTTTTTATTTCTTCTTTTCTATTTGGTCCTAACTGAGAGAGGAAAACGCTTCTCAGTGATAAACGGGTGCCGCTCTAAGCCTCTCAACATGTCAGGAATGGGCACAAACCCAATTCCTTCTCTCCCCTCTTGCTCTCTCACTTGATTTCTTAAATAACCTGAATGTGCTGCTCAGAGGTGGTGGTGGTGGTGGCGGCAGTTTCCAGTGAGACCCCCATGAAAAAAGAGAGCTGCAGCCGTTTGACTTTGATTATGTTGAATATGCTGAGAGGGGGAGAATGTAGTCGTGCTGCTGTCTTAGACATTTTCCAAGATGATGCTTCATGGTTTTGGATGTCAGAATTAGATGCAGAGATACAGCAGTTCCTGGTTGTGAGAATTTCTAGAGCATATGGTACTTTTATTTCCTGCACTACTGAATAGTCTGTATCACACATGTGTCCTGTGATTTGGGTGAATCACTGTGTCAAAGCCGAAGCCACTCATTGCAATGATTTTTTTATAAAGTGCAATCATTAAAAGTCTGCTTCATTTGCATGGTGATTTGCATATAGTGTTTAATTTAGTAGAAGGCAATGAGTAATAAACTTAATGTATTTTTTTCAATTTAAAAGAAGTGCAAAACATCACATATTGGAAATGCAGTTGAATCAATATTGAATATGCATTTTGATGGTGTGCTTTCTTTGTGTGCGTGTGTGTGTGGCTTGTTTGCACATATGCGCGCTGTGTGTGTGTGTGAATGCTTGGGCATGCACCTGTCTTTTTTCTCTAAAGGTTACTAAATGGTTTTCTGGGGGAGGATTTCTAACCGGCGAGATGCTGCTCGTACTCCTGCTGGCAGCCTTTTCTTCCTCCATCTCCGGCTCCCTCTCCTCCTCCCTCTCCTCCCCCTCCATGTCGGACGGACCCCCAATGGCAGACCCGTCTGCCTCGGACTTGATGGCCGAGACCTGCAGTGCCTGCTCCTGCATGTCGGTGGAAAATGTGCTGTACGTCAACTGCGAGAAGGTCACCGTCTACCGGCCCACGCAGCTCATCCCACCGGCCTCGTCCCTCTACCATCTTAACTTCCAGAACAACTACTTAATCATACTCTACCCAAACTCATTCCTGAACTTCACCCACGCTGTGTCACTGCAGCTGGGGAACAATAAACTGCAGAACATCGAAGGTGGAGCATTCATGGGGATGAGCGCGTTGAAACAGCTGCACCTCAACAACAATGAGTTAAAGGTGCTGCGAGCAGACACTTTCCAAGGGATAGAAAACTTGGAATACCTTCAGGCTGACTACAACTTGATAAAGTATATTGAGAAGGGGGCATTTAACAAACTGCACAAGCTGAAAGTGCTGATCCTGAATGATAACCTCATACAGGCACTACCTGACAACATATTTCGCTTTGCCTCACTCACACACCTGGATATAAGAGGGAACAGGATCCAGAAGCTTCCGTACTTGGGGGTTCTGGAGCATATAGGGCGTATTGTAGAGCTGCAGCTGGATGACAACCCCTGGAATTGTACCTGTGATTTAGCACCTCTTAAGGCATGGCTTGAAAACATGCCCTATAACATTTTTATCGGTGAGGCCATATGCGAAACACCAAGCGACTTGTACGGGAGGCTCCTGAAAGAAACCAACAAACAGGAGCTTTGTCCTATGGGAACAGGGAGTGACTTTGATGTAAGGATGCCACCCGCTCTGCCAGATAACGGGCAGTCTCCCTCCAAAATGTCCCCCACTACTGTGGCTCCCATGGCCACAAAATCGCCAAAAACCACAGACTCATCCAAGATTTACGGTAACGGTATTGTAGCTGGTTTGCCCCCTTTTGGAAGAAACAGTCAGATTGTTTCCTTTCAGACACGGACCCCTCCATTGTTGTGTCCACAGCCCTGCAGCTGTAAAGCCCACCCCTCTGACTTTGGCATTAGTGTCAGCTGTCAGGAAAGGAATATTAAAAATCTAGCAGATCTCATTCCCAAACCACCAAATGCCAAGAAGCTTCACCTGAGTGGGAATTACATCCGTGACATAAGCCCGACTGATTTCCAAGGGTTTGAGGGCTTAGATCTGCTACATCTGGGCAGCAATCAGATTGTCACAGTCCAGAAAGGTGTGTTTGCTAACCTCACTAATCTAAGGAGACTGTATTTGAATGGAAACCAGCTTGAACAGTTACACCCAGAGATGTTTTTGGGCCTCACAAACCTTCAGTACTTATATTTGGAATACAATGCCATAAAAGAAATCTTAGCAGGCACATTTGACTCTATGCCGAACCTACAACTCCTGTATCTCAACAACAACGTTCTGCGGAGTCTCCCTGCCTACGTGTTTGAGGGTGTCTCTTTAGCCAGACTGAATCTGAAAAACAATCACTTCATGACCCTGCCAGTGAGTGGTGTCTTGGACCAGCTGCGTTCTTTGACCCAGATAGACCTGGAAGGGAACCCATGGGAGTGTTCCTGCGATCTGGTCGCCCTCAAACTCTGGCTAGAGAAGCTGGGTGATGGAGTGGCTTCCAAAGAGGTGAAATGTGCCTCCCCTGTGCAGTTCGCCAACATCGAGCTGCGCCTGTTGAAAAATGAGATCTTGTGTCCTAAGCTTATTGCCAGGCCGCCGTTTATTCTCACTAGCGCCACCCCAGTTCTGACCTCAGTGTCGCCTGCTGGAGTTGGCAAAGCACCACCGGGAGGGCCTGTGCCCCTCTCAATTATGATCCTCAGCATTCTCGTAGTGCTCATCCTCACTGTGTTTGTGGCCTTCTGCCTTTTAGTCTTTGTCTTGAGGCGGAATAAAAAACCAGTGGGCAGGCAGGAGGGGCTAGGGAATCAGGAGTGCGGCTCCATGTCGTTACAGCTCCGCCGACACAGCCATAAATCTGGCAAGAAAGGTTCCATCCCGGGAGATGACCTGGGAGGGGAGACATTCATCCCCCAGACCATTGAGCACATTGGCAAGAGTCACACCTGCGGAATCGGCCGTTCCTCGGACATGGATGCCGGGTTTAAGTTTGCAGATTCACAGAGGCAGAAGATCATCTTTCGGAACAGCGCAGACAAAGACAAGGATTCACTCTCCACCCTGGAGCGCAACAAACGCCTCAGCACCATCGATGAACTCGAGGAGTTCCTCCCAAACCGAGAGCCCAGCATGTTCATTCAGAACTTCCTGGACAAAAGAGATTTCAACAGTATAGGGATGGGCGGTTATGAGATCCGCTACCCAGAGAAAACGCTGGATAAAAAGATGAAGAAGACGTCGCTGATAGGTGGGAACCACAGTAAGATCGTGGTGGAGCAGAGAAAAAGTGAGTATTACGAGCTGAAAGCCAAGCTCCAAGGAACACCTGACTACCTGCAGGTGCTCGAGGAGCAGACTGCACTGAGTAAAATGTAGGGGTTGTTGTGTGTTTGATTTAGTGCATTGGTAACACATACACAAGGAAGTCAGACACACATACAGGCAGACAGACAGCCAAACACACCTGCCTTTCTCTGGTACTTTATCCCCCTTTTTAGCCACACACACAGTCATACACACACACACACGCACACACACATCTTTCAACCTCCCTCAGATCCCTTGCTTTCCGTCTCCATCTCTCTCTGTGCACACACACATACACACGCACACACACTCCTACACACACACACAGTAAAAAAAGTGCCTTCTGGAAATCCTTAATGACCAATGCAGAGATGGACAAAATGGCTCCACACTACAAAGCTATTACTAGATTCAGCGTGGATCTATTCCACAGTAAAAGACCTTTTGGATTACCCATGCCACCACATGTATGAATCCCACATACATACCACAGGACACCATAAAAAATCAACCAGACAGTCATAGTATCTTTTGCTGCTATTGAAAGGGGTATTTACCTTCTGATTTTTTTTCCTTTTGTTGTTCTTGTTGTTCTTTTTCTCCTCCTTTTGTTTTTCCAACCAAAGGGTCTTGAAAACAGTGCTTGAGAATATACCTCGCCGTCTTCAGCCCTCGTTTAACAAAAAAAAAAAAGAGAGAAAAAGGAGGCAGCATTGGTTGTTGTTGTTTTGCTCTGGAAAGGATCCAAAATCACTACTTCTGGGATGAGATTAACCGAATCAGTGACTCAACGGATGCTACTTTGCTTCTTCTTCTTTTTTTTCTTTTTTCTTTTTTTCCCCTTTTTTAAAAAAAAAAATGTGCGGATATCTGTTTGTTCTTGGGGATGCTCTCTGGAGTCGGCTCGCAGACTCTCTGCCATCTTGTCTGGATTACACACCAGTAGCAGTACACCTGCTCTTTGCCTGAAGGCTAAACGGCTCCTGCTTTTCCATTCATGGGAATTGGGAAAAGCACTGCTGAAACTCTTTTGGGGAATGATTTCATGACTTGTTTTCTTTGTGTAAAGAGCCATGTTAAATATAGTGTCTTCTGAATGGAGTTGTGTTTCTCTTCAAAATTGCTACTTACAGTAAACTGTATGTTTTGGGTGAAATCTAAACGGCACATACACTGTCAGAGGACGTTGTTTCTGAAAAATGAAAAAAAAAAAAAGACCAAAAAATGACAAAAAAAAAACAAAACAAAAAGAAAAAAAACCCAAGGATAAAAAAAAAATTACAAAGCTGCTTGCCATGTAAGCGTAACCTGGAATTTATTTTGTAAGTCTTACATTATTTGTATCTGTGGGACTGGTTTGTAAATTACAAGGAAAGACAGACATCTGCACACACACACACACACACACGCATACATACACACATACTGTACGACGGCGCATCATCATCAAGAGACTATACAAGCCCGAATTGTCAAACAAACCGCTAATATAATTCAATCGGTGATCCACCTCCCCTTGTCAGCACTCAATTCGTAGTAAAGAAAAAAATTTAACAACATAGTTAATTTATTTTTCTATGCAGGATTATTTAAAGAGTTATTGGTATTATTTAAAAAAGAATAATACTCAAAGAGCGGAAAGGACTTGATAGAACGATGCATCAGAGCTAATTCAGGCCACCAGGAAGTGACTGTGCAGTCGATTGGAGGGTTTTTCGTTCCTCTCAGTTCGCTGAAGAACTTGACCCTCTGGACCAGGGTTGTGAAATGTGATCTGTGATGTTTCCCTTTTTATTGTGTCGCACGACAAGCCGAGGCCTGATACAGAGTCTGTGAAGTTTCAAGCGGTTTCCTTATTCTTATATCTCCCACAGTATCTTGTAAAAGGTTTTTTCTTATTAACATTATGCAACCAAAATAAATGTGCATTAAACTTGATATGGTTCTGGAATTTGCTGGGATGGGAATGGAGACATTCGGAGTGAAGGACAGAGGACGGCTACAAAAATCAAGGCTCTAAATTGTTAGATTTGGGAAAGAATCATATCATAAAAACACAGTGTGCAATATTAGTAAAAAAAAAAATGCTCAGTCATGATGGCTTTGAATAATTTTGTTTAATTTATTTAGTTTGAGGTTATATTGTCAAGAGAGGTTCTATTTCGAAATTCTTTTATCAACTTAACTCTATCCGGTCCTTATTTAAAAAGTATTGTTAAGTTAAAATTATGAGTGTTTATTGACATTACAAATGAATAGAATGTATCTTGGAAAGTATAATAAATACCATTTTCTATCGGTCATAAATCTCCTGTATATTGGTTAATTTTCTCTTGTATAATCATGTTGAAATCAAGGTATTAAAATCAGCACCTATTTGCACTGTGTCCCCCCTATTTCTTTATGCTGACATGCTCTTAGCTTTGTCTGCGGTCAAACTGCCAGCTCTCCTCTTAACTCCCTCACCGAACAAGTTGGATTGTCTGACAGCTCAGTGTTGGACAGGCTACAGCTCCAGTGACAGACTGCTCGACAGAAATGTGTTCATGTACAAAAACAACAACAACCAAAAAAAAGAAGAACTGGCAAACCTTCAAGCAAAATGTATGTTTGCTTTGTGTGTTTAGTTTGAGGAAACTGGCTGTGGAGGCAACAGAAATATTGCTTGTTACACTTGAGGCGATGAAACCACATGTGTTTAAGAAAACAGCAAAAAGGCTTCTAAAGTATGGATGTGTCTTCAGCCAAACTCTGGTTTCACTTCGTATTGAAGTTGTAAATTTGAATTTAAACAACTTTTGGGATTAGACAGAGGTTTCATGCTGTTGTGTGGGTCTGATCTCTAAAATGATGCTCTCTGATGTCCTAAAACTTTCACAAAGTCATATGTGAACGCTCTAATGTCACTGACATTTGCCTGTGTCGCTGTACCTTCATCACACATTCTTTAACATGTCACATTTCACCCCTGCTTTGTTAAATCAATGTCCAAACAGCCCCAATTGTCTCTTTCTTTTGAAGTTCTGAGGCTCTTTGAGTGTTCACCTCGCTGTCTAGCAGGTATCATGCCTCCATCTGGTTTTAAGCGCCTATCAAACATTCATTTCTGCCCCATTTTAGGGTTAAAAATTCAGATTTCCTGTTTCCGTGTTCATCCAACCTATGGGGCTTTTGGGAAACCGAGTAGCAGAAAGTATGACTCATCCAGACGCCAGAGAATTGTCCTCATTAATTATGAATACCATTGGCAGTTATGAACTAAAAAAGGGATGTGTGTGTGTGTGGGGCAGGACGAGGTGGGGGTATGAATCTGATATGTCCACCCCCTCCAAACTCTCCCTCTCTTTCAACCTCTTTTTACCTCCCTCCCTCCCTCCTCTGTCAGATTTCCAATCACACCACTCTGTAACAGAGCAGAAACATCATTTGGATACTTTAAAAAAAAAAAAAAAGACTCAAATTGGCTGGAAAAGCGTCCTTTCAGTCCAACATTTTACTGCAGTGACTTGGCTCCTGAGCAGGGTTCTGTTCCTGGAAGCTCCAGGGGTCCTTGAGGGGCTGCCATGGCATCCCTAGAAAACGGAGAAATCGTTGATTTTCACTGTAGCTCAACTCACCAGACATTAGTGCAATGAAAAATGCACAAAGCGCCTGATGGTTGTGTTTTCTCTCTCTCTCTCTCTGTCTTTCTCTTCTCTGCTGTTATCATCCCACCTGCTGTAGAGACAGTTATGCAATTCTGTGCTGAATCCAAACTGTAAAACCTCACCTCTGCTGTGCCTCAGAGTGTGCTCTTACTTATGGGGTTGCCTGTTGGAGTGTGTGTGTGTCTCTTTGGGTGGATTTTAAGGAGGTGAGGGTGACACTGTGACTGCTGGTAAATGAGGAGAGCATGACTGAAATATGGAGTTGGCCACAAGGGGCGCTGTGAGCTAAGAACACAGCACTTAGTGAAATGGTGTGACTGGAGTGCAGGAATACTCCTCTTGTTTCAAGGCTTCAGGATTAAAAAGGAAATACAACAAAGCCATAAATATATGTTTCATTAATTCTGTTAATGACATTCACTTGATGTTGCTCCTTGTTTTTCTCAGAATTTAAAGGCAAATGATATTTCAGATTCAGTGCTACAGGCTTTTGATGATGATGAGGATGATTCTTATTATTCCTAGGAATGAGACATAGGAGTGAGTGTGAGGTCTGGATCAAGGGCCGCTTGAGAAACAACAGTGAAAACAAATATATGAATCAAAACTACAAAACAAATGACTGAGATGTCTGTTTATACGTTAAGTTTGAAAGTCCAAAAAGCACATATTTCCATCTGATCATCATGGGATTTCTCATTATTCATATTATGAGACACATTTTTATATCTAGTTCTTCAACTTCATAAGCTGCAGAGTTTTAACTGTTCAAGATGCAAATGTATTTTTTAAAATATCCCTCATGGGACTCTTGGATCTCACACTGTTTGCACTGCATTTGAATGCAGCAAGAAAGTTTCAGTCAATTTTCTACCAGCAGAGTTATTCTCACTTTATCTGTTTGTTTGTTTTGATTTTTTTTTTTTTTATGTATTTGTCTTAGAGTTAGTTTCCTAATGACTGAAACATGACTTTTGCCACAGCTTTTGTTTCTCTTGGTAAAGTGCAGGTTATTTTATAGAAACGCATCCCTTTGTTGTGAGAACGTGTTGATCTGTGACCACAGTGTGCAGCATCGTTTACCTCTGTCTTTTAATCTCTGTCTCCACATCTCTCCGTCTTTCTTTCCACTGCACATCATTTGTTGTTCCTCCACCATCTCATCTCTGACTTCCTTCCTGTCTCCTTTATTCTCAGGTCCGCCTTGTGCCACAGGTTTTTGCTCATTAAAAAAAACAACAACAAAATCACAGAATGCTGCATTCATGGAGCATCGCTGTAGTAGGTGTGATTAAACCTTAGAGAACGAAATCATTCCTGCACTGTATTAATACCCCCTTTTTGTTCCTGCAGTGTAACTGTTTGATTTTTTATATGCATTGATGTCTATTGTCTTTTAATTGTACTCACACTGCTTAATGTGTCTTTTGACAACTGGACAGAGAAATGAATGTGAATGTGTTCAGTACAGCAGTCAGGATATACTGTCTAAAAGTTGGAGAATGTGAGAAAAATGAGGAACCATGATTGATCGATTGATTGATTGATGAATACTGACATGAAACACATTTTTTCTAGACATTGTTGTTAGTATGGTCTCTTGAAATATTCACACACTGAGCGCTTTATTAAGAGTAAATATCACTATACAGGATAGAGCTTCATTTGCTCATGAAACAACGTCAGTCCCGGGATTGAAGATGCTGATGCTGCAGATTCTGCTCCATGTTTTTAGGATTGTAATCACAATGTTTCTGCACATTCTGCTAATCTGTTCTATCACATCCCAAAGGTTTTCTACTGGAGTCAGGCTGAAGGTCATCATGTAACCAGTTTGACATGATTTTTGCTGCGTGACATGGAGTTTTATCATTCTGCAAAAAGCCTTCAGAAGGTGGTTCTCCTGATAGGTCATGGCTTATAACAGGCATTAATGGGCTCAAAGTATGAGGAGAAGCCATTCTCTCATCACCATCTCACCACCACCCGTCCCATTCTGGACTGTTGACACAAGCTCAGCTCAGGTCCATGGATTCATGCTGTTGATTCATGCTGTTTCTGGTCACCACAGTTGTTCTCTGAGTGGCCATAGCTTTTCTGTTATGTCCAAACAATCTGTCCATTCTCCTCTGACCTCTCTCACCAACAAGCTGTTTCCATCCACAGAGCTGCTGCTCACTGGATTTTTTTTTTTTTTTTTTTGATTTGTTTTGTTTGTTTAATCTTTCTGATAATGTTATAGTTATGTCACAAGGGTTATCTCAGATTTGGCTTAAGACTTCAGTTACAAACGTGGGACAGTTCAGTCAGAAAGATATTTTCCATCCATCAGGATCTAACAAAATACACTCTGGTAACAGTCGGAGGAGGTTTTCATATAGAAATGATATAAAAGTGATGAATGCACCGAGCAACATTTAGTAGAAAAACACAGGGCAGCTTGACAGTGTACATGGTTGTATAACTGGTAAACCAGTAGTGAGTGTGTGTGTGTGTGTGTGTGTGTGTGTAGTGAATGTACTAAAACATGTGAAACTTTTGGTACAGTTCTTCAAAATAAAAGTTTGTGGGGCTGAACAAAGCTTTGCAGCGCAACTTTTATTTTTAATTTCAAATCCTGTGTAGTTATGTATGCTTCATGGTGACAGACCAACCATCCATCCATTGGCTGGACTGTGTATCCATGCAGGGATGTTAGGGGGAAAGGAGCCGATCCCAGCTGGCATAGGGCAAGGTCAGAGTACACCCTGTCTACACGACAACCCTCTGATTCTGAAATGTTTATTGTGTGTCTGGTATTTACTGTAATTACTCAGTTGTGTGTGTGTGTGTGTGTGTGTGTGTGTGTTTGTCTCTTTCTTTGACAACTTATTAGGCTTCTTGGCCACATTGGTAGCAGTGGTGGCCCTGCGTCTGCTGAATACCAACAATGAGCTCAGGAATGGTACTGGGGCATTGTTGGCATCCGCTGTGGTCAGACGGCCATTTAAAGGTGGGATGAAAGGGGATGGCATCTCCCTGGTTACCGCAAATTACTCAATGCATCCCCAATGAGAGGAAAACAATGCTTCACCTCCCCACCAGCTGCCTCATTAAATGTGGACAAATCCACCAGTGCTGCTTTGTTGTAGCTACTTGGCTGCCATTTTCACACATTCAGTGACATGCACGAGAGCGGACGACAGGGAATCCATTGCCACCTGTCTGGTGAGGAGATCTCAGCCCCACGGCAACAACTTTTGTTTGATTTGGAGATTTTAATGTGTGCCTTCCCATTACTATAAAAATGACGTGTATATTTCATAAGCACCTACGGTCATGAAACTTGAACAACCTTGTGCAAACTTTCAACACCGGCACACTACTTTTCACAAGACGGTGGCAAAGGCTGATGTGCTGAAGTCTTTTTTTTTTTTACCTTTTTTCTGGTTTTAATTTAATGCAGGCACACATTAAAGGACAGCAGTGGAATCCCACAGCTCCTCCTGGGCCTATTTGGCCTCCATGTCCACGCCATTAAATTAATTTCATTTCTCATTCAAATTCTGTCCTTTGAATACAACTTTTTTTTTTCCCTGCATTAACACGGTCTAAAAAGGATAATGAGTTCCTGGCCAAAATGAGATATCTTCCCTCTAAAAAAATGACACCTGCTCTCACAAAATAATTGAGTGCACTAAAGTAAAACTATTCAGTGCTATTATCACACACATGCAGGTATACTTGGTATCTTGCTTTGAGCTGTAAACACAAGGAAACACTTTTATTCTGGAAATCCTTTTTTGCATTATTTTGTCAACGTTTCACACAATGTGCAGATTATTTTGCTTGTAAAACCTGAAGTCATGTTATCAGTGAATGGAAACATGTACTGTGTTCATTTTTACTCTGGGAGTCTCTGTAATGGGTCAGCATTGTAGATCTAGGACAATTCAGTGGGGATCATAAATAGGTTTTTGTGATCTGAAGAAGAGGAGGGTGGGTAATTGTATGGATTTGAGCCATATTATACTAATACTGGGGTTAATTGTGAGTGAAATTTACACTTTGTATACCATACCTGATGCACTCCCAATCTCCAAGCTCTAGTCCTTCATCCTTTTACTGTCAAAATGGATGAAAACCTCCAATGTCAACTTCAACCTTAAAGCCCCCACACACCGTGCCACTTTTTCACTCATATTACCTCACTAGACCTTTTTATCTGGACTGGACTGGCATTTGACTGACATCTCTCTCACTCTCCTGTCATCAGTTTTTACCCTGTCATCATTCCTCTTGAAGCACAGCGCATTTTGTGATGTCACAAAACACCACCTGACACTCAGCGGAACAGAAAAACCACCACTACTGTCCACTACTGGGTGCTGCCAGTCTCAGTGCTGACCCTGTTGTCATGACAAACACACACACTATTTCATTCCATTAGTAGCAGTTCATTACTATATAACCTTTTTAACCCCACTGCATACTGAAGTACTGAACTGGCCTTACTTTTATTTGCTAAGTTTGTTTCCCTTTTATGAAGCAAAGAACATTTTCCATACCTTACCTGTACCATTCTTGTTTGTATTATCTTTCACATATGACTTTATGCTAAGGTGGAAATGTGGGTTTTTTGTTGTTATGATGAGATAACGGCCACATAATGAAATGCTCAACCTTAAAGGTCGGATATCAAGGTAGATGTCCAAGTCTATGAGAGATGTTCTTTCTTAATTCTGTTTGAGAATCAAGTCAGTCCACAGAGAAATGCATACAGCCCATATTAAGACACTGAGACTGAAAACAAGCCATCAGGACTTCTGCAACTTTGTGATGTCACAACAAAGCAGTTATTGCTTTTTCTAATAATTTCACTAACAAGCTTTCACATAATAGATATGATCACATTTTCTGCTAAATCCTTCCCTGAATTTTATTGAACAACTACTGCTTTCAGGAAAATGCAGTGCCTGTCTCTTAATGGAAGCCCCATTAACTCAAAACTATACTTGGGGTAAGTGTCTAACTAACTGCACTTTACCCCCAAGAAGACCTAAATTACAGTCATTTTGAATAATCACTTCTCAGCACAGCCAAAGACCTTGGAAGTCATTAAAACCCTTAACAATCCGACAGACAAGCCTTGAAAATCATTGTTAAACCAATTCATATTAGCTTGGTAGCAACTGCATGTGCTAGGTACCTGAGCTCAGGACTGTGATTAATGTGCTGCTGTTTCCTTTGGGTGCAAACCTACACCTGTTTCTATTTTATTACATTGATCTATGAGAGATCAATGAAGGCGAGGGAACAATTGCAGACAAGTAGAGGAGACATGCTTACACCTTTGGGACTGGCCCTAGAGGTTGTTGCTTGTTTGTGTGTGTGAGTATGTGTGAGTGTGTGTGTCTTCCCTCTGACATCCCGGGGAACACATCAGAGGCCTTCCTTTAGTTTTTTTTTTTTTTTTTTTTTCTGTTAATCGATAGCTTATATTTTAGCGTGAAACCTGACCTCCCTTGGCCAAGCAGCTAATAAATATTTATCCCCAAACAACATATCATGTATGATAAAAAATAGCCAAGTACTGTAATAGCCACACAATAGATGTCTTTGCTTGTATCACAATGAAGACTGACCCTGGAGCTGCTCATCAAAGAGTTTCTATGTGTTCTCGCCCACTCTTGCCTCATGGCTGTTCTGTAGAACTTATTACCCATTGTGTCCAAAAAGAAAAGAAAATGTTAAAGAGAACTTTATGATTGAGAGGTGATCTTAATGACAAGCAACTCTTGGGATAACACCTTATACCATCTGGGGGTTACAGCCGCAATCATCCTTCTTACTTCCTCCCTTCCTGCCAATCTGTCTTGTTTGCCTTTCTCTCCATCCATTCATTGTCTCATTTCCCTGTCTCTTCTCTTTGCTGTACCTGGGCTGAATTATGATCCATAGTCTTCCCTGATACATTGTGATTGATTGGGCTTTCCGGCTAACTAATGAATTGGCCCCTCAAGGACATGTAGCGGGCCAGCTTCGGCAGTAATGTGGACTCTGCTGAAGGCAGCTCAAAGACTCCTGACACCACAGATTTAGCGCTTACAGCGTTTATTTGGATTTGGCTTTAGCAGGAGGGGGTTTGTTGGGGTTTAATGTTTAAAAAGCTACCAGTTGCTTTTCTAATAGGTTTATGCATAGTGTCTGGTAGTGACAGACGGTAGGGAAACTGATCTTTTTGTGTGATGACATGGCAAAAAATACAGAGGTAATAACAGCATTTTTTCAAGCATTGACTGGAGCATTTGTGAGACAATCACTTTAAAAATGGATTTTGTTTTCCTTCTTAAAATGGTAAAATGGTTGATGTTAACCCACTGTGTGTGGGCATCACGTGCATGGGCTAATTCAAAGTTTTGCTATTGCAATTAGCCAACATTAGCATCAGTGATTTATTTATCCTATTTTTTGTGGCTTTTCCCAGCTCCAAAAGAAATCGAAATGTTTATTAGTGTTTTTGATATTTTGTTGGTTTTGGTTGTTGTTTTTCTTCCACTGAGTTTAGCATGCTAACCAGCTAGCCACGAAGAGTGACCCATCTCATCAATTTCTGACTTTAAGTCACCATAGTGCCCAGTCTGTTTCTTCTAAACCCCTGTAAAGCCTCAGAATTATTGCCCTTAACAATGCTAGCAAGAAAACAGCTGTTAATGCTAACAGTGGCTACATAGCAATAGCAAAACTTACGTATTGCTGCTTTAAAGCTAATTTACTGTTAACAATGGATCAAAGGACTATGTGCAGGATGAGTCATGTCTCTTCCAGTGATGAACTCACTGAAAATGATTACCCTACAGGGATATTTAGCATCTTTAAGCTCATCATCAAACTGTTGTGACTCAGTCTCATGGCTTTGTGCATCAAGCAGCTGTTATCAGCAGAACACTCTGATAAACCCACGGTGTGCTATCCAGGTCTTTGGGTGTAGCAATTTTAATTGATGTTACTTTAAATTTGTGAAAGCTGAACTAAGATAAGAGGTCCAAAAGGATTCTATAAAAGGCTATCAAACCCCAACCCTGTTTCTGGTGTCAGCCACAGATGATTTGGCCCAGATCTTGCTCATAATGAAGGTACTTTTTTATCCTCTTTGAACATCTTTTTTTTTTGTAAGTACATGATTGATATTGTGCTCATGTGCACATATATAATGCATGCAATCAAACATGATACAAGATGACTATCCAAAATGATGGCTAATTGGTCAGGAGTAATTAACATTATTCAGATGACTTTCTGTGTAAGTGTTGGTAGCCTATATCTCCTACCAGACTTAAGTAACTATGCAGCATTCAAAAAATACACAATGTCTGGATATTCATATTTTTAGCTATTAATGCAGTCTATCTTGTCACGATCAAACCACCGGGAGATCAATGTGGCTTTACATGACTTAGCATTTAAGAGAATTTCACTTTCAGATCATTCCCGTGTAGGATTTTGCTCTCCTGAAAGTGCTATTTTCTCCCACACTGCTGTGGTACATCAAAAGTCTTTACGCATTCATCATATGCTTCTTTGTGTTTATCTCATTGCAGAAGCACAAACTGAATCAGCACCTGCTGTGATGGCTGCCATGCAGACAAGTGTGTGGATATAGAGAAAATACTGTGAGGACTGGGTGTGTTTCACTTGTTTCAATGGAACCTGTACTGCATTGATGGAAGAAACTCAAATACATTTTGATACCAATGAATTCATTACACTGCTGAAAACAAGAGGCACATTCATTTTCCACTGTCATATGTTATTTAATTCTTTTCCATATTTTGTATCAAAGATAACATCAGGAGGATGATTAACACACACTGAGCCGAGGAGAATTTTTAGCTGTATGCATTTTGCCATTTAAAGTCACAAGATATCAAAGTGATGTAAACATTTTACCCATACAGGTTGAGTGTTGCTGAAGCGGTTTTCAGTGGATCTGTGCTGTTTGCTATAGAGCAGGCAGAGACAAGTCAAGATGATGATCAGTGATAACATGCATCTGGTTTAAAGTCAAAGGTCAACCTGTCAGCGTCATGTTTGTCTTTGAAAGTCTGCAGCACCTTCACTGTTCATTTCTGCACTGCGTCTATTCCGTCACTGTTTGGGTTTCATATTCAGAATGTCACAGTAATAACGCCAAGGGTGATGGTATTGATTTGTGCTGTGAAAATGTGGCCAAAAAACAAAACAAAACAAAAACCTCACATGGGACTGGTACAACAGCGCTGTGGAAATGTAACTGTCTGCATTCTTTTGTCTGATATATATATTTCATGTGTTTTTGTCTCCTGACTTAAAAGATTGCGCTACATGAATTTGGGGAACCTTTGAACTTAGAGATTGTAACAGACATCTTATGAATATAATATATTATTTTGACTTCTGAAACACCAATGCTTCAAAACAAAGCAATTATACAGGACTCTGCCTTTTCAATGTGAGTTAATGTTCAAGGGAGTGTGTTTCCATACAACTGTTTAATTTACCACAAATCTTACACTCAGTGTAAATAAGGTTACATCAACGCTACACACTAGGTGCACAGGGCTTGATGATATGGATGCTGATGGTTGCTCCCTGACATAGTTTTATCACCTTGACTAAAAGTGGCGAATGCAGCATGAAAAAGAATCATAACTGCGACTGACATTGTTGTTTTTGCAGCAAAGGTGTGTGAAGCCCCTGAGGGTCAGTGTCAGGGTCCCTGGCACAGTCTCCCACTGTGGTAACCCAGATATGACCAACTGGACTACAGCTGCTTGAAAACACAATAAGGTGTGTAATGTTTTTATTTTGTTATCCATGTTTCATTCACCACTTGTAGTAGGCTGATAAAACCCAAACAGGCAGCAGCTATGAACAAAAGTCTCTGTTTCTGCCTATTGGGACTAAAACAGCAGCATTTTAGGGGCTTATAAACTCCAAAGGATGAGGATGAGGAGGATGCCATGAAAAATGATGTGTTTTAAAAGTGAAAAATATTAGTGTGAACATCAGAACTTTTCATCAGAACTCTCAGCAGGGAGCAGACAGGACCGGCGGCTGGGCTGCAGACTGCTGTTGTTTACTCAGCTTCGTCTTCAGGATGATGTCCAGAATGACATTCATAACACACAGTTAGACTTTTCAATTGCAAGATGTGATTTTGTATTGCGGTGCATTATGCAGCTGCCACCGGTCGATCCAGTTCTAAAGTATAGACACAGTATGTGCTGCTCTGTAGCCGCTAATAGGTCTGGGATAAAAAAAAAAAAAAAAACTTAAGTGGGCCACATTCACAGTTTGTTATTCAATATTCAATATGATTTAACCCACTCAGCTCCTGGTGTGGTAATACTTTGTGTTGTGTGTGTGTGCATATGATGGGATGCCTTCATAGCATATAGCATCTGTAGCTCATTGACTAACATCAATACTGGTCTTAGCAGCCACCTCAGGACAGAAAAAAGAAATGTGACCTGTGTGTGTGTGTGTGTGTGTGTGTGTGTGTGTGCGTGCAAGCAGTGTTTCTTTGCCTGCATTGCTTTCATGCTCTCATGTTACCAGTACTTATCTCTTATCTGTCTTCCTCTCCTCCCAACACCTCTTCTCTTCTCTCTCTCTCTCTCTCTCTCTCTCTTGCATGCCAAACCAGCCGGTGTTGACGATGCACTCGCCGTTGAAAGAGAACAAGTGTGTGTGTGTGTGTGTGTGTTTGTGTGCGCGCTGTTGACAGAGCTGAGAGATTTAATTGACACCCACAGAGAGAATTATACAAGCTTCCAAATGCTCTCTCTCTCTTTCTCTCTGCCTCGCTCTCTCTATCTATCCCTCTCTCTCTGTGTATGTGATTTTTTTTCTTTTTTTTAGCATGTGTGAGTCTGTGCCTAAGTGTGCATGAGTATATGTGTGTGTACGCTCATTCCCAACACCACAAATGCTGTGCGCATGTCAACAGGGTCTCTAGTGTGCATGGAGAGTGTCTCTGCGTTTTATAGAGGAAGATTACATTAATATTTCTTCTCCTCATTTCTTTCCTTCAGTGCTCCCATTTCTTTCTCTTTTCTGCTCTTCCTTGCCTCATTCTTTTTCCCTCATTCCCCTTTCAGTTGTTTCTCGTCCTCTGAAGTGCTGTATAATGAAGAGTTTTAATCTATTGTCTTTTTTTTACAACATGCTCCGATATAAACTCAGGGAATTACAACGCATCCTGCAAGCTGTGATCTTCCTGTTATCTGCCTCTGTGAGCTGATGGGTAGCTGCATTCACAAGTGTGTGTTGCAGCACTTGTGAGGGTATTCCACTGGTTATGGCTGCTGTCTAACCTTGTAACCAGAGGTGGAAGAATGAAGGTCCACAACAACATGAAAACATTTGATATTCAAGAAAAGCCCTGCATTCACATTTTTACTCAAAACAGCTTTAATCAGTAGCTTTAAATCAACAAAAGGTCAAATGACCATGTGTGGTAGGTGGTAGGAGATTCTGCATTTTACTCTTTCGACACTCTGAGATCTATTTTAAACGTTTAAGTGTCATAAATTTAGAGACTACCTGGAGAGTTGTAGTTGAGCTGTTATCAGATAATGAGCTAAAGAAATCCTTGTGATATGGCACACAGCTGGCCACCAGTAGACCCACGCTGATATTTGCTTGAATCCTGGTTGTGATGTCAGGAAGCCAAATTCGATATCAGGACAAATCCAATGTTAATCTGATGCAGAATGCTGACGACAGCTGATGTTGAGATTTTGTTGGTTTTAAACTCTGTTCTTAAATATTTCACTTTTTTAATGTCTCATGTCAACAATGTAATAAACAGACATTTTATTGCAGTGGGTTTTGATATCAACCTGATTTTTTTTTTCTTTTTCTTTTTTTTCCCCCCAGAAATAAAATTTTACATCATTCTAATGTCAGAGTGATTAAGAGTTCAACATCTTTCTGATGTCAGAGTGACACCCATCACATATCACTGCATTAACCTACCAGGCACCCACATGGCAGTAATGATATACTACGCTTTTCTTGACACAAGGTCCCTGTACAGGACTAGGTCACAAGATTAGATAGGAACCTATAAGGCCCTTACATTTTAATGTATATTGACCAATTATGTTTTAGTCATGCACTTTCTGAAAAAAAGGAAAAAAAACTGCAGTTTGCTATTAAATATTTCTCTGGGAAATATAGTGGAGTGTCAAAAAGATAACGGATGGAAATAGAACAGGTGTACTCAAATAAAATACTATATTGAAAGAAAGTATAAATACATAGTTAAATGTTATTCAAACAGAAAATGTCCTCCTGCATTAAATGCACTTATTACCATATAAAAGATGAAATATAACCTCCTTATTTTCATTTCTTACTGTGCATACAGCTTCTTTTTTACCTCACATTTTTACCTATAAACACACACTGTGGTGCATGTGAACGTGTGCTCACAAACACAGACATGATAATACAGTTTTTGTGAGGCCCTGTTCACATAAATACACACACACACACACACACAAGCATGTATATACAAGACACACATAAAAATCATATACATAACATATGTTTAATCCCCCTTTTTATCTATCTTGCTGCTGCCCTATTGCCTTTTACAGCCCAGGGGAAAGCAGTTTCATGCATGATAAATTTTACATCGTGGTTTGCATGTTTTTTTTTTTTTTACTCAGTCTCAAATATGCAGATGATGCTGCAAAATCACTGAGCGTATGACATCAGCTAATCCTGTGGATGTGTGTTTACATAGTGTAAGTCTATGTGCAGAATATTTATTCATTTTTAATTTTTTTCATACAAGGACTGTGTTCTTGTCCCCACAGTGCTACGTTCTTGTGTATGTGTGCATGTATTTGTCACAGTCTTGTCACAAAGAAGAGGGCCGCTACAAATGTGTCCTGTGCGTGTGTGTGAGTGGAATTACAAAAAAATGGAATACATAAAAGGCCTTAATGATACGATCCATGTGACTAATGGGATTGAAAGTCATAATAATAATAATGTTTCAAAGAAATTCAATCAGTTTGCACATAGATGTGAACATGAATCACATCAAAGGATGAAGTGTGTGTGTGTGTGTGTGTGTGCGTGCGTGAAAGAAAGCAGAGATAAAGAGAGTCAATATGGAAGCAGTGGATGCAGCACTTATATACATCATAAAATAATGTTGAGCATTCAGAAGCATGATACAGTATGGACAGAGATCTAAATGACAAATTTCCATATAAATTACTGTTCTTCACCAAGCCTGAAAGTCAAACCATAGTGATTCGTTGTGATGCATGTTAGACTATAAACATTCTCCACTCAATGGAAATGACTGTAACCTCTCTCTCAGTGGTGGTGGTGTAGTGGTATTTGTGTAGGCGGTTTGCTGTGGCCTCAGCATCCTATACATTACAGGAGTAATTAGGGTTAAAAGTCAGCGTGCTCTTTAGATGTAGAAAATGAGCTGTGGCTCTTTTTTTTCAGTGTGAACTCACTGAGGTTTAAACAGAGAGAAGATAGAATAAAAGCAGATATTATGCCAAGGCAGCGCTGTTGAAGCCGGGAGCCTCTGTAAAGCAGGGGGGACAAAAAACATTATGGTCAAAGTAACAGAGGAGAGCTGCACATATTGTAACAAATAACAATGTGTTACTTGTATCCAAAGCAGCTGTAGCCTGAGGGCAGGCAGCTCAGTTAAACAAGCAGCTGGGCTCTGGCTCTGTTGGTTAGCTACTGTAGCTATAGCCAGCAGGCTAACCAAGTTATGCAAACAATGTCAACTATTAGCTATTAGAAATGTTAGCTTTCTGTAAGTGCCTGTTTATACAGTGGAGAGAGTCAAAGATCATTCATCCATTTTATATCAGGCATCTGTCTTATACTGTGTCAGGAAGGCTGAGTCGTTTAAGGCACCAGAATCAAGGTTGATCTCCTTCCTCTGAGATGGGACTTCTGGTCTCCAAGTGGAGGCGTGGGTTTGAATCCCACATCTGACACCTTACGTAAATTTCTCCACTGTGAGATGAATAAAGGACTATCTTTACTTATCTTATCAGATATTCATCAGTGGGAAGTGGTCAAGCAAAGTAAGGAATAATAGGATTAAATCAAAGACCCGTCAATTTGCTTTCAATCATGTTTGGGGCATAAAGATAATCTGGTTGATTGGTCAGTCCAGTACTTTGGTCTAGGCTTGAATAAAATGAAATGAAAATTGGACTTATTGCTATGGAATTTGCTACAGACATTCATGCTCCCCAGAGGATGAATCCCACTTCTTATACTTGTGTTATGACTTCTTCTTTTTTCTTTCTTTCTTTCTTTCTTTCTTTCTTTCTTTCTTTCTGTCTTTCTTACTTTTGCATCACAAAGTTAACTATTGTGGTGAAATACCTTTACAACTGTGCCATGGGCTGAATTGAAGGCCCCAAAAGGATCATTTTAATCACCAAGATCAGGCTGAAAGGAGTGTGGTGAACTCTGTGTTTCCTTAAGTGTTAGTAGCAAATGTTAGCATATTAAGGATGCTACACAGTAGCTTACATTAAAAATAAGTTGGTGGTTCACTCACCTGTGTGAGACGCACAGTTGTGTTGTTCAAACAGAGAAGACTGTAATACAGATATATGTCTGCTCCAAAATCAGCAAAAGGTAAGTTTGACTATCAGTTTCCATGGCAACACCTTTGTTAAATTTGAATCATTGAAATTTGTCAAAGCAAAAATATTCACTGTTTCCTTGGCTTCAGCTTTTCCAATCTACAGAACTGCTGAACCTCTCAAGCGTTAATGCACTTGATTTGATTAGGAGGCTGCTGCAGCTGCAGTTCACCAAGTCTTAACTCTGGAAGATGATTAATAAATGTCCATTTGCAATCAGTCAAGAGTAGCTGCATGGGCTACAGTATTATATTGAAATACTTCTGATAGCAGGAGGATAAACAGCTCGCTGTGCTTCACCAAAATGGAAAATTAAAAGCCATATCAAAACATGAGTTGGTGGTGTTGTTTCATTATTCATGACCTGGAGAAGCTCCAGACTTTGCCTTTTTGACCCTGTTACAGTCTCTCTCGCTGAGCTGTTATACGTAAATCTATGTTGATCAGCCCCCCAAAGGGAGACATATTCTGCATATTTTATTGTTTTTTGCTTACCATTGTGTCAGTGTGAACACCTACAGAGAAGGTCTGCATGATTTTCAGCTCCAAAAACTCCTTAGTTGTCTCATACGGATGTCAAGACAAAGTCTGATTTCAACTGCTATGCAGCCACTTCCTTTGTTTTTACTTTGTCTTGGCTGCTAACCCCCCCCCCCCAGTTTCCTCTCATTGGTTTGCTCAGTGGAGCAAATGGCCCACATGTTCTTGTTTACCTTGTGTTGTTGAATACATACTTTAAATACATACAGCTTTACAAACATGGCCAGCTATGTGGCATGTCCATATGTGTTGGACCCTGAGTCTGACCCACGGTTTTCATCTTCTTTTGCGAAGGAAAACAGTTGTGATTTTCCGTCGCAACCGAAAAAACACTGACAAAGTGTTCAGCAAGACATACTTCTCTTCCTGGTGTGGGAGCATGGGGAGAGGCTGGTTGGAGGCGGGCCTCATGGGCATGTTTTGGGCAGATCCCTTGCAGTTTGGGCATTTGTCCTAATTGGACGCTAAAACCTGACATCAGGTTTTGCACAAATCTCACAGAGAACTTGTTACTGAGCGTACAGAGAGACGAAACCATGTGAAATCTGGTTGGTGGATTACAGCAGGACCCCCATAGCTCATGTTGAGCAAATTTGCAGAGGTTCTGCATGGACATATGACATTATACCACTGTAATCTAAAATATGGGACAACACCCCTCTCTCTCTCTCTCTCTCTGCCTCTGCCTTTCTCATCACTCTCCACAATCCTCTATCTAAATAATAACAAAAAAGGAGGATTTAAGAGTGAACAAATGTCATATGTATGTGATGATTCATAACACCCACATACATTTTGCATAATAGAATCATGCAGCATCATCTCAGAGAACCCCCTGACATACAGTGAGTTGCATGATAAGCAGCAAACACATTTAATTAATATACGTGGCCCAGATAACACTATCAGCTTGATCATACTCTACATTTAACTGAATGTAGCTCACTGTTCCAAGCTAATTTTTATTTTCTGTTCGATGCAGCTCTTTCATCTGCCTCTCACTGGCACTTGAAGAGGCCTTTGGCTTTAGCACCTCGCTGCAGTGCTGCATCTAAAATTATAACTCAAAGTGGGCCAAAGAGATTTAGATTTCACTGCACTGATGTGTAGGTGCCCTGATGCTGAGTTGGAGAGCTCCCCGTGCTGCGCTTCACATATTGTGAGATTGCCTAATTATGTCTTTGACATTTACAATCGCGTCAAATCTCATTTGTATACAGTGCAAAACGCTTCCTATGCAGCTCTGCTGTTTGTGTCTTCAGTGTCACCGGTGAAAGCTAACACGTCGTGGTAAGAGAGAACAGTTTCACTGTTGTTAGACTGTGGAGTGTGTTGGAGTCGATGTGTTTTCATCTCAGTGTTGGATTCGATTTTCACTCTGCTTCCTGTCAGTCACCAGGCATCACAGTGCTAAAAATTAAGTCTGTTGTTGCCTTACTTTGTTTTTTTGGCCTGGGTTTACTAGAATACAGAGCGGCCTGCACACTGACACACTGGACATTTAGGCTCCTGCAGCTCAATCAGAGGGAGAACCATTGTGAGTTATAATTGCTCTTTTCAAGAGAGCTCCTTGCATGACATTTAATTAGGATAATTATGACCACTTTTCTATAAAGCTCAACAGGCAGTGGTGGGTCCTGAGAATTCATTGGCTGTCCCCCTCCATTACTGAACAGGTATTTAGTCTTGCAGTTGCATGAAGCAGGTGGAGCTGGGTCATACTGATTTTGAGAAGACCTTTAATGGAGGCTTTCTGTTACTGTAAATTTCAGTCTCCAAACACGAGCTAATGATCATGATTACGTACAAAAAGTTCCTTCAAAACCATATAACCCTTTATGAAACAGTTTCCACAGTCTGCGTTGTCCTGTGTCAGCACTGGATTATGAGCTGTGTAAGCAGACAGCTGCCCCAGGGCCGAGGGTTACATCAGTTGGAGTCAGTTGGAGCTGAGATCTGCCTCCTGATGTCCAAATCACACCCTGTTGGAGCTTTATGCTCTCTCCTCACTCTGTCCACTCATGTTGCCAACTGTCATACGTTTGGCACACAACACCTTCCTTCATTTCAGTCCAATCCAAACACAGTCTCCTCTGGAGAAACATAATCTTTTCAGTTTTACAGCGGTAAAATATTGCCTTTAAAATGTCATTATTGTTTGGTCATAGTAGACAAAAAGCATCAGAAATAAGCAGCTTACATGGGTATACTCATATTTAGATTTTTTTCACCCTTGTTTTAGTGGAGCATGGTGAACGTGGTTTAGATTCAGTTCATGTAGTAATCTTTAACCCTTTCCACCCATGCAGTCCTGGGGTCAGACCTCATCTGTTATAAAATCCCCATACATGTATAATGTAAAATCTGACTCAATGATCCAGGCTTTAAACGTAAGGGGCAGTAACACTTTTCCCCAAATGCCGAACCAGTTCAATTTCCATGTACAGTAAAATATGCAGTTTCTGTTCTGTCTTTTAATCATAAGTGCTGAGCAACTAAATACACAGTGTAACCATGACAACAAAGGTTGTGTGTTGTTGACTTATTTTAATTCATCCAATCTGTGATCTTTTAAACCCATCCTAACTAACCAAGCCACAACTATTTATTATTGTAAACTTACAATAATACCAGTAATACAGTCATGTGTTTGTCATGATAACCACGGCAACTGAGGTCCAGTATGTCTGGCCACTGTTTGAGATGACACTCCAAAGGATCATATTGGGAAACAGTGGACTAAAAAAATTATATGATTGTTAAGACTGGATGACTGGTCATGTGCTCCTTGTACAACTTCACCTCTCTCTGTCTCTTTTTCAGGCAGATAGAGTTTGCAGAGTGTAATACTGCAAACTCTCTCAGGCTTTACAAACTGGTCTCAACCCTCCATCAAACTTCTAGTAAGAAAAGAAACAATCCAACCTCAATCTGGTGAACCAATTAAGAAAAAAATGGATAAAAAGTTGCACTGTTAGCCTGTTTTCATATCCAATTAACAAACAAGTTGAGGTTTTCATCCATTCAGCCATCAGCTGTCGACCATAACAAGAATTTCCTCTTTCCAGGGAGGAAGTTGCTTGGGTAACATGTTTGATCATTTCCACAACTTCACAGACCCAAAGGGACAGAAATTGGACATTCCCTTTGAATTCAGGTAGGAAATTAGCCAGTCTCTTTTTTGCTTTTTCTATAATTACTTTTTGGATCTGTGAAGACATCCTCTAGGACCATGCGGCCATAAAACATTTTGATCTAACTGCGTTGAATTCTCGGCTTCTCTGAGCCTCTCCTCTCCTTTTTTTATAGATGTACATATCATACCATACATGATGAAGTGTTGTCCCTGCAGAGGCTGGAACTGTGTGATCAGAATCTTTTTAGCTTCCTCAGCTTCCTGAGGAGACAATAAAAGGATTAAATATATTTGTCCAGTGGCTGTTGTGTCAACCATCAACATCAACAGCCTGTGTTTAATTTCCCTTCAATTAAACACATTTTCCCACCCACTGCCACCCCCCCAAAAAAGGCAACATGTTGTTTCTGTCATGAACATCAGGACCATAATTTGAAAGAGAATGAAGACTATGAATAAAGAAAAGTCACAGTAAGCTGTCTGTCCTCCTGCTGATTGTTGGAGCTAAGAGTTCATTCGCCAAGTGGTGATGTCATATTTGCACAGTGAAAACACGAGGCGTTTGAGGACATGCTTTCTAAAATATTCAGGCATACTGTCAGTACGACTGGAGACACACTAATTATCATACTGACTTACAGCAGATCTGTCCTCAAAATTAAGGCGTTTTCAAATTCACTCTGAACAGACATGTTTGATGTTTCTGATGCAGCATCAAAAGCCCAGTTTTTAGACCCCATTCAGCCTGGCTGTGGTTTGCATAAAAACATGCAGCCCTCTCATTCTTTTGAATGAGGACAGTCAGGGCACCACTGCAGAAGACTGTGGCAAACAAAAGCACAGCCATCAAGCTGAAATTCACCTCAACCTTTAGTGTAACTGGACACAATATCAACACAAATTGCATTGTTGGCTAATAAAATAAATGCAACACATTAAACAGTAGATGCTCTTCAATCTTTTCTATGAAGTTCAACAGTGATCAATCAGTGATTATTAAGAGCCGTAAATTCCTTTCTGCAGAGCTTCACTTAAAAGTCCTGTATTTTTCACATTTCTGGTGTTTTATTTGAACTGTTGACCCAAGAGAAGATATGGTTTGAAGAAGCAGAAACCATCTCAGTGTGGTTTTACACCTCTCTGGTAGAAAGAGGCAGCATTTCCCTGTGGTCTAAGCACTCTCATACACACACAGTATCAATATAGAACCTGCTTTATACTCATAGAAATCTGGGTTTTTGGACAAAAAGCAAAAGCTTTCCTTTGTTATATTTTCCAACTGTTATATTTGAGTGGAGAAACCTCACCTGTCACCCTCAACAGCATATTTGATGTCACTTTTTTTTCCGTATGTGGAAATATCTCTCCACAGCTCTGCATCAGCGTTAGATTCATTGACATAAGGAATATTTCTGAGGAAGAGGAGTACAGTGTTAAAACAGCTCAGTGTAAACGTGTGCGTTCTTGTTTATGCTAGTTGGTTGCTGTATAACATTGGGCCATTTCTGTCAATAAAGCAGGAGAGATATCAGATTGATGAGTTGGTCACTGTCAATCAGAGATGTAAGTGGTGAAGCTGACATTTATATGATGAAAGTAAGAACAGGAACCAAAGAGTCCAGCACTCACAGTTGCTGATAATGTCAGTATTAGAAATAACTATAGAAAATAAATAAATAGTATAACACTGCAATCTAACCTCTGTAAAGGACCGTATCTCGTAGGGAAAAACTGCACAAAACTCTATGATCCGTGAGAGCTGGCGTCGACCTGGACACCCCAGTGAAAACCGTCTGGCTTCCCCACTGGTAAATGTCAACTGCTGCTGGCAACTGATGCGTGTGCATCTGTGTCAGCTCAGACTTTGCTTAATCTGAAAAATCACCAGGAAATCGGATGCCTCTGTTCTGTATATTTTGCTACCATTTCTCTCCATTTTTCCTCTTGGCTCTGTTTGTTCATAAATTAGGATAATAAAGCCTCTAGATAAGCAAACACTTCTCTCTCAAGTTAAAGCATTCTCAATCCCTGCTGATGCCTCTTCACCTCGGTTTGTGCCTCCTAGGGCAAACTTGAATCTATTTGCATCCACTTGCATCTTTCCATTGACTTCATATGCAGTTGCATTGCTTCTGAATTGGTGCTCCGTGGCCTGTCTAAACACAGATTTATGATGCAGGGAAGGCACAGGGAGAAAGTCAGGGTGGGTGGTTGGTAATGCAGAGCACAGGGCTTTAACACTAGAGTCCGGAGTCACATTCACTGAATTTGCAACATATGATTTGCAAAATTTATTCTCATTTAATATTGACAGGTTTTACTAATAAAAACAAATGGCAAGCTTGTGACCTATACATAAGACCTGTCGGACCTTGCATCTGCTATTTGGAAGTGGCAATCATTTGTGAAATGGGATGCTGCCACCATTTGCAATCCATGTGTAAGCAGTCCTCACAAATCACTTTCAGGAAATGGGCCCTAGTTTTACATCCTGTGCTCTACATGGTTTGAGGCTACTGAAGCAGGGTCTGGGAAAAACATACCACAACCCATTCCATGCTTTAAATTGCCAGACTTGTCCATTAATTAACCAAGACCACCTTCCCTGACCTTAGCTGCTCAAGCAGCTAAAACCAAAGTGCTCTGAGCCATGGTTTATTTGGAAAGGCAGCATGGATATCTTTGCAGTTAACTTTTTCTATAATTGTGTGCATGTATAAATATTTTGTATTTGAAGTTAAATCAGAGACGCTTATGTTAACAAAGTCACTATTTGTGGTAAGGATTTATTGACAGCTGGTCCAGCAGCGAAGAAGAATCAACAGCACCAGAAGCTTTCTAACACTGAAAATGATGGTGATAGATATGACTGTGCTTTATGTCTGTATGAACACATCTGGATGTTACATCTGGAGGTCAGATGACAGCCAACAGCATTAGTGACCACTTTTAGTCCACTTGAAAAGTCAACACATTCACAGGCTAATTTGCATATCTGTGATGTCATGAAGTAGATACAGACTTAGAATTAAAACTCTTGAGTTTATCATATTGTCTCGTGTCATGTATATAGAGAGTCTAGACACTGGTAAAGTCATAATAGGGCTTTCATAAACATTAACCCCTTACCTTAAAACTGAGGTAGACATGGAGGCCAGTGATTGGTTGTTAGACATACAAGGACTCTTAAAAGTCACCAGGACCATGGTTAAGAAGACAAGATAGTCTCCTCCCATGACCCCCCTTTTCAAGACCTCGATGGAAAACATCAACGGAGGTCAATCAAAGAAGTGAAGGAGAGGCCATGAGGACGAAGGAGGCGCATTGAGAATCGGACTGTGTTTATGCTAAAGGAGATAAGATAGGAAGCATTGAAGCTTCTTTCCTTGTAATTTAGAGAATTCGACCAGCTCTTATCACAGCTGCTGCTGAGATACTGCTAGGTCATTTCACTCAGTTATAAACCTGACGGAGCAAAAACACTGTTCGTCTGCAGCCTCACTGCTACATTTAAAAGAACACATGGCAGTCAGTGGAAGCAACATGACTCAATTTGAACTAAAACTATGTAACAGATATTTCACATACTCAGTGAATAGATAGGCGCAAACTCAACATCTTATGGTTTTAATGATTAAATCAAGTTACTATATCAAATGAGAATATCAATGAGCAATGTCTGGTGTTGCTGAGCTCAGTGAAAATTGTTGACCTAATGATAAAAAGTGATGATCAGACATATACAGTAATGGAGTGGAGTTGTAAAGGAACTGAGAGCAGGGTTTAAAAAGTCGTCTGGTGTGACTTGAGGTTGAGACACGTGACCCAACAGTATCGTCTTCTCCCTCACTGGTGACGAGAAATCAGCGTGGGAGTAGTGGAATAGACGCCAGTCACGCTCTCTGACCCGGGCCACCCTCTCAGATCAGTTGCAAAATCAAATAGTGTGTTGTTTTAGGGACATGACAGAGTCACAGAAACACCTGAGCTCAGCAAATGGGTTCACGGCCTCTTCCTTGCCCTCCTTTGTCCTTCCTTCCCACCTCCTACTCATCTCTCCATCATCTCTCCTATTGACCTCCACTCGCTGCAGGCTTTTTTAACTATCCTCATTTTCCACACCTGCCTCTTCTTCTCCTCCTCCCTCATCCAACCCCCCCCCCCTTTCAAATCATTCTCTTCATCTCTTTGTATCTCCTTCTCACTCTCTTCTTCTCTCCTTTTCATTTTCCTTTTCAACGCTCTTCTCGCCTCCTCTTCTTCAGCCTACCTTTTCTCTTGAGATGCTTTCATTATTCTCCCTCTCAGTCTGTCCGTTACACCACCCCCATGAAGCCACACACACACACACACACACACACACTGTCCTCTTATTTCCCGTCAGCCTGAGCCCTGTTTGACCTTAGTAAATGCAGCCTTAGAACGCCTATTGATTTATGCATACAGATGTAGTGTGTGTGCGTGTGTGTGTATGTTGCCTTGTTCACCCTTCTCAATGTCACATGCTTGTTAGCTTCCCAAGTCCCTTTCAGAGTGTGTGTATTAGTCAGAAAAAGCCAGAGTGAGTTTTATGTGCACGTTGCTTGTTTGTGTGTGCACATGTGTGTGTGTGTGTGTGTGTTCACTTTCCAAGCCTGCATGATTGAAATGGAGAGGGTGTAGCAGGGTTGCTCGTCTGCATGCATAATCACCCACACCCCAATACAGTATGACGGACAGCACCTCTGCCCAACCAGGATGCAGACATAAGAACAGAGCTGTGCTGT
This sequence comes from Caranx ignobilis, assembly GCA_021432705.1. Classification (NCBI taxonomy): domain Eukaryota; kingdom Metazoa; phylum Chordata; class Actinopteri; order Carangiformes; family Carangidae; genus Caranx; species Caranx ignobilis. Next base: position 10,215,467 of record MU269981.1, on the reverse strand, counting down.
GATCGGTGGACAGAGGAGATGGATTAACCCAGGGGGTCCAGTGCTCTCTCAGACTCTCTCATTCCAGTGTTGAATAATGTAGCTGTTTGTTTGATGAAGAACAAGTAAGAAGATGGGACTGGGAGGGAAATGTACCAGAGAGCAATCTGCAAAATGAGAGGAAATCATAAGCAGTGAGGGGGAAGAGCAGGGAATCCAATCTGTAATGGGGAAGTAAAATATGATTTAAAAAATAATAATAAATAAATAATAAAAAATGAGAAGGTTGTTTGGATTCATCACAACCTATGAAGGCAGCCTAGTTATAAAGTGTGGGTTATTTGATGTGGTTGTGTTTGTCATCAATAATCATGGTGTTGTCTACAGTAGAGTCAGACCAGTGTAACCCGTAATCTTTCGTTTATGACAGTTAAGACCACACATACACGTCGTAACACTGTTTATGTTATATAACGTTATCCACGCCTCCATGGATTGCTTTTCCGCCAGCTTCATTAAAAAGAAATGCACATGGCATAGTTCCTCTTAAAAAAAAATAAATGCTCACAGAAAAAAACCAAAAACCAGTTTATACAACATTTTCTAAAATATATTCTGACAGCTTTATCTGTCTGTCAAACAGCTTTTAGAACTACATTTTCTAACTTAACTTCTAACTTTCTTAACTATTTCACCCCCATTTTACTGTACAAAAGTGCACCGAATTCACTCTCTCTGACTGACTAATATGGTTTTAGTCCTTTACTGTCAATATTCTAGCACATCAACATTTCATAAATGTTTGTATTATGTTGCCTGTTGAGGGTGATATAGAAATAGCCTTGTAATACAAATTCCATACCATGGGACCAACAACACACTGAAGGAACAGTTTCATAAATGTAACCACATCAATTTAATCAATGTAGATAACCTTAAAACAAACAGACATGCTGCTTTTCTAAACTGAAATTAATTGACAAAAAAACAACTCAACTGAAATGAGCAGTGCTTTATGTATGTGACAAACATTTCATTTCTTAGGAAATAATCCATAGTCAAGAATCTATGGGTGTGGGAGGCTGGACCAGTCATTACATACAACATTAGACCCAAATATCTAGGAGAGTGCCACATTTTCAAACAGCTGTGTGTGGAGATTACATTTCACAGAGAGTAAAGCTTCATTGCCCAGGTTTCAAAAGTTACAGATACCACACAGTAATGAAATCTCACTAATATATTAGTTTTTAATTTCACTTTTCAATTATTAAAACGATCCAATTTTAATCCTAAAACTAATTAAGAACAATACAACACTGAGAATCTGAGAAAAGCCATAGAAACAACATGCACCAAGAACTGCAAGTGGTGGGTGACGTCTGCAATGGATCACTAGCTTTATATTAACAATTCAAATAAATTCATAGATTGTCAGACACTGACTAAAAGAGACACACTGTATCTGTTTCTTGGCTGTGGACCTGATTACAGGAGATTGCATGGTTGATATATTCACATACATATTGTCTCCACCTCATGTATGTTCTGATATCCTTGTAATGTCACTGAACAGCTGAAGGAGGTTTTTACAAAAAGGTGATGTAACGGGATCATGTGATTGGCTCAGGGAAGTCATGTTTTGCACATCATGTCATCAGGTCATCTAGGGCTACAAAATATTACTTTTACCTTCTGTCAGTGGTGGATTGTGAGGCTCAGTTGGTCTAACTGCTGCTTGTCACTCATTGTGATGAGCTGTAGCAGACTCTAGCCAAAAGAGGAGGTTACCCCCCGCATACCCCACCACCCACACCCCCATCTGTAAAACCTCTGTGTGCTGTGGAGGAACAGACGGTCATTCTGACATGAGAAAAATCACTTCAAACATTTTTGAACAGGATGTGTCTGCTGAGTTTGCGTGTTGCCCTTTCTTAGTGTTTTCCCACATCGTTTCTGCTGTAGCTGCTAACCTCAGAATAGCCACAACTTGCTAACTGCTAGCTAACTCTGCATTGTTAATGCCCTGAAGCCAAAAAGCCGATTTTTCGCCAAAAAAAAAAAAAAAAAAAAAAGATTAAGGTCAAACTGTCACACACATTAAAACTGAAAATCTAATGATCTTATTTAGTTATTTGATCGTCTGCACGATCCAAACCTCCAAAGCAAAAACTGTAGTGGATTTGGGTTTGAAAGGTTACAGAATTCCCCGTTTCACATGGGAGTCTGTTAATAGCTTTAGTCAAATCTGGCTTTGTAGGAAATGTGTCTGGACCATCATCAGCTCAGCCAGCTCGGGACAAACACTGGAGATAGCGTCTGTAAATCAGCCAGGCCACAGTGAGGATGGGCTAAATAGGTCACGGGCCGAGTGATGGTGGTGGATCCCCGCACGAAAAAACAAAAGGGGTGTGTTATAATGAGTCTGAGTCCCAATGGTGATGCTCTGCCTAAATTTATTCAGATTTAGTCTGAATGCTCAAAACCTCAAGTGTGTGTACACAAAGTGGAGAGGACTGTGTGTGTGACTGTCTAATGTCATTAGCATAGCTTGCTTATCAGCTGTTGATAGAAATGTTGACCATATTGGTGACTGGATGAGTGCCTTTCTGGTTCAGGGACACTCTCTGTAACCAATCTGCCTTTCTAAGCTCTGGTAAGCCGCGCTAAGCCAGTTTGAAAGTTGCTGCCGGTCTGCTGTATGCCTAGAGCATCGATTGGCGTGTGTGCATGTGTGTGTGTGTGTGCGCCTGTGTGCCATAATGCCCAGAGGAGGTTGTTGGGCTGTAGATAGGCCACATACAATGTTCCCATTTGAGATAGATAGAGAGAGAGAGACGGGGAGGGGGAGATGAAGGGAAACAGAACTGGAGAGAGGAAGTGAGTATTTTTGGGTCATGTGGGTTGCCCTATTTAGCGGTTTTCACCGACATCTCAAAAGGCACAGTGTGCACATGTACACACACACACACACACACACACACACACATATAAATATGCAGACACTCTGGCATCCAGTCATACACCAACAATCCATTTTGCTGAGTAACATAAAAAAAAAAAGGCTCTTTGCTTGAGCAGCTTTTCAATATTACTTCTCATCAATAAATCAGGCTGTTTTGTCTCTGCAGTTTCCTCGATTATTCTGGAGGATTCTGGAGGGACACACAGGAAGAGGGAATCACAATGTAGCAACACACTGAAGAGAGTCTTCAATAATTTAACCCGTTAACACCATGTATTACTATAATACAGTTAAACACTGTCTGTATCTAGGCTATCTGTACTCTTGTCTTCTTCGTTTAAGCTGGAGTGGAATTCATAATCACTTATGAGAAAAACATAGGATGCTGTTAAAAAGTGAGGCACCTTTGGTCCTGAATGAAAACTTCCTCTAATCTCTAGGACATTGGTTCTGTATAGGGCCTGTTTCTTCAGCAGCACACAGTGCAGTGTGAATCCTAACACCAGAATTTGCATTTCAGATTCTTTGCTTGTCTTGTTTGTAAGTCAAAGTCCTCTCCTACCTCAACAACAACAACAGTGTTGTACAGTGATATTGTTGCACATCACTGTAACAAGGGTGGAGAACACTTAAAGTTACACTCAAGTGCATTACAATTTAAGTAATGGGATATTTGGTAACACTTTACATTAAGGGTCCCCTAATTAACGTTAGTTAGCACATTATTAAGTATTTATTAACTGTTTAATAATATATTATCAACCATCATTATGTATTACTTAACATTAGTTAACATATTAATTGATGCATTAATAAGCAGTTAATTGATGTGCACTACTCAAAGTTAGTTAATAAATAATTAAGCATTAATAAAAGTTGAATAATGTGATTAGTTATCATTATGTATGCATTACTCAGCATTAATTAGCACATTAGTTAATATATTAGTTAACTGTTAGTAATGTCTCTAGTAATTATTTATTAATGGTGTTGGTGTTGACCTTAAGGAGCGAAACTGTAGGGAGAAAAATCTATAGTATTTAAAACCGTTAAGTATTGTATAAAGTATATGAATATTTGGTAACAGCTAACTAATGCATCTACTAATCATTCGCTATATGGTGTACATGTTACACATGCTAAGTAATACCTTACTTAAGGTTGGGTAAGGGCTACCTGATGACATACACAGCACAGCATTAGTAAATGATTAGTTAAGACATTCATTCATTGTTAATAATTATCATTATTATTACTAATGCCCATCCAGGTAACATGTACACCATATAGCGAATGAGTAGTAAATGCATTAGTTAGCTGTTACTGAATATTTATATACTTTATACAATACGTAACAGTTTTAAATGCTATAGATTTTCACTCCTTTAGGTCTACAATCATTTAGTGTAGGAGTTTGTCACTTTATTGACTAATTTCCTCTCTTTCTGGCACCTAAAGTTGACCTGCAGAACCTGTCCTTTTCCTCAGTCATCCAAACTATGTTCCAGAGGATGTGGGGAACATCAGCTTTCAAACAGGTCCAGATCACAGTCCAAAATCCTCTTCTGAAACAGCATAGATGGGTGAGTGTGAGTGTAAAAATATGAATGTGTCAGCATTTGGACAGAATGTCAGAATCAGACAATCCTATAGAAGTCTAGATTACTCTCAATGGCATTGTTTGTGGTACCGTGGCTATTTACTTAGGAAATAATAACACTTTCCCATAATCTGGTCACTCTGTTGCAGGTACAGTGATATGTCCTCCCTCAGTCAGCCTCTTTAAGATGCATTGGTTACATTTATACCAGCTTTTCTGAGTCTGGAGGCATCAAGGCCAGAGATTCTGCAGACTTTAACTCTACTTCAACACTGTAGCAGCTCATTCCCCTGTTTAGCGCCTCCGCTTTTGTCAAGGTTATGTTGATCAGTGGAACCAGCTGCCGTAGTGCTTGGCTGGAATAAAAACCAGCGGAGTGTCGAGCTTCGCTGGGACGCCTTTGAAAAAGGACTGAGGTGCAGTATTCAGGAGGCTGACACTAGGATGCTGAGATGTTGTTGAGTAAGAGGAGACCATTAGCTAGTGCGGTGAGAAACAACAACAACAGAATATTTGCATTCCACTACCTTTGATGCTTCTGGGTAATGTAGTCCCTAAGGAGTGGTAGACAGTTGCAAATAAATGTCAGCCATCTGTGAGCGTAGAGCCTCCTGTGTGGTGACATTCACTCACACCTGCCTCCACCTGAATGTGGATTTACTGTGGTCATCAGTGTCTTTGGATTGGGACAGTCAGTTGAATAATGAGGTGAGGGTGAACACTTTTAGTTCTAAATACAGGTGGTGGTGTAGCAATATCACCATGCATTGATCTTCACTACTACAACAGGACACGTGTCCTATAAATTATCACCAACCATGTATAATAATGTAACCATCACATCTACAACTTTATGGTGAAACACAGTCTGTCTCCATCATCACGGTGGTTTTAAACTGTAGCAACCAGCTGAGTAGAAATGAGCATCAATATGCCACCTGTTGCAAAGCCCATGACAAACTACTTAAGCTCTGCTGCATTGCACCGTAGGGGCCTACATCTGTTCACTGAATCCAGATCAGATATCCTCTGATCATAACACAGTTTCCCACCAACATGCTTTTGAAAGCTCTGCTGGGAAGAGGCACTAAAGCATCAGGATAAATTTGGGACCGTTCTGCTCTTCCACATGGCTGTGCTGGCTGCTGCTCAGGAGCTGACTGGTTGCTGGAAAATAAAAACCTCTGACAATCATTGCACGTACCAGTTGGAGTTGTCTTTGTGGCCTACAGGAAAGGCACAAAACCTTGAACCACAACATGGTGATCATAGTGGGACATAGGTTCCTCTATTCTTAAGAATATTCTCAAAGATATTTTCATTCAATTGTGAACAAACAGGGTGGCTGTTACCTCCCTGTCACAACAAACTGATAGCCCACAGACTGAACCATAAATATAAATGGATACAGCCTCCACAGCCCACTGTGTGGTTTTGACGTTTAGTGTGGGCTGCAGTGCTGATGCCACCTTGACAGCACCTGACCCCACCTATGTTCTAGCTAATAAAGAAGAGGCGCACGTGGAGCTGAGACTTTGGTGAAGAAGAGAAAAGAGAATTAGATGTAAAGACTGACAGTATCTTTGAAATGACTCCCATTTGGAGTCAGCCACAAGTGGTCTGCAGTTTTTAGCAATGTGTTTGCTTCCTATAGTTTACCACTAGTGTTCAACTTAAATCAATGCACTGCCACAGATTCAAAGTTAAACCTTAACGCACCTTTAACATTGACAAAGTCACCTTTTTTCATCTCATTCTAAAAACCCTTGTTTCAGACATACAATATAAGTCTCAATGTTTTCTTGTAATCCTGTCACAGAAACAAGCTTTCACACTGTGTCATAGTGGCTGTTAGTTGTTGCACTTGCACTGTACTTTGGGATTAAGCCTTCAACCAACCACTTCAGCTTTGCAAAGTGGTCAAGGTTTTCTCCAAGGATGTGAAAGGGTCATGCAAGAGTAAAAATGCAAATGCATGCTAATAAATTGCAGCAGCTTCTTGGGACTGCTCAGGCTGGGTTATCTGCATGGGTCAGACACAGTTAATGGACATTTTCTGAACCTTGAGGTTGTTTCAAAGGTGTCACTAGAAAGTTTAAGAGATTTAGGAGTTCATCCTCCATTGATTTGCATATCATATAGACTGCAAATATGTAGTTACCTCTGTGTTGCATTGTCTCATTTTACCCCCTATGTCTTTTTCTGTCAGGTTCTGATGTGTAACTTCATTGGTTTGCCCACTGGCTGCCAACCAGAATTCCCCTCAGTTGGTCAATAAGATAATGTGAATCTCATAGTAGAAAACCCTGCTGCCTAAAAATATGCCCATCACAATAACATCATCTGCAAACACAGCCGCTACAACACACACACACACAATGACACATGCTGAGGACAAGCTCTGCACATCCCCTGCCGCAAGTTGTGCACAAACAAGTCATGTCAGTTTTCCGGTCACAAGCTTTCTCCATTGCCAAACATTTGAATGGATGTTGATCCATAAATATTTAATTGGTCCTCCATCCCCCCCTGAGAGGAAACTCCAATCCCTCAATATCTGACTAACAAGGCTGAGGGAAGAGGAGGAGTAAACTCAGTACAGAGGAAGAGAGAGAGAAAGGGAAGTGGCAGGAACAAACATATGATGCTTATGCGCCTGCTGCACCACAAAAAAGTGGAGTGTGTGTTTCTTCCAAACGAGTGGATGCATCAAAGCACAGCGTGACAGTGATGTCCCATTGACTTTCACAGCAGGAAGGGAGAGAGCACGGAGGGAGAGAGGCGGAAGGAAGGGTGAGGGAGGGACAGAGGGTGAGAGAAGACAGAGGAGAGAGGGTGAGATACCACAGAGTGACGTGTGTAGAACAATATGACACAGCTTTAAACGGGGGGGGGACCCACAGAGTAGCTGATTATAGGACTGGAAGGAAAGCATGATGATTTGTGTGATGGAAGGATGAGGAAGCTGATGAGGAAAGAAGACAAGGTTTTTATTTGCTGCTTGTGACTCATCTCAGTTATGAGTATATATGACTCAAAGTAATTAAAAACATAGAAATATACATACATATGAATAATGTATGAACAAATATGAATTGTCCCTGGCCTGATTACCACAGAAACAGCCAACTCACAGTGTGTGTGACTCAACTCAACGACTGACTGATGTTCCCTGCTTGAGCTGTGGGCTGGCCTGTCCAGGGGGCACTGACATTTTCCAATGAACTCATCATTCACAGTCCTATAAATACAGCTATAAAGACAGTGAGTCATATATAGGCTCAGGCTCAGACAGACCCAACTGAATGAGTGCAGTAAAACATACCAATTTGTCCATTCATTATCTTAATCGGCTTTTGCAGGGTTGCACTGGGCTGAATCCTACCCCAGCTAACCTTGGATTTAGTCTGACTTAAGCCTGACTTTTCATGAGCTACTTTGATCTAAATGCCGAAGGTACTGGTTCAAAACTATTGAACTGATCATCATTTGGGCTTTTTGTGAGTTCTCTCAGCATTTAAATGTGGTTTCTTGCTCTGGTTTTCCTTCTTGCTTTCTTAGGCAGATTAGAGAACTGCAGGGAGTCTCTGCTGGAAAGTGAAGAGGGGGGAGCTGACTAAGTATAACTGATAGATAGAGAGATAAAGTTACTGTTGGTGTTACTTTGCACATTTGGTGAATAAAAGAATGAAGTTTGAAACTGAACTTGTTAAATGTTTCTTCTAGACCTATAAGTAAACAGAGCCATCTTGGTGACCCCGCTAAAACCCCAAGAAGACCAGACCCCTATCTAAATGAATGGGGACATGGTCAAACCCCCGCTTTAACATGACAATTGGACAGAAAACAACATATATACATGTTCGCCAGTAAACCTAGATACAAACTGAAACCAAAAAACATCAACTTTACCGCAGAATAATGTTTAAAACTCTCTTTTTTCACAGGGAGTACGCCACTGTGGACTGTGCACGGATTTACAGCACAATCTTCACTGTATGGCTGAATCCGTGCCGGCCTAATGCCGGTCTGCTCTCACTTTATTAAGTTTTAATATTTTATCATGCCAGAAGGGTTCCGTGTAGATCCCCAACATGTGATCAGTTTATCCAAATGACGCCTGCTTGGAAGTTTGCTCTGATGTTTTTGGAGAAGTGAAGAGCCACCTGTGGAACCAGCTGACCGGCAGCAGCGGGTCATATCAGAGGCGAGCAGCCGGTCTCCTGAGGTGATCGGCTGGTCAGCCTCTGTCGTCATCCTGGGGAGGATAGCGAGCCGATGCTGGTCTCATTGATGAAGTCTAACAATTGTGGCAGCCACATTAGATTGTTTGAATGAATCTTGAAGCTTCAGGTGTGTACGACTGGACAAAAGAGCAGCGCTGCCTCGGGGCTCTGTATGTACAGAAGTCACATTTCAATAAATAAATATTTTACAATGAACCAATCTGTCTACATTATATTTTATTTTCTTTTTGCTTTTGTTTGCATACTACATACTACATTTTGGTCAAACCACTACTAGCAGTACAGTATGTGTGTTGTGTCAAGCCCATTCACATTCACAAACATGCAGACCAAGTTCATTCAGCACGTATTCCGAGCCTGCAGGGGGCAACCATCACCACCATCCATATCATCACCATCATGACACAGGAAGAGGAAGGTGATAAGTATTTGGCAAGGTGCTCTGTTCATTCTCTTGCCTGCTGCTGAAACAATAGCCACAACCACAGCTCAGTGTTCAATCCCAAAATGCAACTGGTAGGACAAGCCGAGTTTAATGTTGAAATGTGTTTGAGATTATGCTCCATGACCTTTTGTGTTTGTATTTGGAGGAAACCAAATTATGTTGGTTGAAATTTAATGCACTCTATTTTGTTTACTTCAATGCCTGGGCTTAGTCATCAGCTGATCATAGAAACTTACTTTAAGTATATAAATTATTACTTTAATCATTTTGCATAGGTATGATTGCACTTCAATTATTGACTGTTGACTGTTTGTTTGGAACCCAAGACTAATTTAAATGACTTTGATCATTGGTTAATTAACATTAATTTGGAAATTAATATTTATTCTTTATTTTTATCTTTAACATTTATTCTTTAGAAAAGCCTTATGTGAATTTGATTTTGGTTTGAGAACCACTAACTAACTACCCCCACTAACCCCACTACCTATGCTACCTATGCTACCTGCTATGCTACTCTACCTGCTATGCTAGTCTACTCCATTCCATTCTCCATCCCATTCAACAAGACAATAAAAATCAAAGAATGAGAATCATCGAGTTGTCCTTTGCGTTTCGGAAGAGCAAGCCATTTTTCAAGTTTGGGCAGAGTTGTGGTTGACCTTCAAAAATCAAACAAAACACACAAAACTTGACAATGCAGTTTTGAAAACAGTTCGGTCTGTCGTAAAAAGCTATCTGTGCGCATGCACAGTGAAACATCATGATTGGGCTATAATTTTCCCGGTTTGGCTGGTGACTGGCTGTTCGAGAAAGGGGTCGGGATATGCGCCATCTTTGCAGTTGCGGATGTCCCCATTCAAAATGACCTGAGTGCTCTGTCTCTACAATACAGAACGTCTCTGACAGAGCTCTGTTTATGCTAACATTAGCAATATAGCAAGACTTAAATATAGCTTTTTTGAAAGATCAATATATAAATGAATGTTTAACTTGGTTGGAGTTGAGCTTCTTCCCTCAAAAAGTCACCAGAGACCACACAAACTGGAAAACAGGAAGTTGCTCACAGACTTAGTGACAGCTGATATTACCTGCTGTCTGCACTGTTTGTCTGCAGTGTCTGTCATCTTTCTTTTGGCAGATAATGATCCACTAAAATATGCGCAGCTCAGATCAGATCAGTCTGATGCCAGTGTCAAAATCAGACACATTTCACACCCTACCACCCCGCCTGAAGACAGACAAACGTTATTACGGAGAGGGGAACAAGTGGTTGGTTGTCAGATAATGTAATAAAAATATCTTCTTTAAAATGACCAGTGCTGTTGTTTATTTAGGCTGGGGACTGAAAAGAGTCATACTGTATAAGGTCAAGCAGAGGAGCAGGTGTGACCAAGGGAAGAATTCACACAATATGAAGAGTAAAAAGGGATAAGAATGGGGGATATAGGGAGTCAGAGTAGTAGAATTAAGGAAGGAGGAAGGGAATGAAGACATGAAAGAGTGGAAGAGCAGGGGAAAGAAAGACAGAGATTAAGTGTGCTCTGACCTCTAGCAAAAGTGTCAGTGAGCTGCTGTCTGTCTGATTTAGAGCTGCTGCATACTGACTGTAGCACCAAGGACGCTGCAGTGATAGGCAGGACCTAAAGGAGTGGTAATTAATCTATGACCTTTATTGACCTTAATCGGAAAATGGTGAGAGATGCAACCACGTTAGAGAAAAAAAAAATCAGTTCCAGCTACCCCACTGCTCTCCTCCAACCTCCCTCTGTCCACTAGATGTACTTAAGGTAGCCAGCAGAGTCAGGCTAAGTCTCAATGTTGACATCTATGACTGCAGTGCATTCTGATAACAGGGGACCAGATATATGTCTGCTAGTTTGGACTGAGTGTCTAATCTACTTAGTAGAACTCAGGCAGCTTCGGACCAGTGTGTTTAATGTATTTTTGGACAATGGCCTGCTGACAGGGCTCTGCCTTCATTCTGTATATATATTTCCACACATTCCCCTAAAGGCTCACAGATAAGGAGAAAATGGAGCTGTACCATAGAGTCATGAGGGCAATGTAGCCTGCAGGTCAAGCTGAGAGCACAGGATACCAATGTATTGAAATTTTTCAAGGTAAGAGGTTAGTTTGGACATTTTAAAATGGACAAAAATAACCTTTGTACACACGGGCACAAAGGGAACAAAATGGCTAAAAAGACAATTCAACTGTTAGAAAAACTGAATAAATAAATAATGCCTAATAAGATGCAAAAGAACCGAAAAGAGACATGTTACAACTACATACACCACAGAGGCATAAAACGACTACAAAGAGATAAAAGAAAAAAGTGAGTGGTAGACACAAAACTTTGAACAAAACAACTAGAAAGTGATACGCAATCATTAAAAAGAGAAAAAAGAAAACAATGGCAAAGATGCAAAAATGAGATCCAAAACAACAGTGAAGCACAAAATAAACACAAAGACACATTAAAGGTCTTTGTGTTAAACTCAGTGAGGGGACGGCCACCATGCTGCTCTGTAACTGATGAATTACAGATCATCTTTTCATCAGAGACAATGTGATGAATCTTATTCCTCACTTAGCTCTCATATTGTGGAGATTAAGTCTTTGTACACAGTCATTTATCTGAGACTGATGATGTGACTACGTTTTTAAAAGTAACTGAAACAAAGTTATCCCGGCTGAAAGCTTTTCCCCGGCCATGATTAGAATGAATGCTGGCTCCACGGTGACTGGCTGCTTAACTTGTCTCTGTTGTGAATTCACGGTGAGAGCTGGAATATGAAGTGCCAGAGGTGCAGGGAGGAGAAACTGATAAATAAGAGATATGTACCGACAGCAGAGACAGAGAGGGGAAGGGAGTAGAAGGCAGAGAATGAGGAAATTAGTTTGACGTGTAAGCAAGCAAGTGCTTTTGACAGATCATTGTAGTCTAAACATCTTCAGTGGAGCAGCTCATTCCTCCGTCCTGCTTTTTCTTTGTTCGACGTCGTGTCAGCTCCTTTTCTCCACTGTGTCTTAATTCCTAGATAGACTTTGTGACAGCCCCTTACTCTCGTATCACATACAATCAACACAGATATGGTTTTTCATACAACAATCTTCTAAATGTCTCTGTTTCCACATGAGCCAAAGTCTGTGTCCTTCTGAGGTGCTCCTTGTGTTGAGCTATCTTTCCTCTCCATGTTGCAGCTATACAGTCCTCAGACACTGAACAAACCTGCCACTTAGCCCTATTACTAAAGCCTAGTTTATGCCTCCGCGTCATGTCAACGTGATGCTGTCGTTGAGCATTTGAAGTTCTGCGTCGAGAGAACGCGTTGCTCTGCAATTCACCGCCATGCTGCCAGGTGGGTGTGGCTGTGTGTTTGTGTGGTTGTGAGCAGGTTCTTCCACCTCTTCATGCATTCAGTGACCTCCAGCCCTGTGTTTTTGGAGATTTCTCGCCAGGAGTTATTTGCCATTTGGCAGTCTTTGTAGTGCTTCGAGGAGGAGTTGTACAGATGGTCGTACTTCCTGACCTCCTCGATAATTCTTTCATCTGCTTGGTCCACTGTTACCGTATTGAAAGCAACTGCCGGAATTGACGTTCTGAGCGGACCAATCACAGCCAATGCGGTTCATGTCCCTGCGACGCGTAGGATGTTTTGGAGGTGCATGTCAGGCTACAGCGTAGGGGTCCGCGTCTATGGCATAGGTACGCCGTCGACATGACGCGGAGCCATAAACTAAGCTTAAAACATACTCAGATTTCAGAGATCGTGTGGGTACAGCTTTGTTGCAGAGTGTTGTTCAGATGGTCAGTCACAGTAGCTCCTCCAGCTAGCTTTCTTACTTACAATCCATAACAAAGCTACCTCCAGGGCTACAACAATAAGCAAACATCACAGTACCAGAAACTGCAGTTCTCTAATGGCTGCGTGAGTCAGCACAGAATCATTAAATGTCCTAATTGACAGTGTTAATAAGGTGTTTACAGTCTGGAGCAATACACAGCTTTGGTCTCTACAGCTAATCTCCTCCTTCATGTCATTCACACAGGGGGTCAACTCCTATATAACTCACACGTTTACATTTTATTAAAGCTTATAATTATTAATAATTGAGAGTGTGCTCACTTGAAATTAGTATTTGTATCTTGCGTTGTGTCCTTTGTGTATCTGCAAACCATTCTTCTCTTGTGTGGCAGATTATACACCACCAGCTCAGCATTGTGAATAAATATATTTCAAATCGTGCAGCACAGTGGGCTAGGATAGATTCATCTCTTTTGGATTCTGGTGTCTTTCCATCCAAACAAAGATCAGCACCGTCAACATGGTTTGCAGCTGTTGCAGTTAATAGCACAAGTATGCGTGTCACCATTCAAAGCTAATTTGACGTGTAATCTTGACAGACCTGCCGATCCGTAAACAAGTGAATTGATTTCTCCTTGAAACTTTGATGTTGGTGTGATGAGGTCTTGACGCTCTCGAGGCAGTAAAACCTCTGTAGCCAGCTCTTGTTGCATGACTTCCCAGTAGGATGTGGCTCAGGAGTGGGATTTACCCACTACCATTAAAATAACTCTATATTACTGCTGGTTTCATCTGCTTTTAAATTCTTGATTTAAAAAAGTGATTACATTCATAACCTGCCTTCTTAACACCATTCTTGTGTCTAATCAATAAAGGTAATTTGTGTCTTTGTCAACCTTTATATTGATTGCAGGTATCATTGAGCTAACAGCAGTGTGACCTGAAAGATCAGTGCTGACATGCAAGACACAGATGCAAACTGTTTTATTACCAATGGTACATACTTGTTGCAGTGTAATATAACATTTTTTTAATCTAGATTTTTTCGTACATGTGGCTTCTGTGTTAAAACAGTGATTAGTTGCCCCCATCTGTCTGTTACAGTGTAAGGCAAGGCTGTTCCCTCCCTCCCTGTCTTATCTGGTTTTGGAACAGGCCTCCCGGGATGGAGATTAAGAGGGACAGAAATAAAGAGGTGCCGCTAAATAAAATCCATGTTGAGGTCTCTTCTACAATGTGCTTTCATGGAATGTACTGTTCCTTCACTGCACTGGAGACAGGATTTTATTCTCTGCTTTACATATGTATATATAACTTTTTTGATATATTTTTACCCAACAAAAAACAGCCAACTTCTGTCAAAATTTAGATATCTGCTGTGTTTGTTTAGCACACACAGGCGTATGTGGAGTTCGCTGAGGCAGTTTGCTGAAAACTTTCGAGTTCCCTTTCAAGTAAACATGCAGTGTGTTTTGTTGGGAGTAAGAATACATACAATTCTTGGGAATTCTTGGAAACACAGGCAGTTATAAAAGCCGTAATATGCAAGTTTTCCACATGGAAATGTTTAAAAATAGATATTTTTTGATAAGTTGTGTACGTTAACCGACATGTTGCCGGCCATTTCCTCTCAAAATTGATTTCTATCCAGTTTCAAGCCACATTTTTAACCCACTGGATGTTTTTGACCGTATATTTCAACAAGATAGACACTGGGTGTCTGGATTTGAAGTGATCAGAGAAAAAAGCTAAGCACACGGCAGGCAGCTCAGCTCCCAGGTGCTGGAGATGTATCTGCTGGACAATGTTGGAGAATCACTCATTTTTGACATGAGGCTGTTTGATGCAGTGTTTCTACCAGTTTTAATCTCCTGGACCCGTGGTTATAGAGACGAGGACACCTCTGGGAGGCCAGGATCATAAGTTATCAGAAAAAAACAACTGAAACAAAAGTTAGTGGCAGTCTCAGCTCAGAGCCCAACCCTAATATGGCCTCACCCTACAGCACTGACTTTATATGTGAAGCTGCTTCATTCGCTGTTATTAGAATTGTCTGGTCAGTTTGTTTAGGAGAGTACGAGGCTTTTGTGGATAATTCACCTCCTGAATGACTGGCACTGAAGGAATCTGAGAGAAGCCCACAGTGATGTTGATTAAGACAACAACTCCCATGATCCCTCTTGACTTCACCAAATGTTTGATGAACAGAAGTGAGCACACTCTGTTTGAAAGACTTGATTAACATTTGATGAACTTACTGAAAGTGAGATGGCAAAATAGATGTCTCACAAGTAACACTATTATATATGGGCCTGTGAGTTGTCCACATGAAAATGCAGCGGCATGTGCAGGAGTGTGATGGCAGTGAAAAGTAGCAGCCCGAAGGTCATCTGCTCGAGGAAATATTCTTCTCACGAGTCAGGTTGTGAAACTGAGGAAGGAAGAGCAGAAAGCGGCTGTTGTCTCCTCTCTTAAGTAAGTGATAGGTCAGTAACAACACCTGCACGTTCTCGAGCGATTAGCTGTCTGAACTCATGTAATGTCACAGATGTGTTGCGTTGGCAGGCAGTAAAGAGCCTGTGGGGAGAAGTACCAAGTGGGTGCATGGCTGCCAGATCAGGCAACATTTTCAAGGTGTAACCTTAAGAAAACAAACAAAAAAAAACAGAAACTATAAAAATAAACTTCAAACATCTGAAAATCACTGTCGACACAGCCCGAGAGAAGTATGTTCATATTACAGATCACAGAAAACCACCAGACTACGAGTGAGATTCACACATCATTTATGCTGGTGGTGATTTAGTGGATGGATGGTTCATTTCTCAGTGACTGTAGGAGGTGTAACAGGCTGTGAATGCATCTGTGAAGTGGTCTACAGCTGCAAATCATATTTGTTTTGCATTTACATGATGCTTTCAAAGAGACATCAGGGCTGTGAACATTTTTTCTGACCAAGATCCATGTGATAACTTTATGGCCTCAATTATTTCCTAATGAATACAGTAACCTCTCATTGCACATCCTGGTCAAAACTTTTGATTGCTGGAAAACATCACTGTGGAGAAACAGAAACTAAAATTCATTCCTAGCTATCAACAGCTGTATATTGGCTGCTCAGAAAATAGGTTGTTATTCACCTTATAATTGAACACACTCTTTGGCACGTTTGGGTAGAATATGAAAGCGTATTTACGCTTCTCTATCAGTCAGAGTTTGTTGCTTTAAACCATGAAGTCCATCTTTAACTCTAATGGAGCCATTTGGATGTCATTACAAAAAACCCAGTAGCTGTTCACTTACAATCTAGAATAAATGTTGGAGTTAGCTATGGAATTGAATTTAACCAAAGCTGCTTGTTCTTTTTTTGTTTGTTTGTTTTTTTGCTTCTACTTAAGTCAGCATGTTATCTCTTAAGTGAAAACTGGAGGCTACACTCTGCTCCAAAGTGAAGAGGCTAACTTGTTAGCATGCTAACTTTTGGAGAAGAAAAGTAGGCTACCAAGATAAATACTGTAGAAGCAAAAGAGGAGCGTTAGACCCATGGAGACATAGGAATAACATTTGATGGTGAAATTGAAAAGGGATAAAATTTGACGCTGAAATTCTTCTAGACTGGTAAATAAATGGCTGTTTATGCTAATGCTAGCTATAGGCTACGTAGCAATAGCAAAATCCTGCAATGTGCTCTGCAAGTCTGGTTTCCAACACACTGACATAAGACCTATTTATTTTTAGGCACAGGGGTATTTAGATTACAATGCAAAGTGCAGATGTAAAGAAATGACCCACCCACCCTTTACTGGTTTTATGGATTATTGGTCTAGACTTCAACACTACCCTTTGCCAATGGATACAGAGATGCAAGGACAGATTACCATATTTGAATATTAAATCCTGCTCTGTATTGCACTGTTTTGTTCAGTTGACAAGTTGGACTCAAGTGCCTCTCCAAGATTATTGCAAAGCCATTCTGTCTCAAATTGCATTGCCAAAATGTTGGGAGATTATTAACAAAGCTATGCAGCTTTGAGTGCAGAGCAGCAGTAACAGTTGGCTCAGAGCCACAGTGTATGGGAATATTAATGATCAGGCATGATTTTTCACATTTTGTACTTGGATGGAAAGTTTACATAGGTTTCAACATGCTGATTGAGTTATGTAATCCTCAACCTTACTAAAAAATGACTTAATATTATAAAGGCTAGGTTAAAACAAATCAACTGGCAAAACAAGAGCTCAGTTAATCAGCTCGATGAAAAGCTTACACTTTGGTGGCATGTGAGAAGCAGAATTATTGAGAACAAAATGCACGCTTCCTTTCTGACTAAGTGAGTGAGTGACTGATTAAGTGACCTGTCACTGATGTAAGTCCAAGAAATCCTGCTGCTATGACTGACATGTTGACGGCTCAGTAAATGAAATCCTGCATCTTATTGCCAGCAAGTCACTCATGCAACGTTTGGCCTTTTTCTCTGGGATTTGCATGTAGAATATCATACTGAGACACACATTGGCATGCACATGCTTAATCAGACTCAAATGGACACAGCAGACAAGACAACACATTAACAGTCACTCACATCACCCCCCCCCCCCCCTCCTTCTTCCACATCCTCCACCCTCCTCCACACATGGTATATGTCAATAATATCCCTCCTTGCTCCAGAAAGCAGCTCCATGTGGCCTGGTTATGTTATTACCTTAGCAACAAGCTGCCTTATATCCTGAGTGTATTTTGATGTGTGTGTGTGTGTGTGTGTGTGTGGGTGAGCTAGACAGAAGCAGAGAAAGCTGTGAAGTGCTTTTCTGTGCAGCAGATCCCAATTCAAGTGTTCATATGCATGTGTTAATGTGAGTTTTAGCCAATGTATAAGGCCACATGTGTGGAAGCTACACAAGTATAACCCTGGATTTGGGTTCTTTGCAGCAGCGCACAGGCCCATTGTGACCTGCATATGCTTTAATTTTCACACAACAAATATTGGATTACATTTACTGAGGCCTGTTATTGTACAGCAGCTCAACAGCCCTGCTGCTTGGGGCTTACTGTAATTATTGCAGTTATGGTTAATTAGCTTGCAAACACTAAGGATTCATCTCAAATCAATATGTGGAAGAAAAAAGAAGTGCAGAGAGGCTACTGACCCACAGGTGCCTTTAAATAAAAGGAAAACACTTAAGGAAATGAGGAGCTGATACCAAAGCTATTATGAGTCGCATTTCAGCGTCAATAATTCAATACCACCCTTATTTTAAGACTGCTATAATAGCATAATTACTGTAACAAGCGAGATCATCATTGAAAAGACTGGCAGCTTCTACAGTCTCAGGGAATTTTATATTGTTTGCCAACGAGATGGATTTGGCAAGAAGTCTTATTGTTTTGATGTGAAAAATGGAAATGAATGTGATTCTCACAGCTCAAATGGAGCTTTTGGACTTTCTGGCAGAACGAGATGGTGTGAGCAAGCGGATGGAAGAATTACTCCCCGAATTCTTATCCTATTTAAGCAAAAAATATGCCTGGCTCAGGGACAGTAGATGGAAAACAAGGTGTGCTGAAAGTGTTTTCTGGATCATAATAAGCACTAATAGTAACAGTGGCACGCAAATTCAGGGTACCACTTTTCTGGAATATGGTATTATTTCCTTGACAGTAATTATAAGTGTCATTTTAAATTGCACTCTGATATTTTCAAGTATCTAAATGAAACACTGTATTTTAGCCTATTCCAACCTCCTACATGTTTGACAATCAACCAAATGAACCTGTATTAGAGTCACTCCCTTTGGCATCTGTGGAGGAAAAAAACAAAAAAAACACCCATCATTTGAGCTCTTATAGAAGACCGCCTACAGTCTTTAGTAAAGAGGATGGGGTGTACATTGTCAAACTACACAGGTTCTGTAGTTACTGCAATTGATAATTTCAGTAAATGTATATGAGATTTATGTTCATAAACACTGCTTTAGATTAGGTTAAAACCTAAAACCACCAACCATGTTTTAGTCTGTTGTTACAAAAGGTTACACAAAGTCACAGCAGCATTCATTATATGTATAAGTGACAGTGTAAATTAGTTTTTCTTTCACATTTCATCTTCCTAGGTGTTGGACTACAATGTTTGACATCTAATCAAGTTTAACAGTCTACAGCCACAGCTCTGTGAACTTTAGCACAGCAATGTGCTGAGCCAAGCTAATGATAGCACTAGAATGCTAACAGGCCATCAATGGGAATGTTAACAACTTGCAGGTATTTAATCATAATCTCACGATCTCTTTAGAGTGTCATGGCAAGTCTTATTTCAATGAGGACCAAACCTGGTGGATTAACCAAACTATATATCTGATTTGGGTCCTTCAGCTAGCATAGTCGCTGGCTTTCAGCCAGTAATATTTGTACCCTGCAAAGATTGTGGGCTTGTTCGAACTACTGTTCTTTATAGTTACTAAACAAGACAAGGGCCTAACCCTAACAAGTGCCTATTTGCCTTATTCTAAAATATTCAAAACATATCTTATGAGCAAGAAACACACTCATCATGTGTTTATGCCTTAAGAACTTAAAAAAAGTGTTTTCACCTCACTGGGTGAAACTCTTTCAAATGTGTTTACATGGTGAACTGTTGCACCTGTAAATACAGTGATGCAACAAGGACCTGAAATACATGTCCCTGCGGCAAGATGCGAGGTTAAACCAGTGGTGGTTGGTAAAAACAATATTTTTACAGGGTATTAAGTTACTCTTTCGTAAGCAGCATTGTACAATAAACAGAAACCTGCACTGTTTACAGGACTATTCCACAGGGTGCGTTCAAGTTCACCTTAGAAGTCTTTATATGCAGTCTATAAAAATTAAGAAGTGTTAAATTATTTAATAAAGGTATCAATAATCAATCACATTTGAATACGTATGTGTTTTAGACCCAGTGTCTGCTCAGGCTCATTAACAGGAAGTGATCTCAGTCATGTCACTGCAACCTATTACTGGGAGAAAAAAAGGTGCATGAAGCTGTCAGGTATTTTCCAACAGTGAATATAGAAGAGAAGAAGGAGAGGGCAGGGGAGATACACAGAGGTTGCAGTATTACATTTTACATCTGAAATCAATATCGTGAAAATAAGATGGAACACTCTGCTCGACTAAGATAAACACATTCAAGAATACTGCAACAACTTGACTTGACTTTCGTAAGGTCAAATATAATGCTGCTTGTTGAAGAAAAAGAAAAAAGCTACATTTACATCTTTATAAAAAGCTATAGCTGAAGGTAAAAAAAAAAAAAAAAAAAGATTTTGAAGTTACTGGGCTGATACAATTAACCCTGTGTCTCATTGTTATTGTGAGACACAGAAATTGTCCTTGATCTTTCTGGTAGTTACAGTATCTCTATGCTCTTTTTTGAGATGGGATAGCTCTGCAGCAGCATGTACAGGAAGGAACGATATATTGCTTTATACTATATATAAGGATTGCTGACATGTCCAATTGAAAATCCATGGGAGCCATTCCCACTGAAGCAGCAAAGAGCAGATAATGGAAAATGAACCTGCATCTCCTGAGTGTATTGCAGTTGCTAGGTTATCCTCATATTTGCAAGGTGTTTCATAAGGCCCTGCATCTCTTGCTCTCTTTCTTTCTCTCTCTCTCTCTCTCTCTCACACACACACAAACACACACTGTTATCCATATCCTCCTCATCTTCCATCCTTCCTCTTTGCGCGTCTCCTAATAGGTCATCTCTCTCCATTCCTCCATCCCCACCTCATCTGTACCTTCACACCCCCATTCCCATCCATTCCTTTCAGTTTTCACTATACCTCCTGTTATTTTCTAATCTCATACTGCCTCTCCATTCCCTCCATCCATTGCAAGCAAAGAAACATAATTGCCGTGTTGAATGGAGTTCCCTCCCTTTGATTTCCCCCTGGGCTGACGAAGAGTAGATATATGTGCCAGAATGCTAACAGTTTGTTGTTTCAGCTTCAGGGGAAAATAAATGTGTGAATTATAAATAGAAAAGGTACATTTTCAAAGAAAGTGGATATATGTTATGTATAGATGTGTTTTTGCTGAGATGCAGCACTGTCCCAGGCTGGGGAATACACTGCCTCCTGCCAAAACTGGGGAATGTGCCTTTCTTGAAATAGGTGTCAAACAGGTATGAAAATATACTCTAGTAGGACACAATGTTACTTTTTCATACACTCTAAGTCCTTCCTATGTATATATGTATTACTGTTGCAGTGTGTTACACTACATGAAGTATTTATCCATTTCTTCCCAGTTGACATTATTTTTAGGTCAGAATGGCACATGCAGAACGTGCGGGCTGTGTCTTGTTAATTACACTATGACATCAACTGTATGAACAGATGAATTTAAGATGGTGCGGGGGTTATATGACTTGGAAAGACTGAATGGATATTTTAAGTTCTCACCTTGCCACACATGTACGCTGTTACATTGGGTATTATTGGTATTGGTGCTAGGTTCGGTCTGAGGTGAAACAGGCTTAGAACCAGTGTGGACAGTAAACTAACTGACTAAATAACTAACTAACAAATAAAACAATGAATTCCTGTTACTGGCATTTCGGGGCTGATCAGAAATGGGAAATTTTACAACTAGGGCCAATACTTGGAAATCATTTTGTAACTGTGGTCATGACTGTATTTACAACATTTACAGCATTTTTAAATGTAATGGCGAGCACCATCAGGTCTTAAATCATTATATAATATTCAATATCCAACTTTTTTCAAACTCTCTCAGGTGTTTTTTTCTGAATCACAGTTGGTGCATGGTGTCCCGCCCCTCGGGGACTCCAGAGTTATAGGCAATAAACTGACCATGTGATGTTATTATTCTAAGTGCCAATACCAGTTTAAGTTCTGCAATCTTCCTTTTTGGAACTTTTTTGTAGTTTGGCCAACACACACCAGACAGGATGAAACCAGGTGCACCGTCCGGCCTGGGCCCCTCATGGTGAAGATGGGCCCCCAGTGGTCCATCATTCTGCACATTGTGCTATATCATGTATGAACTCCTGTAAACCTTTCATAAAAACACCACATAACCCCCTTTACTCTCAAGGGGCCCTTTGCCTGAGGCCCCTTCAAAGTCCATGTTCCCACTGGATAAAACATATTGCCTGACAACTTTTTTTGAGAAATACTGAAAAAACAGAAATGTTTGAACTATATTCTCCAAAGATTCTACATACGTAGCATAACATGCACATATAGATAAGTCCCACGTTGCAGTACATATTATGTAGCAGCAAACAGTTCCATTTCCTCAAAGCTTTTCACCTTCTCTCAGGTCAGAGAGCCATCTGAGCCGCTGCATATACTGTATGAAATGAAGGATTATCACTGTAGGGCACTTCACTGTGAGGAGAACTATTTGGATGTAAAAATGGGTTGGTTGCCTGTTAGAACATTTGCTTCAGTGCAATATGGCAAATTCTTTTGATGTAGCGGTCAAAGCAAAAAATGATGCCATTACTTCATACTTGAAAAGTGTGGGAGAGCCTTTCAGGTCATTATACTGTAGCTTAGGGCAGCCTAAGCTGGCTTGATGAAAGATACCAGATATTAGGACTGATTCTACTTGACCTTTCCTGAACCTCTCCGCTCAGCTACTTCAGAACCTGAGGGACTGTGCTCAGTGGTGCACAATCTCTCTTCAAATCGGTTCTCTCAGCACTCAGGGTACATGCAGATGCCATAGCAAATGCAATGGTTAGATGAGCGTTTAAGATTGCATGGATATCATGAGTATTAGTTCTTTCAAGCATACCTAAAGGACTGTATTCATCAAAGAATGGAGTACCCTTCTCCTTTTCCAATCTATTCTCCAGTTGTTTGGGATAAACAGATGTACAGTAGTCTGGGTGGATGCATTTCTGAAAGCCTGTTAAATCTCCTTTTGAGGGGTGAAGCACATGGCCTTTGTTAGGGAGAATAATTCCACCGCTGTCATTGTTGAGCCGCTACAGCCACAGTTTGGGAGAAAATAGTCTGAATCCTATTTTGAGCAATGGTTGTTTAAATGCTCTGTAGCTCTGACATAATAGGATTCAAATTTATGAGTGAAATTGACTGAACATGCCTGTGTGCTTCCCTTTCTCCAGTTTTGTTGCACAGTGTCTAAGCAAATGTAGACACAGGGTGGGCTGCTCATTCAGTCTAAAAATTATAACTGTAACTACAAGCAGAATAACAACAGATGATGAGCTGCAGCTGAAGGTTACTAACTAGAATGTGCACTGGTTAGAAAGTACCTAGTAACCTATTGTGAATAAATAACTGGACCCACTATTCAACCATGCAGGATTTGTTTGACTTCAAATCTGACATATTGCCATTTGATCACTCAGAAAACAGTCAGCCAATCAGAGGAGAGGCTCAGAGTCTCTCTTTTGATTGGTTGAGTGACCTGTCATAACCAGAGCTTCAGAGAGAACCTTGAAATACCTAAAATACCTAAAATATATCTTCTTATGAATATCAACTATTCAAATAAAACAGCACAAGTGTAAATCATGGGACCTTTAAAAGAAATAACTGTGTCATGTGTTCACAGATGACATTATGGACATACAGTCCCAGACACTATTATGACTGAGTAGAAAGTTTTGAATATCAGTGACTAGTGGAGAAAGGTAGCTCAGACAAAATTAGCCGTGAGAGTCAGAGTGGTATTATTCCTGTATATGCAGAAGCTTACATTGTTTACAGTGTTCTGCATCTCCCTATTGAATACATGACGATGAAAACGACAGGAATATTCTTACAGATAACAAAATAACATACTCGAACATAACCAAGTTTAGTTTCTGGATATATCGTAATAACACTGTACATGCCAAGAAGAAACCCAATATACTGGTAGTTTCAGTTTTATACCAGCAAAAACACTAGAGGTGACAAACCTCACCAAACCTAACCCTGTTACTTGAAAGAACTGAACCATAGCTTAACCTCAGCTGTAGCTATCACATGCAAATGTTGGAGGAATAAATTCAAGCCGTTGGCTGTGAGCACAGAGTTTTGTCCCATAACAGCATTCTGTTTTGGCAGCTTGCTTTATGAGCACTGTAGCAACTTCTTCATCTCCGAGCTGAGGCAAGGTGAGGAACAGTCAAAAGAAAACCTGCAGCATGTGGGAGTGGGATGTTTACAGGACACTTTGAATGGAGAGTTGAAGCTGTTGCCACTCACCCCACTCACACACTGAGTCTCTTATTCTTCTCCACATTTACATGCAGTGATTCTGGTTTGTTGCATGTGCAAAATCTTTAACTAATTCACACATCTTCATCCATCCAGGAGGAGTGAAAGTTGCGTGGTGTGTTTGACTGGAATGAAAACCACACCAACCTCTGTAGCACACTAAATGAAGTTTTTTTTTTTTTTTTTTTTAACCCTGCATTTATCCTGTAACATCATTTCATAATAACACCTTGGACTATGGAAGAAAATGTAATCTAGGTTTTTTCAACCAATGTACTGAACATACTGAAACATGTGGTCTTATGGAGTGCATATAACCTGGCCTTGGTTATATGCTGTGATTCACAGGCTTTCAAGATCTCAACAGACCTTGACGAACTCTAAAGCCTTGGACCTGTCTGTACAATTTGTTCTATATGCGGCTTGAAATGTCAGCTATCATTTACAGTGATTCAGCCCTTTACTGCACAAAACACAGATGAGCTGTTCTCTGCTCCAATGAATTCACTAAACCCCAATCAAATGTTACAGGATGAAGAGGGAAAATCTGCTATTTGGCTCTGCAACTCTACCAACTCCACCACCAGGAAAATGGAGATGCTGCATCGTTTTGAACCATTCAGAAACTGGTTGTACGTACACGTATATAAAAAACAACCATCTAATGTTTTCCAACAATGAGCACACAGCACATTGGACCTACTCTAGAGCATGATGTCCTGACAGTGAGTCATTCACACATGTATATTTACTCAGGCATTAGTGAAGCCCCCAGGCACTGTCACCGTCTATTTGTCCATTTGTAAAATATTCAGCCGGCAGCATCGCCGTCATCATCATCATGCTGGGATTTGTTTCAGCACCTAATAATTCACACCTCTGTGACTGCAAATCTATATTTCTAACAGTGTCTGTGGTAATGTGTTAGGTTAGGTCTGTTTTCTCGATAATAATGACTGATGGAGCAAATATTATTTCATTGAGAATAATAGTTTGATAGAATGTCTCGCCACTTTGCTGCAGACCAATATCACATCAATTACTGATTTGGGTTATTCAAAGAAACATCTCATGACGCTGACTCTGATTGACCTTGGAGATCCCCTGACAGTCTGATTTAAATTTTCACATTGCTACCACAATGAACTTGGTGACCCCTTCAGTTTTTTTCTACTACAATTACGAAAGTGAAACACTGGCCGTAAATAGTACAGTCAGTATTTTAAAGGTGACATTGTATAAGGTTAAATGTCTATGTATTTTTTGATTGTAAAGCAGGTTCAGGTTCTACAGTAATACTGTCAAAGTATCAAAGTGCTCAGTTAACAGTGAAATGCACACAGCCTGTATTCAGACACTGAGCCTTAAAGAGGAACCATGCAGGGGTTTTAGCTTAACTATGCAACATTTTTACCTTAATCAAACAGCTTCAGGAATTGTGATGTTAAATAAATGACTTGTAACATGTTACAGGGAGAATGAAGGCTCTCTGCCTTCCACCTAGTGTCTCTTGGCCGAAGACCAACCTTGCAGGATCAGAGCCTCCACCCCCCTGTCCCAGATCTCGTCTCTGTGGCACTGCGACACAAACGCACCCCAAAACCTGTAGTCTCTTGTTTATGACAGATAAGACTACACAATCATATACGTCATAACATTGTATAAGATAAATAACATTATCCACCGCTATATTGATTGCTTTCTCGATGGCTTCATTGAAAACAAATGCACATGGCCCAGAGGAGGGTTGGCAAAACAGCGGAAAAGCAACCAGACTTGCATAGTTTCCCTTTAAAACCAGCCATTAGGACTTCTGTTACTTTGTCACAACAAAGCAGTCAACTCTCACAGCCAAGCCTGCTGAAATCTGCTGTATTTCTATTGGGTCACTCAGAAACCAGACTCAGATCCTCTCTTCTGATTGGCTCAGACATGATCAGAATCACTGATCAGTTATCACTTTATATGTTTGAATGCCACATGGCTAAGTAAAAAGGTCAGTGCTGCAACTGAGACTTTTCCACCACCCACTGAGCATGTATACACAACACAGCCTGAATACTGCTGACCACAAAACACTGATACTAGACTCTGTCAAACCTAACATATAATCTAGGGCTGACTGATTAATCTTATTTCATCATCTTATTGTCACTGTGATGTCAACATACATGATAAACACATTGCAAAGGTGGCCTGAAATGCAATAAGTAAGTTTTATTTACAGGTGCAATGTCTTCACACTCACACCTGTAACCTGAGCCACACCGCAAGACGGAACATAAAAAACAATAAACAATGGTGAAACACGTCCACATGGCATCGATCATCATATTTGTACTGGTATGACTTCTTGTTTTAGTCTACTTATAATGTCTGGATTTTGTTTACAGTGCGCAAGTTTTACACTCTTCTCTGATTTTGGTGTACCTGTGTGGCAGTGTCACAGTGCCACTACAGGCCTGGCATATATACTACAGCTTATTGAGTCGTTTTCAGAAAGACACAGGAGCTGTATGGTTAATATGCACACCTGGATATTTGCTCATTTATCGCAAGTCATATCGTCATTGTGATACTGAACAGTGTCATCGCACATCAGACATTTTACTGATATTGTGCATGCCTATTATAATCAAAATAGTGGATCATTCTATGCCAACATGTATCTTACTCTTTAAAAATCTTCCTGTTCATATTCTCAACGCAACAGTGTTTTTTTTTTTTTTTTTTTCCCCTGACACCAGTAAACTCTGACTTAATGAGATCTGAAATGGTCAGTATTTATTTTAAGGCAAACAACTTCACAGTCCAATTTAAATGTCTGTTTTTATGCTCTTACTTGCTTGTCTTGTTTTATATTCTCACTCTGTGTCTTACTTTGTGAAAATGAAATAAACAACACAAATTAATGCACTGGTTGGTGGAAGAAATACCATCTGAACTTGACTGCCCAGTACTCCCATGATGTTCTGTGTCTGTTTTTATTCAGCAGAATGAGCCTAGAGAGGCGGAAAGGAGAAAAACTGCACTGAAGCAAAATGGTGCTTTGTTTTTCAACATGAAACTTGTCGAGAGGAAATATAGACAGCTGGGAAGTGAAACCCCCAGATGTGGTAAATACTGATAACCAACAACACAGAATTTCAGAGGAAATATTGCTGCAATGAATACAGTCCCCATAAAGCATAAGTGAAATACTTGTGACACCCTCTGTGAGATACAGTGGTACAATGATTAATATTGTGTGATATTAATGTATGTAAATCTGTTTTTCAGGAGCACACACACACACACACACACACACACACATACACACACACAAATATATGTATACAGGAATAAATAAAAGCAGACAATGTCAACATCTTTACTCCATTTGCAGGATAAACAACTGCACTTCATGAAGCTCTGTTGGGGAAACGCCAACAGCCTTTTGCCTTTTCCCTCATTAAATCTGCACTGCAGAGTCATGTTGTGTCAACTCCAGCCATCCACCCGCCCACACACAGACACACACACTGTGATGTGTGCACACAAGCACAGCAGTGCACACATCCACAAGGATTCATGCAAGCACGGACATGCGCATGCACAGTACACCTGTGGGTGGTCAGGTTAGCACGTTTGGTTGTGTTTGTGGTGGTTGAAAACTGGCCTGCCTGAAGGTCTACAAATAGCAAAAAAACCTTACTGCAGAGGGCTGTGTGGATTATGTGTGTGTTTGTGTGA
Source organism: Caranx ignobilis (assembly GCA_021432705.1). Classification (NCBI taxonomy): domain Eukaryota; kingdom Metazoa; phylum Chordata; class Actinopteri; order Carangiformes; family Carangidae; genus Caranx; species Caranx ignobilis. The sequence goes on along the minus strand of MU269981.1, from coordinate 10,187,440 downwards.
TTAAGTCACAGAGAAACAGTCTGAAGTTGTTTTTTTTTTCTTTCTTTCCACTCAAATGTTAACTGTTTTGACAGTGTAGCCCAATGCACTACAGGGTCCAGAAAAGTGGACTTTGCAATGGACTAGCTGCTGACACTCTGTAGCTAGGACGATACCAATCAACCAAGAACATGCAGTTTCTGCATTTTTATGACCTCTATAACATACCATTACCCACTCGAATTTTGATCTTTATATTGTACATACCATTACATTAAAGAGTCATTTTAGAGTTTTGCCATTATTATATAGCCAGCATTATCATTAACTGCACAGCAGCCATTGCTTTGCCCACTGGTGCATTTACAAAAGCAGAGGTTATAATACAGGCTCTGAGCGGTGCTCCATGTTGAAGGCAGACTGGGTGCTAAAGTGACTCATTAGATGGCTGGTTTGTAGCTAGCTGGTTCACATGCTGACTTCAGTGGTAGAGAGGAAGTGCCCCACAGGAGTGTTCCTATGTCCAAATCTGACATTCATACATTTATTTTAACTGGGAAGTACATCCTGAATTTTCACTGGGATTAAACACTTTCTTGACTACCTGCTCTGTTGGTCTGAAAACACAGACACACACAGCATACACACATTCAGTATTACATCAGACTCTGACTCTGCTGTTCTGTTAACACTGCTTCATCAATATTCTCACATGCTTTTCCTATTGAAAGCTTATCATCAGATGTTGTGCAGAATGCTTATCTGAAACATTTTCAATTAAATTTGTGTCACGGGCCCATGTGGCTCATGGCAATTTATTCTTAACAATATTTTACCCTGTGTGTGTATAGCAGGTATTTTGTTAGTTGTCATGTAGTTTGATCCAAACTCTTCAGAGGAAGTATCAATTTGATCTGGCAGAAAAAAATCCCTTCCGTGTCTCATCTTTCATACCATGTGTTTTTCAAAGTATGTTTTTTTTTTTTAATCTATTTGTAACTTTGTAACAGAGGAGAACTCTGTGTCCTTACATCCCCCTGAGCATCCTGTCAGAGAGATATAGTTAAGTGCTTTCATTAGTCAGTCAGTCAGTCAGTTATTTTTAACATTAGCACTGTTAGTGTTTAATTACAACTAACGTCAAAAATACTATACCTAAATAAACCTGGAATGAAAACAAATCCTTAACAGCGAGGTAAAAGATCGCCAAGTTCAGACTGTGAAATACACAATGAAACTGTGTATCTTAACAACATAAAGTGATAATAATAAAAGTCCAAAAGAATGAGTCTTTTTGTCATTTAATAAGATTGTCCTCCAGAAGGAAAAAAAGAGAAGAAGAAAAAAAAACAGCCCATATGTCACTGATTCAGCAGGATATTATCACCCACAGTTACATTTAGTTGTCAGGTGACATTGAGTAATTACAAAAGGTGCAGTGACGTAGTATAAGAGCAGTTAAATCCATGCAAGTAGGAGGCTACAGTGGGTGGATGGGTCGAAAATACACAGGACTTCATCAACATCTTCGTTTTTGTAACCATGACTACAAAGACTGTCAAATGTTGAGGAACTACTTATTTTAGCCGCAATCATGAACATTTTCTAACTCTAACCAAGTGCTTTTTGTACCTTTTATAGTGTCATCATGGACATATTATATATATATATATATATATATATATATATATATATGTATTAAGCAATCCTGCCTACTGGGCATCCTCATTACTGTTAAAATTATGGGTTACATCTATTTTTATGAGTTTGACTGCAACAGTGATGAGGTTGAAGTGGCCAAAATTGAGACTTTAATTTCAGGAGGCATTGTTTCAAACCTCACCAATTCATACCACCTCTCCCTCATATGTTCAGTGTGATACTTGTCAGTGATACTTAATCAGATCTGACAATGTTGTGTGCAGCAAACTGTATCAACCGTACAGACAGCCACTTACTTGACCAACCTGTATTATGCAAATGCCTTAACCGTGGCCTTCAAAGCACAGATCTGTTGCTGGATGAAATGTTTGGTGTTTGGTTACTGGTTTGAAGATGTGGGTTAAAATCCAGCAGCTGCTTTTCTTGTGCTTGGGCCCATTACATTACTTCAAGTTTATAGCAGTTGGATAAATATAGCAGACAGATGGTTATTGCCTTGTCCATTAGAGGTCTGTGCTACTTACAATACTGCATTCAATATGCTGGATTTTACAGTTTCAATTGTGAATGCAAGATTTTTAGGCTATAAGCACACAAGTGTCCAGAAATAAAAACTCCACCTCTGATAATAAATCAGACCTGGTCTGTTTGTACAGGTCCATTTCAATCAGTGGTTTATTCCATTGTCTATAGAGACAGGTTGATGGTCTTGTAATCATGAATTGAATGACTCAGTGGTGCAGGTGTGCTGGGCCTAAATCTCAGAGGCTGTTTAATAAAAATGCACCCTCTATGTGATAACAGCAAGGATCTGAGTCTAAACAGAACATCTTTGGTTTATTTATATCATTGCTCCAATATAATGCCCTTCTTTTCGTAAAATATAACCTACAACATGTTCTGTATCACCTCTGTGCAAAAGGGCATGTCTGCATAACCTGTGTCCTGTTGTGTGTCCTGAAATGAATAAACATAAGGTGAATATGTCATAAGCCTAGAAATAAAGGGAAAGAAAGATGCTTAGAAACAAGCCAGCGGTGGGATCAAGAGTTAAATGGCTGATCTGACCAATGGGCCTGGTGCCCCAGAAAATGCATGTCCAGGGTTAAAGATGTATTTTTAGGAAGGGCCCTCACAACAACAACTACATAGTGTGTGTGTGTGTGTGTGTGTAAGAGAGAGAGATAGGGAGAGAGAGAGTTATTTTGCAGTGTATCCAAGTGGAGTTTATGTCTCCAGTTTTATATAAATCAGATAAATATCTCACTGTGGGGGTCCTGAATACAGACGGCGTGCATGTGGACACAGCTTTCTATTATTTATTATATGCCTCCAACAGACTCTAAACTGTCCCACAGATTCTCTCTCTGCTAAACTGGGTCAATTATAGCCTGGTATTATATCTGTATCTGCAGATGTTCACCAGTCATCACCCTCTTCTCTATGACCAGCCGGGCAGTCTTTATTTGTTTGTTGTTTTTTTTTATTATTATTTATTTTTTATTTTATTATTATAATATTTTTTGCTATGAAGATATGACTGTATGGCAAACTATGACTAATAACTAACACAGAATTAACAATTAGTGTTGCCTTCTCTTTAAGGGAAATGAAATGATTGCGTGATACAGGGATAAGTCCTGTCTGACGGACAAAGCCACTTAATATAAATCCTCACAAATTTATAATTTTCAGAATAGAGTGCCGCAGGATGAAATCCTCAAACCTTGAAATTAGTTTGCATGTGACCACCCTTACCTCCTCTGGAAGTCTCTGGGTTTTCAGTTAAATTGCCAAAATAAGGTCTGCAGTTGTTGACACATAAATTCTATCAGTGAATCACCCAGTCCAGGTTCTATGCTGTTACGTCTATTTAAAAACATGGTTGCTAACAAGTGTCTGAATGAGACAGGCTGTCAAGACGATAAACATCACCACGCTGAACATGAAACCGATCTACTCACCAGTCCAGCTGAATGTTACTAACCTGCAAGAGGAAAGACTCAAGATGTAAAGATGAACTCGGTTAACAGCGCAGTCTAGTTTATTTGATGACTAACATTAGCTTATCACTTATGGTGATTGTATTTACACTCACAATGAGTTGTTAAATAATGAAGATTGTTGTATGTAACACAATGTGTAATTATCATAAACTTGTGTTTGTTACACATCTCCAAACAGCAATGTAAAAATCCCACCAGTGCTTACTTGAGTCAATCACATGATGTTAACCTCTGGCCTATAAAACTGCGTCATCTCTGCAGCACTCTGTTCGTCTTAAACCAAATCAAATTCAAAATTGAAAACTGTGCCGATTCAGTAGCTCCTCATCATTGTCCCCCTTTGGTTTGGGCCAACCCAAGCTCCTAAATATATGTTTTAAACTCATATCTTAATATTCATATTTGTATAGTCAGTGCCTAATAAACAACAGTTACAGTTCAAGCATTGGAGGAAAAAAAATAAAACAATAAAGACATCCTCATCATATTTTGACAGTCTGATACTCTGAGCTAATCTGCTTTGTCAGTGACTGTGTAGGATGGGTTTAAACAGATTGAAAGATAAGTAAATAACCACACAACTGTCACCAGATTTAGATCTAACAACACTCAATAAACACCCACGATAAAGAACAACTTCACTGTCAGAGCAGCACATTTACAGACTGGGGCTCCTCAATTAGGGACTGCCTCAATTAGACCAAAAAAGAAAAAAAGTTACAGTTACATTCACTATCATATATATAGCAACTGGAAGTGTTGTTCATAATTAAGCACTTAGTTATCTTAACAGCTAATTTTCAAATATGATTTGGACTGATTAAACTGAGTGAATGCCCTCCACACCGGGTGTCACTGTGAACAGACTGTGCACCAGACTAAGCCCACAGCTTGCAGACATGTTGCTGTTCACATGCTGTCTGCAGTGCTGAGGACTGAGGTAGGAAGCCTGGCCTGTATCTGTCTGTCTTTCAATCAACAATCAAGTCTTTTTTGTCATTTTCTAAGTGTCAGCAGCTCTACAGTGAACTAAGCCCCTGCCGTACTTGCTGATAGCATGTCATTTCATACCTGGGTTGGCCAAATGGTTACCACTGGAAGACAAGGGTCCAGGTGACTTCAGGCTGGAGCAAACTAAACCTTGATCTTAACAACTAGACCTATAGTGGGTGTTTTGCACAGAATATACAAATGATTTTCCTTTGTCTTGATGCACAAAGACACATCAACAGTTTAGACAATCACCACTGAGATTTTGACAATCTTCAGCCTTCTCTGTAAAACAGCTGATAATACCTCAGTCAGGGTTTATATTTTAGAAACAGAAGAAACGCCAAGACAATGTAGAAGTTCCCTCTGGAAGATGTAGAGTTCCAGAGGGAAAATAACATCTTGTATTGGTATTACCTCCTATTACCACTGTTTATTTTATAATGCATTCAGTTATAGGAAAAAAGATACACGCTCACCCTTTTTTTTCTTCTTTTTCACCATAAAAAAAAAATATTCAATAGATTATTCTAAATCTTTCATTTTGAAAAATCTAATGTGACAGATTGATATGAAAAGCTTGATCTGGTCTTTCTGAATATGATGCAGTTTACAGAATGGGTTTCTGTTATTGTAGTACAGCTTACCCAGCTGACAGCAGTGCAGCATATAAGAGAAACATCCATCCCAATGAAGCATTCTGGAGAGACAGTTTCCTTCAAGCTCCAGGGTCGCTAGTCTTTACCAATCATGACCTCGACCTCACTGTGGAGGAGGAAAAGAGACTAGAGAAACAGCCTGGCAGAGGAGATAGATTTTTTCTTTCAAGGATCAGTGGGATATGAAGGAATCTGCTGGTAATTACAGCATGAGGGAGATCCAGGTTCCCAGGGTGGAGATGGTGAGACTGGGTTACGGACTAGGTTCAGTGCTCCTGAGCTTTTATCTGCATTCACTCCTTCTTCTTTCTGTCTCTCTTACTTTAAGTGGAGTTAAGGGACGAGAGAAAGGGATTGGTGGGAAGTTTGGTCTTGTTGTCTACTGTTCTCTGAGCCATCAGTGCTTTGACTGAGCACGTGGTATTTCAGTTTTCGGCACGGCGCTGCTACTGTGAGATATGCAGTCAGAAATAGATAGGTGGGTAGATAGAGAGACAGACGGCTGGCGACACAGGAACTGACTACAGGGGAGTGAAAGGAATGTGGCATATAATGCCAGCGCACTGTGAAATATCCTCTTTCATGTACAGGAACTTTTCAGAAATGGAGAAAAATGACCGTTTTCCCCACTGACACCTCTGCATTGGTGGTATTTTACAAATCATTACCACATGGCTGGCTTGAATCATTTTCTGTACATGCGAGGTAGCGGTGTTACCTTTCATTCTCAGTCCAAAGGAAATAGAGACTGATGCCACGGGTTCCCAGACACCACGGGTGAAGTAGTGTAGCAGCAGTGTGTGCTGATGTATTTGAACTGCATTTCGCTGTTGCTGTTTTATTTTTCGCTCTGCCACTCTCTTTCTTTCCGCAGGGGCTGAGGTAAACAGAGATGCAGGGGAGCGGGGATTGATGGAGGGGATTTGTGGAAGGTGGAGTATTTTAGGTTGTTGCTTTCCATCAGCTATTTGAGACTTTAAGAGCGTTGCTGCATATGTGCAACTCTGATAAAGAGAACCGCTTCATTAAAACTGGCATTTTGATGAGAACGTTGCCTCCTTGAGGCTGACACAGATGGTAAAGGTGTTTCCCATCTAATATAAAAGTTTACTCTTAAACACTTGAAAAAGCAGCTGAAGTGATACTGGAGGAAACAGGGTGATAAATGCATTCATTCCATTGGCTAAATAATCATACGTTTGGCTAAAACGCTGGTGTGTGGTAAAGTTTCTTGCAAATGGTGTGATAAATGAAAAACACAACATATAAAAGTGAGTATGATCTGAATGAGTAGCCTGGGCTCAAACCCTGCAAACCCATCCGTATACTACACTCTGTTTACAATCACATGGGTGCACAATCCGACACAACATCAAAGAAAACGTTAAAACATATGAAAGATGAAAAGTCTGTGGCTGCATTAACAACCCCCGATCCAAAATGAGTCACACCTGCAGGCTGGGTACTGACCCTGTTCACTGTTGAACAGCTACAGTCCTTGAGATTTTCATGAAAACATGCTCCCTTCTTCTCTGAGTTGGTTTAATGTCATGCATCATTGTGTTAGTCTCTAATAATGTATTTGAACCCTGCCTGGCAGAGTCTGCCATCAAAATTACCTTCACTTGTACCAATTACAGTTGAAGGAAGAGTCTGGAGGTTTTTGCTCAAAAATAAACGCTAGACTTATACAAATGAAATCCGGCTTAATCATCACCTATGGGCTTCTAGTCCTGTGTGCTGGTGACTGTGTCTGCAGAGCCCCCTCCCCCCGCCTGAATTTTGGTGTTTTGCTTTGTTTTGTTGTGCGCGGGATGTTTCTCGGTGTTTTCTCTGCAGCCAATGACAGAGCAGGTGAAGTTCCGTGCAGCACGGGTAGGTGGGCGCTAGCCCCGCTAGCTGTGCCGGATGCTAGCGGCGGAGGCTATCCGCCACGGCTAAAACCCGATAGCTCGATGCTAACTTAAGCTATCGGTAGAGGCTAGCATCCACTGCTAGCAACCGCCTAACAGCTCACCACAACCCTCGTACTCGTCGCAGCGTAGCCCTCGAGGCTCCTGTTACCGGTGACAGCCGGTTATCGGCCCGCGGCTCCAGCGCTTCACTCAGAATTGTATTTCCTTTTCTTTCAGTCCTGAATACTGCTGCTGCTGCTGCTGCTGCTGTCAGGGGCAGTTGAGCCGAGAGGAGGGGCCCAGTTTGAATGTTTTGTTTACAAACTGCAACGAACAAACCTACAGACTCCAGAACTTTAATACCAACCCATCATTTCCTGGCTCGCCGTCCGTGTGTCATCTGTTACATAATGTTATCACTTAATCATACTTTCATTTCAAACAGATATTGGGTTGTGTTGGATATTGTGTAGGTAGCCTGTCATAGACATTCATCTCAGATGACTGGCTTATTGTACATTATCCATCGTTTCATTATATAACACATATTTCAACTCAAACCGCAATCTTATCATAACCCTAACCAAGTGTGACCTTTTATTATTGAATCCATGTACAGTCAACGTGTTTATTACTGTAACCATGACAACCAAGGTCTCACAGGGGTGGTATTTCAGAAGACACTCCCATGAATCAAATCAAAGGGTTAAAAAATGAGGCAAATGGTTTGTTGAGGTTTGACAAATGTTGGTTAGTCTGGTTTGACTAAGATGGTGCAGGTGGCCGGAGGAAACTGGGGGCTCTGCACTGAATACATAGGAATCCAATCATATATCAACATGCCATTATTGATGTCCATTGATATGAACTAGAGGGTATACATCTCTATTCCACAGAACCCCGCCTCCAGGACATTTCTCCGGCCCCGTCTTCTCCCTCCTCTCACTCCGCCTGCCCTGTCTGCCCTGCTGTCAGGATCGTACCATCAAGCTTGTTTCTCACCGTTGGAAAATCTTTGTTTACCAATTGCATTACATTTTAATTAGAAATGTGACCCCTGTGGAGAGAGCGTAGCCTGAGAATGAGATGCAAATGAAGAACTGGTGAGCAAAGACATCCTTGTAATTTGGCAAAAGGAAAACAGAAGTCGTGTGTTCTCAGATTCCCTCTGTGAGGCCAAAGAAAAGACAGAAGTCTGTAATATTATATTGATACTGTACATAAAAATGCCACTACTTTCTTGCTTGCATTTATTCCCTGTTGCTTTAATCATTTAATGCACTGGTTTCTTTTGTATTTTCCAGCACTAAGCTACTCTCCAGTATTTTGGTGATTAATGACTTCATCTGCTCTTTGATCTTATCACAGGGTCACTTTTCCTTATTAACAGTGTCAGCTAAATCCTCACAGAGTCAACAAAATACTGTGAGTCAGCATTTTTTGGGGGGTGTAACAAGTGACTTTCTCCTCAACATGGAGAGCTGGTTTCACAACCCAAAATGCGCATTTGAGTCAAAGACTGTAATGTTACAAACAGACTGCATCCATAGTCATTTAGCATTATTTGAGGCTGCAGCATTGCTTTTTTTTTTTTATCACATTAAAAATTATTAGTTGTGTTACCGTTCATGCAATATTTATCATCATCTTCTCTAAGTGGTTTTGTGGTGTTTGCATGTAACTACAGGGAAATATTCAAACGAGCACCAAACACACAGTGACTTGGGTCTGATATGACTGTGAATCACTATGAACCCTGATAATGGTGCTAGAAGAAAAGTCAAGTAATCATTGCTTTTCCCAACCAGAATTGATAAGTAGGTAAATAAATAATGGAGTGCACTAAATTTCAACCTCTGAAACATTTTTCTTGGTGTCACCATAGTGACATAGTCAAGGTATGACCAAAGTCATTGGGATACTTCCTCTGGAGAGCATTAGTGTCTGAGTGGCCAGGCTTCTAACAAGGTAACAAAGGTAATAGCAATAATGCTAATAGAACCATGTGGACAATCTGGGCACTCAGACTTGCCACTGACAAGGGCAGAGACATATTTTCCAGTTAATCAGATACTTTATTAAAAATATTCAGAATATTCAATAGCATGGGACTGGGAGTGCTGAAAAGGAAAACACATTAAAGTCAAATGAACTAGAACCAATGAGGGCACAAAAAAATAGTTTATTACTGGAGATTTAAAGGCTCAAATTGTTTATAAATAGGCCTGCTAAAATATCTATAAAGGCAGTCCAACAAAAGCTATACACACAGAGTGAACCTGGGCTGAGGTCATCTGCAGAGAAGCAGACTAACTGAGGAGAGTGCTGCATGTACCTAGCTCAGGTGCAGTGCAACAAGCCTCACTGCAAACATGGTGCAAATAACACTCCCAGTGTCCCAGTGCTCCAGTCACATGCACAAGTATATGGTTGCCTACCTCCACACATATACCTACACTGGAGAGCAACCCATCTCCCTCAATATGTGAACCAATCCATCTCACAGAAGTAGCAACCAGCAACCAATCAGCTGACTGACCAACATCACCAGGAAGTGCACAACAAAAGTAAAGCAAAAACCTTTTCTTAAATTCTTATTTGCGGATCTATAGCTTGTGTTCTTTTCTACTTCCCTTTACATCCAGTACAGTGTCAAGCAAACCTTCTTTTACTGACAACAAGAGCAGCTCAGAGAGGTGAAGAAAAGCCGGCAAAATGAAAAGATATTCATCATCTCACAATGCATTGTTGTTTGCCTGGAGTCTCAACCCACCACAGTATAATTACAATTTTTCATAAGCTTCATGTGCTGCTGATGAAAGAGACCGCAGTTCTGTGGATTATATTCTTCTTTTTTCTTCTTCATGTGGATGCACAGGAGCATCAAAACATGTTTATCATATGAAACATTTCATTTTAAACACTATACATACATAATAGGAAAAAAAAAAAAAGCTGTGACCTGATTGTTCACACAAAACCATTTTGATGCCTTTGCATCACAATACGCTCCTGTTCCTATGTAAACAGTTTAAGTCAGAGAGGACTTTCAATAATATTCAAGCAGAATAAATACCTGTCACAATTGGTGAATCTCTTCATTTTAGGGCAAAAATGCTTTTTATTATCATCACTAAACACACAAAGCATTGCTCTGACTAACCACATCACATTATCCTGTGAATTATGCATTATATTGCTAATATGTTTCCCTTTACATGACTCATTTCCCTCCATAATGGTCTGTAACATGAATTCTGGTGTGCCAGAATCAGATCTGGTTGCCATAGCATCAGGCCTTTTTTATCACTGACAGTGACCCTCCATCATTTTTTTTTTTTTTGGATTGTTATTTCTCTTCAACAAGAACCTGCTACACACTCACACACACTGACATGAGAAGTTTTGGGTAAAGTGTGAGAAGCAGGCAGCAGCTCCTGCCTGGATATCTGCTGCCGGGTATGAAGCAGCAGAACACAGTTTGGCCCACAGTCAATAGATGGGTTGTGTTTGATACAAAGGCATCTATTTTACTTTGGAGTGATACCAGGGACAAATCCAGTCTCGGAGCTTTCTACTATCTCATTATCCTGGAGGATACAGACACCTTTATTCTTTTTTTAATCTCTACATCACAGATTAGACTCTCCAAAAACTTGAAACTGTGGGAAGGCATTTTCTTTAATGTTAAGTGGATGGCCCCAAAATGAAAAGGATTCAAATTCTTTCACTTTCCAGCAATCGTAACAACCCTCCCACCCCCCAACTTCACCTAAAGAAAAAGAGAAAAGAACTCATCACTCCTCTCCAGAGCTATATCTCCATCATTCAAGATAAAACTATTTCAGTAGCAACATTAAGGAGGAAAAAACAAAACAACAACTGCAAGGGCTGACTGAGTCCAACCTGGAAACCCCCAACACTATAAAATCTTTTCTGCACTTTAACTCTTTCTCCATTATTTCTGAGCTTAAGAAGCAATAGGTTAGTCCTTTGTGCCGCAGACAGCAATGACTGCAGGCCAGAGGCACAAAGCACACATAATAGAGCTATTTGAGCATTTGGGACTGAACTCAGAAGCTTCAAAACATTGCAGTCCTTGACAGTTTGGTTTCATTGCACAGTTATTGTGGGAATACTTTGTCCTTTTATTTCATTTCATTTTCATTTAACCTATATTTAGATCTCAAAAACCATTGAGGCTAAACCATCATTTCTGATGACATCAGGAGCACAATCAAAAAAAACCAACAACAACAACAAAAGGATGGGTTGGGTAGTTTTGGAGTGGCTGGTTTAATAAATTACAGACGTATGGTGGCATGTTCCCTGTTAAAACTTTGTAGATAAAAAGGTAACAGTGAATGTCTCTCCTGACAGATAAGGGTGCCCATTCCACTTCCTTGTATAGTGTGCAACGATGGGTGGAGTAACTGGACCCAGTGATGAATCTGACAGCAGCAGAGTGGTATATTGAGTCCAGTGGAACAAGAATAGAAGCAGCATGCATGTTTGTAGATGATGTCACCATAGTCCAGAACAGGCATGAATACAGCCTCGATGATCCGTTTCCTGTAAGGCAGCGGAAAGTTTGATTTGTTCCTCTACAAGTATCAGATTTTTTTTGTTTTAATCTAACTGCAAGGTTGTCTATATAAAAATTAAATTTAAGTTTTGGATCTGTGGATTGGATTTGTATTCTGTGATCCTGAATGTTATGTCCTGTTAAAGAAGTTATATGTAGACCGTTGTCAGCCCGATTTACATAACTGCGTCTGTTACATCAGTGTAGGATCATAGCTGTGGTTAATAAGAATAAATACAGTTTTTAATACGTCACCATGAGATGGGCACCTCACCGGCCCGCTGTCATGACCTTTAACAATGCAGCTACAAACTGGAGAAAACTCTACAGCAGGAATACAAAGACTGCTGTTGGCACTAAGAAGCAATGATATGATTTGACTGGGTAGCTAATATTTCATAATCGCATGTCATATGTCATTCATGAAGGGTAAATAATGTTAAGCGTTCACATGCTTATTATAAAACCTGTTGGTCACTAAATAAAACTTTTGCATTTATTTTGCACTTGATAAGTGAAGGAATTAAGCTTGATGTGGGACTCACAGTGCTTCTTCGGGACTAGTAAGAAAAGCTGTTCATGTTAATATTGACTATGTAGCCTGAGAAGTGATCATAGTGTAATAGGGAAGTACATATTGTTTTGTTTTTTTCCCCCACTGAAATTGCATCATGGCAGGTCATCGTTCATTAAGTATAATGTCTGTCATCAAATCATCAGTTTACAGTCATACATAACTGTAATAAACAGATGCAAACTAATATCTTCATCATTATTAGTTGTAAACCATAGTTGTTGCAGTAGCTTTGGAGAGTCAAACATTGTTTTGGTTCTCAGATCAGATCAGATCAGATCTGTGATAAAGGACAACCAGAACACAGTTTTCCTAGAGAAACAAATATGGAGAACTGTGAAAATATCCTGGGAAGCTGCATGATCAGCAGTGTTTCTATCAGTCTGTTGGAACCATAGTTTTGGTGGTGATTATACCTGAAATATAAGCAGAGATAGCAGCAGCATGCTCTGATGGTTAAATCCTCTGTTCTCTGAAAACAATAAGAAGAAGGGCTGTTCTGATACTTGTACTACTTTAACAGGCCAGTATTGTTATCATTCTTTGTGCAAAAGTTGAAGTTATAGTAGTAGTATAGTAAGTGTGTGGGTGTTTTACATAAATAAAACTGTAATACTACCATATAAACATTATTATTGTGTCTGGGATCTCATTTTATGAGTAAAAAAAAACACTGAGCTTCTGTACTGACAAAGTGAAAAATATGAATTTAGAATTTGTGGCAAATCTATGAGAAGTAATTGATCTGCAAATCAACCACTGACCCTGTCCACCAATCCTGATGTATGGAACGCCCCACATTTACTGTCTCACCAGGGGAACATGACTTTGAGACATTTTGCTTTCTTTCTTTCTTTCCCCTCTGGAAAAAGCTCATGAGAATTTTTCCACCTGTTTCAGCCAGCCTTGTATTATAGCACATAAGCCCCTGCTGTTTTGCCCAATGGGTGAAGTCAGTATATGTTATATCAGTTAGAATTGGTTAATGGCTGCCAGTGTTTTGTCAACTCATGAGTGTTTGCAACAATAATTGGCCTAGTGTATATTTCCTACTCAGTGATGTCCACTTTCCTGGTAGATCACTGGCCATGATGTTCTGTCAGCTTGGTGAATTATAGTTAATTGGTTGCGTAATCAACCCACACATTCATCACAGAAGTTGTTCCCCTTGGCAACTCCTTTAAATAAATTAGTCCCTCGCCCATTTCTGCCTCACTCTGATTCTTGCTGCTGCCTGATCTGCCTCTTTTTCTGTCACTCCTGGTTGCTGTCCTTGTCTTTATCTCTCCCTCAGTCATTTTCACAGTTTTCCCTCTTTCTATTTCTACCTCTCTTGCTTTGTCCTTTCCTGTCCATTTTCTTCTGCCTGCCTCTGGGTGTCATGTGTCTTCCTCTATCTGTCTGTCTATCTGTCGAGACATCCTTCCGCCTCAATAGTACTCCGTCCTGTCTCACTCCATCTTCCTTACTTTCACCCTCTTTGTTTTTGCCTGTCTCCCTTTTTTGTCTCTTTATGTGTCCTTCTCTCTCCCTCTCTCTGGTCTCCAGACATTAGGGCAGACAGACATACTGGGAGCTGGCAGCAGTGTCTAATGGAGACACATTAACACAACGTTACTGATGCACTGAAGACATTAATTCAGGCTTCATGGAGCGACAGAGTTCATTGATGTTTTTGTTCACACTGCTTCTGATTTTTACAATAATGAAAGTTCAATCGTTTCCTGGACACACCAACTTTTATTTTAAGATGCCTTGCCCAACCAGGCAAGTTCCAAATTCTCCTTCAGTGACAGTGGTGAGAAAAGGCCGGAAGTGTTTTTTATTGTCACACTGAATTTGATCTTGGATCATTTGCATATGAGATCTCATCACTTCATTTATTCTTTACACATTGTATGATAATGTGTCATTATAAATGTATGAATTTGCACAGTACAGCTAAATGTAATGAAATTTCTTCTAGGCGTCCATCACCAGAAAGGAGTCATGGCGAGTTTGACCTTTCACCTTCTGACCACCAATCTAATCAGATCATCCTTGAGTCCACATCAACATGCCAAAAGACGTTCCTTTAATTCTTGAGGATGTAATTAGGTTTTTATCTTTCATGGACAGTGTAATAAATGTCCTTAAGGCAGGGATTTTGACTTCGTAAAAAAAAACAAAAAACAACTAACACACAGATATTTTTGTCATTACAATTATCTCTGTTCCACTCAGTGCCAGTAAGTCATGTCAATGAGCCAGCATGGAGAAACCCTGAACCTTGGAACTGGGTCGTCTACACTGAATGTAGCCTTTCAGCTACTTTCAGCTAGAGTTACACCTGTGTCGGTTAAAGTCAATATGTCCACTATGAAAGTGATCCACTGGCAGCCTTAAGTGTTATTTGGAACTGCCTTTACTTTCTGATTGTACAGCTTGTTAGAGTGACAGTCTAGTTGTGGTAGCAGCTCCCTGTGGTACTGGAAATATTCCTGAGGTGTTCCGTCTGTTCATTACATTAAACTTCAGTAGCAGTTTCAGTAGTGTCAAACTGTGCATCAAAGTTTGATGAGCTATAAAATGTTTCATTTAGTTTTCACTGAAACTGAAATTTAACGTAGTTATAGTTTCATTTTATTATTCATCTATTGCAAAATTATAAGCATCGTTGTAAACAGATCAAACAATAGATAATGAAGTCAAAATGAATAAAGTGTTGTGTAATCAATAAGAACTTTAAACGTTTGTTTTTTAAATTCAGCTGTGTACAGCTGTACATGTAGGTAAAGAGCTAGGGCATCCTCATTAGCTGTTTGTGTTTTGTTTAAATTAGTAGAAAATGTGGTTTCAGATATTTTAATACAATACAATCTGCCAATACAGATTTATTATAATTGGTACACATAATTTGAAGAAAAGGTTGAAAAAAAAAAATATCTGTGTGCCCTTTTCAGCTGTATTATCAGCTCTCTGTAGGCAGGGATATAGGCTGGTACCAGAAGATTGCTGCTATTATCTCTTAATTGATCCAACAATACTCAATTAATGGTAATCCAAATTGTGATGGCACGCATTCACTACATCAAAACAACTCAGCTTCATCGAGCTAATCCACAGTCAATACCTTGACATATTGTAATAAGCCAGTTAATGGTTAACATAAAGGCTATTGACAATGCAAAAGGTAAGGTGTTGTATTGATGATAAAGAAAAAAAAAACACTACAATAATTCCTATTTAACTCATGCAATGGATAAGAGCAAATGGAAAAATGTGATGATTTGATGAGTCAGTGAGGCTGCTGATTAGTAAAGGTTGGCTTCATGGTCTGGCAGAGCTGCACTGCAAAGGCACATTAAAGTTGTGCATCTCTGACCAGCACAGTTGACCAGCAGTTAACTTTTTCTTACAATAAAGAAAGGTCATCACTGCTCAGTATCCAGTCTGTGCAAACAGCCAATTAATTACACACACACACAGCTCTTGGATGTGGCTATAATTGTCTATTAGTTTGAATTTTAAAGATGAAGGAGAATGTAAATGTCATTTATACAAGAATTAGTGCAACTGTAGCAATATCCTTTGTGCAGAAACAACTCGGCAGCCTCGGCAGGACAATGCGTTCATATATGAATTTATTTTGGAGATTACAGTGAAGATAGTTTTTTTGTGTGTTTTTTTTTTTTTAAAGAATGCCCACATATTTATGCAGATGGGATTCTTTGCACTTAACCAAAAGGTGCTTCATTAGAAATTCCTTCACCTCTTTGAGCGGGTTGTCCTTCTCTCGAGTTGCCAGATTGATTGCATCCTGCTGAATGATGTCGCACCCACACAGCTCACTGTGGCTGAACAAAAACCCATTCATACTTGCTGTAAAGGTATGGGCACACAAACTCTTATGGTGCTTTCTTTTCATGCAACAAGATCTCAGAAGAGTTGAATACATGTAATACTGCAGGTGTGTATTTACATTATTACCACTGTAAAATATTAGTTACACAGAACGTTAACTTTTTAACTTTTTTCCTTTCGGTTTGGACCTACATTCACCTGCTGGCCAAAACCACTACTTCTGCCTTAGATACTAATGTTGCTCCGTTTGTGCTGGATGTATGAAGCTGCTGTTCCTGAACATGTGTGACGTGTCAGTGTTTTTATTCTCAGCTTGTTTGTTTCCAGTTTTAATTAAATTACACAGTTGCAGCAAAACAGACTGAAAATATGTGACCCAATTATACTAACAGGTGATATTTAGGGCCTGATAGCAGTTAAAAGGATAGTTAGCATTAAGATCAAAACATGCTGTATTTAAAAACTACTCTGTACAAATTCCAAAAACTATGGTGTCCCTCAAGGAACAAAGCACGGACATGTTTTTTTTTTGAAACACGGGTCATGGTTGGCTGATGATTCCTTCACTGGCCAAAAAACCCAGGTCTGATCTCCAGCCGGAGCTGCGTGGCCATTCCCCCGCTGCAGCGCGTCTGGTGACAGTGCGACAGCAGCACGGAAGCTAGCAAGGCTGTGGTCAGTGTTTTTCCTGTTTTCCACTTTTGTCCCTCCCCAAATGATCAAAACACAGCACACTCAAGCGCTGATGGAACACAGATGAATGAATTTGTGGCAGAGATGGAAAACAATCACTATACGCTACACGTCATTGTGTAAATAAGCGGGCTGACCCAGGTGTAACGTTCCCACTTCAAGCTGATCGGATGCGAGCTGATTAAAACCTGCGTGGATTGCAGTGTCGTTTGCTCTGGGTCGACATGGGTCGGTGGCCCTGTGCCACTGCTGTCAGAAGTCGACTGTCAGCAGGTTTAAAAGGGTTTTTTGGTCAGTGGGAAAGGGGCATGAGAAGCCTCTTCATCTTAGTGTCTCACAATAGCACACTTGGTAACAAGGTAGCTAGCTCAGAAACTACTTTGAGCGACAGAAATGTTTCTGGGTTGGTAACACATTAGCAGGTTGCTCATAGTCCATAAGTCAACTAACTTCTAGTGTCACCAATGTCGGACACTGGTTCAGATGAGCAGTGACTACAAAGTCCTGCTGAAACCAGCATCCTCTTTTAGTGTGTGTCTTCATGAATATTGAATGAATGACTGATCTGGCTGTGACTTCATTTTACCTTACAGGATTTAGCCTACTACTCTTAGACAGAGTCACAACAAAGGCATTTCCGAGCTGCTCAGGCTGTCTCACATCAAAGTCAAAGTGTGTGACAGGCACCTGTGGCCACACAACTACAGCACATTCCACTAATAAAGCTATTACACACAAGGCAGTGAGGGGGTAGTGAGACTTACAGGAGGATAGTAGGTGTGCCTCTTTTTCCCTCCTGTTTGAACAGCAGAAAAAAAGATGGACAGGTCTTAGAAGCACATGAGAGGGAGCAGAGAGGAAATGATGAGAGAGGAAGTGACAGAAAGAGGGAGAAAAGGAGAGAGAGCCAGGGAGAGTCACCATTCTCCCTATGGAGCGGGCTTCTGCAATGCTTTTCCCCCTGATTACACTAATGACCAATTTGAAGCAGTTTAAGAGCCATTGGAGGCTCTCTGTCCCCTCTCTCTTCTCCTTTTCTCCTCTTCTCCTCCATTCACATTATCTTGCTCTTCCTTACTCTTCTTTCCTTTTTCTCCCCCTCCTCCTTTCGCCTGCTTCAGTTGTCCCCTTTTTCTTGGTGGAGAGCGGTATCTACCTCTGTATGTGTGTGCATGGGTGTCCTCCAGCAAGCTGCACATTCGTCTGTGGTAAATATACAAAGTGAAGCATGGAGAGAGAGAGCGAGAGAAGAATACAGAGAGAGAAGAGAGAGAGGAGAGGAAAGGGCAAGCCACACTGAGAGAGGGATGCTAAGGAGATGTTACACAGAGAAACATATGCAGCAGCAGGAGGCAGATTGGTGTTTACTAAAGCAAATACTTCTCAGAGGCAGAGCTTGTCTGGATTCAGAAATTATCCAAGTAGTTGAGCTAGACCTCAAAGGACAGAACCAGTAGGTGTGTGTTGTGTGTGTTTTTTGTTTTCTTTAATTAATTTTTTTTTAATATAAACATTAAATGTGATTTGTTTTTCCCTGATAGATAATCAATTCAGCCAGCAAGCTGTGGTGGGAGAGGGAACTTATCAGGCCTCATCTGTAACAAGCTTATACTTTACAGATAGACCATGACGGGTTTATATCTGATCTTATATCTGATTTTTTATTTTTTTTTTTAGAAAGACCTTCCCCATTTTCTAGTTACACTGTGCAGTCAAAACGAACCCCATAACATCCATTATATTTGCCTTTCATCTCAATTTTTAGCATGTTACACGATCACAGAAATGACTCCTTTTACATTAACAGTCATGTCAATTTCCCTTTTTAAGAGGCAGCGTATTTTTTGGTGGTAAGCTACTGGCTACTTTCAAAAATGTTGAATTTACTAGGACATTCCTTTTGGCTCTAAGAACATAATCCCTCCCTTTCTTGACTTGATGGTCGACATGAACTGCTGATAAAGTGATGGAGAATAAAAGTAGTGTCATTAAGGGGGACCTCCTGTAAAAGAATAAGCCATAGGTCATGTGTTCAATAGGTTATTATGCCCCATAGTTACATTTTGCTATCACAGTAGGAGACATCTAGAGAAAAGTGCAGTGATGTACAGTGCTGCTTGAAAGTTTGTGACCCCCCTTAGTAGTTTTAATTTTTCTGTTTTTTTTTTTTTTGTTAATCATGATTCTTTTTTTACACCAGTTTTTATATATGAAATGTCAGGTTATGTTTATCATTCCATGTCCTTGTTTTGAAGGAATCTGTGTGAGTAGCCAGCAGAGTACATGAAATATGGAATCAGAGTATGTGCAAAGTAAGTGAATCCCAGCTGCATTGGTAAAGTCAAGTAGGTAGCCTACTAGGTAATAGATGAAAACATCTGGATGCTCAAGTAATCAGTTAAGCAGACCATCTTACAAACTTTATAAACTTTACAAAGACTGTATAATGAAAAAAAAAAAAGATGATGATGGTAATGATTATAATAATAATTGCATTCATTTTTCACCCATCCTCCCCTCCTACATCCCTCTTTCATCTTTCTTTTTCCTTTTTTCTAGAATTATTGCTGTTATTATCACTATTATTGTTATTCCTGCTGTCTAGTGATTGCTGTCACAACTATAATTATTATTCACTAATTTCTTCTTTATTACTGCTATCACTATGATTCTCATGATCAGTATTTGTATATTATACTTGAATTACATACACACACATACGCACGCACACACACACACACACACACACACACACCACACACCACACACACCTTGTTCACACTTTGTATATACACCGATGTATGTCCACTATGTTGTTTGTTTTGTATTTCACAAAACAAAAACAACAACAACAAAAGTTAAGCAGACCAATCAAATGAGACATCCTTAGGAAGGACTAATCTTTCACACGTATGGAGGGCACACAGCATCACCACAACTCTGCCCAGAAGTGAACTGCCATCAAAACTTTCACCAAGAAGTGAGGGAGAATAATCAGGTAAAGGCCAACCACACATCATCCCCAGAGAGTAACAGACCATGGCAACAAAGATCGTGTAATGTTGAGTAAGTTCTTATTTTAATCCAAATCACTTTTCATAACTCTAAACAAACAGATTTTGTGCACGGACCTAATCAAGCCAGGACCGTTACTATAGTAACCACAACAATCGGTACACCGTTATCAGTACAGCAGTGTGCTTATTATCGTAACTATGACAACCAAGGTCCTGCCAAGTGCCACTGTTTATGGTTCGTATGCGAGGGTTGAACAAAAAACACTGTACATAATTGTTTAGGTTGGCAGAATGGTTGGAACACATTCTACTTCCTGTTGCATCAGTGATGTCACAACGTTGGCTGATTTAGTGTTGTGTAGTTCTTCTATGTGACCATCAATGTGTAAGTCTGTTTTGAAAAACCCAGACAAACATGTTGCTCTGGAATAAGTTTAAACTGGTCTGCTGACACATGGAATTTACTCTGAGTAATGTTTTATGAAAACATTGTGGGCGATGTGTTAAGGTCTATTGGAGAAAGGTCACACACTGAATACCTGTTATACCAACATTTCTAGAGAGATCTTTTTTTTCCAATCTTTTTCTGTTTCATGAGGAGACACAGACTTAAGAATAAAGAAAAGTGTGAAAATAAATTATATATAAATGATGAAAAGAATGACCTGAGAGGAAATGACTTCTTGTACAATAACAATCCCCTGAATTGAACTGCTTTTACTGCTTTCTCACTGGAAATTAAAATTAGTGTTTGTAAATTAAAAATGTGCTGCACGTCATACATCTCAGTGAAGTGTTAAGATGATCAGATCATATCTTTGTCATCTCAGGCTTCTGACATGTGCAAAACTCAGAAGACACAACTTACTTAAAATATCTGTCTGATCAAAAGCAAACAAACAAAAACAGCAAAGTGGTAGCTTGAAGAGAAACTCAGCATCCAGTAAACACGTAGAAAAAATAATAAATATGTAATTCTAACCAGGCTTTATGGATTCCACATGATAATAAGGTCAAAGTGGAAAAGAGATCTCACACTATTGCAAATCAAGTTAAACCTCAGTGTAACAGGTGTCAGTGTCACTGTGAGTTCTCCCCAGCAGGCGCTGATCAGACCGTTCACTGTTACAATGTCTTTCATTGTGAGGGACTGCACACTACACACACTGCCAACTTAAACTCCACTCTCCGCCTTTGCATCTCTGGTTACCTTCTGCCTTTTGGCGCATGTCGTACGTACTGTACCCCCGTCTCTCTCACTCACGCAGTCTGTTATAGCCTGCTGTGGCCTTTGTCCTCCTGTGTGTGTGGCAGTGATCCATGGTCCAGAAAGCTACTGCGTTTAAACAGAATCATTACCGGGGAGCAGCTGATCAATCAGCTAACCTGGCGCTGCTCTAATAAGCCTTCTCCACACGCCTCTCTCTCTCCCCTAAAGCCACATGCCGACCATGCTCACCCCACAGGCACTATTACCCTGTGTGTCTGTGTGTGTGTATATATATATATTTTGTCTGTTTGTTTGTTTGTTTGCTCTATTGTTTTGTTTTGTTAGTTTTTTTTTATATATATAGGTACATATGGTGAGGCACTACAATACTTCAGATGAGGAACAGGTTATGTAGATATGGCCAGAGACCAGTCTTGGCTCTAGTTAAGGAATGTTAAAGAATGAACATCAATCACGGTGTGATGGACATAAAAGTCTGATCTGCTACACACCCATCCACCTCCCTGACCACAACAGTTTCTGCCAGCTAACTTGCCACTTCCTGCATATGCACTGAATGTTGGCAGTGGATGTAAATTGTATGAACAGCGTTTCTATGGATACTGCACTGCACAGCTCTCTGAATGGTCGCAGCACAGTGATTCAGGTGGGGCGGAGCTAGACAGGAGGCCTCTGAGCTGCACTGTTGGTATTTAGTGTTTCAGAGCAGCACTCAGTGTGGCCTAGACCTTTCAGCAGAGCCCCTGCAGGCTTAAACTCTGGTATAGTGATAATGTGGTACAAAACACTGTGCTGGGCTGTCACTGAATATTTAGCGATTCAGTCTGTGGATTTTAACATTAATATGCTTCTGAATTTTACAGGGTTTGAGTCCAAAAACTAGTTTTAAGTTCAACAGCTACAGGGTATGAAACTGGAAGCCAGGCGTTAAATTCTAGTGTACACACCTCATGCTGTTTGCTCTGCTAGCGTGACAAACTGATCATATGATATTAGCTACGTCCTTCTGTGACCTCTGTCATCTTTTGTTTCAGCAACTGTCAGCGTTCCAAACAACAGACCAGAGAATGTCAATGTGCTGTTCTTACCTGCCTGGAGGACTCCACTCTACAGAGTTGGAATTAAGTGTTCGAAAAAGTTTCAGATAAAGGCGAGACGGTGAGGGAGGGAAATAAGGATGGAAATGGAAATAGAAGAGAAGCAGGGAAAGAGCTGGGTGACAAAGAGATGGGCGTCTGCTGATAGGACAGACTGTGACTGCAGTCACTGTCAGTGTGATACAAGCTCAGAGCACAGGAACAGAGAGGGAGACAGAGGGGGAAGAGGGAAGGAGTGGAGCGAAGAGGAGGAAAATTCAGCAAAGAAGAGTCACTAATACAAATTTCTGTGACACCTGGTGAAAACTTGACAGTTCACAAGTCTCTGAGAGGTTAGGCTTCTCAGAGACGGAGAGAGCTCATATCTACTGTAATTGGACTTTACTTTAAGTTCACCCCCAAAAATGTCGGCATCAAAAAGAAAGAATTACACAGAATGAGACACTCCGTCTTCTGGACTTGATACTAGCGATAACTGAGGTGTTAAATCGTTGATCTGCTGCATCTTGATTTGATCACTCAAAAGGCAGTCAGCCAATCAGAGTAGAGAGATGCCAGAGGGAGCAGGTGTAGCACAGATCTTCTTATGGATCAAACATTAAGTAAAACTAAAACTAAAATCTAAAATAAAGACCTTCAAACAACACTTCAAGCAATAAACTGTACAAACATCTGAGCCCCTGGTTTGGCATTTGATTCTTCATACCACCTCCAGCCAATATGTACAATATGAACACCAAACTCAGGCTGCAGCGTGACACCTCCCTCACCCTGTGTGCCAGATATGTCAGCGACAGAGTAATTGCACACCCAAACCACGTGTTATGTCACAGAGCAGGTGAGCTCCTACAGCAGAAACATAAGGGAACCCTTCCAGGTTTCTCACCTCCTCTTCACTGAGTTCTCTCATGCTGTCATGTGGACAACCTCACAGATTCCAGTCCTTTTGTACGCCTGTCCTTCCTTCCCCTGCCTGTCACTGGAAATATTCCGGAGAACTTTTCATTTTTTCTTTCTGATAAACAGTTTACCAAATAAATAAATAAATAAAATTAAATTAAATTAAATTAAAAAAAAAAAAATCTGACCTAGCATCTTTACAGTACCCACTGATGAAGACCATGTAAAACGACAAATTTCTACCTATACTTCTCATTAGGAAAAGTATCAATATCACTTTTAATATTGTTACACAGGTGGAACTCATTTAAAATGCTTCATATACTGTTTAATATTGTGTAATACATCATATTTATGAAAGAATGTCAATCTTAATCTACAACTAGTAAATGAAAACTGCACTTAGGCATCCACTGTTAGTAGACAGACTGTGACTGTGTGTCTACTTTAATTCTGTTGATAAAGCTTTGACTTAACAAAAGAATAAAGGCTTAAAAACAGATTGTATTGATGCAGTTTATAATTAAAATACCTCATCCATCTTGTGTTCGTTTTAGTCCGTCCCCTCTGTCTCAGCCCACCATTGTTGTCTTGAATTTCATGTCATTCTAATGCATCATGTTTTCAAATAATGACTTTGTTTCCTTGAGCCTTGAAGGACTCAAGTGAAGAGCTGAGACCATCTTAAGATACTGGTTGTTTTTCAGCTGTCAATCATATCAGTGTGATTTTGTCCTACCTCTCTGTGTTGCTAACCTGACCAGATGTACTGCAGATGGAGAGCTGGGATTTCCCCCATTTCCATTTCTTGTTCTTGGTCTTTGTCACGTCTCTGCTCTCATTTGTCATCCGTTGCTCTGTTTGCACTTCTTCACTCTTTCTGTCTTCCTGTCCCTCTCATGCTCACATTCATTCATTTTCTCATACACGCTCGCTCGCTGTCATATCGTGAACATTTCTCCCTCTGTTCCCACTCATCTGTCTGTTTCATTCCTCTCATTTCACCCTCTCCCCACCATTTGTTAGCACCATCTTCTATTCCTCCGCTCTCCTCCTCTGCTCTATCTCTTTCACCATTTGTCCTTGGCTCACTTTCTCTTTCCACTCTCTCCTTACAGCTCTCTTTATTCCTCTTCCCCCTCTTTTCCTGTGTAATAATGAGTGAGAGGTGTAGAGGG
The DNA here is from genome assembly GCA_021432705.1 of Caranx ignobilis. Taxonomy (NCBI): domain Eukaryota; kingdom Metazoa; phylum Chordata; class Actinopteri; order Carangiformes; family Carangidae; genus Caranx; species Caranx ignobilis. The sequence continues at coordinate 10,163,131 of MU269981.1, read as the reverse complement.
ACCCCAGGCCCGTATCTTTTTCTCTCTCTTTCCTCCGTCCTCTCGATCTCTCCCTCCCTCCTTCCTGTTGCTCGCTCATTCATCTCCTTCTGTCTTTCTCTCTTTAAAGCCAGAATATGGGGGAGGGGGGCTAATTATACAGAAGGTATTCATGTAGCCAGTTCCCATGGCGACTGCACTGTTGCAACACAGTGAATGGAAAAATGGCCGACAGTTGCCAAGAGGTTGACTCACTGTAAAAAGTGAGACACAGAGGTTAAATCAATGCAGGGATTTGAAGGCCAGTATCAATATACTGAGTGTTGAAACGTAAGCAGCAGGCTCATGCTGATAAGTAGATTTTCTGTTAAAGGATAAGGCTGCTTTTACTTTGTATTTTTCTTATTGTTACAAATTCCACTAAAAGACCAAAATCCAATACTTTGCTCCAAACCTGTCTGCAGCACTCAGGCTCAACCCAAACACTTAAATCTTTTAAAATGGGTCACAAATATAAAGTTTAATCATTTAAAAAGGCTCAGTAGCTTCCACCACACATTACCCAGAGAGGAGGAATTAGTGCATTTCTCAGAGGCTGTTTTAACATACAGATTATCACACATTTGATGGAATGAATGGATTAAATTGGAATTAATTTTCTCCATTGCAGATGATGCCATGAATACAGGTTGTTTAAGGTTAGAAGAATCTGGAATATGACCAGCTGATTAATAATTCCATTCAAATCCTTTTTAAGACAAGGAAATAAGTGAACAATATGCACAGCTCCATTTCTTCACATTGTATCCAACAAATAAAAAAACCCTCATCTGATCAGGTTGGGTCATTGGGTTGATTACATATTAAGGTGATCAGTGATTCCAGTACACACACATGCAGCCTGTTCACATGAGAACCACAAACAACAGGCAAACAGGTAAAGAGTCAGACAGGGTTATTAAATACATTATTTTCAATCATTATTTTTTTATTTTGAAATAATTAATCTCATGTGTCTATGGTTCTTTTATTTCTTGCTGACTGTGACTGTGCAGACAGCAGTGTTGTGCATGGATTTCAACAGGACACTGTTGTCCCAGATCAATAACTTACTATATACTTAACTTACTACATATACTAGATATGAGGATCACAACATCTAAGACTGTCACCTGGCTGCTGGCTGCTTTGCTCATGTGACTTAAATTGGACACAGATATAGCCTGCCACTGGTGATGTGTTCTCTGTATGTGAGTGTGGAATTACAGATACTGAGACACAGTGTCTGTCAGTTTCTCTGATATTGTTCCTTTGTGTTCCTCATGAGAAGACTCATGTTGTTTCTGTTTGCCTTCATTCCTTTCACGTCACCTGCCTACTTACCAGCCACCTACATGTGAGCTTGTTTTTCTTTATCAAAGTATCTTCACTCCAGCATCCTGCCCTTATGCCTCCGTGTTCCCCCCTGCCTCTGTAAAGACACACAGTTTGCTGTCATATTGTTTGCGAGTGAGAGAGAGAGAACGTACATACACTAACATAATATTCACATAAAACTAATAGTGTTGTTGGTATTGTGGTGGGCTGCCACAAATAAATGAACAGGCAATGGGTGACGTTGATACGTGTAGAAATATCTCAGGTTCATTATAAAGCTGTGACAAACAACAATGCAGCATGTTCACCTCTGACATCTGCAGCAGCACATAAACACTTACAGCAGTCTTTCTTTTCTTTTTCTTTTTTTAGCCAGACAAAATTGGAGATTACAAATTTGCCATATTGGCAAAGTTGTAATAATTATCCTTTTAAGGTTTCTTTTGGTTTCTACCAACTTCTGTGAGAAATATCTGGCTCTGTTAAAGAGGAACTATACAAGATTTGCATCTTCATTAAAAAGATTCATTGTAACTGTGATGGTTATATGACTTGTTAGAGGGAGAGTGGCGCCTCCGACCTGGTCCCACATCTCATCTCGTGAGAAACATGGACTGCTTTACAGCACTACGACACAAACATGACCGGTAATCTCTTGTTAAAGTTACCCACCTCGGTAGATATCACTCCAGAGGGGGAGGGAGGAGGGTTAGCAGTTTTACAACAGTGAAAATATGCACTCTGAAACTCTAGGGGGAGGTCCGTAGAGAAAAAATTCATAGTTCCCCTTTAAACGTCCCACTCCAGTCACCAGCTTGTGAAGAACTTTGCTGAGCGAGTACTGAGCAGAGAGTTATGAGGGCTTTGTCCTGTCACTCACAATACTGAAGTTAATGAGAGCAGTTTTTGAGTTGACTTTTGTGGGTCAGAAATCCAAAACAATATCTTAAAACAGGCTATAGAGCCAGGTGAGCCATCTTTCTATGTACTTTAATCACTACCAGCAATCCCTCCATGTTACTCATCCACTGTTAACATGGAAATATTGATTAGTGCAGCTTAAATGTCTGAACTCCTTGGTTGTCTGTTGGGGCTCTATAATGGGAAACATGGCTGCCTCTTGTAGACCTTTGTATAACAATGTTATTGACATGTTTTCATGTGCGCACTAGACTAGATTTTTAATTTGGCTTCTTGTAACAAACAACAACTCTTCCTTGAGGCGATTTCCCATTGAGAGGGATTTTCAAGAAGTGTACTCATGCATCACAAAATAAAGAATTCACAGCCCTCACAGGCTCTCTTGTGAACTTGTTCCATTTAATTTCCACTGTTTTGTAGGGGGGGGTCCTTTTAGGAAGAAACTTAGCACACCAAGAAAAGCACAGCGGGGAAACATTGGCTTTTGTTGTCAAGCGCTGCTCTCTGTGGTTATTACAGAGATTGCTGAAAAAAGGATGATTACAATGAAAGAACTAAGTGTCTTGAAGTCTGAATGTCTGCTAAATCGTACTATGAGGTAATTGGTATTTATTAGCGCAGGAGAATAAGTCTTTGTGACAAACAGTTCAATGAAGATACAGCGGTGCCGTGAAATGTTCTGAGAGGTGCATTGTGCTATTGTAAAAGGCTGCTCTGTTAAGGAAAAAACGTAAGTGGATAAAATTACATCATCTAAACACCCACTTAACTCTGAGAGGCTCAATGTTCCTGCAGAGACAAAGTGCTGTACTGTACAGTGGCTCTATGAACTAGATGCTTAAGTCAGTAAGAGCTTCACAATAACAAGGATTACATGTTAGAGAATATATAAAACACCTTCCATCAAAAAGTGACAGGTCTATTGTTCTAAACGAGCCAATGATATGTAGCAACGTCATGATTACGTCACGCGTTTTTATCCAATGAGATAGGAGGAATGTTCCGAGGTCCCTCCCTCTTCTTAACCAATGAGGTTGGTCGATTGTAACGAGGTCCCTCCTGCATTACATCATCTAAAATTTGGGGCCTGAGAATCAGGTGACCTCTCACCCCGATACTTAGACCCCTCTCTCTCTCTCTCTCTCTCTCTCTCTCTCTCTGTGTGTGCATATAGCGAACGTTGACGTCACCGAACCTTCTAGAGACAAACCCGTTGTTCTTTAGGGTGTGAGTAGTCCTTCTCCCTGCACTAGTGCGATCAAAATATAGTAATTCAGGCTCAGGAAAATGTCAAAAAGACAAGCGAAATCCGAATCAGCCGATGAAGGGGTAAAAACAAGTCAAAACTACAGCTTTGCCAGCCGCAGGGTGTAGTAACCAAGATTCTTCATCGTCATATTGAAACAACAATTGATAAAAAATACACGAAATTAGAAACAAACGCTGAAGGGGTAAAACAAGACAAAACTACCCCACCGGTTGCTGTAGGCTGTGACGGTAGTAGCAAAAACTCTACAACATCAGCTTGTTGGAAACAGAATCTGACCATGCAGCGGAACCACAGCGCGGTGGTTTCCGAAACACCGGTGACGTTTTTAGGGAAATATGGGGAGCTCCAAAGAAGCGTGTATCTCATCTGTGTCGCATTCAGACACCACCGCCGGAGGATCTCCACAAAGAATGGCCGTTGGAAGATGGTGGTTCGTGGGGGTACGTTCAACTACAGCGCGAGCGAAGCGTGTCTTTACCAGGTTGAAAAGGGGAGAGTTACAACCCTGCGGGGCTCAAGGCTACCCTCACCTCGACCGACTGGTCTGTCTTGGTCGTGTTGGGATCATCAGCTTTGAAACCAACGCTCCCTCAAAACGATAAAAAAGTACAAGGAAATAGAATCGCCTCCAGCATGGTGTGGGAGACCAAAAGTTCACCCTCTGGCAGATGGTACTTAGAGCCAGCCACCAAGTGTGCACGGTCGCGGAGAAGACAACGGACAACTTTGTCTTGGAGTACTTCAACAACGAATGCGGTGTATTTCAGCTTGCGTTACGCCTTCCTCTCGAAGATTGGTTGAAAGCGATGAAGGAAACTGCGGAGAAAATTTGTCATTTGTTCGCCGCTAGCCAGACCTACAAAGACATCATGTTGGTGAGAAGAGTTTTGTAAAACGCGGGCCCTCCTTCGTCTCTACATCAGCCAATAGAGAGGTCCTCCCGCCCCCTCCTCACCATCTAACGTGTTTAAAAGACGCGTGATTTCACCACCACCACCACCACCGTTGCGGTAGACTCCTCCGATCTCAAGATGGCCCCACAAGCAGGACTGCTACCATCTCCTCCTCCTTTACCACCACTGCCATCACCGCCGCCGACTCCTCCTCCTCCTCCTCCTCCTTCTCCTCCTCCTGCGTCGCGGCAGCCCCTCGCCACCAAAGACCGCCGAGACCAACAAGACCAGCCACCTTACCCCTTGAATCTCAGAGTGCGGTTTCACCACAGCGGAGGGTTAGTAGCCCATTTCCAAAGTGCTCTAAGAAGTTGTTTAGATCTCTGTCAGCCCCCGCTATTCTCACGCACCGATCCTCTTCTCCACCACGAACCGTTCAGGAGGAGAACGAGCCTGGATCTTCAGCGGAGTCACCACCACCACCACCGCGGGCACAACGCCGGGTCCGATTGGTAACCATCAACGGCCTCCTCCCCACCAACAACGCCAGAGTTTGAAGATGACGAGACTGACGGACGGCTGTCCGTCATTCTGATGAACACCGTGAAATCCGTGGTGGTTTATCTGCTAGAGCATGTTTGGGGTTGTATCGAGAGGAGATATGCGAGGGTTGCGCCATCAGTCATCCTAGTCAGAACCAGCACCCGTGTCTGAGGAAGACCCGACTACTTCTACATGTTAAACTTCAACGAAGTGAACAAAAGACTCTGGAAGCCTACGTTTATTCCCGCCATCTCAAGCGCTCTCGAGAAACGGGGCCTTTATGTCTCTACCTCCAGGATCAGGGGGATCGTGGAAGCCTTTCTGTACGACCTGAAATTTGCTACACACATTCGTGAGAAGACAACAAGGTGTTTAACACCCTGGTAGGCGACAGCGTACCTAAACACGAGATGATAAAGCAAGCCTCAAGATATGGGAAAACCAACCAGCCTTCTAACACAGAGGGTGATGTTTAAGTGAACGTTGAAGCTTTTTTTTTTTTTTAGTCTGCTAAAAACAAACAAAAAAACATGGGAATTTTCCTGAAAGAATGTTAGAGTGTGTAGAAGAACATGTGACTGCTGAAAGATTAGTCTCTGTTTTGAATAGAGTTATAAAAACAAAACAAATGTATCTCTGTGCGGAGACCATGAAGTTATTCAAATGGAAAAGGTGCTGGAGTGGTCTCGATCTAACTCTGCATGGGAAACGCTTGTAGACGAAACTTTGACCCTGGCCAACGAAGGTACGCTTTTGTCAACGTTTCACAAAATTATCTTAGAGATGAATGTCACCTGCGAGGGTCATCTATTTTCAGTCTATGCTATGTTTGTAGATGTTGTAAGTCGTCGTGTGCAAAACAATGTGCCTACAAATGTCTTGCGAGAATTGTGGAAATTACACAATATTCTCAGAGAAACCTCAGACGCTTCTATACTGAGGAGTGCACTGAGTACCATCCAATCTAAACGTTAGTTTTTTTTTTACCTATTATGTAGACTTAGTATGCTAAAATTTTTAGCTAATGTGTACATTTAGGTGCTATATGCATTTTTCTTATCTTTTTTAGGTGATATGTAGATTTTGATTATTTGTTTGTATTTGTGTTGTGAATAAAAAACATAAAAAAGCCTGATTATGATTGATGTTTTTCATAAACTTTGGAGAGGCGGGTAAACATGTCTGAGAAACGTGTAATGAAAAGAGTGTATTATAACCCTCTCACCCTGGTAGCTTCGGAGGGGTAGATAGACTACACAGAGCTGTGCAGGATGAAACCGGTAAAAAAGTAAACGTTACAAAAGTCAAGAGTTCCTGTCAGGCAGGACGCTTATACTCTCCATAAACCCGCAAGAGTACATTTTCCCCGGAACAGAGTGTTCGTACCCCGCCCTCTGGTTCAGTTTCAGGCGGACCTTTGCGATATGCAAGCTCTGTGAAACACAACGACGGTTACAATTATCTCTTGACCGTCATAGATGTATTTTCAAAAAAGGCCTACGTACGGGCTTTAAAGAGAAAATCAGCTCCGGAGGTGGTCAGGGCCTTTGAGTCTGTTTTGCTAGAGAGTCGAACCCCCGAAAAGCTACAGACAGACTCAGGTAAAGAGTTTTTAACAGAAATTTCAAGAGCCTGATGAAGAAACACGGCGTTAAACACTTTGCCACAGGGAGCGATCTTAAAGCCTCGGTGGTGGAGAGATTTAACCGCACGCTGAAACGAGAATGTGGAGGTATTTTACAGCCCAAAAATACACGCAGGTACTTGGACGTGTTGCAGGATCTGGTAAAAAGCTACAACAACAGCTACCACAAAAGTATAAAAATGACCCCTGCGGAGGTCACGGATGAAAATACCCCCCGAGTTTTCAAAACTTGTACGGTTCTTTTCCTCTCCGATACCAGGACAAATTTAAGCTTAATTACAAACGGGGGGGACCTGGTGAGGATATCTAAACTGAGAGGCGTGTTTGGACAAAAAGTACGAGCAGAGCTTTTCTGACGAGTTGTTTACCGTGTCCGAATGCATTCTCGTCTACCTCCTGTCTACAAACTCAAAGATTTCGACGACGAGCCTATAGAAGGCACTTTTTACGAAGCAGAGCTGCAAAAAGTAACGATACCGCCCGACAAGGTCTACCAAGTGGAGGAAATTTTAGACAAGAGAGTAGTGCGAGGCGAAAAGCAGGCGTTGGTGCGGTGGAAAAATTGGCCCGAAAAGTTCAACAGCTGGGTCAAGGTGAAGGATCTGAGAAACGCATAAAACCGCTCGGTGCCCTCGCCACGCCCTTCACTCTACCGCTACAAGTACCCCAATATGGATCACCGAGTTAAGGAGGGTTTTTACATCACCCTCCCCTCTAACGCCAGCCTCGACGTGTTTAAAAATAACACAGCACGCCTTTCAGGTGGATTTAGCCCAACACGTGGATTTAGAGGGGCCGTGGCAGGTGGCGTTGACTGAAATCTCCTATCCTCACACCTGGTTTAACGTACCTATAGACACGGGTTTTTTCGAGTGGAGAAGAAAACCGAACGAAGGCGACGCCTCGGCGCCCGAGGTTCATCGTCAAAAGATTAGAGGAGGCTATTACAGCAACCTGGGCCAGTTCACAAACGAGCTAAATGCTTTTTTAAGAAAAATTAGCGCGGACGTGCAAATTGTATATAGCACCATTCAAAAGAGATATGAATATCAGGCTGGGGGAATGTTTCACCTACGCTTTTTTGCCCCCATCGCGTACATTATGGGTGTAAAACCCGGGGAATGGATTTTGTTCGACGAAAGGCTGGCTCCCTACCCGGCGGATATAAAGGCAGGGTTTTATCACCTCTTTTGTTACAGTGACGTAGTACGTCATCAGGTGGTGGGCGACGCTTACGCTCCTCTCCTGAGAATCGTAGACGTGCAGGGTACCTACGGGGACGTAATTACCAAACATTTTAATCCGCCCTACTATCTACCCGTGGCCAAAAACCACATTGAAAATATTCGCATCGAGATTAAAACGGATCAAAACGACCCCCTCAAGTTTACCTTCGGCAAGACGGTGGTAAAATTACATTTTAGACCGGCGCCATCTTCTCACTGACACAAAATGATGCATCAGAACCTGGACCCTCACCGTTTTGTGAATTATTATGAAAACCAGGCCGGAGGAGCCCTCCCCGGTTTTTACGGAGCCCCCGTAATGTACGGGAGAGGGATAGGATCTATATTCTCGAGGCTATTTCGTTTCGTATCGCCTCTGTTTAAGAAAGGAATAGCCATCGCTAAGCCCCATCTCAAAACCGCGGCTAAAAACATAGCCTCGCAGGTCGTCTCCCAAGCCATGAACAAAATACCCGGAGCTCACGAGGGCCCCGGAAGTTCTCAAGAAGGATCCGGCGGCATTATGATGTTGGCCAGAAGGCCCAGAAAGAGGCCGCCGGGGAACCGTGTTTTAGCGAGGTCTAAAAAAGCCCGAAACGGCGGGAAAAATAAATCAGTAGGCAGAAGCCGCGCTAAAGGAAGGAGGTCTCCCGCCGCTAGAAACCCAGGCTCCGGAGACATATTTCTCTGAATAACAAAGTTTTTGTTTCTTTTTTTTTGTTTTGTTTTGTTTGATTTTTCTACAAAAGACACGAGATGGCGCTGTTACACCACAAATCGGCAGAGTGTAGCATGGCTGAGCTGGATTTATTTTCAGTTCCCATGACGCAGTTGTCTATCGACGAAAAACTCTACACAGAAGTCTTGCCTCTGTCGGCCATTACAGATACAGGCCCTATAGAGTTTTTTATACCCGGAGACGGTGAAAAGTATTTGGATCTCAACGACACCTTGCTCCACCTCAGGGTGCAAATTACCAACGCTAATGGCACAAACCTGGCCGCCGACGCCCCCGTAGGGTTAATCAATTATCCTCTGAATACAATTTTTAGCCAGTGCGACGTCATTCTGGGGGACAGACTGATATCGCAGTCCAGCGCCACTCACCCTTACAGGGCTATGATCGAGACCCTGCTCAACTTTTCGGAAGCTAGCCTACAAACACAGTTTAGCTCCGGGCTGTTTTACAAAGACACCGCCGTTCTATAGACTCTGTGGTGACCGTCAACGGGCCCAACCGAGGTCTAGGCCACAGAGCCGGTTTCACCGCACAATCCAGAGAGCTCCATCTGCTGGGGCCTCTCCACGCAGATATATTATTTAGCGAGAGGCTTCTTTTGAACTCTGTGGATTTGAGAATTAAGCTGACCAGAGCGTCCGACGTCTTTTGCCTCATGGGCGCTGCCAACAGCACCTACCGTTTGAGAATACTGGGGCCGCTCTGTTTATGAAGAAAGTGACAGTCTCCCCGGCCGTGCGCCTAGGTCACGCTGCGGCCTTGACGAAAAGCAACGCTCTGTACCCTCTGTCTCGTGTAAACGTAAAGACCTACTCCATTCCACAAAACTCTAGGATATGCAACCAAGAGAATCTCTTTCTGGGCACTATGCCAAAATACGTGGTGATAGGCATGGTGCACCACGAAGCTTTTACGGGGAGGAGGGATCTGTCTCCTTTTAATTTTATCCATAACGACGTCGAATACCTGGCCTTGTGTCAGGACGGGAGACAGGTGCCGGCCAAAGCTTTTCAACCTCAATTTAACAACGGGGTCTCTGTCAGGGAGTTTTACAACCTGTTTACAGCTACAGGCAGACACTTGAAGGATTTACCTCTGAGCATCAACAGGCGGGAATTTGAACAAGGATACTCTTTGTTTGTCTTTAATCTTAACGCGGGGGAAGATGCTGACGCCTTATCCCCCGTCTCCAACGGGAATTTAAGATTAGAGATGAGATTCAGGGTGCCTTTACCTCACACCACCACGTTGATTGTGTACGCTTGCTACGAGTCTATTCTGGAAATCAATTCTAAAAGACAGGTGCTGGTGGATTATTATTAAAAGAAAAATGAACAGCCATCAACTGGAAAGTCTGATGACTCGACTACTGGGAGGTGCTTTCCACGGAGTGTGGGCTTCGGACCAGCTTCCGCTGCTGACGTCATCGTTTAAAACCCCCGCCTACCTCATTGTAAACACACATCCGGCGCATAAACCTGGGAGCACTGGCTGGCTTTAACGCTGGAAGAAGATGGAACAGGTTCTTTTTTTGACTCGTTCGGATTTCCTCCTCATTTTTTTCACTACCCCAATCAAATTTTACAATTTTTAAAAGACCGCTGCAGCAGCGTTTTATATCACAGCAGACAGCTGCAGCATACATTCTCCTCCGCCTGCGGTCAACATTGTGTTTATTATCTATGCCATAGAGCCTGCGGAATAAGTTTTGAAAACGTTTTAGCGTTGTATCAAGAGGACGAATTGAAAAATGACGAGACTGTGACTGCTTTTGTAAAAAAATATCAAAACTGTGTAAAGCAAAAAAAAAATGTCAATCTTTTCATCATACAGCATGCTCTTTACAAATGTTTAAAGATTGTTACAACTTCTAAAATAAAGACAAAAAACACACCCACATTTTGGTTTAAGCGTTTTTATTGTTACCATCAGTAGCTACAGCAAAAGCTTTATGAAGTAAAACTAATCCAAGAAGTTTTTTTTCTTTTCTTTTTTTTCTTGGTCCCTAGTTCTCTATTTTCTCTGGGCGTGCTCCAGTCAATAAGCGCAGGAGTGGGTGTTGTCTCTCTGTAGGTCGCCCGTCTCACTACCTCGTCTTCGTCTTCGTCTTCTCCTCCTCCTCCCCGGCAGGTGTGCTCCATCTCGGAGATAGAATAATTCTTCTCTTTAATCCTGACTGCTCATTCGATCTCAATTTACTGTATTGCTCGCGAGCTTCGAGGTTACCCACGGAGGACAGAGGGATGTTTAACTCTTTCAGAGTATTTAAAAACCCTAACCATCCCTTGGGTTCTATTCTCTGGCTTTTTTGTATGAGAAAGACAGGTGTTTTATCAGGTCCAACATGTGGGACCCCTCGACCGCTTTACCCATGTAAACAAATTCACCTTTTTATTCCAACTCCCTTCACCGTTTCTGCTCATTTTCCTCAAGATATAAGAGGCGTTTTTTGCGATCCCTCGGGGGGAGGTTTTGCAATACTTCCTCGATAGTTTCATCCTCCCATTGTTGCTGTTGTTTATGCTGCTGCTCCTCCTCCCTCTCTTCTTCTTCTTGTTCAGAGACTTTAGAAGGCCTGGTGTGAGTTTCCTCTTCTTTAGCACCTTGTTTGATAAAAGCAAGATATCTCTGCAACAAGGCGTTGTATTTTTTAATTTTCTCGTAAGGGTTTAGCCCCGGCTCGTTTAATACATCGTTCATCTTCTCATCCAATTCACCCACGGCCGTGCGTCTCATGGATTGAGCCTGAGTCTCGCTGGCGACGGGAATAGGGCTGGATTGAGTCAGCCGATTCATTTGCTGGGCATTCAACAGATACATCTTTTGAGTGGCTTTTTGGTGACTCGCCATCTCTCTCTCTCTCTCTCTCTCTCTCTCTCCCCGCCGTTAATTTATCTTCTTCTATTCACCAGACCTCCTAGAAGCTCTCCAAATATAGGCACCACGGTTGAGAGCAACGGTAAAAGGAATCCTCCCGATTGTTTCATCAAAGCACCGTGTTTGTTTTTCAGAGATATTTTGTTATCCGCGAGCAGTCTGATTGTTTTTTCTCTGCTTTTTCAGTTTCTTATATTGACAGGGCGTAAGAGGGACGTTGCCCTTCAGCAGGTTTAGACAGATTTCGCTGAGACACTGAAGAAAGTCTGACGAGCAATGCTGAAGAATATCTCTTCTCTTCCGAGGCGAGCAGTAACATAAAGCCGTCAGTAGAGGGGCGTTTCTTTTTATGCGGTCCGACATGGCTGTGCGTCGAGCTAGTTGGATTTAGGTACATAAACCACCGGCCACTGGTGAGGCAGTATTCCCGACCTTAGCCTGTATCGCTCTGGGCAACCGGGCGTGAGGTCTACTAATAAATACGAAAAGGGCTTTTGTGCGGCGTCTTCGAAGCTCTGAAGGAAGAAAGCTTTTTTCCCGGGAAATATTTGCTGAGCCAATACGTTGATCTGCAGTTTGTCTCGCGGGTTGTTAAAGAGCACCAAATAGTTGGTGTTCAAGCTGACGGTGCGACTGTATTTACCTTTGTAGAAAAGATTTTGAGTGAGTAACATCACGCTCATATTTTTATGATGCCTATATTGCGTGAAAATTCTCGCCACTTCGGGGTGCTCTGCTGCCTGCAATAACACATCGTCCAGTATAATAAGGTGGGAATGATGAGGGGGAAACAAATCAGGGTCGTCAAAAGAATCCGGCAGTCCTTCGACGAATTTAATATTTTTATTGCTCTGACGCAGTTCATCATACATCGGTTGACAAGAAGTATAAATCCATACAATGTTGTCAGGCACATGTTGCATTACATCTTTACAGTTCTCTAAAACATTTTTTACAAAGAACGTCTTTCCACAACCGCTAGGTCCCACTATTTGGCATGAAAAGGGTACACATAATCTAGGATCAAATTCTATTTCTTCGGCAAAGTGTGACATGTTTCTCCGTCAAAACCAAAAGGTAAAGTATGACCGGTAGGCAGCAGCCTTCTCTTGTCAAATACAACACGAAACCTTTTTTGAAATGACGAGTTTTTAATAAAAAATCCTCTTTTATCCCTGACTATACACTGTTGAGGGGTTTGGAGAACTCCCTCCCCTCTCCTCCTCCTCATCCTCCTCCTCCTCTCCCCCTTGGAGCTGTCTGCAGGCGCGATTTACATACCTCTCCACCAGCCTTTTGACGCTGTCAAAGTTGATTCTTTCACAGCAGGCGTGCGTCTGCGTTATTCCCTTGACTTTTAGCACAACTCTGTTATTTTTTGTTTGATACGCGTAACTTTTAGGACCGGCTGCCGCGAATTCTTGAATAGTGTCACCCCCAACTCGTCCGTCAAGTCCCCCAGATAATTACCCAGCTCTAACGTGTTTTCCCCTGGTTTTGTGGTGTAAATGATGCTGTCTGTGTCGAAGTAAAGCACCCTCTCCTGCAGCTGTTCTAAGTAACTGTACAACTTGAGACGACCGTACGCTGTCGTGAAAGCTGCTATGAACACGTTGTCAACTTTGTTGGGTGGGGGAATGTACCTGTCACCGTAGACCCACTGGATCAGAGCTACTCTGTCGTTGATAAACGAAAATATTTTATACGGTGTTTTTCTGAAAACATTAACGAGAAAAACTCCTCGGGCTCCGACACAAGCTCCGTTTGACAGAGGTTGCTTCTCTGAGCAAACTTTCCCCAGAAGCTATTGAGACACAGTTTAGACACTTGTCTTTTGGCCGGATTCGGCTTAATTTTAGCAGCGTCCAGTAAAATACCCTGACGCTCTCGATATTCCCTGATGTATCTTTCTCTGCTCTCTTGATCTACAGCCTCGGGAGGGTATCCCGAAGCCTCTTGTTTACCTTTTAAAAATGTCTGCATGTACTGTGAGAAGATTGAATCGTCCCGGCGCTCGAAATGCCAGACCTCTGTGATCTTTACCAGGCGGTAGCCCATCTCTAAAGCCTTGTTGAACTCAGGTGTGACCCAGACCCCCTTTAAGGCTCTGGCCTCGTCATCGTGACTACAGGGTCCGCTTTGAGCGTTCATCTCCGCGCAGGTGCGACACAATGTAAACACCAGTTTACCAGCGAGTGTTCTGTAAGGTAAGACCGGAAAATACAAGCCCCTCGGCGGATACACCGTGGCTCTAATTAACCCAAAGTAGGCGCGCGGATCTTTAAAATTTCTGTGAATTATTTCAGGGTGACCCAGAGGATACGGATAGCTGCTGTTGACGTACGGGTAGAGCGAGGTCACGTCCACGTATTGTACAGTCTCGCCCGTCCCAGCGCTGTGTCTCAATCTGACCGCGCATGTCCTCCCCCCGTACAGAGCCTCGCGGGGGAGGAGAGGCTCCGGAGGATTGTAACGTGTGAGGAAATCAATCACGTCGGCGCAGGTCTTTTTCATCTTGTTCCATCTATGCTCCCTCATGACAATCACTTTCACCCCATAAACAGACTGTAGCGTTTCTAATCTCCTCATGGTGCTGGAGTGAAGTTCTTCGAACGTGGTACGGGTGAGCGGGCAGAGGTCCTGCGGCTGGAAACAATGTGGGCACCCATGATAGAAGCAGCCGAGGAATTCCCAGACATATTTCTCGCCCCCCTTCTCTGCGTATCCGTCTACACAGTAGGGACCCAGGTGCTTCTCGCCCGCGTTAAGAGCGTGTCGAATAAAGATACCCTCGGTGTGAGAGACCCACTCTAGCCACTGTATGCTACTGTGCGAGAATAATTTTACTTGTCTTCTGTAATTGTCTGGCGGGGGGATGGCGAGTGTGTTTGGAGTCAAAAAATTAGTGACGTAGACTTTCATGCAGGCCGAGGCTATGGTGGACCGGCTGAACGGTCAACCCCCGTCTCTTCCATGAAACCGTTTCTAAAGATGGTGCAGGCTTCCGCGAGAATGTCCACGTCATTCTCGCAATAAAGACGCGACTCTTTCTCAAAGTCAAACACACCGCCTCGGACCCTCTCGTACCACCCCTCGAACTGAAGCTTTCCTTCCACCGTCATGCGCTCTGTACCGTAGGCTTGGGGCGGAGGATAAGGACCTACAAACTGTAAGGCTTTCTTTGAGCTAAAGTGGTGGGGAAAGTATCCTTTCACTTTATCTTTAAATCCCAGAGCCCTGGGCATGGCTGAAAGAGGCATAGCGAGAAAACACAGAGAATCTATGTATTTTTGCTGGAAATCTGGCTCTGTAAAACAAACCACTTTACTACCCTGCATGATGAGGGACGGTTTTATTCCGAGAGTAATCATGGCGTTCAGAACGAGGTACCCGTCAAATCCTTTGGAGTTGTGAGCAATAAACACCGCGTTCCGATAGGAGGGAGATCTAAAATGCAGTACAAACTCTCTGGCGCATGTTGGCCCCCAGGAGTTCCATCTGACACCACCTAGGTTTTTGTGCACACCAGGAAGGGCACATGCGTGGAACTTTCGTCTGTGTACGTTTCAAAGTCATAAAAAACGATGTTTTGATTGTAATTTGTGTCGGGCTTTAACGGTTGAATGTAACACAAGTGTTTGTTTTTTTCCTCATCACCCTCGGGAAGTACTTCTCTACAGACTGCGCATTTTAGTTTTTCGCACGTATGGGGTTTAGAGCCGCCGTCGATGCCTGCGTACCACAACCTGTTGCATTTTGTGCATTGTTTATACAAATCACACTGGCTCCGGGGCTGATGCAAATTCGACCTCCCCCTCGGCAGGAGCTCTTTGTGCTTACTCAGGCAGTGATTTGAACGGCACGTGCGGTGGCAGTCTGCGCAGACAATGGGCTGGAATTTAACATAACAACAGGCGGGATCTAAGCAGACGGAGCAGTGGCCCAGACAGCGATGGCTGCATACGCTGCTGTAACCCGTGTAACAATGCTGGCACACATAAGGAGTGCCTAAGAAGGCCTTGAGATTTTTAATACCGTAGTAATGGTTTTGATGTAGAAAAAGAAACGCTGTTTTGTCTTTTTGCCGGTGTTGTCGTGTGGAATTTTAGCGAGGGTGCGGGAGTCTTTGTTTCTGTAAAACACCACAATCTTACAGTCTAAAGCCCCTTCAAACAGCGACACGTCGCTAAAACACACGTCCCGTGTTCGGTGAAACCTACTCTGCGTTGAATCTCTCTACCTATTCTCTCGGCCTCTCGACCGTCGATGGACGGATGCAACAGGTGGGCTAAATTAGTGGCAAAACACAGGCTGTTGTCAGGGTTCTCCACAACATAAAGAAATCTTCTCTTTTTGCGCACCACTTCGCTGTCTAACATAGAATCCTGCTTTCTTCTACCTGCGCCGCGCGGATTACGAACCAGTTGAACCACTAATTCAAGATTCTGATCGGTCATGAGCGACATATTAGACTGCACGAGTTCGTCCAGTAAGTTTTGAAAGGTCTCTAGCCCCGTCTCCCCCGTCCGCTCTCACTACTTGGGACACAGACTTACTGAAATGGTCTCCCTCAATTCCATTTGAACAACATCCTGCGCTTGTGCTTGGCTAAAGATTCTGTCACACAGCTCTTGGGCAGCGCCCATGACACCGCCGTAGAATTCACCCATAATCAGGCACGCCTGAAGGAGTGGGAAACTGTAATATTTGTCTAATTTCAACGTTGTTAAATCTATCGCGATTTACTACAACGTGTGAGGGGACTGTGGCGGTGGTGTTGGAGATGAAGGCACGCGGTCTCCATCTTCCGAGGAGACGGGTCTCTGATCGGGGTTAGAGTTTGCTCCGCGTTACCTCCAACCTGGTGGTAATTGTGATTCTCTAACAGCTCGAGAGCATCGTCTAACGCTCTGAAGCGATCTAATTGAGAGACCGTGTGGGCGGGTTGGCTGTCGCCAGACGGCGCCGCGCTGGTAATGGGGAGGAGGAGGAGACGCGCCGCTTCACTGTCCCGAGCAAACGAGTCAAACACCGTACGAAAGTGGTTTTAAACTATTGGAAATGGAGTGACCATAATTCAACTCCTCTAACGCTATGTTTATAGCTATAAAAGGATCGTAGGGAGCCTGAGGGTTGTCTACATTTTGATCCATAATTACTAAAAAAAAAAAACTATTCTGCGAGAATATTACCAGGGTTACCACCTTTTACCCTCGTTGGCGGTAGTACATATAAAAGTGAAAGTTGGCACAAATTTCACAGCGTCCGTTTGAATCATTGCTGGTTCTACAAAAGTAAAAATGAAAGCACTGACAGGATCTACAACCAGCGTCCCTTGTAACCCTCGTGTAACGTCCTCTCCTTCTGTCTCTTCTCTCCCTCCTTTGGCGTGCTGGTAAAAAAAAAACAACAAAGAAAAACAAAGTTTCATTATTATTACTATTATTACTAGTGTTATAGATATAATACCGTCTATAAAAACTTACGTTTTCTGCGTTTTATTGCAATGTGAGCAACAGCTACACGCGTCCGCCCAGGTGGGAGAGCTGTTGCGCGTGCGTCTACCTCTGCCGCCGCTGCTGCTGCTGCTGCTGCTGCTGCTGCTGCACCTGCGTCTACCTCTACTGCTGCTACTGCTGGTGGTGGTGCTGCTGCTGCTGCTGCTGCCGCTGGAGCTGCTGGAGCTCGGTAATCTGGCTCTCTTTCTCGGCGCTTTTCCGTTTATGCGCCCCCGGTATGTCTAGCAGGACCGGAGGGCTCTCTCTCTTCACGGTTTCGGGACGGACCGCCGTCTCGAAAGTTCAGGTAGCGGAAGAGGCGGCGGGGCTTGCGGTTGCGATGTATCTTCCGCGGGGCGCAGCGGCTGCGGTGTATCTTCAGCAGCTGTTTCCGGTGGGACAGGTGTCTCTGGTGACGGTGTTGGTTGAGGATTTATGTGAGGGAATTGCATAGTTAATTCAGCTTCGTCCCCTTTAAGAGAAGCATAAATAAATAACTATATAATAATGTAGAAAACAACAACAGCAGAATTTGTGGTAAAATGAAATAATACACTTACAAGGAAGGAACATTTTCTCCAGCTCCTCCAAGAAAACTGTACGTCGTTCTCTGAAAAAAGAGACTCTTTACAATCACATAGTTCTTACTGTAAAAGAAGAAAACAGTTTTTTAAAAAGTTAATACAACTTACCGGCCATCATTGCGTTGATCTGTAAAGTTTGAGGGTGCTGCCAGAAGTTGTTTGGAGATGTCCTCTGGCTGGTTCGAGTTTCTACGCTCTCTTATACCGCATCTTAAATAATAGGCTTTTAGAACCTTTTCATTTTCTCCGGTTTTTGTTTTTGGCTCTTGTCTATTATTTGGAGTTTTTTCTCATGGTAGGGGGTTGTGTGTGAATATTCTCAGTTTTTTGGTTTTTGTTTTTGGCTCTTGTCTATTATTCAGAGTTTTTCACACGGTAGGAGTTGTGTGTGTGTGAATATTCTCAGTTTTTTCTTCGGCAAAATACTAATGGAGTGCGACCTTTGGTCTTAGGTTCAGGGTGTTTATCTTATTGACCTTGAAGACCTGAGGGGATGGTTCAATGACCGAATACAGTTTCATGGTCAAGGGAAACTTGCTTGCACGCTGACCGTGACTTAATGCACAGTCTTCCAGGCGTGGGAGATTCTGACTTCTTTGTATAAGACAGGGTATACACCTGTCACTCTGAGGAGAAGTTTCAGCGCTTGCCGCATGCACATCCACACACACACACACACACACACACACACACACACACACACACACACACACACACCACGTCTATTATTCAGAGTTTTTCACACGGTAGAGTTGTGTGTGAATATTCTCAGTTTTTTCTTTGGCATAATACCGATGGAATGTGACCTTTGGCCTTAGGCTCTGGGTGTTTAACATATTGACCTTGAAGACCTGAGGGGATGGTTCAATGACCGAATACAGTATCATGGTCAAGGGCAAGGGCATTCCCACGTTGACCGTGACTTAATGCATAGTCTTTCAGGCGTGGAGAGCCTGGCTTCTTTGTATAAGACGGACAGAGAGAGAGAGAGAGAGAGAGAGAGAGAGAGAGAGAGAGAGAGAGAGAGAGAGAGAGAGGGAGGGGTGGCTTTAGGGTTTGGCTTTAGGGACTGACAGCCTGATTCTACTCATTTACACTTTCAACCCCGCTTAATGCGCACTCTACTCTCTAGCTGCCTCTCTTTCTTGACTATGTCCAACCCTAGCTCTGTCTTTTTCACCCCGAACCTAAATTTGACCTAAAAACAGCGAGCTAACAGGCTAGACTATTTTTACATCGGACCATAAATGACTAACTTTATCTCAATTAAACAACAACGGGACGTGCCAGAGAGAGAGAGAGAGGAGAGAGGAGGGGGCTATGACTTTCGCCCTAAGTTTTGGGGGGTGAGAGGTCACCTGATTCTCAGGCCCCAAATTTTAGATGATGTAATGCAGGAGGGACCTCGTTACAATCGACCAACCTCATTGGTTAAGAAGAGGGAGGGACCTCGGAACATTCCTCCTATCTCATTGGATAAAAACGCGGTGACGTAATCATGACGTTGCTACATATCATTGGCTCGTTTAGAACAATAGACCTGTCACTTTTGATGGAAGGTGTTTTTATATATTCTCTCATGTTAATGTTAAACAGGTAACATGGACATCTTACTTAAGGACACGGGCTTTCAACATTTTTCAGGCCACAGACACCCAATTTGACGGAGAGATGGAGCAGGACACTCTACTATATATATTGTGTAAAGCTTTGTTTTATATTAAACTGGACCTAGTGACATGTATACGTCGAAACAACCTAAATGTTCACGACCCCCTGCAGTACCTTTGTGGACCCCTAGGGTCACGGACCCCCTGTTGAAGACCTTTGCTATAGGGTATTATCATGCTAGCATACAAATGTTAAAGGACAGTTCACAGTTTTTCGAGTCTGTCTTGTCCCTGCTGGTCACTGTAGTCATTGCCTCTCTAAACTGTCCTTTAATCAATCTCACTTCTAAACTCAAGATATTACTTCCAGAACACATTATTACACAGAACAAAGACAGCACATTTAGTCTCAGTTTCTCACACTGAAAACAAACACTGATTATTGTTTTGTTCAGATCCTGCTGACATCACTACATTATGAAATACTGAGCTGGAGAAAAACACAATCACCAAGACTTCAGGAGTATTTACTGAAAGCTTGGTGCTAGGAAGAAAATGACGAGCTAAAGTCAGGGTAACGCCATATTCAGTTTTGAAGATGTTCAAATGATCTATAACTCAGATCTTACATGTCTTTCTCCAACAATTGCCTTGCCTTTGTCCCACTTCCCTTGTACTTGTACACCCTAATTACACATAAACTTCATCGAGTTTTACCTTGATTGTCTTTTGTCTCCATCTTTCTACAATACAAACACATGTGATTTTGAAGACAGATGTCATTATGCACAGTTGCTAGTGTGCCAGTATGCTCATGCTTTGACTTAGCATATTATGATGTCACCCAGTGCTGAAATATTTTAGTCTGGACCAAAGTGGTGGACAGCCAGCCAACACTGCCTGTAGAGCCAGCCAGCATGGCAACAAAGTCTGCATGGTTCTAGCTCACTGAAGTACCCACACGAGGGCAAAACAAAGATACATTTATACTTTAGAATGAAATCATTCAAACTGTACATCAAATATCTTACAGTATTTGGAGGTAAGTATTAATCATTAGGAACTGCTCTGTGTTTTTATGGCTAGATCTTAACTTTCCTCCTAATTTACAGCCATCGTCTCACAACTCTAATCTTCTCCTGCTCTAAATCTGGACACTATATGGCCACCAGAAATTAATGGTATGTAACGGCCACCGTAAATACACATGTAATTATCCCTGGTGGATCCCTCACTGCTCACTGACTTCAGAGTAATAACATCATAAACTGTAGCAAACATACATGGTGTTACAGGGACTGGGTGCGTGGCCAAACAGGGACTGGTCAAATACGACCATTTACATATTCTGCAAAGTCTTTGATGGAGATGCTGTGAGAAGTGACTGGTGATGAGGACAAGGGTCAGGGTTCTTTCTCTGTTTACACTGTAAAGGAAGTTGGATTTATGTATTGATGTTATATTTTAGTTTATGTCTCTCATTTGCTCTTCTCTTTCTCTTGGCACTTTATCTTGTGTTCTTTCCACAAAAAAATAAAAAAAATAAATAATGAAAAAAATAAAAGTTTGTATGTCATTTGATTACAGTAATGAGTATACACCTCCTATTCATCACACATATTACAGGACTTTCTGCCAACTCTGGACCCACTAAGTGACTTCATCACCTTTTTATAATGAACTCTTCAGACATGCTCAGGGCTGTCCGGATGAACTTCTCACCCTAGAATAAAGCTGTCAAGAGTAACATAATGTCAGACCTTGTAGCAACATTTCCAGCTTGGAGAGGCTGACATTTTCATCTGATAATACAATTAACCACAGAACTTATGACCCTGGTGCTCATCCAGCTATGGACCTCCAAGATAAAATGTCATGAGCCTCAGTCTAATGCTTTAATTTAAGTAAAGTGAAAATATTTCTCAAAGGTAAATATATTGATCTAATGATCAGCTTACTCCCTCTGCTTTTCTCTCTCTATACTCTCTATACACATGTGTGAAAATGCTATGAAATAGTATAAAGATACTATCAGTTAATAATATATATAGATTATTTATTTAATATGTTAATTTGTCTGGGACTGACTGTACCAGACTGTGATAAGCTCATTTTTATCTGTAGTCAGGAAACAGTGAATAGCAACAACAAAAAAACAGTGCAATTTCATGCTATTAAAACACCACCAAACAACAATAAACCCACAACACACTGCTACTACCACAGGATTTCACAGCATCGACATCAGCTGCCTGACTTCATGCATGATGACTAATGGGATGATTATTATTATTTAGTTATTACTGTGATTATTAATCTGTGTGTGCAGTTTGATTTTGAAGTGAGTTTCAGTCTGCAACTCAGTACTAAACTAAGTTTGTACCTATAATCTTTGTATGTAATTCTAATCTTGTTTTGATTTTGTTGTTGATTTGTTGCCCAGCCAGCAAATATTTCTAAATACTATTGTCACCAGTAAATCAGAGAGACGTCACCATCTAAGTTCTGCCTGTTTGCATCCTCCACCCACCTGGAGCGAGGCCGTCGGCTGCTCCGCTTGCAGACTCATGCTGTTTGACAACAGCTGTGCCCCGGGGAGCACCGCACCACTGTGGAGCTGCGAGTGGATTCAGCACCGAACCAATTTGGATCCAACTGAAAGGGTTCGCCCTGTTTGTTTGCTACAAACAAATGTGTCTTTCCAGAATATTCATTCTAATGTGTTCAATTTGCACAATACTAAATTACAAATTAGATGATTGAACCCATGTCAGTCTACTGTTCCAATTTAGTGTTTCATGTTGCGCAAGCTGCTCAACATGAAACACACACCTGAGACTGTAAGTAAAGATGGATGTAGCCTCTGTGATGTCACCCACAGATTTCTGAAGAGCAATCTGAAGCTCTGAGTAGACTGTTCCCGACATCACCATTTCACCAGTAACTAATGCCACCAATCTCCAGTCCAATATAAACTATTTTAACAGGGCAGTCTATGAGGATTCTTTATGGAATTGAAGATAGCTTCAAATATCTATTTGAGTAGAGTTGCAGTTTTTAGTACATCTGTGGTAGCTTCAGTTTTCTAAAGTTGCAGGTAAGTACTCTTCATTTCGCTTATGTCAACTTAAGTGATCCAATCCATTTTGTCCTTGAACGATTCGTTTCATTTATGTTTGATTCTGACCTCACTGATGTGTTTTAATTATCGATGTTCCATTTATCCGTGCTAACAGACATTTAACTGTAATAAATGATAGATTATCGACCACAGTTTCATTGAGAGCACATCGAATCGTAGCTCCTCTATAGCTGGTACACCAAACACCACACACACAAACATCTGCAACAGAGCAGTTGCAAGTCACACTTGTTGGCATTTTGTTTTCATGGTGCTGTCTTTGAGCAGGCAGCGGTGCAGCTTCCCACTGAGTCGGGTGGACACTGACTGTCACTGTCTGAAACCTGAAAGATTCACAGGCCAATTAGTCCAGTGAAGCATGAAGCGAGAGCGAGCCAAGCACCACGAGGTCAGCATCTCAGGCAGACGCCTTACAGTTGGTTAATCACCCAAAACTCTTTACTTCTGAACAGAAAAGCGATCATCACACGAGGGACTGGCCTGAGATCAGGGCTCATATATAATGAAGCCCTCTGTGTGGAGGCCAGCAAACCCTGGATCCATCTGGGCCTCGGTGGCACAGAAAACACTGTATAGAGTTCAGTGCTGACTTTATGCAAAGCTAGTGTGAGTGCAACAGCGGCGGGGATGGGGGGAGTCTTAAGACCCACCTGTAAAAGGCCATTTCTTTATTTTATTTTTATTTCTTTTTTGAACAAAATTGTGATTTTAAGCTCTTAATTTATACAGTTGAAGCCCAGTACTTATATTTAATGAATTTTGTGAGTCCAACAGGCCCTAGCCCTTGGTTTTGCGTGTTCCTGCGGAGGGGTAGGGTGTCCCATACCTCAAGACAAGCAAGGGAAGTGCTGTTTGGCCCTTAAAATCCCCACTTAATTTGAAGGGCCGTGTGATGCACACTATGAATTGCAGGGAAGAAAATCGAGGGCTGTAGTCATTGCCTGGAAACCACTGAGCCATACAGCGAGCTGAGTGAAGTTGGTAAATATTGCTCAAGTTATTAGTGCAACGGATCACGGTTGCGCCCTTAACCACAATTTAATCGAATTTCACCATTTCCTTAAGGATTTTTAAAAAATCCTTAATGTGGACAACACGTGGATGTAACAAGCTGGCATTTTCAAAATGAGGGCAAGAAGCCTATGTCGACGATACGCATGACGTAGGTGAAGACGTTTGTTCTGCTCATTTGCATGAAGTTGTGTCCCAATTCATAGGTAAAGTTCCCTACCCCTCAACACTATCCCTTCATCATTGAGGGGAATCTATTTAGCGAGTGCACTTGAAACCAAGGGGTAAGGTTAAGGAAGAGAATTGGGATTGGGCCTTAGTCTACTTCATTTGTTATTAGCTCGTTACTGGCAGTGTTTGACATGGTGTTAGTGACAGGATCTGTTCCTTAGGGTTTGTGATGTATGAAACTCTGACTCTCTGAATCTGATTTTATGACACCATCATTGGTTCACTGCAGTTCCAAGACAGATATACTCAATCACGCCTTTGACTGACTGATATGTCTTGCAGGGAATGATAAGAAAAAAACCAAAAACAAAACAAAACAAAAAAAAACAGTTTAACATGGTAAGAAAACTTGATTCCCATGTGGTCTTTGACACTGTGTCATTCTTGCTCAAGTGGAAATGTTCAGTAACCACCTGCCTGCAGCAGCTATTGCATCATACTTGACAATAGAGCAAAGAGGCACCTTTGCTAAAAGCTACTGATTACATCACTGACATTGTCAATGCTCTCTCATGAGAATTCATGCTGAACATGTCATGTGCTCATGTTGCTAACACATTCGACCCTCTGTAACATGGGCCTGCCACAACCCATCTTTACCACTGTCAGAGACTTTATCCCAGTGACTTACACTGGATTAGATAGGTATGTAGTCACCATATCTGCAGAACAAGCTTTGTGTAAGCTGGTTTTCATATCTGTCTCACCTAAGAGTTTAAGAGGTTGCTGGAGGAGCCCGCTAATGTATCAATTTATGCTCATTTACGATCATTATGGCTCATTAACCTGAGATTTATCATCAACCTCATTAGCTGCTTGATGCAATAAATGAGGCTAACCAGGCAGAAAGCCTGCTATAGTAAATAAACTGATCATTTACCAGAAATGACTTGTTTATGTACTTGCAAAGACATTTAACCCCAACCAGTTCTTTTTTTTTTTAACTGCATTTAGCAAATACAATTAAGACTGTATTTACTGAATACATGTAATTGTATTGTAATTATCAGCTTTAATATGCTGCTGGGTATTTAGATGTATTTTTCCAGTATGTCTGTACAGATTAAAGCCCCTACAAAAAACTTCTAACTGGATATGCAATAGTCTCTGGTTTCTGCTGATGTCTCTGTGTGACCTACAACAGCAAATGATGCCATCGGTGGAAGATAAGCTTTTTCTAAATAGTGTAACTCTTTACCTTCGGGAGGCAGTGGACGGGTCGGTCCACTGGATAAACTCTGTACGGCACTCAGACCAGAGGAGACACGGTACATTTGACAAGGCTATAAGTTAGCATTGAGTTGTTGAAAACAACACAAAATAAAAGTTCTTTGTAGGGGCTTTAATGTCCATGTAAAGTAGCAGCTCAGTAATAGATAACTTATAACTAATAATTAATACAAATTATTAGTAATTGTTTTGTTTTTCTCATGACCCATGATTTGAGCACCTTTTTTGCTGCATCTGTGTGTGTGTGTGTCTGTTTCAGTCTCTTCAACACATCATCACTCACACACCTGGACACACACTCACATCCGCATGCATACGCACAGTATTTTATGACTGGATGGTCATGAATATGCAGGGTTTGGGATCAGTCCTCTGTTTAAACTGACAGGAAGACAAATGATGCAATGTGCTGAAATACACACTCACACTCAACACTTCAACTAACTAAAAACACCAGTGTCTTGCCTGCCCATGTTGTGTGTGTGTGTGTGTGTGTGTGTGAGACAGAGGGGTTCAAAAGTCTGAGATCAACAATGGACTTTTGACCCCACTGTACTTGAAGGTAGAAGGGCGGTGTGTGTGTGTGTGTGTGTGTGTGCGTGCGAGAGAGATAAAGAGAATCCACGTGTGTGTGTGTATATACACACCTATAGAAGAGCAAGAGACAGATGCCAAAGGCAACATGCACAGTGTGTAACGTGCATACGGCAGTGTTTACCTTCTCACCGCTGTACTTCTTTAAGAGTCATCCACTAGCTTCCATTCAGCAGGCATCCATTTACATCCTCCTGAGCTGCAGTGAGCCTGAGATCTGCAAAGTGCTTCCAGCAGCAGCTACAGTCATTTGTTTGGGACAAGGGCATGAGTGCTTTCCAGGCTTCTTAAGAAGGCTGTGCATGATTCAAGTGGCACACAAGAAATAGTAAATATACATATAATCAATGTCCAATCTGAGATTCATGAGGCATGAACATGGAGCTGTGATTATATTTCCACACACACTGTTCACCACACACACACAGATCACCACACACACATCAGTCACTGGATGAATGTTAAGGATGTCCTTGAAATGCTGCTAATATCTCCTTTAATCAAACCTGTTTAATCAAAGTAAGACAAAATATTAGATGCCAATATTAGTTTCACAAAAGCAGTTTGATGTCTGGCTCTCAAATTCTTCACCTGTCATCATTAATCACAGAAACTTCTTAAAGAATCATTTACACCTACAGATTAGTGTACCTGTCATCACAAGTGCTGCTCACCCTGCGAAAAGACTTGTTTTCTGTGGCTCTGGAGGAGCTGTGTCAACCTTCAGAAGTGACCAGCAGAAAGTGAAGACTGTAAATAAAGATGAACTTATAGCTTCTGTGGTGTCACCTAAAGTTTCTGAAGGACGGGTTCTGAGCTGATTGCTCCACCACTGCCATCTTGGAAGCCTCTGTAAAATTTTATGCAAGAACATATAAAGTTGCATTTTGGGAAGAGTAGCACCCAGTGTTTTCTTTTCTTTTTTTTCAACTATATTGGGGATTAAAGGTTGTGAGCTCTCTGACTCTACAGAAAATATGGAGGTACAATATCAGTGCCTCTTTTTTTTTTTTTAATATAGTTTAGTTTATTTGTCCCTTCCAGGAAAATCGTTCTCACACTCCGTAACAAAACAAGGAGCTTCATGACTCATTCCCCAAACCAACAAAAACATAAATGCAGGACACAGACCATTGATACAGTACAGAACATATGCTGTGGTAACATACACTGTAAGAAATGTTTGTCAAATTTACAGTAAAAACTGTTAAATACCAACAGTAAAAGACTGTAAAATTGAAAACAGTATATTAGTGTAGTAGATACATGGAATTACTGTAAATTAAGAAATGGTGTTTAACTGTACTTTTTACTGTAACAATATGTTAAAAAAAAAACATTATTTTGCTGTGGAAAATATAAAAGTTTGTTAAGATTAACGGGGAATACTGTAATGTCACAAATATGCAATCACACTAAATTAACGGTATTACGCTGTTTAAATTACAGATTTAGCTGATGTGTACTTTCAAATGTACGGTATAAAACTGTTTACAATTTAGCAAGAACACACCTTAATTTATACAGGAACAAGATGTTAAAAAAAATATGGTAAAAAAAATGTTTGAAAAAAATATTTAAAAGTTATAGTATATAGTATACCCCTCCAAGTCAAGAAATGATACATAACTTTAATTTTTACTGCCATGTGTAAAACACATTTTCACAGTAAAAAATGTAGTAATAATGTAGTAATAATGTGTAATTTTTGAGTTCAGCATTATAATCCTCAAACAGGCCTGCTGTGACTGTAGAGTAGGCAGTATTGTGTGCTCTCAGTTAACTGGACCGTCACCGTCCGAGAGAGAGAGGGAAAGGTGAGATAAACACTGTCCTGAACCACCTTTTGCTTACATGCACTACAAGCAGGAGGCCACTACTACAGACCAGTAGACACAGGTGTGTTAAAGGCAGAAAAAGTCCACTCTGGGTTCTTTCACTTCTGTAGACGAAGAAGAAGAACTTCCGGTAGGGAGTGCAGGTGGACGGCGTCAGCAGCTGTAGCTGGGTGCCTCTCGAGAGGGAGGAGGGAGCAATACCTGCTGAACCCGTATGTTATCATAGAGTTCTAGTGACAATTGTTACGCCTGCTGAACCCGTGAGGCCCGCCAACCAGTGACGGAGGCAGAGATGCGCGCCCACAGGAGAGAGAGACGCGCGCAACATAACGGTCACGCAATTCAAACTGCAAGCAAAGATACTGTAGCGTGTTTGGTGATTTGTTTTGTGTTAGGAGTGTGTTGTTGCATGTGTTCTGCTGGTTCTTCTATTGTGGCAGGTTGCAGTGTGTTCTTCCGGTGTTGGATGCTTTAGAGAGTGCTTGCGGGGTTAGAGAGGAGAGAACTGGGGTTCAACTGTGAGGTGCTGTACGGCGTGGCTGTGGCCTACAACAGCCAGTATTAAAGAATAAGTGCCTCCAACTGGTCTCATCATTGTCGAGACGCTACAATACGTTACTCTAAACCGTCTTTGCTGCATGGTGGTTTTATTTTCTGAGAGGATTAATTTGTTAAGGAGCAACGCGACTAAAGAACACGCAAGTAAAATGATCTTGTTATGAGATGTTTGCATGTCTGAAGAATTTGTTCCAGTGTGATAGCAAACAAAGCTTTGTAATAATGTTATGTTAAGCTTGCATAGGTCTACTACATATGTGAGGTAAAATTTTACGCGGTCTTTTCTGCAGTTTTGTGTTGCCCTCGCTTAAAAGGTGAATGTTAGCTGTCCTTAACTTTACAAAATGTGTTAATTTTACTTAATGTTGGTTTAGCTGAGTTGTCTTATGTCACATTGCGTGTGTTGTCCCGAACATTAGCCTAGCTTACGTTAACGTTAACATTAAGTCGCTGGAGTCAAAATGTTGAATTGTAATTTCTGTGGTAGGTCTGTTAGGACTTTGAGAGGTTATGTGCTTCACTGCAAACTCCACAGAAATGAAAAGCGCTGTTTATTTAAGTGCTTTGGAGATGGGTGCAAGCAGACATTTTGCAGGTATGGAGCTTTTAAGGCTCATTTTTACCGGAGGCACAATGTTGTATCTGCTAATGCTAACGACACTGTCGGGATGGCTGTTACCACTTTTAAATGTGTAGTGGCGTTGTGTGAACGTCAGTGCCAGGACACCCAAGAATTGATTTCTCACTTGAAGGAGCATATTGTAGAAGGACGTGCTGTAAGTTGTCCAGTTAGAGGATGTAATGCTGACTTCAGGGTCAAGTCTTCATTTACCGCGCATATGTCACGGAAGCACAGAGGTTTTACAGACAGTAGTGCAAGTGATATGTACAGAGAATCTGCTTCTCATCCGTCAACATCCACTCCATCTGAATCACGTGACTTTGTCCCTCACTGTGATGCTGGTGCAGCGACAGGCACAGATGAGGTCGATTTGGACATATCTGAAAATTTCAGTGATCTTTATCTTGGAAACGTGAGTTTGTTCTACTTGAGATTGCAGTCACAGTTCCTTCTACCTGCTTCAACTATTCAAAACATTGTTGAGGAAATGCAAAACATACATGAGTTGGGTCAAACATATACTTTGAGTAAACTCAGTTTGCTGCTAAAAAATGACACAGCATTATCAGATGAGGACATAACCAAGGTTTAAAGAAAACTCAACTATGTGGAGCCCAAGAAAATTTTTTAGGAAGAGATGAGAACAGGGTCGATAGGTTTGCCTATTATGTGCCTGTGAGAGTGACTGTGTGTCAGGAGAGCACTCTCCTTCAGACGTTCTAAGTGACATCAGTAATGGTCAGATATTCAGAAACAATGACTTTTTTGCTCAAAATCCATCATGTGTGAAGTTAATTCTATACTAGGATGCCTTCGAAGTAGTTAACCCTTTAGGCTCTGCCAAGACAAGACATAAAGTTTTAGCTGTGTATGCATCTGTTGCCAACTTACCACTGCATGTACGGTCTGACACAGACCATATGTCACTTGTGTTGTTGTGTAGAGAGAAAGATTTCAAAGCGTTTGGGCATGCTAAGGTGTTCTATGACTAATAACAGACTTGAAGGAATTGGAGGAGAATGGGATTGTTGGATCAAGTGAAACAGTCAAGGGAACCTTGTATTGCATTGCTGGAGATAATTTGGGCTCGCATTGCATTGGTGGATTCTCTGAAAATTTCAGCTCCTCAAAATATTTCTGCAGGTACTGTCTAATCAACAGATCTGACTTTCAGAGTGATCCAAATCTGTGTGGACCAGAGAGAACCTCAACAACTGCAGTTCTGCTGTGATTGCCTGCAGACTGAAGGTACATCACCAGATGTGGAAGGAGTAAAGTTTAACTCTGTATTTAATTCTTTGAAATACTTCAATGTCTGTCTGCCAGGTTGCCACCTTGTCTGGGACATGACATATTTGAGGGTGTTTTGTCTTATGATGTAGCACTGTATAAGTAAGTATTTTATAAAGAAAACTCTTGGTTCACTTACTCCATTCTGAATCGACGCATAAACAGTTCAAATATTGGGTTCTGATGCTTCTACAAAACCATGTGAGGTCAGCCCCCGGAGTTAAACTCTCAGGTCAAGCTGTACAGAATTGGAATTTTCTAAGGCTGGTGCCCTCTTATAATTGGTGACAGTTAAGATACAGCAGATGATGTGTGGCAGTTGACTCTGCAGCTAAAAGTCATTCAAATACAATCAAATACATTCATACCCCATCAGTGCCTCTTTAACGTTTTGTTTAGTTTGGTTATTGCAGTGGGATGAAGCTTTTACTGAACTTGACTTTTTCCCATGTGAACAACCTGTACCAGTGACCAGATGGGAGGAGAATGAGGTCTGGGTTGAGAGGGTGACTGGGGTCAAGTGTGACGGTGTGAGCTGTGTGTGCAGTGGCTGTGTTGTTGAGGACTGAGAGGATGGGGGTAGGGAGGCCAATGATCTTTGCAGCTATATACTTAAAGCCAACATGTGTATAACTTTTGTGTCGTATCTGAATTTGAAGTTATTCTAAAGGCACACATTTTCAGTTTAAGGACAAAAAGAAAACTGACTTGGGAGCTTGTAGTTTTATCTTTTTAAGTTTGGCCACTAGTCACCATCTGGTCACTTCTATTTTGGCGCTTTCTCTGGCTCCTGTTTTACAATTTGAGAAGACTTATTTTGAAAGTCAGACCTAATCCAGAAATCTGAAGTTTTTCAATACAACCTTTACTTTGTAACTTTTTCCCTGTGTTTCCTATCCTTGTATTAATAGCAGCAAAAAGCACATGGCAGCAGCTTTAAAATTTAAATGTGATTCCAGATGAAGTGTCTCTTGCTGCCCAGTATTTTGTCTTCATTGATGACTCTGCTACACCACATGACAGTCCCTGACCCTGTCCTGGTTCATCCAGCTGCTCTGCACGTCCTTGATTACCTCCCAGCTGCTTCCCATTGCTCCAGACTATTTTAGTCAGTGTCTCCAGACGTCTTTTGTCTGCTTGTCAAGCTCTCCTCCTGTTCTGACCCGGTGTGCCAGTGTTCTCACCACAGCCTGTCTCATCTGACCTCCTCTTAACCCGGTTAAATGAAGGTAACGCAACCTCATGCAACGCTCATTTCATACTACACTTATCATAATTACCAGGATCTGATTTCTAGATACTGGTCATGTTTGATTGTGAAGGGGACCTGGGATTTCTCTGACATTATCTGACTTATACTGAAGCGAATGAAGACCAAATAAATAAGGATGTATCATTTCATCCACAGTCTGCTGTTCATATGATTGACTATGATTTTGAAAATTAGCAGTACTGTAACCATACAGTACAACATACTTGATTTGTCAGACTATGTGTTGTGAAAATTTACAACCTCTACACGTATGATCCCATATGATGAGTAATTTTCTTGTTGTCTCCATTAATGCTATATAATAGTACAATTACATCATATTATTCATATTGTTGGCCTATTGTAGTTTTATTCTGATAGCATTAGATTGGCTTTCTCAGTGGAGGGTTGTTTTGTCCAGTGGTGTTTGACCACAGACATTTTTTAGACAACAAAACTGTAATTAACAGACTGAATAATTGATTGCATAATGGTTCATCATGGCATCTTCTGAAAGAAGACGGATTGTGACTGTATGTTTCTCCTGCCTGTGTTTCCTCTTGTGGACAATTTTGTGAAATTTGTGATTCGTCTTGTAGTTGGATTAAGGATACAGTGAAATGAGGTGTATTTTTTCAGATTGTTTGTAAAATCTGGACTTCAGGAATGTGTACTTTTCATTAAACCCAATAAAAATATCCCAACCTGTTTTGTAACTATGCTTTTACCCTAATGCTAACCCTTTAAGTGGGCAAATAGACAAATTAAAGAGTGTTTTAGGATCTGTGAGCGTAGCGATGATCTGAAGAGAATGGGTTGATACAAGCTGTTTTTCTGGCTGCCACAGAAATAAGCTTTTTTTTTTGTTTGTTTTCTCATTTAATACCCATTAATTATGATGGCAATCAAACACCTCAATCAGCACACTAAGAAACTTTGGCCAGAAACTCTGTATATTCTCTATGAAGAAGCATCAAATTTCCCATGGCTCATTGTCCATGATAAGTGTAGATTAATGGACAGGCTGTCCACAGAAAGGACTGCTGTTCACCCTGTGAAAACATGTGCAGTGCTTCCACTGTGGCTCTGCAGAAGTTTATCAGTCTCGGATTATGAAATGTGACTATTAAGCATCATCAGCAGTAATATGTATTTGTTGGTTGAAATTTGCTTTTATTCACAAGGTACCCGTTTCAATGTGCTGCGTTTTTGAATTCATTTTAAATGGTGTCTGTGTCCCTGTAAATGCCACCTGGCAGAGTTCCATCACAGATACAGCAGTGTGACCTGAGATTCACTGTAAGGCACATCATCTTGAAAGAGCCGGGAGTGGCAGTGAGACGGGCCGATGATCTTTGTTCTGTGTTAAAGATCCAGCGTGTGCTGTGACAGAGTTCACATGGTGTCATCATATTAAAAAAAGTCATGCTGTGGGAGCTTTTGCTCTTGATTTCTGCTGTGTTCATTGTCTTGTTAGCTGTGATGGACAAGGATGTGAAAATGGAGCCACGCTTGGAAATAGGTCCGAATTATCTGTGACTCTCACATTCTCATTCGTCTGCCGTTCTCTCATTTTCTGTGTTAAATTGTGTAATTGAATGTATTACATTCCACAGAGCGCACCAGCTACTTTTTCTCCATCTTCTCTCTGACACCTGACTTCTGTGCAAACTCCACTAGACAATCCCTTCCCATTTCCCTCAGAAGGAAACTTCTCATCTGCAGCAATGAGGCATTGTTGGTTGGGGGGATAGTGTTGGGATATCAATTAAAGAGCAAAGGGGGAACAAATGGCGGCTGCCAACAAAGTGGGAATTCAGAAATTAAGCAGTATTCCCCTTTAACCAAAGCTCCTGAAATTGCCTTCCCAGGTGCATTGGTTTCTGTGTCAAACTATGAAATCTAATGAATCTAGCGCAATAAAATCCCCATACCACTTTCTCTTATCTTTAATTTGACGCCTGACTTTTGTGGCGACCGCTATTGTACAATCACACTCTAATTTCCCCCCAAAGCAAAATTTGCCCAGTCTCATGACACGCAGGCACCAATGATTAACTGTGAGCAATTACTACTTGAATAGGGGGCCTTCCTTGTCTTCTATCTTTGCCCCATAAAAGACAAGACTGACTATTAATAGTGAAGCACAATGTCGTCTCTGTGTGACCTGTCAACTTCAGAGGATTTCTCTTTTGGGGACGGGGACGCAGCAGTCCCTCTGACTAACCATCTGCACAAGTTTGAAAACATTCAGCCGCAGGAAAAAACAGTCTGAGGACGTGTAAAAGTATATGTGCATGGTGCTTCAACTCAGTGTCAAATAAGGCCCTCCATAGCACTGTAGCCTATACACAGTATATAACTCAAACATAGGTCCCTGTGTTATTTGTAATATATTACATTCCATATATTATAAATATCTGATAAATTTAACATTTTGTGTTGATATGTTTGCAGTTTATTAGATTTTAATAAGATAATGTAATTCTTATGATAATCCATCACACACACACACATATATATATATATATATATATATATCCCCCCATATTATTTCTCCTGTTTCTAAATATGTCTTTGTTCCTAGTTTGGGTGGTCTCAGAATTTTGGACCCCACTCTACAAAACATAACTTAGTCATATGTGTATAATTTAAGTATAAAAGCAAACATACATACATACAAACATACATAGATGCATATTTGTACGGGCCCACGTGTCAATAAATGAAATTTCATCTCCACCCATTATCATTCTGCTATAGTATAAGAAGAAGAAAGTGAGGCACATAATGCAAACACAGTCTTTTTTGCATTTTATGAAACCAGTCACAATCATCGTGCTGAGGGGGGATTCACTTATTGGAAACATAATGCAGAGTTAAATTCTGTCATTAAAATGTCTGATTCCTCACAATGGAAAAGACACATGTTAACTATTGATGGTAGGATCCAGATTTTGGTTGCTAGCATGTTTGCTGTAGTGAATGGGGTGTTGACAGCGATAACAGGCTGGGGAAACTGAGAGGGATGAGAATGGCATCTGGAATATGAGCCCAATGGCAGGTTTATACTGACAGGCTACATCTGATGAGTCAGACTAATACATTTCCTTTAATAGTGTGAAAACATCATCTCAAGGAGACATAGCTGTTTATCATCATAAAGCTGTTGACCTTAACGTTGGCAAAGAAAAGCGCTGATAAAGAGAACAGAGTTCAAATAGCCAGCAGGATGTGTTCAGACTGCAGCAGGTTGACAGCTGTAGTTAGCTGCTTGTTTGTTGTTACATTTATTGCGCAATGAACTACTGAATGTGTCAAATGTTTGGTAGGTTTGAAAAATATAGAGGAAATTTTCTGTTATAGGACAGTTTACTCAAGTTTTGGCTCAAATTCTGAGATTATATTCCTTAATGCAACACAAATTTACTTTGAGTCTAGATATAATGAGTACCTGAATTTATCTTTTAACAGAATAAAATTAGTGAAAAACATGCATGAGTTTCAGGTTGAATTTATCAAAGCTTCTTTTGTGAAACTGCAGCAGCACAAGGGGCTAATTAAATCAGCACTGAATTTCAAATGTTGTGGTTTGATTATCTTGCAGATGTTATTTACTTTTTTCAAAATGCTTCTGCTGCATTACAACTGAATTATGGACCTTGGATATAATCTACATTCACATCAGATACCAGCTGTATAGAGTCGGTGACATTGTGCACTGATCCAGAGTTCAGAATCAAACATAAACCCAAGTCTTTCCTCTGATAATGAAAATTCAGATCCTTGGTGTTTCAAATGGTGTTTTTCTGAGCTGATACGCCAATGATGAATTTAGACTTTCTTTTGCCCTGGGATCCAGAATCACAAAAGTACTTTAAATTTAATCCAAAGCATAAATTTAAGCTCCACGTCCTGTTTTAGGGTGACGAGGAATTGAAGGAGTGTGCGCTCTAAAATGCCCCCTGCTGTTAAAAAAAACATCCACTGGCAACGTGTGCAGGAAACTGTCCAAGGATTTGGTTTGAATTTGACATTGTTGACCAATCGTACTCATATAAATTCATTCTGACACTGTGTTTGGAGGTAGAATTTATCTTTCTTCTTAAGGGATTTCAGCCTGTGTATCTGTGACTGCATTCTGTCTGTGTATAACACATTATGTTTCAATACACCACATTATACACCGAGAGCACATCTTTGCATTCAATTTGGACAGCAACACTGTGTTTCATGTTTTGGCGGCATATTCATATTATGTTTAATGTGAAATGACATGATCATTATGAGGATAAAGTGCACACTGTCGCATTTAATTTGTGGTATTTTCCACACGTTTGAAGAGCCCATTTAAATTGTAACAGCTTCCTTTTGTATCTTTTTCACCGTTTCACTTTCATTTTCTTGGACCTCCCTCTACGTCTCATTAATGTCCCATTGATCGTATTATTTATCAGGTAACATTCCCAGTGGAACGAAATCCCTGTGTACCAGAGTATTAAATTAAATCACTCAAGATGAAAATAATAATGTGCAGTTTAAGCTCTGTACACGCAATAAAAAGTTGTTGCTGATTTAGACTGGTGGTCAGTCATTCATAGAGTTAATAATCATTTACAGTGTGTTAAATGAGTTTAGATTAATGTGTTGAAGCACTTAATTTTACTTCTAAAGCTTCAATCACAAAGAAATCAAATGAATTAGATGTTGGGTTATATTTGGGGCTCTCTCCTCCATAGGGATTTCTTAAAAGCCCGGTGGTCATGTGACTATGTTGTATGGTTCTGTAATGTTCACATATGTACACCATACTGTAGTGCAGACATCACCAAATGGCGGACCTTGGTCCGAACCTGGACTAAGCAATGGTTCTATCTGGACGTGTGCCCAATCCCTGATAAATTAACAACAATAGATAATTCTCCTGGAGCATTATTTTTTCTCCGACAGTCGTGGCTATAGACACCAGGTACAGCTAGAGTTTAACTGTCATTACGGGAATAACTTCACTCAATTGATCAAATTGTTTGTTTACCCTGCACGGCCAATTTTAATTGAATACCCCTGCTGTAATACTGGTGGATGAAGTAACAGGCTGAATACATTAGTAATTAATACAGTATACATTAAGTGGTGTGTGGCATGTGATTCTGAGTGCAGCTCTTGTCAGATGTGTGTGGTGTGTAGCAGACTGAAGAGTGGTAACAAACTCTACAGTTGAGGTTTGCAGAGCTGTGGCCCTGAATTGCAGCATCCTCCTTCTGCTGAGGACTCTGACAGCCTCGTTTTGCCATGCCTTGCCCTGTGATAATCTCAGGACCGACAGGTACAATTCTCTGCTTTTAAACCTTGTGCAAAACATTGCACAAGGACAAGAAAAAAAATCACAACAACCAGCTTTGGTCTGACAAACGCCACATTAAGCAGAACACCAATATTTCATTTAGTGTGAAGTGGATGATTTTTCAGGTCCGGTGTGCAGGATTTAATGGCATCCAGCAGTGCAGATTACAACCAAATGAATATCCTGGTGGCTGCTAAACATGAAGAAGACCACCCAGAGTCAGTGTTCATTTTGGGCCTGGTGCCCCTGCATTCCCTATTTTCACATGATCAAACAACTCTGCCATGTTCAGTCAAAAGATCCATCTAGGTCCTACACAATGGTAGTTAATAATTTACTTATCCAGGACAGTCCTGTATGAAAGGATACAAACTGTTTTCATACAGGAGCAGCACACACATCATGGCACTCTGAACAGAAGCACAGAGTATATAAATTGAAGCACTGATAATGCTATAGTTTCTCTGTAACTGTTTTATAAAGCTGTTCTTTTTTGGACACTTGATCCTAAAAGCAACAGCTATAAACCGATGGGCTGAGGTGACAGACATGCACCTAAATTATGTAGTTTTGTTCAGTTCTCTCTATTCCCTAACACAGCAACAGTGTTTTCTGTTGTTGTTGTTGTTGTTTGTTTTTTCCTTGACTTACTTAGTTAATGCAGAGAAAACCCAGTGTCATTATGAAAACATAGCTTTAGGCTAAATTTATCATGTGTACATGCAAATTGTCTTAAACAAGACTTGTACGATCTGGAACCTATAGGTCCTACAGGACTGGAGGATTTGCAGCGAATTATTTATTAGCATGTGGTGTGTGTGTGTGTGTGTGTGTGTGTGTGTGTGTGTGGTGGGGGGTGGGGGGTGTCTTAGTGCATGTGTTATCAAATTGATGAAGATATATTGTGAATTTTCGGTGCCTTCAGCTGTCAGGGCTCCACAGATGGTGTATATGGCACCATCACTCCTAATATACTTGATCACCATACAGTAACACTCTCATCAGTGAGGATGTAGTATTCTCCTTTTAATTGGACTTCTTTTAAAACTGTTGAATTGATGATCTGATTCATGAATACAAAGTCTTTTATTCTTTGAAATGCATCGTATACTTCCTGCAAAGAGAAGCAATATTAGATTTTCGCCTCATAAATATGTCAGGAGGTAATTAATATTTAATCATAGAACAGAGTTTTACCATATTTTGTGGTGGTGAGGCCTCAGTTGGTTTGACTGAGTCTCAGATAGCGACTTCATAAGGTTGACCTATCGACAGTGTCTTGCAGTCTGGGAAATGAGCTAAAAAGAGAAACAGCTTGACAGCCTGATGAAAAGAAGAAAAAAACTCTTCTCTCCCTGGGTCTCTTTTTAAAGTCTCCTTCTCTCACCCTCCTCTTGTAAACTCTTCTGTCTCCATCTGTCTGTCTCTGTCTTTATTTGTGTCTCTCTGGCTTTTTCAGTCTCCCTTGGCTTTCTTAATAAATACTCCCTCCCCAAACTTAATCTCTCCAACCTCTCTCTTTTTGTCACTCTTTTCCCCTCTATTCTTCTTCTCCTCTCCTTATGTCTTTTTTTTCCTCCCACTCCCCCACTTGTGCTTTTTAAAGTGCTGCTCTCCCTCAGGGCCTGTCCATGTCATTACTCCAGTCCTGAATTCAAAATGTCATTAAAGTCATTGCTTTAGTCAGAATTCATTTCAATTAGGCCCAGTCGCCATGGGACTCACAATCTTCTTCTTCTTCCTCTTCTTCTGCTTCTACCTCTTCTTCTACCATGACAGAGAGCTACAAATGGTGACACTTGCTGAAAATGACCCTGCATAATAATACTTGTTGTTTATGTCATAGGCACTCAACACGGATATTTATCAAATACAGAGAAATGCAAAAATTTAAATTAGCATGAACAACATAACCAATTGCATGGTTATTTAAATCAACACTATGTAGTTTCTCAGCCTTAAAATAATGTTTCTAAACTCATTTAAGTGGTAGACAAATGGTTAATAGGATGAATCGTGCCACCGCTGCAGCCTGAGCGGGGTCCTGTCGGCTGCAACTGTGTAGCTATGTAGCTTTCCTGGGCGGGTAGGAACCCTCCACCTCACTCATACCTCAAACTGGATGTTGGAACAGTTGCTGTAAGACTTAGGGCCTGTCCACAGGTTTAGGGGTATCTGCAAAAGTTTTTTTTTCTTTTTTTTTCAGTGTTTCTGCGTTTCGTCCACACGTAAATGTGGTTTGGTTGGTTTTCAGGCAAGAGTCCCTAGGTGGAAGGCAGAGGGCCCCCAATCTCAAATTAAGGTAGAAATCTTGCATAGTTCCTCTTAAGAACAGACAAGAAAAAGACAATTTTGGGAAAGCTCCATTTCCACGTGGACAAGGCCTGAACTGCTCCTTGCCTGTCTGCAAAAAAACTAGTCATCAGGGCCAACGACTGTTGCATCTGTCACTTATCCATTTTTGCAGAATGTAGCATATCATCCGTCCATTATACATCTGTCCGATTAAATATGGTGTAGTTGTCAAAAAACAATGTCTATATTATTACCAATACTGAGGTGAGACACCCGTGAGTCAGAGAGGACAACACATCCAATATCAGGACACGTGATTACTTATGAGGACCGTTCGCTCAGATTCAACCACGTACTGAATCTCCTTCACCTACTCATCCACTGCTCCATCAGTATTCATAAGAGAGGCTGTGGGCGCACAGGTTGATGTGGGATGAGTCTTCTGTCAAGTCACTTGTCAGGCCAAGACATGCCGGTTGATAAATAAGGAGCATCTAAATGTTAATGATAGCTGAAGTAAAACGCAAGGCAAGCTATGATGATTTCAGGAGCGGCGATCATTAGTATACCTGCACAAGGACTACCTCTGTTACCAGCAGAGGAGATCATAAACTGTGAGGCTACTGTGGTTGCTGGCACAAAGGTGATCTGCCATCCATTTCACAAACAGAATCTGAGATGCAGATAGGCCATTTGCTTTCCAAGGACAATATATTAAGAAGACAAGTGGTGATACAAAGTGAAAGACACTCTATTTCACATTTATTTATTATTCACATGTCTCTGAATTGAGATGGAGAGAGCATGGGTATAGATCAGATGGGTAAATGTGATAATGACTTTTTTGCTGTTCATGGTTTGTGCATTAAGGCTGCAAGAGGCTTCAATCATTTTCAAACTGAATCACAAATTGTAGTTTCATCATGAACTGTCTGCAGCTTCACTATAATGATTAGTGTGGATATCTGTCCGTCAGCAGAAAGCAACAAATGAACGGTCCTTCTGCTCTGGCTGTTAACACTTTTTTTTTCTCCCATACTGAAACGCTGATTGAAATAACCACAGTAACATTAAGCTAATGGGCCAATTATGACTGATTTCCATGGTAATAAAATCAAATGCTGTGTGGCACCCAGCCTGTATAAAATCAAATATATAAAAAAAAATAAAGTTTTCACCAGCGTGAAAGTAATCATTTGATTACTTTCACACAGTATTTACAGTGATGGCATGGGGGCGGCGTTGTTGTTGTTGGGCTTTTGTTGCCGCTGTTGAAAAGTGTCAACTAGTCAGCTTGTTTTTTTTTTTTATTACAATTTATTACATTTATTACAATGAGCAAACTGACCAGTTGCAACCTATCCAGCATGTGCAGTACGTGCAGAGACGTTCTTCAGTTTCAGCAATTCAACATTAATTCCATCATTTTATATTGATATTAAATTAGTCAAGTCAGTTTTTATTGATATAACACCAAAACACAAAGAATCGATCTGTTATTATAACAGAAGCAGAAGCAGGCTGAGGGTGGGTGGCCACCTGCCTCAGCTGAGAGGGAGAGAGTATTAAATGACAGAGGCCTGTTCTCAGTCACTCACAATAAAAGCCAGCAGGTGCACTGCACAATTAGATATAATAAATCCATTTAAACAATGAATACAATTAAATATGCTAATATGTTCAATGCATTTCTGTGGAGTTGTAATTGTAAGTCTAATCAGCTGATGTACAGCACATGAAAAAGTTCATAAGTCTGAAGACATAACATAAAATGAAGTTCATATAGATGTTTCAAGTTGTTTAATGGTGATACATCATTGAAACAAACAGCCAATGAGCAATGCTTATGGAACAGCACCCTCGACTTTCCTCAAAGCTCCTCCCACTTTAGCAACAGCTGCTCTGGACCATGAAGGTCTATAAACGTTTGGACTACTACTGCTACTACTACAGATAACTACTCTTGCACCACATATCATTGCATATCTGTCTTACTTGGCTCATGTTAATATTTATCTGTCATAGATCTGAGGGAATATATAAGAGAAAGACAGATTTCTTGTAATGGCTTGTCGACTGGGGGACAAAGTCTGTGTCCCAACTTGTGAAAAGTTTGAGTTTGGGGTCAATAACTCAGATCAGAGTTCAGGGCTTTAGAGGACTACAAATACCAGAGGGTGTTTGGAGAGCTCTGGCTGTAGATGCTGCCTTAGAGGTAAGGTCAAAGGAGAAATACAATAAAAACGAGGATGACGAATAAACACAAAATACCTACCCAAAAAGAAGAACGGGAAATATTACAACTTTTTCTCAAAACTTTGTAAGGATTAATGTGTAAGGTCATAGGATAAACTCTATATATGCATTTACCATTCAGTACAGTACTAGGCTTTAGAGGAAATGAATTTAATCAGTAGGTGGTTTACTCATCAACATGTAAACAATATTAGTCGGACCCACTGCACAGGAAAGACTTAAGCTGTAATTCAAGCAATTGCATCTGGACAGGATGTGTGTGTGTGTGTGTGTGTGTGGTGTGTGTATGTGACAAAGCAGCCGTGTTCTGCTTTGTCTTGATGTCAGCAATAATCTTCCATTAGTCATTTGCATTGCCAGGCTCCAGTGGGGAGCAATGACACCCAGAAAGAGGGGGTGAGAGGGTGAGTATAGAAACAGAGAGGCAGCAAGGGAGGAGAATGAATAGGATGAGTAGGAAGAGAGGGGTAGAGGAAGAGACAGAGCAGAGTGATAACAATCAGAGCACAGAAGTTAAATGACAGGGGGGGGGAGAGGAGGAAAGAGGGTGACACAGCAGAAAGAGGAGGTGAAGTGCAGTGATGAGAGGTAGAGAGAAAGAAGAGAGATGAGAGAGATACTGTAGGCTGACAGACACAGCAAAGAAAAGGCAGAATGACAGAGATTCACTGGAAGAGGGTTAAATGGCAGAGATGGAAAGAACAAGGAGTGATGTGGAAGAAGCCTGAGACAGCAGAGACACAGAGACAGAGGAAGGAGAGGAGTCAAGTGACATACAGCTGGAAAGATGCTGCGAGACACCAGGGAAGCGGTTCAAAAGTTTCACAGTGTGAACTGGTAAAGAGGCTCCTTTTTCCTTCTTATCTCTCTCCTGTTCATCTCCCTCCATGCTCCGTAACTCAGGCTGCAGCTTTCACTGTTTTAGTATTTGTTATCATCTCTCTTCTTATACAACTGTCAGTGACGTCTAACATCACGTGGCTGCTCAAAACACACAGTGTTGGTAAAATACAATGTACAATAGGGGTCCCAAACCATTTACTATGAATCAAATAAGAACAAGAATGATGTTTATGTTACTTCTTTCAGGGACACTGAAGTTGTGCATGAGCCTGGCCTGACCAGAAGGAAAGGAATGCATACTTTTTTTTTTTTTTTTTTGGGGGGGGGGGGGGGTTAAATGGACATTTATAATGAATACATTGAGTGTAAGAGGATAAAAGTTATCTGTTTCAAGACTTCATGTGAGAATATAAAATAGTGTTATATAATGATGAGTGTGTTTGGCTTATTGTAGGATAGTTTGACTTTATCTGGGTTAGTATTTATAAAATATACATTATAAATATCTTATTGTTTAATATTGAAGTCTTTGGGGTTGCATGGCCTCCATGTTGCTGGGATATTAATCATAATACAGTACAAAAGACTACTGGGTGTTAAAGATTCATGTGATCGTCCTCACCTGTAGCAAACCAAACACATGAAAAGGATAAGTTCTCTATCTGTGCGACGAACTGCCCATAACCTGTATGAGGTTGGCATTGATCAGGTATGCGCTCACATGTTTGTGCTGTACGATGATGAATATTCTAGCT
Organism: Caranx ignobilis; assembly: GCA_021432705.1. Lineage (NCBI taxonomy): Eukaryota > Metazoa > Chordata > Actinopteri > Carangiformes > Carangidae > Caranx > Caranx ignobilis. The sequence goes on along the minus strand of MU269981.1, from coordinate 10,120,708 downwards.
GCTCTACATTTACCTGCTTGTGTGTGTGAATAGAATATAATTTCACAGGAACTGCCATAAATCACAGTGGAGGTGGTACTGAACGAGGTTCAGTGGAACCAAAATGTTTTATTTGGCACTTTCACAAGGGGCTGGGCCAAGAAAGACACACACCGAAAAGACTGCGTGGGGGAGCAGGTGATAAGTGCTGTGAACACTGTGTCACCTCTAATAAGAACTCTGGCAGAGGTAAAGATAAAATGGTTTGACCTGAAAGAGATGGCAGGAAAAAAAAAAAAAAAAAAAAAAAACAACTGCAGCATTGCAGCACACAAACTCAGTGGCACAGGATGAGGAAGAGCACCACTCATATCTGGAGTGGAAAGAAAAATGGCTGCACTACAATGGCAAATGTACCCCGAATACCAGTACTTAATTCATTTAGATATAATGCCATTAAAACATCCCCGGGATTTCAATACTGAGCCTGGATCTGAGATCTGTTGTGTGAATGGAGCCACAACTGCACTGCACATGGAGGAAACACTGGCAGTCAGTGTCAGTTTAAAAGAACTACACTGCCCCTAACAGCAGATGATTTCCTTCTTCTCAATCTGAGCTAAATGTCCACAGCATGACCTTGTGTGAGAGCAAGAAAGTTATCTAGTTCTACATAAAACTCATCTGAAAGTGATATTAAAAGGTAAAGTCGCACTTGAACTTGTGAGATATTTGCAGAAAAAAAAACAAGTGAACGAGGTCTTGACTCATTATGATTGGTGAAGTGAGTGATCAACACAGGCTGTAGTCACAAAGACTCCCAGATAAGGGCAAACGACAAGAAAAGAATCAAGTCCTTTTGCTCATACAGAACAATTTATACATGTTTTCCTCTAAGCATTCATTGACTTAATGACTTTCTCTGATAAAAAATGAAGTGTTTAACTTTGTGTTTTATATATAATAAAAGTCATATTGTAAGCAAACTAAGCAGCCAGTCCCATGACTGAGTATTTCTACCATGAACTGCAGTGAACATCAACGTCTCAGATTCAACAGGCAAAGTTTCATAAACAGAGCCAAGGAGCCAGTCCTGTCAACTTGTTAGGATGGTGGGCGCAGCTAAATAAACCTGAAACCTTTTTAATTTGCATTGGCACTACCAACACTGTCAGTCACAGTTACAAGCTAACAAACAAGACATGCAAATAAATGATGCTTACTCTGCTAACTATTCTTTTTTCACTTTTTGATGTGGGGACACGTGTTTAAAAAAAAAAAAAAAAAAAAAAATCTATCATAATTTTCTAGTTTAAAACAGATCTGGAGAAGAATCAGTGGGGTCGGTCCTCAGTTTTCAAGCTAGTAGTTATGCACAAAGGAGCTTACTCTACCAAGGCTGTGTGTATGGAAATGTGCATTAGGAGGTCACTTGGACATTTGCATGGCTTTATATTCATATGTATTCACCTCTGTCTCACCTCACCTCCAGACAGAACTTGGATCGACTGTTGAACTTCCTTGACAGGCAGGGTCTGTACAATGCATACAGAGATTCTGCAGGTGTGTTTCTGTTTGTGTGCATAGCGGTGTGTATGTGTGTGTGTGTGTGTCAGCGCCTCTCCAAGCCCCTGTGATCTACAGTTACACGTTACGCTCTTCTCGGCGTAGGTTCGTGGGGACGTTTACATCTGCAGAGAATCATAATTCCAGCTTTAATCGTGTCTACAAAGCAGAACAGCTCACCTTTCTGAATCACTGCCAAGAGCTGTGGGCAGAGACGGGTGAATGTTAAGTGTGTCTTCTCTTTACATAGTTTGCAGCAGTGTTGCTACAGTACGGGTGTCTCTAATGGCTTCCCTTAACTGTTAACTCGAGGTCACTCTTCTCTGCCTAATGGTTTGATAATATGCAGGGTCAGAGGTGCTTTTTTAAATGTACACACAGTCTCACACAGGAGGAAACTGATGAAGCTGAAAATGGAGCAGACACACAGTTTACACTAATTAAAAAAATCCAGGCCTCTAGTTACATCAAGCATGTAAATAGATCAGGTTTAAATTCTAATTTAAAGTTTACTGCAGCTTTCAGCACATTTCCACATTTATTGGTATCCCACCTGAATCATGTTTACAAATGAAATTTAACTTTTAATAGTGTTCACATGTATAAACATCTATATAAATAACGTTTCAATTTTACATCTCAAACAGCTGAAATCTTGTACATTACTTTTTACAGCACAGGCGGCTCATTAATGTTTACAGCATCTAATTATGACTAACAGGAAATGGCTGCGACACCCATTCTCTATGACTTTTACTGCACTTCATTGTCAACGCTGAATTACATTCTTGCACTTTAAAGATTTTACTCACATGACTCATCATTAACAATGTAATAGCTTTCCCTTTTACAAGGAGACTGGAATTTAATAGGAGGGATTAGGTGAGGAACAGCGCATAGGTTCAGCACAAAACATTAATCTGGCCACCTGAGATAATACGGAACAGGAGATAAGGGATGTAGTGTGTTCATATTAATTGAGGTGTTCAATGTTTGGGGAGTGGTTATTAATGGAGGTGTTTATGAGGTTGCATGCAGTGGGTTAGCTGATATTGAGAAATACTGAACTAACGTCAGTTACTCACAACTTCTCACCTACAATCTGAAATACCTGGTCACAAGTGGAGACCAGCATTGATAATTTGGAAAATACATCTGTGAGATGAAGTCTAAGAAGAAAGTGTGATTTATATTTTCTCATGATATACATAGTACACTTAAGTACCTTTAAGTGTTCTACACTTGAATTAGCTGGCTTACATAATTAATGATTGAAGGATAAATGAGGAGGTGATTCTGACACTGTAAGTAGTGGTAGTGTTTATATACTAAGAGCTTTATGATCAGAGGGGAAGCAGCAGGAAGCCTGTCGAGTTCAATGAGGTGGAGTTAAGATTCTTCTTGATAAACTACTGCAGGTACTCAACACATCATGGCCTGTAAATAGCTGTTACAGCCAGAAAGTTTTCACATAATTAAATTACTAGTCCAAAAATGAATGATCTAACCACAAGTGCCTGTTCAATTTCTTGAATTCAATATATATATAGAGAGAGAGATTAGATTTTGATGTGTTTGTCCTTTCCAGGATAATTGTTCTCACTTTCTGTACAGCCACGAGAAATTTCACACACACATATATATATTAATTTGTTTTTTTTTGTTTGTTTGTTTTTTACAGCGTTTCACCATCTCTCGTGCGCACAGACACACACACACAAACACATACAGGTCCAACACCCTCCCACCACAGTCTCCTAAAATCCCGTGGGAAACACTGCAGACTAGGTGTTGCTTACAACATGGTTGTGCAATTCAAGCACTGAATCTCTGAGCAGTTAAATAACCTGGTCTGTTGCATGGTGGTTCAGTGCTCACGTCAAAGTCACCATCCCTGAATCCTGTTTGTTTCACAGATGTTCTGTTTATCCTCCTCCCTACTGAGCTACAGGCTATTTTGTAGGCTGAAATTTTACACTAGCTCTACCTAAGTTAAAGTTATACAGATACTTTATGCAGTAGGTGCAACTGGTAGACAAATGCCAGGCCGTGACCTAAGAAGTATCTCCAAATTACCCTGACCACCACCACCACCACAGTGAGATAAAAAATAAATAAAATAATAATGTAGCTGGTTCATTGTTTTTATGTAATTTGTGATAAACACTAAAGGTCTGAGATAACAACAAACTTTAATTACCAAAATTAATTATTGTTACAGAAGTGTGATCCTATGAGAAGATACAGGGTCTTTAAAGATTTGAGCGTATTTGGTGCTTACACAAGGAACAGTGAGAGGCATCACAGCAGCTTTATTTCCTCTTTGAAATACAAAGATAAGAGTGAAGCTATCATCAAAACCAGTGTGACCCTTTTGAAACTTTTCTCTCCTCCGCTCTCTCCATCTATTTTTATCCAGTCTTATCAAGTGCTTGTCCTGTTTCAAACATGTAGGATGTTCCCTGTGAGAGGATTTACTTTCTATGGGACAGTAATAATCTACTGACTTTTCTCTGACAAGGAGCTAAGTGCAGCACAGTATTCATAACTGTCATCCAGGCTTAATATATCGCCTTTCATACAGTGCATGGTGTCTTAACGGTCATTTTAAAGAAAACACAGAAACTGAGAAAACATTTCCAAACAGTCACTGCTTCTAACCGCTGCACAGTATTTTTTTTGTTTTCATTGTAATCAAAACGGGCATTTTCCCTGTGGTAACTCATGTCAAGCCATTTTGCGGTCACTGCAAGTTTGATAGTTGAATATTTCAAGGAATAAACAATGATTTTTTAAGAAGACCATGGAAAAATAAGTTCCTTTGAGAGACAGTCATCTGTGGAGACCCTGTCCAGAGACTGATAAAACTGACATTTCTGAAAGCATCACATAACAGCTTCTCAATGGACCCTTCTAAAAAACATGATTTTACATTATTTTTGTTGTAACAGCCTGAAACAATGGGAGGAGTTGCGTTGTCTTAAGTTCTCTTTCTCCTCACACAGCTGTTGTTGTTTCTATGCTGACAGACATATCTACATAATTATCAATTTCTCGCTGCTGTGTTCACATTTTGTGTTAGCCTGACGTTGTCTCTGTGTTCACAGATGTCCCTTTTGTCTTGTTGAGTCCTAACCACTGTGACCAGCTAGGGGCATGCGACCTTTCCACAACACAGATGTCATTTTCAGCCAATGCTGGACACTGTTGTGCATGAACACGCTTTACATTCTCCTTATGCGTTGTCCTGTTTTTGACACCCTGTTGAAGTGCTAAAGACACACACTCAAATAGAAAATATAAGAAATATCTATCAACATATTCTATAGTGTGTGATCCTATGGTGTTTTACAGCAATGTGCTTTATCTTGAGGAAAGAGCAGGATTTTCATACAGGCTAATGTTGTGAGTATAATAACCAGAGTGAGCGCATCAGTGCCTTTGTATGCACATACCCCGATTCATTCATCATCATCTTTTTTTGTCATGCAAGTAATGACTGCACTCTCTAAGGCAGAAATAGCATTATGTTGTTATTCAGCTGCAAAAATGTCCTATAGGGAGTGATCTTCCTTTTTTCTTTATTCTCATTTAGCCATTTAGCCTTTCCTTGTTGGTATTTTTACTCTACACCTTGCTCAGTTTCTTATGTCTACTGGGATTGAATGCGAGCAAGTGTATACGTATGAAGGGGGTTTGTAGTACAAGGCTTTTAATGACAACCAGGGATTTGGGCGTTTCTGTGTTTTTGTTTTGTTTTGTTTTGTTTTTTTTTTTGTTTTCTGAGTATATCCCCCTCTGTCTTTTAGGTGAGATTCTTCATTAAAGTCTACACTTCCCAAAGTGTCTTATCATCTCTCAAGGTCCCTCCTCTTTCCTTTCCTCTCCCCTCCTCCTCTGCTTACATTCTCCTGTTGCATCACCACCACTCTCCACTGAATTCTTTATTTTGGGGACTTGTGTTGTTGTCCAGACACAGTTGATTGGAAACTCATTAATCAGAGATATGGAGAGAAAAAAGGAGAAAATGAACAACAACAGAGGCTCCACACACACACACACACACACACACACACACACAATCAAGCCACACACCAAACAGTGAAACTGAACCACTTGGTGAAAATCACCATGGAGATAATTAGAGCAATGTCCAGATGAATATCTCTCACTGCAAGTCCCAAACAGCACTGATTAGCATGATCATGGTATCACACACGCACGCACACACAAACTAGAGGCATACAGACAACTGTCTCCAGTAAAATATGTACGAGAGGAGCATCTGACTCTCCTTCAACGGCAGACAGAGAGATTGGCCTTCAACCACATACAACTTCTTAGGATATTTCAAATTTTCTCTCACACATATTAGCTTCCTTCCTTACTTCAACTTAAATCATCTCTATCACTTTAGAAATGTTTCTGTTGAATTTCCAAAGGAGGCTTATTTCTTTGTTACACGTGCACACACAGACACATGCAGGCACACACACACAACTTTAAAGCAACAAACGAACAAGCTGCCTAAATCAGAGAAAAATCATTATCATGTAGCTGAAGCTCAACAGTGATTTTCTGCCAACAACTCTCACGTCTATCAGGGAATCAAGTTGAGGATCTGCTTCAACTGTGCGAGACATTAGGTGCATTTCCATTAATTCACAGTTTCAAATAGCAAACTGTTGCAGTATGCTAGGAATCATCATAAAAGTGCTCTGGAAACACAGAACATTTGCAGTTGTTTATCTGACTCAGACTACTGACTGCTGCTGATTCAAGTTTCTGTTTATGTCAGAAACTTGTCTGAATAGCTGGATGGAGGCTGCTGGATACTGTCCTCACTGTATGCTGTTGTACACTAACTTGGGCCATCAGACTCCACAAGTACAGTGGACTTTCTGGTTTTCCCCATGAACAAAAATTCCTGCCATCTCCCTCCAAACACACACACACACACACACAGACACTAGGGGTGTGCCAAATATCGATACAACAATATATTGCAATATTTCGTCTTGCGTTATCGATAGACTACAGCCGTTCTAAACAGATTCTTTCACAAAACCCTGCTGCAACTTTGATTTACAGAGTCACTACTTCAAGTCTCAATAAGAGTGGGTGCAGAGATAGAGTACTCTTTAAAAGGAAATGATGCAGTACAGCCTGCTGGAAATTGTAAAAAGAAGAAGAAAATTGCACAAGGTGGAGGAATAGCAAAATATAACACAAGGACATCGGACATTGTGTGTTAAGAACCACTGTGTGCAGTATGCACTTTGTTTTACTTGGCTGTCATTGATGTGAAATTGATTGACAATAGGGCGCAGATTTCCTTAATTTTGTGGGATCTGCGATTCTTTTATGTGAAACATCTCATCTACCGATCTTATCTACCTCTGCAAAGATTTGAAAGTCAGCGACTGTCCCCCTCTGCTCTGCCGTGAGAGAGGGCTGACGCCAGGACGTGAAAGTGCTGCTAAGCACCGCACAGCGAAAACAAGCCGGAGCCCTTCCGTTCACACTAGACTCACATTTCTCCATGCCGGTCGACAAGCGCTTCTACCCCTCAGCTCTGTGTGTGTGTGTGTCTGTGTTCATCCATCTCTTTAGATACTGACAACACAAATCATCGCATTTGTCAACTGTGGTGTTTTATTTTGAAAATCGTTTTCATTTATATTTGAGAGAACTACCTCGTGCAGTTAAAACAACAAGTTTGTACTGTATTGTTTTACGGATATTGTTTTTAAATCAAATAAGATTTGAACATTGAAGGTGTATGCTGTCACTTATATAAAAATCGGTATTGGCCAAAATCGGAACTGGCAGGTCAGTGATCGTGATCAATGCAATCGGCGCACTCTTAATTGACAGTGTTTTGTAATGTGAAATGGATTCAGTGCAGTCAATAAATTCAGAATTTCTTCAGTGACACAGATATTGTGACGTATCATGGATGAAACTTCTTGCATATACCGATTATCGCAGAATCGCTGTATTGTGATATTATCATTATTGTGGGCAAAACATTGTGTTTGTATCGTATCACGAGGTACCTGGTGATACCCAGCCCTACACACACACACACACACACACACACACACACACACACATTAGCAACACAATGCCATTTCCTAGCCAACAGAGGCCACAACACTCTCTGAACCAGTAAATCACTTTTCACCTCCCCTAATGCAGCACTTCAACTTTCTCATTTCTTTGTTTCTTTCCTCTCATCTGTTTTTGTTGCTCTGCTGCTCTGTCACTTTAAATCTTTTTTTTTTCTTTCTTCTTTCTTTCTTTCTCTCCCTCTCACCCACTCTTCCTCTGCCTCAATCTCTCAAAGTAACACCGCTGCCAGTCCAGTGGTTTGTGTAGAGTTGAGATATGAAGTTAGCCGAGCAGTCATAATTGGGCTATGGAGCTAAAACTGAAGTGAGAGAAGAAAGACAGTGACTGTAGAAGAGGGGCAGGCAGACAACAGAGGAAGCCACATACAGACAAAAACAAAACTAGTCAAATTAAAGAAGAGATAGCTTTTTCATTTTTTCTTTTTTCTTTTTTTTTGTTGGCGACTCTCAGACTTTAATTTCCCACAAAGAAAACAGTCGGAGTCAGTTCCTTTGAGAAATTAGTAGACTTCAAACAGAAAATAAGGAAATGAAGTGAAAGTTCCCACAAAGTGCCAGCCAATTAAAGCAGACTGCATATGAGCTAGCAGACCATGCATAATGTGGTGACACAGTCAAAGTGATCAGACAAGGTTATGAGCTGTTTTTTTCCAAAGGTGTTATGTACAGCAGAGATCAACAGATCATTACTGAGATCATTTACACAGACTGTAAGCAAATGAGACTGTGGTCGGGATGACTGACAGTTTTTTTTTTTCTACTTCTCAACTGCTGTCTCTTTATCTATCTGTACTTAACATACAGAGCTCCAGGTTGTTGTTTTTTTGTTTTTGTTTTTTAGGCTGCATTTCTTCACGTTCATGTGAACCTGAAAACCTGTCAGAATGTATTTCAGGGTGTTTATAGTTGTTGTAGGAGTTGCATTGACACTGTTCACCTTTATAAAAAGAGCAATCGCAGGGAAGAGGATACAGTATCATATTTCAACAAGTAACACAGTTAAAGGTGATATGAAGGGAAAATGTAACGGTAAGTGTTGAGGTTATAATGATGGAAAAAAACAGTGTTCAAGACAGAATACAATCAAATGTTTTAAATGGTACAAATAGGATGGCATGATGCAGTGTGGCACAAAGAACCTGTCAGCTGCCCATAACAGGTGTCATTACATACATTACATTGCCACCTGGGGACAGGAGAAACAAGTTGTGGAGACAGCAGAGACACATGATAAACACAGCAAGTGTGTGCGTAAGCAACTGTTTGCGAACAAATTGTAAGTGCTTTGATGCTTTAGTGTAAGTAAGCAATTGTTTGCCAATATGTCAGTCATACCAGGTGATTCAGTTCCTGTTAGTGTTCTTTCTAAGCCCTTCAATCAACAAATGCATGTGGCTCGTTGCATCTCTTCCAGTTGTTAGGAAAACTGTTAGCACACGTCTGAACATACACAGTGTTTTAGTTTGAAATGCTTTTTTCTCCTTGAACAACTTGTCTTAAATGAGTTATTTCTTATAAGTCGTCACTCTGACGAAAAAATGAGAACAGGTATGGCAATAAGGAAAATTTAGTGGATAATTAAACCTTGAGTGGTAGCAGGGCAACCTCAAGAGAATATTTTTAAGTGAGAAATTTCACCGTCTCATTTGATTTCTCAGTTCAAATAAGGTCTGTGTAAATACAGTTTCTCTAGTCTTAATGACAAGTCAAAAGATTCATCCATTCACAGGCACTTTTGCACAGTGCTTGTTACATACACAGAGCATCCCTATCACACACACGATGGTATACTGGGTGACACAAAACATGTTGTCATGCATGCTGCATTGACAGCTACTTGACAACTGAATGATCAGGTGCAGGATTTTTATGTTGTCATCAAGTGGTTTATTTAAGGTGCTTGAAACATTTCTGGATCCTGTGGTGTGATATTTCTAAGTGAACTGTACTTGGCCATCTGCCGCTGATAGACAGAAACACTGAATTGAGTAAAAGAGCCTGAGGAGAAATGTGTCCTAAATATAGACCGTACTCCCTGAATTCACATTTTGGGTGGATTTTTCTCTCCTTTTTATTTAAGAGGAAACATTAACAGTCTGACTTATCACCGGCATTAATATGCTGCAGAGATGACGTTATTGAGAAGCCCTTAGCAGTCAGTGGCAGCTATCCACACACACACACATTTGTAATGGGAGCGCAAGAGCCACAATTAGAAAGTCGGGCAATTCCACGTTTTCAATTAAAACTTGAAAGGCAAAACCCATTTGACATTAATAACTGAGACACAGGCAGTCTCTGCTATGTCAAATCTTTCTTAATTAATTGTAACTGCATGAGTTTAAAGGGTCAAAAATGTCCTCCAGTTACAAGGGCATAATTGTCAATACTTAATTCAAATGAACAGATGCATATCTTGTATTTGTGAAGTGAAGCCTTTCAACACATTAGTGGTTATGGTAAATGGTAAATGGACTTGCACTTATATAGCCTTTCTCTGGTCTCTGGGGCCACTCAAAGCGCTTTACACTGTTGGTCATTCACCCATTCACACACATTCATACTGCACTTACTTTTTTTTGTAGCGCATGGTGTCTCACCATTGACCCAGACACTTTCACACACAGATGTGTGCAAGTGTGCACACATAGGGTGCAAGTGTGGGATCAGTGTCTTGACCAAGGACACTTTGGCCTGCAGACTGGAAAAGCCAGGAATCGAACGGCCCACCTTCTGGTTGGTGGATGACCTGCTCTACCTCCTGAGCCCCAGGAGGTAGCCCTTTATGTTGGAGTTCAAATAAGAAAGTTCATCTAAAGCTTTTCTCACTTTAATGGCCTTATCGTCCCTTCTGTCATGTATCGTGCCATGTAGTATTGATTGTATGGTAAAGAGCGAAAAGTCATCAATGACTTAAGTTTAGACACAAGCTGGTAATAGCTGGCTCCAGTAATAGGACTGGTTTTGCACTTCTCCAGATAAAGCAATTTGACTCAGACTAGAAATAATCCAGTCAGCTCGCAACGGTGTTGAAAGTTCAAGACAGTTAATGGGGTCATTTTGTGTGAATAGATGATCTCATACGACAACGCTAAGCTGAATAAAAGAGTGATGCCTTATGCCACATGGAGAACATGTCAGAGACATGTCTAAACAACACAGAGAAAGCTGCTGCGTATCCAGAGTCCCTTAACTTACTGGTTTACACTTTACCTTATTAGTGTCAGTGGTCCAGGGATGAAAGAGCTCTGTCCACTGAAAGCCAGGACAAAACTGTCAAATTAGTATTGATAGTGTAAGAATAAGACAGAAGAAATAATTCTCATGGTTTTTCACCCCTAGATTGTGAGTTTCAATTTGTGCATCAGTGGAGTCAACACCTTCCTAAATGTACTCGTTAGTTTAGTCCATAGAGAATGAATCCTAATAATTGATAATCTAATAAATGATCATTTGTGTCATCACTGATGCAATGCTGCACAGTGGTGATTTTCACTTCTATTTTTTTAACTATTATTATTATTATTATTATTAATTTAGGAAGCCATTCATTTGTTATTACACTTTTAGTTGTCTCAGGGGGACTGGCTGCAGCAAGAATCTTGTGGATGTGGCTGTGAGTGCTAGCCACTGCACCACCAGGCCACCACGGTGTAAAACATGCCACAGACACTGGATGTTTGAATAATAAACACCCCAAAGTAGTGAATTTAGATATTTACAGACATATACATATTCATGAATGTGTTACTAATGGTCAATTAGTTTAATTAAACAGTTTTCGTTGTTTAGTTGGTTGTTTAAAGGCGCCCTCAGTGTTATTGCTGCTGCGGTGCTCAGAAAACTCCAGTTAAATGATTAAACTGAATGTTGCAGATGCACAAGAACCTGGTGTTAAGACAGCTGCAACCCACTTCCATTCAAACCTCCATTATAATTTCTACACTCAGAACATCTGCTTTCAAGTTAAACAGAAGAAACAGGCACAGAATAGCACAAGATTTGCACTTGACGATTTCTGAGGCCAATTTTCGTCAATTTCGTTTTTTGCCTTTGCTCCCGATACGGACATGCTCCATCTCTCTGTGCCAGCCTTTCACTTGATGCTGCTGGCTTATATAACAGGTTACCAGGTCTTTTCCTTTTTAATCCTGAAAGGAGAAGGAAGAGCCAGTTTTTAAAAAGTGTGGCCATCCCATACTGCTTACCCCAGGCTACTGTCAAATTGTCACATTTTCTAAAGCTCCGTTTTCACAAATCAAACCATATCCGCAGTGAGATTACCACCGTAACAGCGGCAACCCACTGTTCACTTTTTTCTCTCAGTTGTTTTTATCTGTCTCTCTGAATCTCCATCTCCTCCTTTCACTAGATTTCCTCTTTTATAAACATCATTTTGTCTTCTCTCTCGCTCTTATCTCCCCTTCCTATCGCCTTCTCTGCCACTTCGTCATCAGTGTTTTCCACTTCTTTCTCCTTCTCCCTCCTCCACCTAAAAAACCCCTCTCTCCTTCACTGCTAAATCTCACCAGTCTGTTTTTCCTTCCACTTTTATTTTGTCTTCATCCCTACTCTGTTCTACAGTTGTTCCATACACGTCCAGAGGGTAAACACGTCAGCTGATGGTGACTGAAAGATTAAACAGCATCGTGCCCGACATTCTTGCAGCTCCTCTTGGCTGCGAGGGCGACACTGGAGTAAAAGACTTGATTGCATCACATTTGTAGCGGCCTTCGTGAAAAGCCTGCTGGAGTTTGAAGATAATGTTGCTATATGAGCGTTATGAGAGAGCAAGGGAAGCCACACACAGGGGAAGAGTGTCTGGCCTCCAAGACATGTTTGGGGACTGCCTTGTTGTGAGTAATACAACTCATACAATATTGAAGAACATGTGTATTTTAGACTCATGTTCCCTCTGTGTGTGTTCAACATACTGTATCCCCACAACACTGCAAAAAAAATGTCCTTATTTAGTTTTGTATTCAGAGGAAAACGCACTGCCAATTCAGTGAGGTCATTCTGCTTCTCTCCTGCAGCCAGACAAAACAGCCATTACAGCTGTATGAAGAAAAGAAATGATTGCACTTGAAGGTAACTCAATTTACAGTGAAAATGAGCCGTGTGAAAATATCTCAGCTCAGTTTTTAGCAGTTTATTAGACTGTGATTTAGAGAAGTTGTGTAGGTTTTGAAAGTGGAGATTAGAAAGAGTTCTTTTAACAGATGAAACAGTTGAATTCATGAGAAATAAAACACCTCCTCCATCAATTCAATACAGCCAAGGGCTGTACTGCTACAGTCATAACTTGTAAGCTACTGTTAGTAAATCATGCCCTGTAGTGTCACTATCTCTCTATTAGGCAGCTATGCATGTTCAAAAATGTACTAGGTAATTTCAGTTATTCATAAAGAGAGCTTCTTCAAAGGTCAAGATTCAAGGTCACAGTGTTGGCCTTGTGAACATGAAAGCTCAGTATTGCTTGTAGAGATTTTCTTCAAATTTGGTGGCCCAGTGAAAAATGTACCAATTCTTAAAATCTAAAATCCACTCAAAAATAATCCTGATTCTGATTCTGGTCTTGGCTTATCATCCTTGTCACCATTTGCTGAACACCCTTCACTTCTCTCGATCTTTTCAAATCTCATTGTAGTGTAATCATTTCTTGAAATGACATTCAAAAACCTCTTGATGATTTCACACTGTCTTTCATGTTCATTATCATGAAGAGCTGGTGACAGACAGACAGTGCTCTGCGCTTGTGAAAGCATTGCTGCTGCTTTTAACAACAATGTAGCTAATCATGATGATGTGAAAAGGGGTCACCCACAGCAATGAACTTTCAGAGAACCATCACCTCCCCTCAGCTTTGCAGAGCTTTTTTTTTTTTTTTTTCAACTCCTCAGCTTCAGTTGCTTTACTCTGTTCTCAGCGTTGTTGTTTGAACCCCCACTGATATTTCTCCTCACAGGAGTTGGTAGAGATCAAATGCCATAGCAAAGGAACAGTGATTATAGGATATCAAAGGTTTGCTCTCCAAACCAACACTGTGCTCACTTTTCTCTTGAAAAGTTTTATTTTTTTTGGTTTCTTGATTGCTTGAATACTTTCTTGCTTACTCATTTTGCCACTTCAAATGTGGCATAACTTCACTTTTATTTATTTATTTTAAAGAAAAGCAGCATCCATCCTGTTAATCAAAGAAAAAAAGAGTTTTGAACTCAAATAAACATCTACCACTGGTGGCGCTTTAATGTTGGTGATCTTTCAGAGAAGGTAGGGCCATCGCCTCCAATATTACCTTTCAGACAAATGTCTTCCAGTGTGTACTTACTACATATATTATGTAACTATTTGTTAATATGTTGAGCAAAGAGACAAGACAACTAGTTTAATATTTAGGTGAACATAGCTGTGTTTTTAACAACCCGTAATACTCCCCTCCTACATCAGCCTCCCGGAGCCAAACAGTCTGAACATGATACATAATATTAACCAAGTACTAACTGAGTAACAAACCTTACTTAGACACAAACACAACACCCTTCCTCCCTATTTGTGGTTTGATCAATATTTCCACTCACCCCCAATCAGATCCACCTGATGATGAAGTTTGATGGCAAATGTCTCAAAATGAAGTTGAGAAATGTAATGTAATTGCTAAATGTGTCCACAGTGGCCACTGTTGAGCAAAAGTATAGTGTAAAATGGTAATGTGCTGTAATCTCCCTTTAAAAATGAAATAAATCCTGACTACAATGCAACTTTATATTTACTGCTTGATATTAGACCGCATGGAAAGACAGGGATGAAATATAAAGTGTAATGGAGCGAATGTGTGCGTAACATTCAGTGAAGGAGCCTTTTCTTCAAAAACTAGGTTGTGAGGGCCACGGGTTTTTTGATTGATGTGGTTTTCAGGTCGATTAATCTCCCAGCTTGACCATCCTAATAGGGCCAAGGATAGATGGAGAAGAGAGTGAGAAATAAGTGACACAAAAAGGGATGAGGCAGACAACTGGGGAGGAGGGAGCTCTGGATGATGTGATGGGAGGCTGAAGGGCAGAAATAGACACAGGAAGAAGGAGAGGAAGAAGAGAGGAGTTACAGAAACAGCTACCCAGCAAGAGACAACATGCTACAGTCAGAGAGCAGCCTAATAGGCCACCGCTACCTTGAGAAGTGTAAAGTAGGTCTGGACAGTGTAGGCTATTTGCAGACTGAGCGGTATTACACATTGTTAATAGGTTCAACCAGGGCTCTGCTCATTAATCAGAATGAGAACAGTCACCAGGAGCAGAGGAAGAGACGAGGAGAGGAGGAGGAGGAGAATGATGGATGGAGGCGGACATCAGAGGAGGAAAATGAGGTTTCATGGAGCAGAGGTGAACGCCTCAGAGCGAGGGCTCCCTTTTTCTCTCACCTCTCACACTTTCTGGTTCACTGTGCTCTCATTCTCACCTCATCTTCACTACAGCCTCTATATCACTTTGTGCCTCGCTGTCTCTACATCTAAGAAAAATCCATGTCCAACCTATAGTAATTTTGAGATGTTGGCTTTGCTTATTTGAAGGAATGTTCATATTTGGATTCTTACTAAGATTTAGCTGCAAAGCACAAGAGACTGGACACTGAGACACATTTGACATCATTTTTGGTCATACAAAAATTTATGAAATGACAGATTGTGTTTCAATGTGCCAATTAGTGAGCTTTAAAGCAGCTGGAGAGCAGATTTCACCAAGTCCCTGCCTTTGTGCTCAACTAAGTGAACCATTTCCTGGTGATATCTCCATAAAAATGAAAATGGAAACTCTCAGCCATAAGGTGTGGTGCAGACAGCATTTCACAGTATGTCAGAGTATTCATTCACTCAACATTATTCTACTCCACCAAAGTACATTTGACATCAGGGAAGTTATGGCATAAATGTGTCTTAATATAACACCTCTCGGGAAATGATAGATGTTATATTATTTAAAGGAACAGAAATGACTTTCAACAGGAAACAATGGGCCAGATCCTCACATTATATTCATGTCACATTGTCCAACTGTTGTCCTAACTTTTAAAGTTTTTAGCAATAACTATAAGTTTGGCCAGAAACAGTGCATGTGTCACACTCATATTTGAATTGCCCAATCTGAATTTTTGCACAAAGAGCTGAGTTTGAATTGGAATTAGTTTATTAGTTTGTAGCTGAATTATCATCACCAACAACTGGTGTATCTTAGTGTGATGACAGCAAGAGGTTCACGGTGGCATGAAGTATGACGCCTTGAAACTGGTGATTTCTCTTTCTTTCTCTCCCCTGTCATCTCCCTTGTTGGTATTTTGTATGTGTGGTTTTCCTCTGCCTGCATAAGTAATAATGATACATGTGATGAAACTAACATATTCGGTAGAGCCAATCAGTCAGTCAGTCAGTTAATCGCAGCTATTAGGCTGGCCCCTTGCATTTAATGAACAGTGGCTTCAAGTGGATCCTAAAGAGGTTATACAGATAAAATATCAATATGATATTATGTAAATTGGGTCAAAATAATGCAATTTCTGGTGTCAGTTGTTTCATAAAAACACAACAATTCATGTAAATTGACTGTATTGAATATATAGTATATGTTGGATGTTTCCTGCTGTGTACAATACAGTAAGCACGTACATCTAATTTGCATAACCCCCAATCTCCTCTCAAATGATAAACATGTCTCTTCCAACATATTTAAAATGACAACAGAGGCTCAGACTCCACAGTCATTTCAGTCACAGCCAAAGTGGTGCACTGACTGATGGACAGGCTGAGAGTGAAACACCTACTGTAATCATCAAACCTATCACAATGACCACAAGCACATTCTCCTTTGATGAAAATGGCAAAGCCCATAATCATGGCAGATACGGGACACGTCTGTATGGCTCCGTTGGCATATTACAACCCTGTATATTACACATTACATTCATAGTAAATGAGAGAGTACGAGGAAGTGATTTTTGGACATGGCTATAAACTGCACACAGTCATCAAAAGTGGCCGTCAGAGGACCTAGGGGAATTTCTAATGGCCTGTTCTGCTGGCTGACCTGAGCGACCGGGCCAGAACCACGGCCCAAAGTTAAATCAGCAATTTAGAGCACAGGCTGCAAGGTGCAGACACATTCGGCCAGTCTGTCCTCCTCCTCAGTGACCTGTAAGTCTGTCCTTCCTGAGATGGTGACTGACATGCTTCCCTACGTTTCCACTCTTGTGCCTTTTTCACTACTATTGCAGAATATCATGTGTGACATAAGCTAATAGGTTTGCACTGGGTTGCACTGCAAACATTTCACTGCTATAGTGCAAGGACAGACAGGTACAAAAATAAATGACCACGAAAAGTCAGCTTTGTATCAACCTAGAGCCAACAACAGATCTGAACTTCAACAAAAGAAAATAATCTGCAACTGAGGAAAATATAAGAAACTGCCAGATCGAACTCCATCCAGCCGGTCTCTGTGTTTATTATGCTGTTCAGGTTGGTGGTGGGTGAAGTCTGTGCCAGCATATATTGGGAGAGAGGAAGGGTACACACTGGACACTTCACCAGTCTATCACATAACCCACATCTGATTCAGATTCCTCCAGATATGATGGCATAATGAAACTGTGCCATTAGATTTGGCATGTGAATGAGGGAAGTGTAGGAGTTGTCATCTGGTGTGTTCAGTGTCTTATCTGGTGAAATCTGGTGTGTCTTTCATAACTCCAATGATTTTGCTTTATAAATAAAAAAGGAACAATTTCATGTGTTAACATTTGTTGTGGTTTGTAGAGCATAGCTGTTTCTTAGCTTTAAATCCTCGTCCTAATATCTTATTGAATAGAAGATTGCTTTTGATGTTTTTTTCTTCATCTGTGACAAAGAAAACACACACACACACACACACACACACACACACACACCAGTTTCATACAAAAGCTGAGCTGAGATACCTTTGTGAAGAATGTGCAGAGTGGGTTACACTGCAGTTTGACCATAAAGTGTAAGGACTGTCCCCAGGTCTGCTCTTTTAACTCTAACACTCATATATATTTTATTTGTTTTGGTCAGAGGCCTACTAGTAAATATACTCTGAAGGTTTAAGATTTGTTTGTAATAGGAACAGATGGATAGTTTGCACAAAAACTAATAACAACCTAGAAAAATTCAGCCTATATTTTCAGCCTTTTCATGGCAACATAAAAGGAGGCAGGGGAGAGTAAAAGAGAGACTTGCTGTACAACTGAGTCAAACTGGGGACCTTCTGATTAGAGCTTTTTATGCTCATGTGGGAAATTTATCCATCTATCCATCAACTGTTTATACCACTTATCTATGCGGAGTCACAAGGAGGATACAGCTAATCCCAGCTGACATAGGGAGAGAGCAGGGTACACCCTGGACAGGTCTCCAGTCCATCACAGGGCTGACGAATAGAGACGAACAACACACACACATTCATGTTCATGCTTATGGGCAATTTAGAGTCACCAATGAATTATGTCTTTGGACTGCGGCAGGAAGCCGGAGAACCTGGACAGAACCCAGGCAAACTCCGCCTAGAAAGACCCATGGGCCTGGCAAATGAATTCTTCTTGCAGTACAGGTTACTTTCACTGATGGACATGAGCTCTTAAATTTACTTTCATTCAATTTTTTGTATGGCAATAATATGGCAGTCTTCACAATCAGAAAAACTGAATTCATCCCACCAGGGAATTTGCTTTGTTTCAACAGCTCAACACACAGTTCAGAAAAAAGGTCAAAAACTAAAGAGGGACAGGAGCTTAAATACTGGTCACCTCTTCAGTGCAGCAACCAAACTGGGTGTCTCCCACTACATGGGTACTTTTTCAAGACATAAACAGAGGTTAATGAGGTGGTGGATTACAACACAGAGCTGTAGGGTGAAGGCCATGAGCACCTTCAGGCTGAGACCAATGCTCAGTTCCAGCCCTACTCTGTTAGGCCTCCTATCCGTCTCTGATATTTCCTGACAGTTGTCTCTGGACTCTTCTCGCTGCCTTCCCTGTCTGCTGACCTGAGCGCCCTCTACTTCTCGATCAGGAGTGCTTTGATGTCCTCGGTAACCCAGGGCTTGTTGGTGGGAAAACAAACTGTTTTGACAGGAACAGAGGTGTCTACGCAGAAGTTGATGTACTCTGTCAAACAGTCTGTCAAGTCCATGTCTATGTCCTCACCATTTGGCATGAGAGAAAAGATCCCAGCCGGTGCTATGAAAGCAGGCTAGCAGAGTAGCGTATGTCTCATCAGTTCAGCTCCTGTCCATCATCCCACCAGGTTTCAATGTAGGAAGCAAATCTGCCGTGATACTGACTAACTACTCTCCTCAGAATTTTTCAGTAGACACCAAAACTAGAAGACTAGAGGACAGTCCAAAATAGAGATCTACATGAGTCCAGAAACTTAGACATTTCCAATACTGACCCCTGATAATCCTCCCAGAAATGGACAACCATTCATTTTTTCTTTAGGAACTGAACTGTATCCATGCTTTAAAGACACTAGGGTTGTCAAAATAATCGATTCTTGATAAATACTTAAAATTTGATATCGAGCGCGATACTCATTTGCGACAGTACCGATATTATCAAAGCTATCTTTACTCCATCTCACAACACAACTTCACAAAACGGCAGCTCTGCTGGGTGTCAGCACCGCCCCGCCCCTAACCGATCCCATGTGCACACTATTCAGCAGTCAAACAATGGCGGATGCGGCAGACAGACCTTCCCGACCAGTTTTGTTAGAAAATGGCCGATGTCCGTACACACAGCATCGTTTCAAGAAATATCTACTGAAAACATGTGTGGGGCGTGTGGGGCGTGTAGGGCGTGTGTGGCGCTGTAACGCTGCCACACATACAAACCAAAAACAGAGAAAAACACAGAAAGCTCGCCGCCGTATTCAAAGTCCACACAGTGTAAGGCGAATTAAATGTCGACTGGGCGTCGTGCCAGTGTAAATATGACGACCTGTGATGATTTAACGTTACATTACAACAATATAGTGGAGTGACTCACGTTACAGGTTAGAGAGCCAGTTTTAATCATAGCTAACGATGTATATATTATGCGTCTTTGATTTTATTACTTTTTCACCCATATTATCGAAAATGGTATCGAGTATCAAGTATTTTCCTGGGTATCGAAGATATATAGTATAGAAGGTCCTTTGTACCTTCAGCCATCAGGCTTCTTCATTCTTCTGCAAATGGTTGATGAGCTGACAGACACATGAATTTCCCTTTGGGGATCAATAAAGTATTCATATTCGTATTCATATTCGTATTGGTTTCGGGTATGAAATTCTGGTATCGTGACAACTCTAAAACACACAGTGCAAAAGACATCCAGGGATAATCAGTACTAATAAAGAGAGAACAACAACAAACAGTTAACAGTACAAAACAGTTATGAATAGTAAACAACAGAAAACACAACAATGACTTCTGAATGACACTGTTTCGGTGATGAAAAATTAGTGAGAGCTCCAAAAGAAAGTGATGAGTCCGATTTAATTGAGCTGCCAGGTTTGACAGAAAGACAAGATCATTTCAGAAGCATCTTGAGACATTTTCATTATCCTTTCATTATTCGAATGTCAGTATATACACAGGCTGATGCATCAAATGAACCAACGCTGGACTCTTGAACTTCCTGTGACACTGCACACTAGACCACACACAAACACAATGTTGCTAGGTAACAGAAATCACCTTTTTCACGAAGCTTCATTATGCGGGTGCAATTTTTCTGTAGCCAGCCTGTGAATTAGTTTTCCTTTTTTTTTCCGTCTGGTTTTAATCCTACTTCCAGGACAGCAAAGTAAATGTTTTCTAATGAGTCTCTCTGTGTCTTTTCCAGCACAAAAAGAGAGAACAAAGATTTGGAATATGCACAAAATTGAATATATTTTACATAAAGATCCCTGCTAGAGCAAGGCTGTTTCTCCTTGTATGGTACTGCCAGGCCCAGCTGCGTGCACAGTATCGTGCCAGCCCTCATGCCACACACATACATACACATGTTTTCACAATAGATTTCAAATTCCAATTTCAACACCCATAGAAAGTTTATCTCCTTCTTTCTCCAAGTGAAGAGAATGAAGCTGCAGTATAAATTAAAAGTCACACTTTATTTTGACAGCCAAGGAAAAATCCAGTGAATTTACAGTGTCAGTAAATCATTGCTACAAAATTTATTGACTTGCTGTTAACCAGCAGAGTGCAGAGGAGACGACTGTGTAAAATCTATGAGGTTGACTCAGGAATTGGGTTAAGGTTAAAGTTTAAAAGGAGAGGACGGACGGTCAGACAGACAGATGGATAGAGAGAATTTAATATTTGACTGAGCATTAAATGGTTCCAAATTTTAGAGCTAGAGGTCTAATTATTATTTATTATTATTTGTCATTTCAAAATATATGTTTGCTCTCAACCCCCGTGTCTTGGTCAGACTGAGAATGTGCTAATTTCCTGCCTCTACCAGAGGAAGTAGGCACGAGACTCCACAGAAATACTGTTATGGAGGCAATCAGACTGTACTGTGTATGTTTGTGTGTGTGTGTGTGTGTTCTGCAGAGGTGATAGAAGGTCGAGGAGAGTTATGTTTAAACTGGACTCAGGTGGCAACAGGATTTTTGTTTGTTGCCAACAGATGGAGAATTTTTACACCTTTACCTAAACTAAACTCTGCAGAGAAACACACATGCACATACATAGACACAAGGGCTGCAACATCTATTCTATCGAATCAATCACTGAAATGATTAACGAATCGGATTATGAAGCGTACAATTACTCAGTGGCTCTATAAAATATGAAAGGAGGCTAAAAATCACAGGGCATGTCTGTTCTGATGATACAAGTCAGCCATCCTGAAATGTGTGTTTCTCCTCTATAATTCACATTCTACATCTCGGAGGTGACATCTTTACACATATGGGCTTCCCTTCTCCTTTCAGACGGGGCAGAGCTCTGTGGGACCAAGTACGAGAGACACAGCCCGAGGGGGAACCGGGATCTGACACAACACCGGCGAGAGATGCAGGTCCGTGGAGCTGTGCGCCGTTGATGTGCACGAAGAAACAAGCATGCTGCACCGAATGTGCACCGCTATGGTGTCACATGGGGGTGTGAGCACACACACGTCCCGGTCACTATTGCACAACTCAGCAGAGACTGCATGGAGCTACGTTTAGCTCAGCTCCACAGTGTGAAAAACACGGGCAATGACGTTACCAACTAATTATCGACTATTGAATTTGTTGGCAACTAATTTTTGTCAACTACGATGATTGATTGTTGCACCCCTAGTAGACAGGCATACATGCACTCACACGGCTGTAACTGTGCCTCAGCTATGACCACGTACTCTTTGTATGTGTTTCTTATGACTCATCATCTTTATACTTATAATGTCATTATCCCTACTTTCTGTCTTTGGTTTAAATGAGATAGAAGTAAGGTAATCTAAACTAAAGATGCTTTATGGAGAGTGCGTCAGAAATTACCTGTCACAGTGTCATGGTTCGATGTTTTTGTGACAACACATTATGTCTTTACTCGGGCTGTGAGAACGAACTTCTCTATTCGAACAGAATTCAAATTATTTTAATAAAAATGAGAACATTCGAAGGTGGAAACTGACGGTTGAACGTGTGAACCTTCCACAACGACGCAAATCAACGTCATTATTTGTCGCTGCCATAAGCACCTTAATTTTCATTTTGATATGATTTAATTTGTTTACTTAATCCATATTTGTGTTACTAATAGCAGTAAGAAAAATTGCCTGCTTGTCTTTCTCGATGAAGAGTTGTCTTTTTGAGACCTATAGTAGCAGTGCAGTGTTCCCTATTAATTAACAAGACTGTTAATTTTTATTTTGTTTATTATTATGTTTTTTTTTTTTTTTTTTTTTTTTTTAAACAGCGTTTCACCATCACTCATCTCTGACAGCCAGCTCCTCCTCCTGCTGGATTCGGTCTCTCTCATGCGCAGACACACACACACACAGACATGTGCACATTGGCAGGTCGCGCTGGAATGCTAAACGCCAAATGCACCAAAATCGCGCTAATTGCACAGTGTTCAAATTACCCAGCAATCGCGATCACTGGGATTATAATGAGCTAAAAAAATAAATAAATAAATAAAAATTGAATATAATTTGAAGACTTAACATTAAAAGCATTAGACATTTCAATCTGATTTGGGGGAAGTTTCACAGCCCAAATCTTTACTGTTGCCTTATCAGAAGACAGTCAAATATTGTGATGCATCTTTGTAGCTGCCCCAACATGACTAATAAATGCCATTTGAATTATTAAGATAAAGCATCACTCTAATCCTTTTTGTTTTCCAATAGACTTAGGGTGGTGACAGTGTTTTATAACTATATAACTATAAAACAAGATTTACAGCCACATATGTAAATCACACCCTCTCCTTTGAACCACAGGTACCTTTGACACACACCCACGTTTACTTTGTGTTTATAAAATCTGTCATTTAGGTGTGAATGTGTTCACTGCTCTCTGACTGATGACTAACAGTGCTTTCGAAGCTAATCTACAGTCTATCAAAAGGCCTTTTCATGAATAATTACGAAGAAATTCTGGGTTGAGCTCATGATAATGATCACCTGTGTGGAGATGTGACTGATTGTGAACAACACTTGAAAAGAAATTTTAGGAGCCAAGAAGTGTGTTGACACTAAACATAAAAGTGAAATATACAGGCAGTTAAACTGCATAGCTACTATAAAGGTAATGGTAAATAAACAAGGAAATGTGTGAGGACACAAAATTCCTGAGAGAAAATCATGTGCCATATCTGCCAAATCGAGTCATAAATGTGTAGAAAACAGAGATGGAGGGAGATAAACTGTAGAAGAACAGCCCACACGTACAGTCAGAGTGTGAACTATACAGTGACAGTAAGGGGTGTTAACTTTTTCTCCAGGGCAAAAGAGAGCCCAGCACCACAGTGGCATGCTTCAATGAACTGACATGTAACAGCCCCTACAGTATCTTGCTTGTTTGACTAAAATTATAAATAAGGTGGAGTTTTGAGGAGCACTGAATAACATAAAATGAAAAGATTGAAGTAACATATATAAACTTTATACTTAAGGACATACATAAATGTAGTGCAATTCATTTGCCTTCAGCATACATACATTATAACAGTGTTCAATGACCCATCTAAAAAAACTATCCTTCATCCTACATCTAAATATAATAATTGCGGGTAATGACATGGGAAGCCAACACTGAGAATGAAAGGATGGCCGGCTAACTAACATCATTTAGCTAAACCAGCCACGATCAGAAACAGGCTAACATTAGTGTCCATCAGTAAATTACCTACAGAATCAATTTCAAAATGGACATGACCCAAGTCTTGATCAGGGGATTAAACCAAGTTCCTCCGTGATTCAAATCCTGCATAAGGTCAGTGCTTATATTGCCAGCTAGTGCTAACAGCGCTACCCAACACCTAACTGCACAAACACACGACAAGGAAAATTCTGAGGTAAACAAAGTAAGATGCGCCTTCTGAGGAAAGATATAGAGCACATATAAAATCAAACACAAAAGTGGATTTGAAAGAGGGCAACAGCAGAAAACTATCAAGGAGACCATAAAAGCAGAGAATGCACATTATTACATTATATAGCCTTTTTAGAAAAGTATTTTTGGGAACCATAAACCAAAACACTGCTGTACCAAGAACGGGAAGATAAGCGAACAGAGACAGGGGTAGCTGATCAAACTGGGACATTAGTGTCAATATCTAACTGTGCTGATCACTGGAAGTTGCTTCCTGACCTCACTCAAAACTGTCCAGATCTTTTAGTTTGACTGAAAACAGTCAACTGAGAGTTTAAACACATACTGAATTCACCTCCTTTATGTACCAGAGGTACAGTCAGAGTCTTTACACACACATTTGTGATTAATACTGTATTGTACTGTATGTGCACTCGAAATGTTTGTCATTGTTGTTGGCTGCACAGATGGACTCAGAAAAAAAAAAAAACCCTGAACACTTTGAAAATATGGCGTATTATTGCACTAATACTGTATGTGTGAAGGCAATATTTGCACAGTGAAATGAGATGACAGGTGAGTTATTGTACGTTCTGCTTCATTTATCCCAGCAATTAACATGCAGAAGCAGTAAAATAGTCACATCCATATGCTGCTGGTTTAATCTGCTCTGTGTGAATAAATTGATTGTACACACTGAATAGTTCGCTCCTGCAATGCAAATTTCTTAACATTTGAATGAAAGAAATGCAGAAGAATAATCCTTTCTTGATACAGTTAGATTTACCCTCGCTGTAGAGGAATATAACCACTAAACCGACAGTGAAAACATCATTGTTCAACAGAAATAAGCTTCAGCCTGCAAATATATTTAAACCACAGTGTAAAATATGAGCTGTTTTGATCATATAAAGAGGGTGAACATGTTCAGTGATGAATTTGAATGCTACTGGCCAGCTGCTGAACAATGGCACAATGATTTGAACTCAAATGCAGAGGCAGTCAAGTGGTAATGCTCAAATGCATTAGCTAAGCGGCCTCTTGAACACACATGGAGAGCTATAGCTTTGCAAACAAGTTTCAAACAAGGGTTTACACCAACAAGTGCAGGGTGAGTTTCACGATGCAGCCAGCAGGAGGAAAGCAGCACTGAAACAGAGTTTCGAAGGTAAGACACAGCACTAATGCTGTATAGACGGGCACATATGACAGTTTTCACCTGAATAACTCAGCACCTGATGCCTGAAAAATCATAGTTGTAAATTACGAAGCTCAATTTAAATTTAGTGATGGTGTTGATTGCCAATGTTTATACAGCATGTTTAAGTAGTGAATCAATGACATTCTCATAGAAATGGATTCAGACAGCCAAGGTTTTGTATGTTGCAAACCTAGTGAAGCAATCCTGTCAATAGACAGGTATAGTTGGCAAAGTGAACCTGAAACCTTGTCAGTAAAGTACTCAAGTTGGATTAACACATAGCACTAACCCAGTGTCAGCCACTGCCAGTTACAAGCCAACATGCTAAACAACATCAAAAAACAAAACATAAATAAACACACTAATGGCGTTTCTGGCACATACGCAAGTTATAAATCTTTGCTCTCAATAGATTCATCATCAGCCACAACAAGATTCAAGCTATTAACCCATTAAACAAATAACTATGAACTTTTCTGATCCTCTGGTGACCAGTTTTAGTCATAACAAACTCCTCTCCTGAGTTTTCCCAAAGTAGATGTGATTGTAAGTTTTTTAATCACAGTGGCCCACCAGCTCGCATTATGTGTTTCAAGGAACTTTAATTTTAGTCTCTGGTTTTTCTAGTTTCTTTTTTGTTGTTGTTGTTGTGCTTCACAATATTTTAAAATGATGTTATTGATAGATAATGATTAACTGTTCACTTTTTTTTCTTTTTTGTGCAACACTGTGGGATTAAACATCTTTTAGTGTGAGCACTACAGCTATTTAGTACCCTGTTTATAAGAAACAACTTTACATGAGTAGGAAGGGGAAAAACACACGGACACACACAACTATATGAAACAACTACCTTGATTCTGTGGTTTAAAATATGCATCACTGTCAACAGTAGTGTAATGACTACAGTCTTATTGAGATGCCTGTGTGTCAAAAAAAAAAAAAAAGTTAGATCAACACATAATACATCCCAAAATGAGACTTCAGTGGAACAAATCAAGAAAAGCCTGGAAAATGTACTTATTACCTTCCCATAATTACTTTATATGTCATTTTTTTAAGCCCTCCCTGAATTATTAAACCCAATGTAATGTTCTCTTAAGCTGAAGAGATTTATGTTTGCATTTGTGTCTGATGCTTGTTGTTAAATAATTGTTTTGGTACCCAGAAAACTAATTGCTTCTGCTCATTTTTAATCTGTTTGGGAGGCAGGAGGGGGGTTGTGTATTTTTTTTACTTATTTATTTTCTGGGCCATGCACACATTAACACACTGGAAGACACACATATAGCATAACATCTGCCACATTCACATGCAACCTGCACAGCCACAGAACACACTCGGTGTTTACCTGATGCAGTAGTTTTTAATTTCCCTCCCACCAGCCAGTCGCCGCTGACTGCTGAAATAAATGAATTTATCGCCCCCTCATTCAAACACAAGGACACAGAGTCATTCACTAGGCCACTTGAAGCACAAAATCAACTGAGGTAAGCTCTCGTCTTTTTTCTCTTTCGCATGCACACATGTGGGACATACAGCTGTGCCTGCGGGGGGCACATGCTGAAGTGGATCTGCATTTTTTAAAGTATTCACATGCAGCCCTGATGTATGTGTGCACCTGTGTTTGCCACATCAGCTAATTACTACCTTAGCACCCAGTGCCACCAATTAAAGAGTATGCATCATCTTGACTGGGCACTGCTATAATCATCTATTCAACATGCAACCACAGATAGACATATAATGAATCTTCAGTACAATATGACACTGCAGGGAAGAGCAGCAGAGTGGCGCAGCGGAAGCGTGCTGGGCCCATAACCCAGAGGTCGATGGATCGAAACCATCCTCTGCTAGGTGCAGTGATGTGCATTGTTTTCTAGTACTGCCATCTCTGCACAGAGAGGGATCCCTGGCCTCACTATTCTTGTCTGTGGCTCTCATAACAGTACCGTTTCCCTCTCATTTATCTCTTCAACACCAATCTCTTTCAAAAGCCCCTCCTCTTCTACTTCCCTGCTGCACTGAAGCTTTTGTAATGTTGTTCATTAGTAAGTCACTTTGGATGAAAAACCCCTGCCAAATTACTGAATGTGAATGTAAACATTGGGTTTTGGGCTCACCAAACTGATTACAGATGTGCTGGCCAACAGAACCAACATTGTCATGCTGCTGCTTGTAAACAGAGTACATTCAAAGATGACACAGGACTTCTTTTCTGCCCCTCAACTGGAGTGGTGTTCAGTGGCAGCACATATCAAATGCTGAATGCAGCTGTTGGTACTTTTTCTTTTTTCTTTTTTTTAAGTCTATCCATGTTTCCCTCTCTGTCAGTCTCTGCCTGTAGCTGAGGCACTGCAGCATTTATGGACACCAACTGTCAAAAAGTGCAGCAGGGTTTGTGTGTATTGTGTCCCTCATACTCTGTAGCTCCTGTATGACTGTCGACATTGAAGAGGAGTCATCCCAATGTCACTATGTGTGTGTATTGACATGTGTGTTGTACTAATAAAGATGGTATTAATTAAGTGTGCTTATGTGCAGTAACAGGAGTACACGCAGAGAGTGTTGTGTAACTTTCATGTGTTGTGTAAACTCTCATAGCTGAGAAAGGACAGTATGATGCTACAGGATGAAGGAGCAGTCTGCAGGAGGATGTGCGGCAACAAAGGTGGTATTGTGAGTAAAGGTCATCGTGACCCCAGCTTCTGTGTTTAGCAGCAAAACAACTCCTGACAAGGTGTGAGATCCTAGGTATTGTGAGAAAAGGGGAATTCACATAAATGTGTACAACAATCCCTTCTATGGAATTAAACTCTGGCAAGAACATGGGAGGAAGACAAGGGTTGTAAATCTATATAATGCAGAAGCAGGATGTCTGTCCCTTAACAGTTGAATTTCAGGTCACATCCTGGAGTATGCGCTAGTGGTGGAGTCAAATACGAGGAGGATGCGCCAACACGTCATCCGCCAATGGGAGAAGACATCATCCTGTTTGCACAATTCTTTGTCTCTGTACTATAAAACACTGGGTCAGGGAAAGATAGTTCAGTCAGACTTCGTGAACTGAACTCTGTAGCTTGTCAGGGATACTATAGTCGGACCCAGAGCTCTGTAACTTTGCATTTTCTACTGGTGATAGAGTAAAGCTGACTTGAAAACTCTCAAAAACTTCTCCTATTGCTTCATTCAACAAACACGCGAGGACCGGGTTATGGGCCAAGTGGGCGTAGACCTCAACAACATACAGTACATGCACAATCACAGCAGTGACGCAAATGTTGTTACAGACCAGACAGTGACTTTATGATAGTGACAGCAAGTGTCAGCATTATTTATTACTTGGTGAAAATATTACTCAAGATCTGTGCAACAATGCTTTTATCAAATGTTTTCATACCAGATGAAGAAAACCAGCCACTGCCAATTCCTCCTGTTTGTTCACCAGCTCCTGAATCACTGGCAACCTGCTTCATTAACTGACTCATAAAGCTCATTTTACTGTATTTTCATTTTAACAATCCTCAAATGACAGAATGGAGTAAGCTTCAGTAAGTAAGGAGTAAGCCACACGAACCTAGCATCCGTAGGTTTGCTGCTTGTCGTGTTTCTTGAATCAGCAACACAGCCAAACCAACACAACTTCTGCATCATTTTCATTCAGCTCTGGCAACAACTTCAGGTTACTTGCAACATCCAAATGTGAAGCAGTGGTTTCCTCTTTTTCAAGCAGATACATGGAACTCTTCATCAACACCAGTTTTTACAGCCAATTTCAGTTGTTCCTTTTTGTATTTTTTTTTTTTTCCCCAACTCCTTTTTATGTTCTAACTTCAAATGCAGCAATTCTGTCTGATGTTCAAATGTTGGGCCAGCCATAGATGTGCTTACACCTCTTACCTCTGCACATTTGGGCTTAACTTGAGCAGAGCAACCTTTATAAAATTCCCCTTGGTCCATTGCTCCAGCAGTTTCCACAATGTTGCTAAAACTCAAGATTTGTTTTCCCCTGACAGATCATTTGTCCATTAATTACCTCTTAATTCTCTCTCCTGTTGCAGCAATTTTGATTCTCCAGTTTTGCCATGGATGTAACCTTTAAACACACAATCAGACTGTTAATTATGGGGTCCAGTGGGAAAGTAGTCCAGCTGAGCACAGCATACAAGTTCTTAGAGATCTTTATCCATGAAAAAAGAAAAAGACTTAATGTTTTGAAAAGGTCGTTGACAAGGGATGCACATTTTGATTTTTCTTTTGTTTTTTTTTTCAGACTGATAAAGGGCACTCATTAACAGATTAATAACCGTTACCTGATAATATGTTGTTTGTTTGTTTTTCTTGCCAATACTATAAAACACACACACGCTGCTACATCTGTGCAGCACCACATCCACTGTGCTCTGGCTCAGCTGCACGGCGCTCGGATGGCGGTTGGATCTTCCTATGTTGAACTCTTTTCATACATACAAAATGCAGCCAAACACCAGGCTAAAAAGGGAGGAACATCAGAGCACTCCTCTGACAGCTGGTGTGTGTGAGCTGCAAGTGAGCTGGCTGGAGAGTGAAGCAGCACCATCCTTACAGGTGATGCACAACCAGAAGTTGTGTCTGTGTAAGTTAGCATCTGACCTTCTTTCATGGGGACTGTGCTGCAGTGTAACTTTTTGCTGCAAAATATGGCTGAAGGCACAAATGGATGAACAGCATGTCAACACACTCCCATGAGTTGATTGACATAAGTAGCTAATAGAAAAATCAACTGATAGTATTGATTGATTGAAAGTTCTTTTTATCAGGTAAGGGTTAACCCTTTAAAGACTGCAATATACTATAATTATGACAGTCCGCCTGGAACTTTTTGCCTTTTTTGTTGAATAAATGTGTCAAAAACTGTCCCATGCCCCCTTTTTCAGGAGGAATATAGCTTTCAAAATCTGGCAAGCATTTGTCATTATTATATGTTATAAATGCTTAAAACAGTGTGAAATAACAAAAGAGTAAAAAAAAACAGATTTGAATTTTCAGCAGGTTTGTCTTTATGAACAATTGAAAATGAACATAAAGAAAAAGACTGAGATTAAAAACATCAAACATTAACTATTTTACATTATGTCAAGCACTTGTGTTTGCCTAGGACTTTCAGTGTCCATGCTACAGGTGGTTGTAGCTGTTGAGCTCCAGGCGTTTTTTAGCTGCAGTGATAGTCCCTGAAGCAGTTTCTATCCAGCTGCAGACAGAGCCCAACCGTGCACTCCTCACACATCCAGGGTGTGCTTCTCTTGCAGAGAGTGCACTGCTTCCTCCCCAGGCTTGCCCTCTGCCTTTTCCCAGTGTCCTATCTGCTGTTGGTGGGGACAGGAGAGTGGCCTTCAGTGGGTGGCTTAGGTGGGCCAGTCAGTGGCACGCCCAGCAGCTTTGCACACAGCTCCTCCTGGAAAGCCTGGCATGACATTGGCTTCTGCTGCCCCCCCATGCTGAGCTCTTTGTAAACAATGAATGAGTTGGTGGCAGCAATGTCCAAAAGGTGCTGGAAAACTGTCATGGGCCATCTCCTTGTTTTTCTGTGCACTGAGTTTGTTCCCAGCATCTGGTCAGAGGTGTCCACTCCCCCCATGTACTTGTTGTACTCACCCACAGCTGTGGGTCTGGGGACAGGGACCCTCTGACTGTGCCCATCATCAGTCGTCTGCCACCGTAACACAGTCTTCCCCGTGTACACAGGATGTACAGTGGTGTACATGGAGACCTCCCTGGTGTCCTTCCATTTCACAAAGAGCAGGTCAGCATCTCTGATCCACCTGATGGAGCCTCTCTTTGATTTTTTGTCCAGGGCATTCTCCTGAGTTGTTGGGACACCAACTCTGCCCTGCCTTTAAGTCCCACAAGCCCCAAACTCCTGCTGCTTCAGGTGACGGAACAGGAGAGGGCTAGTGTAAAAGTTGTCACAGTAGACAATGTAGCCACTCCCCAGGTAGTCTTTGTTCACCAATGACGCCACCACATCAAAAGAAAGCCCCTTCCCTGAAGCATCCTGGGTCTTCCCTGTGTACAGCCTAAAGTCAACTGTGTAGCCATTGACATCAGCCAACACAAAAAATTTGAGCCCCCACTTTGTCGGCTTGGCTTTCATTTCATCAAGAGCCTAGCCTTTGTTGCAACCATCCTTTCATCTACGGATATGTGCTGCTTTGGATGGTAAATGGATTTACATGTGTTACTGATGATATCCAGCAGAGATCTGACCTTTTGCAGGGGGTCACAGTCCTCTGTTCCTCTTTTCTTGTCATTTGCTTCATCCTCCTCTGGATCACTCATGTGCAAGTTGTGAGTGATTGCCATGAACCTGTCTCTTGACATCACTGATGCTGGAAATGGCACATGAAAAATACTATTTTTCCTCCAAAAGTCTGATATTTTTGGGAGGTCGCACACAGACATAAAAAGCAACATGCCCAGGTACTTTGTAAGCTCCTGTGGGGTGATGTCATGCCATGCAAACTTTTTCCCCTTCTCCAAATTTTTCTTGGCATATTTATTGGTGTTTGCACACAGGAGCTTGAGTACTCTATTGTCAAAGAAAAGAGCAAAAATTTCCTCTGGCGTTGAGGTGCCAGTGGTGAGAGGGTGTTGGGCACCAGGGGTTCGCTTGGGGATGAACCTGAATGGTTGAGCATTGAAGGTGTCTGGGTCTGCCTCCGTTTTCCAGGCCTCTTGATGATGTGGTGACCGGCTACGAGGGGCATCACCAGCAGCAGCAGCTGCACCTATGCTCCTTCGGCCTTGGCCACGGGTCCCACTCCGTCCCTGCCTTGTAGCAGTGCTGGTGCTGGTGGATGGCTCTACATCAGAGTCTCTAAAAATATAAAGATATATCATAAGATTAGATAAGATTTATCCAAAAGAAAAAGAAGTTCAACACAATAAAAATAGGAAAAGTAATAAAAATAACAGGTAAGGTAAAAAAAAAAAACTAAGCAATAGTAAAGCAATTTGAGACAAAGCCAATATGAAAAATTACACTATGTATTGAAAAACATTATTGTAATAAAGCTGGTAATAAATATTCAGTGTAAAGGGCTACAAACTGTATTACTTACTGTGATGGAGACTGTGACACTCCTGTGTCTTCCTGTTGAACATCCTCCTGTCCACTCTCCTCTACAAGTCTTGGGGGAACTTTCCTCTTCCTGCTCAATCTCCTCAACATTTCTTCCGCCCAAACTTACAATGAATAGATGAAAGCACGAACTAAACTATCAGGAACGATGTCAAAAAATAAAAAGGGATAACGGCCGAAACGCGGTAAAAACACGCTAAAACATGGCTAAAACATGCTAAAACACGGCTAAACATGGCAAAACAAACTCGAAAGTAATCAGAAACAATACTTATGTCACCATTTACAACACTACAATATTATTTACAAAGAAAACACCACTAAATTGCTGCTAAAATTCTTCTACTTTCCTCACAACTCTCTCTGTCCATCACCCGCTGCTGCCTGTCAGCTCAGCTCGCTCACCCCCCCCCGTCAGCGAGCTCTGCCACAACCGTAATGTAACACATATCACCGCAAAGCTCCGCTTCTCTGCTTTCAGAATCCGTTGGAATACGTCGATCGCACAAACGTCGGGGGGTTACGGTACTTTGAAATTTTCATGTCCCTTTCTGTTGCCGGCGACAGCAGATGGTTTTAAAGGGTTAAACAAGAGTATCACTACTGTTGATATTTACAAAGATTATATTAAATACAAGAACATGTCTATGGTATACAAACTTTACATTAATTACGCCCTTTTCATTAGGAAAAAAAAACTGCCAGCTGTAAAGACCTTAGCATCCATGCCACAGGCTAGGGGCCTCCTTGAGAAAAACTTGCTGCTATACCTCACTGTCAGAATAATGCCACACCAGAATTGTTTCATTACCTGATAACCTAATTAGGAACTGCACCTAAAATGGATTTATTCTCTCCAAACAAACAGTTTTGTGTGTTGGTCCACCTGGCAGCAGAAAACAAAAACAAAAGCTACACAAGCCTGCCTGGGAAACCTCTTATTTTGGTGACTGCTCAGCTGAAAGGATAGATGAAATGTAGAGATCACATGTGACTACTTCCAGTAAAGAAAAATAAAGCATGCAGTCAGTTAATCATTAAAGTTATTAACCGTCAAGCTCATTTACAACCAAACTAGCGACCGACTACAGAAGAAGAATGCTGGCTCATGGAACTCACCAGGAGTCGGCCATTGGCCTCTGGTCCATATAACTGAATACTACATAACCTTTATGTTATGTGTGTGTGTGTGTGTGTGTGTGAGAGAGAGAGAGAGAGAGAGAGAGAGTCCTGGTCATGACTGGCCCACTGAAGAAGATGTAGTGCTACTGTAATTAAGAACTGAACACTAATTTAAATCACATACCTTTTCAGCAGGCTCATAAATCACAGTGTGTATTATACTGGGAGCCCATTCACACTATGGCTGATTGAAAAATGCATTGTACATCTTAAGGATTGATCACCAGATATTTCATCAACCATTTCTTATTAATGGCCAAGTATTATACACAAGTTGAAGTGAGATATCAGTTATTGTCACACACATATATCACAGTGTAATCACCTGTGTTGTCAGTTTCCTGCTGCACTGGTGCAGGTCAAGGTTAAATACTCGTCCCTGCACTAAACAATGCTCAGCAATGTATTCACAAGGGTGCTATGTTGTACTGCAGTGAGCATTTTACACTTTCACACAATTTGGATCTTTTCTACCAAACCTCAAAGGTTTAATATTGGATTCAGACTGAAGTTCAATGATCAAATTGTCATGATCATGAAAACAGTTCAGATGACTTTGGAAACACTGAAGGTGCACCAAAGAAAAATTCCTCACACCTCACAACCAGCCACCCCGTTTTTCCACTTTAAAACTGCCCACTGGCTCACAGGGGTACATCCTGACATGGTCCTTCAGAGACATTCAACACCTGCTGCCTGACAACAACAATCATGCCACGGTCAAACTCAGTGAGGTCACATTTCCTCCGCTCTCCTGTATCTGCACAACTATATTGCACTGCTGCCACATGGTTGGCTGGTTGGGTAATTGCATGAATAAGGTCTATAGGTCTTCCTAATAACGTGCTCAGTGAGTGTAGTTATGCCAGGATCTGTCATACGCAGCCTATCATGTGGGTGGGAGTACAGGCTCCAGCCTGGATTACGCAGTGAGGTTCTCACTGTTGCAACACATTTAGACTGGAATTTCACAGCCACTGTCATTGTTTGACATCTCTGGGATCTTGCAGAGGTGTGAACAGGTTTCTATTGCATCGTGTGTTGTTTCTATCAACCTCTGTCAGTCTTCACTGTACCTATATGTGCAGTGAAAACTATGACTGACCTTTCACAGCTGTGCTCTGAGCAGCTGGTGTATGGGTGAAGTGGGCTCTGTTTCACCACAAAAACACAGTGTTTGCATATTACTATCTGAAGCTATGTGTAGACTCTTTAGAACTCACTATGGTTAAGCTTCCATTGACTTTTTTTCACTCAATTTCCAAAGCATTATCAAAAGAAAATGGAAATGAATGCAGTTTTTCATTTATTACTGTTTAGCAAATACTAGAGGCTGGGTACCTTGACATAACCAGTCAGTCACCTTGGTATTTCTGTGGGGTACAATCAAATTACTATGAAAAAAAAGGTTGCTCATACTAATGAGAACTATGACAAATCTAAGACTTGTTTAATGTACATATAGTACATGTGGAAATGCAACAGTCATACACTCTCTCAACTTGGGCCAATGAGAGAAGGTAGGTACACTCACAGAGGATAGATTGGACCCAGACACAGTATTGGAAAGACAATAACAAAGACAATCGTTACTACCAACATTAGGATGGGTAAATCCACAAAATGAAATCATTCAGTGCATCCTGAATCTCTTTATAGAAAAAAATGTCATCAGACCTAAGATATATCTACCTAACTCAAACAGTAGTAAAAGAAAAAGAAAAAAAAAAAACGAGTGCACAAAAAGTGATGAAAATAAATAAAAAGCATCAAAGTCAGTGGTTGGTCAGTGTCCACAGTTTGTCAGTGTTCTGTGTTAAGTCAGTGCCCATCTACCTGGGTAGTACTGTTTTGGTCTTACCTGAGTGAAGAGATGGTTGTCTTCCTTGACAGGATGAAGCAACCACAGACGTCACACTCTCCATGCTGCTCCCCAGTGTGCTGGTTCAGACTGAGGTCCGCCATCTTTAAAATCCACTCTCATTAAAACACAACCTGCAAAGAGCAGTAGATGTATTCATGTATTTACCGTTGTTTTTTTTTGTTTGTTTGTTTGTTTGCTTTTTGTTGTTGTTGTTTAATCTAGTTACCTATTCATTTACTGTACAGTAAGATATCTCTATTTTTATTTGAGTCAGTGAACACAACTTAAGTGACACGATCACATATAGCTGTAGATGAATTTAGAATAACAAATACACAAATTTGAGTAATTGGATTTATGCAAAAACTGATTAAATGAATTGCATACAAGCATTTTTCAGATGGAATTCCTTGAATTTACTCCCAGTAAACACAGTGCACACAGCTGCGTATGAATTAGTAAAAAAAAACAAACAAAAAAAAAAAACACCTGTGCTCATGCTTTATACGTTGCACCAAACACAGCAATAGCTAGCTTACTTACTGCATTTCCCAGGAATAGACATCTGAATTGCCGCTTAACGTGAACAAGCACACGTTCAGACTGCCTCCCTTTGTATTTCTCCTCTGTTGTTACAGAAGTTTAAAGATACATGACCAAGTTGTATATCCACGAAATAAAATAAACAGTCAGCCCTGATCGACGTTAGCTCGCATGTTAAACTAGGAGGCTAATAACAGTGCACTCACGGTAGTTTCCGCCTGTCAAAATAAAAGACCAAAAAGGCGATGCTCGTGGTCAACTCTGCTCACTCTTTAAAAACAATAACTCGCGGTATTAAGCTGATTCATCAACTTTAAAGAAAGCTGTCAAACTTTGGTACATCTTGACTGTGGCGCGTGCGCTCTGGTCAGCATGACGGCACTGAGTGAGAAAAAAACGGTAACCATGAATGCCGTGTGTGTGGAATTAATCTGCGCCCTACTGGTGAAAGTAAGGAACTACATCAACATTACACTACAGCTGTACACGTTGTTGTGCAGATGGGGACTACACTGCGAGTGCAACTAATGGGAGTTACACAAACATAAGGGAAATATGGCATTAATGGCTGTTTTCTTTAATGTGACATCATATGTATTCTAATATTTTCAGTTTTGGGGGTAGGGGGTGGGGGTTCAGATCGTGTAGCTTAGCATCAAGTCTGTTCCCTTTAGCCTACACTTTATCACAATTTAATTTTATTGAAATGTCAACTGCTTCACTTCAGCGAAGTAGAAATTTATTTATGTATGTATGTATGTATGTATGTATTTATTTATGTATTTATTCATTTATTGTGATGTGCTGATTTCTTTGTAGTTTCCACTTTAATGTTTGGTAGGTGTACACCATCATCCATTGAATAAGATGTGGAAAATAATTCAAATTACAAAGCACCTTTAAATTGCTAGTGGCTTTCAAATTTGAATAAAGGATATACATTAATCAGCCATAATAATGACAGTAGTCATCTGTATTTATGAAAAGAGCATGTGTAAGGACACAGCTCAGCACCTGATATGAATTTTAAAAAGTTTCAGTTAAACATCTGACAGTTCACACGCTTTTGGACCAGTTAGTGAAATTTCATGCCATCTTGTGCTTGTTTTTAGTAACTTGGAGCATTATGCTGAGGAAATGTGTCATTTTGGCAAACACTGATCAGTTTTGGGCACTGTACTAAATGTTTTGCAAAAAGTGACTTCTGTTGAAAAATATGTGCTCAGACAACTGAAATACCAACTGTGTGACAAGATTTATTTGTTTTTGTTGGTTTTTTTATTATTATTATTATTTAATTTATTTATTTCACTCTGAGAATTCCTCTCATGGATCAAAACCATACGATATGTACAGTCTGCACTAAGTTTACACAATCACATGCACAATATTACCTGGACTGCTTCCTCTCTCACACATATGTGGGTTGAGGAGATGACAGAAAGACTAACTGAGAAGTGCTCTGCTTCCTGGGATAAAGATCGTTCCTTGGAGCAATCAAAGGAGAGAGCAAGAGGGAGGACGGGTGGTGAAGAGGGAGAGAGAGAGAGAGAGAGAGAAAGGGGGGGATTATAGCACTTTAATGTTTTGTGTCACAGATGCCACCTAATGTTCTAAAATAGATACTTAGAGGAGAAAGGCTATGAAAGAGAGGGATGATTAAATACTGATGTTGTTTATGAAGTGACAAAATGTAGCCGCCCCTTACTGTAACTGCTGCTGCTTCAGTTTCAAGATTATCTGCTGCTGTTGCAACATATGGCATATAAGTATTTTATTTCTCTGCGGCACACTTGAATTTTACATTTAATTTTAAACAGCCCTCAGAGGCAGTGACACAAATGCATAATGAAGAATAAGTGCAGGAGCAGACAGAGGTACAGCAAAAGCTGTATTATATGTTAAAGTAGTTTACAGTGTTGGCTACCGGCAGAGAACATAAAACTGTCAAGAGTAAATGCTGGTCAAATAATGACCCCGCTTCAAATGATGGCAAGAAATATCAAGCGTGGTCTGATAAAGGCTGTAGAGCAACACAGCAGTTCAGTTAAGGCTTCATATATGAATCCCCTTCTCTGAGTTTTTCTTCCCAAGTGTTGTCAGCCTCCAAGTTCTGCTCCTAAGGGAAAGCTCATTCAAAATCCCACTGATATTTGTACTATGACTAACGACTACAAAATCCAGTCTTGTATATCTCAACTGTATACTGTATCGTATACATAGATCTGTGTATATATACACTATTTTAGATGGCGTATAGATTTTCGCACACACACAGTTTGAACAAAGCTCCATCAAGGAACAAGGATCCATCATCAGCCTGCAATACTTACAATTGCCCCCACATTAGGGTCTAGTGTGATCCTGTGACCTGTGCTATCATGCTAGCCATGCTAACCAGCTATTAGCTTCTGTGCAAGCAAACTGAGTAGGTTTAAAACACACAAACACATACACACACTGAAGACTGATTGAAGTGGCTGACACACTCCAGCACTAACAGGAGCACCAAACTGGAAACATGAGAGCTCTATTTTACCAGTCTGCACGGTGGCAAGCAGCTCACTCCCACTCCAATTTTCAAAGAGCTGGAGGAAGTAGTCGTGGGGGAAATACGTGAACAGTCATGCATAGACTGCTTCCCCAGTGACCTGCACCCAGAAATGCAAGAGGAAATGGATGATAATTTGAAATCGACTGATAATGTTACTTAGAAAACTCATCATATTTCAAGTAGCATGGTTGGAACTGTTGATTAAATTGTAGATACAGACAGAGTGTGGTCGTTTGGTCCTCTATGGTCATCTTCTGTCATTGCAAGATCTCATTTTGACATCTTGTGAGGTCCTGTGTGACTTGAACAACTTATAGTTACAGCCACTTAGATTCATGTCCCCTCTCTTACAGTCTGAGTCCATCAGTGAGTCAAGAGTTCACAGTTCAGATGTCTGTAATAAGAGCAGGACAGGGACTGAACAGTGTGGGAGACTTTAGACAGGTAGTGATTACAACTAGCAAGATGACAGAATGACTTTAGAGGAGAGTGCAGGTGAAGTTACACTGACACAGGTTGTCTGCACTGCTGCATGTGTACTTCTGTGTAGGAGCTGTAGTTCAACTTTGTTAAGACTGCAAAGAGACTCTCATGGATGGTGATTTATCTTATGGAAAGTTAACCACAGGAACATGTGTTTTCAGGAGGAGTGATTAAAGTAATTCTGAATGAAAGATTGCACTGAGTTATAGAAGCTGGTGGAGCAGAGGCTGACATCATGACTTTGGCTCCCTATTCCACTCTAGGTATGGATGTATTGTATTTTATCTGTGGTAAGGAGCTCTGTATTGTACATGAGGAAACTATTGAATCATATAGTCTATAACTCGAGGGAGCCTTGAAACCTTTGCCACTGTAATGATGTCTAAAATTAGAAGACTCTCCCCCTTTAACCTTGTGCTTCTTTTCACCTCACTATTCACTTCTGCTCTTACCTTCTCATAATGGCATGCTGGATGTCAGATTCGACCTGGTGCTACAATAGTAAATTCACATGTAAAACGATGGCATTGTCCATTGGCATCCCACTGACTGATGCAACTCATATCTTGGATAAAGCTGTAAAAGATGGTAGTGTAGATACTGTATTACACAGTCACATGTGACCTTCACCTGTAAATATACAGCTAGGAATGGGACAAACAACACATGACAAGCGCAGATAATAGAAAACAATATTATAGTAATAGATATATATAGAAAGTATAACAGAAGGAGCAAATGCATGGGCACTAGTTCCTGATCAGCACACAGAGCGTGTATCCATCCACCCATGCAAAATAAGAACAAATATAAAAATCTGAGTAGGAGTTACAAAAATTAAAATAGATAAATAAATAAATAAATAAATATTGGTTTCCAAGGACAGGCCCTGCAGCAGGCTATGACATCCCTGGCACAGGTGGCTGAGTGGAGCAACAACTGATCTGGCTTAAACCACAAGAAGTAAGGCCAAGAGGAGTGGGGGGTGGGGGGGTGCACCTGAGATGCCAGGCCTCTGGAGGTGTGTTGGACCTATCAAAAAAATGCAGAGGAAGCTGATGACTTCTTGCACTGACTGCCAATGCACAATGGCAACAGACTGCAACCTCCAAATACATATTCCATATTCCATATTAAAGTGTCAATTCTCTGCACTCTCTTTTTCTACTTTGGTTGAATGGCATCCTGCTGTCGAAGCAGGCCACCAACTGGTAATCTCAAAGCAGTCTGCTGCTAATGTTTATGATTATTGTTAACAGAAGCATTTAAAATTCATATTCAATTTTGGAGGTCACAGTTTTACAACCAGGAACTCCAGCAAGAGATGTGAGGATTAATGTCTTGTGACCTGCCAGAGCACTTTAAATGTAAAATGTGTGCAAGTAAGCACAAGAGATTGGAATTAATTACAGTTGCAGAGAGGCTAGTACGTCATGATATTGTTATACTGATAAAATTAGCGCTGTGAAAAGATACAGATACATTACACTCAATTTCAAGACGTAATCTAAATCAAGCGGACATGGAGGAAGTTCACAGAAAATCAGAAAACAGGGACAGGCTTGGATCTAGAATAAGCACATCCATACTGCACATGAGGCCAATTTTTAGCGAGCAATTACAGTGAGCTACAAATCCTGGATTGCTAGCGTTACAACCAATAATAGAAAAACCTGGAAAGGTCAGAGGTGCAGCTCCTGAAATGAAATGGAAGAGGCCAAGTCTGAAATAGAGATCAGACGAGAAGAGAGCGAACACGAGCAGCAGGAGCTGGAGCAGAAAGAGAGAGAGAACGGGATAGAAATCCAGAGGGAAAAAAGGGTTAAAAGTCTTTACATGATTATTCATTTACGTTCTTAAGCCTATTTTACACCGCCACCCCTGTTCATTCCCCAACAACAATAGGCGGTAATTTTCCATGTGTTGATAAATTACATGACTCTCTCTGCAAGCTGAACACACGGCTGTGCTATTATGAGAAGAGGAAAATGCTACTTTAAAAGAAGAGGGATGAGGAGATGGAGATTGGGGGATCGAAGGGATGGAGAGAGTGTGGGGTTAATTATTGTATTGGGTAGGCAAACAAAAAACAGACGAATTGTTTTAATGAAAAAACGAATTAGAAACGTGACAGACAGGTGCCACCTGTAGATTAAGAGATAGAGGATTAATGTGAGGAGGCTGAGAAAGAAAAGTGTTAATCCGGACAAAGAAAATGAAGGAGAGAATGAGAAAGAGGGGAGGATGTGCCAAATTGTGTGGGTGTGTTAATGACTAAGTACTCACTACCAGAAACATTACAGCATGAGACACAATAGGAGACAACAGGGACTATTTTAAATCCAACTGTGACTCTGAACTCCCCCACGCACCACCAGTTCCCTTACACTTACACACATATTATGATGGCTGAGGGCATAATTAAAACGCCCCGAGGCAGAATCTGGCAGCAAGGTGTTTCTGTCGGGGTGCGCTGAACATGTCGGCGTATCACAGAGCTGTGTCCCTGAAGTTGTGGGATCGTGTCTGGAGGTTTAACTTTGCTTGATGTCGCCCAGTGCCGCCTACCTCTCCTCCACTCTCCCACGTCGTTCCTGCCACTCTGCTGCGCGCTGACGACAGAAAGATGACAACAACATGCAAGATGCCGAGGGATAAAAGTATGAGTATCTAGCCTAGTGGAAGCCTGAGGAATGTGAGGGACAGATCGCATAAAGGCCTCTGGCGTGAACGTTTCCAGCACACTGTGTCACTTGGTTTTAAGCATTTAATAATACTGGTGTACTATTCTCACAACAGCTTGGGAAGGATCCTGTGGTGGCCTTATTGTAACATGTTTTAAAATAGAGTCGGTACACTGGAGTCATTTTCTGTGGTAGCTATTTCCAACCTTTATTTATCTCTTTTCAAATGGTCATTTAGACCTACAACACTTTGACTGGCAGCCACTGAGGCCACTCAATGCTGTGCTAACTGCTAAAATTGATGGTAACCTTAAATAACCTGCATGATCCCAGCCAACGTCAGGCTTGGGTCTATAAACAAAATGAAATACACCCTCCTAGTGGTTTGGAGGTACAATGTCAAAATGAAACATGGCTCCTACATATGTACTGAGTGCATAGTGCCTTCTTGTGTCAAACAACACGGGGACCTAGTGGCAAAATCTGTCCCCTACATTGCTAGTGGTTTAACACTTAATGTGATACCAAAGACACACTGACCCGCTGACGGGCCCAGCATGCATTAGAACCAATACAACCAACAGCCCAGTGGTTAAGTAGGTTTCAAATTAAAGTTCAAGTTCAAGTTCACTTTTAAAGACCTGTCATAGTCAGCCAAAGTGCTTAACAGTGCAGAAATAAAATTACATATATATAATACATGCTTATATACATAAACACATATACACACATATAAACATATATGCATACACACATGTATGCACATATATATAAATATGTACACACACACATATACATACATACATGTACATACACACACACATACATGCGCATAAATGCATAGCTACAGTAGTCATGAATATAACACCACAGTACATGATAATATGTGATATACACGGGCATTTGATAAAACTAGGCTGAGGTAGAAGTCCCAGTAGATCCAAAGGCCACGGAGAAAAGATGAGTTTTTAGGGCAGACTTAAAACTCTCTACAGATCCTGCATGTCTAAGGTGTAGTGGCAAGCTATTCCAAAGCTTGGGAGCAGCCACAGAAAAGGCACAGTCGCCCTTAGTCTTTAGTCTTGCTCTAGGTACATCCAACAACAGCTCTCTGTATGATCATAGAGAGCCTACAACAGGATTGATGCAATCTCATAATGGTGTTTTCATCTGTTGTGAATTTTTAACTCTTTATCAGGCAACTGACCACATTGAGCAGCTTATTTTTGAAAATAAGTTCTTTAAATTTAAGCCAAGAACTTACAGTACTGTATACTTACATGTGTTTTAAAATATATTTTATATACACATTTTTGGAAAAACAAACAAACAAACAAAAAAAAAAAACTATTACCTTCGAAGGGTGAAAACAAGAGAAAAAAATAAACTTTTTTAATTCCCTCCAATATTGTTCCAAGTATTTAAATGAGTGCCCTACAAAGAATTAACACAACTTGTGCTTGCAAAGGAAGGTCCAGGGCAATCAAATCAGATCCATCAAAACACACCCGCCTATTGTGTGTAGGCCTGTTGTGTGCCCAGCAATGATGTATGTCTGTCCTACTTCCTGCTATCACTGTTTCAATGGTCCAGAAAAATAACAATTTCATCGCATCAGCACATCCTCTACCATCTAGTTCTCTGTCTGCACGCTGCCTCTAGTGCACAGGTCACATGTGAGGGATGATACATGATGTGGTGTGTGTGGAACTACTCCATGAGCAGTGGATTGGTTGAAGTGTTTGGGTTTGTACTGAGTGGGAGACAGTAGTCATATTTCACAAAAGCACAGAGTTTGTGTGCAGTATTGGTGCTGTGAAAGCAGCATTCACACCTCCATCTAATTAACCACCAGTGTGATGTAATTTTTTTTTTTTTTTTTTTTTTTTTTACTTTGTCAATTTTCTCCACACAAAGTGTTTTCGCTGTTGGCACAATGTTCATCTTCTGACAAATAGAGCTCACAGATCTTTAACAGCCCAAACTCCTATTTCTATCCTCCCATTTTTTTTAAAGATACTCTCTGGTTTCGAAAAAGTACCCAATAACACACCCATAACCCCAAGCCGTGCCCCCTATGCTACATTTAAAACTCAGCTTTTTGGTTTAAATGACAAAAATGAATCAATAATGTCATTTTCTTGTGTTATCTTCATGTGTTATGTATCATCTTCAACAATTAATATGTACATTCTTCACAGCTGTATCTTCTGTGACATGACAGCAGCTGCTTGAAGGTTCTGGGCAGTGAAAAATGACTTACTACAGTAATATTCATTTCTAAGCTCAAAGTCTTCTTACCAGAGGGAGAAAGTGAAAAACTCTGAATCTATCATCATCATCTAGATGTAGTCCATGAAACGGGACTGGATGCAGATAGAATATACTGCATACTATGACTAGAGAGACATTTTAATCTGTCAGATGGCTGGACTACAGATAACAGTTTTGCAAAGATTCACAGCATCCCATAAATGAAACTGTAGCAAGTGCTTCAGTAGAGGTTTAAATCTGCCATTACAACAATACTTCTAGCTATACTATGCACAGCAGCTCTTCACAATCTGCTGCTGCCTTGTTTTTTTTTTTTTCTTCACAGACCCGGAGGTTAAGGAGTTATTATTATATGACAAACTGGGACAAAATCCAAAAGCAAGGCTTAAATATGTCATAAAAAAGGTGAACTGCGTCAAACATACTCCATATGATCACACGGGGCTCTGTCAACTGAAAAGACAGTTCACTGTGAACAGATTTATTTTGGTCTTTATTGCCATTATAGTGGCAAGCTTCATCAAATCATAATTGACTTCTGAAATAACCTTGTTCCCTATTACTTATGCACTTGGGAGTCCTCTGTTCATTTGTTACATTACTTTTCTGTGTCTGCTGCTTATGCCCTTGACATCAGATTTTCTTATGGTACATCACATTACTGGAATAATAGTGTGTCTTACTGCTTAAGTGCTTGACACACTGTCGTCTTCGCAGGTTTGCTCTTTTAACTTCATGTTTCTGTGAAATTCATGCAATAAATCGGGTTAAAAAGGGAACAACACTGTCACCTTTAAAGGGTCAATTCACTCCAAAATA
Organism: Caranx ignobilis; assembly: GCA_021432705.1. NCBI lineage: Eukaryota > Metazoa > Chordata > Actinopteri > Carangiformes > Carangidae > Caranx > Caranx ignobilis. The sequence continues at coordinate 10,075,714 of MU269981.1, read as the reverse complement.
GTCCATCAATATACACTCAGCTGCCAGTTTGTTACACCTGCATACCAGGACTTGGCTGTCACGGTTAAAACAATAAACGCACAGACTGTACTGACAGTGGTGTAGGAGACCATCATAGCCATGGTTACAATAATGTCATGGTTTGGTTACATTTTGGAAAGATTATGATATGGGTTAAACGAGTATTTTTTTTATTTATTTTAATAGATCCTTCTTGTCATGGTTATAATAAAAAAAATATGGTCAAAGTGGAAAATAAAATCAACATAAACTGGTCCTTTCACACATGGGAACTGAAGCCTGTTCCCCTGTGTCGTGTTCCTTTTCCTGTTTGCCAACCAGACTTTTTCCCCATATAGACCTTTCTCAGGACCATGGCCATATTTACAGTAACTATACTATCAATGAGATTTCTTCAGAAGAGCAGTGGTCAAATCAATTGTCTGGTTTCTATGTTAACTTAACACCACAGTTGGTCAGGTATTTGGAGATGATGGGTATGATATACCATCTTTTATTCAGTATTCAACCTTGGCCAAAGCTGCTGGTCATGCTGTAGGCCATGGTCTGTTTGACCTGTTGCATGTGGAAACCTGCCAACAACAAAAAGGAGAATATAGCACATGTTGTACAATGTTGATATACATCCAGCAGTGTTCCTATGTGTTTATTTTAGATTGAATGACAAGTGTGCACGACCCAGTAGAGGAGACTGAACAGTGGTCACTGCACTAACCTTGCTGTGAGCTTCAGGCAATGCTTGTAATAATTTCCATCAAACTAAATGTTAGATTTATCTCAGATGACATTACAGCTGCTGCAAATTTTATTCTAACTATATCCTCATTCCTTTAAATGAAATGGTTTGAAATGTAAACATACACACCAGTGCGCATCTAATTTCATACAGTAAAATGGCTCTTGTGCTCAATAGGAACCATTCACACTGCATCGTGATCAAATCCTCATTTATCCAGAAACCTTTTAACTCAAATGACATTAGGCTGGATCCATCTGAAGTCTGGCAATCCAAGATAATTAATTTTCTTCATTGCAAAGAAGTGCTTGGGAGCAAATGCTCATCAGCAAATGAATTTCATTTTCAGTTTGGGTAGGAAGTGCTCATTTTTGCTGTCTGTAATGTGCCTCCATGGGTTACTGCTGATTTATAAATCTTGAATTCCAATTTAACAGGATCACAACACAATAAACCAAAAAATGAGGTAGGTAGGTTGATCTCAAGATCTTTTTTTTTTTTTTTTTTTTTATTGACAGTGAACATTTAAAGACATCAGGGCCTGTCAGAATTTTATGGACAGTTAAGTATGTCCTTGTCAGTAACAATATGAGGCGATTTTATCGCTCACTTGTTGTAAAGCAGATTTTTTTCAACATCCATTCATTAAAGCTTCTACAAGGGGCTTTCATTTTGTGTTGATTTGGCGACCCCTGAGGACAAAAGGGGAAGGTTTCTCTTTGCAGATCCCGTCCCAATATCAGCCATGATGAAAATATAGTAATGAAATTGAGCTCGGTTTTTACTGGCTAGCAACAACTCAATGCTAATTTATAGCCTCGTAAAATCTGCCGTCTCCTCCGGTCTGAGTGCTGTACATCGTTTTGTCGTCCGGTGGACCGACCTGTCCCCTGCCTCCAGAAGGTAAAGAGTTATACTATTTAGAAAAAGCTTATCTTCCCACTGATGGCCTCATTTGCTCTTGAAGGTCACACAGAGACATCAGCAGAAATGAGGGACTTTTGCATATCCAGTTAAAATTTCTTTGTAGGGGCTTTAAATTATAAGCAGTGATTTGTGATTTTATGTTTTTGTTTTTGTTTTAAATTATTATTATATATTTGCAGCAATTGACATATTATTATTCCATTTTCACCAATGTAGAGATGTGAAAGATAATTAGTCTCTTAAGTGGGGCTGTGTTGAATGGGTTGAGACATTTATTGATTTTAATATGTGGCCATGAAGATAAATGTCCTCACTTGGCAGCATTGTGTAGGTCTGTATGCACTTGATATCTATTCAATCAAAGACAGTTTGATGAATTCAGAAAGCCAGAAAAACGCTCATAATGTCAGTTTACTCTGTCAGGTCTGTGAGGTTTCTGTCAGCTTCAAGATGTCACTGAACTTCTGTTACTTTCTTCTTTTCAGTGCCAGGAATGTTTACTCTGATCGATGCCTGTTGTGACTGTAAGTTTAAAGCAAGTCCTCTTATCTTCACCTCAGAATGTCACTTCTCTTTGATGTGAGTCCTTTGTCAGCTCTTGGCCTATCAAGTGGTCAGTTGGTGCACTGACCTCAAAAGGTCGCTGTAAATCATTCAGTATCAAACATCTAAATAAATAAAACGTGGGCTTGAGTGGAAGGTGGTCTTAGACCTCTCTGTGTGGTCTTCGCTAACCTTCTTCCATGATTCTGTCTTCATCTCTTTCTCTCCCTGTTTTCGTTGAAACTGTACAAAGTAGTAAAACTCCTAAAAGTGTCCTTGGAGAGTTTGTCTCCGGTGCCCTAAACGTTATGTTTTATGCATAAGTTAAATATACAACATTTTCTGAGTGAGTTACAAACAGTTAGGTAAAGTCTGTATGTACTGTGTACTGTGTGTGTGTTTGCATGTGTTGTGTGTTTGTGCACGACTGCATAGACTTGTACTTGTGCTTTCAATATGTTAATTGTGCAATCAGTTGCGACGCAATGCCATGTGAGCACTGAAGGCCCGCTTCAGGTGAGTAGAAAAAAATATCATGTTTTAAAGATGAGCTACATCCATCTCCCACTCTGTGTGCTCTTGTGTGTGTGTGTCTTGAAATATTAATGCAATGAAAAACACGAGGGACGTCTGTGGGAGTTTCCCCCTTGTGTGTTAACATGGCCCTTAAGGGGAATAACTGTGGACGGCACCAGGGGAAGTTTGTATTGCAACATACAGTATAAATGCACAATATAGTGAATGTACAAGCTGAAAGATTCTGTAGCCAAGTCTCTCTTTTCCAATGTTATTTTGTATTTTAAGCTGCATAAGAAATGTACTATATTATACGCAAACATAAATAATTGTGTAAGTGTAAGAATATATGAGGATTATCCAACACCCACTGCCACTTGTATGTATCTTGTATGTGGACAACAACAAAAAAAGCCTTCACTATAAATCCAGTGTCTTTTGATTTGATGTGAGTAAATTCACTCAGAGGTGGTGTCTCATAGTTTGAATAGTTCAGATTATAAGACAGTCAATAAGAATGTATTTGCTACAAAGTTCAGGCCCTTCTTTTGAGCTTCTTGGTCTAGACTCTGGACTGGTTCATCTTGACCTGGAATGTGACTTTGGAGTAATATTTTTCTGTAGATATATATACCAGTAATGGGAAAAGGGGGAGGGAGTAGGAGGGAGGCTTGGGTTGGAAAATATGTTCATAATGTGTTACTCAAATACTTGTCTTTAATATGGAAAAAATCCATTAAACACAATGTTAAAAAACAAACAAACAAAAAAAAAAAAACATACTTATATTGGACATTGTTTGTCTTAACTTGGGACCTGACATGGACCTTAGTAGTCCACACTTTGGGTTTAACTTGGGCTTGACCTGGAATTTGTTGGTGTTAAGCTGGAGCTTAAGTTTGGACTTGTTTTTGTCTTGTGATTTGACGTGTGACTTGGTCTTAAAGAGGAACTATGCAGGATTTTTACCGTAGCTATGTTACATTTTTACCTCAATTAAACAGCTTCAGAGTAAGTGTGATGACTAAATGAATGACTTGTGACTTGTTACAGGGAAAATGGATGCTCTCTGCCTTCCACCTAGAGTCTCTTGACTGAAAACCACCCTTGCAACATCAGTGCAGTACTTGGCTGCTGACCCGGTATCCCAGCTCTCATCTCAGCGGCACTTCAACACAAACATGCTCCGTAATCTTTTGTTTATGACAGATAAGACTACACAAATGTACATGTCGTAACATCGTATATGTTATATAACATTATCCAGCGCTCCATGGATTGCTTTTTCGCTGGCTTTGTTGAAAACAAGTGCACATGACCTGGAGGAGGATTAGCAAAACTGCAGAAAAGCAACCAGACTTGCATAGTTCCTCTTTAACGTGTGACATGTTGCTTTTGGACCTCATAGACAGGACATTAATAAATACAATAATACAAAAGAATAACTTTGGCCCACTTCAGGGTAAAGCATATATAGGCTGAGAACTTAATACATTTAGTTTGGAAAGAGTTCAGTTCCTCCCAGAAAGACAAGAACAATAGTCACATGTGAGTACAGGTGATTATAACTTTGCTATTCTGACATGCAGGTTCTTGTACCAATTCACTGACTCATTGGTAAGAACTGGTTACTTACACCCAATCTATAGTTGCCCAGATATTTCAAACCATGACCACATGGTGAAATGATTAACTCTGGGCTCGACATACTCCAATAGACCAAACATCTCTGGACATGCTCCAGATATGATTTTGGTTGTTGCAGGAACTTATAAAGGATATATTTGGATTCGAAAGGTTTTGGCCCATTGCAGGTTCTCAACCTGAAACTGACCTTGCTGATTCCTGAGGAGTTTCTTGTGTGTTTGCAAAGACTTGCCTCTCAGGAGAATTGTGAATAGGAGTGTCAGTGACTGTCTGTGTGTATGTATCAGCTCTGTGATTGACTGGAAACCTGTGCAGTCTGTATCCTTCCTTTCATCCAATTTGTACTGGGATAGCCTCCAGCCCTCTGAGATTCAGCACAGGATATGGAAATTGGATAGATGGAGAATGGAGATGCTCCCTGATGTGGCAGCACATGGAAAACATAACAACATGCCAAATTACATCTCTCATCTCCACCCTATGTCTGATAATCTCCCAAACCCCAATCGGGGTACAAAACAGAGAACCACAATGCATGATTTTTTGTGATGGACAGTACCGTCTAGGTGGTATTGTGCAACCTGCTCTCTGATGCCCATCTCATCTATAAATCTGTACCAGCACAGAATCCAGAGTGAGAAAGTTCCCTCTGTGTGAACGCATGAACGTTCATGAACACCCCACTGATGGATGCTGCCATGTGATGTGAATTACCAAAAAGACAGGAATAATCTCTTGATTTCTTGTTTCCTTCTGAGATGACTGCCCATCTGAGAGCATATCCTTCCATCAGAGTTAGATAACATGATTTAATGAGGCCCGGGCAGCCATGCACTACCCTGTGACTCTTTATTAAATAGCAAAAAAAAAAAAAAAAAAAATCCATGGGATTCAGCTTTGGCTAAGGTTTATATCAAAAGCATGACACCCGAGGGATTGTTGTGAAGCCGAGAATGGCTGCATTTTTCATTTACTTATGTAAAACAGTGAGCAGAATATTGTGAGTTTGAAATCCATGTGGGCAGACAGCCAGCAGTATGTCAGCATCACCATGCATATGCTGGTGTACACGGGAGCACTGAATGTCAAGGCTTAGTGAATCATTCGTGATACATGATGTATTTAAGTGTAAATTGTTAAGCTTGCCTCATGTAAGACCATCACAGCATATTCTCATCCAGAGTAAGGGGAGGTATAAGGCCTCATAATGAGCAGACAGACTAGTGTGGGTCTGCTCCAACCTCCATTGGCTGCACTGGCTGATGTTTCTGATGTATTCTAACACTGCGATGACTCCAAGGCTGCTGGAAGCACATGAAGAACCTATACTGTAGCAATAACAGCAGCTCCCTCACTCCTCAGTATGTGGCCTTCAGCTAAAAGCATCATCAGTGTAAAGTAAAGATGCAGATACTGATGCTGAATAATCAGAGCAGTGAGATGTGATTTAAAACTCAAATAGACATCAGAATATTTGTACTATTGGCCTCCACCTATTGATTTCCGTGTGTACTCACTGTTCAGTCTGAATGCAAATTCATGCATCTGCTAAATAACACACGCACATTCATGAACCACATGCAATTTAGTGTCACCCATCAACCTAGTGTGCATGTTATAAGAATGTGGGAGGAAGCTGGAAAACCTGAGAGAACCCAACCAGAAAAAGGGAGAACATTCAAACTCCACCCAGAAAGGCTCCAGACCCAGTAATCAAACTGAGAACCTTCTTGCTGGGAGGCAAAAGTGCCAACCAATGTGCCACCAATAAGTAAACCAAAGTTTAAAAAAAAAAAAGAAAAGAAAAAAAGAAAGAAAAAAGAAAAGAAAAGAAAAGAAGTGCCTACAGAAATATAATCAACTTGGAGCAAGTATGAAAGCAGACCAAATGGTAAGTGGTCCAACAAGACCAGTGGATATAAAAGTGTCTTCATCCCAGATCTGAAAATTGAGATGGAGGGAGCCCAGCTGTGTGGGGTCTGACCATTAGGAGCCTCAAAGTAATCAGTTTGGTCTTAAATTGAATCCTGAGGAGCTCAGAGGAACGACAGTAATAATTATCTGTAATTTCATCATCATGAGCAGCTTCATTTTTTCAACCCATGTGGTGGCGTTCTCTGTCATTATCATGAAAACATATTGACAGCAGCAGCTTTTACTATATTGTCCACAGCACAGGTTCAGTGTGTGCTTCTGCTGATATGACGGCTGTGTGCCCAGAAACACATTCTCCTCTCACCCTCCTCCTTCATCCCTCCCATTCCCTATCTACTGTCCTCCCATTTTTCTTGCTGTTTTGCCTTCCCTCTGAACTTTTGTCTTTCTTCTTCTAAGCCATTGCTTTTATCATTACACTATCGCAGACTCCCCTCTTCTTCTCCTCCTCTGTCACTTTATATATGAATTTACTCCCCCGTCTTAACTTTCCTTGTCTGTCAACATCACAGTATCTTTCTCTTGGCCTTTCTACCTTGGACAGCAAAAACAACAAAATCAATCCCAAGGTCTCTCTCTCTCTCAGGATCTCAGTATATCAGCCTGCTTCCTTTTTCGTCATTCTCCTTACTTGCAGTGCAGAGGAGAAGGTATCATTACATGAACTAAACATTTTCTAAATCCAGTAAATAAGAGTTTATATTCAGGCCATATTAGACTGAATGGGTTAGTGGCATACTGAGTGTTTGTGTGTTTGTGGCTTGGTCACACGTTGTCCCTCAGGCTGTGGCATTTATCAGCACATTGGCCACTCAGAGAGGTTATTTGACTCAGTGACATATTCATAGTTTACAGTTGCCATCCTGCTTTGTGTTTGTCTTTCAGTCGAGGCTGAAATAATTAAGTTCAGCTCAGTTCAGTCGCTCCGTTATTGTTATTATGACACAGCAGTTCCACACAGTGCCGTGGCAGTGGCTGACAGAATGAATTACGCTCACTGAGGAACAATGGCAATCAATTACGTGCAGATTATCTACATGCGGTGTCATTCTTCTTTCTGTTCTGCTGCCCTTTCCCTTCATTTGCACCAGTAATTAAACTTCCCAGTTAGAGTTAGCCTCTTTTCTGTAACATGAAACTTAGTACATTGACAACACACATCAGACAACTCAAACTCATTCTGAGTGATGTGAAATTGAAAATATATTGCTTGAGGAATATTATGGCACTATAAGACTCAAGAGGATGTGAACAAATGCTGATTCGATCTTGGTAGAGCTAAGTGAGGTAATGATAGATCTATGCAAGTGATAGAAAATGCTTCAACAGCAACAAAAGGACATGAAGAAGAAGCTCTCAATCACTTCACTTCATGTCTTGAGCTATGGGATTCAATCTCCGAAGACATACACAGAGGTCGCGCTGCATGTGCCAGTCACAGATAACTGGACAGTTGCTGCAGTAGGTGAGTGTGTGGTGAATGAACCTTCACTGCCTAAATATTTCAGTCAGATTGCAGTCAAATAAGCAAAGGTAAGAAATACAGTCAGACTGGGAAGATTTTGTAAGAGCAACAAGATGTAATTTGCAAGCAGTGTAATTCAGGAGAAAAAAATGAATAATGAATAAATAATAGTCCTTTATATTAATATAAAAGTCATTTATATTAAGGCTTATCACTGTGATAAGCAAATGATAGGAAGTTTTATATTGCTGCCAGACACTTTGCTGTTAGTTATTATTATTTTATTTTTTTTAAGTATATTTTTGGGGCTTTTGCCTTTAGTCGAGAGAGACAGGAAATGGGAAGCGGAGAGAGGGGGAATGACATGCAGCAAAGGTCCACCAGGGTCGGGATTCGATCCAGGGCTGGCTGCAGAGAGGACTACAGCCTCTGCATAAAATCCACTGAGCTAAGCGGTGCCCCAAGTGAGTTAATTTGTTAAGTATCCTAGTTTGATCATTTTTAAAGATTACATTCCTGGAAAATAAAAGCATCAGGATGGGAAAAGAGAGTCACAAGTCTTCAATAAAATGAAGTGAACTGAGGATTATTTAGTCACCATATTGTTATGGGGTCAGAGATGTGATGCTGACAGTTCTGCGATTTTTAACTCGGTAATGAGTTGGAACAGGTTCAGGGGCCACTGCCATGGTCAGTTGATCAGCAGTGTTCCTGTGGGTCAAAGTATGACCTTTATACAGCACAAGAAATATTAAATTTGAATCAAAATGTTTTGTAAGCAAAACAATGCTATTGATGAAATAAACCCTTAAAATGAGTGATTTTACAGTCATTTCTACAGTATGAGCTCTATACCATGCATGCAGCATGTGATAGTTGATATTGCATAATTCTGAGGCTGAGAAAAATACACAAAAACATTGTTTAGATGTGGCTCATTAATGACCTAAAAATATAAGATGTAGATAAGCATCTGTGAGGCGGGAGTGAGTTGTACCCTGCGGGCATGGTTTCCCCATTTACTGCCATCTCTGCTTGTTTAGTGAGTAGTTCCAACTGTGGCAATATGCAGGAAGCTGTGAATCTGCTGTTTGATATACTAATAAAAGAAAAAAAAGCGGAGAGGACAGGAAAAAAGATTCAAAACGATGTGAGAGCCAAAGACGACCTGACTGAAGATGTCAGTAAAAGAGGAACTGACACCAGGAGGCTGAAAAACGAAACAAAAACACACAGAGACCAATTTGTCAATCTCACCTATCGTATGTGTACGAGTGAGTGAGATGCAGACACATTCACCGGCGCACACAAACACACACAAAGTGCCCGAGACAAGACATTCATCTATCTGTCCCGTTCTGAATCTAGCTGAGTGAGATATCGGCTTCTCTCCATTTAACTTCAGCCATGGTCGAGACCAAGATAGCATCTGCCCTTTCTAAAGGCCCGCACAAATCCATAGAGTGCTGTGACAATTATCGGCAATCAATGTCTATTTACCTGCCATTCACAGTGACTGAATACTGCTGTCTGAATAAAGCCAATGTCTATCACAGTTTTTTGAATAAAAGGGCATCAATGTGTATGTGGGAGCTTTTTTACCCTCACAAGGGTAAATGTAAAATGTCAAGGAATCATTAAATTGATGTGAAAGGATGACACCTGTGAAATGAAGTCTTTCAGTCAATGTTATCACTTTTTTTTCCGATGGTCATTGTGGTAGATATTATCCATGTATATTATTAAATGTAATCTTGCTATTGACACTTTATTCTTTCAACTTGTCATGTTACCTTCTGCTCTCACTTTGTTGTAGACCAAACCTTCTGCTCTCAAAACCACCAGATGAGAGGTGTAAAGTTTGTCCAACTCAATTTGACCATGTTTGCTTTCTAAGTAGCCCCCTCCCCACCTTGCAGCAGACTGCCTCTGAACGAATCTACAAGGTATTTCTCAACCATCTGTGGCCCCTTACTACTCTGTGCAGTACTGTTGTGGTCTCACTGGTAAAGGAGAACTACAATAGTAATAACATAGCAAATATCTCAAAAACCTGCATACAAAACTTAATAATTAAGTCAGTTACTTCCACATCACATGCTACATAGCCTATGTTAATATTAACAGTTGTTTTCTTACAAGTCCAGAGGAAGCAATCAAATGTAAATGTAAATATTCATTTACTCACCAAGATTCTTCAGCTCTGCAAAGCAACATCAGCCTTAACTCCTCCTGCAACCGGAAAAAAAAAAAAAAAAAAAAAATGTTTAGGACTGACTTTTTGATCAATGACCTTTTAAACTGCTTTTGGTGTGCTGCTTCAAAATAAAAACGTGTATTAATACTGTCATCAAAGTCCACAGAGAACTGTACGAAGCCTGTGTTTAAAACCCAACCTTAAAATTAGCTGTCATGACTTATGTAAATCTGTGATGTCACAACAAAGCATTCACATCTCTCAGCTATCCCAAGCCCTGTATCATATCACACAGGATAAACACTTACACTAAAACACAGGAAAAGCATCAAACATGGGACATTTGAAGTGAAGCAGTGGTATAAAGAACTTCACATTAGTATTATCAGTAAACTAATACAGCGCTGATACAACTGTAGCAGAGTGAAGTGTAAACAGAGACTGATATAAATAGATATAATTACAAACAGTAACGCTACATTATATGGTGCATCATCTTGTGAATCCCTTGTGTTTGTGGAGGTAATTTGCATTCAGCATGGGACTGGCAGACCCCACCACAATGGACATAATTAAATTGCTATTCTCCAAGGTAATTACACATTGTAACTACTCTGAACCTCAACTGCAGAAAAAATACTGCAATGCAAAACAAATAATAATAAAAAAAAAGATGAATTCTGTGAAAATAAAAAAGATTATTATATAATGTGACATAAAGGAAGTGACTAGATTGAGGAACCAACAAACACTCCTTTAAGTTTGATAGATCCTGAGCAAACATTGAATAACCAGCAGTCTGTTCAGTGGGATCCAAAAAACACATATTAAAACAGCATAGTGTATATCTGGTTTAATTATCAAGTCTTTTATCGCTGACTGTTTGTCATGCTACACATATGTAGTTCTCATTTAGTCTCTTTCATATCTCTGCTTTCTTTCACAGTCGTCTGACATGACAAGCTGGAGAGAGAGGTGACATTGTTTTGCCTTGCTTGTGATGCTATTTGCTGCTGGCATATTTCCAGGCTGTTTCACAGAGCCTGAAAGTCTTTGTCGGAGCGCCATGGCAAAGACTATTCTGGCATCAAGACTAGTGTGGAAATTAAGATATCGCTCACTGCTGTGCAGAGCAAGGTTGTTATCCAGGCGGTTGGTTGAATCAGAGGGAAATAGTCTTCTGCTGATACATGCTGAGTTGTATTAGGGCTTTAAAATTGTTCTGTAGTTTAACCTTGGTGCAGAGCTGAGAGAAGCACCTGTTTATCCATCCTTCTGAGTTATTCAGATAAAGTAATTAAATTCACGAGAGACAATAGAATGTTTTATGCTTGTTTTCTCTTTGTACTGAGCGAGTGGAAGCCCTCTGTGATGGCCTGTTTTGAGTTTTGATACATTTGGTGTCATTGAGCTGAGAAACTGCTCCGGGAAACTCTCTTCTTCTTCTTCTTCTTCTTCTTCTTCTTCTTCTCTCTTCTCTCTTCTCTCTTCCAGGACAATTGGCAGCCATACCATAACAGAGCCACTGCTAATGACAGACAAGGCAGTGGCTTTTGGTCATCAACTGTTTATGTTCCACCTTAGGCCAAAACTTTTCTCACGCCCTCAAACAGAACTGATGCCACTGCTACGGTGATATAGCCAGTATTATGTATGAACCTCAGATGAGGTTCTCATTGAGTGATGGGAAAATGTTGATCAATGACTTTTCTCATCTAAATTCTGTGAGGATACACAATTCAATCAGCTGAGCTGATCAGGCTTTTAAACAGAGGAGATATTTTTAATCATTTTCATGTCATTGTCATCAATTCTGACTACTTCACTGATGTTCAGGTCGCATGCTGTCCAGTTGGTTATTCCAAGGTGAGAAGGGCAAACACATGATACACACACACACACACACACACAAAGCAAAGTGGATGCACTGACTCTCATGTGCAGAAGAAATTTGGCAAAAAACAACAAAGCAGATACACACACACACACACACACACACACACAAAGTGCTGCTGGCATAAACAAAACCAGCTCCACAAAGTACAGGGAGGAGTAATGCACGGGCATGAAAAAAGGACTGGACAGAAAGTGTGTGTGTGTGTGTGTGTGTGTGCACGCACACAATTGAAATTCTAAGGTCAAAAACCTTGTAGAAATGTTTCTCTTCAAACTAAACACCTCTCCTGAAAGAACACACACACACACAGTTTAAACCGTCAGAGCTCCACAAATGAGAGAGAAGAGGAGAGGAAGATGAATGTAGAGGAGCAGCAGAAGAACAGAACAGAGAGGAAAGAAAAAATAGAAAGTGAGATGACTGAAAAGAGGAGTGAAGAGGACGACTAGGACGAGAAAACTTTCCTTCCCATGAGCTCCAGTGAATGTCTCCACTGTGTGCAATAAGACCAAGGTTAATTCTAAATCCTTTCAAAATCTAAGACACTGTTGAAACTGATGTTGGAAAGATATTTAGTTTAAAATCTCAAACTGAGACAGCTGTGGATCACTGCACACGTCTCCACATATAGATATTGTCTGTTGTCTCACTATCCCACAGAATATTAGCTACAAAAATAAACACCCATACAATACACAATGGACTATTTTATAACAAAGAGGAATAAATGCCAGTAAATTAGAAGTTTTTTTTTTTTTTTTTACCATGAAAACATACATTGGGAGGTGGATTCTTTATTTTTTTCATAGTCAAAGTTTTAAGTTTGTTTTTTTCTAAACACCACCTGCAAGACAAGATGATTTTTTTTTCTTTTTTTGTGTGTGTCTTTAAGAAGAAGGAAAAAATCCACATGCCTCTCAGGGCTTGACAGCATTGACTGCATGAGTGCATGACTGTACACTTTAGATTCACATGATGCACAGTAACCCTGGGAGGACATTAGATTTGTTCTTGGAAGAAGGCTCTCACATGCCACATAAACAAATCATGATGAATGGAGTGTATCTATGGTTGCATGCAGCGAGGGGTGACGGCAGGGCGACTGTGTAGTCTGTGGGCCGTCTACCATCACTCAGGCAGGGGTCCATCATGCAGGTCAGCTGAAGGCAAGAAGCTCAGCAGTCCATCAGAGCTCTCAGCAGGGCTGTGATGTTTAGTGTTCAGGCAAGGGAAGTCTTTGACCAGATAGCAAAAAGGATGCAGCGTTCTGGAAGGGGATATAATGAACAAATCATGAAGTGAAGTTGCTGAGGCAACTTCAGCACATGGAGGGATGAGTGGAAGCACAAACAGACTGCATCTCAGCTGTTGGTGGTTTTTTTGTTGGGCAACCCCGGTTAGTTTGACAAGATGAATCCAGAGCTCAACAGGCAACAAATGTCAGCAAAATTATCCGTGGAGCCTGTCAGGACAGGGGCAAGGAGCAGAGCGAAGGCTACAGGTGGTTGCTGGCAGCAGGTGTGTCTGCTGGGCAGCAGCAGGACTTGCATTTGTAGCCATGGCTACCTTATGTACCTAATGGCTGATCAAAGTTTTCTACATTGATCTTTCTTCAAACTTCGATGCTGTTAAAATCACCTTGTGTATAATTTCCCTGTGTGGTTTCAGTGGTTGCCATGGTCACACAGTGGGGCCATTATCCACAGCAGCAGCTGCAGCAGCAGCAGCAAAGAGTTGTTCACATTCACAAGAGTGACAGCCGGGCCCAGCCTCTGTGCTGTAACTGTCAGCATGTCGACATTTTTCTGCTTCTTTTTCAAAAAGGCCTTTAAAGTGTATATCATATTCTTTTCTTTGACTTAGTGAATTGAACTTTTGTTTTAAATTTACAGAAAAGAAACAGACAAAGGAATGAACCTAGGTCAGCGGGCCTACAGTACCAAGAGCCCAGTAACCAGACAGCATCAAATTATTGCAATGACAAAAAAGCTGACTTTGACATTCAATAAGCTGTAAGACATATCAACTATGCAAACAGGTTAATGATGTAACAAGAGGGACCTTTAGAGTAACAGTGCTAAAAGTCAGATAAATGCCTTTGAGGTAAGAGAAACTTTAGCGTTAAGTGCACTGATAAAGCTGCTGAAAGACCAAAAGCACTGTTTCAAAATGAACTAATATCAGACGTACCTGTGCAGAGGCTGAATATGTTGGCAGCACACTGACCTCTTATCAGTAAACACACAACAACACATCCCAAAGTGGACGCAAAAAAAAATCATATATTGATTTCAGCAGGGCAGGAGGGGTTTCTTTCTTCTTCAATCAACATTTCCTCTGATGTGCTCACATTTGTTCCACTTGTAATGGGTAGGAATCAAACTTTTGTTCGATGTTAAGTATGAAAGTAAGAAAAAATAAAAGCAAACGACAAAATTAATGACTAATGAATGTATAAATGGAGAACAGAAGCTTCAAAAGCCTTTATAAAAATATATAAGGAACAGAGGAACAAACAGTAGTGACAACGGTTTATTTAGCTGTGCTGCTAGGATGTAAACCAGCTTTCAAAGACCTCATAGATCTCCTACTCTTCATCTACAACTTCCTGCAAAGACTAGAGAGGAATCAAATCAAGGAGATTGCAGCATTTACTCAGTGTTTATTATGAGATGAGTGGGTGGGACTGTGAAAGATTAGAGCAACTTGAGGCCTTTGGTAGCACTGCAGTCTCAGTAGATTAGCAAACAAAATTTAGGTTTATTTTCTTCTTTACATCACCATGGGGTAGATTGAAGTTGACAGCAGTGTGCTTGCAGAACTGATTAAACTGACTTCTCTGTGCTTTTTCCACACTGATTGACACATGATGCTGCAGAAATGCAAATGAGTCGACTCAAATCTGGTGATTTGTTTGTACTTGAACTAAAAGGTGGGGCTCACCCGAGGTGCCCCAGGCACCAGAAAACCTTTTCAAAACTCTTGATAAGCATTTTCAGCTAATCTGAATTACGTGTTGAGAAGTTGACTTTTTTTAAGGTTTCTGTGCTACAATCAGTGTTCTTTGATTTCCAGACAGACAGTGAGGCGGCCTGGGGTTACTCCATCTTTGAGGTGTCATTTATAAACATAATCTCAGTGACCATTCAGCTGGTGAAGGACACTTCAAAAGCCAACACAGCAGAACAAATGTAATTTGCTTCTGAAAGTTGTTCACAGGGATCCACAACATGCAGCATCACACATTGTTTTAGCATTAGTATTCGACTATAATACAGTTGGCAAAAATTCTACACATGGTTTGGGACCTGAATGAGTCACTCACAGGCTTGAACGTAACTGATGGGCCCTCACGTGACAACAAAGCCATTCCTTCTTCTGCAGTTGCTGTAGGTCCAGGTATAAGGGAGTACCTTAGAGCAGTGCCCTATTGACCTCAAGATCAAAATGTAATATTCTCTTTCTGCTAACTCGCTCACATGCTCTCTCCCTGAAATGATCTACTGCACCGAGGCAAAGATAGTAGTCGTTCAGGCAGTCACTATGCCCCATCGACCTTGCCTTGAAGCCACCAATATCAGCATCCAAGGCTAATATACACACATTCTGGTCATGGAAGGCAAACAAACAAACAAAACACACACATACACACACACACACACTTGTGATGGCTGTTTTTATGTGATTTATTAATTATGTATGTAGATCCTTAAATTAGTTATCTGCATCTTTTGTTTGCTTTTTGTCTTGTTATTCTATAGCTAGCATTAGCATTAGGCTAATAGCCTAGAAGTTGATGCAAGCTTAGCAACAAACTTTATTTTCTTTACTCACCAAGATAGCATGCTAACAAGCTAAAGTATGAGGAGTAATTCACTCAGCCCCAGAGTATCTACAAGCCGACCCTGGTGGTGTATTAGTGCATGCATCCTTCAGCATTTAACCACTCTCCTTTTTTGTCTGTTTTTTTTTTCTGTCAGTCTTGGAGCTTTTAACCACAGTGACTTTATTATCAGTGTATGGGACATGTCACACTCTGTAAACAAGGTTAGGGACACGGTCACGCACACTGGTCAAATTCCTACACCTACAGCATAAATCCCTCTTCTCTCTTTCTTTCTGTTGCCCACCCAGCCTCCAGCTACTATATTTTCCTCCCATCATCCCATCATCTTTTCTTTTATTCCATCTTTTGCCCTATCTCTCTCTCTTTTCCTCACTCTCTGATTCGTGCTCTCTCTCCACAGTGGCGGGTAATTAAAGTGGTCAGGGCCATTCTATTACCCAGAGGGGGTGGGAGACTTATTCAAAGGCTGCTGAGATCAAAATGAAAACCAATTAGTGCTAGGGTTCTGTCCTTTTATAATGCAGGCAGAGCCAGCAAGCTTATTGGCTGGCCTCTGTCTTTGCCTCAATATGGAGAGCACTAGCAGGCTCAGGTTGGATTGAGGTTAAAGTAAAAAGGATGGAAATGAACAAGGGAGTGGAGGAGCTGTCTGTATCAGGTGTCATTGAAGAGGTGCTTGTGGGGCCATATGCATACAGAAAGGACACACATGGTGTGCTAATGCAGGAGCATTTCAATTGTTAAATCATCGTGACATCATGAGGTTCGTAACCTTGGCCACAAAGACTGAGAGGACAAGAACAAGAAGAAGAACAAGTATCCATATGGCCAGAGGCTGGTATGTCTCATTAGCCCTAAGTGTGGGGAAGTAAAAGATACAATTAAATGTACATTATTGATCTCAGGTCAATTCACTTTTATTCATAATGAAAATATGAAATGACAATAGCATTTTGAAAATAATGAAGCAGCTGCTAATTGAAAGGAAAGGCTGACATACTAACAGTGACCATGTAAGCATGTTGATGTTTGGTATATTCACATTCATGATGTTGTTTGCCCGTTCACCAAACACAACGTACAGCTGAGGCTGATGGGAATGTTGTTAGTGTTACAAATCATTTTGACCCTATCACTCTACAGTTCATCATCTAGGAGCCAAGAACATCTCTACCAAAGTTCACAGCAATCCATTTGCAAAGTCATTTGAATTCATCCTTATGATTACACATCTGTGACAAATGCAAATACTGAAGTGCTGCAGGGGTGATATATTTTGAAAAGCCAATGAGATTTTTACATTGCCTTATGAATAACTGCAGGGAATAAGCTCTGTGACAAACAAAACTTAATGATATTTCTTTATTTGTTCAGCATAATAATACGCACAAATGGAAACCACTTTTACGATGGCTTTAATAAATGTTGATAACAACAGACCATATCAACCATCTAATACTGAGTCATTAAAAAAACAAAACACCAGGACTTTGTTTTGGAGTCATTCCTGTGACACTCTATTGATGACAAGCCCAAATAGTTTCAGTACTTGGTTTCATCTGAGAATATTATTGTCAAAGACATGGTGATCATCTCTATCATTAGCTCTCCTGAGCACGAGCCAGTGGGTCATATCAGCTCATACAGTACAACTTAACAGAATTGGAGCCGTACGGATCTGAAGACATTACACTTTGAAAGCTTTCCTGATATTCCCATACTATTCCTCTGCCAGAATAAGAATTAGCTCAGCTGTCACAGATTGTTGAAACTGTGCCAAATGCCTGTCCATTAGAGACCTTGGATATAAGCCATCGTGCCTAATGTCGACTTGATTAAAGGAATACCCTGTCTTTTTGGCAAACAAGTACTTTGATCAAATTATTATTGCACGATGATATGATGTGTAACAGCTTTACTTTCGGGTCATTAGCATTAATTCCTGTTGTGCCACTCCACTGAGACAGGGCAAAGCTACAAATACGCTTTGCTCCAAGAAAAAAAAATCCGACAACATCATATGAAATTAATGGTAACATTTAGTGTCACATTTTACTGCTCAGACAGTCAATTCATTGTAATAACCATGCCCACATCCTCCAGCCTGCAGGTGTCTATTAAAATCATGTAAAAGAACTACTGAAGCAAGGCTCTGGTCAACTACTGTTCTAAATCTGTGGACAAAATAGCAGCAGGTAGGATGATTCCACTTGATGTTGATAGGAAAAGAATTCTGTGTTTAACAAAGCATACAATTGGTAAGTGGTTATGCTGTTGGTTTGCCCCTGCCTTACCTATTATATTCAACCATCAAAAACCTGAGTGTGCTGTTTTTTGTTAAATGTCCTTAGATGTGTCTTATTAAAAGAGTGCTGATTTACCACTGAGTCTCAAGTCAAACATCAAGAAAAAAAGACAGAGAGATTAAATCACCTCAGAACTAGCAGCAAGAGATAACAGTTGTTCTTCCTCTTCAAAACTTGTTGCCAGCATCACCCACAAGAACAGTTATCCACAAAAACATGACTGCAGATAGCTGTTTGATCTGAGGATTATGTGTATTATATGAGAAGCAATTAATGTTGCCTTACACCATTCAAGAGGGCAGTTTATGAGACTGCATACAACCCCCCCAGAGCTACTAAAGGTTTTACACAGTACTGAAATGTAACCCAAAGCAACAGTTAAGCACGTTTGTTTATTAAACACTAATTTACTTCCTCTTGCTAAGTTACATGAGAAAAGTCATTTTTGTCTGGTAAGGCTACAACTATGGATGTCGCCACCTCCATGGCTACATCCTGGTGCTGTTTGGCTGTCTACAAAGGCTGAACTGAAATGAGGCAGTCTGATCTATTAGGTATTAGGCTTCACATCCCCAGCTTTGCCCGTGCTTATACATCAAGAACGTATTGTGTGTTTCGCATGTGCTTGCCAGCTGACATCACTGACCTGACCACTGATCTGCTACAGAGAGCCACACATGTTCACACCTGCTGCATCTCCACTGGTTTGCCGCCACCTCCAGCTCTATGTCGATACATAGAGTTTACAGGTTGATGAAATGTTGGTTTTATTTTAATGGTAAATTCATTTCTGGTCTATTTTTGGCAGAAAAGGTAAAAAAAAAAAAAAAAAAAAAAAAAATGCAGCAGCTACAAATGGTTCTATGGGTGCAACACATTCGGATTCATGTAACGTAGGCAGGCCCGGGTTCAAATCAGACTGGTGGCCTGTCGCTGCATACCGACCCCTCTCTCAGCAAAAACACCTGTCTCTCCTTTTGCTGCATGATAACTAAATTAAGAAAAACAAGAAACAAGAACAGAAAATGAAAATGACAGGTTGCCTTTTTAATTGGCTTCATGCATTGGATTATTTCTTGGCTGGCCACAGCTGCTATTCACCAGCTCAGACTCTGAAGAGAAAGAACACTAAAGTCTTCTTTTGTGAACAATCCACACACCAACTTTTAAAAAACAATGAAAGTCAATGGAAACTATTTTTACTTTCCCCCATTTTAATCACAGCATCTATACATGTGGCCTTAACAGGGCTTTTGGTGTTTCAGGAATTACATCTATATATGTTTGTTTTCAACAGCATGTATCTGAAGAAATCACTGCCTGAATGTGTCTTATCTATATATTTTAAAAAACTTTTTCCCCCTCCTTTATCTCCATCTATAAGCAGCTTGTAGCTGCAGTTGAGATGAATAATGTTTAATTTAAATCCCATTCTGAGGTATACCAAACTATCTTTCCTGCACAGAATGGTACATTAATCTTAATTAAAAGTGGAATCAAAAGCAGGCTGAACAGTTCCAGTATTTCTTTCCTCCTCTCACATTACAAATGAGATGTAATTACAGTGAATGTGATCACAAAACAGTATGGCTGATCAAAGGACACAGTGCTGTGTATTCACAGAGACACTGCAAAATGAGATAAACATACAAAAACAATCCAATAAGCAGTTAATTTGATCTTTAGGGCAGGAAATGTCTAACTTCAGCTGCTCACGTTTTCTGTCTTATTGCATTTCACTCCACTGAAAGCTTGCTCCAGATCTAGTCCAGTGTATACTAATAATTAAATGAGAATCTGGTTCAAAATATATTTAGTTTTGCTACAGCTGATGAAGTATTAAAAGAATCAACAGTTTCTCGATATGTCAAAAAGTTTATTTTCTGTCCAACAAGTTGACCAAGTAAAGTTTCTACTCCCTGTCAACTGTATCTGGTCTCAGTATAGAAACAGCTGTCAAGAGCTAGACAGATGGATTTCTCCTGCATGTTGCCCATTCCTCAGATAGATTCTCATGGTCAGAGGCAAGTATTAAATTCCCATTCTAAAGCTAGCATTATAATTCACAGAAAGTTGGCTTCAGTCTGTCTGGGTTCTTTTAGAAATAAGACAGAGCTGGTGCTTAATGGGGAATTGCTGCTCGACTGTGTCTCTTGCAGCTCTGCGGTTTGACCCACCACACTCACTTGATGGTAATAAGCCCTGTGTCCAGCAAGTCGTCAATTACTGTCTCCTCTGTCCCTCAGGCTTCATACAAATCAATAGTTTGGAGGTTTGAAGGCCTGGGTAGTGATCGGTCACCGTGCACTACCCCACTTAGCTTCTGTAGTACCACTTGCAACCCAAAGCCAAGACAGATTCTAGCTGAATCTATCCAAATGAGCAATGGGAGTACCTGTTCTTCTGTGTTGAGGTCAGTGCTTTGACCCTTCAGGTCAGTGTGATGGAGATGGGTAATTTATCTAGTCTCTGTCTTCATCTGTTCTCCACTCTGCCCTTCAGCCAATGTACGGATCATTCAAGTGCATAGTGGATGGGAATAGTAGGACACATGTGACTTGTAAGAGTTTGATGGAACAACTAGTGAGAGAAATGGCTTAACTTTTGACTCTAAGTATTTTAGTACTGTCAGTCTACTGCTTTACACTTCCATTTACCTCTTGCAAAGCTTTGTGAAGAGCTGCACTGGGTAATTTTCAAGAAAATCCTTGGTCCTTGGTCCACCATGGGTAAAATTTATGGACAAATAGTGCTGCTATTGCTATATTCTACAAACCTCAATGGTACCCATGGGATAGAAAAAGCAAACAGCTCCAGGATGAGGACATTGAAACATTTTGCAACTAATGGCATCGTTGTAGTACATTTGTATACTGTCGTGCTGCTTCTAAAATTCACCACCCCTTCTGCCTGAACACACAAAGCTGCTAAACACAAGTATGTCGACGCTAGTGATGCGCGGGTCAAGATTTTTTTCAACCCGCGGGACCCACATTTATGAAATGATTTGAACCGCCCCATCCTGCCCCGCACCACCACGTCTACTTTCACAACAATTATTATTCTATTATTATAGATTTATGGAATGAAAAAAAAAAGAAAAAAGATTTGAACTGACAATACAGAGAGAGAAAACACCACATCAGAGAGGCAAGTTATATTATGACTTGAGGTGAATGAAGAGAGAACCTTTTGCCCCGCTGAGCATTTCGTCCCCTTCCCCTCTCCCTATCTGCCCCCTGATCTTCCTTTCTCAGCACACTGAAGTAATGGCATGAAATAAGTAAATATAAATCAATGATAATAACTTAATAAACTACATAATGACTTATACTGTACCTATATGTTATTAAATGTCAGATCAAATGAACATTTTTTTAATTCTAAGGTGACTGTGAAGGTGGCAAACAAAGAAAACCAAGATCCCAAACATGTCCTCATTGTCCTCTGTTCTTTGGCCCACTATTGACTTATGGGAACCATCATGATTATGTAACACAACAAAACCAGCTGATTTAGCTGGTGCTATTGCTACTAATGAAGGTAACAACATTCAATGATTCAGAATCACTACTTTTCCCCCCTCTGACAACATTGCAAGAAAACCACTAAACAGTTTAGTGGCTATGAGGAGCATTATCCACCGAACTATACTAACTGCTGAGGATCAAATGCTTTGATCCTAACTTTTATATTCACAGAATCTTTAACTGCACCACGGAGAAAAAGTCTGTGGTGAACTGCTGTGATTTTTTTTTCTTTTTTTTTTTTTTTTTTGTCCCTTAGTCAACCAAGAAATCAGCTGTTTGGTGGCATAGCTGTTGCTGGACTGGTCCTCTCAGCCCCAATCAGCCTCACTGGAGTGACCTACCAAACAAAACCAAGCAGGACTGACAAGGTTCCTGTCAAATAAAATGTCCACTCTATTCATTCTAATTATTTGGTTTGCCCCTAAAATTCATTTGCGTTTGACACGGCATTCATTCATTGTTACCTCTAAGTATGCTCAGATGTGACAAGCTGCTCGAGCAGAAAGGTGTTTTGAATTTTTTTTTAAGAAAACCGATCGACTTAGAAGTGAAGGAGCTGATTGAATTGAAAGCAAATTAAACCTGGCCGTGGTTATTATGGAGATTGAGTCATCATTCTTCTCGTGTCTTCTCTGTCCCCTAGGCGTCCTGCAAATCAATCTGCAACTGAAGTGGTCAGTGGTCAGTATTGCTTTCAGCAGGAATAGGCACTGGTAAATGGGACCAAACATAAGCTGTAATGGATTGGATCTGAAAACAAGCTAGAGGTCATGATGAGGAAGATGGGGTATTCATTCATTCAGTGGCTGTCTTGTGAATTACTGTCCCCATGCCCCATCAGGCCCCTGGCTGACTGATGCAGTGGAGGCGAGGAAGGCTGATGACCCATCTGCCCGTGAATGAGGATGCACAAAAAGGGTTATGGACCAATGTATTAGTTTCCATGATGTCCAATCACTGTGGCTGAAGTGGTTTTGGATGCCACCCCTGTGCCCTGTTTCCTGAAGTGCCCTTCTGAACCTGAGGGATATATAGGCTATTACTACGATTGCTTTTTAGCTAATTATGAATCGTCACTTGTCATCAGCAAGTTGAGCTGCGGCTGAATGAGCGATGATATCTTTTGTCTAATTGTTGCCATTTATCTTCTTTAGAGACTGAGCTGAGAGGGAAATCCAAACATACACTTTCCTTTCTTTCTCTCTGCGTGTGATTGAACACAGTGTGGAATAATTTGTTCTGTAGTCACATCATGCAGATGATTAAATTAGCAGCTCTGGGTTGGTTTGCACATTCGCCTCAAACTAAGGTGACACCGTATGACTATTAAGTGCTTAATTGGTTTTCAGTAATCAGTTAATGAGATCGCACACATGCAGCATGTATGTGTGTTTGGTTTTGTGGTCACTGTGTTGTAACTGTGCAACGTTCATGTGTATTTGCAATATGACTCACTTAGTCTTAGTAAAAAAAAAATAAATAAACAGGTGTAGAGAGCAGGTGTAAAAGAAAAACTACACACACACACACACACACTGTGGTGATTGAGCTGTTCACTACCAACAAGTAAATACGGTCTAGACATGTCTTTTATACAAATCATACATTTCCCAATTGTGGGGCGTATAAAGGAATATTTTATCTTCATGACAGTAGCAGTAGCAGATCTCTCTTTCACTCAGGGTCCATCCTGTCTTATCATTTTGAGCTGTTTTTTTCCTTTTCAGAAAGCCTCCACATTTTGCTGCTATCAGTCTGGATGTCTTCACCTGCGGAATCCAGCTACCTCAGGGTCAACCCTCCCTGTGTCACTGTCTTGTTGCAGTAACTCTCCAATGCTGCACATCTGAATAACCCTGCAGTTTTGTAACAGTAGCAGGCTCATAAAGAACAGCCTGAAAAACACACTTTGGTTATAGCTAGTAATTATCTTCATTGTTCAATCATTCAAATATTTCTGCTGCGTCTTTGGCCTCACACTTCCCAGCTCACTCCAGGAAAAGGACAGAACCTGGAGGTGCTATAGGAAACTATAGACAAGTCAGACTAGCTTCAGAGATGTTTGCCTGCTGCTGCTACAAGCTTTGTTAAACTACTAACCAGTTTATCATCTTCCTCAGTTCTTTGATCTGATATTGACTTGACTGTTACATAATATTACAATGGGATTATACATTAAAAGGTGGTGATGTTGGCTTCTATAATGGATTAAACATTGGCATTTTCATTAGCACATATTTTAATGAGGAAAGTACCAGCGTGACACTCCGACAGGAAAGTGTGGTTGTGTTTTTGGCCTTCATGTTACTAGGTTAGCAGCATTTCCATTCACAGTATATTTGATGCATTACTCAGCCCTGGCACTGTTAGCCCTGTTTAACCCAGGAAGTTTCTGATACTGATCCTGAGTAACATGTTTTGCTGCCACAGACAAGTTCCTGACAAGTGAAAACCCAAAGTGACTCTTGACATCTTAACTGGAGACACAGACTGGGAACAGAATCAAATACTCAACTGCCAAGAATTACCTCTCTCACTCAATGTCATGATGACTATCTATCTCACCAAGCTGTGAAATGCCAACTGCCTGAGAAAGTGCTTCTCACCACTTCTTGTATTTTTTTTTTTTTGTTTGTTTTCTAATCAGAATGTCTTCATCCAAAAAAAAAAAAAAAAAAAAAAAAAAAAGGTGTTGGAAAGAAAGTATAACTGGGTGACTGGGTAAATTACCATTGTTTATTTTTTAAAATATGGTTTCAATCATTGAGCCTCCATTACAGGTTGCAAATCCCTGAGTTTTGCTCTTATATTCACAGCAGCTGTTTACTTACTAGAAAAAAAATACACAACATCAACCTCAACTCAATAAGTGCTGTCTTCTAATTTCACTGCAATTTCCATCAATCCAAAGCATGCTAGCCCCAGCATCATTAGCATGCTAACCAGTGGCTAGCCTTGACACTTTCCGATAGCAACTGCAGTGTCTGCCCTAAAGAGTTAAGCTGCTCACATCTCTTGATCTCTTGTCCTGCAAAGCTGTCATTGCTAACACTGGCAGTAGCAAACTTCTCAATAGGCCCTTTAACTGCCCCACTGTGTATGTATTTTGTGTGTTTGGTCTGTTGAGCTGGGAGAGAACAAGAAAGAGGAGCTATAGTTGTACTAAGAGGCTGAGAGCCCCTCATGGTCTGATTTGATTTGATTATCTGCTAGAAGAGAGTGTAAGAGGCTGATTAATGAAATGCTTAAAATGCTTTTCTATCATGTTTTGGCAACTGACTTGTGATTACTTGTCATTGCATGATGACAATCTTGATTCTTGAACTGGCATCCTCATTTACATCTTTAAGGGCAGCATAGTCTATGCCCAAAGTCTTTTAATATTTACACTCACACAATTACACAAAACAAAGACATGTGCATATTTCAGACTCATTAAACGTTTTCAGGAACAATGGAACCAGCATGAACTTCTCTCTGATTTAGACACATCTTAACATAAAAATGAATAAAGGAGGGAAATGATGATATTTATGTGACAGCTGCACACTTGCAGGTGAAATGCCAAAACCAGGGGGTAAGCAGTGCACAAATCAGACATGCTGCTGCAGTATTGTTCTGCACATTCAAAAAATGTGCCTGTCCTGGCATAAAAATAAATAATACACACATATGTATCAGTGATATTCTTATACACACACACACACAGACTGATGCATGCAGCAAGAGCAGTAAAATTTGCGTTGCTCAGCGGTTGCTGCTGCCTTTGGCCTGCAGACACGGAGAGGGTTGAAATTCAATCAGTCACACTCTGGCAGGGACCTGGAATGTGTGTGTGGGTGTGAATGTGTGTGCGTGTGCATTGTAAAACGTGTGTCTTTGCATATCCCTGCATGAGTGTGTGCACAATAACCGAGTGGCTGCTTACCCCCAAGTATTAGTGCCTGTGTATGCACACATCCGGATGAGGGAGAGTGTGTGTGCGGTGATTCATGAGGTGTGGTGGGACCGTGTTTGTGCATGTGTGTATGGGATGCACATGCAGTGGCATGAGAGGATGTGTGATGTGATTCTGTTGGTCTTACATCTCTCCTGCTTCTCACCTAATACATCTATAATTTGCAGGAGAATACATTTCGAGTTTAGATTTTCTGCTGGGGTTTCCTCTCTTAAAGGTGCAGATGGAAAATCATGTTTCAGTGTGATCCCCGATAATCTCTTTTTCACCCAAAAACAAGCAACAGTAACAAGAAAATGTGACTCATTTACATCTGAATGAGTATCTATATAACTCATCTGGAAAATTAAACAAACAAAAACAACGTGTCGATGAAGATGAATGCACACAGCATACATGCTTGTCAAACTGGCCAGACAAGTCTCCTAATGTGCTCTGGATTACAGCTTCAATGTAATCAGGTCTCATCCTGATGTAAATGCAACCTGTGCAGCATGGCCACGTTGCCTGATTTTGAAATATCACTTGTCTGTCAACCAGCTCCACCTGTCTAATTTGCACTGTGAAGGACAATCACAATGACTAAGTAAAGGGAAGAACGTCATGCTGACTCTCCGCCACAGAAAACGTTCAAGCAGACGACTTTTGGCTTCATCAAGTGTAAAGGTCAGTGGTACTGCTCTTCAAACAGCCTTGCACCTACATGACGTGCAGGAAATTACACAATTTACCGCGTCCTGCACTACAATATTGTTTGCCATTGAGTGTCCACAAATTGCACAATGTGAAGTGTTACGTTTTATGGATACAACATAATTCCGGCCACACCACAACTTGTGAGTCAAAACTGATGAGTGTCAGAAATGTTACCATTTGGGAGTGAAATATTAACAACACAAATGAACCAAGTTCTGTCCTCATGTAGCCAGTAAACATCCAGACACAACTTAAACCAGGAGCAGACATGTTTGAAAGACAACATTTCTCCACGTGTATCTTTTTTTTTTTTTTTTTTAAGTTGACAGCATTTTTGTTCATATTCACTAATCTTTCAACCCTTCCAGAATATTTTGTCCTGTGAGTGTGTGTTTATTCTGGTTTCATTCTGTTTACATGTTAAATAAGGTCAAAACAAAACACTATCACATGGAAAATTCAACTGTTAGAACAGTTTTCTAACAAACTTTACACATTTGCATACTGATCTGATTGTTGGGAACTGGCAAGTCATGCATACAAATATCAATTCTTTTTTTTTTTTTCTTTTTTTTTTTTGAATATTGCTCAACTTCGACCCCATATTTGGAACACAAGAACAGCTTTCACATTTCTCTCACACGTTATCAGGCAGAGTACTGACTGTTTTTATATTTCACTGAATGTCTTTGGAGCGGAGCAGAATCAAAAATACCTTGGCCACACTAGAACTCTACCCTATGTCCAGTCTCTGCCTCACTGCTGTGCTTTATTTGTAAAAAATAATGTATGTATAGTTGGTATTAGTTTGATAAGAATATATAAAAGGTGAATCATGAACACAAACAAAATTTGTGTCTTTTTTTGTCTTGTTTTTTCATTCTGTCTCCATCACCTCTGGCAGGTGGGAATGGAGAATGAGACCTGAATCTGTAGTCCTCATCCTCTCTCATAATTAGATATTAGCAGGCAGTGATAACTTATAGCAACTTAATACTCCATCAAACATTCTAAGTAACACTCAGTACATTTACATGACAGTTGAAAAACAAATTATGGCCTTAATCCATCTATAATGGGACAACTACTGTAAAGTGCATGTAAATAATTTAGTCCGACTAAGACTGGACTCCTCCAGATCCGACTAAACCACTCGACTGCCACTGGAAACTGATTTTCTTTTCTGCAGGTATATACACCTTAATCTGAATGAGCATGTGCACCTGCTCCATAACAGTAGAGACGGCACAAAGTGTAGCATAGAAGTCGTAGCAAACCTGACCAAGAAAAAAAAAAAAAAACAGCCCCTGGCCTGATGCATCAGCGCTGATTCAGTGCATTTCACAATAAACAATACACAGTATAACCAGCAAGAAGAACAAAAAAGGAAGCCCAAGACCTGACCTGAGTCATTTATATATATATATATATATATATATATAAACCTGGCCCAGACCAGCACGTCCAGTCCAGAAATGTCATTGAGAGCCACTAGCTGACAGAAAAGTCGGCTGGAAAGGGGTCTGTATTAACCCAGTGAAATGATGCATATCACCATCTATGTTGAGGATGCAGACATGTTTCCATCAACCATTTGATTTTCCACGTTGCATGTAAACTGGATGAGACGCCCAACTCGAGCTGGGAGCATAGCACAACTCAGCTGTGCATGTCAACGCACCAACTGTATCAAACAAAATCTGAGTGCACCTCTGGTGGGTGGCAGCAGGGAATGAGATCTCGACTTTGAAACCCTCCACTTTGTGTCTAAAGGATCATAGCCTGAAGTGCCACTCTCCACTGGGTGTCGACCCAGTGTCCTCCCCGTCAGTCTACCCCTGGCATGTTGGTGATATGAATGAAAATTTTCATGTAAACACCACCATCTCCCTCACTTCTGTGATAATCATACCTTTCTGTGGTGAGGCTGAGTACCTGCTGGCTGCTTCACTGAGATCAGATTTAGAACGTTGATCAAAACATGAATTATAGAGTCTGAGTTTAATAACACCTTTCATAGAGTTTCATAGTTGTGAGTATGTAATGTGAGTAGTGTTGAGCTGATATTGTTCACGTTAAATTTGAAATATCTTTTTGTTCATTTTTTTCTGGCTATTGACTGTCAGGTCATGGCTGGTGAGCTTCTCACAAACAAATGGTTATTAGACAAAAAACCAGCAGGACTCAGGTAACATTATACAAAAGGATATAAACTGTTTGTTGACCACTGAGACCATTCAAATCCATCTATGGATGAGGATCACAAGATGCAGTTAAAAATCAGGAAAAGGGAAGTGGCTCTTACTTAGTAAGTGAAGCTGTGACTCCAAACATCAAGAATGACTCCCACAGGTAAAAACATGTTAATAATCACTGAGCCAAAAAACTGATGAACAGAAAAACTAACCACACTGTTTTCTGGACTGTCTTAACTACAGTGATAATACAAATAATCAAACTGACACTAATGAATTTTAACATTATCTAAATATGTATGTATTATGGCAATAAAGTAAAATATGATTGCTAGTCAATAGACCAAATCTTTTTAATTAGAGTAAATCAAGAGCGTGTGACATAACGCCAGGATGCAGAATTTTAAGATGACCTGCAAAGAAACACAACGGATGCATAAAGTGTGACTGAGACTTAGGAAAGGATTCATGCTTGAGGTTTTGCAGAGATAACACGAGCATGTGTGTGTGTGTGTGTGTGTATGGTTCTGATGCCAAGCTGCTGTTTTTCATCAGACTGAATGGTCAAATGGCTTTCTTCTTTTTCCCTTGGCAGCTCAAGTGAATTGTGCCTCAGTGTGTTGAACTGCATGTGGTTGTCTTTGTGAACTATGAGGCTTCCATATGTGTGTTTGTGTGTGCGCAATCGCCTGTGTGTGTGTATGTTTCCTGGGAGTTCTACCTCGGGCTGTCGGAGTGAGTTTCTGTCTTCTATACAAGCAAAGGTTAGCTCTCCCAGGAACAGCCCACTGCCGAACTGCCCTTTACACACACACACACACACACACACACACACAGAACCGGGCATGTGTACACACACAGAATAGCTGCACACCGATCCACACAAATACACATTCGCAGGTGTATCCAGACAGGCTTTGTCTGACAGGGAAAAGTTGGGAAAAACACAGTGGCTGACATTTGAAAATGCTGTCATTTCAGCAGTGGAAGATGGATGTCTAAAATGACTGCTGTAAAACCTTTTCTGATATTTCTGTCTTTTGTAACTTTAACTTTAGTTCATCTTTGTCAAGTTCACTTTATTTTTCTTCCATATTTATTCCAATTTTATCTTCCATTCTTTCTCTCTTTCTTTCATTCAAATTTCACACCTGAATAACAACCAGCTCTTCCTCCTCTTTCCCTTCTGTTTCTTTATTTCTTTCTCCATCACCATGACAGTCAAATTAGGAAGGGGGGCAAGGGTGTTGCTAATCAATGGGATTAGCTTTAGCTTTAGAGCTGGGATCACTGTGCCTGTGTGTGTATTTGTGTGCGTTCATAATTTTTCTGCATTTGCAAATGTTCCTTTTCTCCTTGGTGACATCAGCTGCACTGATTCTTTACCCGCTCCATTGTAGGATGTATGCATGCTCACAGTTAGCTAGCTAGCTTGGCCTTGAAAAGACAAATAGATCCTTTGTGCTTTACTTGAGTGTTCAGTGCTCTACACGGAATGTTAGCTAACTGGTTAACACCATTAAATACCATTAGCTTTTCCAGGAAGAGTATGTGTATCTAGAAGCATGTAGATAAGCATATGCAGACATGTACGAATGCTAAAGCACACAGAAGTTGAATTTCTCATGCATACCCATACATTAGTAGGCACATTTACCACGCACACAGGCGCAAAACACACACACACACGCACACACACACAGGCTACATATTGTCCATGCAATCCCTGCCTGCCAATAATGAGACAGAGGATAATTGCTGGAAACAAGTCAACCATGTCACCTCTGTTATTACACCGTAGTCATCAATATGGACTAAGGCAAAGGACAGTGTGTGTTTGTGTGTGTGTGCATCAGTGTGTCTAAAAAGGAGAGTGATGGAGAGAAGAACAAAGAGGCAAAGAGAAAGGGAGAGAGGGTGGTCATGCAATTGATTGGCAACATGATTGAATGGCCCTTACAAATGTTACAATGAGAGCGAGAGGTCGAGGGCTCTGCTAGCGTCCCTTACAGGCTGCAGAGTTCATTACAGCCAATGACAAAACAGCAGCCCACAAAACAAACAACACAGTGACTTTTGTAGTTATTTAAGTGGAAAAGCTCCTGTGTCAGTGAGAAGGTTGTATCATTTTTGGGAGCTTGTATGTGATCAGCAAATTTAACCAAAACATTATTTTGCATGGATGATGTGTTAAAAGATGAGAGGCTTCATCTTCTACGCTGTGTATGAAATCAGAAGATGCAATTTGCCAGTTACATCACAGAAAACTGGGAAGATGGAGACTTTAATGATCTGTTTCTGCTCAACTCTGTTTAGTTTCTAGAAAAGAAAATGATTTCCCACAGAAACAAACACCAACACATGAACTCTAATAGTTGCTGGTGCCATGTGATGGAGAACATTTACATAACATCAGAGCAATTCTCAATGCTTAAAACCTACCCGCTTGTAAAACAAACATTTATATTAACAACTTTTCAAATGGGGATGAATTTTCTTTCAGTGGTTTGTCCAGCTGAAAGCGCCTGCTGCAGCTTGTAATATCTGATGAGTGGATACCATCCACTGCAGCTGCTGTATGGATTGTGACAACTGCAATTCTACCAAGTCCCTTGTGTCCACAAGGGGCAGCACTGAGAAAGTTCCAGCTGCACTCGTATGAAAATTTGCACAAGCCACGGTTGATGAGGTTTCTGTTTCATCTGAAGTGGTTACAAAGGCGGCGTTTTGTTCGTACTTGAAAAAAGACTATAAGGAATACAACTAAGTGGTCGGTTTAACTCCCACACCACTATTTTCCTTCTTGGAGTTTTGGATCATCCAACCTGGCATTCAGCTTCAAAATGGAGATGTTTATTATAGCGTTGGGAAATCACTCTATTCTCAGACTTTTATTTACTTTCCTTCTCACTAGTGACAGTTATGTTTACAATGTGTATGTTTTTTTTAGGTTTAGGTTGCCTTTCTGTGTCTTTTACTAGACTCCAACAGAGCCATGCACAATAATTCCTATGTGCCTGCACTGTTTGGTTTGTGCACAAATGGCAAAATGAATAAATGTCAATCTCAACCTCAATCTCCTGATGATCACACCAGCCCAGGGCACGAGGCACACCCGCTCTCAAATCAAATCATGTGATTGTACTCAGTAAAAATCCTAATTTTCCCTTCCCATTGTAATTTCTTTACTCAATTCTCCTTGTAAATGACTTACTCTCAATCTGTGGACAATGAATAGTAAGGAATTCTAATGGTCAAAGTCTCCTTGGTCAGTTTGACGTAACTACTGATTGGTTATGTTGATTTGTAATATAGGTGTTTTGATCACAGATTATAGTTATTTATGGTCTAGTGGTAGTGACTGTGTTTGTGATTTGTGTATACATTTGTTGATTTGTATATATTTTTGTTTACAGAACAGTTCTTACAGTGTTGATGTTGGCAACAACAGTGACTAGAATGTTGTTGCCTAATAAACAGTTAAAACGGCTAAACAACACGCTATGCCTCATCTTTACCTGTAAGCTAAACACCATCACTGATCAGAGACTGCTACAATCCTATTATATTTCTGTAGCTGCATGTCAGTGTTTTGCATCCCTTCCTACTTTTTTCATTAATATAACACCAGAGTCATTTTAAATAGATTTGATTAGATCCTTATTGTCATTATTCTCATTCAGCATCCTCTCAGTTTTGAGCACAAGGCACAGTTTCCAGTAAAAACAAATAATCATAAAATACACTATAGAAATGTGTAAGAGTACAGTAGTGGTAAAGCAGTAGCATATAGAGTGGCATGTGTAACACTGCCATCTGTGCAATATAAGGGTCTTTGCATAATGAATGTGTGTGGCTGGGTCATGGGGTTACTGTTCACACTGTTTAGCAGAGGGGAGTGGAGCAGATACAGCTGACCTGATGTGGATATGGTCCTCTCCTTCCTGATGGGTCACTGTGTCTGGAGGGCTGTTGTCACTGCTGGTGATTGTCCTGATCACATGCAGCAGGAGTCGTTCTTATTGAAATGCTCCTGTGCTCCACGTCTCTGATGCTCCTCCTCAGGCTCCCTCCTTCTTCTCTCTAGTCTCCAGATTTAGATGCTGAGTCCCATTCCCTGAGCAGAGTCTGGACTTCACTGTTCACTCGTGGTTGAACCCTGGAGTCAGTACACCAGCTGCTGTTGATGTAAATACAGATTACACCGCCTATGCTCTCACTAAAGTCAACAGTCTGGTGCAGAAGCAGCAGCCTGGTGGTTATGTTGCAGTTTTTTCCTGCTATTTGGGTCCAGTCAAGACTCTGTTATTATCGTCACTCTGCAGTTCAGACTGAGTGAAGTGACCCACAGTCTTCCCTCATCCATTTTGTTGATAAGTGACCAGGTGTTGACAAAAATAGTGTCTGGAGTGGATAGCCCAGAGCTTAGCTCATGGCCCTGCTCTCCTTCCCTCCTCTGTTTCCTGTATCTCCATCATTTGTGTCATATTCCTCAGGGGATGATAATCCCTCTGTGCTCATAAGAGTGTCAGGTCTCAGGGAAAGTCATCCTGGTAAGATGTACAGTCGGTGTAATGTACGATCCTCCGCAGCTCTGATTTGCTGAAGCGTCGGTTAACTACCACTTGGACGTGTGAACATAAAACTGCATACCAAAACCAGAAACCACACTGCTGGCGCCACCGCAAGCAACCCTGCTGCTGCCATCTTGCTTTTTATCGCTATCCAACCTGCTCACACAAAATTTGCTTTGGGAAATAACCAGCTTTCTTTGCCATTTGAGAAAATATGACATGAATGGAATGAAATGACAGTATAGGAAGGGGAGTGCACAAAAGATAATATCAGTGTGAGAAAGGAACCAAATGAGATAAGGAATTAAAACGGATTTCCTCAAGGGTTGTGATCCAGTTGGAGAGACAGAAGGGTTTCCCTCATCTCTCTTGACAATGCTCTCTCCTCCACAGTCCAATCCTTTTTCACTTAGCAATTAGACTATTGTGTCCATCAATACTCTGTGGCGCAGAGAGAGTGAGAGAAAGAGAGAATAAAGACCGTCTCCCAGTGTCTCAATGACACTCTTTCTTTGTTCAACTCAGGACCATTCGGGGATGAGATGATTCTCATAATCAATACCAACTTGTTTTGACTCTAAATATCTCTCCTCTTTCTTTATTTATTTACTGAGTGGAAAAAGATTATGAAGTCACTTCTGTAGAGAGGCTGTCTCAGGTTCGATTACCTCATGAATCTCTATCCTGCAGAAAAGCTTTCAGTGGCTGAGCAGCTCCGGCGACATAAACATGCATATTTACGAGGCGTACAAGCTGGATGGAAATATTAATTGGGGAAGAAAAAAGTCTCACAATTCATTGCATGTGCAGCTGTCACAGATACAGTCATGTCTGGGGATAATGTCTGCTCGGTGCAGAAGCACAAGCGTGAGGATAATAATTTGATTTTCAATGCATGTAACATGTTCATGATAAAATGTTTCATTATTTCATGTTTACAGTGTATATGCAGGTTGCACAAGCCTGTCAGGGCATTAAGTCCATTTCTTTTCCTACCTACTTACTAGTGTGTATTTTGTGACAGGAAACATGGTTATGCATGGCACATGTCTGAGGTAGATGAAGGTCTGATAGGATGATGAAGCGAGTGCAGTGTGCCCAAGTATGCTGACTGCATACTCCCACCTGTGGGAATACTGCCATCCTGAAGGGAACAAATGTGAATGTGTATGGTACATGAGATGGCAACCTCTCAGGCTGGGAAATGAAGCCAATGTGGAGATGCTGGAATGACTCACCTATTCAAATTTTATTAAGGCATAAAGTTATGTATAATTCAGGGAGAGCTGGTTTGAATGAGTAGTGTTAGAGGATGTGTTTGCCACAAAACAGCATTCACCTAACTCCCAGCTCCACACACACTGCGCCATTTTTCAAAGATGCAGGTGGATAAGCAGCTCAGTCTGAGCTTCACAAACCTATGGGCAATGTCACAGAGGCTACGTCCATCTTTATACACATTAATGACAAAGTACATCACTGCTTTTAGCCAGGTGCTACTTTTATTGTCCCTTCTTTTAAGGGACTGATTTAATAAGTTTTCCTCAAGTTCATTACATTGCCAAAGTTTGCAGTGTAGCTACAGCTGTTTATTTACTACTCTAGCCATGCACACAATAATCTGTGTATGGCCTCATGTGTTCACATTCAGATGCACTCACTATTCTATAATGTCATCTGCCTTTAATGACTTTATAATATGAGGTTATACTTTGACCTATGAGTAGCTATTCGTCAGGACAGACTGGACGCTACAGTGACTCGATATCGGAAAATAATAAAATGGGCCAACTGAGTCAGAGCTATCGTATTAGCATGCTAACCTCAATAGACGAAAAGAAGCAAATAAATAAAATCAAAACAGCAGTGTGGCCTCCCCACACAAGAGACAGCTCTTTGTGAGTGAAGAAAGAAATACACATCTTACAAATAGCTTCAACTTCTTTTTTTTTTTCAAATTGCTAATTATAATAGATCTATGTAGGGCCTCAAAAGGCCCATATCTGTGACTTTAAAACTCTGACTTCTATCCTGCAGCTTTTCTGTGCATTTCATAACCCAGACAGAATATTGACTCCATCACATTATTCATGAGCCTCTAAGCAAAGCACATAAAAACCTAGATAGAAAAGCCTATACAGTATGCAGAAATTTAAAGTGGCGATTCATTTTGTTTAGAGGGCAAATTCTCTTTTTCCTTCCCTCCTCTGCCTGCGCCACTCTCTTTTTCTCTCATTACCCCCATGCTTCCTATCTGCATGAGAATTGCATATCAGTGCCTCACAGAGGTAGCGTAGTAGTTTCCCATGAAGCCCTATAGTATACATTCAGATAGGCTGCGGAAAGTCATTTTAATGTGAGACCTGCATATACTTCGGTGTGAAGAAAAAACAACAGAGAGAGATTCATGAAAAGACGAAAAGACCAATATACAAAAACGAGCCCACAGTGACTCTTACTGTCAATATACATTGCTCAGCCACAACTTACTGTCTGTGCATCCAGTATATACTCTGTACAGTAACACATTTCCCAATATGCATTTGTGTGGAGTGAGAATCACCCAGATATGAGGGTTATAGGGATAAAACAAAACAAGTTTCCGACTGACATTGAGTTTATCTTGTTTATTGGGTTTTTTTTTTCTAAAGGTGGGCAGACCTCTTCATGTCATTTCAAAAGAAAACCGCATGGCAAAGACTGTAACTGTGTTATACAACAGCAGCACCTCAAAAGTGAAACCAAATTGATTATTTAATGGTTTAGTCAAGGGCTGTGCAATTTATCAAAAATATTGTTGAAAGCACAATATAGATAAGTGCGGTACCAAAGGTCACATGTCACAACATATCAAGAAGCTGTTGCTCACAAAGACATCCCAGCTTACATACAGTCGAATCATAAGGAATAAGCTTGTTTGGTACAGAGCCCAACCACACACATACACACAAAAAGCTCATGATTGATATTGCCCTTACACTGTTGCCCGTAAAGTTGGAATATATATATATATATATATATATATATATATATATATATATATACCTCTTCTCATGAAATGATTGTGGCAATGCAGTATATATCAGTTTAACAGAAACACATTCATGCATAAGAATGTCCTATATTACTCCTTCAAATGTCACTCAGTCACTAATATTGAGTCTGACCACCCCTGACACAGATCAGTGCTTTAAGATGTTGTGTTGTTGTTGTTGTGTTGATGTTGTTGTAATGTCCACAAGCATGTATTTGTTTCACCTGGGTAACTGGGACTCCTCAGTATATAATCATTGCAGCAGGTCAAAGGTGATTCATGTGTAAACACAGGAATAAAAAGAGGAATGTGTCTGAAAACAAAATTATATATGATTTTTTTTCATGCTTTCTGCTTGCATAGAAACTGACCTGAGTGCAGGCGGCCTTCTTTTTACTTTCAGTCCTTCAGCATTTATAGTTAGAGGCCCACAGACAAGGCCTTCATGTTACTTTTGACTTTCAGCTCCTTTGAAGAGAGAAGTGATTCCTGTAAATACAGGCTGTGGCCTTTTGTGGTGAAGATGCAATCTGACAGATAAAGTCAGGAGTCAGGGTGTGCAACATCCTCGGGGCCACATGTATAAAAGATGTGTACACACAGGAGCCATGCATACAGCATTTTCTACACATACACTGTAATTTATGAAAGAATAATATGTACACCTCATGCATACCTCAGATTTGAACATTTTTTTTGTAAATTCCTTAATTGTGTCGGTGTTTGTTTGTTTTTCAAGTCAGGAAAAACATTTATAGTGATGGATCTGAACATTTTTTAATTACAAATAAACCACTATTTCTCTGTTAATGATATTTTTCATTTTCACCTCAGTTGTGTGGTACTGTGTCAGCACTCATATCCGCTCAATTGACTGTTGCAGAATAACTGTAAACTAATCAATGATCATCCTCCTGAGGTTTAGTGATAATGATGGCTTACAGATACATGTGATAGATGAATGGTAGGAGCAGTATGAAAAGCCATGCAAAAATTGCACTTCTGCCTTGCTGTTTTTTTTTTTTTTGACACTGACAGACTTAATGACAGGAGGGGTGGGCACAAGTGTCAATATGTATACAGATATTTAATGGTTCTTGGTCCGCTAATGACAGATGTATGAAACAGAGCCAGACATATGCTGATTTTAGGGTTAGGTTTTTTTTTTTTGTTTTTTTTTTTGTGATTTTTGGAAAAAAAAAAAAAAATGTGAACACAATAATAGTTGTACATCTGGCTCCTGGTGTGAATGGGCCTGCTATATGAGGCCAATATGTTTCTCCGACAAAAAGAAAATACTTCATTCAACAGACAACAAAGAATAAATGGGACAGGATGGCCTGTGGAATTAAATGCGTCTATCAAACTGCCATCTGCCCCTCCCTCCCCCCTCTGTGTGTACCCCTCTTCATGCACCAATTGCACATACGCTACAGAAAAAACGCTGTCAGAGCCAGAGCTTGATGCTAGCTTGCTAAATTCAAGGAGACAGTTGCAGCAATGATATGGCAGAAAAGAACAAGCATTGCATGTTCCTGTGCTCTGGAGGTGTGGCTTCAATAAGAAGTCTGAGGAAAGAGGCTTGGACTTGTCACTTATGATGTTGGTTTCCCATAATGCCTAATCTCTATTTTATGTGAGTCTGATTCAAGAACATATGAAAAAGTTGCATTTCCCTTTAACTGTAGAACAGTTTGGTTCCTCCTGCCCTCCCTCTCTTACTTTCTACCCTCGCCTCATCTCCTAGAGGAGGACCAATTGGGAGGGAATGGGATGAAGTAGAATAAAATCAGTGGAAGAGTAATGCTCGTTCGCAACAAAGAGAGCGCACTGTGAAGATTGTTATAGTCTGTTTAAAGACAATCTCTCTTACTTTTGTACCGCTTGGGTTGAAACTAGACCCACAGGGAGAGAGGAGAAGAGAAGGTATAGAGAGAAGAGAGGGAGAGGGAGATTGAGGAGGACTTAAAGAAAAATAACGTAAAGAGACGGCGGGGTGGGATAAATCGAGGAGGCTGGTGAATGTGAGAAAAAGTAATGAAAGAAAAGGGAATTACAGAGGGAAGATACACAGAGCGGAAGAATGAGTGATAAAGAGAGAGGAGGAAGAGACAGAGAGCAGAGGTAAGTAAATCCACTTCATCTTGGATCTGACAACGCTCTACACCCCAATACTATTTTAAGGTAATCACAGGGGAGGAGGAGGTGACGGATGGAAGCAGAGGCAGACGTGAGAGCGAGAGGCAGAGGGTTTGAAGGCCGTTTTTTTTTTTTTGTTTTTTTTTCTTCATGTGCACATAAGTGTAACAGAAAGTCAAGACAATTTGATATGTCCAGACAACAAGGGAGAGAGGCAGATGAAGGGAGAACAGAGACTTAAAGAGAAGAGCAACCTCTCTGCAGTGGACAGCAGACTCCTGATGCTACAGCATGTCTTTGATTCCAAAACAAACTGATATCTGCTTTATTTCGCTGAGGGAATTTTTGCGTTGGTCTGGGGGAGTTTACCTTTTTTTTTTTTTTTGTTTTTTTGAGGGAAGGTAGAGTTAAAAAACAGTGTGTGTGGTTGTGGGCCAGAAGTGTTTTCCCCATTATTACATATTTTAAATCTATTTTCTATCTCTGATATTGAACTAATGAATAAATCTACTAGGGAGGAATCAAAATTAACAGCATAGATATCATTCTGTGGCCAGTGATCTTATCACTGCCAATAATAGAACACCAAGCTCAGCGCTACAGACCCTCTGGTGTGATGATAACAGCGTGTCTTCTATAAGAACCAACATCCAGAGCCCACAGGTGGGTGAAAAACTAACTACATAAAAAATGCTATGTAAACAGCAGTAGCAGCAGGTGACTGCAGCAGGTACAGCAGAGATAAGAAGTGAGCAGTGCAGCAGCAGCAACAGCAGTGATGATAGAGCAAACAGTGGAGCACAGCACTGACAGCTTAAACAGGCCTCCCAACACACATGTTCTGTGGTCCTACATCAGGACTGGGCAACCTAAGGCCTGTGGGCCATATGCGGCTGTTGGGCTTTTTAATCCGGCCCATCAAATATTGGCACAAAATTGTCCAAATCACAACAAAGACTGCTGTCTCTGACACACTGGCATAAAAGGGGGACCAACAACACTGCTCCCACTGAAACTGAATGCACTTTGAATGTAAGTTTTCTTCTTAAGGTAATGGCATTTACATGCCATTCATATTAGTTCACACAAGCACTCTCCATTCATCTGATACTGGCCCAGCCTGTCCATTATATTTTAAAACTCACTGTGGCCCCTGTGCCAAAACATTCGCCCACCCTGTCCTATATCCATCAATTAAAAAACCTCTTTGTCACCCTTCCTGAATTTTACATTTGGAGCTCTGTTTTCCAGTGAATGCAGCTATAAGTCAGACGTATTGATGTGCAGACAGCCTGTCTGGAGTGCTGTGATGTTCCCTTGTGGCCTGGGTTGTTTTGTCTGTGCTGTGAACTGTGGACTTGACCAGCAATTATACAGCAAGCAGGATGAATCCACTGACCTAGGACAAGACAGTGTCTGTTTAGTCAGCCTGTCTGTGCCAGAGAATAACTTTGAACAACATTTACTCTGGTGTTACATAAAGTAGAAAACTAAGAAAGCGACAATTCATGAAAGTTCAGTTCATCAATTCATGTCATCCAATTTGAACCAAATGGATATATACTGTGACCATCCTGTTGCTTTAGAATAGCAGCAGTTCTCACACAGTTTTTCTCTAAGTAGGAAGGTACTTTGTTTGAAGCACACAGAGAAGTCGACATCTGAAGCCTCTGCACAGTACTGTATATCCACCCCCTGCCAGTCTTTGTGATGACTGCCTTTGTTTGTTGACAGGTGCTGTGATGTAATCAGGTGCTAATTTATTCATGCTAAAATGTGCACCTTAACCTAAAATCAAGATTCAAGTTAAAGTAAGTCACATGCAGAGCTAAGCTCTGAAACTTGAACTCTTCTTGGAGCACATCTAAAAGTCGACGTCTAATTAAACAGCTTTCCACTGAGGATTTGTAGATAAACCAGTTTCAGGCTGTACGTGAGCACTGCCAATTTGAACTGGCTCCCAACAGCAGGGCTCGATCTGAGAATGGCATGTATATATTTTGGCATGTACATGTATTTTTTTGCTTTCTGTCATGAGATGATTATCTATTCTTGCCCTCAGATTCTTTCCAACATGTTAATAGCTTCACCTAGAACAACCTGACATGCATGAACATGTAATTATCCACTGACTCCCTGGATGTGTTCTTGTGAAGATCTGTTGGTCTTCATTGAGCTCTGTAACATACAGAACAATAGAGATCAAAAACTGTCCACCCTGATCGTGACTGACTGACTGTCAGCTGAGTTGAACAGAAAATCCAGCTCTGGTCTGCCCTGCTGCCATTTTAGCTGAGATTAAGATCCAAGCATAAGCGGGACAACAACATGAACAATCACAGATGATGGAGAAGTTTGAAGCTATGAAATTGACAAGCCAAATCCATTTACTCCCCGTCGATTCAACATGATTTGATTTCAAGCTTCTAATCACAGAGAGAGAGAGAGAGAGAGAGAGAACTCAAAAGGTCAACTGTGCTGGCGAACCAAGAGAAGACAACATTCCCGTTGGGACATTCTGTGAAAGCCTTCCCACTGCAGAGGTTAACAGAAAATATGAGCTATTTCACCAGAGGCTATGCATAATAAGGAACTCTGGTTGTGCAAAGTAATCACTTTTCCACCAGCGAGTCTGCCACACTGTCTCGTTATACACGCACCATATTGTGTAGAAATAACCTGTTTCTCATTAGCTTGCTGGGAAATGCCACGGTTGGGCTTTGCTGATACATTTGCTCTTTCGTTAGTTGAAAGCCTCGGGGCTGTGAGAGCGATGGCAGCACAAGACTTCCCCGCTACATTTAAAAAATAAGTTTCAACAGTGATGAACAAGATCGTCTTAGTGACTCGGGTCTAAGGTGTGCACTTTGAAAGAGAGTAGAGAGGCTTGAAAACACAATGCTTTGTGTGGGTGTATCTCAGCACAAAACAGCTGTTATTTGATTCCAATTAAATTGAAGTCTATTGTGGAGGTTAAACACAGAAATGACTTTTTTTTTCAGTCATAGCCTAATTCTGCCTCCAAAAGTTTAATGAAACCTACAATCAGCTATCCTCCAGAAGAGATTAGCCCAGTTTTCATCACCCAGCTGGTGCGACGCTCCCCAGACAACCCAGTGGAGTCTTAACCGGCCCCATCCAAAGCCCCTACCCAGTGTGGCTTCATTTGTTCTCCATTAAAGCAATATGTCTCTGCAGTTTAATACCGACACAGTGCGATAGTATTGACGTCTTACATCTTTGAAGTCAAACTGCGAGTCTCTGCTGATGAGATTAGCCCAGTTTTGATTATTGTGAAATTTCACCTCTTCTTCATTAAAGTAAATGCATTATTTAGACTTTTAATCTATTCTGAGGAAAATCTGCTGAGCATGCATGCTCTCTCTCCCAGCCGTGCCTCACACATTCATAAACAGCCACTCATGGGAGTTGCACAGTACAATTGCTGTCTCCTATACTGCTGGAAACTGGAGCCCACCACAGGGGCATTCCACTGCATTTAAAAGGCCCCTGTGGTGTTATCATTATCATTATTATTATTATTATTATTATTATTATTATTATTATTATTATATCTCAGTCTACAAAATGGACTTATTTTATTAAATGCATTGTTATGTTAACTGTGAAGTGGTCTTTGGACTGCTTCTTTACTCAAGAGATCTCTACAGTAATAGCGAAATAAAGACTTTAAATTATACCTTAAAGTACCCTTAAATTGTCCTTTCTTTACAGGAAAGTAGCTGTAGTCAACTGCAGTTTTAAAATGTATCTATATTTGATGTTCCTTCAGGCTTTCTGAATAACTTGAACACAAACATGTTTTTTCCTCTCAGGCATTCCCACCCAGGAAAACTTAATCAATCAAACCGATCAGTCCTGCACTTTAACAGCACAACTGGTCTCTTACCACAACAATTCGGAAATAGGCTCATATCAGATGATCTGTGCCCTCGCATTTCTGTCTTTCCTACTGTTTTCTTTAAAAAAAAAAAAAAAAAAAAAAAATCTCTTCCCAATCAGATCTTTAATGTAACAGCTACAGACATCTAGTCTGTGAATCTTTCCTGTGAAGTGCTACTTCAGACGCTAATTCAAATGGCTCTCATTTGCAGAACTAAGGCCATCATTTATTTCAGTTGTGATACTCCAGTAGGCACCAGTTAGTGCTGAGATATGGGAATGTGCCACTCATTGAGCTTGATGCCTGTTTTTATTCTGTGTAAGGTAAAGTGTAGCTGGAGCTCATCAGT
The DNA here is from genome assembly GCA_021432705.1 of Caranx ignobilis. NCBI lineage: Eukaryota > Metazoa > Chordata > Actinopteri > Carangiformes > Carangidae > Caranx > Caranx ignobilis. Next base: position 10,033,298 of record MU269981.1, on the reverse strand, counting down.
TCTCAACTCTGAGTGCTCCTCTGCCGCAGCTACAGTAAAAGGCATCATTTGGCCTAATTGCATGCCTCTGGATCTCTTAACCACACCACTTCATCTCTATGTGCCTTCTTCATTCTGCCATGAATCAAAGCCAGTCTGCTATATGAGGCTCTGCCAGAGTCTTTTTTCTCTCTTTACTTACTAAAAGATTGTTGTTAAGATGCAGCATCACTTCTCAAAACTCTTTAATCAAACTAGCAATAAAAACCCTCTTCATGTCTGCATCTGAAACATTAGCTGATCCCTCATGGCAGCAACAGCACTGCCACTAATAATTGGTCAGTTTTGCATAAATTTGATTTTATTCTTTTACAAAAAAACCTGAAAGTCCAACAAGCTCTAATTTGAATTGCATTATGAAACAGGAAGACAGTGATGACTGAGTAACAATTGCACCATCATATATTTAATTTAACCCGGCACAATGCATCCATAGGTGTAAACAAGCCTGGACTCCCTGGAACCACTTAACTCAGCCTAGCAATTTTACAGCTTGGGTCAACAGTCAGCCAACAATAAAAGCCTGCATGTGCATGTAAAGTAGTATCATTAGTTGTCAAGTATGGTACGTTGAGTTTAACCACCACCATTTACAGACTGACTTCCTGGCCAGACTGTAAACAGTGGTGGTGAAAACTGGTTGTTAACATTCAGGTCAGACTTTCCCCTGTCTGACTGCTTGTTTGTCAAGTGGACTTGTTCATTGTGAGTTCAGCGTCAGACTTTATATTCCTTTGCCCACCAAGAGCTCTGTCCAGAAGTGGAAAGCAACATCAATGTTGAGTCTTGTCTCTGTCAGAGTCACTGGTCAGAAAGTGTATTACAAGCTCTTGTCTTGCACTGTACTACTGTACTACACAACAATAGTGACAATCAGCACTAACTGCTCCCGTCGAGATACCGTCTTTGGCAGCAGAGAAAATGTGCAAATAACCTCTTAATTTTACTGAAAGTAGCAATGATGTGGAAATGTGGCTGTAATAGAGGAGATAATTGTTTCTATTCAAATAAGACAAAACGTGACAGAGAGCTTTCAAACAAACCCTCCTGTGTGATCATGGCCCGAGGCTCCTGCTGCCCCTATTGACATTTCACTTGACCTTTCCAGTGAGTGTCACTGGGAGAACATCGCCTGTGGTGATTTATAGTAGCCACTTTTATGACTTTACATGATTAGCAGTGTCTTTTCAGGCAGTGTCACACACCCAGGCCTGCATTTCCAGGGAGGAAATTGACAGAACTCACTAAAAGTATCAACGTCAAGTTGATGAAGGCTAAATCACGGTTCCCTCCCACAGTGCTGACAGATACGTTTATGTGTTACATCTCGCAAATCAGATTGTCACTAAGAGTTTCTTGTGGTTTCCTGCCCTGTCATCACAATGCGGCAAACTCACCAGGACTTGACAGCAGGAATACCCCACAGAGCCTCTCCACTGGAGTGTGAACAGTTTAACATTAGGCATGGTGAATGTGTGTAACTGTTTCTCAAGTCCTGACATGAACTTCTTTTTTTTTTTCTTTTTTTTTTAACATGGAGGGAAAATTACATCTGGAACAAGTGAGACAGCCACTTCATACAAGCCTACTTCTGAAGTCAAAGTGCCACTTCACACTCACCCGTGTAACACAAGCAATATTCACCAGACACTTGAGTAAAGCATTTGGAATTATAGCCAGTGGACACCCAGTCAACGGGGAACGTTCCCACAACACTGGCTAACGATTTAAATGTTTCTTATCGAATATTCAAAGAACATTATGATGATGTTTATTATTTCAATTGATGTTCCTTTATTGTTAAATGTCAGCAAAGAAAAAATGTTTTCGGGGGAACGTTCTCAGGATGTTTTGGGGATGTTGGTGAGGTAAGAGATTATAGAATGTTCCTCTACAAATTTACCACAATGTTACATAGTAACAAAGGGAGGACATTCTCAAAGAAACACTCTGAAAATGTTTTCAAGATGTTATTGAACATTCTTTCAATGTCATGTGATTTTAAATACTCTTTTTGTTATAATGCAGGTGAGTAATGCAAGTGGACCATCAGACGACAACACTGAAGGTCTGTCAGTGAGCGAGGAGAAGTGATTTCAGAATGAAAATGCAGCGTGTGTGTGATGGGAGCTCACAATTCGGACACAACATCAACACAAAGGTTATGCACACAGAGCAGTTTTTTTTTTTTTTTCTATTTATGCATTCATTTTATTTTAACCATTTTTCTTTGTATTTTTGTTTTTTTTTCTGGTATTGCTTCATTTAAAAGGTGGTTTTAAAAAAGTGTGTTTAAATAAATGAATGTAAAACTGAATCTGTTGAAAGACTTTTGAATATTGATGTTACATGTGTTGGTAGTCCAGTTCTATTAGTAAATTATCACTGATCCTAATAACCAGTGGTCAGGAAAGTTTATCTTGACATGGAATGATGATGTCATAATTTTAAATGTTTAAATGTTGTAATGAAATGGTAACAGAACATTTGTAGATTTTTAATTACAAGAACATTTTAGGTAACTTTCTCAGAACACTTTGAGATCAACAACAAAATGCTAGCTGGGATCGTTCCAAAACTCCATCCATTTCAGTGGTCATATAAAAAAAAAACAAAAAAACAACAACAACATGAAATTTTCACCCTCTGCAAAAACTAGAGTCAGCGCGCCATTTGACTCTTCACAGTGCTGGGATTAACCCACTTTCCATCATGCAGTAAAGTCACAGAGATTTGACAGTCGTATCCTCCAGACTTCCTGCTGGAGTGTGAACTGGAGTGACCTCTTTGTTGTAAAATGTCTGCTTTTTAGGAACTAAAGGGAAACTGACAAAGAATACCATGCATTTTTACATTTCCAGGGGCTTCCTGATGGACCATGTGTGTCTGCTTGATTCAAGCAGACACACTATTTTGCAGGAGGTGGGATAAATTTGGTTTGTTTTCAACAAGAGATATGTTGCTCCCAAAGTCATTCATTTATGAATCGTGCACTTTAATAATCCACTGTAATTCCAAAAATGACAGCGTGAAATTAGATGTAGGTCATGTAAACAGCATATTCTATTTGGATTCCAAATTTGCCCTTTTTCTGAAATTTGCTTTTCCTGATAAACACACGTGGGATAAGCTGATGTTATTGGGGTTTTAGGAGCATCATATGGAGATGACTACAGAGCATTTAGAATATATGTCCCAGATGGATTTTTACATAAGTGCCAAACAGCCTGTTTACACTCAGCACTGAGTGTTGTGCTCAAACAGTTTGCGTGGCTGAGGTAGAGATGCATGCCAAAAAGAAAAGCCCACATTCATGAGAGAAATGCACCTATTTTTACTGACACTTACTTAACACCTCATTTTTATTTACACTGGCCATTTAAGCAGGTAGCTGAGTAGACACTGCTGCACATAAATCAGAATATTAGTGGAATATTATTCATTTTCATAACTTCATATTCAGCATGTTATTCAGTAATTAGGTCCAAACACTAGACTGGATGGTACAAAGTGATGCTTGTGTCACACTGCACAAGAGGACAGGTTGAGGTCTCTTATCAGATCTTGTACCACTGCATCTGGGTCATAGTGTTGGATCATTCAAATTGAATGTTTCATTCAAAAGAACAAATTGTTTGAGTGCACTAACTGAACAGAATCACTTCCTGACCAGATTCGTTCTTTTCTCAGTTGAGGTGAGCTCAGCAGTGAGCGTGCAGGGGAACTGCTGCATGGTCCATGAATTACTTGTGAATCTGGTGGCAGAAAGAACGGTGCATGTTGAGTGATGCGTTCACTGAACGTACTGTTACTCAGGGCTGAGGGCATGCGTTCACTGAACGTACTATTCAATGTAGTGTTGTTTTGTTCGCGAACGTCTGTGTAGTATATTCAGTGAATTTACAGTTCATCAGCACATTCAGTGAATGTATCTGTCACTCAGGACTGAGGGCTTGCGAATGACAAGACATGTTCACGAACGTGTCATTTACTAAACGTACTACTGAAAGTAGCGCTGTAGTGTTGTGCTGCTTGCGAACGTGTCGTGTTCCACGCAAACTTCTGTGTATATTCAATGAACGCATCAGTACGTTCAGTGAACGCAGTATGAGCCTCAGGGCTGAGCCATGAACTGAATCGTTCGGCTGAGTATAAGTTCAGGGAGTCAGACTATGCACCGTGCATTCAGGACTCCCACCAAGCACTGAATGATTCGGTGAACTGATTTTTTGAACAAATCATTTTAATGAAATGATTCTAGCAATTCAGTACTCTCGAAAAAACTGGTTTCTCCATCACTGATGTCCAGATGTTTCATACGTCACAGAGGTTCATCCTCAGTGGATCTTGAAAACCTCCTGAAAATTTTACACAAACTCTGACTTTATAGTCTGGATCACAGGTTCTGTCTACTGCACTCCACTGCCATCCATAACCATCCCAAGGGAAGCCAGAGACACAATCAGATTTGAAGCTGTAATTGTAAAAGCTTTCATTGTAGGGTTTACAGACTTCTTGTAGCCGTGGACGGAACTGAGAAAATCCTCAGTGGATCAGGGAGACTGCTTTAATCTGTTGCTATTTTAATATCCAGAGTATTTATGCTTAAAACTTCCAACATCACAAAGCGGTGGCTGATTTGTGCCACTTGACACCTCTCACAGCGCTGGGATTAGCCCACTTTTCTTCACTGCGCTGTCAGGACCACAGGGAAGTGACACAAGCAATATTCCCCTGTCGTTCTCTACATGGGAACACAAAAAATGAGCAAGAGCCCCCCACCCACCCACCCACCGGCCCCTCTGTAGGCACACCTCCAGCATCCCAGCACTGATCCCTCCTCTGGTTAAATTACCACCGGGTCCTCTCTGACTCTTATAAGAGAAAACACCTTTTGTGAGGTAGACACCTTTTGGATCCCAGACACAAAAAAAGGTTTCATTTTCTCTTGCCTCCTCCGCTCCTCTAATCACTCGTTGCCATTCTCTGCCTTCCCCCTCTTCCTCTTTCTCCACATGCTTCATTGAGAGCGATAGAGCAGCGTTTCTCGGCTTGTGCGGGTTTTTCTGATTTTCCTGGAGCCCCTTTGATATGGAAATTAAATGACTCCACTCAATGTCAGAGAAGCTGAGGCACAATCCCAGTGTTAGTGGTTTCGTTCTTTCTTTTTTTAAAAAAAAAAAAGGGGGGGGGGGGAGAAAAAAGTTCCTTTGCTTCAGCAAAAACATTGTCAGGAGCCAGGGAGAGAAGACACAATCACATCCTCATGATTACAGCAAGGCGTTTTGCTGAGCATTATTGAATTTGATATGTCCACTAGCACAAAGGGAACTTCTTCAAATAAGTGCCTCGGGGAGTGAATTTCGATAAACGCCAGTTTGCCTCTAAGCTGCTTTGCTGCCATTTCCCGGGAGTAAACTCAGCTCATTCACCTGAAAAGTGACGCGCTGTAAAGAATGAAACAGGAACAGTGCAGTCCTAATGAGCTCATGTGAACACAGCTGTTTGAAAAGTGACAGCAGCAGCATTAAAACCTCGCCAGTTTGTTAGCATTTCAGAGCTAAACCCTCCTTCAACGGTAGTGACAGCAGATGAAAAGAAAATGAAACACTCATTGAATCTGTGTTTTTTTCTTTTCCCCCATGGAGACAAATGGCACCTATGGCTACAGAGACCTAGTGTAACATACTGCAGCACACACCCAGCGCATCACAGCTGGATGCGGTCGAAACTTTATAATCATTGACAGTGAATTTCAGCGGATGAAACGTATTTGACCTCTGGGTGTGCCTCGTTGAGGTAATGAAATTCTGAAATAAAGCCAGGCCATCAGGGAACCGCCTTAATTTCCCTGTTCAGTTTAAGGTCTTAACTTTAACCTTCCCTGCTGTTCTATTTTATTACTGAACACATTATAACTCTGGGATACGATGACACAGATCAGTGGAGCCCTAGAACTATATGGGACTCAATGCAGGGAGAGGGACGTCTGAAGCAATAATCTATTTTAGTACAACATAAGGATTTATGTGCGAGGCTGGATTACTGACAGGGCAAAGTGGGCGGCTGCTCTTGGCCGCAGAAGCTCAGGGGCCACAAGAGCTCCAGGCTGAGTTTGTGTCAACTGGTTTGTGCTAATTTCATTGAAACTTTTTTGCAAACATGCAGTACAGGAGCATTATGTCTACTTATGCCTAACATTCATTATAAGAGCATTTCACATGAAGGGCCCCTAAATTTAGACCCAGGTCCCTGTCTGCTAAGGCTTTTGCTTTTAGATATGTATTATGTCATTGTGTTGCTTATAGATGGAATTATAGTGAATATGAATGACTTCCTTTTTGCTGGGAACTCTCAGGAGTCACCTCAAGGACCCATGGATGGTCCTGGGCCTCACCTCGAGAACTGCACTTGAGGACTTAAGGAAGACTTTTAAAATACATAAATCTGACAACACCTCACATCTAAAGACTGTGTCATAAGTTAAAAGAGTTTGTTTGTTTGTTTGTTTGTTTGTTTGTTTTAAACTTCAGGGTCACTATTTGCAAGAAAACGACTCGATCCATTTAAGATTCTTTCCCATCATACTCCTGGTGGATATTTACAGGACATTTCCAGAATTTTCTGTTTCTGAAACTGTATAATTGTTATTGTGACTTTTTTTTTAAAAGTAACTTCAGAACTGCTTTATTTTGAAATGATTTACCTTCTGACCCATTCCACCCCTTAATGAATTTACCCTGAATTTGAATTTTGACAGTACAGTATTTGCATCTTTGTGAAGAGCACTGGTGGACTTTGCAGCCTTGTCCTTGAGTGGCATCAGGTTGAAGCATCCTTTAAGAGAATGTTAACTTTAAATCACTTTTTTTTTTTTTTTTTTTGTTTTGTATAACTTTTATTACCTAGAGGATCTGAAGAAGGCCTGCTTTTCTCAGCCTTGACAAGTGTCATCATTTGTCCTCTATTCAGTCAGTGTATGACCTTCAGTGATCTCCACCAACAAGGTATGACAGACTGTTGTCTGAGATATAAAGCAGCAGCAAAAAGACGCACTCTTGTTTATGGAATAGCGCTTTGCTTTTAGCACACGGACAGAGCAGCTGGAGGTAAATAAATCTGTTCAAAGACATTTAGCAAGAAATACAAAGGTAAGCCATGAATCCATTTTCCCAAAGGACCCTTCAAGCAACAAATACAAACAAATAAATAAAATACCAGAAGTCATTTCAGAAAATGTGTCTAATTGCTGTGAAAAAAACAGGTGCAGGATTTGTGACTAAACTGTAATCATTCAGCCATCTAATGATATGAAAACATTCAAGAAAACATCAAGAAAATAAAACATCTTCTGAGAAAAGTGCATATGGTTGTCTTCAAGAGTGAATTTCCATGTGCATGTTAAGGTGGATGTGGGTGTTTAAGGTGGAAGGTGCTTGCGTGGGTATGGAGCTGCACTACACTGTGAACTGGGCAGGCCGATTTTAAGATGAACAAAAGGACACATGGAGGAAACGTCGGCTTCAGCCTCCACAGTGTGTAACAGTGCTGCTGGATGAACTTGTCAAATCCTCGACTCACTGCCAGTTCCAGCCGGTGTGAAACATCACAGGACAGGCTGCGTAGCCTCAAGAAAGGGGAGATTATTTCTGATTGTCCTGGCTAATCACCGATGGACATGTTTCCTTTCTATCTTAATGTTCTCATAATTGCAAACTGTGTAATGATTTATTTTTAGGCGTGATGTGTGTGTGCATCATAACAGGATTTTCCTTTTCATCTGTCATTGTGTGTGAGTATTTTTCTAAGGTAGATGGGTTTGTATTAGCTATTTTTCAAAATAAACGATCCTGCATTGCATAGACAGCATGAAACTACACATGTGAGAATATGAATTGATTCATGTTTACTAAACTGTCATTATTATTGTTTTTCTTATTATTATTCCACTAAATACAGAATCTAATTTCTTCATAGAAATTTGACATCACATTTTACATACCTACGTAGAACTCAGCATTGTGATGTTGCACCAGCTGTGTTACAGTGTCTGTTTATAATAAAAGAAATAAATGTCTTGGCTGTGGAAAGTGGTTTTCTTTTTTTCATGTGCATTCAGCCTTTAGTGGTTAATGACTTTCAATAAAATATTGAAGACAAAAATGGAAGAGGAGACTGAAGCTTCATGTCAAATTATATACTGTACGGTGACAAGGTGGCAATCTTTAAGGAGTCATTTTGCATAAATGTGTGTGTGTGTGTGTGTGTGTTTCACTGCTGGGGTGACAGAATGGGGGCAGATGGCAGATTGCTGGGGTTATTGATGCTATGATGATACGGAGCCACGCTTGCACACACAGCACTTCAGAAGAAACGACTGAGTATTTTCTAGTGATACTTGTATGACTGTAATACATGTACCATTTACACTGGTACATCCTACCTCCAGGAAGTATCCATATGCCTGCACTCCAATTACAACCTGGACAGCAGCTCTGCTCTTCTCCTTTATAGCATCACAGCCCTGACTAGCACTTGAGTCCTGCATGAGTTTAGTTTTACTTGATGCAGGTGGTCACTGACACACTTTCCCTCTGGACTCACTGCAGCCCCTGTGTGCCTACAGCTAACAGTACTACATGTCAGCTGATGCAGGAACCAGCTTCAGTAGACTCCATGCTGATGTGCACAGGTCCCTGCCACCTGTGGATATTAGTGAGATTCACTGCTCCATTCACGTTACGCAACTTTTTGTGCCTGGAAGTGTTCGCAATTGTCATTTCACATTCATGACAACACCTATATCATTGACATACAGCTTCAACACAATTATAATAATAAGTTAATTATTGCATTAAATAGGTTTTCAGCCTTACAGTATATATCTTCAGCTTCATATTTCAGCAGCATCATGAAATGTATTGTTTTATTTCTCCTTTTTATGAGTCTTATGATGTCAACAAACAATCCTCCTAGACTCAATACCATTTGAGAGACCATAAATTATTATATTTCATGAAATGAAGACATACAGTACAGTCACTTATTTACTGGTTTGTTTTTGATTTTGGCAGTTTTGGTCCTCCATACACATGGGGGAAGATTCCAAAAAAGCTGACCCACTTGGTTGGATATTTTATTTATATTTTACATTGACTTATTGCTGCTCAGCCTGTCCCCTGTCCCTGTCCTCACTCTCCTTGGATGACCCAGTGTGTAAGTGACCTAAAGCAAGTTCCTGTTGCTCTGTGTAAAAAAAAAAGAAAAAAAAACAGTACATAACTGAAATCAGACTTTAACACTAGAGCTGCCAACAGGTGGAATGTAAAACAATGATGTTCCAAGTAGAAATCCATACAAATAACAATAAATATTGTATTGTTATAACAAGATGTATTTAATCAGTTGTATTGAGTTAAAAAAAAAAGAAAGAAAAAAAAGACTTTTACAGAAGTAAGCTGTAAACATCGTACATGGACCACATTTATAGTGTCAGACTAACTCAACAATGATTTAACAATGTAAACTTAATTAATTAAACTGACATCCCTTTAAACTGTAACCACAATCCACCCCTCTGTTACAGAGGGAGAGGCTCAAAACATTTTGGCAGCTTAGCTGAGCCTTGTGATCCAGGACCATTAAATACTTTGTTAAACTGTCAGTTTTCATGTCTTTTTTACAGTGTTGTATTGTGTGTGTTATTTCCCACAAGCCTAACAAAGGACAAGGAGTGCCAAGAAGTAGCCATGGATAGAAGTTCTATAAACATGGCATCAGCTGTAGATCTTCTGTTGTACAAATACACTGGTATTGATATTGTTAGTAGGCCTATATAATTACAATATCAATACAGAAATGTGCTCTACAACTAATACTTTGTTTTCATTGTTCATAATTCTCCTGTCAAAATAAGGAAAACTCAATAAGTAATTTTCTAACCTACAAGCTAATACACAATGTAGGTCTTTTCAGTGATGTGCTGATTGGCCTTTAGATTAATATTGGGTGATAATAAGCTATTTTTATTTGGACATACTTTTCACTCACATGAGACACGTTAAACTGCAAGAAGATCAGTATACACTCTGGTCTGTGTATGTTCCATTGTTCAAAATGTCAAACATTTTACTGTGTTCCTCTTCTCCTCACTTACCCTCTTATTCTCTTTGGTCAGCTCTTCCTCTCTTGCCCCTACACTATGCCCCTTCTCTCTCTCTCTCCCTCTCTCTCTAGCGCTCTCTATCTAGCTCTCTCTCTCTCATTCTCTCTGCCTCTTCGCTGTACTTTTCTTTTTCTGCTGCGCTGCCATCACTGTTATCCTCCATTCATGTTCCTCCTCAACATGTAATCAGTCTCATTCACGTTATCATCGCCCTCCTTATCTGCACCACTGACATTACCGTCTGTCAAGTCAAATTGAAACCACACTGTGAATATGTGCTGTTAAATGATTCAAAAATAATATGCCCGCTGTTACAGCCATTCATTGTCTTCCCTCCCTCCCCTCTTTCATCTGCTCTATCACACAGATCCACATCTTTAAACCTCTCTGCAATCGTTCCCAATTTTTATATCCACCATCACAGTATTTTCATTTTGCAACATGTACTGTGTTACCAGAACAAATTACAGTGTTCCAGATATCATTTGATACACACTACATGTTCTACAGTGTTGAATTCCTGCATTTTGAAACATAGTGAAACATAGCTTTGCACTTTTTGTAATGCCCTTCTTTGTAGCTGTCATTGATGCATTTTGCATCAAGTGTTGTTCATTTTTATGTGGATAAGGGACAACTAGTACTGGTATACTGGTGTTTTCAGTAATTGCAGCAACAGTTCAACCTTCCTTGGTGAGATATACACTTTACATTACAACCATCCCATCCTAATAGTCTAAACTGTGATATCTGTCACCCTGTGCTGTCTGGTGGTGTACGTCACGAGATGTGAGCAGCAGATTGTGCTGCCTCACCTTTTCAGAGATGCTCTGATGCAGCTGTTTGACCCTCACTGAAGTTGTTCAGATCTTTACACCTATCAGCTTCTAATGCATCCAATAGATTTGGTAAAAGAATCAAGCATTAACACGAAGGATGCAGACATCTATGTGCAGTAAAAGCCTATGTGTGACAACAACATATATTCCAACAGCAGAACAATTCCTACTTTCTAGTTGCCTCACACACAACATGTGGAAGAGAGCAACTCAAACACAGCCTACTGAATCTGACCTGGTTACGCTTGCTCTGCACTTTTTTTTTTTTTTTTCATGGGAGCTATATATATATATTTTTTTGTGTGTGTCTGTGTGCTCAATTTAGCACAACCAATAGTTGGTTAAAATTGTTCTCATCCTGAAGGCTTCAGTTCCTCATCGTAGGCACTCTAATGGATACTGTTGTGAAAATGGAGAGGAAAATTGCAGGATCATGTTTTCATTTCAGAAAGACTGTTCAAATGAATGCTGAAAGAGAGATCTGCAACATTTAGAGAAGACAATGGGGGGGGGGGGCAAAACCAAACAAAAACACCCAAGTTAGTTACTTCTGAATGAGCTGTAACTGACAGTGCTCTTGCTGGTCAGCTGTTGTCCGTTATAGTTGTTTTTTAAAAGTGGGAAAAGATTTAAATTTGGATTCTTGCTCAATGACAAACATATTTCCTGCTCAGGAGCTTCAGTCTGTACAATGACACAGTGGATGTTCTGAGAGGGGGAAACTTTTCTCTCTTTACCAGTACAGTAACAGTACAGGTACAATCAAACTCTATAGGTGACCTCTTGATTGAATGGGGGAAATATTACATCATAAAATGCATAACTAAATAAATGAAATAAATCTGAACACCGTCAAATCAGCATTAAAAATAACAGAGGCCAGTATTTGCTGAGTTTTAGAGGGGTTAATCTCTCTCCCCTCCATCATGGCAGTGGAGGGTGACACTGACTGAAGCGGATCCGATCTTTAATTAAAGACCTATATCTGCCTCATACATCAGTCAAGTGTGCTACCTGCCTGCTGCCACATCCCCTGCCTCTTCCTCCACGGTCAGACCCTCCCTCTCCTCTCATACCTCTCATACTACCCTCAAGTTCCTTATCTCTAATTTCCTTTTCATCATCTCCCATCTCTCTTTCTCTTATCGTGGCATCCTCACTCTCCCCTTTTCCTGTTATTCATCTCTCCTCCATATTCCTTCCCTCCTTCCCCACTTCAGTCCCTCTCATCTCTCTGTCATCACCCCCTCCATGTCTTTGAATATCATACCAGTGCTCTTTTACAGACGAGCCTTTGAAATATAGATCAGGGTTCATTACCTACCTGCCTCTCTCTCTCAATTACCTCTGCTTAAAAAAAACAACCTCTACCTGTCTTCCTCTTATTCTCCCTCCATCATTCCCTTTCATCTACCTCTTTCTCTTTATGTAACTGTCAATCCATCGACCTTGTTTGTCTGCTTCTCCATTATTCCACCACATTATTGTCCTACTAGACCAAGAAAGGCCACACGAAGCCAGAGTGCCCCTCCTCTTTTACCACCACCAGCTCCACCACCGATACTTTATCCATCTGTCTCTCTATTGCTCTCGCTCATTATCTCCTCGGTAACGGTCCCCATGGTGATAGCGTTGCTGCGAATCCAGGACATCCTTGAGAAGAGGTGATACCTTTTCAGAAGAGGAGAGTGCGAGACCAAGATAGAAAGGAGCAGGGAAATGGGATGACGAGGAAGAAAAGAGGGGACTGAAATTGGGGGGAATAAAATGCTGAGAATACTTTTCTGAGTGGGTGAAACAGGAAGAGACAGAGAGAGAGGAGAGAGAGAGAGACAGAGAGGGGAGGAGGAGGAGGGTAAGGGAGAAAAAAGAAGATGGGAACAGAACAGAGGAAGGATAAGTAACTGATCATATAAGAACATCAAAGTGTAACATCCTCCTAATTCAGTCAAACAAAAGCTACACTGCCTTTCTAACAGGTGAGTGGCGGTGGTGCAGCCTGAGTGAAACGTAGCTGTGTGCATCATCTGTAGCTTTGGGGTTTCCTCTTTTTTCATGCATGGAAGATCTCTGCAACAATAGATGGGGAATAGATGTGTTCAGAGTTGTATTGTATTCTACTTAATATAGAAAATTAACACATTTCACAATCGTTTTCATATCTAGACTCTTTCTGCAGTTTTTTTAACCTTTTTAACCAACTGTATGTGAGGACAGTAGCGGCCTAGGAGTCATAGTAGCAACCTAGTGTAGGGTATAATTATATTATGTTAATAATTTCACAGGTGAAGAGCAGTAGTTTTGAGGTGCACACACACTCTCTGTCTCTGCTCTGTGGTAAATGAGGTTAATTAGGTTTATAATGGAAATAAATCAAATGTTTGATTATTAATGGCCATTTTTTAACACAGGTCACAGACGCCCTGGATTAAAGTGATATTGTACTTTTAGCTAGCTAGGTAACCACCGAGACATCCAGGGGTTGACTGCTAGATGAACATATTTTGTCTTTGTTTGTTGCTTGTTGATCAGGTGGTGGGTCAGGAGGTGATTTGACAGTTTTTAACGGTCCTGAGATGGGGTGGCACAGCGGTGCTGATTTGCAAGGAGGTTTTGGGTTTGATTCCCTGGGGCCTTTTTGGGTAGAGTTTGTGGGTTCTCTCTGGGTTCTCCAGCTTCCTCCATCAGTCCACAGACGTGCACAATAGGTGGATTGGTGACTCTAAATTGCCTGTAGGTGTGAATATGAGCATGTGTACGTTGTGTGTCTCCATATGTGGCCCTGTGGTAGACACATTATTTTGCCAATAGAGGATAGGATGACAGAGAGTGTGCGGGTCTAAAACTCCACTAGCTCCCTGGCTTGTCTAGCCTAGCCTACTTCCTGTTTGCTGCACACACATGATTAGAATAAACTGACATCATCATATGACTCGTACTGATTTTCCAAGCGTCAACAAAATTGGTCAAATACTGCTATGACAAAGGGTTGGCTCAGGGGTTTGTGATGCTCAGAAAAAATGTATTCACAATTTTATATTTGTCTCATTTTGAGTAAATGTTGAGACAATGTTTTGGGGCAGGTGTGTCACTCTGCAATGCCTCATGCACTTAACTTCCTTATGTGATCCACGTACAGATGTATTCACATCTTCCCAGCAGCAGTGTTGTCAGGCCACAATCATGGTTCTCCAAAGATAAATGTCACACGAGCTGTAGGTTCTCAACAATGCATCGCTTGGCCCTCTGCATTAACCTCACTGAGTGTTTGAATCAGGAAGCAGATTTCAAATGGAAAAGAAATGCAAAAAAAGCACGTTAAAGTGTAAGAAACACCTAGGTGCACATGTGTCACGATGAACCAACATGAAATACAGGGTTAAATATCTAACCTCTCGAGATGGGATGTAATTTTTTATAATATAGGCATTTTGAGCAACTTCCAAATTACACTGTCAGGTGTATTGTAATGCATGTGTAATGAATAACGACGACTATGGTCAAGACTTTTTTTTTCTCCATTATATAGCTACTGACATTACATAACATTCAATGTAAACAGTTGCCTTTACTGTTCTGTTCGTGGCAGTAATAATAGTCATTATGGTGGCAGATGTTTTTTCTACACTTTTTTCGTTTGGTACTTAGAAGGAAGGGGGGGTGACCTCTTTTGACAGACTTAAGAATGAGGTGAGAGGAGTCAAATCAAAGAAAGTAAAGGAAGCAAAGGAGTGGTTTAAAGTCAGCAGGAGAGACAATGCTGAGGGATAAGTAGACAAGGAAAGGAAGGAACTGTAAAAAAGAAAAGACAGCTATTCAAGACATGAGGAAGTGGGAGGACACACACACATACACACACACATGCACACACACACACACACACACACAACACACACACACCATCTGAGCCATCCTGTACAAGCTCCTGTTCTCCCAAGAGTTAGAGAGACAGAGTGTGTGTGTGTGTGTGTGTGTGTTGGCCCAAATCCCAGGTATAGTGGGAGGGATTTGTGTATTTCTCTTCCTCTTAATGTCAAAATGCCATCTCTCTCTCTCTTTGTTTGGAATCATGATCTGCATGAATGTGTGTGTGTGTGTGTGTATGAGAGATCCTGGCAGTCGTATTCTTTTAGAAGCAGTAACTATGCAGATTTTGAGCGAGAGCTGCATGTGTATGTGACGGTGTGTATTTGTTCATGTAATACATGTACTGTGTAATCTGTTCCCACCTGATATTGTCTCCTGTAGCTGCTTTATATTCCTTTGCATGACATTTTTTGTTGGTGTTTAATCATTTCTGTGGGTTTAACATTTCCAGTGTTTAAACATAGTGTTGACTTTTAATTCTATACTTTTCCTCTTTAACACTTTCCCTCACTTGACTCTCATCGTATATCATTTTCAGTGCTGAAATTTTCCGCATTATCTCATCCTGTGTATTTTTAAGAGTCAAAAGCAGATCTGATATTCAGCTCTTGTTATCTCTAATACATCAAGGATTATACTGTTTGTCTTTGCCTGTGACGAAATTCCATACAATTCAGTTCTATTTTAAATAATATTATAACATATAGTATTGACATCATATATTATTTAAAGCATGCAATCGTCACACTCATCTCAGCTTTGAGGTGGCAATCACACAAGCTACATGCACACATTTTTTTTTCATTCCAACTAAGGACTGCGGGCCATCTGCTTACATTGGATGTTTTTTAATACAGTCTGGTGTTTACATACACTGATACATTTAATCCAAGAAGCTGTATGACATACACAAAAGTGATTAATACGTAATATTTTATATCTTGGGGACATATTTGATTAGCTCCTTGCGGATGGATATCTATGGTCTGTTCAGTTGCTATCATTACTTGTACTCAGTCATCCCAACTCCTACTGGAAGCAATGATGGGGGGGGGGGGGGGGGGGGGGGGGGGGGGGCTAGACCTGTTTTATATTCCAAGACATGGACATCTCACACTAAACAATATAGGACCTTAAAAGTACTCCCCTGCATCCACTTGACATTTTAATCATTTCACTTAATTTGACTGAGGTATTTATATGGAGCATTTTTATTCCTTTTAGGCTTTTAAACTGTTTATATTTGGAATATCATGCTGCATGTAAACGCACTTATTGACACTGAGCAGTGGTAGGATAGTCAGTCAGAAAGTAAGAAAAGGAGGACTGTGTCTGAAGCAACTCCCCATTTACTATGTGCAATAGTGCACAAAGTGTGATACTAAAACAGTGTAAGTGTTAATTATATATGATGTTTTCCATCATCGTTAGATTATAGCACTTGAGTGAAAGGAGAAGAACATTTGGAAGTACAACAGAGCTTGAAGAGTTCCTGAGAGTGAAGAGAACACAGGAAGACTTGTGCATCTCATTCACGCTCACTCTCGTTGTTCCTAAATTAATTTGACATCTCTTGGTGTCTAACATCTTCTTTTCTGCTTCCTCTCCTTAATCTCCTATTTTCATTGTACACCCTCTCTCCCTCCCCTCTCCTGTGGACCTGGGGGAAATAGGGAAATGAATGGGGGGATGACTGAAGACAGAAAAGAAAGAAGACGAGACATCTGGTAAATCATTTAGCAGACAAGAACAGGTGGCTCTCTCATACCCCCACGTCATCCATACTTTTACAGGGTAAAATATTTATTGGGCTGCCACAAAACCAGGCATTCATAATTTGGTTTCCGTGCATGGTGGCACTCAGGCTCATTACAAGTAAATATTACGCGCCATATGCTTTCATTTTTACTGACTAATGTCCTACAGACTAATGTGTTATTACCAAGGGAGGACAAGAGATAAGAGGGGAGGGCTGGCTTTGTCAAGACAAAGGAAGGGAGAACAGAAGGAAGCAGAGGAGAAGATAATAGAGCTGGTAACCTGTCTTCTTGCCAGGTTATAGATGATGGCAGTGAAAGGATGTGATTCCAGACTGTGCATCTTAAAAGGAGCTATTTGTAAGTTCCCTTTGTTGCTAAATGTGGTTACTTGCTGGAAGTGCTGATTGTCAAAAGCATTGGTCATTCTAGTGTTTACAAAACAAAGACAGTTATAATACACCCTCATCTTCGAGGAAGAGTGGAGGCAACAGCGGATCACTAGCAGAAAGTGACAAGAAGAGCTAACCTGGACAAGCAGTTTTGTTTAGAATGCAGACTTTAATTAACAGTGGTATACTATAGACTGAAGTTTAAAGAGTAAAAAAAATGTTTGCCTGAATTAAAAAATAAATAAATAAATAAAAAAATAAGCAAAGTGGAAAATTCACACACTGGAAACTATGGCACTGAATGATGATGGCAGGTGGTGCTAATTTAATTACAAGAATGGATAACCCTAACCCTAATGGATAGATATAGGGTTGCCACCCATCCCTTGAAATACATACATGTCCCGCACCACGACACAAACGTGCCCCATAATCCATAGTCTCTTGTTTATGATAAAACTACACAAATATAGATGCCGTAACATCATATATGATAAATAACGTCATCTACTGCTCCATGGATTGCTTTCTGGCCGGCTTTGTTAATAACAAATGCACATGGTCAGGCGGAGGGTTAGCAAAACAGCGAAAAAGCATCCGGACTTGCATAGTTCCTCTTTAAAGACTAGTTTACCCTTTTGGTTGTTGAGGGATAGCTAGCTACTTTTGTAACTGAACTTTTTGAGTGCAAAAGTTTTTAATCTTCTCATGTTACTGGTATCAAACAGCTTAATGCATCAACACCTGTGTTCAGTGGTGAAGTCCAATTTGATTTGCATGAACCCCCGTGATATGACTGTAGGTGACTCCTGTTGGTGTGCCACATTTAGGGTATGTGAGTGCATTTGAGCCAGATACATGTCCCCATGTAGATGACAGCTGAAAATAAGAAACAAACAGACTTTGGTAATGAGATTTTTTTCAAAGAGAAACAGAGACAGGATACAAGCTGTGCAAAAGCAGCAGTGCACATATCAAATGTCCACACCATTGATAGGAAAGGGCATTTGGACTTGAGGCGCTGGACTGAAGTGAATATGTGAACTAATTGACTCACTTTACATTTGAAGCATGCACTGTACATCCTAATTAATATAGTGATACTGCTCTGCTGAGCCTCCTAGCCTGTGGACAATGGGCGATTAATGGCTCCTGCTGTAAAGGTGCCAAAAGGAGCTACTGCTGGTATGTCATGTGGGGGAAAATGGGCACTCCAATTGTCATACTGCCTAAATACATCTTTACAAGGTTGGATAAGTTTCAGAAAAAAAAAAAAAAAAAGAAATGACGATTACACTTGTTGCTCCATGATTTTCACACTGATGACTACAATTCAATTGGCTCCAGACTATCTTATACTGTGACCAATCTGTGATGCTTCTCAAGGGGCAATGTGGACAGAAAGTGAACCTACGTGAACTTACCAAGTGAACAGACTGGTTTATGACTCATTGTCAAGGCAAGTTGTTTATTCAGTCAGAGTATTGCCCCAGCTGTTTTCTACCTGCTAAATCATATTAGCAATCATGGCTGTTGATTGTAGTGGTGTTTGTGAGCATAAATACAGTGGTGGAAAAAGGTTTTAGGACACCCATATGGGACATATCACTTTCTGAAGGCTCTTTAACATATATTTGGTGTTTGTTTTGCCTTCTGGTCCCAAAATGTGAGAATTGACAAAAAAATCTGTAATTTACAGGCTCCCTAGATTGAAACCCATGTGGTTTTTCAAGCTGTTCCCTCACTTGTCCGATAATGATGTCATCAGTTTTCGAATTGAATAATACCACCCCTACCTGGTACCGGTAGAAGGGGTGTGGCGGGACTAGCAGTGGTTCATTTGCATTTAAAGGGACAGGGCACTGAAACACACTGTTCTGAACAGGGCTGTTTTGAGCAGATGAAAAGAGCTGTGTGTTTGATCCTTGGGGTATTTTGACTGAAGCATGTCACAGACATGCCTTTAAGACACCTGGGAACTATTTTAATTTCTGAAAAGGGGCAGAATATGTTCCTTTAAAATTTTACACAATCTCAAATATTATCATGAAATATTTGTGGAAAAATCTTTTTTGTGTTTCAAAAGGTGTGGCTGCATCAGACAGACACAAACAAATACATATAATACTTTTTTTGTTTATTGTTTACAAGAAAAACTAACAAAACCAACATTGTCGGGATCAAAGTCAACAAATAACTACAATAACAATTTAAGTTTTTAATGGCTTTTTTAATATGTTTAGTATTTTGGCTGTGACTGTACTAAAGGAAACTGCACTTGAAGACCTAAGAGTGATTCCTAATGCAATATTTCAGAAATGCATGGGGTGTCCGAAAACTTTTTTCCACCACTGTACATCATAGAAAATGAGTTTGTTCAGTGGAATAGCATCAGCGTTCATTGAGCTGATCAAGTGCAAAATAGTGTGGTTGGTGATGTTGGCATTGATGGCGGCTCATCACAAAACAACCAACTGCAAACATCCCAGAATAACTGCAAGAATGCATCAGCAGCTAAACAAACTCTTTCTCTATATCAAACTTAGACGACTTATCTAAGCACTCCTGTCAGTGGTTTATTGAGTCATGCTGGAAGGACTTGAAGCCTTTCTGTTCCCTAAATATGCCATTATACAGCCAAATGAAAGATTTAACATAGTAGTGAAGCCAGTTTTGCAGAGTGGTACAAGAACTGTGACACTTGTGTCTAGGATTTGACCATTTAGCTAATAGTTGTTGGAGGAAAAGACTCAGCTTTCAAAGAATTGGACCAGCGACAAGGACTCAGCTGGAGGAAATAATGAAGCCCTCCAGCATAACAACTGATGAATATTAGGTCAGCATTACCCAGAGATACCCACAGTGGCATGTGAGAATCAGGCTGTTACTAGTCAGCTGGTAGCTCAGAAGTTTATCAATGAGCCACTGATGGACTGTCTGTCTGTCTCTGTTCGTCCATCTGTCTGTCCAAGAGATTTGTGCTTTGAGTAAAGTACCAGATTTCCACAAAACATTGTCTGAGGCTCTGTCATCTTCCATATGTCTATGAGTTGTTTGCACTTCCATCAACAACTTTTCATTTCCCCTTGAAACTCCTCACCTGATTCCAAGTGAATACTTTCAGTGCCAAAAGCTACTGAGTATTTTTTACAAAAAGCTGAGACTATAAAGAAGTAATTTTCCTCTATCCTCCACCTTTAAAGTGCCATTTAACCTCAGCTATATTTTAAGAGTTCATCTATAAGATGTGTTTATGATTTTAAGAACCACAAATTATCTTAGAGTAGCTTCACATCTCTTCACTAAGGCCTCTCCTCTCTTTGTGACATCACAAAGTTACAGAAACCCTTATGGCTCAGTTTCTGAACGCAGCCTGTATGCATTCCCTGTGGACTGAGGCTCTGACACTTTGACAGCATCAAAATAAAACCTGAACCTGTGCTATAAATAAAGATGACATCGACAGTGTCACTCTATATAGCATTAGATCATTTAATCACATAACCCCATATAATTACATAGAAGGTAGTTGCACCTTACCATGCATCATACTAGAGCCATGTCAGTGATCATATAAATGGTTGTCTTTTCGAGCACGTTTGAGTCAACCATGTAAAAAAAGAGGAAAATACTGATTAGTGACATATTTTAGTAATACTCAGATTACACATAATTGTAGGGCATCTTAGAGCTGGATTGTAAAGAGAATTCTGTATTCGGAGCTGGCTTATCATCAGTGGAAGACATAAATAAGTCATCCTCCATTGGCTAAGAATCTCATCTGACTCACAGCAATATATTAATTATGGTAATCTGCATCTCTATTGAATATTTCTACTGCGAGAGGCATGCCAAGACTTTGTGATTGAAGGGGAAAAATCCACCTTAAAACAGAATGTACACATGCCATTTCTCTGATCTCAGCTCATTAATATTCATGAACATGAGAAACCCACAGCTAGAAAATCTGTCGAAACAAGTCTTTAATCTATGACAAGATGAAGAGACCTATTTTCATTACATTATGGACACGCTCTGCCATTAAAGACAGAAAAAAACTGTTAAATTATGTCCCATCTGCTTGCACTACACTGGAAGATATTATATTCCACTCCATCCGTGGACTTTCTCACTGAGTCACCCACCGAATACCACTTGGAGAATCTGCTATGTAGGAGGTATGAAGTGATCAATGGCTGAAAATAATGGATATTCTGTGTTAGCTAGGAGGAGGGCAAACAAGTAACAAAGTTTGTCTACAGCAACATGACATGAAGAGTAAGTGGAACAACAAGCGACATGTTTTTTTTTTTTTTTCCACCATACAAACTGCTTGGTGAAAAATGAAAAGTGGGAATGTTTTTTTAGTTGTTGTTGCTGTTGCTGTTTTTCTCTACAGTGACATAAACTATGGTCAGGTTATTATTTATTATTGGTAAACAGGACACTCAAAAAATTCACCTGCTCTGATAAGTTTACTTGTCACATGGAGTACCACTTAGACTATGAAAACAGTTGTGTAATAATCTGTGGTTTTTAAAGGTGCTTTGTCTGGTCTGAAGAAGTAACCCTCATGATGTCACTCACAGCTGGAGCTTTTTAACCACAACCTGTTACGGTAAGAACAAAATAACAGTGTTTATTGATGCTGGATGGAATGGATACATATATTAAATGGAAGAAAACAAAAACAACAACAACAACAAATAAACTAAGCGTTTGCTTGGGTTTTAACTGATAAATATAGAGACAAAATGGGCACATTCAACAAAGCTAAGGAAGCTCATTTGAAAATGTTGCATAACAGGAACCTTGCTAGCTATCTTTAATTATACCTTTTGTCAACAGAAATCTCACCTATCTGAGTGTGAAAGTGTTTCTCAAAAGTTTTGGAAAGCTCAAGAGTCTCAGTGTGTAGAAGCTGCTAAGTCCTAAGCTTGTAAAACATGAATATTACTATTCTTTACAATGATAATCCATATGATCTGCTTGACTTCATGATTCTAAATGCTCAAAGTTTAGGGTTAGTTTATTACCGAGGTGAGTAATACACTTTTGGAAAACTAAAAACTATGATTCATGATTGACTTCACATTTGTCAGAGTATTTGCATACTCAGAAAGAGATAGTATCTTATCAGTGTGGTGCAGAAAACCATCTCTTAGACAAAACTAAGGACAAACATTCAGATGTATGCAGCCAAATTCACAAACAACAATGCAGTACCATTAAAAGCAGGATTGCAATAAAAATTGAGGGGGTGGGTGCCTGGGTGTGAATGTGTGCGGGGAGGGGACACAGTCCATTTATTGTTCTTATGGTTAGTGGGAAGAAGCTGTAATTATGACAATTCAGCTTCTATGTGCTGTTGTGCTACATGACATATCTTTTGGGTAGACAGGAGGAACTCAAAGTCAGGATCAGCTTTTTCTCTTTGTGGAAGTGCAATATGTGCTAGAGTGGCTTTTTAAAGTTGATGATTGTGTATATACATATACCACAAGCAAGAACCTGAAGAAGATCAGAGAGATATGGCTGTGTATAGAGCAGCAGCACTAAGGCCCATGTGTGGGGCGAGCAATGATCTGAAGCTTGAAGTTGGGTGAGTGCACCACAGTAAAGATGTGATGCAACCATCTGCAAGACAAAGGGCAGATGTTCAGTAAAATGTTTCTACCAGGCGTGTACTTGTTGTCTGAATTTGTCCTTTTTTATGTCTGCCTGTGTTGTTTCTGTTTGTCTCTGTTGCGCTGAGGTTTCTCTTGTGAAAGAGAAGTCGATGAGATTATCTGATTAAATAAACATTGCACTCACCATCTAAGACATCCAAGGAGGTGAGCTAAGAACTGAGGATTCTTCCCGTAAACATTATAAGGCACAGATGATCTTTGCCCACAGACTTACAATCAGATGATGAGGATCAGGGCCCATCACCTCTTTAAAGTGATGATTCACAACAGCAGACAGAAATAAAGGGAGCCAGAGTAGGGTTCAGACAGTCAACTCAAGTCTGCAATCACATTCACATGTCATACTCCCCTGCTGCACTGCTCACAGGAAACCTGCTCTGACACTCACTGCTGTGGTGGCCGCCATCTTTGCTGTTGCTCATGTGGCATTTCAGAGTTTGGCTCTACATTCTTCTTCTGGGGAAAAGAGTAGACTCCACACAGGCACATGATATCTGTGTTTAATTTAATCACTCTTTCAAATCTGACCCACCCAAGGAAAGAAGTAATCTACACGGCAGACTGTGTTGCTGGTTGTGCAACTTTATGTTGTGGACTTCATGAAGAGGAGACACAACCACAGGGTCATGATTGTCTTTGCCAAGTCAGCCATTAACAACTTTCTAAAAAGCATGTCAGTATGCACTGTACTGTACTGTATATTGTATTGAAATACATTTCACATAGGTAGCTGCAAACTGCAAATATTAAGCATTAACTTAAGCAGAGCTCTGAAGATGTGCATGTGTGATCAGATTGTCATGCGCTCATGGCTCAATGGCCACTCCTCCTGCTGACTGGTCGTGCCAACGTGTCATTAAAGGAGACATATCATGCAGCTTTTCCACAATTAACATAGTTCCCAGGCATCTTAAAGACATGTCTGTGACCTGCTTCAGTCAAAATACCCCAAGGATCAAACATCACAGCTCTTTTCATCCGCTCAAAACAGCCCTGTTCAGAACAGTCTGTTTCAGTGCCTGTCCCTTTAAATGCAAATGAGCCTCTGCTTACCCTGCTCCGCCCCCTCTACTGGTAACAGTACTCACAGGTAGGGTGATAATATGCAAATTTGAAAACTAATGACATCATTATCTGACAACTGGGGGAACAGCTCACAAAAACCACATGGGGTTCAATCTAGGGAGCCTGTAAGTTACAGATTTTTTTTTTGTCAATTCTCACATTCTGTGGGCTGGAAGGCAAGACAAACACCCAAATATATATTAAAGAGCCTTCAAAATACAAATACATCCCATAACAAGTGCTTTGTATATTCTATTCAGTGTTCATGTGTGTTTATTAATGGGACATAGGTCTGTCAGCAGAATTATTGTTGCTGCTCAGACTCTTAAAGGTCCAGCTCCAGTCAATTCTAGCTGATTTGCTTTTCTTGTCTCAGCTCCTTGATAACAATAAGAGTCTGTGATGTCTATATGCACCCAAACTAAAATATTTAGAAAGGCACTGAACGATTTAGTGTAATACAGAGTTAGGCTTTCACAAGAGGAAGTCTGAACTACACGCAAAGTTGGCTCCACCAGAGCCTACCCACCCTCTCCACATACCTTACACTTGAAAGAAGAAAATTTGACAGCAGTTATACGAACTGAGGAGGTTCACATGCCCAGTCAACTGTTACAAGTTCATTCTGGGGTTATACACTTTACCAGAAGTCATTGTTCCCCAAATATATAGTTTTTTTTTTTTTTTTTTTTTTAAGGGTGCTGCTTGATGTATTCTATGTGTGTAGTCTCCCCGGGCTTTTGAAAAAGGCGATTTGAGTCCAGATAGCTACTTCAAAAGGTAAGAACTCTGCTTCACCTGTAATGTCTAAACTTGGCTTTTAGGATGACTGACACATTGTCAGCCCAGAAAAAAAAATGAACTCACTGTATTTTTTTACAGCAGGACGCTGCAAAACCTAACGTGTCCTCAGATAGTCAGCATTATTAATCAGGCAAGGGTTAAGTGGTGGAGCAGAAGAAATATAGTCCCATAGAGGAGTGTGTTTTGATTTACTGGAAGTGGAGTTGATTTATGCGGCTAGACACTTAAACATTCGCATCAAGTGGGAGTAGTAGTAGTAGGAGAAATGAATGAGGTTTTAAACAATTCACAGTAGACTGCAAAGAATTCTGAGAGCAGAAACAGCACTTAGTGATCATTTAGAAAGGATTAAATTATGCATCAAAAAGGAAACAAAATCTGTAAACTTTTTTTTAAGATAATTTAGTTGGCCCTCTGCACCGGCTGCCGTGTGATGACTGATTTGTTTCATTTTCTGTAGCTGCAGTCGACATTTATCACGTCCAAACCCTTGAAATATTGTAGAAGCAGTGTTTGAAAGATAAAAGAAAAAGTCCCACCGGGAGCGGGCAGGAAGTCCTGCCGACAGCGAAACCATCCCCTAAACAGGACAAAAGCTTCAGCGCTCTGTGAGTTGATGCGTTCCCTGGTACACCTCCTCTTGATTGTGTCAGATTTACTGGGGCTGCACTCTGTCAGGACTCTTAAACATCCAGTGAAAGCACTGAGTCACCACTACTCAAGAAAGCAAAAAAAAAAAAGTGTGTATTGCAATTCAGGTAAAATCTATTGAAGCAGGCCAAGTATATTGTAAGAGGGACAGTTTTAGAGCCATTTTTACTCTCATTGTGGCTCATTTTCCAGGTACTTGCTTGGTACGAATGAATTCCAACACAAAGCCTGATACTGAGCTCCTCTCCTACATAAGAGCAAAGGAAGTCAAACATTGAAAACCCAAGGACGGAGATGGTTTGGAGGGATCATACAAAAATATCTAAAGCACAAGTGAAAGATGACATCACAAGAGTTACAAAAAATGTCAGCTGGGGTTTTATTGTTTTTGGCACACCTCGTAGTAAGAGTCAAAATAGATAAAAACACTAAATCCTGTTTGTAGAGCCTCAGGAAGGATACGCTCCAGCGTCTGCATGTTGAAGATTCTGTGAAACATATCCAAAGATGACAATAAAGATTTCTTAGCCTATAGCCAGCGTACCATTCAAGTTTATACAGCAGAGACCTGGTGAATAACTGTGATGGACATACAAGACTGTAGTGTAACCCTCAACACTGTCTGCCTAACCATGTGCTGCAGAATTGGCTAATTCCCCATGACATAAGTTTGTCTCCTACAAAATACAGTTAGGGACTGGTGATTTGCGTGGCAAAATACATTTAGGGGAAATGTAATTTTCAGATTGCATTCACTGGTAATGTTTGTTCCAATTCAGGGGGACTCACAATTTTATATTGCACAGTTGTAGAGGTGGAGGAGTGGAAAGCGACCATGAGACTTGGACAGAAGACCAGGTTTCACATCCTGCCTCCCTCATATTGATAACATGTAAGGTGTTAAAGGAGTTGATTAAGATCAGGCAAAGATGTTGGATTAAGTTAAATATTGAATATGTATATGTATATATTTGAGCTGTTAATTTAAACATATACTTTTATCTTTCATTAAACAGCTGCACAGCCAGTAAATTACAGCTTCATCCTCCCTGCATGGCCACATCTTCCTTGTCAGTGTCAAAAATGTACAGTTAATTGAAACCATGGCAACACTGGAGGCCCCCGTTTTGTTGATATGGAGACCAGCTCAGAACAAAGTCCAGCAGTCACACCGTGGAGGGCATTTCAGGTGTGTAACCTTGATGAGTTACTCTGAAAACAATGATGCTGAACCAACACTTCCATCTGGGTTCTGCTCATGTGCTGTAACTGTTTAACTCTATGGGAGAGTAAAAGGCACATTTTGTTGTCTAGTAAAGTAAAAGAAAATGAATGGAATATTTGTTTTTGCATAACCCATGAAATTATCCCTGAGTCGGTGTAATTACATTTCTTGTCTATTATACTTCTATTTGCCTTTTTTTCCTTCATCAAATGTGGAGTTTCAGTTTGTGTCAAACTGAAGCCTACTACTACAATATTGCATCTAGATGTTATTTTTTAATATTACAATGTAGAATATTGCAATTATGGTATCATAATTGATTAGCTATTGGGGTCTGGACCATAAACAATGATGACATAAATTCAACGTCAATAAAAAAAAAAAAAAAAAAAAAAGAAAAAAAAAAAAAACAGTGTTAAGTGTTAAACAGCAGATATTCTAGGTTGTTTGTCACTGTCACATTGTAAATGTCATGCCACGGTATGCAGAGCTTATTGGGGAGTTACGAGGTCAGAGGCTACACACTGATTATAGACTCCAACACATTCTAACTGGTGTTGTTTATTTGCCATATTTCCCTCACATTAATCATGCAGCCGTGGCCAGAAAGAAATGACTGTAAACACACTGACAGGAAAGCTATAATAAAATATGTTGTCTGGTAAAACTGACCAGTGCCAACCGTCTGATGGGGGAGGGGCTGTGATGTCATACCCAGCTGGGGTCACGGGAGATGTAGGGGATTTAGTGATGAACCATGTCCTGTCTTCCCCAGGACAACTTTATGATGGGAGTTTAATCCTCTGACTACACCACCTCCGAGGTCTCGGGCCTTTCCGGTGCCGGCGCCCCTGGCCCACCTCCGCCGGATAATGGAGTCAGCGGCTGTTCCTCATGCTCTAGTCTGACTTGTTGGTGATTCAGGGGTCATTATGGGGAAGTGAGAGCTTGACATTTACACAGAGACCAGAAGCTATTCTGTCTCCCCTCTCAAACACTGTGGTTTGAACTTCACACTCCCTTGTCTGCCTCTGTTCGTCTGCATCTCTTTCCATTTCCTCTCTCTGTAGTCACTTAAACCCTTCTGACACGCTCCCATTTTTTACGGCCATGCCTTACTAGTCTACAGAAAGCAGTGTTTTTTGAACATAGGTAGAGAAGCCAGAGTACGGGACATGATTTTAAATCAGTGTTTTATGGTAATTCAAATTCTTGTCTATGTCTCTTGATCTGTGGGTTGCAACATCACATGTCCATCTTCTGCTTATTTATCACCCACATCCACCTCTCCCTTTCTTCACGTCTTCTGAGTTGCTTCAGTCTTCTCTGTTTGCGCCCGACCCAATCCTCACCCTCCACATCTAACCCACCCGTCTGTCTGTCTCTGAGCTCACAATCCAACGCGCCCCTTAGCCCAGCCCCCCTCTCCCGGGGCCTAATTAATTTACTGAAATCTCAATCAGCCTTCCATTCCATTACCATACCCCATATCCTGTTTGATACTTCCCTGCTCTCTGCTGGGGGGCATTAGGATGATTACAATCCAATCCGTCTCCTCTGCCTGTGATGATGTCCCGTTCCTCTAGTAAAATGACACAATGAAGGCGTACACACCCCTCGCTCAGGTCAGAACAAATTGAATCTTAATGCCAAAGTTCTGAGGCTTCGGAGTTCAATCAGAGAGAACTGTGGGTGGGTTGGGAGTCTCTAGGGGAGGCAATGAACTCATCTGAAGTCAGGAGGGAGAGATGGTGAAGAGAGATAAGGAGACAGCTGAACAAGAAAAAAGACGGAAAGGGCGAATGAAAGGAAGACATAGAGAGAGAGCAAAGTGGAGAGAAAGAAACACAGATAAACAAAGACAGAGTAACAGAGAGTAAAAGTCTGCTAGGACACATCACACTTCATTACTAATTCATATAGAGGCATGTTCGCCTTCATACTTCAATACATTCACATAATAAGCCGGGGGGGAAATGAAGAGAAAGCCAGGCCTCAAATGGGGGTGAGTGGAGAGGAGGTGAAGGTCAAGGAGAGGAGGGTCAAGAGAAAAATGACAAAACAGACAGAGTTTAAAGGAGGACACAGGAGAGGGGCTAACGGCTCTGTACAGCACAGCAGCACAGCACGCTGACATGTTCATAGTGACAGTGCTCACATTTCGAGGGTGTTACATTTGCCATGATCACCATGTTAATGTAGTGTGTCTTCAAGCTAATATTCGCTAATTAGCAGTAAAGACAAAGTGCAGCTGAGGGTGATGGGATGTCATTAGTTTTGGAGGTATGTGGTCGTACAGAGGTGAGTGAAAAGTGAGAGGATCACCTCAGTCATTAGCCTCCTGGAGTCTGCTGCTGCTCTTTACTTCTACCTCATCATTGTCAAGTGATTTATGCAGCAAAGTAAAAATAGGTTCCACTACACAAAGTTAAAAAATAAATCAAATCATCTTTTAAAACTATTAAAGCAAGGCATGATAGATAGGTTTCAGAGACGGCCATATATAAAAAGTCTTGAAATTTCCTTTAAATGTAGCAAATTAGAGATTGAGCCATCCTGAGTTACTTGTCCACTTTACCTTAGAAGCACATCAGACATGTATTCAGGCCCTTGTCTGCTGAATGAAATGATGACTAATGAGATGGCTTTAAATCGTATTCTAAAGCTGCCAGGCAGCCAGTGAGGAGACTTGAGGACAGAGGGAATGTGTGATCTCCTGTTCTCACTCAGCAGATGTGCCGCTGCACTCTGAATGGTCTGCAATGTGTCTAAAGCAAATATGTTACTATTTCTGTGTGTATGCATTGAATAATGTCAAACTTACAGTACATATGCAGGAGACTGGGCAGTCAGGCTAAATATGCTGAACAGCTTCCCAGAGATATCTTTGTTTTGATATGATGTCACAGTCAGAGATGCTACAGCAGCTTCCTGGCGTTGGCTGGACAGAGTTCTAACAACCAAATGGCACAAAACAAATTTTTACTGTTGTGGAAATAGAGAGACTTCATGAACAAACATAGTGATGGACCAGGAATTTCATGGCATTCATCCAATGGTTGTCTACACACTTCCAGTCTGAACCACAGAGGTTACTTCTGATTCAAATTAACAACACCACATGTATTACTCAGCAGTGTTGTGCAGAAAGCAGTATTGCCACGGGCAGGAAAACAAACATGCAGCATTAGTATAATACGCTTGCCTCACATTGTTCTGCTGCACAGTTGGCTTGTGTCCTTAATGAGAATCCACCCTCTCAAAAAACTCTTGGCTTGGTCTGAGTCATGATGCTGGGAAAAAAATAAATAAAAAAATCGGCCTTTTTCCCTCAGTTTTTTTTAAAGGCAGTATGAGAAGGAACAAATGCATCACCATCAGAATAAACTGAGCTGACTGCTCAGCTTGTGTTCTTTTCTTCCATCACACAGGATGCAATAAGTATGCAGGAGGGAGCTTTCTGCTGCCTTGCACTGAAACTTAAAGACAAAAGTGAAACTTGTGAAATTATTGTGCTACATTATCATGGAGTGAAGATGTCATTGGCCAGCTGCAGCTTCATGGTCCAACTTTCCAGGACATTTATCCGGTTTTGCTCTTTGCTTAATGTCCATGATAGTGAAGGCTTTTTAGCCAAGTTCATTTAACCTCTAATAATGCATCTTAAGGCATAGCAGTGCTGCTCTGTTGTAGGACTGAACTTAGGGGCAGATATTTATTCTGCCCAGATGATGATCTGTACTGAAATCTGGTCTGGTTATAAAGTTGGATATGCAGTCAGTGGGGGGGGGGGGGGGCAGAAGCAGAGAAAAAGGAGAAAATAGTGAAAAAGTGAAATCATGACAAAAGGCAGGACATACAGATCAAAGAGAATCAACAACAGAAATAGACACTGAGGCAGAGAGACAGGAAGAACAGAGGATGAGAGAGGCTGACACGAGAAGAAAACACCTGATGTAACCAACCTACTGACAATGTACAAAGTATGTACAATATTTATGCGTGAAGGTTGCTAATTCATCCGCTCTGCACCTGTGGAAAACCACACTTAGGCTTTTGTTGTTTGCTGGGTGAAGGAAAATCTGAATGTCAAAACTGCCACAGAGTTCTTTCACTCAAAAACTCCATTTTTAATCATTTGTTTATATTGAAACTTTGGTGAGTGAGTATTCTGTAATGTCTACGCACACACCACCCAGAGGCACAAACAGTAAACAAGCCAGCGCCTGTTAAGGCTCACAAACTGAGGAAGATTAAGATGATCATAAGCAGCTATTTGTAATATTCACTGATGCTACCCCACAGTCTGCCCTCTAATATAGCTTGAGAATTACTGTTCAAGTAACTTAACTGTAGAGAATTGAAACAGTGGAGTAGAAAATCTGTTTTTTTGTGTGTGTGTTTCCACCATCTGTTTTGACTGTTCTCCGACTTCTCCAGCTTTTAAAGATGCAACAGTGGTGTCTGGCAGCCGTTTCAAAGGGAGAGGGGAGGAGGTGATTTGCACGAGGAACTGGAACAAGCATGGTTACACTTGTAAGTGTTACATCATCTGCAGAGAGATGCGGATAAATCAGTGTTGAGGATCCACTGCAAAAGTCCAGTTTGCTCCAAGTGAAATACGTGGGCAGGTCAGAGAAACTTGCAGGTGTAGCCCACACCTTCACTTCACGTGTATAACATCACTCTCTATCCTCTAAAAATGGGGAGATGAGACAAGATGAAGATTATATAGTATGTGTGCTTAAATAATATATCATTATTTACTGGGATATTCATAAAATGTGTGCACATTGTGGACCAGCTAACCTTGTAAAGCTTTTGTTACTGATACTGTGTGCTTTGTAGTTGTTTCATGCAAGATCAGAAACAATAATATGTACAATTTAAACTGTGCCAGATAAAAGAATATAGTCATAGTCATTATATATTCATATGTTTCCATGTTACTGCATATCCAGCCTTAACATCAACTACAGGTGAACTCTGAGACTTGACAAAGAGCTCAAGTCACGATTGCATTCACAAGACAAAGTGCTTTAATATGATCTCCAATATTCATTACAGTGCTGACTTGAGTAGAAGAAAACACACGATAGGAATAGAGTTACATGATAGCTTCATCTAGACAATCAAGTAAACAGATGTTAATGATAACGTCAACTGTAAATCAACAGCAAATCAACAGCAAACCTTAGGAATAGATCCAGTTCAAATTGTGCATAACATGTACATGTTATCATGCAAAACTGGTCAAATAGACATGCACATCCTGCATGTTCAGTAATATAGCTTATTTATTCACATCTACAGCTCCTTGCACTGCTCCATGCACCATTTGCACCTTTATTTGTGCTACAAAGTGTTGCTACTTATGAAGACTAAGCCACTGGAGAGATGAGCTCCACTCCTACACAGATGATATTTCCACATTTGTTGTTGTGATGACAGTGGTGAAGAGTGTTGTCTAATGAAGTGGTCCAAAATCTCTTTGCTCAGCTTTGTTGTCCTTGTTTGTGTTGATTGTTTTGTTTTACTGGATGTCCATGTGTGTATCTCCCTGGACATTGATACTGGCGATATGTACTGTTGTGTAAGCACACTGAGAGCCACTAGAAACCAGAGTCAAATTCCTCCAAACATGGCCAACAGAGCTAATTCTGATATAGTATACAGGCAAATGACTCCACCAAAAGCTGTCAACACACAAACCAACTTATGTATGAGTCAACGTGATATGATTTATTGATTTGAAAAGAATAACTTACTATTTCAGATTAGAAGATTGAGACCTTTCCCATAACTGTCCCTGAAACATAGAGCTACAGCCAGGGGATAGTGAGCGCAGCATAAATACTGGAAACCAGCCAGACTTTGTCCAGAGCTCACATTACTTCTCATTGTTTAATCCAAACAACTCAACATTTAAAATCTGCATCTTGCAGATAAGTGCTTCAAAAAATCTTAAGGGAATTGAACAGCTCTTTAGCAGTATCACAAATGTGATGAAAACAAAAACAAGAGGAGCTTTCTAAGGTATTACAGTTGTCTGATACATTTACAATGAGGATTATTGCATTAAATGTACTCATTTACTCCCAGTGTCTGATAATTGTAGCCTGAATTTAATTTGCTAGATGTGCAGTCCCAAGAAACAGGCGAGGTGAGGTATGAAGCTGAACTGGGTGCTCATGGGCGTTTGAGTTTTGAGATTTATTAGATGGATTTTCCTGCAGATTTTCAGATAGCTGGGGGACTGAGGGAGTCCACTGACCTCTTTTTTATTTATATATTTATTTGGCTGCCTTTTTTTCTGGCTACAGAATCAAAAAGAATCAAACTGTTTTCTCTGTTTCAATTTTCTCTGCTCAGGCATTTGAATAACAAATTTACACTCCTATCTGCGAGCTCTGAACACATGGATGAGTTAACTTATTTTCTAAACCCTAAAGAAATAGGCTGGGGGGGGGGGGTGACAATGTGCTGAATGCTCATGTCAGTCGTGAACTGTGACTGGAGAGGTTCTGAGCTGCTGTTGTGTTATGGAACTGAGGGAATCCACTGACTGACAGGTTTACATTGGAACGGACCGGAGCTGTTAGCTCTGTGCTCTGTGCCCAGAGTGCTGGAGCACACACCACCATGCTGGGGTATGGAGGTCAAAACACACACACACACACACCACACACACACACACACATACATACACACATGACTGAACAACTTCTCCAACAGTGTTATAAAAGTTGAAAACTTTAGAGTTTAGAAAAGGCCAAATTAAAGCTGTGTCTCTTCATGCGTACCATAGGAGGAAAGGCACAGGTGTTGGTGGTGTTGTTAGTGACACTGTTGTGTCAGAAAGAGGTGGATTCAGAGAGGAGAAATCAGATGGTCAACATGTCTTTTGATACTATCAACAGTGTGTGTGTGTGTGTTGGGTGGGCTCACATGCTCACGCAGAATAGGTTTCATCCTGGTTACCAAATTCTTTGGTATCCCATATCTTAAAAAACTTGAACTTTAACCATGAAGTCCATCTCCACTGTGTGCATGTGTGTACTCCTCCATTTCCCAATATCTCCAGATGTTTCCTGTTCTTTGGTGGACTGACATGTTTGGCATGAGCACAGGTCATGGTGACCTAGCTCCCACATAACCCCCCTGAAATCACTATAGGATTTAGGCTAAACATGTTGAGTGATGGATATCATGCAGTGTAAAACTACAATCATGGCTGGATTCCATTCAGGTGTGTAAGCTCCACATGTCTGTATTGTGCGTGCTGGCTCACTGCTGTGGTCTGCCTTCATTAATATTATCAGTCACACCTGTGCTTTCCCTGCCAGGAGGTCAGAACGTGTGTTTGACTAAGGTCTGTAAAGGTCAAGTAGCCAAAAACCTCATAAATATCCTCTGAAGTCATGTCTACATTGTCTGTAGTGATGGAAGCCAAAACTTAACACAGTGTTTGACCTTTAAACAGGGTTAATCCCCCACAAGGATACACAATTCAACAGCTTGTGACCCTTCAATCAAACCAACATGAGAGGAGAAAAAGGTGACCTCATGACACAATTACCCACATGTGTATAAAAGTCCAAGCACAAATCTCAAACACTAATTTCCTTCTCAGGCATAACCACCAAGCAAAATGTTCAAAATGTCCCACACCAGTACAACAAAATCAGCTGAATTTGGTCACAGAAACCCCCCAAGTGACCCCCCCCTCAACAAAAAATCCCCAACAAGGATACACAACTCAGCCAACCTAGGCCTTTCAATCAACCACCAAGACAAGGCATGACCATGACAAGCAAAGGTTGACAATGCCACACAGTTAAACTCTCTCTCTCGAATTGAATCGAAGGCAACTAGACTAGTCTGACTAGTTCGTCAGACTAGTGCGGACTAGAAAGACCGATACGTAGGAACTGATGAAGCCGCTTGGATAAGAGGCGAAACGTCTTCCCAGACAAATTCAAGTCCAGTTGCCTTCGATTCAATTTGAGAGAGAGAGAACAATGACCTGGATGAATGAGAACATTCACAGACACACAGTTAAACCCATGTGTATTAAAGTTCAAGTATCAATCACAATGTAAAATGTCCAGTTCAATTCACCAACAGAAAGTTCAGTTATCAGTCCCATAAAAAACCGTGCAAGTGACCCATCTTCCTCAACAAAACATCTTTGGAACAGGTAACTTTCCTTTTTTTCCCACCTGAGGAACTTCTCTTCCCAAAAGAAAAGCATAGAGGATCTCTGCTAACAATGCAGTTACCTTGAAGCTGCTAGCTTGCTGCTGCTCAGGTGCTTTACAATCCTGGTGTAGTTCCAATAATCCTGTGTGGGTCCAGGTTTATAATCCACAGGACGAGGGCGACGCTCAACACGACTCGACTGAGGACTTTTTCTCAAAAACCAGAGATACGCTCGGTGCTGAGGAGGTGGATACAGAGCAAGGCAGAATCTGATGCTACTGCACCAGTAGGGTGAGCTGCCATCTTAAAAGGTGTGAACTATTGACCCTTGGGTCACCTGACAGGTCATGTGATTAACAATGGTGCATCCTTTTTACAGTGTATGGGTGCATCTTAGAAAAACTGCATATATCACATTAATACAAAAGGACATTTTATGCACAGAAAAAAAGTACATACAGACATAACATTAATTCCTATGTCCGAATTTACCTGCTAAGTAAATTGGGACACTTACAGTGCATAGATTTTTTTTTTTTTTTTTTTTTTTTTGCTTTACTAAACCATCATACTGTCATGCAATGTCAGTGGGGGGCAGAAATACCTGTAGGCACCTCTTACATGGTTGCATAGTTGACTCTTGGCTGTACACAATGCAGATGCTCCAATATTTCCTTTTTTGTTTGAAACAGAAACTGAGGGTCCAAGTGAGCAGCAGCCTTATCCCCATGTGGTCCTTTCTGTTGTAATGCACAGGTGGTGTATTGTTTCTCACATTTTGAGTTTTCTGCTGCCATGGTAAACCCAACCCTGTTGACTCGCTTGTTTCTTTTTAGTGTTGCGGCCCCATCTGGGCTGGTCCCCTTGAGCAGTTATCGATTTCCAACTTTTGTTTGTTGTTTGAGAATTTTAGTGGAATTAGGTCAATAAACTATAAAATATTTGGTGAAACACATCCTTTGGCCCTGTGTGTGAGTACAAACCTGTGCCGCCTTCTATTGCTATTTCGATGGGGTGAAAATCCCCTAGGTGGCGATGTTGACAACTTTACAAACCCCACCCATGTACTGTACATGCACTCACCTGCCCCGCCACAACTATATTGTAGTCGCATAAATATATATGCATCACCGAACCTGTCATTATATTGACAGTCATGGCTTTTCCTTCCATTTGTCACCATTCTGTACATCCAGTCTGTGGGCTGAGAGGTTCGTATCAACACTCTGGTGTGACTTTAAAGTTTCCTAGTAATTGAAATAGTTCAACTGTTTCTCTGTCATTGTTCCAATCATGGGAGTATCATGTTCACTTGCTGACAATAGATGACATCATTTTTGCATACTAAAGCTGACATTTTTGAACAATTTTCTCTGCTGCTACTTCACAAAGTCAAGAGACAGTGATTAGTTTGAGTGTTTTTTGTAATCAGTCCTACTGTGACTCTTGACTCAACCGAACCAAAGTCGAAAACAGCTTTTTTCCTTTGGATCCTGTGGTGACAGAAAGGGTTAATCTTTTTACCACCGTAATGATATGACAGGCTTTCACTTCTTGATGGACCTCACAACCCCTCCCTGGAGAGTCTCTCATAATGGCTTCATCACATTAGAGTGGTAAACACCAATGGTCTCCACAGCACAAAGCAATCTGATGGAGTGGACATAATGCATATTGAAGACTCGGCCTGTTCGGTGTTTCTTCCCTTAGACTAAGGGCTAATTTCCAGTGCCTTTTGTGTTTATACTTTTCAGTTAAATAATGAAATAACAAGAAGTGAATGTAATTAGTAATGTTTTTTGAACAACCTCAGCATGTTGTATACATGAGGGACTATTTTATTTGTTATTATTTAGAGAGGCCATTATCACTCCTACTATTAAGACCTGTATTCTATGTATACCTTCTGTCTGGCTGATGATCTGTTACCCTCTTTATGCTAATGGTCTGTTAACTGTCTAATATTATGATATGTTGTGTTTCAACGTTGCCAAGAACTTTAAACTGTCACAAAAGTCAGAGAAGAGGATGCAGAGTCGTTGAGGTCAGAATGCAGCAGGAATTGGCAGCAATCCTGATGTGAGGTCAGCCAATTGTAGCTCAGAGCCATCTCTGAAAAACAAAAGTAAAAAGGAAACTTTTGTCAAGTGTCAAAGTGTGTAAATGGTAAAGAAACGCACCAAAAGCCAAGGAAATGTAATATTTTTTTGGTCCATTTTAATGGATAGTATTATTTTAGCCTGCATACAACCACGTCAGGTGATTGTACTATCTTTTAGCTCTTGAAGACTGACAGCCGCCATGTTGAGTTTTCAGATAACACAGTGCTCGGGACTTTTCAAAATTAATGTCTTTGACACTGATGTATTACACATACAAATTCTGGGTTTGGACAAAGCAAAACATCATCCTCCCTGTTACACCCTAGAAATAAACTCATTGGTCACCTCTACTTACACTTATCCCATATTCCATAGGAGGTACTCTAAGAGTTATCATAGGTATGCCTAGTCCTCTTTCCTGACTGTGAGACATTATATGTACTCTCTGTTGCTCATTTCTCCTCTTGTGTAAATTGAGGCATACATGATAGTAAAACTGCGGTGGAGAGGTGCTAATCACAAACGCATCCTGCTGGCCAGCCAACATCACCTGGCTCTGCTCCGGCTATCAGCCACCCACTCCCAGGCTTGGAGCAGGTAATGTTTCTGTGGTGACAGAAATGTGTCCAGTTGGTAGGAAGTTGCTAAAGCTCGTGGGTAGAAATCAGATTAGCTAATGGCTTGTGGAGAGAGAGAGAGGGAAAACAACAATTTCTCATTCTAATAGCTGCAGATACAGCTGCCTGGTATTGTCAAAATGTTCTTCATGGAAAAACAGAAGAGCCAACTACGGTTCCAGCTGTTAATGTCATGTTGCTTCCATTAAAGGAGAAGACTGTTTTTGACACAATTATTCATTTGAGACAATTGGACAAATTGGACAATCTGTTCTTTTATAATGACAGATCAAAATTAATCTCTGATTTATTGGCTTTTGTTTGCTGTAAAAAATTGTATGGATTATATTTTCACCTGAGCAAGGGGTCACATGACTTAGTGTAATATAATACATGTTGACCAGAGTCAACAAACACACTGACTGACTCTGCAGTCCCAGTTAGCTCTTCCAAATTGTTTAGCTTCCTTAGCTGTTGGTTTCATAGATGACAGCTGCACTGTCTGCCAGAGGACAACAACAGAAGATAGATAGTTGAGGATTGTCAACCTACCAAAATAAAACACTAGATTTTCAAAATAAATCATCTATTCCAAAAATGTTATGTTACTCTAGCAATAAACTGGCACAGCTGATGACTAGCTAACAAGAACACCTCCCAGAGTGACGGAGACTACCCCCCCATCCCTTCAAATTAACAGAAATGCTTCCTATTGTAACATGAAACCTTGGCTGTCTGAGTTTGTTCTGACAAGAACGTTGTCAGCTCACTGAGGTTCCCAGTTAAATGAAAATACCAGAAATTCCCAAATCATAATGATGACTGATTATTCCACTCATGATCTATTTTATGTACCATGTTAAATTATTAACATGTCAGTGTACAACATACTGACATGTTAACATTGTAGCTCAACTCGTCAAAGCTTTATAAGGTGATAATGTGTCAGTCCTGTGTTTATAGTTCACTGCAATGCCCTGGACAGCCAAAGAAATCAATTAATGTAGTTTAAGCCCAGAGACCATTATCACTGCAGTCGTCTTCACATCTTGTCATAAAGCAGAACACTGTCTGACCATGTTGCTCTTTTAGAGTTGGGTGTAAGGAGTTGTGAACATTTCTAAGATATTAAGAAGCAATAAACTTATATAGGGCACATGCAATGAAAACAGTTGTCGAAGGACATTTTGAAGGAATGGGTGTTAACTTTGAAGGATTATTAAAATGATCAGTTTGGGTCATGATTCAAGTTTAAATAGCAATTTTTAAGCAAGGGAGCAGTTGTGTGTAATGGATTCCATCTGTACTCTGGTTTAAGAGAAAGCCTTCGTGCAGAGCATGGATGTGCTTTCAACAGGGAGCACAAGGAGACATGGAGCAAAATTACTAATTCTCTTAATCCAGATCAGACAGTGAGGTTATGCTGAAGAGATTCCAGTCTTTCTGCATGAGATCAAACGGTGTTATTGTGGACAGAATCAGACGCCCCCTCATACATGTATAAAATCTTTCACTCCACTTGCATGCAAGTCAGTGAGTCAGGAGCATCATTTGAAGAAAATGGAGCACTGGAGTGATGTTGCTTTGTGCTGTACTTGGATGGATTAGTGTGAACGAGGAAAAACTGAATAAAATCAAAATCAGTGTGTGTCATATTTTGACAATTCAGATTGCTGCAGTGATACTGCTGTTGGAGTTGACTGTGACATCTTCTCATTGTGTTTGGCTCAGATTTCTACATCATTTACTGTATGTGTTTCAACAGCAATATTATCAAGTTATGAGGTGTTCTACTGCTGCTCCCTGCTTCCTCTGTTATTTTCTCCTTTCTTGTGAGCACACAGAATAACAGTAAGCACTTCCCTCTATGTAAAGGTGCCAAGAGTGCCAAGTGTCTTTTGTTTAACCTCTCCTTTGAAGAGCCTGAATCTCCAACGACTTTCCTTTGTCAAATGTAAATGAAGTTGCCAGGCGTTCAACTGGGAAATTCCAACACACAAACTGTTCATCTGAAAGTGGACCCACTTTATCTCAAATGTCTCTACTTTGACTTTAATGTCACATGCATGAAGGTGAGGAAGATCTAACAGAGGCAGTTTGTTGACTTTTGATGATCTTAGGTGACAGATTCAGGGACTGTGAGGAGAATGCACTCGACCCTTTCTACTGTATAAGGCGTTATGTGGCATTTCCAATCTATAACTAGAGCTACAGACTGTTTGTGCTTGCAGGAAGTATAAGCTGCTGCACTGAAAAGATTGGCAGTCGCTGCACTAAGCTATAACCCTCCCCCCACCTGCACCACCAGCACCGCCATCCCTACCCAGCTCCCCCATGGATATTAGAGAAACAATAAAGGAAATAAAGAAATAAGGAACTAAAGGTAGTCAGCAAGCCAAGTCGTTCACCTTGTCGTCCCTGTGGACTTCTTGGCCAAGTGCCGAGCCAAAGCACTAAGGGGCAACACTGAGGAAATGAGTTTCACCCTGATATCACACTCTTAAAACAGGCTGTTTTTTTTTTGTTTTTTTCTTGCTTTTTTACACAGAAAAAAAAAAAACTTTCATTTAGACTGGACTGTTTGCTCAGCATGCAGTGCCCTTTAGTTCCACACCTGGGAGATGACCAGTGTAACCAGTCTGCAGCAGAGAGTTTTGGTGAACATTGGACATCAGGACTTTATTTGCTGAATGGCAGTGCAGGCCATCCTTCAGCTTTTATTTATTCTTTTTTTGCTTTGCTTTTTTTGGCTATGCAAAGGACCTTCTCCTGGTCTGTGTCTGTTTGGCTGTTTTGGTGACTCAGAATGAACTGAAGTGGGAGGAGACACAGTAAGGGATGTATCAGTAGCCAGCAAACTGTGCAGTGCAATTCTGGTGTTGAGGATGAGTGGGTTTTAGGCTTGTGCTGCCTCCTCTGCTCAAATATACTGTAGTTTCTGGTTCCTACAGAGGAGACAATAATTAGTTACCGTTAATGATAATGTCAAAAAGAGGCTGTGAAGCTTGCTGAGGTCTCCTCACTCGCTCTGGTGGTGGGAGATGGGAAGGAGCCTAGGTGGTAGTCTGACCACAGGTTTCCCCACTGGAAGAGGAGGAGGGGGATCTTTAAAATGGTGTTTTTCTATCACTGTGCAGTACTAATGCTGTTAGTAAATCAGTCACACTGTGAAAAGCAGCTTAATAAACCACAATTCATCCATAACACTGTGAATACAGACCTGTCCCCCCCCCCCCACACACACACACACACACACACACCCACACACACCCGTTTCCTGGATTGTGCAACATCACTATGAATTAACTTTAGATGACAGTTGTGCAACCTCTGCCTCATCCTTCCTGGGGGTCTTGTCGCTTTTATGTGCCCAACTTGGTTGTCTGGTTTTGAATTGTGTTAAGTTAAGGCCTCAGTTATTGTTGTGGGTAGACTACACTTTTGATTACTGACTTGTAGTCTGGTTTGCCTGGGTTTGGTTTGGTTATCCTTAAAATGAAGCTGTTTCTTTAATTGGTTACTGCGTGGACCTAATGTCTATGTTATGCTCCTGAATGAGCACAGTGTAACACATCCTCAAATCTTCTCGTCAAAGAAGACATTAACCCCATTATACTTTAAAACAGTCACAAAAAAACCATAACAAATAGTCATGGCAAATTAATTGGCTTTAATAAGCCACCCCACCAATCTGTTTGCTGGGCTCTGCAGTGCAGTGCTGGCTGGGTGGCAGTATGCAGGCTGCCCTCTCTCTGACTTGTCTCTATTAAATGGATGGTGCTTTTGGCAGTGGAGCCTGTGTGGCTTGCTTACCCAGGATATAAATGATGTCTGGCCTCCCCAGCAGGTTGGAGACACTGCAGACTGCTCGTTACAGGACAAAATCCACCCCAGCACCACAACAAGCATTGGGCGTATATGATCCATGAAGGGAAGGTTCATCCTTAAGCTGGGAGATGGCAGGGGCCTCATACACTGGAGATAACAGATGGACGGTACCGCCATCGGCAGGGAGCAAGATTTGTAAGTCAGGCAAAATCAATGTGGACATGTTGGTTCAGGACCTGGGTCTAATGTCTACAGTATCTTCCACCCCAGGACTCTTCAGAAAGTAACAGACCTAACACACCTTTGGAACAGATTCATTAAAAGGACATTTGCAAGCATTGCAGAGCTGCAACATCTGTTTTGATTTCATACAAATTCCCTTGGAAACACACTCTGAAAAGAAAGATGATCATTGTCCAACTTGTCTTTTGGTATTAGTCTTGATCAGGACTTCCTCTGCTTTCCTCTGGCCACAGGTCTTAACTGAAAAGATCTCTCTGCAGCATGAAACATTCATGCCTACCTGATTTTAAGTCACACTGCTGCACCTCCCAGTCTAATGAAAAAGGGGTTTGAAATATGAATGTATGGGTTACAACTACTCGTGGCACAGCTATGCTAACAATGCCAGCCATACACAGTGGAAGCTAGCAGATGAGACATTACAGACACAGTTCAAATGTTTCTTCTCTGTCCAGCCATCATTACCATCCGGTGATCTGCTGTC
This sequence comes from Caranx ignobilis, assembly GCA_021432705.1. Classification (NCBI taxonomy): domain Eukaryota; kingdom Metazoa; phylum Chordata; class Actinopteri; order Carangiformes; family Carangidae; genus Caranx; species Caranx ignobilis. The sequence continues at coordinate 9,991,328 of MU269981.1, read as the reverse complement.
TACTGAAACATCTTGATTCTGTGTGACATAGATAACTTACATTTACACCCTCTCCTTGAAGTGAAGTCCACTTATAACCTTTCTCAGCTTGGAACTGGAACAATTGAAGGTTGTAGGACTTGATATGCTTTGTTCACCAGTGTAAAACGTACCTGGGACTGAATATTGTGCAGCTTGACTTTTTCAGCTCTCAAGTCTTTTACTTACATGGATTTGACTGAACCTGGGTGCAGACTTGAAGATGAAGACAGGGTTTGCAATCCTACAAAAATTAGATATAGCTTTTATAGGGCAACAGCTAGCTTTAACAATGAGAGCCAGATAGTGCCACAAGTTATTGTATGATACTGTATCATGAATACAGTTACTAAATTGTATTATAATCTGCATAGGAAAGGCAAAAAAAAGGCTAATTTATATATGTTATATATATATATATATATATATATATATAGGGGAGAGTGGGGTAATATGAGCCATTTTTACTTATGTTGTCCTGGAGGAAAAATGACACAGAAATAGAATTGAAACATATAACTTTATTTCAGGATGTCTCCTATCAAATGAAATTATCAAAATGCATCTCTGACAAAGCTGCCCAAAATAATGACTTCTCTCAAAAAAAGTGCTCCTGTGGCTCAACTTGCCCCAGGTAAGGGTAAGTTGAACCATGTCAGTGGGTAAATTGAGCCATCTGGGGGTAAATTGACCATCTGAGTTTTAAACCTGAGCATATTGTGCTAACAACAGGTTTTAACAGTTTTGAACTTGTGAGAACAAAAGATTTTAGCAGTTTTGAACTTATCAGAACAAATCACCAGTTCCTTTCAAAACAAACCACCAGTTAGTCTCTAAACCATTTAACCATTTAATCAAAACAACTATTCAATGTTCCAACTGTCAAGGTTGCAGGGGAAAATGAACTGTTGCTCCCGCCTTGCAGTTCCTCCAGCCGTTTGAGGTTGTGGTAGCCTCTTCAGCACATCACTCCGTGGGAAAGATGCCTCATCCTTTCTTTGAATGCAAAGGTGGGTTTCTTATTGCCTGTGATCGCTCGGATTCTTCTGAGAAATCTGGCACTCACTTCGTTGCCCTCAAGGCTGTCAACCAAGCCAATGTAATGGTGGATCATGCATTTGGATACAAATTTTACGATGACAAAGTCACAAACTACCAGATCTGAGACATCTGGTTCACTTCTTTCATCGCTTGAGCTCTCATGCTCAGAAGTGTCATCAAATGGGATGGCAACATCACTCTCTTCAGAGCTGCTTTCCACTACGTTTTTTGTCTGGCTTTGTTTCTTCTTCAGCTTTCCTTGCTCTTTGATGGCTCTTTCTGTTTTGCCTTTCTGTTTATTTTGCCGCTCTTTATGGGCACGTTCAATTTCCTGCTTTTCAGGTGTATCAGTCAGGACTCTTGTCTTCACACGCTTTCGGTTTGTTTGTTTCCTGGGCTGCTGACTTTTGGGAAAGGGTAGAATCACAGAAGGAGACACATATCTAGCAGGGCTTGGGTGTGAATTTGTGTCACTTTGTGAAGAACATGGCTGTGCAGGGCCTGATGAAGGTAGCTCGGCAGAAAGAGAAGTTGAAACCATGGGTGCATCATCTGCAGCTGCAGCCTGCTGCTCCAGGTTGGGCCTGTCTGACACCATGGATGGCTCAAACTGCATCGGAGAAGACATCTCTGTTGTAAGGCAAGATCCCAGTGGATCTGAATCCAGATGCAATATTTTGTGGTGTCATCGCTGACATGAAAGCTTCATTTACACAGCCAGGGATTTGGTATATGCTTGCTGTTTTGTCTGGGTTGGATCTCATCCAACCATCCAGAGCTCTGTTGTAATAGGTCTTAAATGGAACCATACACACTCTTATCCAGAGGCTGCAGCTGATGGGATGTATGGGGTGGAATTGTCAGCATAACAATACCGTTTGTTTTTGTGGGTTCAGTGGGGCTTCATGTTATCCAGATCAGGGGGTGATCAGGCACTTGGTATGCTGAACCAGATGTTCAAGGAACTCAACAAAGGTACTTTCATTGATCCAGCCTGATCTAGTTGAGGTACCAATTGATCCTGGAGGTGCTCTAGCAATAAGTGGTCTTTGTATCTGACCCTTGGGAAGATAAACATTGGGGGGACTGAATTACCAGTCGCATTGATGGCACAGACCACAGTCACTAGTTCGCCTCTTTCAGCAGATGTGATGGCACCCACCTGCTTCTTTCCTTTTCGGCCACTACCTGCTTTGGTGATTGTACAGTTGTAACACCTGTTTCGTCTACATTATATATCATATTCGGAGGGAACTTGTGCCTGTTGAACAAAGAAAAGAATAATGATGATAATCAGAATAGTTTATAGGTAAGTTATCATGTGTCAGTTTGTTGTTGATTTGCTTAACTGTTGTATGTAATTGTCATAAGCAGTTGTTAATGTTTTTAAATATATGAAGTCTGTTACCTGTCCATCACGTTGGCCAGGTTATCAAAGAACTCCCCAGCTGTAGTTCTGTTGAAGGCTGTAGCTCTTCCCAAAGATGTTGCCTCAGACATGCGGATGGAGAGATGGTGGCATGACATAAAACTCTACGTATTGAACTGCACAAAATAAATGAATCTATGCCAACTTACAGAGTAATGTTGTTTCTTGCACACCCTACCAGCTAAACCTTTCTCTGTCCAGTTGTTGGGGGTGGGAATGTTGTTTCTTTCTGCCAGTTCTGATGCCAGTTCATGGCATTTCTTTTGTGTGAGGCCATGAAACTGCTCTGCCAGCTTTTTTATATGGTCTGCTAGCTCCTTCTCCAACTCCAATGGGAAGATTCTGTTTGCTTCTGCTGTTCCCATGTACCCTGTCATTTTCACTTCCTTTTCCTCACTCTTTTTGATGTACCTCCGCAGTGTTGACCTGTCAATATTCCTCTCTTTTGCCACTGATCTGATGGACTTTCCACCCTTGACATCACTGACTGCCCTCTTCATCTCTTCCATGGGGTGTTAAGCCCCACATTGTTTTCCTTGTGTAGTTTCTCGGCATGATATCTTTTCTACAGTAGTTAACATATGAAAAACACACCAAACCAGTGAGTATACTCAAATGAAATACCATTTCACATGTCAGACACCTAACTGGATTTCAGTGTCCTATGGTGGGGTAAGTTGAACCATTGGCTCAATTCACCCCATAGCCTTTGGCTCACTTTACCCCATAGCCACCATTTTGGAAAAAATGGGCTATCTTAGAAATTAAGGCTAATCTTTATCGAAGTGATTAGCATGATTTCATATGTTAGTAAATCACTAACATGTATAATATATCATTTTAGACCAAGATATATTTGCTTTGACATAACAGTCATTTTCCCTAATATGCAGAAAATTTACTTTGACTAGCAAAAATCACTTTTTGGTGTAAAAAAATACCTACCCTTTCTCCCATGTGCTTCTCTGCTTCACAGCAAGATGGAATTGATGGGTGCTTCCTGAATTAATGGTCACATGACAAAACATGTGCACGGTTACCTAGATACAAGGGGTGGGTCAACTTACCCACTGGCTCATCTCACCCCACTCTCCCCTATATATATATATATTATATATATATTTATATATATATATGTGTGTTGTGTGTGTGTGTGTGTGTGTGTGTGTGTGTGTGTATAAAAGACATAGGTGACACTGACACTGTATATATTTTAGACAATTCTGCTTTTTACAAGGTCCACAAGTCAACAACATGGCAAATTTCAGTTTAAAAAAGCTTGAACTCCAGGGAACTCCTCCCCTAAATGGAAATCAGGCACATCTACATCCATCACTTTGACCTCTGCACTCTTCCTTTCTACTTTACCTCTACTTCACTGCACTGGACAGAAACAGGTGTTCATCCAATATGAATGTACTGAGCAGCAAAGATTTAAACTCCAAAGAGAGTTCTATCAGTGTGTTAGCTTCATAACGAAGAGATGAAACTCAGCGACTCTGTGATTCAGTGCTGGGGGCCACAGTGTACTATATGGGTTTCCTTTTGCTTTTGAATGGTTGCTTCCTGCTCCAGGATGGCCCATTTCAAGTGCCACATTACACAATAACAAATAATCTTAATTAAAAACTACCAGCCGTGATCGGAAGACAAATGATTAGAGTCATTTAACACCACTCAGTGTATGATTTTATCTCCCACTGGTAAATACTAACTGATCCAAAGTGTAATGGGCTTCATCCAACTTGGTCAGGGGAGTCATGGTGCTAAATTTATACCAGTAATCAGTTCAACAATCTCATTGTGCATCCTGAACCTTGAAGTGGTCTTTATTGCAGCCCTGAATCAATATTTTGACATAACAGTTTGAGCTTACCTGCTGAGAAAATTAGCCCTCTGCTTTACCTGATCATTTTGCTAATTTACGAAGACATGAACAGGATTTCCACCTCAGGGCATAGCAATGTGACTAATGCCCGTGGAGGAATAATAATAATAAAAAAGAAGATGAAATCAAATTCTGCTGAGATGTTTTCTGGCAAATTAGTTCATGAAACCAAGATTCATCCCAGATGATGTGCCAATAGATGTAAGCTGAGCTCCACAGTGCTTTACTGCAGGGACAATAAATGCTTTAAGGCTCAGCTCTGGTCCATTCCCATCCCTCAATGGCTCCTTGAGCCTGAAAGAGAATGAGCTGCCCTATTGTACCCGGTGGAGGAAATTCAACCTGCCGGTGTCTTTTCCTCTTCAGCTCTCAGACAGTATTCAGGAGGGGAGGGTTTTGTCATGAAGGGATCATCCATACTCAGAGGTGCTGCCTCTGAAGGTAAGAAACTGCTTGGGGCCCAGAGGGCTGACAAAACTAACTCCACAGCAATGTCTCAAAATGTGGTTCTCTTCATGTTAGGGAACTAATGCAATGACATCTCAGTAGGATATCTACCAGTAAGAATAAAACCAGACAATGGTGATTTATCATTAGAGATGCCAAGCTCGTACACTTCATCTTTTGGCCAGTTGATGACTAGTGGACTGAATGTGCTGCTTGAGTCAGTGTGGTCATTGAACTGAACTCCAACTCTCTAGCAACACATGAAAGCCTCATCACTGACAAAGACAGGTCCAAAAAAGTTGACAGCTGGTATTATCCAATGAAAGTAGCCAAAAAGGTTTTTAGAAGTCAGTAGTTCTGATGAGAAAATCACTAATTCACTGACACCGATCAGTAGGAAACTGCACTGGCACTGTAAATACTGTGGGTCATTTACAATGTAGCAACATGTTGTGTCATTTATGCAGGTTTAAATTTGATTCAAAGTCATATTTGGAAAACCTCCACTGACATGAATATTTGGAATAACAATATTATAATATTTAGTGTATTTATTTATTTATTTTAGATTTTCTATGTCGTTATGGTGATGAATTCTGATTGGAGGGACCCTCAGTTGTTCTTTTTACGCACAGGACTCTATACTTGCCAGTGTCCACACATGATATCCTGAAGTAATCCTGGACTAATAAAAACCATTAATGTCTCACCAAAAGAAAAATAAATAAATAAACAAACAAATAATAAGTGGGGGAAAAAAGTTCTTTTGGAGAGTTTAGATTTTCTTTCTTTTTTTTTTTTTTTTTTTGATGGTCTTCTTAAAGATAAGCCATTCCTCTGTGTCCCTCCTCTGTAAAAGATGCTCACTAAAATGAAGAAAAGGCTAATTCTGGTAATTTACTGTTCCTGGCCATAAACTAATGCCTCCTTGGCTGCCGGCAGGAGCAGAGAGAGAGTTGGGGGGGGCAGACAGGAATTCAAATGTTGGGACACTGAACAGATGCAACATGGCTGATATAATGCTAAAATATTGGCCAAGGAGGCTAATATAAATGCTGAGATGTTGGCTGGCAAGGTTAATATGATTGCTAAAATATTGGCAAGGTTAGCTAATATGGATGGTGCTGAAATATTAGCGCTGAAATACGGCCATGGATCTGGCTGAAGCCACAGTGAGTGTTACAGGAAACACTAGCCAGGCGATGTCTTTGTTTTCCCTCTTGTCCTTTTCCCTTCCCTGATGTTATTCCTTAACATTTTATCTTCATTTCGTTCACGCCGGTCTGAAGGATTTATGGGCAGCGGAGGAGGGAGCTGGATGGGATGTGGAGGCAGACAGTGGTAAACACTGCAGGGAAGTCAAACCTTCAAACCCTGTGTGCTTTTTTTTTTTTTTTTTTTTTTTTTACAGCACTGTTTCATTTTTAATAGTGAGGCCTGACATGTGTTTGAGCTTTGTCTGCGTTTTTAACACTGGTACCACAGAGGCAAAAACAGAATGTGAACCCATCCATAAACAGGAAGCTGTGTGGTCCAGATAAACAAGTCAGATCACCCCCATCACAAACACTTTCTCAAAGTTTTCCCTTCACTCTGTTCCTCTTGTCCCATTTTCTTCCCTCCTCCTCCTCCTCTGTCAACACAGACATACTCAACTACCCAATAGCATCTCCTCACATCCACCAGGTCCATTTAAAGGCCCCCAAACACTTGCTTTGGAGGACTTTTTCAAACACCATGAAGTACAAAATCACAACATGCTGAATCAGAGTCGAGGCTGTTTGATGTCAGTCTGTGATTGCTCCCTGTTTTAACTAATTTTGTGAATCTCATGGTTGAGCAGCTGGAGGTGGCTGACTGCTTCTTCTTTTTTTTTTTTTGATGTGCAAATTAGCATTTAAGCAAACGGGGCAATTTCTGACTAAGTTCACTTTTATGTAAAGTAATCACAAAGATCAAAAGAGTAGATTTAATTTTAAGTTGCTTCTTTGTTTTTGTTTTGTTTTGTTTTAATATCATTGATAGTTAAAATGACTGTGGATTAGTGTAATATAGAATTATCACCTGTCCCATAAAGTATTAGGTCTTCTTCAGCTAACTGGTATAATTTAAGGTTATACATCACATGCCCATCAGCACCAGAGACCACAGCAAGACACAGAGCGAAGAAGGAAAATGAACACTGAGCCTAAGCTACATTTTCTCCACTTTGAAAAGCTGATTGTGGACATCAGATTTCACCGCAATCATGTAATCACATCATTGCTGTCAAATGTCAGCTGTCTCTACAGATGGATTGCTCCGTCACCCCATCACCACCAGCTTCATGTCAGTATCCTGGTTGAGCCCACCCGATCCCTATCACTCTTCTAGTCTTCATCTGTTCATCTCCTGACCGCCACCAGTGTCTAGACCTCAGGGGATCACTACACACTGCATCCCTTCTCAGTATGTTGCTCCATATCTGCAGGAACTGTAGGTTGCTGTCTCCTAACACTTTTACTGAACAAGTATGTACAGTGATAATATGCTGCTGCCAGCTTGGTATGAATGCAGGTTTAAAGTGCCAATGATTGATGATTGATTATTCATTCGTATCATTTTTTTTATGTCCTGGACATACTTTTAAAGAAATAATTTCGACAGGAGATTGGTAGTTTAGCTTAGCATGAGGATAGAGAAAAGGGCTGAATAAGCTAACGAGTCTGTCTTTATCCAGAGGTGACAAAAAACATCTACCAACATCTCTAAAGCTAAACAAATGATATATTGAGTCTGATTTAGTTAAAGTTAGTTACAGTGCTGCAAGTAATAATATCAAAGTCTTTCTTTCTTGCCTAAAATTAATTTTATCCTATTAGATATTTGCAGTAAATTGATGTCTATGTTGGTTTGTTGTTGTTCTAGCTTTTGCCAGGCTGTGTCATTAATTCAGGAGACATATCAGGATGTGCTGTGATGATCAAACTTTGATACTTAGTCGCTGTCAATCATAAATATGAAGGACAACAGTAAGAACAGAGACAAAGGAACTAAAGAGCTGAGAGCAGGTGCTGAACGCTGTTATTAATAGAAGTAATAATAAGAATGATGACAGCAATAGACAAAAGAAAGAATAAAAATAGAACATTTGCAAAAAAAAAAAAAAAAAAATAGACATAAGCAAACATTATAATAGAAGGGAAAAGAAAGTAAATAACAAAGATTCTAATTCCTGTGCTGAAGATCTGGCCTCGACCTGCACGACCCTGTGAAAACTCTGCCTCTGCTAAGAAACTGAGAAAAAAAAAAAAACACACACACAAAAGATCTGGATGGATAGAAGAACAAAGGTTGACAGAGGAGGTAATCTCTGGCTCTGTGAACTTGCATCATTTGATCATTTGCATATCATTTGTGGACTACTTCTTCCAAATTAATCTTGGGAATTAATTTGCAGATTCATGCATGATTGATTTCTGTTTCACACACAACACATTATGACATATATTATAGCTGTCAAAACAAAATGTTCTATAAGAAGCTTTTTTTTTGAGATTCTCTCTGTTGTCACAATCACATTATGTTGTTCAAGCTTGATTAGCTTTATACACAGAAAAAACCGGGGTATAAAATCATCTACCTAGTCAGAATCAAGGAATCCTCATTGTCATGGCTGAAACAATAACTACTTTGTTGAGGTTGACTGTGGTCATAGTTCTGAGACTCTGAGACCTCCTCTGTGGCTCTTTCATGATGTCACACTTGGTCTTTTGTTTCAGAGTGTATAGGATCTATTGGGAATTTGCACATCACCCTCTGTTTGTCATGTGTTTCTTCAAGTAGTCAGTATGTGGTCAAAGTGACTGATTGATGGGATGATTTGAAACCCGAGATGAAACGGTCTTTGAATAGGAATCAGTCTGTCTCAGAGCTTTTCATCAAGTTTCATGCTATTTTGTCCAACATGCTGCTTTTATTTTGTGTTCCCTTTTAGTATATGTGTGTTACATTGTTTGTGTATTTCTAGCTAGTTTCTAGTAGGCACATAGGAACTGGTATTCTTCTATAGTGGTCCTTGTTGTTGTCCCTATAGAGAGTAGCCATTAGAGAAAGCCTGCATAATAGGATACATGCTGGCTGCTGCATTCGGCCTGTTGTACATTCTACAGTAATACAAAGACACAGTCAGTTGTGTGTGAGTGTATGTTTGTGTGTTGTCAATAGAAAGAGTGTTATTTGTGGGTAATAATGGAATTCTTGTACGCCCTCCTGAGCATCCACCAGGTCAGGAGCTCTTTTCACCTCAGCTTTCAGTGTGTTGTGAAAGGAAGTGGAGCAGTGGAGCTAAAATGTTGTCTCACAGCTAAAGTACATGATCTGAGATTGGAAAAGAAGTTACAAAAGAAAGAAAAAGGGGAACAGATATCCCCCTATATAGATATAGTTTCCAAGCTTCGAAAATGGAAGCAATTTATTCCATGAAGTGGCATTCACTAAGACACCTAAAGAGACTGAGCAGTGCTTTTGCCCTGCCACTGCAGTGAGAACTAATGGGGGCCTTTTAATGTCTCTGTGTACAGTTTGAAGCTGCACCGAATGTTGAAATTAGTCTAGTTTATCTCAATTACTGCAGCTGCCGATGAGCTGCTCAGCTCAAAAAGAGACATTAATGTTTTGTACCTATTTTTAGTCAGTCTCAGTAGATGGGTCTGGTGATAATCTGTGTTTTTTTCACTGGTGACAATTCCCTTACAACAACTAATAGCAACAGTGAATTCATCCCATTAACAAGTGCTGGGAGTGTATCAAAACCTATTCAGCTTCTATTCCTCTGTGCCACAGAGCTCCATTGATGTCCTGAACTATTAAAAACACATCAGTGAACCACCCTGCTGCACTGGGTGACATGTTACTCCATTAGTATCAACACACACATACACACACTGGAGTTACTTTTGGAGTCAATCCCATGTACCCCATCCTGCTGTAAACACTCTTAATGTGGATTAATTTACTGAAGAAAACAGTCCCAGACAAGGTCGCTGTTTTTAAACAAATGTAAGCAAGAAATAGACTCAAAAACAAACAAAAACTTGTAAAATGCTTGTTTTTCTGGGATTTCTGCACCAGGCCAAATTTCCTGGACTGCCACCACCAAGAGGCAACCACCAAGACTACAGGAAGTAAAAAGAAAAAAGAAATAGATATAATTCCATCACTTTAATTTGCAATATTAAAGTGATATTAAACTTCACGGGGGATCTGTAATTATTTCATTTTTTATGTTTTCACAGTTATGAATGAAAATGCTTTTTACTCTCTCTTCTTTCTTTTTATTATACCTATTTTATTTTTGCTCAACTCTGTTTATATCTGTTTTGATGCCACCATTACATTTGCGATTTGTTTTATTTCTTATTAAAACTTATTAGATCATTCAGCTGTTACCTTTCATTACTTTTTCTCTAATTTAAACAAGCTGCCCTCTGGCTGTAACCTGCTGTACAGACGCCGACATGGATTCTATCATTTTATTTGTATTTACTGAAAAAAGCATATTTCTGGAGACAGAAAAAAAAAAGAAAACCCTCTCCTTCCTTCTATTTCCTTCCCATTGTGCAGAGGAATACAGAAATGTACATCATTGTGCTATTGCTTCCTAAAACATGAACATAATTTTTAAATCCTTTAAAAATTCCTTTGCCTTCCAGCAGTTTGCAAACACATCTGTGCTATCTCTTGGATTAAGTTTTTATTGGATTTCAATACACATTTAGAATTTTTGACACATAAAGAGGTACAATGTGATTTGAATTTTTGTTAATAGCGGCGTCATCAGTGGTGCATCTTGGGGATCGTGGGCAAACAAACACACAGAAGATGATGGCAGATGCTACAACATATGCCAACCTGAGGCAATTGTACTTTAAATGCTACAGTATACAGATGTTGTATGAACATGCAGGCAATATGTAGACATCAGCTACAATATGTGCCAGTACAATTGGCCATCTGGGGGGCTCTTTTGGTCTTGGGGGGCGGAAGGATTCCCTTGGCTTGCCTCTTCTGATTATGTGCCTCTGTGTGTAATGACACCAAGCAACTCCATCCACTGGGGAGGAGCACAAGATGGTGACGATGTGGCTGGAACCTTTGGAAACACAAATTGAGTGAACCTTGTATTTCTTCTCTTATGTTTTCTTTCTTTTTTTTTCTTTGGTGAAGACCATAAAAATATGGATGTGCCCATATGGAGTAGTGTTGTTTGCTGTTTTGCCTTCAGCTGCGTCCTGTATGCTGCGCTGACTGCTTGTGTCACATCTCCATGACGAGGTGCCGCATGTGGTGGTGGTGTTTTTTTTTTTTTTTTTTTTTTTGGGGGGGGGGGGGGGGGGGAGATGGATGAACAGAGAGACAATGACAGAGAGGTGGAGTATGAGCCTTCAGCTCTGCGCGATGTGCTCAATGCTAACTGCTTGACTTGGCTCTCTGCCAGAAGCTTATTCAGAACCAAGGACAGCTCCCTGGTCTCTGAGCCCACTCACTGGGGAGAGACACATTTAGATAAAGTCTCTCTCTCCCTCTCTCTCTCTCTCTCGCTATTCGTCGCTCCCATTTTCTTTTCTCTAAAGCTCGTTCCGTGTCATCGGGGAGCCCACATTTAGCCACGCTCTCTTTCTTTGTCAGTCTTTCTATTCAAACTCTGTGAGGAATGTCAAATTTATAGTCATCTCGCCCTCTTTCTATCTCTCTCTCTCTCTCTCCATTTGAGTCTCGGAGCTCGATTTCCCCTCGGTTGCTCACCAGTGAGGCCACATTTAGAGTCGGCACCATAGGGGAGCACCATGGCCTTTACCTCTTATTCAATTAAGCTCTGCCTGAAACACACACGTGAACACACACATGCAGACACACACTCACGCAATTACAGCCTACTGGTGTCTGGAGACTGATGGCACTGAGATATGACCTCAGAGAAATATGCAAGCTACAAGAAGAGGTGTGCACGTACACACACAAACACACAGACAGAGAAGTCCATGTGCTAATAAGAATATACATGAGGACAGGAGTGTATTGGATCCACACACAAACCCGCAACAAGACCAAGCAATTACCAGATGGTAAATCTCTGCGGTAATTTTCTGATGGCAAATCTCTGCAGTAATTTTGGACTGACTTCAAATTAAGTTTTTCTATTTTTTTTTGTCTCCTTTTTGGTCTTTGCTTTGCTTATTTTTGTTTTCCCCAATGGGCCTGAGGTATTTAGTTAAACACACACAGCCCTCACACCCAGTTACTAGGCTATATTCATCAAGAGACATGTCTGGCACAAACCAATTGTCGGGAGAAGATTAAAAGAAAACACCCACAAAGGTGTGTGAGTGTGTTATTTTCTAACTAACTTGACAAAGAAAGGTTAGAAGATAATACACCTCGCAAATCACTTTTCAAACACAAAACATCAAAGCAGATGGGCTCAGAATAAAATCATCCCTCTGTCATAACACATTGCCTCACGTAGCCAAAAGTATGTGGACATTGATTTAACACTTTCTTATGGGTCTGATCCCCTATAGTTCCAATGATGAGCCACTGTAAAGCTTAAGCATGCAGCTCATAATCCTCATGAAGGGTCATATCTGAAAGCTTAAGGTCAAATCTAATTGATGAGACACAACAATTCCAAAGTTCTTACATTTCTTACATTTTTTAATGTCTTTGGCTATTTATTGGACTGTTTTCTTGTGAAAGAATGAATACTTTTAACAAACACAAATAGATGTTTCACAAAACTAAATGGCTGGAAAGCACAGGCGATGAGCTTTAAAGAGATGAGGGTTTTTCCTCTTTAAACATTACAGTGCTGTCTGAACCAGTTTTGTCTGGAGTTCAGAACTCAGCCTCATCCTACACCTGGGAACTAAACTGGGAGCTGGCATTAATGGCTGATCTCAACAGTCCTCTTGTGGCAGAGTGAAGGGCTGAAGTCAGAATTATAAAAATACTGAGGTCGTGAGCTCAAGTCCCCTTGATACAAAATAGAAAGTTTTAAATTATTTGGCTCTCCCCCTTTTTGTAATCAATTTTTCATGATGCTCTAAACGACGTTTCAAACTTTACCACCAGGAATAAAATTCAGCTGGAGAAATATATTGGCCTGAAACTAGTTAATATATAAACTTAATATATGAAGTCTCAACATGCTGTGTCCTGTCGTTCAACAACAGTGTTTATGTTTTAGACTATAAAACACACACAAACAGTTGTCATAGTTGGCCTTAACATTACATGTAATGTTCATGAAATCTTTAAAGACCTTTTTTCAAGTAGAAATCATGCAATCTCTATGTGTAACCAGTTAATGCTGTAGAAACCTGGATGTACAGACTGACAGCACACTGAGCAGCCTAGTCTCAGTTGGGCTTGGTTCTTGCTCCTGCTGCTGGTACGTTATGCTAATATGTGTTTATTTTTACCCGAAGCAAGTAATGCTGTGCATTTTGGACTCAAGCAGAGCGATGGCTCAGAGCCTTTTTGTATAAAGCTCAGCAGAAGATGTGATAGGAAACAACAAAGGGCTTCTGCCGACAGGAACTAAAGTTACTATATGCTGCAGGAAAAAAAAAAAAAAAGCTACAATAATAAATCAGGCACAGATTCTTTTCTCCGTCTTTCTTTTGGCTGTCGGCTCGTGGCAGCACAGATTCTGCCCACCTGGGCAAACGACAGTCAGAACCACGGACAGCTCCCGCACTGCTGACAGCTGCAGCTTCAGCACTCTGGACAGCGGCCATAACAAAAAGCTTACCGAGTGCACTTTTGAAAACTTCATTAATAACCCAACAACAAATCATCATGTGACCATTGTTTATAAAGACGGGGTGACAGAGCAGCAGAGAGGATCGATTGTGTTCAAGTTATAAATCAGTACTAAGGAAGCTGATGCTGGGTTTAGGAACTGTTTTGAATAGGAATCATGCTCATGAACATAGAACATTTTCATGTAGCATATAGGATCTGTGGAGTGTAATTCATGTTTATTTATTGATTTGTTTTTATTCTGATTGGCATTTGCATTTGCTCAGTCAGTCAGTCAGTCAGTCAATCACATACTCTCTTTCACACACACAGACGCAGAAAACTCTCTCACATACCTCGTATTCCAGGAAAAGGAGAGTGGTTCCAGCATCAATGCACATCAGGGAAACACTGACCTTTGTGTGTGTGTGTGTGTGTGTGTGTGTGTGCGTGCGAGCGAATGTGTGTGTGTGAGAGCATCTGTGCATTCTTCCATGTAGGGGTATAAGTGTATCTTCATGTCTGAGCATTTATGTGTGTGTGTGTGTTTGTGTGTGTGTGTGTGTGACCTTTTCCACCAACTGCTCTTTGTGTGTGTTTCAGTCATCAGGATGGTATTTCTTTTTACAGCAGCACAATATGAAACAGGAGAGATTGCTCTTTGTCTCTTTCCTCCCCATAATGCATCTTGGTGTGTTGCCTCTCAACTAAAAAGTTAATTGTTGCTAATATTTTTCAAACGTCACAATAGTTTGTTTCCATGACTTGGTTGGTTGGTTGAATAAACAGGCTTTAGTGAGAACATAATGAAAATAAAATAGATACAGTGGAAAAAATGAAGAATGAAAAAAATGAAGAAAAATCAAGAAATTATTATTATTATTTTTATTATTATTTTGCAATGGCTAGAGGTTCAATAACTAACTAATAAGAATATTTGATTAGGTGAACCCATATACATAACTGTAATATTATCTATTCAACAGATGTGTTTACTGAACAAAGACAAAGACAAAAAAAGAAAAAAAAAGTAATTACTTTAGTGAGGTGAGATATTATTGTAAATGCCATTTTGATTTACTTGATACAATATAAGAAATATTAAAAGTGTGTGTGAGCTTGAGTTTGGTTGTATCTCTTTTCCTTATTTTTCCTGCCTTTGCAATCTCCACTGCAGGATAGCAGGGAAACAGCACTGAGAGGATGCTGATTGAATAATTAATTGAGAATTAACTCTTGAATCAACATATCTCTTAATGTGTAAGATTTGAATGTATCAATTGAAACGAAAAAAAAAAAAAAAAAAAACTCCATCTATGACGATCTTAGATGACATTTAAGTGACATTTAAGTAGAAGTGTAAATAAGCAGTGCAGTTTAAAATAGGCAGGTTCTGCCTTGGATTGAAATGGACCACATATACTTTCCAATCGGCTACAATAAGATGTGTGTCAGTGCATGTTCTCAGCAAACATACTGTAATGTGAATATTACAACAATATTCTTATACTGTTATAGCATTCATAATAGTTTTGCTGTGTTTTGTTGTGTGTTGGTTTGGCAACATTGTCTATGTATTTTTCTACGTAAACAACCCATAATTACCAGCAGCCACAAACGCTTCTAACTTGGCTGAAAATGATGCCAAGGAGGCAGCCCCATCAGTCATGACTGATTGTGAAATAACTCCCCTCTCAAATAGAAAATGCCTGACAAACACAATGTCAGACTAAATAATGGTGTTAAAACAAAGCAATGTCAGGCTATCAAAATGTAGTGGTAAAATATAATATTTATGTCCCGACTTCACCAAATGATGCAGGCAGCAGCTGTGTCCATGGGCTTTAGCTCAGGTTGCATTTTGGTACCAAAGTGACACAGATGGATACACTTATTTAGCTGAAAGTTAGAGACACTCAATCCTGTTCAAAATGAAGCTTGAGCTAGAAATTTGTTAGCGTATCCTAGCATAAATTAGGGGAAACAGCTGGCCTTCCATCACAACCAGTGAAGTGGCCACTAGGTTCTGGCTCCAAAAGTGAGTCACTTCCAGTAGTTACAATGCATAATCTTATGGTAGAAATACACATGTAACATGTAAAAAAAAAAAAAACAAATCTCATGACAACTTATTTTATGCATAATTGGAGTGTTTGTACTTTTTAGAGTTTTATTTTTTATGTTTTTTTCATGCAAATGTCAGACAAACATTTTCTCTTGTTTTACAGTTAATTAACTGACAGAAGGACAGAGAGAGTGTGCTCCTGTCTCTTCTGAGGTGAGTTAATACTTATCAGCTTATGCGTGTGCGTTAGCAATAATTAGCAAGTAACTGTGTATGCACTCACCATGCACCCCTGGCTTGTTATTGTATCTTCTAAACTAACTAATTACCCACATATGAAAACCAGTGGGTTAACCTTGGCAGCCCACTCTGAACTTCAAAACCACAGAAGCTGCATCCATCATTATGGACAGTCTGTGTTCACCTGGCAAAAATGAGACAGTGATAGTGTCTATGTGTCCTGTAACATGTCAGCTGATGTAAACCCTGCGTTGTGACAACCACTGCCAACAGTCAGCCGTATGTTTTGACAGCCAATTAACTCCAGCCAGTGGCTAGCAGCATTGTAATGCAGGTGGATCTAATGTATTTCTGATGATGGAGGGAAGGGCTCCGCTGTTATTTATTCCAAGGTCACCCAGGGTTCAGGGAATATCCCTCCCTCTGGAAACATTGCTGGCACTATCGCACCCTCTGAGGTTCCTGAGCTTGATTCATTTATGCCATTAATACAATCTGGCTGCTGGCACCAGGAGGGGGTGAAGCTTTCTCCCTCTATACTCTCATACACTCAATACACACACACACACACACACACACTCACATCTTTTCTAGTCAACTAGTGGTTGTGTCTCCAGGAAGGCTCCCTATTAAATAAAGTGGCATCCAAGTGCTTTAATGCAGCACCTATTTAGAGTGAGAGAGGTTGGGAGAGCAACAAATAGAGAGAGCTGACGCGTCCAGGTGGAGAGAGCAAGCAAATGACTCAAGAGAGAGAGAGGATGAATAGGAGATAGAAGATGAATTGTCTCTCTGTTCAGCTTTAGGTATACATGTATGTGTCACTCACTCACTCACTCATACACGCAGATTGTGTGTCTCTTCAACCCTTTATTCATTGTATACCTCATTATTCATGTTCTGAGTCCTTTAGCACCATGATACTGATTGCTTCTCACACACTTCCACATACACATAGTTCCACATTGAAACCCAGACACATGCATCGTATACACTGAACACTCAGAGACACATTTGCGCAGGTGTTAACTCACAGCCTACTGTGAGCGTTGTGATTCATGTGCACACAGCTTGGAGTGTGTGATTGTGGGTAAAAACAGCAACACACTGACGCACACACCAGCGTTATTATCGTTAACTAAAACTAACAAACAAATTATTTGTGGCAATAAAAACAGGTCAATATATGGTGAAGGACACCTAACATTGTTGTGTTCTTTAAAGAGCTGAACTTATAGAAAAAAATGTCTTTAGCTTTTATCTTTGTCTGTTTTTTATACAGAGCAGAGTCTCACAGATGTCTGGCTCTGAGTGTACAGCCAGGACACGTACACTTTTCAGTGTCCAAAACATTCACTATATTAATGATGTCAAATTGTTTATTACCTTCAGTGATGAGCCACAGAGCCCCACTCAACGTTTCTCTTTTGTTTCCTCAGATTGTGTCAACATGCATCGTCACACCTGAGGGCTGTTCCAGAAAGCGGGTTCAACAAACTCTGAGTCTATCTCTCAACTCTGAGTTAACTTACTCTGAGACAGGAAACTCTGAGTTTCCGGTTCCAGAAAAGCTGATATGAATTAGTTCAATCAACTCTGAGTAGGTTCACCTTGAGTTACGCGCGTGCACAACCACTATAAAAAGCCATAGTCAATGGATCCCGATCATGGAGGCATACGGGGAGAAAGAACACATTTTTTGTCAGAAATCAAACACCGCTGCAGCGGCGAAGGAGAGAGAGGCGGCGTGGGAAGACAATGCGGCCCGAGTCAATGCGTACGTTTCAACTATTCAGTTGAGTTAACATTTAACTGTAAGATCGTCGCTTATTTGCCTAGTTAAATAGGAATACAATCTGATTTTCCTTTAGGTGCAATCCAGCGGGCGAGAAAAGAACTTGGAAGCAGCTAAACATGAAATATAAAAATGTCATACAAAGCGGTAAGGCATGTTTTTTTGAAATGCCTTAGGTTGTTAAAGTAAATATAAATTCAGTGGCTACTTCAAATGGTAATGCAAATCACTAACAAAATGCTGTTTTAACATGCCCTCCCACTTAATACCTCAGTAAATTAAAACTTGATATGTTTAGCCCATACATTTATAGTTTAGCAGGCTGCGTTTCAAATGTGACTGTGTACATGAACACTCAATAAAATACTGTTTGAGAAAAAAAAAATTAACATTTGAGTTCTGCTCAGCCAACAGAAAGAAGGCAAAGGCCCAGAAAACGGGTGGAGGCCACCTCCACCCACTTTGACAGAGGCTGAGGTGATGGTCCTCAGCCAAAACTCTAACCGGCCTCTCGCGGCGTGCATGTTGTCTCAAAGCGATTTTCATGCAAGAGGAGCGAAGAAACTCAGGGTTATTTCAAGATAACCTGCCAGCGAGCAGGTTATGTTCACAGAGTCTGTTGCCATGGTGACTGACTCAGCGTTTCAGTTACCTCGCTTTCTGGAACAGAAAACCCAAAGTTTCCCTCATCTCAGGGTTAACTTACTCAGAGTTTTCACATAACCCGCTTTCTGGAACAGCCCTCTGAAGGAGAGTTGTATGTTTTGCCCTAAAGGCTGCATCCTGTGTTCTGATCTGTTGCATGTTGTCTATATTTTGTGCACTGCTCTTGTTGTTGTCTCAGGTCGATTTTTTCCTGGTTACACTGATGCGTGACGATTTTACTCTCTCCGACCTTTTGAGTCTCACCCCTGACCAGAGGTGCAGTGCTGTTTGTTAAAGTTCAAGAGCACAGTCATGATGTGTACACATGCACACACAGTTTAACTGACTCTTTCCTAACTTTTTTTTTTATTTTTTTTTTTTTTATCTCCACTATTTAATAAATCAATTCACTGTGCAGCTTACAACCAGTAGAACTGCCTGTCCATATAACTTTCACCATTTCATGGTTTCATTACCTCTCTTCCATGACATACATGTCTATGATTATCAGATCTTTAAGTCTGATCTTAAAATGTATGTGCATATATTTCAAGTGGACCGTATGAACTGGTATTTGATTTTTAAAAAAAACAAATCCTTGAAAGTGAATGAAAATAAAAAAGTAATGGATTATTCAAATCGTCCCTGTGCTTTCAGTAGAAGTCACTGTGAGTGTGTGTGTGTATTAATGACACACACATGTACATGCATGACAAAGCAGTACGACCTGTGTGAACCTCCACTGCTCCACTCATTTTAGAAACAATATTCCAGTTTATCAGTGAAATCCATGGGCTTTGCTGTTTTCATAGGGGCTGTTTTCTCCCAGAAGAGGCTTTCACTTTGAACTTTTGAGCACAGATATACCCCCACTGTATTTTCAGAGCAGCCACATTTCTTTAGGTGAGAAAACGAGATTTGAGCTGGCATTGCTAACCTGACCCCTGCACTTGTGGAGGTGGCCTGTATTCTCACTGTGATG
The DNA here is from genome assembly GCA_021432705.1 of Caranx ignobilis. Taxonomy (NCBI): domain Eukaryota; kingdom Metazoa; phylum Chordata; class Actinopteri; order Carangiformes; family Carangidae; genus Caranx; species Caranx ignobilis. Next base: position 9,971,994 of record MU269981.1, on the reverse strand, counting down.
AAGGCTGGCCCGTAGGCCTGCAGCCAGACTGCTTGGTGCGAGACTGGAGATGACACATCACAAGCAATAACACTCCCCTCCTGCAGCACCTCTCCCCTTCTTGAGTTTTCCCCAACCTCTTTCTCTCTCCTGCTCTCCCATATCTCTTCTTCTACTATTATCTCTCTGTTGTCTTCTGTTGTTTTCATATTCAGTCCTCTTGCTCGTATTCCAGAAGTATGCTTCATGAATCCGTATTCAAACCAAATTCATAATACTCAAGTCAAGTCAAAGTACCAAACACCATGTAGCCATAGCTCTAAGCTAAGCTAAGTTTACATGATGACACATGTTTTAATGTCATATAATGGCACCAGCACTCAACCCGCCTACTTTAGCACAGTAAGACACAACAACATCCATCCACTGGAAAGCTTCAAGGTTTAAAACCTGTGTCCGTCCAGTATAAAATTGGAGAACACTTCAATAAGAAACAAGCCTGAGCCTGTAAGAAGTGTGCTACTAATTGTCTGTAAGTAAAAAAACATTAATGTTCCCTCAGTATTACTGATAGATTTTCTTTGGTTTGGCTTTTAAGATGCAGATCATCAAGTGTGTCCAGCCTCAATATCTTGTCATTGTCAGTGAAATGTCCCTAAAAGTTTAACAAACCCTGATCTGCGTCAGGGAAAGTTCTGTTGCTACAGTTGTTCATTCACACTGTAAAAACAAACACCTTGTTCCTGAAGAACAAAATGGAAATCTGATGATTATTTGACCTTCATTTATGAATAGTACCATATTTAGTGATTATAAACTCTCCACAGATTTATACGTTTTCAAACCAGGACACACAGTTTTACTTCATGATAATTAGGCAAACATGTAAAAAAGAGCAACATAAAACAGGTAGAAGAACTTTGAATGCAGCATCCATCAACATTTCAAGTGACTCTTACAAAAACAGCTCCTTCCTATCATTCCTTTCAGATGTTCAATGAGCCTCCATTTGTTTGTAATCATGTGTTTTTTCCTCCTCTTTTAATTAAAATATCCTCTTTTACCTTTACATAGAACATCAAAGAGGAAACACAAGCTGCTGCTAATTGGAGAAAGATTTGGCGCTTTAACAATATTTTGTTTTGACTAATTTCCTCCTGTGCACAGGTGAAGCACGAGGAGGGTGGGAGTGGGGGGGGTGCATAGCTAGTACAAGAACAAAACTATTAATACAAATGAAACCAGGAATATTAGAAGATTAGTGAAGGTAAAAATAGTACAGAACAGTTACTTTGCTTTGATAATTTCCTCTCACAGGTGAGGAATGGTGAAGGGATGGAGAATTAAAGATGATGCACATAATGGCTTAAAATAGCAGATAGAGAGAGGAGGCTAAAGAAGAGAATAATCAACAGGGGACAGCTAACAAGGCACAAGAGAGGAAGAACACAAGCAGGCAGACATACAATTCAAGCTGCACCTATTTCCTCTTGTGTGTCTGTGTTGAAGGGCAAGAGCATGAAATAATAAGGTGAAGGCAAAACAAGGTAACAAAATAAAAAAAAGGGAGGGGGAAAAGTCTTAATTATCACCTCCTGTGTTGTTTTGCATAATTATTGGCTACATCTAAAAATATAAAGGTTAAACAGCTCTGTGGGGAGTTTAGGATGCTGTCATTTATCAAGTCAAAACAGTCGCCCACTCGAGGACTCAGGGTCAGCGTGCATGGCATTTAACGGGCCGGAATAAGTGGGCCGTGACGAACGTTGACATGTTTGAGAGGCTGCTTATCATACTGCAAGTGTACCACAAGAAGCTCATATGCAAAATATGGCTTGATGATTTTTTTTTTTTTTTTTTCCTCAGAGGTATAGGCCTACTGCTGCTTTTGAGAAATTACAGATCAAGAGACACAGAGATGAAGTGTTCCCCTCAGTGCTCGGGAAGACGAGCAGAGGAGGGACATTTTAAATGCTGTAAACATATGGAGTTTAGCTGTTTGACCCAGAGGCCTCTGAAGAGGGAAATGACTATGTGCTTCTAGACTGTTTGTAACTGAGGGTGAAGTGTTGGTTCAATACACAGACGGGTGAGTGGCGCACTGACTCACTCTAAAACAGGCTCATATCAACCTCACGTTTCCTTTTATTTTTTTGCCACTATTACAACCCACAGCAACTTTCTGAGTGAAGCCCAGGCTTACTGGCTACACACATTGTGACCACATTGTACACAAGTGTGAACGGTAATGCATTGTGTATCCGCATACAACTGCGTGGGCAGAAATACTTCTACTATCTATTTTCTTTTTTAATTTACTCACACAGATCCAGTATGTGATCAGATCTCAATCGGATCTCTGGAGACGCATATTAATGCCAGGTGTAAATGCTATGCAGTCAAATTGCATCCAGCACCATCAGGATTTGTTTAACTTTGTGATGTCACAACAGACAGACAACACTCGCCTGGACTGAAACCTTGCAGGATTTGGGTTATAATTGTGTTAACCTGATCAGCTATATCTTTATTCAGTTGTTTAGAAAACATTCTGCCAATCAGAAGAGATTTCACAGCTTCCTCCCTTCTGATTGGCTCACTGACCTTTTGTTACAAGAGCTCCAGACAGAGAGACTACACTCTGATAGTCTTTCTGAAAACCACAAATATATTTTCCTATGGATCAACAGTCCAGATAAAACAATAGAAAAATATAAAATATGGGGCCTTTCAGTGTTTGTACAGCTACACAAAGCAGCAGAAAATGCCATGTATATTTCAACCTGGCATATTTCCCCATGAATACAACTATTGAGACTCTAAACCACTCATGCAAAACAAGACACAATAGCAGGCAGCTCAAGCCTCCAATAGCTTTCCAAATAAACATGATTTTGTACATGAGTCAACACAAATCAGATGAATGTGATGTGCATATATGGCCCAGCAGCTATTGTTTCTGTGTAAGTCACTGTGGGCCAGCGACTGCTGCCTTGTCGGGATACGCTACTATCCTATTATCCCAGCATCAACAAACATCAATTTCATCAGTCAGCTTTGCTGCTCTGATCGGCACATCCCACTCTGTACTCACCACATGGACACATGCAAAAACACAGGTGACCACTGTGTTTGGAAATGGGTAAGGCACAGCTTTTAACACTGGACAGTTTTTTCAGCAAAGATTTGATTTGTTTATTGATTGATGTATTAATTAGATTCCTGCTAGATTAGTTGTAGTAGTATACGTTATATCAATCAATTTATTTATCTTCTAGTTTAATGGTTATGTTTTTCTTTTTTGTTTGTTTGTTTGTTTGTTTTTTACTTCACCAATACAAATGAATTAGATTAGTTATCATTATCATTTTCAGTCTCAATAACTACGCCCTGGTTGCCATTACATATGCAGGTATTTAGATTCCAAAGGATGGCATTTTCATCATAGTATCAGGGCAGCTGCTTCTCCAGTTTGAAATATCTTGAGATTTGTAAGTGTGTAATGGAGAGGTGCAGCATAAAAAATGCTCTGTATGAATGTCTCAGTGAGTTGGTGGGTGGATCATAGTGAAAAAGTGCCTGAGTGATCAATAAGACTACAAAAGTGCAGCATGACAGTCTGGGTGGGCACCACAAAATGTCCCATACCAATCTAACATAAGGCTAGGATTGTTGAAATTGATGCAGATAGCAGTACTTTTTTTTTAATATTTAAAGTGTCTTATGTATTTTTTTTCATATTTGGAAGAGAAGAGTCATGATTTATGATGTGCATGTATCATCAAGAGACTAAATCTTATGATAAAACTGGAACATACTGGGTGAACACCAAATGAATTCATTTGTTTAGCAAAAAAGTGCTTCATGTCATCTTTGTTGAAGTTATTGGGTATGTTTGCAGTAGTGACAGTAAAGCTGGGAGACAGAGGGGGATGAAATGCAGAAAATACCACAAGCTGGATTTGAACCGGGGCCACGGCAGCAAGGGCTGAGTTTATATAGTACACGCTCTGTCAGGTGAACCACCACCCACATGTTATTGTTGCTTTTATGTGCCATGTTGTGAGTGCTGCACATTTCTTCATGTTTGACATGCATGGCATGACAACGACAGTGCAAAGAGTGGGTGCACTTCTTTGTGTTTATGACGACAGATCATTGTCTGACACTTCTGCTGTGAGTCCTAAGAGAAGAGAAGAGAAGAGAAGTCAAACTGGTATTGATCCCACTGATGCTAAAATTGGTCAGGGAGAAAGGAAAGGGTGGTTATAAAGTGAAGTAATTATACTCTAGTTTCTTCACTTCAGCTCCTCAGAGCAAAGCAGAGTGGACACAACTGCACAGCTGCAAAAATACAAGGTTTGGTAAGTAATCCATCTGTATGTATGACTGAGATTTTGAGGGCAGAGCAGTGATGCATGTTTACCCTTCCAAAAACAGCATTTCAAAGAGCTTTAATTCTCTGTGGCCATACCAAGATATGCCTTCTATCAGTCGCATCCATCCCCACACAGCCTTTCACAGCTGACCGGTGAGCAGCTCCAGCAGAGAGCGGCTGGAGGCTCAGCGGCTTGTTCAAAGTCACCCTGATGGTATTAAGGGAAGCTGGGGAAGCATTACTCACAAACTCTCTCTGGCCCATTCGGCCTGAGCATTTAAATTGGACCTGAGGGTTTTAAACGTCATATAAGCAAATGTACACAGCTTACATCAGCTGAATCACCCAAGTGGACTGAGAGAGATCAGTGACTCACACCCTGACTCATGGGCAAAAAAACTTCACAAATGAGAATTTAAGACCATGAATGAGGCTTTAAGTGGACTCAGAGTGGAGAAGCAGGCTTCAAGTAGCTGTGATCTCTGAACAATGAAGCATTGAATGAAACTGTTGCAGAGGATGAATGTGTAACAGTTCCTGCAGCGCTTCTGATGGGCCAGCAACATAAACCTCTCACACTGTTGCTCAAACTAGAAATTACAATCACGCGCCGTCCTCCACGCTGACTCATGTAATGAGTGTGTTCTGTTTGTTTGTGTTTATCAGATGGCAGAAGGGGCTTTTATATGTATTCACATAAACGCAGAGTGGGTGTTATTCGGCCTTAAAATGGCAATTAACAATAGCACATGCTACCACTGACACAGTGTGAGGAGCACAGTATGTTATTACATTACAACTGATGCAATATTGGGACAGCTTACTGTTCTTACTTTATCTCCAGCACACGTCAGAGAGAAACACGGTTCTTATTACTTCAATGCATTTATCTAAGAGCTGTCTATGTGAACATTCATATTGTACATTTTACATAGAAAACATGGTAGATTTATAATATAGGCTGCAATGTTACAGGTGAAGTGGTGATGATAATATTATTTCAGTAGCTACTTCTAAGAAAGTAAGAGTGTTTTTTGAACTGCACGTCTTATAACTCATAAACAGGGAGCAGAATGTTTCTGTGGATTCAGTCAGCTGCAGCCTCAGCCCACTTTCTTTAGCCTTTGTTTATATTTTGTATATCTTTTGTATTATATTGTATAGATATTTCATATATATTTAGCCGCATTAACTAATTGCTGTTATTGTTTATCGTTGTTCATATATGGCTGAAATTTGCAAATTGTAAGTTGCAACAAATGGGTTATAGAGCTGTAACTGTCTCCATGAGCTCTGTATCAGAGATTGGTGCTGCTCCTCACTGTCATAGGAAACAGGCCAAATCAACAGGTCAAACTACAATAATTCATCTCCTGTTGTATAAAACTAGTAATCACCTGTATCTTTCATCTCATATAGTAGTTCTGCCTCACTGTGGGATATCAGTAGCTGCACTTAATATCCAGGCTGTGGTGGTGGCTTATTTCCTATTGTATCCAGCATCCCCAACAAGCCCAGACACATTCATCAGAAACTTTTGTGTCTCAGTCCATAGTCGCTGCCAGCGCATGAATACAATATAAGTCAGCAGCTAATTAGACAATAAATAAATAAAACCAGACACAGTGCAGTGTTACTTTACGTGTCAGTTCTCCCCCAGCTGGTCTGAGACAGGTGGAAACCAGCAGCTACAAGCGACAACTCTACAACAATGTAAAGAGTTTGGAAAAAGTTTGACAGGGTTGTGAAAAAATGTGACTTGCAAAAACATTTTGAGTTCAGTTTTACTATAGTATAGTATAGTACAGTATTGTATAGTATAGTGTAGCACTGTGTGGCTTAGCATAGTGTAGCAGTGTAAGCTCAAATAACATAACACATTTATTTAACGCTTTTATTTTGATGTGTGATAACATTCATTTATCCATTAGTCAGCTGATACTGGTGGTACACCCAGGTCACCAGTATATACTGTAACATAGGGTTGACATATGGAAACAAACCACCCGTCACACTCTCTTTCACACCTACAGCCAGTTAAGGGTCAGCAATTAACCCTGACCTGCATGTGTTTGGATTGTGGGCGCAGAAGCTGGATCTAGATGCTGAACCGTTGTACCATGTTTCTCTGCTGAACGAGCTGGTGTTCAGTGAGGAAGTCTCTGTGCAGGCTCACAGCAGAAGGAGAGGGGAGTTTCTCTTGGCAGCTTCTGAGACAGTTTGTATCCGACTGAGTCAAAACAAACCTCCTGCAGCTTCTCTCAGACATGTCATGTCTGCTGTGCAATTTGAAGCTGATGTTACATCTGGTGTTTTAATGATGTATTATTTACTCTGCTCTAGAAAACACATGACGTTGGTGTTCATGTAGGCAGGTGTTGAGATGACTGGGTGGAACTATATATATATATATATATATATATATATATATATATATAATATATATATATATATATATATATATATATATAGATATATAACTATATTCACCACATAATTAATACACTGAAATGTAATACTCTTATCTTATTATCTCATTAATCTGATAATTCTTCAGTATCTAGTCTTAACTGTATCAACCAGTTGTTGGGATTGAAGCAAAAACACCAGTTTAGCCACCAGTTACACACACACACACACACACACACACACACATATATATAATCACTAGGCGTCCAGCAAAAAAGCACAGTAAATCATAGCTTACAGAAATTCACATGGGTCTGCTGATGGTGTGGCTCAAGACACACACTTTAGGGTTTCCAGTGAGCCAGTTGAACCCATACATTTAAATAACCAAAAAATAAAATGTGGCAAACACACTGGGTGGTTTCCAGTGCTGAGTCACTTGCTTTGAGATTCTTTTGAAAGTTAAAAAAAAAAAAAAAAAAAAAAAAAAAAAAAGCAGATCAGCACAGTGATCCCAGGATACAGTATTAGCAAGAAGCATGTTCTGGTTACCACCGTAAAAGAGTAATTATCACACGGCAGGATGCCACTGTGAAAACTTCTTGCCTGCAAGCACTGTGAGATGTGCCAGCGCTTTATAATATTGATGCACATACTTAATGAGCTAAACTGCTGGCTATAAGCTAAACAGTGATAACTGGCTTTATAAGTCTTCACTGTTAAACACAACAGCTGTTTACCTGACCTCATTCATTCTTATGATGATAAACAGTCATGGTTTGGTTAGGCTTTGGATTATTCTGCAAGATATGCTTGTGTTTTTTTGACCCATGCAACCACCACAAACCTACTGTCATTATTCCTATGATCACATGTCACCGATCAACAATTCTGGGCCATTCACTTGTTCCACAGACCTTTGTGTCGCTTTTAACAGACAGACAATCATTTTCATGCTACTGTTCACATCTGCATCTCATGTTTGATTAAAGGGGGGTCAGCACAAGGCAGTGTACAGGTACAGGTGTTGAACTACTGCATCCAGACCTAAATTTGACCTGGATGAGGGTTTCTATTCAAACAACTTGCTATGGACCCCTTTTAACGTAAATCAGTCTCAACACGGCCGCAGCATATAACAAGGACGCCCCGTCAGTTTCAGCAGCAAAAATATGTTTTTATTAATTCAAAGAATGCTAAAGGCTGAAAGGAAACAAACTTAACAAAAGACAAGAGAGTCACCAAGCCAGCCAGCAATGGCCGTCGCACCTAGGGCTCTCCCCAAACTAAACTGCCTAATGAAAATTAAGAAAACAAAGATAATCTGAAAACAGGATGACCAAAGAACTGACAGATCAAACTACTACTATTGGTGCTGGTGCTGACCCCCTCTCCCAGTCACACATCTGCTGTGAGAGAGAGCAAATGCCTGCCACTGTCTCCTTTTACCTCCTCGACCACCAAGGTGATTGCTCTCACCTGAGCTCAATTAGGCAAAGCAGGGGAGGAGTCAGGGAGGGAGAGGGAGACAGGTGAAAACACTCAACAGCACCACACTCATCCTGGCCACACATAACAGAGCTACCATACAATTTTTTTAACACAGGATTACTGTCTTAAATGATGTCACTTAGGGCAGGTATAACTAAAATATCACTGTTTTCCTAATACTGAGCTCCTTTTCCCTGGAAATCAGATTTTATATGAAATTAATGCAACCCACACGGTGTCCTTTTGTATTTAGACAGAAATTGTCCTTTAAATATTGTTGCCACCACCAGATTGCGTCTTGAACTAAAACAGCATTCTCCGGCTGGTGATAAGTAGTGTGAGATTATCCAGCGCTTGCCCTCATGTTGTGAAATGATTGGACTGGGACTCGTTAGGTCTGAACACTCGAGCCAGTGGTACTTTTGTAGGAATTTCCACATCTCTTCTCCACGGGGAGTTTTTGACCTTTCAGTCAAAGCTGCTTCATATTTCAAGGGTAAACGAAAGGGCACGCACACACACAGTGTGACAGACAGTAACAGTCATGCACAGACACGTATTAAACCAGGACACACAAGAGGATGTAACCGGCTTGTGCACTGAAGAAACAATTACACACATACACACTCATGCATATTTGGGCCACACACATGCTCATGCCCTCATGCTCAGAGTAATTTAACCATCCACACAGCCATCCATCACCCTTCACCTAAATCCCCCCCAAAACACACACCTGTCAGTGCATCTCATCAACAAGCCGCCTCTCTCTCTCTCTGTCTCTCTCACACACACACCATCTTCAAGATCTCCCGCTAACGAACGTCAGCAGCCATTATGAAATTCCCTAGCTCGTCTTCTCTCCTTTAACGAGCTTCAATCAGCTAACGGCCCACTTTGAAGTGGCGGCAGACTTGAATAATTAGAGAAGACTGAGGAAATGTGAAATGTTGGGGTGCTGGCATGTTTGTGTGTGTGCAGGGAGGCGGAGGGGGAGAAAAGGATGAAAAAACAAATGTAAGCGTAAAGTAAAGGAATGAAGGAGAGATTGGACAAGAGGAAGGAGAGAAGAATGATTTGAGGCCAGTGGGGAATGTGTTTTTGTAAATATTTCCCTGTATCTTTAGGGGCAAATTTGCCAGAGGTGAAATGTAGGGGAGAGAGAGAGAGAGAGAGAGAGAGAGAGAGAATGGTGTAAACAAATGGTGGAGGTGAGTGTAAGAAAGCAGGGGGAAGGAATGTTTTAATTGTTTTCTATCTTGTATTTTTACCATTATTGCCTCCAGGGAAGGAGAGAAAAAGGATCAGGATGAAAAAAAATGAAGCACAGGACAAAAGAAAGGAAAGAGGGAGGAAAGAAGAGTGGATTTGTGATGGAGGAGGAGAGGAAGGATGCTGCCAAAACAGTTTCTCTTAAACACACAGGGAAGGAAAAAAATGCTTGCGGCAGCCAGAGAAACAAATACAGCAAAATTCAGAAACAAACACAGCAACTTCCTGCACACACACACACACACACACACACACGTATATGCACACAAAGTCGCAAGAAAAGTGCAGACACATATATTCACTCAGGAGGGCAAAAGGTTTCACAGACAAGAACATTTCATACACGTGCATACATACAAACACACACAAAAGGGTTTTCATGTATGTGTGGGAGCTCAGGTAGATAAGACATGGCAGGAGGTTGGGGGGTGGGGGAGGAAATAAGAGGAAGAGCGAGGAAAAGACCAACGTAGAGCAGAGGATGTAGAGAAGCAGATCTGTGCCCTGCATGTCACACTCACTCGTTCTTATCAGCTGTGACAAATAGATAAAAGAGTTTTATCTTCACTGGTCTTATTTGAAACGCTCCACTGTCTCCATCCTCTAACAATGTGAATGTCTGATATTCATCACCACCCGGCTAATATGTCTCACAGCACATCAATGCAGGGAAATTCACACTTTGATTTTCTTTTTTGTGAAGGAGGTCAGAGGTCACGGTGAGTATGTGTGACGACTTGTGGGTGGGAACTCAAACTCTCTGACTAAACATTTGGCTTTTATTGTGAAAGGCTGCCATGATTTAATGTAGTGGTTTCAAACCTTTTCAAAATCAGAGCCCACTAATGAATACTGGCAGCCCTCACAACAATATGGAGGCCAAATATTGTGTTCTCAAAGCTTTTTGTTATATTGATAGTAACTGAACATTATTATATGAACATTAGACTAAACTGAAAGCAGGAGAAATATGCAGAAAGCTCTTTTTCTCTCTACCGTTTAAGAGTAGAGAAATAATTCCAAGTCTCTTTGTTGATACCATGTCCTTTTAAAATATGTAAAATGTGGTCAACATTTTGTTAAACATGGTCTACCTACAAACATAATAACAAGAAAGTAAACTGGGACTGGCACCTAATGAACTCAGACTTTTTATTGAAAGAACCCTGGACCAGGCCTTATGCTCCACCATTGGATGTGAAACCATGGCTGCCTGAATGTGTTATTTATCTAGGAGGTCATTACTTTACTGCAGTTCAAGGTTAAAACCATGGTGGCTTCTATACAACGTGGTCTGGCTGGTGACAATACTAACGTTCATGTATCTGACACATCAGAGTATATGACCTCACTATGATTAAAACAAAAAATGAAAATGATTTTTATATATTCAAAAAAAGGAAGAATATATTAAAGGTAGAGTCTGTAGGTCTGTTCGTTGCAGTTTGTAAACACAACATTCAAAATGGATCCCTCCTCACTGTGCACACCTCCTGCCCCTGCCAGCAGCAGCAGCAGCAGTAGTCAGGACTGGTCAGGAGTGAAGTGCTGGCTGTGGCCGGCAACAAGAGCCTTGAGGGCTATGCTGCGATGAATAGGAAGGCCGTAAGGTGAGCATGGAAATGGGTGCTGGTGGTGGATGCCAGCCGCCACCGCTAGTGGGCTAGTGGCCCTCCTACTTGTGCTACACGCCAAACATCACCTACGCTTTGTCACTGACTGGGGCTCTGCAGACACAGTCACCACCACACGAGTAGAAGCCCATAGGAGATGATTAAGCAGGATTTATTTAGTGTAAGTCTACATTTTGTTTTTTAGCAAAATCCTGCAGACTCTTCCTTTAAGGATCATTAATTTAACGCAGGCAGGAAAACTAAGAAAACACAAGGGATGAACACAGACGGACCAATGGGAAAACACTGAGGTAAAACACACGAGAGAGTAACAAGACACAGGTGGGACGATCAAACACAGGTGAGACACATAAGGTAATCACAGAAGGGAGGGCACAGGAAGACAAGGCATGGGGAATTTCACAATAAAACCAGACAAAATGATAAAAGAGACGAACCATAACAACTGTGCCATTTCTCATTGAATGTATGTTGAATGTATGTGTTTTGTGTGGCATGTTTTGGGGGACATGTAGCTGCTGACTTGATTATGCAGCTGCAGCCACTTCCCAGAGAAGCAAAAGTGGACCGTGGCTGTTCAACACACACAGCACTTTGATAATGGAGACTGACACTGAAACACTTGATACAAGTGGCTATTGTACTACAAGAGTGGATATTGTAGGAAACAAACAGAGTATGTCGTCAGTGAACAGTTTGTTGGAGCATTCAGTATGAGTTACATGTCACTCTGCAGCTCCATTCATTCAATATTTTTCCCTCATTATGATGATTATAAAAATGGAATGGAGGTATCTGTTAGAGCTGCATGCAGCTCTGAGATGTATTGATTTTTCAAAACACACTTTGCTGGTCTCACCGCTTACTCATATGGATTACATGCTGTACTGAGTTTCAGATGTCTGTCATCAAGCTTGATGCGCAACAGCATTTGAAAAAGAAATCAAAAGTTTGTAAAAACTGCGTTGAAAAGAGTCTGTTGACTCCTACAGACCTGCTTGTGCAGTTTTTCTATCTGTAACTGTATATTTTCTGGAAACTGAAAGATCCCCCTGTGGTTTCCCTCCTAGTGTGAAAACTCAGTGGAAACAGCAGGAAACTGCTCAAGAAAATTCATCTGATAAGAGAAAAGGTCATGTGTTGTAGGTGTGGCCTCTGCCTGCACCATCTACAGTACAGCCTATACCTCACACAGAGGAACAAGTCATCAGCTCATCAGTTCGATAACAGAGCTGGTGCTGTGCAATCTAATGCAATTTGCTGCAAATAAACTCATGGCGATCTCTATGGAAGTCTTCAGCTTCAGGATCACCACCAAGATGGCAACATGAAAACATGTGGAAGGGCCTGATGAAAGAAAACAGTCCTGATCTTAGTGATGTAAACATTTGCAGTATTATCAGGAGGCTGAAAAATAAAGCCAACATTTACTGCCTAAAAACAGCAGTTCCTCACACAACCACTAGAGTCTGACTCTAAAAGTGAGTCAGTCGCCATAGACTCTCATGATAAACCATGAAACAGAAATAAACATGTTTACAGCCTCGTACAAAAAACTGTTTTGGTCTGTATAGCTGATTTCCTCATGGAAGCTCATTCAGATACTCAGATAACTTGTTTGAATTTCATCATGACTTTAAATTTGGTATAATTGAGCATGTTTGCTCCAGGCTACATCTAATTCTTGTCACTGAACATGAACCTTTTGCTTGTGGTGTTTTCGGGGATTTTTCCTCAGATAAACAGTTTGACTTGTGTGGTTAATTGACTAACTGCTTGTCTGTGCTCCTGTTTATTGAGGTGAGTCGAATTCTAGCTAATTATCCAGCAAAAGAATTAGCCTTGGGTTAGACTTCAAGCAAGATGCCCCATGTGCTAACAGTGCAAATGGGAATAAATGCTTGTCACAGTTATTCAACTGGTGTACAGTAAAGTCTTTTCTCCATGCCCCCCTCTTCTTTTCCTGGTTTTGGATTTGCCACTTCACTTTTTACATGAAATCAACAGGTCACAGGTGAAGACATTCAAACATCATCATTCTTTAGAGATCATAGGGGCTCTAAAATGGGATTAATGAAAATATGTGCAAATATGTGCTTTTGCTAGAGCAGTAAGGCAGTCCTCAGTCTCTCCAAACCTTTTCTCTTATATAACTAAAACTTTGCACCAGAAAAAGACTTGAGTCAGTCTTCTCTTCTGACTCTAGCAAGCATATTTCCTTTGACACACTTAGTGTGGATGAGTCACGTTTGGAAGATATTCATCCACCCACCCACACAATGTCTACACTGATGGTAACATATGGATGGTATATATTAAATCTTTACTTTGATTCTGTTTCATCCATTCAATCCCTGATTAGAGTCAACTAAACATATTGTGATTTGCTTTTGAATCCCTTTAAAAGCCATTTCTGTTGGTTTTCTTTTCATCTACAGATTAAAAGAAGAAAGAAAAAAGAACAGGCTTGTGGTAATGAGACAGATGACAGTGTGTCTGGCTGGTGCTTCACAATGCTTTCTTGCAGGTAATTTCTTTGTGTAACAAATGTCTTTATAATACCTGTTATTTCTGTAAAACTCAGAGTATTGTTTGTTTTCACAGCATATATATATTTGAATATATATATAAAGATGTTGGGGGGGGGTGCTGGTCATGTAAACAAGCCTCATGGTTCATCAGGACTGCTCATCCTTTGACATCCTATAGTTTGACAACATTGCTGCAGAACCGTGTGTTGAGCCTGTGCTAATTACAAGAGCTGGCACCTCATCATGCTCAGTTTGTCCCGCTGCTCCTTTTCTGCAGCAACATTGCAGGAAAGAAAAAAAATGCATATTTATTATAGAGGTGTTGGATGTTGTTGTGTGTGTGTTTTTTTATCATTATCATTTCCCTTTTTTCCCACAGAGTTGAATAAAGTGTAATATTATCAGCAGAACAATCCAAGGTCAGCAGAAAAGAGGAAGCAAACAATAAGGCATGCACAACTCCATTATTACTGGTGCACATGGGAGCTGTGCCCCAGCTACAACTGCTAACAGTCGTGAAGGAGAAATGGGAGGAAAACAAAATGCAATACAAGAGGGCTTCTTAAACTTTTCAGCCTGAAAGTGGAAAGACAAATGTGTCCCCTCAACCAGAGACCAGGCCTCATTAAAACATATTGCCTCTTTTGTCATGAGACTGGGACAGGCGGGCATTATTTTGGACCAACTCTCTCAATTTTAAAAGTGCTATTCATTGCTCTGTAACATCAATAAATCATTACCACATTCAATTTTCAGATATTGGTGTTTTTTTTTTTTTTTTTTTTTTGATTTATTTATATTTTTTGCACAAATTACTTACCAGGAGGATTGGCAGGCTCAGCTGCTGCAGTGTACTTAACTGTGTCCCACCAGGTTGGATTTGGCAGGAAATCATTTTGATGTGTTTTATGGCTCAAAGAAGATCAGAGTGTTGTTCCTCACAGCAAATGAAGCTGAGGCTTTCAGAGTCTGTCCCAGTAACAATTAGTACAAGTGGAGTTTAGAAAAAGCCAAGAGGGAGAACAACAAGAAGCAGCAGGATTCATGAGACATGACATAGGTACTGTTGTAACGTACTGTGACAGGTAGTGGTAAGTGCACAGTCAGTCAAGGCAGCATGACCCCAGTTGAGTCTTAATAAAATTAATATCAGTGAGTTATATAAAGGTTCACCCCCTGTACAATCATTATGAAGGAGGAAATTAGTCATAAAGACCAAAACTATACCAGCCTATGAACATGTGATTTCTGCTGTAAAGTTGACGTGAGAGTCGACGGTCATTAGAAGAACTGCACGTGAACCTTTTTTCTTCTAAAGTGTTGGCTTTAGTCTCCTGTCTGCAGAGTTGCTACTTGTTCACAATGTGCCTTTAAAATCCTGCACCACTGACTTCAGACCAGGTTTTTACTTGGTCAATCACAGCCAGTTTCTGCTGCCTAAAAATAGCAATGTACCAATGTGCCATATTTCTGATGTGAGTGCTGGAGGGCAAAGTCAACTGTGTTTTTTTTTCTTCTCTTCTTGTGTGTTTTTGTTTTCCATCTCAGGAATGCAAATTTACACATAATGATGTGAAATTTTACTTTTACAGTGGTTTTCCATTGTAATTTGTCTTCTATGTTCTTCGCCACAATTTATCTTGAGTCAGAATGTAAAAAAATAAAAGGAATAGAAAGAGAAAGAAAAGTACAGAAAGTTGACATCATGACTAGAGAGGGGAATTTGTAAGCAATGAGTCATTTTAAAGAATAAAAAAGCTGGGTAAGGAGGACAGATGAGAAAGAGGGGAGTAAAAAGAGGAGCTCGCAGGGGACGAGTGTCGCTAAGCGTATATATCAGAGGGAAGTCACAGGTACATACTCTAGGGCTAAACACACAGTCTTGCACACAAACACACATGCGACACCTCCGGCTCTTGCAAACACAGATGCAAGCAAGCAAAAAATATATTCAGAGATTGAGAAAACACACATACACATACACATACACACACACACACACACACACACACGCACACAAACAAACTATCAGGCTGCAGTCACAGGTACATGCTAAAGGGTAGACGCACACACATCACTATACATCCACCATGGTGAACGAAAAATACTGGTCAGACAGGTGTGTGTGTGTGTATGTGTGTGTGTGTGTGCTTGAGGCTACAGTGGGGAAAGAAGAAGAGCTTCTAATTTCTGGAAAATAACAGTCACGTATTTCACAACACAGCTGATTTCAGCACAGAAGCGCACACACAGTCACACTGTCATAGGTCACAGTTGGGGACCTAGGTTTTGCATCACTCTTGCCCTAACCCTCACATCTGAGTCATAAACCAGACTTTTACAAATTAAAGACATGGCTTGTGTACCTTTGTGGGCAAAACATCCACAATACGAGCCCGCAGGTCGTTTGTTTAGCAGTTTATGATGATCAATAGATACATTTGTTGTTAGGCGACATCTAGTGGCCATAGTAATCATGACAGGATGCTGTGATGAAAGGTAAAGGGAGACAACATCTGCATTAGGGGTTGTTTTATATGGATCAGCAAAAACACAGGATGTTGGATTCCCAGATGAACGCAACAGTTTATGTTGCTTCTTTTATACATAATCTTTAGACAACGCTGTCAGTAAAATTGTCTGATGTCCAGGAAGTTCTTATGTTGACCTAAACAATAACATTTCTCTTAACCTCACCAAGTAGTTTCTGTGCCTGAACCTGCTCAAAACTGTTAAATACCGTAACCACAATGACCAAGGTCCCTCACATGTGCCACTTATATTCAATATTTCATGAAACACTTCTATGAGTTTCAGCAGGGTTCAAAATCACATATAAGACTATACAGGTTGGAGGACTTATTGTCTCCAAATGTTGCCTATGACAGAAATCCATTCACACACACACACACACACACACACACACATTACAAGAGGAAATGGCAGTTTCCATCTCCCACTGCCTCATGGTAGGCTATTACAGTACATCAGTGTATTACTCTCAAACTTAAGTGACTGTAAAATAACTGAATCACACTCCATCTAAATAATGTCTCCTTTCAAACTATTTTTCTCCTCAACACCTTTAGATAATACAGACATAGCTTTGACACTTGATGGTTTGATTTCCTCGAAAGTTGTATTTTTTTTCCTCTTTTCTTTCTTTCTTTCTTTCTTTTTTTTCCCTCCCGCAGGGGAAAGAGTACATTTCCCCAAGTTAGAATCTTGGCACAGCACTATTACTGAGCTTGGGTCTGAGGCCGAGACAGAATTTACTCAATGACTTATTTATTGCTCTCTGCTTCCTTTCCATTTCCTTTTTCAAAACTATTGCATATGCCAGGCCAGAGGCGTCTATCTGGAGAAGATCTGCCACTGAAATCTGCAAAGCCCCCAGTTCCCAATTGAACCTGATAGAATTCTCAATGAGTTTATGCTGCCAGACACAAATACAATTCTAGTTGGTCCTGGATATAAATGTCTCACTAATATAAAGTGAAAATGTAAAAAAAAAAAAAAAAAAAAAAAAAAAAGAAGTAAAACCTTATTGAAATATAATCAGAGAGACAGAGTCACTACTGCTATGGAGGACAGCAGTGTTTATACTGAGGCTTAAAGGGGAACTCCACCAATTTGAAATCTTAAAGTGAGTTTACAGCCTGGGGAGCACTACTGCATGTGTGAAATAAAGTTGTATAAAGCCTTTTGTGGCTCTGGAGGGAGCTGTGTGGAGTGATAAACTGCCTCAAGTGATGTCATTTCAGTGACCATGAGCTGGGACTGAGCACAAGTTGAAAAGGAGGGAAAAAAACAGAGGGGGAGCTCACTGGACTATTTTTCTGATCCCTGCTTGAGGCACAAGACTACATTAGCTTACAAGCTTGATTACTTGACTGTACTGTCTGCAGTTAGGATGCATTACAGGTAATACGAATGCCAGGTTTAAGAGGTGTCATCAAACAATTAAAAGGAATTTATTTTGCATTTCTTAACATTTATGTCTTTTAAAGTTGACCTACCTGTCTTGTGTTCACTCCACTTTTATTTTCATTTTCATATTGTAGGTACTATCTAAAAGGGACATTCACAAAGAAATAATTGTATGAGGGTCACTGGTTAAGGTCTTCTACAGTGAGGTATATTAAACATGGTTAAAGGTAGACAGCCCCTCCCTAAAGCTGCCCCCCCCCTCCTGCTCTGACACAGAACATTCATTATGCAATGACCTAATAATCAGAAAATATGTCACGTATCATTTTCTTTTATTATTTGATTCGTATTCAGTTTTTAGATCACAGTTTGTTTTACGCAAAAAAACAATGGATTAAAAGACCTGATCACTGCTGTGTGCAAATTTGGATTACATGTTGCTGCATGATAATGAAATGGGTTGAGGGATGGAGTAATAATAAGAAGTGTGTAATTTGAACACACAGATAATGAAGCTGTATTAGTTCCGATTAAATTAACCATTGTTTTTTTTCACAGATGTATTGTAGTGGAGGTGCTTCATAAGGGATCTGTCCACAGTTAGGCAGAGGGGTGACCATCATGACCAGATCCTTTTCAGTCTAAATACTACATACTATATGTGTGAGTGTCATATTTGAAAAGGCTACTGACAGTCATGCAGCTCTTACGCACACCAAGCAAGTTTCACCTTTTTTTTTATCAATATGTAGTCAGTGGTTATAACCATAGAAGAACAGTGTTACATTATTGTGCTGCAGTAGGAGTGTAATATTGAAAATGTTCCTGTGAATTACAGTAAAATACAACAATAACACAGCTCTGACTCTGACTTATCACTTGTTTCAAATAAAAACAAACACATCCAGTCTAATTGAGAAAATGTCGATCAGTAATGTTTCGGTGTGTTTATGTATAAACACCAGTGTGACCCTTTTTACTCTCATTTCCCTCTCATCACTTGTCTCTGTTCTCTCACTGTGTTTTGCTGAAATCTCAGTATTTCCTCTGCATCTTCCCTCTCCTTGTTTCCCCTCCTCTGTGGGTATTTATTGTTATGAATCTAACCAAACAGGAGACTGCGAGTGGAAAATTATATTGTGCATGTGTGTCTTTGTAAATAAACTTGAAATACTGACTAAATGTATTCATTTCATTCATGTAGAGACCGACATTAAAGGGGTGGTCTGGGTTACGAGATGTGGGGTTGTATGATGTACTCATGCACAGTGGGTGTGTTATGTAGGATCACATCAGTACATGAAAGTTAGAAGAGACGACAGAGAACACGGGCACAGCAGCAGAGCTGTATGTTGCTCAGTGTGAGCAGTGTTTAGTTTTTGACACTATTAAAACATTACATTATCCTCCCATGAATACAGCACTTCCCTTTGATACCGCATTTTTTGGTTTACTGAGCAGTGTAATATGTTGCAACCTGCAGCTACCGAAAGTGCTGTTTTCACTGGACTCAGGATGTGGAGCAGAGATATGGACATTTGGATCAAAGATTTCTGGAGGCTGACTCACACTGGGGACTAAAAACCTGGATCTTGGTAAGGTCCTGTCTACTTGACTATTACTCTTTCTGTTCCTATTCATTCAGTAATTTGTCACCATAAAAAAGGAGGATGTGGCTTTCTGTATTCTGTATTCTGAATGTGTGTTTAAAACTCAATGTAAGATCAGTGTAATAAAGAAATGTCTGAAGTGTTGTATTAGTGCATTAAGCCAAATAATGACTGGTTTACTGTAAGGGTAAAGTACTTTATTTATTCAAAAACAATTCATGTCACTCTGATGATTATTTTTAGAATGAGTGTCACTTTTTAACATTTTGAAATGTTTTTTTATTAATAGACAGAACGTTTCTGTCCAGTCAGAGCCATTGTGTTCACCAGAGATGGATCCAATGCAGTTGCTGAGTGTGTGGAGAGTCCGCCTGTTTTTTTTTTTTTTGTTTGTTTGTTTTTGTTTTTGTTGTGTTGTTTGTTTTTTGTTTTGTTTATATCTATCTATCTATCTATCTATCTATCTATATATATATATATATATATACATATACTTAAGTGGGGTTGTGTGTGTGCGTGTGTGTGTGTGTTCACATGTGTCCCATGCTCAGCTGGTGATGATGTTGTGAATCACTCCGGGACTGACTGGAAGAAGGCTGACCTTTGCATTATGCATCACACTCTCACTCTTCTCCCTCTCTGTCTGCTGAAATCCTTTCTTTCTTTCTTTCTTTCTTGTCTCCCTCTTCTATCTCTGCCCTCATCTCTTTTCCCCTCAATTCTCAACATTTGCTCTTGTTGGAAACAAACAACTAATTTTAGCACCAAAAAACAGCTGGAGGGTTGAACTCCACATTTTGACAATGCCACACACACAGGCAGAACCCCACATCTGTTCTAAGTTGAAGGCATAGATACATTTCTCCACTCTGATGTCAACTCACCACAGAATAAAACATCACTGTCTTTCAAAATGACGGATTTCCTGTATTAATTTAGAAACAGTGATGTAATAAATTCTTCCTCACTGTTGTAATACACTGGGATCCTAGTTCATGTGTTATGCAAATGTGCATGAAGTCTGGACTTCCTTGCACTTTTTGTCACTTTTCTTTTAAAAGAACTTCTGAATACTACTTTGTAATTCAAAGCTTCTTTGTTTACTGCGTCTGCATATTAAAGCCTCTCAGACTGTTGAGACTGGAGATTGCAGATTAAAGCCAATCAGACTAAATATGCTGAGTTTTTATTTTGTGAACTTCTTCATAATTACATATAGCTGAAAACAAACTGACCGTTATTATTGATTGACAGGATTGATTAAAATGGACCAAACTGTTCCACTTTGTTCAGCCATGTTAGCTCTACTTATCAAATAACGTTGGTACAAACACTGAAGGTCTCATCATTCTTCCAAAAAAAAAAAAAAAAAAAAAAAAAATATATATAATATATATATATATATTATATATATAATATTATTATTATTATATTATTATTATTATTAATAATAATAAAAACATGAACCAAATGTGTGCAACAGTAAAATGACATTCCCATCAGCCTCAACTATACTTGGCATTTAGACAGTGTCTCTTACTCAGATGATAAACAGCGTACTGGCTGACGTTAGCAGTGAACTTGCACTATTGTGGCCTCTGTACACGTCATAAGAGCTGATTGTTATCTGATAAATGTAACAGGCCTAAAGTGTTGAACGAACCACAGTTTTGCACTCAAAGCCTAATTACTGTGTATTGTCAAAGCTGCCATTTGGAACTGATAGAAAACAGGACAATATAAACCAAATCATAGCCCCAGTGACATTAACAGCCTCTGATTTTCTGCAGTATCAATATTCAGCTGCAGCAGAGAGCCTCAAGGGGATGCACAGTTCCATTTTTTTCTCATTACCACTTCTCCTTTAATGGTCTAATTTTAAAGAAAGAAGAAGAAAGAAGAAAACAACTTGATGTGGCTTTTCTAATGCTGAAAAGATAACCAGAGCTCTTTTAAGTATAAGTGGGACAACATGTCCAAACATAGATTTTTCAGTAAATATGCTGCCCATTCCTCATTATGGCTGAGCAAGCCTTTAGGACACTTATTGGCTTAGTGCTCTATAAATAAGATACACTTAATTTTTTTAGGCCTAATTAATCATGGCCCATATTTACAACCTCAGCCAATGATTCAGAGACTATTCAGACACAAAGATTGTCATTTTATAGGTCAGGAAACAACCTTGAAAGATATTTTCAAATCATATGAAGTTATATTGCATTAGAATTCTATGGTTCTTTATTATCTTATATCATTTACTTTAACTTATGTTGAAGTCCCAGAGAGAGTCTGGTTTGTGCTGACCTCATTTACATCAATCACAGAGGTTGTTAAATTGGGTGAAAAAAAGAAAGAAAGAAATGAATTGAAGACATCTGCCTGTGCCACTGTTTTACTACATAGCTTAAAGCCCTTTAGAGCCAGTATCTCTGCGTGTCTCTCTGTCCCAGATCCACTGAGGGGAATAGACCCTCTGTCTACACGCTGGCATCTGGCATTAACAAGCGTCTTGGGTGTTAGGACTGTGTTCAGACAGAGAACAGACACATCAAATACAGACGGAAATGCGCCAAGATGCCCCGAAGATACCGTCCAAATTAGCTGTGGAGGTAGTCACAGATGGATTTGCTCAGACTTAAAACAAAATGTACCGAAAAGGAATCAAGGATTTATGTGTCAGCCGGAGACGTGGAGAGTACTTTTACTTCATTTTTTGTACTAAAGTAAAATGATGTGGCGCTTGAAATGATGTGTTAT